>CM070562.1:75230284-77630284 GCA_036346405.1 Phyllostachys edulis
TTTACACAAGTTCCATAGTCACTTTCGGTCAAAAAGTTCCATAGTCACTTAGTCAAGTTTATATTTGCAACTCAAATGATATAAATGACTCGTTGCATGGCTAAGTAAACTATTTGTAACTAACCAACTCACATTGGTACTACGATTTTACCAAATAATAATTAATCAAGCTAGGGTGACAAAATATCATGATATTACAATATGCAAGGTGGATATAATCAAATGGTGTATAACTAATCCCAAAACATTTAAATAAAAACTTAAAGTAAAATGCAATAATTGAATCAAGGTAATTTTGGAAAACTGGGATCAACATGGTCAAATGTACAACTTGCCTTGGAACAAGTCTTGGTACTAATCCTGAGCTTGATCAACTTCTCCTTCAAAAACTCCTGAAGTATCAACGCCTACTAAAACGAAAGCTTAATAACTAAATAAATACAAAACAGAGATAACAAACACCAAAAATTAAATAAAAATCTCAGAATGTATAGATTGAATTTAGATGAATTTAAAATTTTGAATGGGCTCAATCGGAGTTCATATGAGGAAGAACATACTTTTAGAAGGTTTGTCGAAAAAGAAAGTATAGCAAAGATTATTCTGGAATTTCTGGCTGAAAATACAAGTGGGGTCCACCTAGGAGGGAGAGAGAGAGGAAGTTATAGATTGACATGTGGGACCAAGGCATAGGAGAGAGAGAATTAAATAATGACTTACATGTGGGACCAATGTGTAAGTGAAAGAAAAGAGAAACTAATAGAAGAAAACAGAGAGAAGAACAGGGAGCTCTGGCCAGCGATCATGGCGCATGGTGGCGACGGTGGTCGGCGGCGAGGCGGCTCTGGCCAACGGGCAAAATGAAACAATGACGATGAGGCGAGGGTGATGACGTGGGTACGGTGGCGAGGAACAGTGGCGAGGGAAATAGCAGTAGTGGCGGCAGCTTAAATGGCAACGAGGTACTTCTGGCAAATGTTCCGTGAAAAGGGAGGGGAGTATGGCGTAGAACGCGATGATGTAAACTCAATGGCGGTGAAGATAAAGGTAGGAGCTCAACGGTGGTAGCGCAATCGTACGGTAAAGGAAGGTGGCCATAGAGGAGAGAGAAAGGGAAGAACTTGACATATAGTGGATGGAACTTGGAATTTAGGGACAGAAAAGATATATTACGATGAGGGACACATGGTGTTGTGAACGGAGTTTGGAGGAACTCACCGGAGAAATGAGGAATGCGAAGAAATGGTTTCAGTGTCGTGGCTCGACAAGGTTGGCGGTGACTCAGTGATCTTTGGGCGATGGCAACGGAAGTTCGACGTAGAACGTGTCGAGGCGAACTCGATCGTGCAGATGACTCGACTGGAGGACGTCAAATGGCGGTGGAGAAGACCTTTGGTGGTGCATGGCTTCTTTGCAGATTGCAGCGAAACGAAGTCGATTCCGGTGAAACCGACTCAAGGGTTTGGAAGAGGAGAGCGAGGCAATTGATATGACGCGGTAGCTTAGTTTTATATGCACCGGAGAGGGAGTGTCCATGTGAATGACGGTAGTTGTGCTTCGTATAGGACTCAGACACTGCTCTTGGGTGGAATCCAGGGAACAAAAAACAAGCCTGATAGGGGTGGGTCCACATAGAAGAGGGATGAAACAAAAGAGAAAGGAGAGAAGAAAGAAATAGGCTGCGGCTTGGAAAGGAAAAGACCAGATGGACTTGGGCCGTATACAGAGTTTTGGCCCGATGGTTTTCTTGGGATTTTAATTAGTTTTGTATTTTAAAATACCAAGAAATCCAAATGGCAAAATAAAATAGCAAATGAACTCGGAAAAATTCTAGAAAAATATGGAAATATTTCCAAGCATAAATAACTCAAATAAAATAGTTTTGGAAGTAATTGATGTTAGGATTAGTCACATTAAATTATTTTGACATTTGAAAGTCCATTTAAGCTTGATTAAAATCAAATAAAATTTGGTGAATTTTTCCAGAGGACTAAACTACTCAAAAGGATCTCTAAACTCGTGAAATTAGGATGTTACAAACCTCCCCTTAAAGCAATCTCGACCACGAGATTCATGCTAGCTAGAGAAAAGGCTAGAAACTTCGGCTTTCAACTCTTCTTCACGCTCCCACGTTATTTCACTTCTCGAGTGATTACCCCAATCGAACTTTGCAAAAATGAATGGACTACTTCTAGTCAAACGCTCTACCACATCCAAAATTTGATTGGCTATTCTTTGTAAGTAAGATACCCTTTAAGCTCAATTAAATTCAAGGAGTTTGTTCTATTGGCACACGAAGACATTTTTTCAACTACGAGACATGGAAGACATTGTGTACTCTCGCTAACGATCGAGGCGATTCAAGGCCGGGTAAGGAATCGCTCCTCGATGATTCAAAATCCTAAAAGGCCAACATACCTAAGGGCAAGCTTCCTTGGCACGGAACCTTCTAACACCTTTAAGTGGAGTAACTCAAAGATAAACATAATCTTCTTGTTCAAAAATGAGATCACGATTTACGATTATCAACATAACTCTTCTCGCCTATATTGAGCTATCTTTAATCTTTCTCGATCATAGATACTTGGTCTTCGCTTCTAAATAATATCTTGTCCAAATACCAAACGCTTCAATTTTGCTTTCGTCCAATTCAAAGGGTTATGCATGCATGACTATACAAAGCTTCAAATGTGACATTTGTAGACTAGCTTGATAACTATTATGGTACGAGAATTTCGTGATGAGGCAAACTCTCATACTAGCTAGTAGCATGAGCTAGAGCACAAGCTCTCAACATGTCCTCCAACACTTGATTTACTCTTTCAATCTGCTCATCTGCTTAAGGGTGATAAGTAGTACTAAAATTTAGATGAGTCCCCAAACCTTCATGCAAACTTTTCCAAAAATGAGAGGTAAACCGAGATCCTCGATCCGACACTATCTTCTTAGGAACACCATGCAAACCGACAATTCTTGACATATACAATTACGCAAGGCATCTCCTAATACATGGTTTTGACTAGCAAGAAATGGGCAACTTTCATCAAACGATCAACTATTACCCAAATTGAATCAGAACCCAATTGAGTTCTAGGTAAACCGTGCTAAAATCCATTCTGATCTCTTCCCATTTCCACTCGAATTTTCAAGGGTCAGAATAAGCCTCGTTGGTCTCTAATGTTCTGCTTTTACTTTCTGGCACACGTCACATAGGGCAACAAACTCTATGACTTCTCGCTTCAGATTTGGCCACCAAAATTTACTCTTAACATCCTGATACATCTTAGTGATTCCAGGGTGAATAGAATACTTCGAATCGTGAGCCTCCTTTAAAATTAGCTATCTCAATCCATCAACATCTGGCACACATATATGCTAATTGATCTAGAGCATATCCTGACCATCCTTGGTGAAATCCTAGAATTTTCCTTTGCCCATTTTGAGCTTAATATCCTTAATCTTATGATCATTTGTTGGACAAAGACGAACTGCTTTTTCCAAAGTAGATCTGACTTTCAAACTAGCCACAAATCCTTCTGCTACAACTTCTAACTTTAACTTCTAAAATTCCTCATGAAGTTCTGAGAAATTCTCTTTTAATTCCAGAGCATTACAGTAGCTCTTACAGCTCAAAGCATTTGCAACCACATTGGCTTTATCAGGATGGTAGTGGATTCCGATATTATAATCCTTTATTGACTCTAACCATCTTCTCTGCCTCATGTTCAGGTTAGATTGAGTGAAAATGTACTTCAAGCTCTTATTATCTATATATATCTCACAACGATTACCAATGAGATAATGACGCTAAATTTTTAATCTCCAACTGAGTGAGTTCAGTTAGGGTTTGAAGACACTTCTTGAGCTGTGACATGTGGAAGACGTCATGCATAATTGAAAGTTGAGGTGGCAACTCTAACTGGTATGCTATCTTGCCCTTCCTTTAGAGGATTCAGTATGGACCGATGTACCATGGTGCTAGTTTCCCATGAACCTAGAAACGGCGAATGCTTCGCAGTGGTGAGACTTTGAGATAAACAAAATCGTTTACTACAAAACTTAGCTCACGCATTTATGATGGTTGGAATAGCTCTTTTTGTCGTGGTTGTGCTTCTTTTAAGAGTTGTTTTATCGTGTCAAGTTGCTCTTGTGCTTCTTGGATAATAGTTGGCCCAAACAACTATCGCTCGCTGACTTCGGACTAGAAGAGAGGGTCCTACACCTTCTCCTATAAAGTGCTTCGAACGGAGATATTTGAAGGCTAGACTAGAAGCTGTTATTGTAGGAAAACTCGGTAAATGCCAAGCATTTCTCCCAACTCGTGCTATAGGATAGCATGCATGCTCGCAACATATCTTCCAAGATTTGATTTATCCTCTTAGTTTGACCTCCCGTTTGGGGGTCGAATGCTGTGCTAAAGAATAGCTCGGTTCCCAACAGTTCATGTATGCTATCCAAAAATCATGAAGTGAACATGAGGGCCTCAATCGAGGTTATGATCCTTGGCACACCATGCAAGTGGATGATGTTGTTCATATACAACTGCATGTTTGTCTCCACGGAGGTGGTGCTAACTGAATGAAGTGTGCCACCTTGGTTAAGCGATCGACAATAACCCATATGGAATCATGCCCATTTCGGTCTTTGGCAACCCGCTTATGAAATCCATATCGATTTCATCCCATTTCCACTCTGAACTTGTAAAGGTTGAAGCAATCCGATTGGACGTTGGTGCTCGCTTAATGTGTTGACATACGCCGCACATGTCTACATACACAGCGACGTCTCGGTTCATACCGGGCCACCAGAATTGCTTTTGGAGGATTCCTTTGATCAGCCTTACATATTATATAACTGCATTATGTGTGTTGACTCATGAGTACGGTTGTGTACACATGCTCACTCAATATTATCATTCAAGAAGTATAAAAGAAGAAGGCTATATGGACACTTATGCGCGTTCAAGACTAGAAGACAAGAAGGCCAAGGACTAGGTCGCGGGCCCCAGTCGATTACATGCGGGTATATCGTGGGGGCTCCATGTGTTGCACTTTAAATTCCGCTTCCACTGCTGTTCTTTGAAAGGTAGTTGGCCTCGCCAACCAATCTGCAAAGTCAAAAGCCGTAAGGTATATTTACGCTTTGTTTATTATTATGCAATAGCTTTATATTTTCATTTTATGTGTTTGATATCCAATGACGTAACTATGAGTACTAGCTACTGATCTGGTGACTAGTGTTGTGAATATAGACAATTCTAAATTACAAATTTAAGGTCCGACAGTTACCAAACTAGGCCTCATTTTCCGGTCCTAATTTGGGGAAAGAGAGTGGCCTTCATTATTTACCCACCCGTTAGATCCGTATTCAGAATCTACCCTCATTCCTGACATAATATATTTTTACCACCCCCCCTTACTGTGTTTCTTCATTAAATACCCTCTTGGCATTATTTTATTAATATCCGGTCGTTTTCCCTATTTTGACCATGTGAAAATATAACTTTTCCCTTGCCCTTCCCTTTCACTTCGCTGTTCCATTCCCCAACCCACCGTGTACCCACCCAGCGCGGAGCCGTGTCTTGGTGCCACCGGAGGCGAGCCTAGAACCGCACCTCCTCGCTCCCAACTCCAGCTCCCTCCTCATGGTTGCGACCTCACGATCCTCATCCCCCTCTCCTTCCTCCCTCCTAATCCCCACCCCAACCTTAGAGCCGCCACACCATCGATCTAGATCCGATCAGAATAACCTCGGCCCTAATAAACAGAATAAGGTACTATTCATAGCATCACTGCTCATTTTGGCAAATCAGTAACATGTTACAATCTATTTTCCCCAAATTTCTAATTATAAACTCCAACTTGATCAAAATTTCAAAAGGAAATACTACCCAATGTTGGTATTAAGATCGAAGTATTTTATTTAAAGGCCGATGAATTATTATGGCCAAAAATAATTTTGATGAATTTTTAGAAATTATTTTGAGTTTCGAAAAATATTTGTCTTTAAATAAACCCTATTCGGTCTAAATGAATTATTTATGTATTTCTAAAAGAGAAACAGTGGTTTCAAAATTTATTTGGGAAATATATCATCCCAAAGAACAATTCTGCAAAATTTCCTAATTTTTCAAATTTATTTGTTATATTTAAAGGTCCGGTCAAACCTTTTGAAAATTTAAACTAGGCTGGTCAATCCTCTCGCCTAAACTCAAGTCGCATCGCGGCGGCTCAACCCTAAGCAGCTAAGTCCAACCGTGCACCCGGTGCGGCGCTTGTCACATTGCGACGACGTCCTCAACTTCCGTGCTTGATCACCGTCCATTTCCGCACAGACGGGCCAGATTAGATGGGCCATTCGGACCTCTCCCAATCGCCCTTCAATTTTGGCTGTTGGATCTAAAACGTGCGGCGCGCGATTTTCATTCAATGCCATTTATAAATGGCAGAAATTGAAAAGCACGTGGGCCATTGGATCCTCAACGTGCAGGCCAGATCTCATGGGCTGTTCGGATCATCCTAACGCCCATGCGATCTCCACCGTTGGATCAAAATCCTACGGCATCGCATTTTATCTCAATCTCTAAAAACCTTTTCAAAATCGGCAACCGTTAGATCTTAAATGAACCACCCCGATCTAGTGTGATGTTCGGACCGGCCGGAGGCGCCACGTGAGATCCACCGTTGATTTTAGATCGGGTGGACCGCATCCAGTGTAACCTTCGGACCATCCGCACCTTCCATCATCTCTAACCGTTGATTCTAAATCCAACGGTGATCGCTTTTAGGGTCAAGCTCACCGCGCCATGGATCTTGGGTTGTTGAAGTTAATCTGACGGCTCGATGAGATGGGACTTTCGGACCACCCTGAGCTCCCCAAATCGTGGTCAGTCAATTGAGATCATGTGGCCCACATCGCTTGATACCGCTTTGGTGTGTTTTTAGCCACTACATCACGGCCGCTCAAGTAGAATCGGACGGTTGTTCTTCAGGATCGATGCGTGCGTTGTATGGTCATAATAGCCTGGGACCCGCATGTCGCTGGCGATTCTTGCCTCTCTCTTGTCAGACAATCAGAGACACTATTTTCGCCGGAATGGTGGCGGTACTGATGAATTTGAAGATATTTTCTCTTGATAATTATCCTTAGTGCCACCTCATTATCTCTAGATGGTTCTCGTGTGCTCTAGGGACCTCCACACTATATAAACCCTAGGGATGGAGCTTACGCCATTGTTGACCAAGGAGGAGCTCACCACTTGGTCTCCTTCCAAAGGAAGCCTTCTTGTTCTTCTACCCTTGTTCAACTTCAAGAAGGCCTAAATCTCATGCTAATGTGATTTTGGTCATTTCTTGTAGGTTGGACTTAAGGTTCTTTTCTATCACCTTGACCTCGTGAAGCACCATTTTGGGAAAAGCTCATCCCGTGAGTTGAAGTCCCTCCTTCTCATCAAGAATGTGTCTAATGATCTTTAGGTCTTAGTTCTATCCTTTTCTTTTGGTCAAGACAAGGAAAAGGACATTGATCTTTTCTGCTGACCAAGAACTTGTCTTCTTCATCAACCCGAAATTTGGTAAGTCTAGCCTCGGTTCCTTGTCATTGTAAGCTCTCTAAGGACGCCACTCACTTGCTCATGTGATGCTCCAATTTCTTTAAACTAAAAAGTTGTTATTATAACTTTTCGGTCTTTCATATCGCTTTTAAAAAATTTAAGGTTTCTCATATCGTTGTATTAGTTTGTTTAGGTCCTAAGGAAACCCTAGCAGCAACCGTGACCCTTCTTCAAAGTTTTAGAGTCCCCGCTTATTTATTAATGCAAATCTCCTCTCTGTTAGTTTTTGTCGGCTAAAACCGACAATTAGTGAAGTTTCTATTTCTTTCTTCAAACCGCCGGTTAGGGTTAGCATGGTTGGGGTGGTGGTATTAATTACTTCTCAGTAGCTCTAAATTCTATTTAAGTTCATCATTTTGTGTGTTTCTTCAAAGATGGCCGAAATCTGGAATGAACTTGCTTGTTTTTTTGTATAAACCCACGTAAGTCGTGAACCGAGCCATTAGGGTAGCGAGAATGAGTCATGGTATTAATTACTCCCTTTAAAGCAATTGTATCGTGTAGCTTCACTAGCCAAATTAAAATGGTAAAGTGACTTCTCGCTATTTTGTTGTTGGTCCAACCGACAAAACAGATAAAGAAAAGTCCAAGGTCTTAAATTGCTATTAATAGATATTAAATGCTCGCTTAGGTCAACATTAGCTTTAGTACACTTAGTTACAAAGACAAGATCTCATTTATGTGGGGTTTAGCTAGATAATTAATTTAATTATATGTTGTCTCGTTTCTAGTTTCTAAACTCGACATCGTGTAGCTAGAAGCTAAACTCAAATCTGGGTAATAAGTGCCATTAGATGGTAAATATGGGTTATTATCTTTAATATGTTAGATATAACTTAAGCATATTGTTAACCATGCATTACCATCTTGATCATACATTTTTTTTTATTTATTTTGTCTTCTGTCAGTTCTTGTGTTTATTGGATTTTCTGATTTCTAGATACTGGTTCTTCTGAGATTGTTGAATCTTTTGTTGAGCCACAAGAACCTGAACAAGAGGTTGTTTATTACTACCAAGGCAAGCTACCTCTCTGCACCATATTGATCCTACTCTTTTGAACTGTAGCATTACAAAATACAGTGATAACTGTGCATGCAAATTTTTCTAAAAATTATTTGTGCTCTGTCTTAGTTAGTTACAACCTGAGCTTGTGGTTTACCTTAAATTGGATCATACACTTAACCTAGGTAGTCTGTGGTGTCATATATTTAGTTTCAAATTTTGCTTAGCCATGCAGTCCATAGAACGGTAGTATTTGGCAAGCTTAACTTGTCAAACCTGGGAACAACAAATAAATTTTATTTATTTTGATTCTTGTTCAGTTTATTTGAATCTGAAATGATCCTTAATCTTGTTAATAAATTGATTCAAATCTGGACAAGTGGATGCTAGTGATGGTGCCTTCGTGCACGAGAATTGGGAAATGTGAATGTCTTGTCTGGGTTGATTAAGGACTGAACTCTGACTACCCAATTCAAGTCCCAACGTACTTCCACACGTGGTGTATGGGCACTGTTTGGTTAAGTAAAGGGTTAACACTAATGAGTTGGAAACAGGAGAGGAAGGACATGTGTGTTGATTTCATAAGGCATAGATGCTTAAGTCTTCGGGCCGTGTCGTATGCCATGTGGAGTTTGTATCGATATCAGATGTTCTTAGAAGGGTGAGGGCGTAGATGTGTTCCATCGCATGTACGTACCTTCAGGGCCCCGACTGCGGTCTAATATGTGTAGTGAGCACAGTTCGCATTTAATTGATTGGGTCGGCATTCCGGCACAACATGTGGGCCCGGTTGAATATATGCTATCATCGTTGTTTAAGCGGGATCACCGCACATGGGTATTCCAACTCAATAGTGTCAACTTGTTGAAAAATACCAAATCTTAGTTTATCTACCAAGACACCCAAGGCAAGGTGCTATTATTCCGAGGCTTACGGGCTAACTAAGTCATGTGGGTAAAGATGTACACCCTTGCAAGGTTTAAAACTATTCGATTAGCCGTGTCCACGCTACTTGACGATACTTGAATTGATGTCACCTGTATAAACTTTGTTCTAATTTTGGTCTTGGGAATTAATTTCGGCATGGTGTTGTCATGCACGGTTTGTTGTTGATATGAGATTTATTCTTGTATTGTTTATGATTATACTCTCAATTACTTACTGTTTTAGTCCAAAATTGATTTATTAAAATTGCTTTGTCAAAACTTAGTACTGTAGGTTAAGAGTTATCGCTTTCTGCAAATTGAGCCATTGTAACCCTCTGTTGTTAACCTTATGCATATAAAAATTTCTATTCCTTTGGATAGGTTCTATCAAACACTTTCTTTTATTAGTTTGTGTAAGTCTTCTTTGAGTACCTTTTGTACTCGTGGTTTATGACCTCTTGTTGCGGTGATGATGGTTACCTTTTACGAAATGCCCGTTAGCGTCGATCCGGGTGACGCTTAACGAGTGATGTTAGTTCTAGTCTCCACGCAATAGCTCATGGATGGGGCCATTGGTGGTTTTATGTTTATTTTGCTTCATTGTTGTGCTTTTGTGATGACCCAAGGTCATCTGTTACTGTAGCAACGGAATTGGAAATGTAATCTGATGTATAATTATGTGAATGTATGACTTGTATGTGATGGATGCAATGTTGTTAAGGATATATGCACAATAGTCACTAATCCTAGGAACTATTGCATGACATATATCCGGGAACCTGAATGTTGGAATTGTTACTTATTATGATTATGCTTCTAGTATGATTTTTAATAAGGGAAGTACACTGTTCCTTAATTAAGAATTATGCTACCAGTATAATTTTAATTCGGCACATTCCAATATTTGAGGGTCTCACACGATCTGCCACCGTCGTTGTCGCCCATGTCTTCATCTTGCAAGCGCATAAAGCCACCGCCGACCTCTCAAGGCGGTAGCGTAGGGCGGCGCAAGGCCGAGATGCTGACCAAGCTAATGTTGTTGGAGATCGTGGCCAAAGTTGACACTTGCCACCAACGTTGCTATCGCACCGGATCTGGGTTACCGCCACGTTGTGTTTGTTATCATGCTAAAGAAAAGGAGAAATGGAGAGGAAGAGAGGAAAGCCTGCTACTTGTTGCTGCGCTACTGTGCTACTGTGAAGAAGGGAGCGAGGAAGCGCTGGTGCTGATCTGTTTTTTGGCTTTTGCCAGCGCCCGGGGCGGCATCACTGGCGCCGACGCCACCTTGTGCGCAGAAGTCCATCGGGAAGGAGTTGGTGCTGTTGTTGAGCGAGGACGACACAGCTGCCCCCACCGCGGCCGTGTCCTCCTGCTCTTCATCCGCCGCACAGGGCCTCACGAACGACGACGCTTGGTTCACGTCGAAGCCCCACGTCGACACCTCCAAATGCCTTGCCAAATAGATGGGGCTCGCCCTCGGTGGCGGTAGCAGTGGTAGTGGTGGTGATGGTGAGGTTGGGGTCGAGCGCGGCGACCACGACTTCGACGGCGGCGACGGCGAGGAGGGCGGAGGAGTTGGAGGCGGCAGTGGTGGAGGTGGAAAGGGAGGAGGAGGAGGGGGGAAGGTGGAGGAGGAGGAGAGGCTGGAGTGGAGGACGGCCAGGGAAAGGAGCAGGAGGAGCACCATGATGACGACGCAGAGCTGCGGGCCCCGTCCGGAGCGCTGTCGTGCGGGGTGGGAGCGAGAGTGTGGCAACATGCCTGCGCTTTCGGACTCCGCCCGCACATCATGAGATTGGAGGAGGCAAGGGCATAACGTGCATTAGGAACTGAGGGGGCATAAAAGTCTTTTCGTGTGGCTTATAACAGGAAAACACCCAAAAATGATTAAAAAATTGCGAAGAGGGTATTTGATGAAAGAATACAGTAAGTAGGGGTAAAAAATGTATTACGTTAGAAATAAAGGTAAATTCTAAATACAGATCTAACGGGAGGATAAATAATGAATTCCCCCAGTTCATATTGATCTGTTACAAGCCTAACGGGCCCTTTGTTATAGGCTTATAGCCTGCTCGGTTGCTCCGATCCCTGAATATGCCCAATGGGCCAGGCACCGTCCTTGACCACGCTGTCCGAGCCGGAACCGCCCGAGCAGCCGCGCCGCGGACTGGTCCACGGCCGAAGCCGAAAGTTTTTCGTTTTGAGCGTGACACCGGTATATTTTGGTCAGTTCGTTCGTAAGACAAGACTATTTTTTCTATTTCGTTTTCAGAACCGTTCCATTTTAGCCTTTGACTCTCGAGTGAGGGGCACTGCGCTAGCGCAAGTTCGAGTCGACTTCCCTTCACGAGAACAGGCCTCCAGCGCTGTGGCCGGTGGGATGATAGATCAATCCCGGCCGTTCCTCACCAACGCCGTCCGAGTTCTTTCAACTTGCTCCACAGTGATTGATGAATCGTGGGAGCACGATGGAAATATCTGCGTCCAAGAAAAAGGTGAGAAAACAAAGAGTTTTTTTGGTGAGGTCATTAGTAGAATTCTGAAGCTTGTAGCACTAGTTGTAATAACCCTGTTGGGATTAAGGATATATAGTTTTGTAGAAATCTCCCGTAAATAACAAACCTGTTTGCATAAACGGGATGCAAGCAACCAACCAAGTACAATGCAGCTAGTAAGTTCTACGCCGATCAGAGGATAGACAACAAACGCACGTAATTACACACTACTGTTATTAGTGATATACCTTAAGAGGCAATTATGGAGATGATCGTATCACGTCTACGTTTATGAATATAGAATAAATGTTATTATGTTTGTTGAATGAATTATTATTTATAAAGATTAGTAAGTATGTGACTTATTGGTGAACCTTTTTATTTGTTGTATGATATAATTCTAAAAGGATCCATGATCGGATGTCACTGGTTAGGACACTAGTGACTTATAAACCAATACATGTATTGATTGACGACCACGTCTTACTGATCATAGATATGAAGGATATCAAATCAATGTGTAATCACATGTTAGAGAACATGATGTTGGATTGACTCACTTTGAGACACTATTGAGATTGTTATATTTCCATGTGTCGCCAGCTGGTCTCGAGCAATGATAATATATAATCCTTAGATCAAGATCAGATAGTTTCCTACATGTGTAACAATACACTTATAAGTTATCAAACGCTACTTCATAACTTGGGCGTTATAAAGGTAGCTTTGGTATACTATGAAATATGCGGAGGATGTCACTAATCGGATATGAGATTTGCCCCTCCTAGCATAACATGAGATATATCTCTAGGCCCCTCGATGTGCTTGGATAAAGGAAGTGCATGGTTGTGCTACAAATGGTCGAAAAGTCGACCACACGAAGTTATCTATCACTAGATCGAGCAAATATTGAATAGTCCATGAATGACATATATCTCACCTAGAGTTCAATCAGATATCGTGAGGCAATAGGAGAATACGCAAGCATGTCATTTAGTCTGATCAGATACGAACTGGTCGTATGGGGATACAGACTAGTCGTGAGTTGGTCGTATATGATCACAAACTGGTCGTAAGGTGTTACGAACTGGTTGTGACCAGATGCAAATTGGTCGTAAGGAGTTACGTGCTGGTCGTGAGTGATAAAGACCTGATCGCAAATCACATTGCATAAGGTTCGTTGATATAATCTTTATGTGTATTCGGGAGTCGCTATGTCCCGCTAGGAACCGGTACCGACTAGTGAACCAGAAAGGAGTTTCCAGGTTATGGCCGATTATGTACCAATCTACAGGGTCACACACTTAACGAGTTGGAACAACTAGTTCAGATATGATCCATTAGGGGTTCTTTATAAGGGGAGGCGCGAGGCTTTTGGGGTAGAGTTGTACCATCCACCGAAACTTTAGCTGCCACTCCCTGAAGGCCTAGCTGTGTATGTTGGTGCTAGCACACCAGCGCATGACGTTTCACCTTTCTGGACTACATGTGGATATCACAGAGGAGCTGCTGCGATCGTTGTTGCACTGATCGAGGATGATCTGCGACATACATAGGGAACGTGGGAGGCTACTGGAGGAGACGATCGACTACTTCCACTATATCGACGTGCATGATGTTATACTAAACAACTCCAACTCTTCTTCCGCTGTACTGCACGTCTAGTGGTAACGATCTATAATCTCTTACCCGTACAACATCTTGATTTACGTGGTAGAATTTTTAATTACTCACTACTGTAGCCTAACCGTATCACCTAACGAAGTCCAAATTTATTTTTGTTGAAGTACTGACTTTGCATACTATCGGACGCACAGACACCAACATGCATAAATAATAAGAGGTTTACCCAGCGCAGGAACAATAATAAGATATCATGCTGTAATTAATGCTAACGGTGTTGCAAACTTGCAATCCCAAATTCCCAACTCGCCGGACCTGCGACGGCCTATAGACCCATTCGATCCAACTGGACGCTCGCAAGCTCGTTCGTGATAGCAGTCCAGGCCCATCGTTACCCTTGGCATAATGGCATGAAGTCAAAACTAGTATTTGAATCGAACTCTCTAATACGGAAGAAACAAATGAAGGATGATCATGTTTGGGAGAAAAGCAAATTTGGTCCTCAAATTTTCCCCAAGCTCACTTTCATCCATCAGCTTTAATAAAGGACGACACTAGCAGTCGGACGTCCGATTTGAGCTCCACATCGGACGCCCTGTTGCACTGCCTCCACTAAATTAAGACACCACTTACCTAACATATGGATGTATGGGCATATGCACGGGACAATTGTTGCAATATTACTGATCCACCCATGCATATACATACGTACATGCATGTTGCTAGAAAGCCAATAAAGCACGTCACGTGCCGTATCTAATCTTGTAATTGACCTGCCTCCCAACATGCACGGCTGTGTACTCGTCCTAGCAATCGCAGAGCATCCTATGTTTTGATCTGCACACAGCACACCCATCTCACCAAACTCGCCTACAGAAAGAAGATGGCGTGAGCACATGTAGATGACGTGATCACACACGAACGTGCATAGCACTACTACCTATGGAAGAAAATTTCAGAACTACCAGGTATCTTCGATCTGTATCCTTAATCTCTTACACCATTATAGTATATTAATTACACCGTTGAACCATCAAGGGAGAGAAGTCACACGGAGCAACGCCCACCACGCAAAACAGGTAGAAGTACACAGTTGCATGCAATATCCTCCAGACACGGTTGCAACATCTCCGGACAACAGTTGCAACATTTTAGGATAGTGGTTGCAACATCTCTGGACAACAGTTGCAACATCATAAATCAAAAAACAAAGCATCTGAAAAAAATGCGTTCGAAAAAATTGCAACACCGCCGTGAACATTATGTAACATTTTGTTTTACAGATACAATATTTTTTCTGCAGATGCAACATTTTTTTTTACAGATACAACACTTACAACATCCCCAGACAACGGTTGCAACATCCTAGGACAATGGTTGCAATATCCCTGGACAACGGCTGCAACATCACAAATCAAAAAACAAAGTATCTGGAAAAAAAAAGCGCATTGGAAAAAATTGCAATATCGTCATAAACAATATGCAACATTTTTTTTTCTACAGATGCAATACTTTTTTTTCTACAGATGCAGCATTCCAAAGAACAGTATGCAACATTATTTTCAACAGGTTGTAACATCCTAGGACAATGGTTGCAACATCTCCGGACAACGGTTGCAACATCACAAATCAAAAAATAAAGTACCTGGAAAAAAACGCGTTGGAAAAAATTACAACATTGCCGTGAACAGTATGCAACATTTTTTTTCTACAGATACAACATTGCAAAGAACAATATGCAATATTGTTTTCAACAGGCTGCAACATTATTTTCAACGGACCACAACATCAGCAGAAACAATAAAGGATAACTACCAAACAGGCCCAACATCCGCAGAACACGGTGAGTCAAGGCGTGCCCCGCACAAGAAACCCGCACGACATCGCATGCATCGTGATGAAAAAGCAAAAACCCAACCCGCCGATGTTGTCACGCCGAACAATGGTTGCAACATCATAAATCAGACATCTGGGTGCTAGTATCACCCCTAAATAATGCTCATGCACATACGTCCGAATCGAGCTAGTGCATCGGACACGGTTGCAACATCTCTGGACAATGGTTGCAACAACCTAGGACAATGGTTGCAACATCCCCCGGACACGGTTGTAACATCCCAGGTCAACGGTTGCAACATCCCCTGGACACGGTTGCAACATCCCCGAACAATGGTTGCAACATCCTAGAACAATGGTTACAATATCTCCGGACAACGGTTGCAACATCCTAGGACAACGGTTGCAACATCTCTGGACAACGGTTGCACTGAAGAGAATTCTTCTCTTTTGGTCTTGTCGCTCAGGGCCGTACGAGGGGAAGCCGGACGCAGCGACGGCGAGGAGGCGAGGGGATGAAGAGACGAGAGGAATTGATTTGGGAAAGAAAATGCAGAAGCAACCCCAAGTGACGAGGTGTCCGAGTGGTTTGCTTCGTATCGGACGTCAGGTCCGTATCATTACCCTACAAGAATGTATAGTAGCTTTCTGGTATACTTTATTAAGTAGTAATCTGTGAGTGCAGAAACATAAGTAGGATGTGATTGATGCAATGATAGTATGGTGTGTGAGCATCTATCTGACGTTCCTAAACCTGTACTATGATCATATAGTACGTTCAAATTCTTTGGGCGTGGCAAGATGCGTCATCATATTCAACTATTTGCACATATCAGCTAGAGTATTGCGCTGCCGACGCGTGCACGCACACTTCCATCGTCATCTAACTTGATTTGGTGTAATACGAAAGGAAAACGTCACCAGTTACATGTTATGCGCTAATACGAAGGGAAAGCGTACGATGCTTTGATGGTATCGGATGCACGGTCCATATGATTTCCCTTAATAAAAAGCCAAACATATCCTCAAACTTTTCTTTTCAAATCAAACAGGGATCTCAGTTCACGTGACATGCCACATGTACAGGATGAGTGGAATCCTAATGCATGTAGGTGAGTCAGCCAATGGGAAAAGACGTTTTGCCCCTCCATCTGTTCCATCGATATTTACCAGGAAACAATTGGTTTCTCAATTATTTACCAGATCCCTTTCGTTCCTCGGCTATTTCAATGGAGGGCGCGGAACCTAGCTAGGGGGCGGCGGCGGGTGACGAGCAGTGGTGGCCGGAGGCAAGTAGCGAGACGCCTCGAGGTTAGACGGGAGCGCAGGGCGCGGCAAGCCGGGACACGGCAAGGCGCAACGGCGGGAGACGAGCATCAGCAGCCGGAGGCGAGCAGTGAGGTGGTTGAAGGCCATACGGGAGTGCGGGGCGCGCGGCGGGCCGGGGCGTGGTGGCCGCGGCCATGGCGAAGAGCGGCTACTGCAAGGGAAGAAGGTGCAAAGGGAGGAACTCGTGGAAGGGTTGAAGCAGGGTGACCACAAATGGCAGACCATGCCTGTGTAGTAGTGCGTGCAGGAATAAACAGAGGTGGCATGCAAGCAAAGGTGAGCAAGGTGAGCAAACCAAAAAATGCATGAACAGTTCAAAGGACCGGATAGAACCTTGCATTAGTCAAGGGCATTTTTGTCTTTCTACCACCTCTATGCATTAGAATCTCACTCATCCTGTGCATGTGGCATGCCATGTAGACTTGCGCATGTGGCATGTCATGTAGACTGAGGTCCTTCTTTGATCCAAAAAGAAAAGTTTGGAAGCCTGTTTGGCTTTTTTTTTCAAAGGTGAGGGACGAAAGAAGACCCCAAAGGAAACTTTGATAACAAAATTGACTATTCTCCATGTTTGATGGATGGTCTCCGGCTCGTTGCATGTTATGAGTACCGATGCGATTGGAGTCGTCGTATATATGCATGCTACAATTGCATGCCACACTGTTTCGGCCTGATATTTTTTACTTGATTCGGCCAGATAACAGCCCATACATCCGGGCTACCAAACTAAGCCTCATATGCCAGTACCGACCGGACGAAAGTGCTAGCCCAGTTCATATTGATATAGTTTCACAAAGCTTTACGGGAATCACAATCAATCTTCGCAAACATCGGAGCCAGCGCCAGTCCAGTTCATATTGATATAGTATCACAAAGCCTTACGGGCCATCTAGTTTTGTCTGCTATAAATCACAGTCTATCTTCGCAAAGATCGGAGCCGGCGCCAGGGACCCTAGCCGCCGGGCCGGTGCAACCCCATCAGTCCTCCGTAGGCCCCTCCCCTCTCCTACGTGTTTTTGTTGGCCTTGGGTGCGGGAGTTCTACGTGTTTTTGTTGGCGTTGGGGTCAGATCATTGATTTTTCTAGAAGTAACTTTAGATTTCTTTAGTTTCTTCTATTTTCCTTTCTAGATAAAATTTTTTAGTCTTGATCTTCTCCGGCGAGTTCTGAGCCGAATTTTATTTACCCACAATGGGTTTTGTCAGATCGATTCATCTGGACAATAATGACAACACCTACGCCAAAAAATCGACAGCAAGTCGAGATGGGTGCAAATACATCACCTTTGATTTTCTTCGATGAATAACACTACTACCAAGGCGAGGTCCTACACATAAATAAGAGGACGTGTTTGTGGGCAACCAATATACTGTTGCAAGATACTGAAGTTAATGACAAAGAAGATAAAGAACTTCAGCACTTCATCGACCCAAGGAATCGCTGAATTGTTAGGCCTCTGTAGTATCAACGGGTCGCCCTGAGAGCTATAGTCACAAGAAAAGTTGAGGAAACAAAGAGGAGGTCATTAGCAGAATACTGGAGTAAACAAAGAGGAGGTCATTAGCAGAATACTGGAGTTTGTAGCAACAGTACTAGCTGACTATGACGTGAGGGTGAGTAATAACTGCCTCCTCAGCAAATTCTATATACACCGACCGATTGATCGGTCTAGCTCAGACACGGATGCGAATCCTCATCAGTAAGTACGGAGGACACTGTATTTTCAACAGTTCTGCTATATAGTACTGTAGCACCAGTGAGAAACTACGATATCAATTTACTGTAGCTAAATGTTGTAGCAATTAATGCCTTCCTTCGTTTTTTGATCTGGCAGTGAAAATCTCTTCTAATTCTTGTGCACTATAGATCTCTGCATTGAGAGTAGTAATATAGAGGATCCTCTCCTCGTACACATACAAAAGTACGTACTATTACACATCACCCGGCCATCGCCACATCCAAATTTAGTAGAAAGAACACACAAACAATGGCATCTGGACCTTGTCGTACATCGTTGCTCGGCACTATGCGGCTACCAACCGGCCAATGCCACATCGGCGCCCCTGGCTACGAAGGCTGGGCTTGAGGCCAGCGGATGCCGCGATTAGCTTGAAGGCCATCAGAGGTGGACCCAAGACAAAACTTGAGGGACACCATGCATACAAGCATGTTAAATTACAGTCTAAATAACATTATGTGACGATGTACTGGTTTTGGGCTAGAGTGGATATCAACAGTGAAAATTAGTCCAATATCATTATGGATCAAAATTGAGTGGGGCGTAGGCCCCTACTCAGCCCTACATGGGTCTGCCCCTAAAGGCCACCCGATGCAGCACTGCCTTGTGCAGCACATTGGCACATAGCAGTTGGAGCCGAACAACATACCTATTGTGGGCGCCAGTGTAAGGACCCCGGAATATTGGAGGTTTATACCGAATTAAAAATCAGACCAAAAGCATAATTCTTAATCAAGAACAACGGTCCTTAATTAAAAATCATACTAGAAGCATAATTTTAATTAGGTACAAACCAACATTGTGTTCCGGATATATGTCATGCAATAGTTCCCAAGATCAGTGACCATTGCACATATATCCTTATACAACATTGCATCATACATACACGGTAAATATTTACATAATTATACACAGGATATTACAACTCAGTTTGGTTATACAATATCAAGTGACCTTGGGTCACAACAAAAGTTAACAGCGGAAACAAAACTAAACAGCAAAAGCCACCAATGGCCCCATCACCCTCAGGCTATTAAATGGAGATTAGAATTAGCTTCACTCGTTAGCGTCACCCTGATCGGAGCTAACGGGCATCTCATATAAATAACCATCCTTACCTGCAACAAGAGGTTATAAAACCTGAGTACGGAAGGTACTCGCAAGACTTACACAAACTATGAAAAGAAAGTGTTTGATAGAACCTATTCAAAGGATTAGAATTCATACATGATTAAGGTTGACAAAAGAAAGGTCAGAAGGGTTCAATTTTGCACAAAGCGATACATCTAAGTCCTATACTTACTAAGTTTTGACAAATCAATTTTATAAATCAATTTGGACTAAAACAATAAGTAAAAGAGAATGTAATCATAAATAATAACAACAATCAAAGTGGCTATCTACCACCAGTAAAACAATGCATGATTTTCCTTCATGCCGAAAGTACCCATAACAAAGTTGTAGTTTGAAATCTATACAAAGATCTATTCAACTCAAGCGTTGTCCATAACCGTGGACACAGCTATTCTAATAGTTTTAACCCTACAGGGGTGTACATCTTTACCCACACGACTTAGTTAGCCCGTAAGCCTCCGTAATAATAGCACACTGCCTTTGGTATGTCGTAGGGTAAACTAAGATTTGGTGTTTTTCAACAAGTTGACACTATTGAGTCGAATACCCATGTGTGATCGATCCCGCCGATTCAAGTTACTAATAGAACTTGCCAACCGGGGCCCACATGTTGTGTCGGAATGCCGATTCAATAGACAAAAATTAAATGATGAAAGTAGAGCAGTGCTAGCTGCACATATTAATTCGCAATTGGAGCCCTTAAGGTACGTGACATGTGATGGAACGCATGTACGCCCTCACCTCTTAAGAACATATGATACGATATGAGATCAAACACATATGTCCTTACTTTCTGCTTTCCAACTCAATAGCATTAACCTTTTACTTAACTAAACAAGGCCCATACACTACGTGTGGAAGTACGCTGGGGCTTGAATCGCCCAATCAATGTTGGGTCCTTAATCAATCCGCATAAGACAACCACATTTCCCAATCTCGCACTAAGGCACCATCACTAGCATCCACTTGTCCGATTTAAAATCGGTGTAAACAAACAAAATTTGATTTCGTTTCAGATTTAAATAGACTGAACAAAGAATAAAATAAATGAAGTTCATTTAGTGTTCCCAAGTTTGATAAGGTAAGCTTGCCAAACACTAACGTTCTACAGACTGCATGGCTAAGCAATAACTGAAAACAAGTATTTAAGTATAGAAGCACTGCCTTAAGTTTGAGTGTATGATCAGATTAAAGGTAAGCCTTAAGTGTTAGGTTGTAACTATCTAGTGACAGATCACAAATAATTTTTAGAAAATTAGCATGCAACAGTATCTCTGTATTTTGGAAATCTACAGTTCAAAAATTCTAGGATCAACATGGTGCAAAGAGGATGCTTGCCTTGTTGGTAGTTCACTTGTTCACTCTCGGAGACGTAATCGCTCACTTCGTGTAATTCGGAATCTAAAGAGAAAACACGATAGCGAATAAACACCGATAAAACCGAAAAATCCAAAATGCTTGAAAATGCATGAGATTTACATATTAGTGAGATTATGATTCTAGATGCATTTAGGTATAGATTTTAGTTTAATTAGAGTTCAATTTCGTATGGACTTGTTGAAGTTAAATCAATTTCTAGTGTAACCATGACAACTGATGATACCTAGAGTTTAGGTGATATTGCTTTCCTTAACAGGACACCTAGTACTCACAAACATTCTCTCTAGGCATTCTATGTATACAACCACGATGATCATACGGTCAAAATCAAGCCTCTTACACGCTCTCCTCTCAATTAGTCTTCTAAAATCTTAACAAGTATTCAAAAGAATAACTTATTTCATTATCTTACTAACTACTAAGACAATTATTCACATACAAAGAAAAGACAGCAGCTTCCTAAATTCCTTAATAATTATACAATTAACAGGTACTAAGTGAGATGTCACTAATCAATTGTACCATTCCTCTACTGACTTGACTCACTAAAGCACTTGACAAATGCAACACTATTTCACTAATCACCTAACTAATCATCTATGCATCTGACTATAAGAGACATAGTACTATGTATGCATATGACAATGCAATACCTTGATCTATGACACTATAGAACCACTAGCTAGCTATGAGGGATGGCCTCTAGTTCAGATTTGCCTTAGTAGGATAATGACAACATACAAGTGACCAAGCTCAAATATCAACTCATCTCCTCTATGCAACTATTTATCAAAAGGAGGTGTCTTTGCTAGTGACCATCTACAAAACTAACTTTCAAAATAGCTAAACTATTTGAACTAATCTCAACACTACCTCTGTTCATATATCAAAAATAGGACAACAATCTTAACTAAAAAGTTACCATCTAATCTTCATACTAACTCAAACTGCAAGCTTTTGTTAGATCAATTGAGTGGTTTGAAACATCAGTCACTAGGTTAGTTAGCACTAAGTGGGTGATGTATTCACTAGTCCCTTATCTCTCATACATACATAAACTAAGGTTCACAAGAGAATAGAAGATCACTGACAATCACTAGATTATACCTATTGACAAAACAACCAATCATCTAATACCTTCTTTGTTCAATCATTTCATCAGATTTTCGTTGTCTAATTCTATTCTTGTATTGGCTCTATACATCTGCTAACATTTCGCTTTACATGTCAAATAGCACGAGTACTACAGAGAATGGTGATGGGACTCACCTATCATGGAAACAAGAAAGGAAACATAGAGGCAGAGAAGGGGCCAAACAGGGAAGGCTCAGGGGTGGCTCGGGCGCACTTGTTGCCAGCGATGGAGATGATGGTGGCAGCCACTGAAGGGCAAAATGGGATGACGCGAGCGAGGCGGCCCTGGGGGTGGTAGCAACGCAGCTCGGCAAAGACTGGTCGCATGGCTGCATGCTGCGGCGGGCGTGGAGGAGCTGACGATGCGCCGGAGCTGTGGTGGAAGAGGGGAGACGTTAGGATGAGCACGAGCAACAGGAGGACAAGGGGAACTCACCGGAGCCGGTGGTAGAGGCGGAGGTGGTCCGAGGAAGGCCGGTGATGTGCGCCATGGGCAAGATGACGGGTGCCGTGGAGGCGACGCCGGTGGAAGAGAGCTCTGACCGAGGTGGGGAAGCCTTGGGGAGGCTGGGGTTGCTCCTCCATGAAGAATTGAGTCAGAGATGCTCCGGTGGGGAGGCGGCGGAAGGCGGCGGTCTCGGGCCGAGCTAGTGAAGAAGACAAGACCGGGTTCTCGCGAACGCACACGGAATTGGGTGAGGGGAAGCAAGGGTGGGGAGGTGCGGCGTGACGCGAGGAATTTGGGAGAAATGCTCTGGGTCGGCTGGACGGCGAGGGCGGCGTCGGCGGCACTGGAGGCCGGGAGCATCTGGCGACGGGGCACGGCTCTGCGCCTCTTCTTGGTGAAGACGAGAGTAGAGGATGGGTTAGGGGCTACGGCACGGGAGGGCGGCGCACGGCCAAGGCGTAGCAGCGCAGGGGCCCGGAGCGGTGGCGGAGGAGGCGCAGGGAGCCGGCGGGGAGAAAAAGGGCGACGGTGTGCTTTCTTCTGGGCTTCGGCAGAGGAGAGAAAGGGGGAAGGGGAGAAATGGTAGTGGGGTTAAGGGGGCTGCAACTCTGTGCTCCCAGGCGAGAGGGGCGGAGCTCACAAGAGGTGGCCAGCGGCATTTGGCAAAAGCTTGGCGATGGACTCAGGAGGAGCTGGCGACGAATTGATGGATTGGACAATATAGAGATGATGCTGAGCGACAGCTAGTGGGGTGGCGTGGTACACATGCTAGGCCAGGTAAGCAACGCTGGCATGGTGCGGTGGAGAAGAAATGCTGCAAACAGGACCCACTGACCGGTGAGAGGGAAAAAGAAATGGAATTTCCAGATTTTCAGACAAATGACTGATGACTGATGGATAAGTGAATTGTTAAATAAAGTTATCAGGCTCCAAAAATTATAAAAATTTTCAGAGAAGGTTTCTAATATATTGTAAATTTTTATACAAATGTTTTAGGATTTTATGTTCTATGTATATTTTTCTAAAAATTATGTTCATGATTTATTCATTTGTTTAAAATTCACTTAGAGAAGATGTTTATTAATTAAGTTTGAATTTTTATCAAGGTTAAATTGAGTTCCTAAATTTGATAAAATTCATTTTTATGGTAATTATTCTAGTATTTAAATAAATTGTTTTCCATAGATTTTTATGAGTTTTTATTTCAAATTTCTTTTGTGACTTTAGTTTGAGTTAGAGGTTTACATTTGATTTAAATTTTTCAAATGCATAATTTATGCACATGCTCCAGAAATAAATGAAATGCTTATGAAATGTATATAAATCCTAATTAATAAAAATGGGGCTGTTACAGCTAGTATCGACACTAGAGTAATGATGACTGTAGCCCTCGGCGCCCAAGGTAATCCTTCATCTTGCTCGATGGTGTGGACAGTGGACGGTGTGTTGCCTCGTCGAATGGTAATGTGCCCTTTTATAGTTCTGTGAGATCATGTGGAGGCCACTCCATGGTTTGTGATGAGTAATTGACTATGCTTGTGTGATTTGTTGAGATTTGAGTTTGAAATTAATATGAATTCAGAGGTGCTGTTAGGATTGAACTGGTCAAACCGGCCCTTGTGGCGGTCTGACCGGACCGACCGATTATGAAAAAGTAGCATTTTGGAAAACTCCAAAAATCACTTGTGTAGGGTTGTGAGGTGATTCGTTTGCACTAGGTCTCATTGAGAATGGAGTTTCGATGAAAAACTAGATATAGTTTGAATTTTCCAGAGAAGATGCGGTGGCTAGCAGTCAAAGCGACCTGGTGGTCTGACCGGCCAAGCTAAGTGTTGTGTGGATTTTGTCAAGGGATTTGGTAATGGTGCATATGCGTTGCATGTTGTGTTTATGATTAATGTTGGTCAGATTGGAAAGAACTTGTGTCCGGAAATAGTTTGCTTGGTCTATTATTGTGTAGGATTGTCCAAAGTCAACTATGGTCTGGCGAGGAAGACCAGGACTTTGTTAGGAGAACCAAGGTCCAGAGCGGCCATAGAGATCAGGTGAGATAATTGGACTCGGACAAGGTGTAAGACAGACATGGGCTATGGAAGGCACAAGTGGTCAAGATCGAACGAGACATGTGGTGCGCCAAGTGACATGGGCTTGTTTGAAAGCGAGGACGGTTCGGTGGAATCCGGACGCATGAGAGGCTTGATGGGGAGTCGTTGGGGCTACATAGAGGATGACGAAGCACGAACAATGCTTCGAGGAGAAGGAATCGGGAAATGTCGGTGGAGGGGCAATATGGTCATTTGCCCAAAACTGGAAAAGTGAGTGGTTTGCAAAACCACGATGGTGGCCTAAGTGGATTATGTCAAGGAGACTTCATGGAGGATAATACATGATGATTTCGGGCTATTAGAGCCAATAGTGAAGAACGATGCTTTGAAAAGCGTGCGTGAGTGAAAAAAAATCTGGTTGTGTAATGGATTAATGGGTTCCCATGGGTGTGTGTAGTGGATGTGATCCACTTTGTATCCAGGTATTACGAATGTTGTAGGTTATTGTTTAATATTTCTATAGAGTACAAGAGCACCTATTTTGTTTAAGTAGCTTAAATGTTATGATATTTGCAAGTTGGTTGTTCTGTAGATCGATGCGATTGGACAGTGTCATGGTAATTGTTAGATTAAAATTACTACCTTCTAGAATTATAGTTTTCGTATAACATGAAAGTGGTAGGTATTTGCCTAAGTTTTGCATAGAGTGCTAACTCTTTGAATTGTGTTTAGAGGTGTAAACGTTATGACTTCTGGAGTGATGCTCTCCTAACACTACTACGGATCACCCCATCACAGACGGTTCAGAACCATCATCACAGACGGTTTTTGTGTTAAAACCATCTGTGAAGGCATAGTATCACAAACGGTTCTCTCCATGAACCGTCTATGATACGTAGAATATCAAAAACGGTTTGTGGACAGAATCGTCTGTGATATTCTGCGTATCACAGATGGTTTGTGGAGAGAACTGTCTATGATACTATGCCTTCACAGACGGTTTTAACACAAAAACCGACTGTGATAGTTCATTATCCTAACTACATTTTTGCTGATTTTTAGCTAGCCTCAGGAATTGCTAGCCATGCCCTCTGAAAACAAGCATGCAGAAAAATAGATACATCACAGATAATCAATTGTTGACAAACTCAAAATGATCATTACTTAAAATAAATTACAAAAGATCGCATTTGTTCAAGTATTATCGCTATAGTTACAATTGAGTCAATTGTTTGTAGGTGGTTGAGAGGTGTCTATGGGGTGAAACTCTAGGTCGGCAACGAAGTGAAATTCTCCGGTGTCCTTAACAATATCTGATATGATAAAGGCGCAGAGCTTCCCTCAAATGTCCTTAATCTCATCAGCAACGAGTCCATCTAAATGTATTATCAAGTCCTGTCGCTAGCAAGAGTAGAGTGGTAAGCATATATATTTAAATTTATAATTAGAAAATAATTATTTCGAGATTGACAAACCTCAGGATCCTTCTTCCTAGCTCTAATGATTTGTTGCATATGATAGCAAACGTAGATTGCACATAACTCATCATTTTTTTGGGTTAATTCCTTATTTGCCATTGGAAGTTGGCGAGCTCCCCAAAAATGCCATCGCAAAATTTCTCTTCCCTCCATTGCCACTTGACCTCAACTTCTATCCCCATTTTGCCATTCCCATGAGTTATTTATTGACTAGGTTTTTATGTTTTTCTAAAATCTTTCAAGTTTTGCTGCATCAAACCGAAACTTGAAGGCTTTTTAGAGAAAAACATATTACAAATAAAACCCTATAAAATGTACACAATAATCTACACTATGTCAGAAACTTTCCCTAAAAATTTCATAATTTTTGGAACTATATTACTATGTCAAACAATTCCCTAAAAATCTCAGTGCACTTAGGGGCAAAATCGTCTTTTCATGGTCAAGTCAACGTCCTAGTCAACGGTCAACTCACGGGAACGGCAAAATGGGGATAGAAGTTGAGATCGAGTGGTAATAGAGGGAGGAGAATTTTTGCGATGGTATTTTGGGGAGCTCGCCAACTTCCAATGACAAATAAGGAATTAACTCCATTTTTTTTTGCTAGCGGCACTGCAAAAATAGAATTACATATATAGGTATAGTCAATTCAAGACGCATTATTATGAAGTATGATATAGGATTATCGTGTTGTAGTGCGTACCGAAAATTTCGTCCTGTGTGTTAGTTCGGCGCTCTTTCCATTGTATATTCCTTCTTTGGCAACATAGGCGATGAACGACCTACATGATTCTAAAAAGTTATTCTCGGCCATTTCAAACGCATGAAGACTACAATAGAGTTATGTATCGAGGAAATGAGCATACCTCTCGAGTATTCCTTTCAGAATGCTGAATTTGTGGTTGTTGCGGATTAGGAAATCAAGGTATATCACATGGTTCCTCTTTAGTATAATGACTAAAAGGATCCAGTGGTACCTACTCATATATGTCGCTATAGTCATTAAACCTAAGTTCGTGCTACATATAAAGTACAAATGAAATTTGTATAGCAAGTAGTGACACTTACCCCTTATTGTAGGGCACCACTATGTACTTCTTGTCTACCTGACGAAGCAATGCCGCCGTTATGTATTCCTCGACGAAGGATGGGTCTGTTTTGATGGTTTCCATAGATACTACTTGTGGGTCGAGGAAACCCACCGGTTCTTGCCATTCCCAGATATTTTTCATCATGTATCTATACATAAGCAATGAGTTGTGATATTTATCGGTATTACATGAATGTAGAACTTAATTGTACGCACTTACAGTGTCCAACATTGTAGAAGCGAGGCGTCGAGGCCAACAAGGTTGAATAGGTCATATAAGTCATTGAAGCCCACGATGAAGTTGCCTAACTCGTTGAAGAAATGCTCATTCTCGTATCTGACGGTGATTCCAGTATCGCACCCCTTCTTTTCGGTCTTTTGCATGTACTAGGCATGCAAAGCCTGACAAGTATATCCAGCGTGCATTAATACTGTGTCGGAGCACAACAGTTTTCTGATGATGTAGTTCCCGGACTTCCCGGACTTGGGAGGCACCTTAAAGTTCATCGATTTCGATTTGGCCTGAATGATTGGCAGCATCTTCCTGCGAGATGACTCGGGACCCGATACGGCGGCACGCTTTTCTTGTTCCTTCGATGTCTTCTCCACGGGAACCGATAAGGTGGCCTTCTGAGGCGAAATATGAGGTGGAGTCATCGAGGGTCCCGTTGGAGAGGAATGGTCGTGTTGAGATCGCGGCACTGCTGGGTCCAGGGCGATGTCCTTCTTGGGCCACTAGATAAAAGTGTGCATGGCATCCCCTAGTATTCTGATGTCTTCGTCGGCAAATCTCCAAAGGAGACGGCCATGAAATTGTCATGTACCATGTCCACTGACCGGGCGAACCCCGCAGTGGCGAATGGGGTGGAGGCACAAGAAGGTGCAGTGGCGAATGGGGAGGAGGCAACGGGTGGAGGAGGCGGTAGGGGGGGGTCCGATTTTTTCTCTCTAAGCCGGGCGAATGGGGAGGAGCAAAGAAAGTTGGAGGAGCTAGGGTGGAACCGCGCAAGAGGGAGGAGTAGCAGATCTGAGTGGAGCCAGCGGCAGAGGCAGTGGCAGGGTTGCGGCAGAGCGGCAGGGTTGCAGCAGAGGTTGTGTCGAGTGCAAATATATAATGCCAGGATATCTGTCGGGACCCAAAATTACGGTTCGGGACCCTCTGTATTTAATGCACTAGCCCAGGATCATGCTAGTGCACACAGTGTCAACAAAGATGGCAATCGATCCATACAAGCGGATAATAACATAAACGATTAACTTTGATTAACAAATAATGGTTTTGACCTTAAGGTCGAAGTTTACAACTATTGAGCCACGCAGGCTAACATAGGAAATAAACGGCAATGAAACATAAATGGTAGTGGCACCCATCGGTTCGCCACAGCAACCGATTGGGATCAAGACCTCACGATCAGCACCTTCGATGTACTCGCCCTCTAATGTCGGTGAAGACTCCTCCTCCGCTTGATTCGTTAAAACAAGCGTGAGTACACACCGCATCGCAAGCCACACCACGAGATGCAAAATATATATATGTCGGCTTTTTACAAAGGAAGGCATTCTCGGGCTCTTTTGCATAAATGCCACTTTTGCAATTGAATACAATTAATAGATTAAAGTCGTAAAACAAATAGACAATAATAATTTTAACAAGTTATTTCACAAAGACACACACAAATTTCTAACAAAGTTATTCACATAGCTAGATGATTTAATCACATAGCTCCCTTCCCACACAATTTTATGAAAATCTACCCCTAGTGTCAAATCCCGAGCATTGTCCATGATCATGATGCGCTATTCAATAGATTAAGTTACACTCTGCAGAGTTTGTACACTTTACCCACAAGATACAATTAGTGTAGCTAACACTAATCATAACAAAGCATTTCAGATACCTTATCCTACTATGCTAGGCCTGCTCTCAAAACAGACATGTGGTCGCACAGAAGCTCAGCCTCAATAGAGCACATGGTGAGGTCCTTAATTGACCAAGGCAAGACTTCCACTAACTAAACCACATAGACACACAGATTTTTAATATTCACACACCCACACAGTCCACCCTTTCACACAAGATTCACCCCTTGCCTTAGTCCAAAATCTTTTACCACCCCGGTTGATTTAAGTGCAACATATGCCACAAAGACACATAGTACACACAGTTTGTTCACACAGTTTCATATTCACTTAGTCAATTTATAACAGCAGTATACATGACAAGTGAGTCGTGGCATGGCTAAGCAATCTAATATGCAACTAACCAACCCACGTTGGTGCTACAATATTTACCAACTAATTATCAACTAGGGTGACAAGGAATCAAGGCTTAACAATTACACAAGGGAGGCATATCAATTTGGAATTAACTACTGCACCCAAAAGCTTTTAAATAAATACTTGAATTAAGATGCAGTAATTTGAATTAAAATACTTTTATAAAACTAGGAAGCAAAATGGTCAAGGGCATAGCTTGCCTTGAAAAGGATCTAGGAATTGATCTTGGTCTTGAAAGGTCCTTCTTCTTCAACTCTTCCAAAGAAATAGTCAAGTCTACTCGCAAACCACACAAACAAACAAAACTAAATAAAAACTAGAAGCAAATAACTCCAATAAAATAATTAAAAATCTCCAATAGATAGATCTGGATTTTAGACGAATTTAGAAATTTGAATGGATGGATTTGGAGTTAGGATTCAATTATTATGAATTTTACAAATTTTAACCTAAATTTAGAAATTAAATAAATTCTAAATTCTAAAACTAAACTGAACTCCAAATTACATAATTATATGTTATTTAATTAGACAATAATTTTCTAAGATTTTAGCAATTTAAATCATCCAATTTGGATTTGGGATTCAAAAGGTATGAATTTTACAAGTTTTAACCTATCTCTTGAATTTTAAATGAATTTCTAAATTTAAACAAAAGACAAATTTAAATAATTTTGATTTGATTAGCTAGATCTTAATTCTATATGAATTTAGAAATTTGAAACACCCAATTTGGAGATTGGATGCAAAAGTTATGAATTTTACAAATTTAAACCTAAATCGTTATTTAACAATTTCTAATTATTTTTCTAAAGGAAATTCTAATTATTGCGTAAGGTGACGCGTGCCAAGGATTTTCCGGAAAATAAATGAATTAAAGAATTAATCGACACGTGGGACCCACATGTCGCTGATCTTACCACGCGACCAAGTCCACCGAGCCACCGGATTTGAAACGTCTGTCGGGTGGCGACCTGCTGTAGCGCCGACGCGGCGCACACGTGGTCGACACGCACGCACGGAGGGTGAGGTGGCGGTGACGTGGCGCCCACGTCACGAGGACGACAACGACGGCGCAAGATCGACCGATGGTCACCGGCGCTTCTGATGGTTCGCCGGGCGAGGGTAGGTGGTACGGCGTAGCCGACGCTATTGCGTAACACGATGAGGTACCTCCGGGTGGTTGAGGTGGACGGTGGTGGTGGCTGGCGAGGTCGAGCGGCGGCTTCTCGGTTTTGTTTCAGCGGGCGCCCGGTGAGGCTCGATTTAAATGGGTGGCTCCGGAGGTAGGTCTGGTGACAATAACACGGCGGGTGCTCCACGACGACGCCGGGCGGCGATGACGGCGGCAAGAATCGAAGAAATCCCACCGGCGGCGTAGACAGCCCTAGAGCTCGAATTGGCGGCGGCGCGAGGTTCTCGTGGAATTGAGCGAGGGTTAAGGAAAGGGGCCGCAGCGATCCCTGGTGGCTTTTATAGAGGTCGGGAGGCACCGAGGCGGCGTGGCGACGTGGAGGTCGTGGGCGACGGCTATGCCAGGCATAACCGCCGCGGGACGAGGGGTCGGGTGTGGCGGGGTGGTCGGGCGCTATGGCGACGTCGGCGGAGGACGCGGGCGGTTGGAGGCGTCGCTGTGAAGCTCGGCGTTGACCGCTCATGGCGGTTGCTCGCGATGAACGCGCGGAGACGAAGGCGACGACCCTGTAGTGGGCCCGCTTAGCAGCGAGACGGGAGGCGCCCACGGGCAGAGGGGCGAGGTGAGGCAGGCTGGCGAGATCGCCATCCAACTCAGACGGACGGCCACGAATGATTGGGCCGAGATGAACAAAGTCTTTGGCCGGAGAGATTTAGCTTAACGACTGCTTGGAGATTTAAAATAGGTTTTTCCTTTTTAGAAAATAGCGTAAATTCAAATAAGCAATGGAAAATAGCAAATGAACTTGGAAAAATTCCGAAAATTCCGTAAAATATATCCAAGCTCATAGAATCCAAATAAAATAGTTTTGACTATTGTTCATGTTGGAATTATTCATATTAAATTGTTTTGTTACTAAAGTCCAAGTTAAAGCTTTTGAACTAAATTCAAATAAATCCAAATGGTGAATTTTCTCTACCAACTATTTAAATGATTTTTAAAGCTCTAAAATTGGGATGTTACAAACCTCCCCTTAAAGGAATCTCGCCCCGAGATTCAAAGCTAATGGAGAAAAGGCTAGGAACTCGGCTTTCAACTCTTCTTCACGCTCCCACGTTGTTTCACCTTCCGAGTGGTGGCTCCACCGCACTTTGCAAAACGGATTGTCTTGCTTCGGTCCGACGCTCGCGACATCCGTAATCTTGACCGGCCGTTTTGTAGGTGAGGTCTTTTAGTTCAATTGACTCCAGCGGTGCTTGTTCTTCCGCACCCTAAGACACTTCTTCAATCGAGAGACGGAAAGACATCGTGTACTCGCTAGCAATCGTGGGCGCTCTAATCGATAAGCCACTTCTCCACGGCGCTCCAAAATCTTGAACGGACTAACGCATCGAGGGCAAGTTTCCTTTGGCATGGAACCTTTTCACACCTCCGAGGGGCGAACTCGAGATACACAAAATCTTCGCTCAAAATCGAGATCACGACGACGATTGTCAAGATAACTCTTCCGCCGATCGAGCTATCTTCACCTCTCTCGATCATGGACACTTGCTCTTCGCTTCTTGAATAATATCCGACCAAAGATCAGACGCTCAATTGCTTTCACCAGCTCAACGGGTTCTACAGTTCGACCATACAAAGCTTCAAACGGTGACATTTGTAAACCGGCTTGATAACTGTTGTTGTACGAGAATTTCGTGCATATGGTAAACTCTTATCCCAACGGTAGCATTTGCTAGCGCATGTGCTCTCAAAGATATCCTCCAATATTTGATTAACCCTTTCACCGTCCATCTGCTTGGGGATGATACGCAAGATCGAAATTCAGTGAGTCCCTAAGGCTTCATGCAAACTCGCCAAAATCGGAGGTGAATTGAGATCCTCAATCGACACTATCTTCTTAGGCACACCATGCAAACCGACAATCTTCTACATGTACACTCGCTAGACGATCTCCTAATAAGTGGTTTTGACCGTAAGAAATGGGCAACTTTAGTCAAACGATCCACTATTACCCAAATCGAATCAGAACCCGATTGAGTCTTGGGTAGACCGTAATGAAATCCATTCCATTTCTTCCCACTTCCACTCGAATCTGCAAGGGTTGCAATAGACCGCCGCCTCGATGTTCGCTTTAACTTTCGACACACATCGCACAAGGCAACGAACTCGCGACGTCTCCGCTTCAAATTCGCCACCAAAACTTATTCTTAACATCCCGATACATCTTAGTACTACCAGGTGAATCGAATACTTTGAGTCATGGGCCTCCTTCAGATTAGCCGCCTCAATCCATCAATATCTCGAACGCAAATACGCCCATTGATCCACAAGATATCCTCGATCATCCACCGTGAAGTCCTTGAACTTCCTTCATCATCTTCTTCTTGATGTCGGAGAACTCGAAGTCTTTCTACCGAAGCCATGAATTTGCTTCTCCAAAGTAGACCGCACTTCCAAGTTTGCTACAAATCCTTCAGATACTACTTAGCTTCACTTCGAATTCCTCTTGAAGTTCAACAAGGCTTTTTCACTTCCAAAGCATTGCAAAGGGTTTTACTACCAAAGCATCTCAGAACGACATTGGCTTTACCAGATGGTAATGGATTCCAAGATTATAATCCTTTATCAACTCTAGCCATCTCCTCTCGCCTCATATTCAGATCCGATCGAGTGAAAATATATTTCAAGCTCTTATGATCTGTGGTATACCTCACAAATGACATCGATGAGGTAATGACGCCTAAATCTTCAAAGCATGCACTACGCTGCCTAATTCCGCATCATGGGTAGGGTAATTTTCTTCATGCGGCCTTAATCGCTTTGACGATAAGCGATCGCTCTTCCTTCTTGCATCAGACACATCCTAATCCTTGACGGAAGGCCACAATAGATATCAAAATCCTTACGAATATCCGGGAAAATCAAGACCGGTCAAGTCAAACGCTTCTTCAATTCTTGAAAACTTTCTTCACAAGTCGGGTCCAGTAAACTTTTTTCTTTCTTCAACAATTGCGTAAGAGGTTTAGCAATTGACGAAAATCCTTCAATGAAACGGCGATAATATCCTCGCTAATCCCAAGAAATCTGCGAACTGAAAGTGATGCCTTGGGTTGTCCCCAATGTAATACTGCCTTTAACTTTATCGGGTCAATCACATTTCGCAAATTGCCATTACATGACCAAGAAAATCCACTTCCTTTTTCCAAAAATCGCACTTGCTAAACTTAGCATACAACCGATGCTCCCCGAGCTTCTAGAATTAATCTCAAATGTTCAAAGATGCTCTTCTTCCGACTTGGAGTAAACCAAAATATCATCGATGAATACGACTACAAACTTGTCCAGATACTCCATGAATACCTTATTCATCATGTTCATGAAATAGGCAGGGCATTAGTCGCACCAAAGGACATGACTAGGAACTCATAATGTCCATACCGCTGAGAAAGCGGTTTTAGGTATATCCTTAGGGATGATCTTCAATCGATGATAACCCGATCGCAGATCAATCTTCGAGAACACTCGCTCCCTTCATTTGATCAAACAGATCATCTATCCGGCAATGGGTACTTATTCTTGATGGTGACTTCATTGAGAGATCGGTAGTCGATGCACATTCTCATGCTTCCATCCTTCTTTTTGACTAACAAGACCGGCGCCCCCATGGCGCATTTAACTAGGCCTCACAAAACCTTTCTCCAAAAGTTCTTCTATCTGCTTTCTTCATCTCCACTAACTCATCGGCCGGCATCCGATACGGTCTCTTCGAAATGGGTGTCGTTTCTAGCACTAGATCGATGACAAACTCGATGTCACGATCCGTGGCATTCCCGTAATTCTTCCGAAACACATCCGGATATTCCTTGACGACCGCACATCTTCCAACGCGATGGTCTTCGTGCTATTGACTATCAAATGCCCATTACGACCGAGGTAGCTAGGAACTCCACTTTGTTTCCTTTGGTATCCTCGATTGTAACGGCTCTTCGCCACAATCCAAAGACGGCTTTGTGCTTGGTTAACCAATCCATGCCAAGGATGACATCTATGGTTTGGGTGTCTAGAATAATTAGGTTAGCTAGAAACTCAACTCCACTATGAGTAACTTAGCCCCTAAACAACCCACATTAGAACTTAGCTCGCTCCAGCGATCGACTAACAGAGTTCGCTAAGAGGCATAACTTCCAACTTATTCTTAGTTGCAAAACTCTAGAAACAAACGAATGCGAAGCTCCGTAATCAAATGTAATCTAAGCATGTATGAATTTACTAGGAACTTACCCAAGACAACGCTTGGTGCTTCCTGGCTCCTTCCAGAGTGACGGATTAACACGACTCGACCATCGACCGAGGCGTTCCTCCTGGTTGATCGTTCCCGAGAAACTCCTTGGTTGTTCCAAGACCGGGTCTTGGCGTGTGTTGCTCCAAGGTTGAAGCGAACTAGAGTGATAGTTCCCTTCTGAGGACACTGATTAGCAAAATGCCCTGGCTGACGGCAATTGTAACACACTCTTGGTTCATTCTGCCGGTTGTTGTTCCCTGGGGTGGGGTTGACTGGTGTCGGGTTACGAGAATTTTGAACAAAAAGACGAGGTGTCAAGGTGGTGCGGTGTGTCCCGAAGAACTCGTGGTCGGAAACGATTAAACCGCTGTGGTACTACTCTTGCCCTCTCATTGTTGTGGTCGGTGGCTTCCTTTGTGAATCATCCTACGCTATGTGATCCTCCAGCCTCCTTGCGTTTGTCCTCCATGACCAACGCCTTGTTAATCAACTCTCGAAATGGGAAGGTGTGAGCAAGCGATTGACTTGTAGTCCCGAAGTTCAAACCCTTCAAAATCGGCTCTGGCGAGACTCACAAGAGCGACATCCTCCGGGGCATAGCGAGCTAGCCGAGAAAACTTATTCGTAGTCAACATCGACATACCCCTTGCTTGAGAGCGCGAACTCATCCTTCTTCAAATCCATAATGCCTTCAGTGCACGGATATCGCTAAAAGTCGCAGTGAATTCTTCCCAAGTGATATTCTGCGGTGCTCCATGTGTCGCGCAGGTTCTCCCACCATTTCGCAGCCTATGCCCTCCATCCGATGGGTGGCATATAAAACCTTCTCATGATCGCTGCATTGGGTGATCGCAGCTTCCTCTCAATCACGCCGGCCAATCATCGCCTTCTCACCGGGCGTGACATGTCCGAAAAAAGTTGGCGGACGGGTTCTCATGAATTCAAACCAACTTGATGGTCCTCGATGACCATGAGCGATCGAGGCCCCTCCCCGATGATGGTTGTGGTTGTTGTTGTTGTTGTTCATGGCCCGTGATCCGGTTCATCATGGTGTACATCATCTGCGCTCAGGCCGCCATGAAGGCTCCAAAGTTCTCGCAAGTCCGGGGTGGTGCTTGGGTGGCACTGTTCCCGCAGGGGTTTGCTCATTGCCTTCTGATCCTTGGGGTGGCACTACAATGATTCAGAGGATATAGTATCACATATTTTCATAAGAAGTTTCAGATCTTAGGTAAAAACCATTTCAAATGTAGAATTACATTGTCGATATATAAAAAAACCAGAAGAAAAAAACATAGACACTCTGTTGCGGACTGAATCGAGTTTACAACTGAATCTAGCATCCACATACAAAAGTGTAAACACACCGAAAAAAAAATTCCTACAAATCCTACAACCGAATCAGGCGACAAGTGGCTAGAGGGCAGCAGCGGCATCTTTAGGAACAAACAGCCTAATCCACCTCCAAAACACAGAGCCTGGTACCTGTTCAGTGATAAACTTGTTTATTATGTCTATTCATGTCTCAAAAAGAAATCATGCACGCATGACATAAGAAGGGTTGCATTTATAACAGAACTCTAAACCTTACATAAATAATATATTGCTTTAACACATAAAGCGAATCAAGCAATTAAAATATGGTAATACATATATCTATGAGCATTATATTAGTGCAACATCGTAGAACAAGAACTTTGATGTGGGTCCGACCGTATAAAATGTACACGGAGACCCCCATCACCAGCCATGCCCCGAATCGCATCCATGTGCCACCACTAAACAACACAAGGTAAGTTGTGGTTCAGAGCTCAGATGTGTCTACATCTATAAGCAATTAAGCATATAGAAGTATTCAACATATTGTCAACAAGCAGGTTTATAGTTATAACTGAAATTGTTGGATCAGGAACTCACCTCAGATTTATTAACAAGTATGTGTTTAGAGGATGCACATCACTGGCAGAAATGGAGCGAATGGGTAGATGAATCCTGAAGGAGCAACAGCAAGATGTAAGTTTACGTGGGGAATCTAGTATAGTGGTGCAGAAGAGTTCTATTACACCTCCAGAATGACCAAATGAATGTCTTCCGTCATCTTGGTCAATCCAGTAGAGCACACCGAGGCTAGCTGGGAGGAGCAGACCACCAAAGATGCAGAGGAAGCAACTAACCAGGCTGACAAGCATGAAGCATGTGATGCATATGTCAGACTGATGAGTATTTTGCTTAATACACAGTAGTGTTTCACCATGGGAGGGAAGCGTGTGACTATTCCATAACCATTTATATGCAGTTTGTTCAGATACTTACATGGGCAAGAATGTCGTAGAAGCTAAAGTTGCAAGGACAACAAGCCCTACACATACAGATGCAATGCGGCAAGCAGTTGTCTTCCATCACTTTATCTTGTCCAACTTGCCTACAGAATTAACAGGAAGTCGATAGGCTAGCATAAGTGAAATGCATCAACTTAGAAATATAGAATGGGTTCGAGCCGAAATGCAATTGCCCAAACATACTTGCGTAGAGCTGCCTCTCAATGAGGGGGGCCCTTTATTGATTCTAGTTCAATCACATCCTTTATTTCAGATGTCCCCTGTTCATGATTCTCATATCCAAGAAGACCCTTCACCTTCTCCTCATCATCTTCTTGGCTCAAATGGAATGATGCTTGTAGAGAAGATGGAAGGGGTCCCTCATCCGGAGGAACATATCTGAGGATTAGGATGGATACAGCAACTATAGTGAATGCAAGGAGTGTGCCTACGCTGACCTGCAACAAAAAATAAACCCTTTTTAGCTCCAAGCTAGAATCTTTAATATTGCTTACTGTTGCATGCATAGCATGCCAGAATCTGCCTAACATGTTATCTGTGAGGAAGGTTCATTAAATCACATCTTGGACCAAAGACCATAAAAAATCTCGAATAATAACTATTAGGTACTTAGGTGATTCCTTTATACTTAGTTACTTACCATTCCTACCAATTGTGAAACATCCATGAAGAAAGCTTTAAAGTGCAAGCAGATGCTACCATGATTGTGCTCTTGATAGGAACTTGTGTCTGCTTGTTGACATCAGAGAAGAAGGATGGCAACAGTCCATCTCGTGCCATGGCCATCAATATTCTTGGCTGTGAGAAAAATTTTGAACCAGAACTTCAAATATCTATCTCAGCACTAAATTAGAGTAGTATCTGCATATCTAGTTCCTGATGACATCAACTTTCATGATAACTAACTGTGGTATATATAAACATGTATGTCTGCACAACATTACAGTCAATAAACTTCTTTGATATATGACCACAAGATGCAAAATTACTAAAGTTTAATCTTGAAAGAAAGGAGCTTCAGCTGCCCTAGCCACGTCGCTCCCAAAAATGACGACCGTCGGATGTAGATCGTCCGTCCACGATGCCGCCTGCGCTTGCTCCGAACGCTAGCCTACGCCTGCGCCAGCTGCGGCTTCGAGAGTCTTCTCGCTAATACCACCCGTCTCCTTCTCTCCTCCCCAAATCCCCCACTTGCGTCGCCTCCCCTCAAGGCTATCAAGGTCTGTCATTGGCTCATTTTGGCTTGGCCTCGGCGCCGTCCCCGAATTGCTCTCTTCCTCCCTCCCGCCACCTCGGGCTCCCTCTTCCTCTCTCTTGGTGCCGCGTCCGCCGCCGGGCTCAGCCCTGGCTCGGCCCCGGCGCCGTCCCCGAATTGCTCTCTTCCTCCCTCCCACCGCCTCGGGCTCCCTCTTCCTCCCTCTTGGTGCTTAATACCACCCGTCTCCTTCTCTCCTCCCCAGATCCCCCATTTGCGTCGCCTCCCCCCTACGCTACCGCCGCCGCCGACCACCTCCCCCATGGCGCTACCACCGCCCAGGGGCTCGACTACGCCGCCGCCTGGCTTGGCCTGGCTCAAGGCGGCGCCACCACTCAAGGCCACACCCGACCGGGCTCGGCCGAGGCGCCACCACCAGCGCCACGACCCGCTCCTCCTCGACTCGCTCCCACGCCACGCCTGTGGCCGCCCGCCGCTGGCTTGGCCCATCCTCGCCGCTGCCGACTCTCCCTCACCTCCCACTGCTTAGAGGCTCACTGCAGCAGAGTCAGGGGGGGAGGTGGTGGCCAGCGCCGCCGCCCTGCCCATCCCTTTGCGGGCCGCCTCGCCTCCTACACTGTCTAGGGGCTCGACTGTAGCAGAGTCGTAGGATGGGCAGGTGGTGGCCGCCACCAACGATCTCAGGTAAATTTTTCGCCCTTTGCAGCTCTCAATTTTTCGGTTGATATATCAATTTGCTATTGCCAGGTTGAAATACTTTGTGGATTCGTTGGAAAGCATGGAGCAGAAGGGGTTGCTTGATATGAAGAAGGTAATACCAGTTTTAGTGGTCCAATGATTTTTAAGATTTAGCATCTTGATTGGACATCTCTTTCGTCTTCGGAAAGATCAGTGGATAGCAGCATGAATGGACAACTAATAAGAAACAGGCTAAGCTAAGAACAATGTTATAATTTGTTAAAGTCTTGTGTTGCTATCAATTCTATCAAACAGGGATAAATGATTAAAGCTTCAGATCTAAAGTCTGAGATGAGGTGTTTTACATTTGGATTCTCAAAATGCAATAAAACAGTATGCTTAGCCAAGCGTCTATCAGTTCGCTCTGTATATGTTTTGTGTATCTCTAACATATGTAGTAAATGATTAAACCCTTGTGTATGGATTTATTTATTAATAATAGTTTCTCATTAAAACAGATAATTGATTTACCCAGAGAAACACACTTCGCGAATGAGACCACTTCGTTTTCAACTCAATGGCGCTTTGATAATGGGGGCCCTTCGCTACCGAGAGGGTTGGAGTATGGTGATGAGATCCATTCTCTGTAACTTGAATATGTATTATTGCCATTACATTTACAGGTCAAAAAAATTCTTGCTCGTGCAGTTGCTCATCACACCAACTGCACCTTCATTATGATGTCAGCTTCCGAGTTGGTTCAGAGGTATATTGAATAGGGTTCCCGAATGGTTCCTTAAGTCTTCATGATAGCTAGATAAACATTCTTTGTATATGTTGCATAGAGAGGTGATAAAAGATGCTCTTGTGAATGAATATCCTTACAAATCAACTTTTTACTGCAACAGATTAGATTTTACTTTCATGTCGGCCTTTGTTTGCCGTCTCAATCATCTCGTGAACACATAATGCACTAGATTTTTTTCTTTGACTCAGTTAGCTGCTACAGATTAGTAATCATTGTATCTCTTTTGTATTATCGAGACTTTTGTTTCCTATTTTGTATTATGATATCGCTTATAGTTATGAATTCATCGTTTTTATTTTGGTTCGCCCAAATAGATGCGGTCAATTTATTGGCCTGCTTTTTGCAAAGGTTAGCTAAATTCGATAGTGTAACAGATGCAAAGATACTATGCAGGGTGAATTATGGTATGTTATTAGAATATTTATCTTAGTGTTACATTTAGATAGGCTTAGTATTACATGTTCTACAATACCAAACTGAACATTGTGTGCTTTTTACATCGAAGGCATGAGAGCAAAGAGGTCACTTGCATCGTTCAGGAAGTTTATGTCATTGACTCTAAAAGATCTTTAATATTAAATGCATTCGCTTCTCAGGTACAGTTTTTATTCCGCTAAATATATTTTATGTGAAACATTGTTAACAGTATCCGTCGTCTCAATAGATTCATAGCTTATATCTTAAACATTGTTACCTCACTTTGATATCTAGCCAATCTACGATAGATGACTCTCATAAAACTGGAAAGCTTATGTGTTATTGCTTTTACCTCGGCTCCTCCGTTGTCTTGACGATGGTGTTTGTTTTCTCACTGAATATGCATGCCGTTTCATGAATGCCATGATAGATCCTTCAATTGTCTTTAGGATAGCATACTTCTTCGACAAATTTCACCTTCTTTTTTGGATTTCCTCAAATCAAGGTAACTTCGGTGGCATTATTTCCCCTCCTTTACTTTAGTACTGCAAGATATGTTCATTAGTACAGTGTATTTGATGTGTGTCCATAGAGATTTTTTTTCCTTACTTCTCATAATTTTACCTTATAATACATTTTCTTTTACTTAGTGAGTGATGAATCCATGAATCCTTATTTCTTATATGTATGATGACTATACTTCCAAAGTACTAATTGAATTGGGCACAACAGTGAGATATCACATCCATAATAAATAAACCTTTGTATATTTCTCCTATTGTAAATATTTGTACAGACAAAACCTTTCAGCGATACTACACAGCCCAAGTTCCTAAACCATCTTCTTCTCCATCCCACTAGATCTCGTAATGGGCACTATTCTCCTCCCTCCCTCTCTTCTCCCAACCCCCAAAACCGCTGTTCGACGGTTGGTGGTCATAATATACCACAGTCATAATATGAGTCCTAGATAAATACTTGCGTCTACAAATCACATGATTTCGTTATTGGTATTTATATCTTGAATTACGGTGTACATCTTGGTTGCTTAATCTTTCCTGCATTTTTTAATTGTTTGAGCAAAATAGACTATGTGTACTACGTTTATAGCTTGGGGTGATTCCTACGTTTGTTCCTCTCATTTTATTATACATCTTTAAATTATCTTGCTATATATCTGCTTCCATTTCCAGGGGCAATTAAATGGTCTAAAAAGCTGATTAACAGCATTACCTTCATATATGGGAAAGATTATATCGTATGGGCCACATTCATTAGCGTGCGCTTTGCTTAACCTGCGCCCTTCGCAGATTGCAGTAGTAAGTTCTTAGAGTCAACAAGCACTGCTTCACTATTACATTTCCATATTTTGTGCTCAGATTTGTCATGAATCGATTTATATTTACACTATTATATTTGCTTCATGAGCTTTTCCTATGCTGAAATTCTCGCATTTTAACCAATATCCTTTTACATCCTATACATACTTAATCATTCCACATTTTATGCAGTGAAAAACAAGATCCTTAAGCACATACTGTTTGAAGAAACCTCTCTACTGATTACGAAGCTACAGCCAGCCACATGGCAGCAGTGGTATGTATAAAAATATAGAAAACAAACTTTACAAACCATATCATTTAGACAACACCATTCCTCCTTTTTTTCGTTCTAATACGTATTTCCCATAAAATTTTCATCCTACAGAGATGGCTACATCTAATGACTGCATACATTTTAGTAAAGCACCAGTAAAGTAAAAAAATAGGCTTTACAACATATCTATTCATTGAGCATAGCTGCAATCAGCTATTGAACGTTCCACTACGAACTACCTTACATATTGTACAAGCAAAAAGATCTTCTAACAAAAAATATATATATACTATTACTTAAGCAAAGCCCTAGGATACGTTGATTAGCATACAATCTTTCAGTTACCTACGTATACTCAATTAGCAATCTATCTTTAGCTTTTTACAAATACCAATTATATCTCTTCTCTTGGCTGCTACAGCAACCAAAGCAAAAAAGATGCAGGATCTATAGCATCACCACATAAAGCTACAGATTTTCCAACTAAAAGGTATGCTGATAACGTCTGAGTGGCATATTTACAAAGATCTCATATAACATCTTACAATATATATATTGTTCCATATTGTTTCAAAAAAAAATTCTAACTAACTGCTACTTTATACAGGCTTTACATACAACTTTTGAGGCCACCACAACAGTTGCTACTTCCCAGGAACAAATTGTGCTTAGCAACTTGTGCTTTTGTTCGATCGTTTTAGCACAATCAAAATTGTATATTACAGTGAACATCTAGCCTGAGTTACTGCTCCTGCAGGCTCTGTTTTTGTAGACACTTTCAACTCACCTAGCTCCATAGGTGACTTCGATTTATATGTATATATGTTTTCGCTACTTGCTTGCTCTATTTTGTAAACGAACTACTTCCTTCCTCTGTTTGCCAAATGTTTATGGCTCACTTAAATCCATCACAGGCAACATTTTATGTATACAATTCCTGTCATCAGTTCCTTACTCTTCATGTGGATACTGCAAATAATTCTCAGTTAGTTTGTTAAAAATAAACTACATCTAACTACATGACTGCACTGCATACTATATGATCTATGTAATATACCTCATTTTAATCTAGCTCTTAAATGAGCTGCCAATCCATTACCGCCCGCGCCATATGGCGCAGGTGAACTTCTAGTATAAATAAAGCTAGATGAGAAAGACATTCTCTCTAGCTGTCAAGCACGACTGTTCAAATCAAATTTTGCATTACAGACTTGCCAATACAGCAATTGGCTTATCTAAGTAGTGAGCCAAGAAACAAATCTTGCAGCTTAGCCGAAATATGACAAGGCAAGATGCGAGAGAATGGCTACAACTTTGAGCTACCATAATGTTGATAGCTTGATATAACTTGCGATATTATCTACTCTAGGCCACAATCATATGAACAAGTTTTGCCTATTATATATATTTGGTAGACAGAAAATGATAACAATAAGCCTGTTATAGTTTGATATCCAAACAATTCTAACAATTTATCAAACAAAATCGTTGATTAAATTGGATTCTGGGATATCGATTTTCCAGGACTATCTACTGGAGGATCCTAGTACCCTACACGCTAGATGTACGAAACATTTTACACTTCCAATCCTGAATACGAGAAAGCTATCTAGCTAGCTCACGCTGGCACACATAGGAAAGCAAAAGTTAGATTACATAGAACGAGATAGGGGATGTGTAATACCCCATTAGATTAAATATTTGAAAACAAAAAAAAGGAGTTAAAAGGAAAAAAATTAAGAGAAGGGAGAGGGCTTAGGGGAAGTATGGGGCCGCCCATAACTCAAAACCCTAGCCGAACCGCCATACAAGACAAGAGGAAAGGGGAGGACAAAAGGAAAAAACCCTAGACACATTAATGTCCCCCAGGGCCACCCTTCTTTCTCTCTGGCCGCCGCCTCCCGATCCCAAGGCCGCCGCTCCTGTTGTCTTGCCGCCGCCTCCCGACCACCGTCGCTTCGCCATCGCCCTCTGCACCACGGCGCCACGACTCCTCCGTCGATGCTTCTCCGACCGCCTCCCGGGTGTTGTTGCCATTGTCGAGCACGACCTCGCCCGATCGCCTCGCTCCACCCACTGGCGCTGGTCGCCGCCGTCGATCTCGGTCCGCCTCCTACCCGTTCGTCCTCCTCCTCCCCGCCATACGACCATCAAGGCGCCACCACCTCGGCGCCACCGCCCAACCGCTGTCGGCGGCCTCGGTTCGCCGCCGACCGATCGGCTAGATCTGGCGCCACGACTCGGTCTATTGTCGCTGCCCCGGATCCGCAATGAAGTCTTCTTCGCTCTGGCCGCCCCGCTCTTCTCCCGACGCCTTCACTCACTCCTGCGGTGCCGCCAAGGTTGCCCGGCCTCTTCTCCTCGCTGGCCGTGACTTCGCCCTCCTCGAACCCTCCACTCGAGAGGTGTTACTTTGAACCCGCACGTGAAGATTTGATTCATTGTTTCCACCTTGCTGGCCCTGTTTTGTCTCATGGTGTTAGGCGGGATTAATAAGTCAGTGTCGAGTTTATAAGAGAAAATCCGAGCAGAGGTCGATGGAAATTGGTGATCGATGGATGCTCATCTTTATGCTTTTAAGAGGACAACATTGCGGGATGTATCGAATGAAGGAAGCATACCGTAGCATTAGACTTGAAGTCCTCCCATACTTCTCGAGGAGTCGGTTGAGATCACCGTCGGTGGTAACGAGACAACAGCTTGATGAAACGGGAATGGTGCGCTCCGCCCAACAAGAATTTACTGAAAGGTTCTGCCGCAAAGATCGTAATTGCACCATCTCGCTTTCAAGCAAGTTATACTATCAAGTTCGGTGGGGAACACATAGGTGCTGTGTGTTTACATTGTTAGTAAAAGCAAGCATCACACCGCGTGAACTCCATTCAGCGCATCGTGATATTAATCGAGATGTTGTAGGGAAGCTAGTCACCGTCGGTTATTCCTTCTCGCACAAAACAACATCATCTACCCATCTTCGTCAGATTTTGGATCAAGACTACGTTTTCAGAGATTCTCCACTAACATGAACAATGGGAGATGGATGAGCTCGAGGCCTTGAGGTGCAATCTTCATGAATGGAAAGTGGATGCATATGTCGCAAATAGGAGTAAAGTCTTCCACAAGTGAAATTGGTGGCAATATTCTTACTTTAAAAAGCTTCACGGCTTCTTCCTCTATCAATAAAGTTTTTGGGCCTTCGACAACCTCGAGGTTTGTCTATGTTGTCGCCGCTTCAAAGTGTAAGGTATATGAGTACCTCTTGAACACTCGCTTGCAACTGCACAAGGAAATCAATTAGTGAATTTGCACATAGATATGAGAGTTTCAAGCTTTCGAGGAGGGATTAGATTTGTTAGATCATTGTCAAATTTTCAGATTTTGGGCTTGATTCCTTTTACTTGTGCCGATTGATGTTTGGTTGATGCACATGTGTGATGGTGGTGGTTCGCCGTGGCTAACACCTGTGGTGGTGAACTCCGGCATTAGAGCGCTTTCGCTTTTGTCTTCCGTCTCACGGTTAAGGCAAGTGCAATTAGTATTAATGAGTTGTTTTATGTCATACATGTTGAATGCCATAATTGTTTGATGATGAATGTCGCTTGATAATGTTCACGAGCCCTAATGTCGTAGTTGATTGATGATGCGTACTGCTTGGTAATGTTGATGAGCCTAGATGTCATAGTTATTGATGAAGCTTACTGCTTGGTAATGTTGATGAGTATGTGGGTCCTAGTTTAAGGATAATGTTGTTATGACGATGCTTATGTGATGAAGTGTTTACCGAGAATGCTTACATGGAAATGTTTAAATGATAAGGTTTACATAGTAATGGTTTCATGTTGATGGCATTAATGAAGGGACAAGGTGAGCAATGAGATTACAGTTAATGATGATAATGATGAATCATGATAATGACAATGGGCAAGTACTTTAATGTTCTTATGATTATAAAATGTTGAATGCCCGATGTTGGTATTATGTTTCTAAGATCCGTGTTAATATTTAATGTTCCTATTCATTCCATATGTGTGTTATCTCCATGATTCGAGAGCATGTCTTTTCCACATACATATTTCATGTCATGCATTCGTTATTCATGTTTCATCCACGGGAGTGGATTAAAGAGACCCATTAATTCCGAATGGGCACGTAAGACCCACCATTCCAATGTGGGCCCCACCATTCCAATGTGGGCGTTTGGGACACCAGATGAAACGTTCTTCATACGGGACTTGGATCCCCGCATTTTGTTAAATGCGGGCTTAGGTGAACACCGACGGGTGTGTCACCAGCAATACCGGTATGTGCATGTGTGTAGTCCCTTCATTTCATCCAATTCATTCATTCCATTCATTCACATATTCGTTCTGTAATTTATTCACATCCTTCAATGAAGTTGTCATGTTCATTGCATTTCTACGTAAAAGATGTATTTTGTGGTATATAATGCTGTTGTTCATGAGGTTGCATTTCTACATAAAAGATGTATTTTGTGGTATATAATGCTGTTGTTCATGAGGAGATTGTTTATTCTCTTTAACTGCTTATGATGATATCATAAGAGATGGGTTGTGGTATATCTTGTTGTGTTCTTGATGAAATGGTTTGTTCCTTTGACTATTTATGAGGCTATAGTTGATTTGTTATTGCACTTTGTCGAGTCGTGGACTCACACTTGCTTTGTTGTGCTTGCTAGGTACCTCTCGAGGGCGACATGCATGGGAAGGGTAGACTTGGTGCACGACACTTAAACACAAACCGCAATAAATAAACAAACCCAGCTTATCCACAATTCATATTATGGATAATTAATTTAGTTTCGATTCTGCGATCACCCTTCGTGGTGGGTATTTTGTTTGTGATCATGGATGATCCATTTAAGTTCTTATTCATTCGTTGGTTGGGTTCATTTAAACCTCGAGATTTGCCGATCAATGATGTTTAGGTTGTTTAGCATATTTTGGGATGTCCCTAGATGATTCGCTTATATTGGAGGATTTGAATGTTGATTGATGCTATATTAATCGTTTGAACCTCCCAGATAGCCATCTATACAAAGGAGGTTCTGCCGGTTTTTAGAGAAAGGTCTTGGTTTTTAATTGGTTATAGTGTTGATTTAGTAGCATTCCAGGCTCCTTTTGGACCGGGGTGTTACAGGATGAGGTTGAGCTCACAGGTGGTGTGGGCAGCGAGGTGGATGGGGTCCTCATAGCTAGGGTGCTGCCACTTTGCCGTGGACTAGAAGCACCCCATCGCCGCTATGCTGAGCAACTCCTCCAATGCCCCTAACCAATCAAATCAACCGAGCATCGCCACCCACCTCTGAGGCGGTGGCGGCGGAGGGGTTCAGGTGGGGTCGTGTGGTGGTCCCTGGCGCTAGATCGGTTGGGTTTGGAGGGCGAGGTGCGTCCTCCTACTCCAGCCATAGTCGGCTCTTGAGCACGCTGCGCGTCTGGAGTAGCACCACCACGACCGGGCGTGGAGGGCGGGGTGGTGGACGACACGGAGGCGGGCGAGGAGGGTACGGCGGCACCGACAGAAGAGGAGCCGGGTCCAGGAGGTGGAGGGCACGGGTGTGGCAGCGGCAGGGGTGGAAGAGGAGTCGGGATCTGAGATGGATTGGGGAGGTCTGGTGGATTTGGGGCAGTGTGAGGGGGTGAGGCCGAATGTCCAGTAGCGTGGAGATGGAGGGTGATCATGGTAACGGAGCGGCGATCGTGGTTACGCATTCTAGAAAACGTCTCGAGAAATGTATTTATGTGCTACCTGATTTTGGGTGTAGAGACGCAATAAAAAAACATCTAAATAAAAATGTTCCTAGTAGACTATTTTGTTGTAGTGCACCTTGCCAACATAGAGTCAACTAAAAATGTACATGATCTCCGTCGAAAAACCCAACTCAACAAGAACCAATAGAGCACTTCTCTACTTGAGAAAACATTCTTTTCTCAGATGTTCTTTTAAGAAATAAACCCTTTCCCAAATCATGGGTTTCCAAATCATCACACTAACTCCTTCCTCTTAACCGACAACCCCAAAACGATCCTCAAACCGAAAGAACAACCATACTTATTTAGAGGGACTCTACTAATCCACAAAAGGATTATCTACACTACAACACAACACCTATGTAGAGACGTCCATTCTGTAGGCTAGAGACGTGTTATTTCATCTCTAGAGGTTCGTAGAGCCGTTTTTATAAAACGTCCTTGGAGCGCCTCCCCACGGACCGTGTCAAGAACTGTAGAGACGCTTGTAAAACATGTGTACAGGATATAAGATGCTTTATAGAGACGTTAAAATTCATGTCTATGTATGTAGAGACGTTTTAGTAGATACACTTACATAACGTCTTTACTGATATAGACACGTCTAATTTGCGTGCCAACAAACATAGAGACGCTTTTACAAATATATTCAATTCATGTGCGCACAATTTATACACATTCTGTAGAGACGTTATATACGTCTCTAGGCACGCAAAAACGTCTTTTTGGACATCTTACTGTAAACTTTTTTATTTCGAATTTAATTGGATTATTTTGAATTTGATTCGTGCATTTTTCTACAAACGAAAACATATATCGTCATATGAAGACATTATTCCACCTCATCCAAAAAAAACTACAAAACAGTTGAGCATATGTCGTCACATGGAAGCATCATATTCTCATAATCAGCAAACTAAGAAAACTATAGAGCATTCATGCACTTCATAGCAGCAACACATATTTGAATTTACAACAAGTGGAGTTCACAACTGAATCAAACGTCCATATAAAAAAGGTGGAGATACATCAGGAAAAGATCCTATGGATTGACACATTTTTTTTCTAAATAGTTGGAATCTATCCATAAGCTTTGTCCAGGGAGAAACAAATACATGAGCTCCTCCATCTCCATTGCATTCTCTTTGTAGTCCTCAATTATCCTGCAAATCCGGTTGAAAAAGAAATAAATGTCCTGGTTAGAAAAGTGTAAGATGACAAGTTTTTTTGATGAAATTAGAAGAATGTAACATACCAGGTTGTTTTGTATCAGAAGAAGTTATCACTTGCCACCCAGCTGAATTTGCTAGTTATGTAAACTAAAGGTTGACCTAATGTTGGAAAACTAAGGATGAAATGCTGACACTGACCTCAGGAGGATTGAACTTTGCACCCAGATTGCTCAGATTAGCATGAGCTTCAGCGTAGTCTTTTAAGTAACAACATGAATGCTGGGTCCTCAAATAATGCAGCATCTGTAGGCAAGACTAGAAGATCCTGATCACTTTTCTCTTTTATCTCCTAAAGTATTGCAATCAGCTCAGATCTTACAAAATTAGATGAATTATTCAGTATGTAAAATATGGCAGAAGGGCACGTACCTTGAAATAATCATATCAAACTTGACCATTCAAATTGCCTTGGAAAAGAATCACAAGTAGTTCCTTTCCAAAGAGATTAAGGGTAATTCTAAGCAAAGACATAAAGTATCAAAGCAATAATAAAGCACAATGTGGTCCTTATTGCAAAATGATAGCATGCTATGCAATCGTTATCAGCAAGTAATGAAGTAGATGCTTAATTTAACTGTTTGTCACAACTTTGCGGTTTGTAACTTGTAAGAGAAACAAATTGCAAATAATTGAAGAATTCCGTTATCCCTTCTGTAGAAAATGTCTTATATTTGATCAATTCGATTCTGACCTTTCTTCGTTTTATAGTACATCAACAAAGATGCACTTGACGACCATAGCAGTTTGGCACACCATTGTATCTACATATAATTAGAAGAAACCCACTTGATTCAAAACTTTATGAAGAAAATGTCATTTGTAAAGACAGTATGGCTAATTTGCCCTATGAGATGCATTAAAATAAAATTTTAAATGGCTGTGCTTGAAGTATAGGGACACATTACCACTTACAACGTAGCAAACAACCCAATTTATTTGTACATATCGACATCAAGTAAATCCAAGTGAACACTTGAGCTAGAACACAAAATGAAAAGACTCTAGTGCCAAAAACTAAATGTGTTCAAACAATATGACTTTGCTGATATCAACAGTATGAATTTACAAGCCATGTCAGTGCCAAAAACTAAATATGTTCAAGCACCATAGGAGAAAAGAAAATACCATTCACCAAGATGGTATACAAATAGAACTCTCAAGCAATTTCAGGAATTGATTAATTGCTGCAATAAAGCTCAAACTATTGGTTAGCCTATTAATTTATACACACACATGTAGCCATTGCCATTTGTTGGCAGTAGGGGGAGAGGTTATAAACCAGCAAAGAAGTCCTCTAAATTTATCCTAGGACAACAGCACAACATAAGTGCAAAGCACAGCATAGCACTAGCGATTGCTAATACACAAGAATGGAATAAGAATGCATTAAAAACAGAAAATGCATAAAAATGCTCAGTACAATACTACAATGGTGATGTCACCAAATAACCAAAATATCACCATCGCATTCATTCAAAGATTTGGTACACTAACATTTTCATTAGACCAAATTGACTATAAGCAACGTGATGGTATTCAACAAATTGGATTTATTTCATTACTCGATTCTTGTCAAGCTACGCACGAACCTTCAAAGCAGTTTGCTTGCAGAGGATATCGTTGGACTTGAACATCACCACGGCAATCCAAATCGTCACAAAGAAGCCTGCACAAAACAACCCAAATCAAACTTAGCCAACATTCCACATTTCCTCTGCAATTCTCACACACAAAGAAACAAATGCAGTCATCCATGCACCAAACACATGATAACATATCGAATTGCGCTTATGCTAAGGGAAAATACGGGGGCACGACCTTGCAAGTGCTATCTGATGAAGACGACGAGCAACAACAGGGAGAAGGGCAAGGTTCTGCTCCACCCACCTCGCCACTGCTGTATGTCATACCGACACGAGGACGAGGACTCCCGCCCGCCTCCCGCCTCTCGCGGCCGGGCCGGCCGAGGGTGCACTCGCAGCCTCCCTTCCTCCCCCTCTCGAAGACGCCCCGCCTCGCCGGCCCGACAATCCGGATCGACACCTCGCCTCCGCCACCTCCCTTTCTGCTGGGCCCACCGCCGGGTCGCCATGGAGGATGCCGAGTGCTCGAGCAGCAGCAGACGAAGAGCACGCGGGCGGCGGCGGCGGGCGAGGTCGCGATCATGAGGGTCATGGAGCCATGGAGGGAGGGGTGGGCCGGGCGTGGAGGCAAGGGCGCGGCGCCGGGTGTGGAGGAAGGGCGCGGAGGGAGGGGCAGTCGCCGGTGTGGAGGAATGGCACGGAGGAGGGCGCAGATTGGAGGTCGAAGAACGGAAGAAGTGGGGAGTGAGAGACGGAGTCGTGGGGAGCTAGGTGGACAGATGGCTTACGGGTAAGAGAGTGGTGGGGAGGTGGAGAGATGGCGACAGGTGAGAAAATTTTTGTGCGTCGTATAAAACGTCCTTGAAAGCTCCTTATATACAAGACGTTTCTTGTCGTAGAGACGGATATAAAAGCGTCAAAATAAAAACATCTTTACATCATAGTTTTGTTGTAGTGCTAGTCCACTCCTGTACCAAAGGAATTATTTTGACAAATGGTTTCCAACATCTCAATAAATATTGTTCACCCACAATCACATCACCTCATTCTGTTAAGGTAATCAACTTGAAATTCTCAGCGCACATACTCATTTACTACACCCGAAGGATTCTATCAATGATCAACTCTATTTGAAATCCACTTTTGTTCTTCTACTTATACACATAATCGTGAAGAGACCAAGGTTCTAGCGTAAATTACAAGCCCAATTTGCACCTCCAAGACTCCTACCATTAACAGCTGGTGTAAATGATAGGGAAATCCTCATATTCGGTGACTAAAATTTTCACAATCTAAACATACTCATTCATTAACATCAACATGTAACCATATCATCAACCCAATTATCTTTTGAAAGATTCTAACTCTCAGAGGGTTACTCACTGATTCCAAGTCATACCTGACAATACTCAACAATCTCTGCTATTCCATTAATTGCCGTAACAATTAAATTACTTCGCTAATATAGCTCTTAGTAAACTACGACATCATATTTCACCTACACAACCTTGCAAATTACCCAATCGTGCTATTCCAATAAATCGATCAAGGTCCCTACACCTTCGATAATTATAATGTTCCATCAAATGAACAAGAATCTTGGACCACATATCACCATAGGTTCTACTAATTGCAACATCGTAATCAGTTAGCTCCAAGGACAACCATTCTATTAAATCAAATCCTCTTTAAGGATTTTTCCAAAGAATCAATTTATCACTCAATGCATCTCAACAACTTGATACCCAAAGTCTCACAAACTCGTTTACTTGACCACCACTATACAATTGCCACTCTACACCCTACAAAACTCTTCAACACAAATCGGTTAATCCTTTCTCAAAAGAAAAGACAAATAGAGATAGTTTCAGTACACAGAAAACGTTACCCCTCGCGGTAGACACAAGACCAAGGGAAGTAGTCAAATAGCAGTGATCTCGAAAAATAAAAGACGAGACCACAGTTGAGGACACAAGTTCCGCAAGAAGAGAATATCAAACCTCAGCCAATAAGAATAAAACATTGCTTTTGAAACTCGAGAAACCCTTATGCGGCCAATAACAAAGTTAAGTAAGCTTCAATAAGCTGCAAGCTACAAAACTTAAGTCCAACCTCAAACACCTCTACTACGCTCTTTCTTTTAACAAAGGAAATAATTTTCTTTGATTGTAACATCTGTTTTTCCAACTCAAAATAAAAGAGCCTCTAAGTTCAAATCACATGAATCACTTAAGAATCAAATAGAAATTTTTCAACACTTCGCTTTGCTCAACAAATTTCAGCTACTGTACAAATCGTGAGGTCTAGAAGATCACAAACGCAAAAATCAAAATATTTTCACCTAATCTTTGTCACGAAAGGCGATCCAATTAATTTCTTTCTAAAAGAGTCATCACCACTCCAACAAGTCACAATCCTTTACAGACCACCTTACTAATATCAAGAACAATACACTCCTAGCAAGAATCATTATCGTCAATTCTTCCATCCTAAAGCCCCCAAAGGCTCACCAACTGTTCCATACTACTTGTATCATCTCATCCTCAAATTGAGAATATACCAGAATATTACAACCTCACTACAACAACAACTTCATTTTAGAGAGAATCTACTACACAATTTAAAAGGTTCTACCAAAACCCTTTTATCATGGACATGCTATCATCCGACTATTCCACAATCATGTAAGCATAAGCCATCTATTAAATTGCATCAGTTCAAAACTTATAGATGCGCAACACCAAACGTCAACACACAACAGTTGCACTCCAACCATTGTTGCTAACTAGCTTCATCATGAAACCTAGATGCTACCTACTTTCCTTTCCAAATCACATGAACAATTACATACACATATTCAACCGTTCCACCTCATATTCATAATTTGGTACAAAATCACAATAAAACTTCAAGAATTGAAATCTTCCATCATTCAAAAGTTTCAACAACACTACAACCAAATTCATCCCATCGTTCTATATAGAAGAGCTATCCAGAACTCCTCCCATAAAATTCTAAATCCACTGGTATTCTATCCCTTCAATCTTTTGTATGCAAATCCAACAATTAATCATGGTAAGAAATATGTAGATCTAGTAACTATATATGTTCACCAAGTATCCATAGAAAAGAAAATTCCATGATTAATATCAACTAAGACATTAATCTAGCATCACCTCAACTTTTCATTCCCACACAGTTAGTTTCATCCATTGAGACCAAATAACCCAACAAGTTTAGCCAACTAAACAATTTTTAATGGTCAACTAGTTCGTCCATATTCCACACTTCTTAATAACTCCTTTAACTCCAATTAGGTATAATCATACTCTTAATCACAGTTCATCAAGAACTACTACAAGACACCATCAAATTAATCAACTTCCCTTCCAAGGATCTTAGTTAAGATCGATTATGCACACACTACAGACCTAACTTGATAACATATATTATATCCATTAATTGCTTTGATTATAACCTCTCACTTAACCACGAGAAAACATCGCTAAAGGGTTTAACATTTTTTTTCATAAAAGAGAAGCATTCAACTTCGACACTTAAAATACCTAAAAGAGATACATTGAGTCAAAGCTTCCACATACTAAAGGACTTGCAAAAGGAAACTTTCATTATCTAAAACATCAAGCGAATAAATGGGTTATGTTTTCCAATAAGAAAGACAAATCTCCAATACAAAGGTCAATCTTGACAATTAACCAAGTTCACCAGCCGCAAGAATAACTCAATAGTTGGGAAAACAATAATTGCTTTATGGGTCAAATTAAACCAATGGAAACACATCAACTTCTTTGTAACCACTAACCCAAGAAAATTCATCAACCAACAGCGAGTAATCAGAATAACAAAATGTGAACTCAAGGAAAACATCAACCTTTCTCAAGGAAATCCATTCTCAACACCTGGAACTAGTTTTTCCAAGGTAAGCACTCCACTATTCTCATATCCCAATCGGCGGTACTACCTAGCCATGCTCATGGCCACAACCAAACTCTACCTCTCGACATCGATTAACCCCACACATAACAATCATATAATCAATTAATTAGCAATTATACTAAATTCATATCAGCAATCATCAATACAATATAACGGAAACGTAAATGCAATGCTTTGCCCATCCCATCCTACTGTGCACTAGTGTGTCAAATTTTAAGTTAATCAGCTATTAGCAAATTTTAATTAATCCATTCACCACGGACCTAAAGCCTGCTCTGATACTAATTGTAACACCCCACCCCAACATGAGCCTGGAATGCTACTAAAATAACAAAGTAACAATTTAAAACCTAAGACATTATACTAAATTTTGGCAGAACCTCCTTTGTAAAGTTAACCATACAGGAGGTTCTAACAAACATCAATAACGTAATCAATTAATTCAACATCAAATTTAAAACATAAACATAAAAACTTCCATGAAATGCTAATTAACTCCATTATAAAGAAATAGAGGCATTAAGGCATAACCAATAGAAAACATCCTGGAAGTTTGCTCAATTATTAATTCATAGTCCAAAATCAATCATTCATGAGTGGTTCGTGGTTGTGTGCAATAGATCTCATTTCTAGCCCCTCCTATGCATGACGTCCGCGTAAGAGGTACCTAAAAAAATATAAACAAACAGCAATTGTGAGTCCAAGACTCAGCAAATACAAATATAACATAATATTCAACTATGTCTCAATCAATCCATCACAACACTTTGTAACAAAACAGCTCATATGCTCATGCAATGCAAATGCCACAAATGAACCTTTTCTTTTCTCTTAATTTGCATTTACTGGTAATGCAGAGTATGCATCCATCGATGCATACCCATGCCTGTGCCTTCTAGCACAGGGACCATAAGACCACACTCAACAAGTGTGGAGACCTCAAGCCCGTCCAATACATGACGGAGACCTCAAATCAATACTTAGTCACCACGTGATCAAGTCTCAAGGATAACAACATGATGCATATGAGTCTATTCATTTATCCAACATAAACATGTAATGACCAGCAGCGACATTCAAGGGTAAAGAACAATATCATAATATAAAAATTCATGGTCAATCACTTTAATTGTTCTACCACTAATTATACTTGCCTCAACCGTGCGAAGCTTGATGACGTGAAGAGGGCGCTACCCCCGGAATCAAACCACCACCTAAATATTTTTAACAACCATACTAAGAAGACATTTCTGGACAAGACATTGCTAGAAGCAAATATACAACTAACTAAGCTCCCTAGCGCAACCCAAAACACTAACTCCCATGAACATCAATCTATCCCAAAATAGAACAATCTCCTTCTAAAATTCATAACTTTTCGTATATTTACCCAAAAAGGGTGTTCTTTGATTCACTGGAAAGCTTATTAAATTACTCACATAAACCTAGTTGGTGAGATTTCCAGATTCTGGCATCCTCTATCCTTACCAAAGAGATTACTAGAACTACTAAATCTCGTCAGAGATTCTGGACAGCGAGCCTAAAACTTATGTAACTTCTAGTACAAACATTCAAAAATTATGTTCTCTAGCTTTTTGGAAACCTTTATTAAAGAACCTACAACTTTTATGTTGGTGCGATCCTCTAAATAATTCGTTATCTATTTCCTAATAACCAGTTAATACTCGCTGCCAGAATTCTGACAGAGCCTTTAAACAGCGACGTTGCAAAAATCATAACTTACGATCCATTCATCCAAATAATCTGATCCAAGATTCTATGGAAAGGTAGTGACGCTACCCACAATTCTCTAGGAGATGGCCAGATCAGAATTCGTAGTTATCAACCCTAAAACAGTTGGGCACTATAAACTGCCAGAATCGATCTAATTCCGGCATTGCCAAAATGCATTACTATACGACTAATTGAACGGGATTGGGGGGTTACCCTTGGAGGATCCGATGAAGAACACGAGAACCACCATGTGATCCCTCCTTCCCTTCTCCCCTTCTTTCTTCTTCCTTCTTGGCCGGCCACCACAAGAGCGATCTCCTTCTTCCTCCAATTGGCCAGCAGCAAGGAGCTTCACCAGGGGGGAATGGTGCTACTGGAGGTGCTGGACAGAGGTGGAGGGAGGCGCAGGAGGTGCTGATTGTGGCGGCCAAGGGGGGAGGGTGAAGGGGGATGGCGGCCAAGGGGGAAGAAGGGGGTGGCACCCTAGGGTTTTTGGCCCATCCTAGTGGTCGGCTGCCCCCCTCCACCTTAGGCCGAAATCAAGTGGGCCAGAAGCCCCAGCCCAGGTTGTCTAATCTTTGCAGAATACCCCCTCTAATCTTCTGTTAATTCACTTTTCTCCCTAATTTATTTCTTCTCACTTAAATTAAATTGGGGCATTACAGCTGCCTACCTGCCATGTTAGTTACTATGCTGAACACATGCTTGTGCCACGCAGCACTACCCGGTTGCCATTGCCTCATGCCTGTGTGAGCCACCTAGCACGCCCAAGCCCACGCCTGCAACACTAGTCGCTAGGGTTCGCCATGATGGAGATTGGGGAATTGGTTAGGATTTGGAGTGGAACTCGATGCCTGGTGGGAAGAGAGAGCTGAGTCAGAGAGAGATAGATGTGTTTGGTGAGCTTGCTAATTGGCCTAGGACAGCAGAGACCAGTACTTGGCTTGGTGCGGCCCATACAAGGGAATTCTAGTCCAAATCATTTCCTTGTTCTTCTTCTATCCCAAAGTAACTAAGCTTCAAGCCGCCCATGTTGCCCGATAGAAGGGGATAGACGGGGATGCTATGGAGGTACTCATGGTCCGTCCGGCCATAGGGTGCTCTACCCTTAGCCCCCGTCGGGTCCACTATTTACGAGGTTGCAAACAAAGTCAATACGTACTTCTACTGTACTTATGCACATATGGTCACAACTCACAAGATGTCGGTAAGTATCATTAAGAAACAAACTCTGAAAAATAAGCATTCAAGCACGAGGAAACAAATAGACGTAGCAACAAATAAAATTTTAAAAAATGGCAGAAACTTTCTACTTTTCTGTTTCTCTTTACCTGAGCAAAGAACATTTCTCTTGGAGGAATTTTCATGTAAAGGCCAAACTTGAAACTTGAAAGCACAGCGAGAGACGCGTTAATATTTGTTGAGCTGTACAGATCAAAAACCATATTGGCCAATGGTGTTCCAGGGTACAACTACCCAATGATGATGTGTGTAAACAAACCAATGCTCGGTTGCTACAGCAGTCCACAAAAATAGCAAAATCTGGTTAACAACTACACATAGAAATAATTGGCAAAGTCGTCACCAGAATTACTCAAGACAAAAAAAAAGGTCTACAATAAAAAAAAACATACATCTAAGATGATGACTTTTTCAGATCGAAGTGTGGTGGTTTATGTTGGGAAACTATGGGCCAGAAGCCGGCCCATGTATGGGCTCCCCATCCCAAACCCTAACAGGGTCTGTAGCCTATAAATAGGGGGTGCTATTCAATGTAAGCGATTGATCGATTGATAAAGGAATAAAGAGAAGCAAGAAGCCCCCTATATCTCTGTGTTCAATCTCTTATTATGTTCTTGTGTTCTTGCATTGTTCTTACGATTCTATACTTGTCTATGAGGTAATCGTTCGGACTGGACTCGCCAGCGATGGTTACTCAACACGTTATCAGCACGATCGACTCCGGCCTACTTCTAGGCCTACTTTACTCGGATCGAAAGGTAACCATCGATGAACAACGCTCGTAGATTGAATCGTTTTCTAGATTGCTTTCAATTCTGCAAATTCGCTTTCTAGATTGGTTTTCTACGGTGCAAATCCGTTCTAATCTACTATGAGCCGACTTGAAGTCGCCGACACAATGTCGATGGGTAGATTGCATGAAAGATCGGATGTCGATTGTACCGTAGATTGGAAGTTGCAAATTCGTTCTAATCTACCGCGAGCCGACTTGGAGTCGCCGGCCAAGCCGATCGGTATTTACATGAACGACAATCGCATCGGTATCATTGCATTGCATCACATGCATATATGTACAGTATAAAGAAAAATGGCGAGCATCAAGACAGTTCTTGCCGCTGCTAGTTCGCGACCGCCAAGCACGCCACGGTCTGCATGGCGAACCACGTCAAGATAGGCCCCCGACGGCTTGCGTACCGCCAGCTCTAGACGCCGCCCCGGCACGCCGGCGAACGAACCGCGAGCCCGCCGCCTCCACCGGCAGCGCCGCCGCCGCCGCGCGAAGCGGCGCGCCACGAGCCGCGACTTGAAGATGCACCATCGCTAAGCCTTGCTTTCGCCGCGCGCACGAAGCGCGCCGCTTGAGCCGCCGTCTTTGCCGCACCACCGCCGGCCACGCCACGGGCGCGCCGCCGCCGTCGGCCACGCCACGCCGCGCCACCGCCGCTCCTCCGCGAAGCCGCCGCCGCCACGCCACGCCGCGCGCCGCTGCTCCTCCGCCCGACCGCCAGAAGGCGCGCGCCCGGCCACCTCCAAGATGCCCGCTTTGAAGGCAAGGCGCCGCCCGCTGGCCATGCCCCAAGACGGCGAAGCCGCCTCCCACCGGACCCTCCGCCAGAAGGCGCCCGTCGCGGCCGCCAGACGCCGTGTTGCCAAGGCCACACCACGTTCAAGCGCCGCCGCCATGGTGCACAGGGCAAGGGGAAACCCTACCCCTTGCCCTGCCCTTTTGATTAGCCAAATGGGCCAAGGAATTGAAGGCCCAACAAGAAAAAAAAAGGAGGGCACGTGAAATTCGAAATTTTGTGAAAACCCCCAAGATTACGAAAATTACGAGGATTATATGCGGGTATGGAAGATTTACATGGAGGGCCTCGGAATTTCTGACAATTATGCGAAAATTTTTCTCAGCACTGAAATTTCGCGTTTTAACCCCTGAAAATTGCAGAATTCACCGAAAAATCATTGTCCAGCAGAAAAGGGTCTCGGGAATTCAAATTTTGAATCAATTTTTGTATTTGAAGCATGTTTAACTTTGTTATTGTTATTTCTATGCAATTTATTTATTATATTTACTGTTTTGATTATCTGTGATTGTTTATATTACTTTTAATCACTGAAAATGGTAGTAAATCATGAAAATGCATAGAAAAATACGGGATCACGAACCGGGAGTTCGACGAGCATTATGAGAATTTTACAACCATTTTATGTAAATTACTAGCAGTAATCTTATGAACTATTTGCATGAATATGAAGATGACTGGCATCACGAACCAGGAGTTCAAAGAACTGACCCAGCATGGCCAGAATTTGTACAAGTCTTCAACTCTGTGATAATATAATCACGGATAAGCAGAAGATTGAGAAGACTCTCTCTACCTTTCACCCAAATGCGGTGCAATCCGCAAGCAACTATCATCAAGACGGCTACACGGAGTATACCGTATTAATTGACACCATGCAAGTTGCAGAAGGTTAAGATAATGTTCTAAGGAAGAACTACATCTCATAGCCACCTAGTAGCAATGTTGGCCATGAAGCCAATGCTAGCAGCTACAAGGTGATGAAGCCCCTCACAAAGGAGATGGGCAAGAAGGGTAAGGTCGTAGGTCGCACATTATTGATGTTTTCCAGTCTAAGAAGAAGGGCATAGGACAGCATGAGGCACACCTCGCCATTGTAGGCGCGGAAGATCCACACCTATTAGTTGCACTCATGGATGTGAACAGCCTAGCAGCAGCCCCATTATCCCTCCTCTGGACATCACAGCGGTCGCAACCGTAGTTGCCCAAAAGGAGAAGATCTCCATGGAGCGATTAGGTAAGTTTCGAATATTTCACGATTCGATCTAGTGCACGCATTGCACTTGGATCTTTTGTAGTAACTTGAAGTTTGTAATTGAAGCAGAACATTGAATTATTTTTGAATAATGGTTGTAAGCTCTAGTAGAGCAAAGCATTAAATTCTTATGACGAGTCTTGCAAGACTTATTCCCATATTTATAATAATAAGTTATGTTCTGATATTTGAAGTATTTTGTTTATGTGTTGCTTGCTTTCTGCTACATATTAATAAAGTACAATATATTAGAACGCGTGTGGTGCCCTATTGGTGGAAGTGTGCTTAGCCGGTAGCAGCACAATAAATACCATCTTGAGAGAGACGAAAATCTTTCGGTCGATCAGCAAGAATGCTGGTAGTCTTACGACAATCACAGGCAGCGATACTTGTATAATAGGCTCAGGAAGGGCCTCAATTATACCTCTAATGGGCACAACTTCGGTCATTGAAGAAGCCTTGTTGTACCTAGAATCGACTAGAACTCTCAAGGATATTCGCGCAAACGGTTTCCACGTAGAGACTGAAGAAGAGTATGGTAAGAAATACCTACTCATTACAAAGCGTGAAGAAAGTAGAAAAATGGTATCAGAACGACTTCCTTCATTTGAAACTGGGCTATACTACACTTATATTAAGGCATCTGCAGCCTATACTGCCCTGAAAACCGTATTTAGAAGCTCTGAACCTTTTCTATCTCTGGCATGATATAAATTATGCCACCTAGGTCTTAGGATGATGAGAAATATAATTAACAATTCACAGGGACAATGTAAATAATTTCTCGAATCAGGAAGATTTTGTGTGCCCCGCATGTGCCATCGGGAATTTAATTACTAAACCTTATGCTCTGAAAGCGAAGGATGAAGTCCCTACATTCCTAGACCATATCCAGGGAGACTTTTTGCGGTCCTATACAGCCCTTGTAAGGGCCATTTAGGTATTTTATGGTGCTCATCGATGCTTCCTCGAAATGGTCGCATGTATGTTTATTGTCTACGAGAAACTACGCTTTTGTAAAGCTAAATCTCGCAGATAATTAAAATTAGAAATAATTTCCATGATCATCATGTGAAGTCCACCAGAATGGACAACGCCGGAGAATTTACTTCAAAGGCATTTGATGATTATTGTACGTCAATGAGAATTAAAGTCGAGCATTCCGTACCGCATGTCCACACCCAGAATGGACTAGCAGAGGCATTAATTATAAGGATTAAAATTATTGCCCGACCACCTTTGAAGAATTGTAATTTACCAAGCGCATGTTGGGGACACATAATCTCGCCGCAAAGAACTCTCATCAATTTTAGACCACCGGCATATAACATCCATTCACCTATGCAACTAGTGCAAGGGTCAGCATAGAAAACTTCTCATCTTTGAAGGTTTGGTTGCAAGGTTTATATACCTATACCATTACCACAGCGAACTGCAAAGGGCCTTCTCCGAAAGTTTGGGATATACGTTGGTTATGTGACAGCATCCATAATCGGTATTTGGAACCTATGATGAGAGATTTGCATCCGCCGATTCACGACAAGATATTAGATGAGGCTAGTTTCCCATCATTAGGGGAGAAATCAACCTCTTAATGAAAATGTCGGGAAATAGAGAAGTCCAGAAGATAATTGCAGTCCAGCAGATAATTGAAGTCCAAAAGATAATTGAAATCCATGCACATGACCCGCGCACTAGTGAAGCAAATAGAGAAGTCTAGAAGATAATTGAAGTCTAGAAGATAATTGATTTGCAAGTATTAGCGAATCAACTGCCTAACCATTTTAGTGATTTGAACAGCGTGACCAAGTCGCATATGCCTGTACGCAATGCACTGGAGAGGGTTGAAATACCAATGAAGGTATCCCTAATCCCGTCCTAAGGCCTCTGAAAGGACGAGAACTCCGGTCCCTCGAATCCCAAGTAACCGGGGACGCCTAGCGAAAAAGGATAAGAAGGACTTGACACAATCGATCACCGAAGTTTCCCTAGAACAAGAAGGGGAGCCAGTTGAGACCTGGCATTTGTATGGAACCTTCAGAACAAGGCATACTAGAATTGAACATCCCCATGAAGAGAAACATCAGCATGGATGTGTGCGCACACATCGGAGCTAAAAAACTAGAGGGACTTGCCTCCGTAAATGAAAGCAGCGGTGAGCAAGTAGAAGCATTAGAAGAATCGCTCCTTGAAGAAATAGCTATAAACTTTGTGACCTCGGGAGAATCCATGAATAAGACAACAGCCAATGTCGACATTGATTTTGCAAAGAAAATTGCCACAATCATCGATCTTGCTCTAGAGCCTGTATCGCTCGTTGAATGAAAGAAAAGATCAGATTGGGAAGATTGGAAGAAGGCAATAGAAGCAGAATTATTATCTCTGAAAAAAAAGGAAAAGTGTTTGGGCCTGTAAGCCGTTCGCCTCCCCATGTGCACCCTGTAGGGCATAAGTGGGTATTTGTTCGAAAGAGAAATGAAAATAATGAAGTAAAGAAAGGCTTGTTGCACAAGGTTTCACTCAACATCCAGAAGTTGTTTATGAAGAAACCTATTCCCCGGTCATGGGCGAAACCACCCTTTAGATATTTAATCTCAATGGCAGTAAACTTGAAGTTAAAAGTGAAATTGATGGATGTGGTAACTGTATATCTTTATGAAATATTGGATTCGGACATTTATATGAAGATACCTGAATGTATCCCTATCCCGAACCAAGACAGAGCAAATAGAAATCTGTATAGTGTGAAACTCAGAAAGTCACTGTACAGACGTAAGCAATCAGGCAGGATGTAGTATAATCGCTTGAAGCGACTTTCTATGCAAGAAAGGCTACACGAAAAATGAGAATAATCCCTGTGTATTTATACGATGATCTCAGGATGGATTTTGTATAATCTCAGTGTATGAAGATGATCTGAATATCATTGGAACCCTGTAAGGTATTAAGAAAGCAAGCTCTTACCTGGAGTCAGAGTTTCAAATGAAAGAATTGGGTAAAACCAAATATTGCCTAGGCTTCTGACTTGAGCATACCCCGAAGGATTTTAGTACATCACCAACCTACACTCAGAAGGTGTTAGAAAGGTTTGATTTTGAAAGGTATACCCTTTGAAATTGCCAATGGTCGGGAGATCTTTGCAGCAAGACAAAGACTCGTACAGACCTAAAGAAGAGGGGGAGGGAGTCCTGGGACCGGAATTCCTATACTTAAGTGCGATAGGAGCACTCATGTATTTAGTAAATTGTACTAGATTGGCCATTGCATTTGCCGTTAACCTATTAGCAAGGTATAGTGCAGAACCTACCAAAGGTATTGGTAGGGAATGAAGGACATCTTCCAATACCTCCAAGGAAGTAGGAAACTTGGTCTATTCTATAGAAAGAACCAAGACCTGAATATGAATGGCTATGCAGATGACGGGTACCAGAGAACCCGTGATCTGACTAAGTCATAAGCAGACTATGTATTTCTGTGTGGTGGAACTACAATTCCATAGAAATCATTTAAGCAGAGTCTTGTATCGACTCCGACGAACCACTTGGAAATCATAGCATTGTACGAGGCCTCACGAGAATGTGTTTGGCTTCGGCGGATGATTCACCACATCTAGTAGTCGTGTGGATTGAATACCGCGCAAACCCCCACTATTATCTATGAAGATAATGCAGCTTGTGTTGCACAAGTGCAGATGGGTTATGTGAAGAGTCATCTCACAAAGCATATCAACCCCAAGTTCTTCTATGCTCATGAATTGCAAAAGATGGACGAAATTAAAGTATTGCATACTAAGTCATGTGAAAATCTTGTAGATTTATTCACTAAGTTACTTCCAGCATCTAGCTTTGAAAGGTGCATACGTAGAATTGTAATGACGAGACTTAGAGAAGTGTAGAATTTAGGGGGAGAATCTTCACTAACTCATTATTGAAACTTGAGCACGAAGATCGAGTACCCAAAGAGTAAATCTTGGAGATTAAATGAAATTGGGTGGATTGTACTCTTTTTCCCTTGACGAGTTTTCCTGAAGTTTCTCGGCTAAGGTTTTTAATGAGGCAATTCGTGCAACGCAGCAGAACTTGCATCATGTGCTCTTTCTCCAAATTTTTCCCACTGGGTTTTTATGGAGTTTTGACGAGGCATGAACATGTGAGGATGGGTACCCAAGGGGGAGTGTTGGGAAACTATGGGCTTGGCCCAGAAGCTGGCCCATGTATGGGCTCCCCATCCCAAACCCTAGTAGGGTCTGTAGCCTATAAATAGGGGGTGCTATTCATTGTAAGCGATTGATCGATTGATAAAGGAATAAAGAGAAGCAAGAAGCCCCCTATATCTCTGTGTTCAATCTCTTATTATGTTCTTGTGTTCTTGCATTGTTCTTACGATTCTATACTTGTCTATGAGGTAATCGTTCGGACTGGACTCGCCAGCGATGGTTACTCAACAGTTTAGTGTATGTGTATGGTACTCCCAAAGATTTCATATTTTTTAAGAGCACCCCTCCAAATGTTAAGAATTACCAAATGTGCTACCCTCAAGTGCATCGCTATATGATTTGATTGGTTACTAAGGTATTTTGAGCTAATCAATGTTGGTAGAGAAGATGTAAAAAAAACTTGTAATGTAATTACGAGAGATATTTGCAGTTGAGTAAGCTATCTGAGCTACAGTGGTAAGAACAGAAGTACAAGCAAGCACGGAATAACTCCCCAGTAACGAAGCTGAAGTTCATTACCAAACCATTCACAAGTCAACACTGCCAGACCTTTTTTTTAGATAATGGAAGAGAAAACCTCTCCCGGCCTCTGCATCAAGGATGTACACAGCCTATTTTATTAGCAAGTTTAAAGCACCAAAGTGGCCAAAGCCTTACAAGAAAATGATGATTGAAAGTTAAACTCAATCATTACAAATCCTGTGACTAAACCACCACCTATGAATACATAAAATTTGCTTCGCCACAACCTCCAAACAGTCGCTTTACCAAAGGCATGGACTCATACGGGCGATTTACGCAAATTTGCCCAAGCCCTCAGCCAGTATCCAGTCAAAAAGATAACCTGCAATGGGTTAGTAACAATCTTTTTATTAAAAACGACACCATTCCGGCATAGCCAGATAGACCAACATAAGGCACTAGCTCCCACTAGGAGCTGTGATGACTTTAAAAGTTTGGGAATACCATTTAACCAATTCCCAAACAGATTTTCTATACTCAAAGGAGGAGATAAGTTAAAAGCACATTGAACCGTCCACCATGCAAGACGTGCAAAGGGGCATTCAATAAAAAGATGTTGAATTGTTTCATTGTTCATACAAAAACAACATTTTTTGCTTCCCCTCCAATTTCTTTTGAACAAATTATCTTTAGTTAAAACTACCCCTTTTTTGAGATACCAAAGAAATATTTTCATTTTTAATGGAATTTTAATTTTCCAAAAGTAGTTCATAACAGAAATTTGAGAACTTGTAATTAGAGCCGCATAGAAAGATTGTACTGAAAAAATCCCAGACTTGTTCAAATTCCACCTAAAAACATCTATTTGAGCTATCAACTGTACATTAGCGATTCTCAAAAGTAACTCATTCCACGCAAGTAACTTATGCCCAACAATAGGTCGTTGAAAAGATATATTTAAAGGAATTACTCCCAGAATATTCCCCACTGTATCATTCTTTCTCCTTACCACATTGTAAAGAATTGGATATTGCCTTTTCAGCGGAGAGTCTCCTAACCAGATATCTTCCCAAAACCTAGTTTGCATTCTATTTTTAATCTGGAATGAACCAAAACGAAAGAACTGATCTTTTATTTTCATTAAACCTGACCAAAATGGGAAGTTCCAGGCTTATACCTATCATTGGTAATACAAGAAGAGCAAACCACCATATTGGAATGCTTCTATATTTATTCATCATTTGCACATGGACAACACAACTGCCTCTACCTTCAATTGATTTGTTTAATTGATCCCAAAATGTCCTTCCCGCACAGAAAATAAGATCTCGATTAAAAGTTTACCCCCCTAAACTATGGTCCGAGTCCAAAAAACACCCTGAACTACAAAACCGTTCACTTTACATCCTTAAATTGTCAAAAACAGATCAAGTTACACCCTACGCTGGTTTCATTAGTGGTTTTGGCCATGTTGGCAGCCACGTCACTGATTTTGGCTTATGTGGCATCTGAATCAGCCTCATCTCTTTCTTCATTCCTCTTGGATTTCTTGCTCCTAGCCACCGGATCCCTGCTGCCACTGGCGGTGGGCTTGGCCCCGCACTCGGCCTCTGCTTGGCTCGCCATCACGTGCTTGGCCCGCCACCCTGTGCTTCGGCCGCCACGTGCATAGATGCGCAATGCGCGCACAGATGCAAGGTGGAGAGGGAGGGCAATGCCCGGCTTGCCTGAACTTGTCGGGGACCTTGCCCTTCTCCTTGTAGGGCTTGATGAGGACGTGCGCATCGCAGACGAAATGCGGGTTGCCCTTGGCGAGTATGAGCTTGATCACTGTCTCCGGGTAGGCAAAGGTGACGAAGCTGAACATGTGCTTCTGCTGGTACGGGATGCGCACATCCTGCACCGGCCCGTGCATGCGGGAGGAGCACAAGCAATCGATTCCATTCCATTCCATTCATTCATTACGCCATGGAATGAATTAGTCCATAGAAGAGAAGAGAAGAGAATGGAGAGCGCAGCAATGGTGGTCAACCGGTACCTGAAGTAGCTGCAGACGTCCTCCTTGCTGAAGGTGGAGTCGGCCGGGAAGGTGAGGTAGATTTGGCGTGCGTTGGGGTTGGTGATAAGGTCACCGCGTTCCATCCGAGGCGAGCGCACCGAGTACTTGTGTAGGTCGTCACCACCGCCCAGAAGCATGGCTACCGTCGCGGCCGCCCTAACACAACAACCAACCTAAATCAACAAGGCCATCAAAAAGGACATGAAGATGCAAGCAATCTTTGCTTTGCTGGTTAAGAAAGGTGCCACCTTTGGGAGTCGCTCTGCTGCTGCTGCTAGAGCAGGAAGTTGAGGCCCTTGGGTGATGGCGAGAAGGGGAAGGTGGATGCCATGAGCTACGAGCGCGCGAGCTCCTGCTCGGCGGCATCATCGGTCGGCAAGCTGTGCAGGAAGCAATAGCGAGAAGCTTCCTCGGTGCCACGGCTTTCACATACTCGAGCTCAAGCACCCTCTCCTGCAAAAAAATTCACACCAAGTCCAACCATAATTTGAATACCACGTCCACAACACAGCAATATCTCCGAAAAACCAAACCATCGAACACAAATTCGTACCGCCGAGCTGCCCTTGGCGAGGAGGAACTGCTGGAGTGGCAATCGCATGAGCTCGCCACCCATGAGGAAGTCGAAGGGCTGCGCCTGGTGGTCCGGATCGGCTGCGAAACGGAGTTGACAATTCAAAAAATATGCGGGTCATTTCGCTCTAGCGAGGTTGGAGCTAGGGTGCGGGGGCGCTCACTGGCAAGGAGGAGGCAGTTGATGATCTCGGAGAGGCTCACACGAGAGAGGTCGGCGAGGACGGCGATGGCGATGGACGGCGCACGCAGCGGCGGCAGCAGCTTCATCCCAAAGCGCATGCACACCTGGCACGACTAGTCAGAGGCATCCATGGCAGTGTCGGCGGACCGGGGGACGGGGAGGTGGTGCATGCGTCGATGACAGGAAGGGAGAGGTCGGGCTGCTACGGGGGCGCACGGGAAGTGGAGATCCCGGCACAGAGGAGGAGGGGGATGGAGTGGAGAAGACGGTGGTTGAGATCAGATGGGTGGGGAGATGGAATGGAAAAGAGCAGAGCGTTCATGCGGTCTTGCCTAGCGTGGGAGGATGGTTTTGTAATTTCGCCCTATGGTAAATCGCGCCAGCGTGGTAGAAAAACCGGGTGGTTTTGGCTCAGGGGATTGGGTGACCTGGTAATGATAGTTCAAGGGTGTAAACCAAATGGTATTGGAGCTCAGGGGGGGTTTTGGACTCTCGCCAAAGTTCAGGGGTGCAATATGGACTTATTCCTAAAAGATATGGTTCCTGCTATTGAAAGGAACTGCTATGATAAAGTACTCTCTCCATATTGCAATATAAGTCCAAATTCACTCTAGGCACACCAAGGGGACACTAAATAAAAAAAAACTAATATCATTGGACCATGCATAACCCTATTAAAGTAGGGTGTGGAGTGAAAATATTGCAATAGCTACACATTCGATCTCCGTAATAAACTTATATTTTGTGATGACGCTTCCGAAGAATAGAGACTTATATTGCGGGATAGAGGGAGTATGGTTTAGCCACTCCACATTAAATGTATACCGTGGTGTAACCAAATATACACCTCCAAAATCCAAAAGAAAGGGTTAGTATTATATGATTAGAATAACATAATATGAAGCTAGCTGTGAGACCCCGACGTTTATTAAGCTCATAATACTTAGTCATCCAATTGACCCTAGTATTATCAACCAAATAAACCCAGTCTCGAGAGATGTATACTCCCGAATGCACGTATACATACCTCACAACAAAAGAATGTATCAATTCCATACAACATATAGTACATAAGCACTAAACGAAGTTAACATTAATATGGAATAGATATTACAAAAGAGAGGCCCTTAGGCCAAATAGCAATAATTACAAAAGATAACAGCGGAAGCAAAAGTGCCATAAAGATGGCCCAAAATAAGAGCCAACCAAGGTGCCTTTAGCCCACAAGGCAATCGAGGACCGCCAAGCTAGTCGCTCTCCCAACCACCCAGACAACTTCAGAAAAGTAAAGCCCTTTGGGCTCTACCTCCTCTGCAACAAAGTTGTTAAGCAAAGCAAATGAGTACAATAAATTGTTTATTGTACTGCAAGACCGACGTGTAAGATAACAAAACTATAATTTAGCTACATGCAAGCTTTATTTAAGTGGATGAGGCTTTGGACTCATTTTAGCATAAAGCAACATTTATTTGCAATAACATAGTAGATTGAAAGCAATTTGACAAAGTATTTTTAATTGTTGAAATAACAACGCGATAATAACATAGTAACAACAACAAGAACAGTCCTGGAAGTGACTAACCCAAGTCACCACAACAATAGCATGAACTCCCCGTTCATACCAACCAATGTCAAGTTTTAATTAAAGGTTGTAGTCTAGTCTTGAACGACCTTACCAAGCATGTCCATAACCTAGGACGAGGCTATTCGAATAGTTTTATCCCTTAGGGTGTACCACTGTACTCCACACGTCGAGACCGCCTTTCCTTTACGCACACTTAGAAGGTGTCTTTGCACAGCTAAGTCCTACTAGACCTTTCCAAAGGATGAATGCTTATTACGAGCTGCACAACCCACGGGAGAAGGAGACATCACACAACCTTCAGGAAGCTAATGCTCCCTCCCACACTATACATATACATTTGTTTTGAAAACACACCAACCGAGCTCGCTCATAATTAACACCTCCTAGAGTACTTAGTCAAGAGGGTTCCATATGCCCTCAGCGTGGTTAGTCTGCTGAAATCGCTTGGCTTGGTGACCCAAGTACTCGGTCCTTAGGGACCCAGGCATACCACCACATCCAAAAACCGCACCATCCATCCAATATGCCCAAGTCTAAATCAATCTTTTATTTTCAGTTTTTGATTTTACAAATTAATCAAAGCACAAGTGCTGGACATATAGGAGTAATAATCAGTTTTGAGTGATCAAGACCATCGACTAAGTCGATGATCGCCCATTTCTACCGATAACTAAGCATGTCTAAGCAATTTACATCGAAACTACTAAGTGATAAGAGCTCATCCAACGAGCTCCCCCCACAGCAAATAACCTAGGCTCATGGTAGTAGAGGATGAACAATTCCTACAGATTATGCAACTATAGGCTTGCTAGCGACATTTAACACAAAGTAGCATGCATACATAGAAGTAAAACAATATATTAAGCTTTAAAGTAATGGGACAATGAGGGAAATGATCAAACTGCTTGCCTTGCTATTGCTGGTCAATTTGTTGCGGAGGGTCACTCTCGGGATCACCACAAATGTCGAAGCTTCAACGGAAAAGCGAGAAAGAACCGATAAAACGACGAAACACAACAAAGACAGCACAACAAACGAACTCCAAATTCTCTGAATTTTCTACAGCAGCAAGAGGGTGATTTTTAGGGAATTTTGCAACAAGAACCAATTGATTTGGATTCTCAATGCAAAAGTTATGAGCAAAATAATTCTGCTCAGCCCCTAAAATGCCAAACTGCACTATTCACTAATTTAATTATGAGGCAACATTTTCTAGAAAAGTAGTGAAGCTGAAATTTTTACTGTAAAACCAGCACCTGATGAGATGAATAACACAATTGAGTTCACCTCATTTGGAGCTATATTGCACTCTCTACAAATTTTCAAAAACAAGAACTTAAACAAAATTATAATGCACAAGTCCTCATTTTCCTAGCAGCAACATGCTCAAAACTAATGTTCATAGTAAGACCATTAATGGAGGAAACCAACAAAGTTGGTCTCACTCAAAAATAATCTCAGAGCATTAGTTTTGTATTTTACAAGTTAAGCATTGATTTAAGTGTATATTTTAAAGTTGGTTTTAAAATCTAATGGCAAACTGTGCTCTGGAGTTGAACTCAACTTACAATCATTTTTGGATTAAAGTCAAGTCCAAGACAGAGCTAACACAATTTGAATGACCTCATTTGGAATTAAAATGAAAGAGATATGAAATTCTAAAGTTATACCTTAATTCAGTTTATACTAGAGGTCCTTTGGAATTTCTAAGAAAATTCACAAGGACATGGGAGGGCGTGAGCCACAGATCTCAGATCCAACGGCTCAAGACCTCCCAGAGAACATCACACACGCAAGCGTGAAGTCCAGAGGTCTGGACCTCTTAGCAACTCACATGCGCGAGGTGAGGGGAGGTCGTGGCCGTAGATGGAAAATCAACGGACCACAGCGATGGGGAGGTCGGAGCGGACCAGATCTAAAGGGAGGTCCTCAGCGGAGGTCCTAACGTCCACAGACCTCCGAGGAGGTGCAGGACGGCCACGATGCGCAGGGAGGTCTTGGGCGCTCCAGATCTCCTCGGAGGAGGTCAGGACGCCCTGGACCAGCGCCTTAACTCGAGGCCGGCCGGGGGGAGGGCGGGAGGGCGCCCGTCGGGCCCAAAGATATTGATGGCCCCTCCCGAGTATATACGAAGACGTCAAGAGTTGGGAGCCTCGATATCGCGTCATCGCGAGAAAGAACCGTCGACCGTCTCCTATGCAAACCAAGCCGCCTTACATCCTCCGCCGTTTCATTTCGTTTTCTTTTCCTTCTCTCTGTCGTTGTCAAGAGAGGAAAAAAAAGAAAGAAAAGAAGCCATCGATATATATCTCCATCTGTAATTTTTTTCCCTTCCGTGATATATACTTCACACGATACCAATTCTTGGATTTCGAAGCCCGGCGAATTGAATCCCTCCTCACCTCCATCCATCCATCCATCGTCCTCTCCTCCTAGCTAGCTTATCAATCCACTTCTTCGTTTCTACCCGTCGAAAGGTAACAATTAATTCGTTAATTCTATTATTAACCGGCCCCTTGGGCCATCACATCATATATGCTTCCTTCGCATTCATCTCGCAGAGACTGAGTTAGCAGATTGATTGTTTCTTCTTGCTTTTGTGATTGCAATCTGAAGGTGTTGAGGTGCGATGAATATATACATCTGCAATCTAGCTAGCCCGGAAGAAAGGACTTCATATATCATGGTAAGTTTTAGTTTCTCTTCACGGCAATCTGCGATTCAAGATGACATGCATGTATCTCTGAGATGTACATGTGGCTTCTAGTAGCTAGAGAGAATTGCATTGGGTTTGGAGGAGGAGATGATGATGATTTTGTAATTGGTGTGCGACGTATGAATATTGCTTTTGCATTGAGTTAATCGCTTATTAGTAACATTTTATATATATGTGTATATATACTACCAATGGGTAGTACTAGTAGTATTATCATGTTTATATAAAAGGCCCAAAATTTTAGCCGTTCTAGGTCAAAAAACTCAGACCGTACCTTAACTCGCGCACACACTTGGACTTGAATAAATGCGCGGGACCATGAGGAGGTCAGCGAGGGAGGTCTTAAATGCACGCATTAAAGGGTGGATTAAAGGCGTTAAGACATCCAATGATTACAATGATTGGAACACATGATTAGCGCATTAAACATGGAGGATTTCTGTCCTAAAACGACAACGACGCTGCCGTTGTGTCCGACAAAACCAGCGCAAAAGTGATCTCGCCGCGATGTAGAGCCCGCGGTGAGGTCAACGATACCGCGGTCCGCAATAACCATGCGCACTCCAATGGTCCTCCTCTCGGCGGCGACGGCCTTGAACGCCGGCGAGCCGGAGAGGACAACGAAGGCGATACGACCAAGCGACAAAATGCAAAAAGGAGCTCATGCGACATTCAAGCGTGTGCAAAACTTAAGCTCGCGACATGCATTCAGCGGGTGCAAGCAACTAAAGGACTAACAGGAGGTACTGGAGGTCCTAAGGTCCGGGAGGTCGTGGAGGTGATGGCCGGAGTTGGGGAAGACAATGAAGCTTGCGACTCACGGCACCGGCTCAAGCTCGGCTTTGTCCACCTCTCAAAAATGCCCAAACAAAATAAGTTAGGGTTATTCCAGGAGGTTTGGGGAGCAAGAGTGAGCAAGGTTTGAAAGAGGAGCCACTGGAACTCTGAGCTACCGAGAAGCTCCAAGGACTTCAACAATGGCAGCCAAGATGGGAGGTGAGTGAGTTAGGAGCTCACCAAACACTTGGTATGACAGCTCCAAGTGTGTAAAGGAAGCCAGCGGGAGCTCGAGTGGACCCTTATAGCTGAGGTGAAGGTTATGAGCTGGGGCTAAGCTCCATGGTGAGCTTAGCCCACGGGTTGGTCCATGGGTGGACAAGACATAAAGGTTGACAAGGGGGGCAGGCCTGAGTGGACATGAGAGGCGGAAGGTGACCCGGCATTAAATCTTGGTCAAGAAAGAGTCATAAAGGTGCAGAGGCTGGCGGCGCGTGCTCCACCGCTCGTGAGCACGCATGCGCGCCAGAGGAAGGAGAAGAACAGGGGAGGTCCTTATGACCGTTGGATAAGACCTGGGGAGGTCCTAACCATCGGATCTCATTTTCGAACCGTTATGCTTTAAGTGGCTGGGTGGAGGTCCCAGCCACACGATCAAGGATGGGGAGGTCGTGGCCCTCCGATTTCATAATCAGCAGCATACGTGAGGAAAAGGGACGGGGAGGTCCAAAGCGTTGGATCTCCATCCAGCGGTGTGGACCTCGGTGAGGACTTAACGCACGCGATCAAAAGGACATGAGGGAGGTCATGGCCTTTGGATTTAAATCAAGGGCACCGACGATGGGGAGGTCTCGATATGATGCGCAAGCAGCAAGGGAGGTCGGGACCGTTAGATTTAGATCTAAGGGTTCGATCAAAAGAGGTGGAGGTCTGAGCTTGCAACGCACAAGGGAGGTCGGGGCCTTTAGATTTAGATCTAAGGACTCACGATCTCACGTCTTGTTGAGGAGGTCTGAGTGCGCATAAGACAAAGGAGGAGGTCGTGGTAGTAGATTTTAATCTAACGGTGCACAACAAAAGATGGGGAGGTTGTGAGCGCTTGATAGCAGGGAGGTCGTGGTGTTGGATCGATCCAATGGCTCGACCTTGGTTAGGTGGGAGGTTTGTTTAGTTTAGGTTGAGAGGAGGAGGTCAGGCCATGGATCTTGGATCCAAGGGCTATGACCTCACGCAGTGGAAAGACTGTTGAGTATGTTGAGGAGGAGGTCGTGGGCATTCGATTTGATCCAACGACCACGACCTCAACAAGGTGGGATGACCTCATTGCGATGGTTTAACAGCTCGAGGAGGTCTTTGAGGTTTAACACAGGGAGGTCATGACCGTGGATCTTTGATCCAACGGTTACGACCTGATGAGGTGGGAAAGCTTGTGCGGTGTTGACCGCGGAGGAGGTGGCGCCCACGTTGACGAGGAGGTCCACGCGGTCGAGAGGACTTGAAGGGGAGGTCTGGGTGCGTTGGTTGAGGGGAGGTCGTGGCCTTTGGATTGGATCCAACGGCCTCGACCTCATCAAATGAGGAAGGAGGTCGAGATGGGGTTGGGCTGGACCGACTTTGCAAAGTGGCTAGCCCAAGGAGCGATGTAGGCTTTAAATTTTAGTTTTAATAACTGAAACTTAGCAGAATTATTTGAGATAGCAAATGAACTCCAAATTTGATGAAATTTTAACTGGAGCTTGCTGACAATGAGATCAACCTTGCATAAAATTTCCAGATGTTATTATGCAATGCATTTTTCTCAGGAAATTTGTTAAGGTTGTTTAAAGGATTGTTTTGCCTCCAAAAATTATCAACAAGTGTTATAACTCATGATATTTTTCAGAGGGGTCCCATATCAGTTTTTGGGACCAAGGAAAATACATTCTAAATGTTTGGCACAAGATTTAAGATAATTGGAAAAAGGAATTTAATTTTTGGTCAACAAGAGCTTTGTGTTTTTGGATTACACAACTCTTGGACAAGAATTACATAAGATTTTAGGGTTTTTCAAGATGTGAGAAAAAGTTTTAATTTCTACACATATAATTATACTTGATTAACCCTAATTATACATTTGGGATGTTACAAAATCTCCCCCTTACAGAATCTCGCCCGAGATTTGGCTCACTCGGTAAAGAAAGATGGATAGTCCGCACGCAGACGATCTTCTCTTTCCCAAGTAGCCTCATCCTCGGAATGGTTTGACCACTGAACTTTAAGGAACTTGATGGTCTTATTCCTTGTCCTTCGTTCAGACTCATCGAGTCTGTGAGCGAACAGGTGCTCGCGATAGGTCAAATCGGGTTGGACATCGAGAGTTTCCAACGGAGCTTCCTCGGTTGGAACACGGAGGCACTTCTTAAGTGGGACACATGGAAAACATCATGTACCCCTCAAGTGCAGTGGCAACTCCAACTTATAGGCAACAGCTCCTTCTTCTCGATAACGCGGTAGGGACCGACATATCGAGGAGCTAACTTGCCCTTGATGCCAAAGCGTTGATGGCCCTTCAAAGGAGAGACTTTGAGATAAACAAAGTCATTAGGCTCAAAACGTAACTCACGTCGACGGCGATCCGCATAGCTCTTTTGCTGGATTGAGTGGCGCAAGCGCCACGAATAAAATTTGGACTTGGCGCTCGGCCTCATTGATTGAGTCGGGCCAAAGAGAGGTCTCTCACGGTCTCGACCAGTTCAACGGGTTCTACACTTTCTCCGTATAAGGCCTCAAATGGTGCCATGCCGAGACCGGCTGAAAAGTCTGTTGTTATAAGAAAACTTCGGCGAATGGCAAGCATTTCTCCCAATGCTTCCCATATGAAAGGACACAAGCACGAAGCATGTCTTCCAAAACTTGGTTGACCCTCTCGGTCGACCATCGGTTTGGGGGTGATATGCCGTCTTTGAAAGCAAGACAGTGCCCATGGCCTCTTGCAAGCTATGCCAAAAGCGAGGCGTGAAAAGGATCCACGATCCGACACAATCGTCTTGACACCGTGCAAACTCACGATCTTGAGGCGATATAGAGTTCCGCCAAAAGACCCACCGAAGTTCAGTCTTTGACGGAAGGAAATGTGCCACCTTAGTCAATCGATCGATGGCGACCCAAATGGCATCATTCTTCTTCGGGACGTGGGTAGAGCGGTGATGAAATCCATTCGATCGAATCCACTTCCACTCGAGAATTGGCAAAGGTGAAGCGATCAAAGAGACGCCGATGCTCGGCCTTGACACGGCGACACACATCGCTTTTCGAGAACGAACCGCAATCTCCTCTTCATTGGGTCCACCAAAATCTCTGGCGGAGATCTTGATACATCTTTGTGGCCGGGATGAATGGATAAAAGCGAATCATGGGCTTCGCGGAGGATTAAATTCCGCAACTCCATGTCCTTTGGAACCATTAAGCGCTGCCGAACCTCACTACGCCATGCTCATCCTCGAGAAGCACTTGGTCGCTCCGTTCTTGACATTTGCCTTAATGTGGCTCACTCCCAAATCCATTGCCGGCGGACTTGATCCGATCCACCAAGGTTGGTTGCACAACCATGGCGCGAGAGATCCAAGCTCAACTATCTCCAAGTTGAGGCGCCTGGAATGCCTCGAGAAGAGAGGCGAATGCTCCTTGAGCACTAAGGCATTACAATGCGCTTTGCGACTAAGCGCATCAAGAATCGACATTAGCCTTGCCCGGATGGTAGTGAATACCCATATCATAATCCTTGATCAACTCCAACCATCTCCTTTGCACGAGGTTCAGTCGGGTTGGGTGAACAAGTACTTGAGGCTTTTGTGATCCGAATACACTTCACAACGATTCACGATTAGGTAATGTCGCCAAATCTTAAGTGCATGAATCACAGTGACCAACTCCAAATCATGAGTAGGGTAGTTGAGTTCATGAGGTCTCAATTGCCTTGATGCATAGGCCACTACCTTGCCTTCTTGCATAAGGACACAACCGAGGCCTCGACGAGAAGCATCGCAAAAGACATCGAAGCTGCGATGGATATCGGGAAGAATAAGAACGGAGCGGTGGTCAAAGCGCTTCTTGAGTATATGGAAACTTGCCATGCAAGCATCGGACCACAAGAACTTCTTGTCCTTCTTGAGCAACTCCATCATCGGCCGCGATCTTGGAGAAGTTCTCGATAAAGCGGCGATAATATCCCGCTAAACCAAGAAAACTCCGCGCCGGTGACCGAAGTGGGCGGACTCCATGAAAGAACATCGGTGACCTTGCTAGGATCAATGACTCGCCTCCCTGAAAGAATATGGCCTAAGAAGGCCACTTCCTTCAACTGAATCGCGACTTGTTGAACTTCGCGTCTGGTGGTGCTCACGTAGCTTGCCTAACACAAGCTTGAGATGCTCGGCATGATCCTCATCGTTCTTGGAATAGATAAGAATATCATCGATGAAGACCACGACAAACTTATCCAAATACTCCATGAATACCGAATTCATGAGGTTCATGAACAAGCGAGAGCATTGGTTAAGCGAATGACATGACAAAGGTATTCATACAAGCCGAAGCGAGTAGAGAACGCCGTCTTTGGAATATCCTCGGGCGAATCCGAAACGATGATATCCCACTCTCAGATCAATCTTGGAAAACTCGAGCTCCGGTTAATTGATCGAAGAGATCGTCGATGTGGGGCAAAGGATACTTGTTCTTCAGTCACTTCATTAAGTGGGCGGTAATCAACACACATCATAAAGTACCGTCCTTCTTCTTCACGAAGATTCTTTGGACAACCCCACGGAGATGAGCTAGGCGAATGAAACCCTTCTCTTGCAGCTCACTTAGCTGCTTCTTCAACTCCACCAACTCGTTCGGTGGCATCCGATAAGGCCTCTTTGAGATAGGGCGATGCAGGAGCCAACTCAATGACAAACTCGAGGTCTCGAGCGGGTGGCATCCTGGAAGATCGCGGGAAAGACATCAACAAAGTCACAAACTGTTGGGACTTTGCTAATATCTAGAGCGGGCTTCGCTTCAAGCGAAGAGATGAGGATCTAGCGACTTTAAAAGCGAACACCTTTCACGGAGGAGCTAGATAGAGAGATGAGCCTCTGGCGCAATCGATTTGCCCCATGTCTTTGGGACAACCAATCCATGCCAAGAATCACATCAAGACTCATTGAATGGAGAAGGATAAGGTTAAGCTAAGAAACCTACCCTTCGATCTCGATAGGGACATCCTACACTCAGATTCAGCTCTCAACTCCGAACCGGAGAGCGAATGAGTAGCGGGACCGACAATGGAGAGAAAAGAAGCTCTCCGATAGCGACAAAAGACTCGAAACAAAGGAATGAGATGCTCTGAATCAAACAAAACGATGGCGGGATGAGAGTTAACATAAAGTGTACCTAGCACGACGCCGGGTGCCTCTGAGCCTCCTCTGTGGTGATGGCGTTGACGCGACCACTACCCACGCCTTGGGTAGCGGGACGATCTTCGGTCTGGAGCACCACCTCTGCCGCGTCCTCCATTAGGGCGAGGGGTCGCTCTGTCTTCTTAGGGCATTGGTTCGCATAATGCCCCTTCGGTTGCATGAGAAACATGTGACCCGGCGGCCGGGTTCGCGGGGCGCTCTCACGACTTCGCAGTGCGTGGTCGAGACACGGCTGCGAAGGACGAAACGAAGGGTGACCTCGGGCGCCAAGAGTGAGAGTGGTACCCCGAGACCGCCCAAGCGGGACGGAAGAAGCGCCTGGATGACTTATGGGCCTCCCACTTGTGCTTATGGAGTCCATAAGCTCTCGAGCCGCATGCTCACGACGATGGCCTTGTCGACCAAGGTCTGAAAATCGGGAAAGTCGACAATGGATAGCTTGTCCTTGACTCCTCGGACAAGCCACGCTGAACTTGGCACCTTAGCCATATCGGTGGCCACGTCCTCGGGAGCATAACGAGCTAGATGGTTGAACTTCGTAGACATACTCCATGGTGAGCCACGCCCTTGCTTGGCGCAAGAAACTCACCTTCTTGATCTCCATCAAGCGGCGAGGATGTGAGCCCGACGGAAGGCAAGACGGAACTCCTCCCAAGAGACGGTGTGATCCACGGGCTGCATGGCGAGAAAGCTCTCCCACCATGACAAAGCTGCACCCTCCGGTGGTGCGATCGCGAACAGCGCCTTCTCGTGCTCGCGCTTTGCTGCGCTATCTGGCTTCGCTCGACAAGACGAAGCCAATCGTCCGCATCCAACGGGTCCTCGGACCGGGAAAAGGTAGGGGGCTGAGTACGAAGAAACTCCACGAGTCCTCCACGCGGTGATGGGCGTTCCTCGCCCAGATCACGAAGCTCCGTAAGTGCTGGTGGTGTTGCGCGCGATGGCGTCGATAGAACTCTCCGGTCATCCGCGGTTGCTTCGATCTGAAGAAGAACCTCGGCCATGGTCGGAGGAGGAGGAAGCTCCTCGTCCGGACCAGCTGACTGGCCTTGGCCGCTACGAGTGCGTCCGGCCATCCTGTTACAATGAATTTTTGGTTAGCAACTAGACCCGAAAACAAAGCCTTAAAGAAAGCAAAAGCGATCGACTAGGGGAATGGAATATCACCCCAAACGAAAGCCAAAATCAGCGGTTATTTAAACTTTAAAAAGCTTCTAAAAGACTTTAAAAACAGCCAAGAAACACCAAAAGCAAGGCTCAACTTCTCAGCTCAACTAACCCGTATTGAATGAACGAGTAATTGGTCGAGAAGATCAAAAATCAGATTGTAGGGTGAGAGCTAATGCTACTAAAGAGCAAGGTTAAATCAGCGAAATAAGGGTTAGATACTTAGCTAACTAGTATCACATCTTACCCTTTTATTCCCACAAGTTTTAGTTGATTAACCTCTCATTATCTATCCTAATTAGACACCTTTGAGACTGCTGTCCGGAAATTTGATGCTTGCTGTCCAGATTTCGCATCCAAGCTCCTTGTCGAATCACCGACTCCAGAACTTCAAAACCTTATAGTGGGCAGCTCACACTTCAATTTGCCAATCTCATTGGTTCTCCCAAAAACCCAGTGTTAATCGATAACAACTATTTTGTAGAAGGGAAGAGAGGAAAACACTTTTAAAACTTAAATTAGAGTAGGATGAGAAGAGAAAGCTAAGATAGGTAAGGAATAAAATCCGAGAATTTTACCTAAGCTTTCAAAACTCATTTGATGCTTTGAAAATAGGTTTTCAAAATATCCTAAGGACGACCAAGCTTGCGTTACTACAGTCATAACGGCTCTGATACCAACTTTTGTGAGACCCCGACGTTTATTAAGCTCATAATACTTAGTCATCCAATTGACCCTAGTATTATCAACCAAATAAACCCAGTCTCGAGAGATGTATACTCCCCAGAATGCAGTATACATACCTCACAACAAAAGAATGTATCAATTCCATACAACATATAGCACATAAGCACTAAACCAGAAGTTAACATTAATATGGAATAGATATTACAAAAGAGAGGCCCTTAGGCCAAATAGCAATAATTACAAAAGATAACAATGAAGCAAAAGTGCCATAAAGATGGCCCAAAATAAGAGCCAACCAGTGTGCCTTTAGCCCACAAGGCAACTGACCGGACCACCAAGCTAGTCGCTCTCCCAACCACCACACAACTCGCAAAAGTAAAGCCCTTTGGGCTCTACCTCCTCTGCAACAAAGTTGTTAAGCAAAGCAAATGAGTACAATAAATTGTTTATTGTACTCGCAAGACTGACGTGTAAGATAACAGAACTATAATTTAGCTACATGCAAGCTTTATTTAAGTGGATGAGGCTTTGGACTCATTTTAGCATAAAGCAACATTTATTTGCAATAACATAGTAGATTGAAAGCAATTTGACAAAGCATTTTTAATTGTTGAAATAACAACGCGATAATAACATAGTAACAACAACAAGAACAGTCCTGGAAGTGACTAACCCAAGTCACCACAACAATAGCATGAACTCCCCGTTCATACCAACCAATGTCAAGTTTTAATTAAAGGTTGTAGTCTAGTCTTGAACGACCTTACCAAGCATGTCCATAACCTAGGACGAGGCTATTCGAATAGTTTTATCCTGCGGGGTGTACCACTGCATACCACACGTCGGACCGCCTTTCCTTTACGCACACTTAGAAGGTGTCTTTGCACGGCTAAGTCCTCTGAGACCTTTCCAAAGGATGAATGCTAATTACGAGCTGCACAACCCACGGGAGAAGGAGACATCACACAACCTTCCGGAAGCTAATGCTCCCTCCCACACTATACATATACATTTGTTTTGAAAACACACCAACCGAGCTCGCTCATAATTAACACCTCCTAGAGTACTTAGTCAAGAGGGTTCCATATGCCCTCAGCGTGGTTAGTCTGTGAAATCGCTGGCTTAGTGACCCAAGTACTCGGTCCTTAGGGACCCGGGCATACCACCACATCCAAAAACCGCACCATCCATCCAATATGCCCAAGTCTAAATCAATCTTTTATTTTCAGTTTTTGATTTTACAAATTAATCAAAGCACAAGTGCTGGACATATAGGAGTAATAATCAGTTTTGAGTGATCAAGACCATCGACTAAGTCGATGATCGCCCATTCTACCGATAACTAAGCATGTCTAAGCAATTTACATCGAAACTACTAAGTGATAAGAGCTCATCCAACGAGCTCCCCCACAGCAAATAACCTAGGCTCATGGTAGTAGAGGATGAACAATTCCTACAGATTATGCAACTATAGGCTTGCTAGCGACATTTAACACAAAGTAGCATGCATACATAGAAGTAAAACAATATATTAAGCTTTAAAGTAATGGGACAATGATGGAAATGATCAAACTGCTTGCCTTGCTGTTGCTGGTCAATTTGTTGCGGAGGGTCACTCTGGGATCACCACAAATGTCGAAGCCCTAACGGAAAAGCGAGAAAGAACCGATAAGAACGACGAAACACAACAAAGACAGCACAACAAACGAACTCCAAATTCTCTGAATTTTCTACAGCAGCAAGAGGGTGATTTTTAGGGAATTTTGCAACAAGAACCAATTGATTTGGATTCTCAATGCAAAAGTTATGAGCAAAACAATTCTGCTCAGCCCCTAAAATGCCAAACTATACTATTCACTAATTTAATTATGAGGCAACATTTTCTAGAAAAGTAGTGAAGCTGAAATTTTTACTGTAAAACCAGCACCTCATGAGATGAATAACACAATTGAGTTCACCTCATTTGGAGCTATATTGCACTCTCTACAAATTTTCAAAAACAAGAACTTGAACAAAATTATAATGCACAAGTCCTCATTTTCCTAGCAGCAACATGCTCAAAACTAATGTTCATAGTAAGACCATTAATGGAGGAAACCAACAAAGTTGGTCTCACTCAAAAATAATCTACAGAGCATTAGTTTTGTATTTTACAAGTTAAGCATTGATTTAAGTGTATATTTTAAAGTTGGTTTTAAAATCTAATGGCAAACTGTGCTCTGGAGTTGAACTCAACTTACAATCATTTTTGGATTAAAGTCATGTCCAAGACAGAGCTAACACAATTTGAATGAACTCATTTGGAATTAAAATGAAAGAGATATGAAATTCTAAAGTTATACCTTAATTCAGTTTATACTAGAGGTCACTGGAATTTCTAAGAAAATTCACAAGGACATGGGAGGACGTGAGCCACAGATCTCAGATCCAACGGCTCAAGACCTCCCAGAGAACATCACACTGCAGCGCGCGTGAAGTCCAGAGGTCTGGACCTCTTAGCAACTCACATGCGCGAGGTGGGGAGGTCGTGGCCGAGATGGAAAATCAGCGGACCTAGCGATGGGGAGGTCCGGAACGGACCAAATCTAAAGGGGAGGTCCTCAACGGAGGTCCTAACGTCATAGACCTCCAGGGAGGTCTGGACGGCCACGATTGCGCAAGGGGAGGTCTTGGACGCTCCAGATCTCCTCGGAGGAGGTCTGGACGTCTCAGACCCAGCGCCTTAACTCGCGCACACACTTGGACATGAATAAATGCGCGCGGGACCATGAGGAGGTCCGCGCGAGGGAGGTCTTAAATGCACGCATTAAAGGGTGGATTAAAGGCAGTTAAGACATCCAATGATTACAATGATTGGAACACATGATTAGCGCATTAAACATGGAGGATTTCTGTCCTAAAAACGACAACGACAGCTGCCGTTGTGTCCGACAAAACCGGCGCAAAGAAGTGATCTCGCGGCGATGTAGAGCCCGCCGGTGAGGTCAACGATACCGTTGGGTCCGCAATAACCATGCGCACTCCAATGGTCCTCCTCTCAACGGCGGACGGCCTTGAACGCCCGGCGGAGAGGACAACAAGGCGATCTGGCCAAACGACAAAATGCAAAAAGGAGCTCCGCGACATTCAGCGTGTGCCAAAACTTAAGCTCGCGACATGCATTCAGCGGGTGCCAGCAACTAAAGGACTAACAGGAGGTACCGGAGGTCCTAAGGTGCCGGGAGGTCGTGGAGGTGATGGCCGGAGTTGGGGAAGACAATGAAGCTTGACTCACGGCACCGGCTCCAAGCTCGGCTTTGTCCACCTCTGAAAAATGCCCAAACAAAATAAGTTAGGGTTATTCCGGGAGGTTTGGGGAGCAAGAGTGAGCAAGGTTTGAAAGAGGAGCCCTTGGAACTCTGAGCTCTGAGAAGCTCCAAGGACTTCAACAATGGCAGCCAAGATGGGAGGTGAGTGAGTTAGGAGCTCAGCCAAACACTGGTATGACAGGCTCCAAGTGTGTAAAGGAAGCCAACGGGGAGCTCGAGTGGACCCTTATAGCCTGAGGTGAAGGTTATGAGCTGGGGCTAAGCTCCATGGTGAGCTTAGCCCACGGGTTGGTCCATGGGTGGACAAGACATAAAGGTTGACAAGGGGGGCAGGCCTGAGTGGACATGAGAGGCGGAAGGTCGACAAAGATTAAATCTTGGTCGACAAAGAGGCATTAAAGGTGCAGAGGCTGGCGCGTGCTCCACCGCCGAGCACGCATGCGCGCCAGAGGAAGGAGAAGAACAGGGAGGTCCTTATGACCGTTGGATAAGACCTGGGGAGGTCCTAACCATCGGATCTCATTTTCGAACCGTTATGCTTTAAGTGGTGGGTGGAGGTCCCACCACACGATCAAGGATGGGGAGGTCGTGGCCCTCCGATTTGCTTAATCGCGAAAACGCACGTGAGGAAAAGGGACAGAGGTCCAAAGCGTTGGATCTCCATCCAACAGTGTGGACCTCCGGTGAGGACTTAACCGCACGCGATCAAAAGGACATGAGGGAGGTCATGGCCTTTGGATTTAAATCCAAGGGCACCGACACGATGGGGAGGTCGATATGATGCGCAACAGCAAGGGAGGTCGGGACCGTTAGATTTAGATCTAAGGGTTCGATCAAAAGAGGTGGAGGTCTGAGCTTGCATACGCACAAGGGAGGTCGGGGCCTTTAGATTTAGATCTAAGGCTACGATCTCACGTCTTGTTGGGAGGTGCAGTGCGCATAAGACAAAGGAGGAGGTCGTGACCGTAGATTTTAATCTAACGGTGCACAACAAAAGATGGGGAGGTTGTGGCGCTAATAGCAGGAGGTCGTGAGTCGTTGGATCTGATCCAGCGGCTCGACCTTGGTTAGGTGGGAGGTTTGTTTAGTTTAGGTTGAGAGGAGGAGGTCAGGCCATGGATCTTGGATCCAAGGGCTATGACCTCACGCAGTGGAAAGACTGTTGAGTATGTTGAGGAGGAGGTCGTGGCTGTTGGATTTGATCCAGGCCTCGACCTCAACAAATGGGATGACCTCGGCTGCGATGGTTTAACAGCTCGAGGAGGTCTTTGAGGTTTAACACACGGGAGGTCATGACCGTGGATCTTTGATCCAGCAGTTCTGACTGATGAGGTGGGAAAGCTTGTGCGGTGTTGACCGCATGAGGAGGTCTGGCGCCCACGTTGACGAGGAGGTCCACGGTCGAGGACTTGAAGGAGGTCTGGGTGCGTTGGTTGAGGGGAGGTCGTGGCCTTTGGATTGGATCCAACGGCTACGACCTCATCAAGGTGGGGAAGGAGGTCGATGGGGATGAAATTTGGACCGACTTTGCAAAGTGGCTAGCCTAAGGAGCAGTGTAGGCTTTAAATTTTAGTTTTAACAGCTGAAACTTAGCAGAATTATTTGAGATAGCAAATGAACTCCAAATTTGATGAAATTTTAACTGGAGCTTGCTAACAATGAGATCAACCTTGCATAAAATTTCCAGATGTTATTATGCAATGCATTTTTCTCAGGAAATTTGTTAAGGTTGTTTAAAGGATTGTTTTGCCTCCAAAAATTATCAACAAGTGTCATAACTCATGATATTTTTCAGAGGGGTCCCATATCAGTTTTTGGGACCAAGGAAAATACATTCCAAATGTTTGGCACAAGATTTAAGATAATTGGAAAAAGGAATTTGATTTTTGGTCAACAAGAGCTTTGTGTTTTTGGATTACACAACTCTTGGACAAGAATTACATAAGATTTTAGGGTTTTTCAAGATGTGAGAAAAAGTTTTAATTTCTACACATATAATTATACTTGATTAACCCTAATTATACATTTGGGATGTTACACTAGCATTGAGATTAATCAATCTGAAGTGGGAAGCAGGAGCGTACAAGGCACAAACTACATGGGATTTTATAACCATATATATATATATATATATATATATATATATTTATATATTTATATATATACATATATATATGTATATATATATATATATATATATATATATATATACATATACATATACATATACATATACATATACATATACATATACATATACATATACATATACATATACATATACATATACATATACATATACATATACATATACATATATGTGTATATGTGTATATATATATATATGTGTGTGTGTGTGTGTGTGTGTGAAAATGGCTTGATACCACCGGGAGTACGTACTCCGTTGCCATCGACCATCGATCGATCTCCCCTGATCTAGATTGCTTTGTATGCCACCTTACCGGGTTGCAACCGACGGACCCATTTCATCTAAAAAATAATTACTGGAATTAAGAGAAAAGCCATTCAAATTGAGATTTAGTTATCGTCAACCTATTTTGTTGGAATCACACCGAACCAAACCGGCAGTTCCGCTTGCGTCTTCATCAGTAACCTGCTCTCCTTCAATTAATCACTCTGGCGGCGGCTCCCCACGGCACCAGCTCCCGTGGCACAAGCATCCAGTGGCGGCGGCGTTGCCAACAGAACCATCGTACGGCGAGAACACTACGTTGGCTAATTGCGGAGTTCCATAAACGGCGTTCGTCGCTGCTGGCCAATGGCGGAACCACCCCGGAGGCAAGCAGGCGTTGCCTGGTTCTCTGGTTGAAACCCCCCCCATGGCTAGCCCACCAAAGACACCCGGCCATGGCCATGACTCCATCTCCACGAGGCATGAGCAGATGAGCCGAGCGAGCTACGTTTAGGTGCGCCGTGTGAGCTGTGGCCATGGGTAGGCTGAGGCAGGCATGAGGCCCAAGGCCCAACCAGGAACCGGCCAAACCAATTAGACACCAGCAGCCAGCAGGTTCTTCCTCCAACCCTAATTTTGGCATTTTCCCCCATTCCTCTCATGTCTCCTCTTCGGTTCTTCCTCCAAGCTACAGTGAAGTCCCGCCGGGCTACGGCACGAGGGAGCTGCGAGGTGTGAGGTGGCGAGGGGCTGCTGACTCATGAGGCACCTTGGCTTGACATCTGGGCTCATGATCGTCTTGGCCTTGAGGCTCTGAGGGCCTCTGATCATGCGGCAAGGCTTGCTGGCTTGGAGGCCGGAGCCACCGTCTAGGCGTGAGGCATCCACGGTCCACCGAGGTATTTTTTACAATACAAGTTCACCCCGGGTCTTTTAGATTCCTGGTTCCGCCACTACTGTCGGTCGATCTAAAATTGACATCTGACGCCGCGGTCTCCGGTTTTACTGGCTGATGGGTCTTCGACGCCACAGCGGCGACTGCCGTTTCAGAGCATCTTCCCTCTTTGATTAGTTCTTTGGGGACAGTAATAACGCGGCGACCACACAAGGCTTCTCAGACACCTGCTGATTGACAACACTAGGTCAAAAATCCTTTCCTTTTTATGATTTGTAATTCAATCCCATAGTTTCAATTGGTCTGTCAATTCTCAAATTTATTTCAGTTATATATGCTTGCTAGTGTTGAATAGATCTGGACCAAGATGTGGTAGTATATTTGTGTTTCATCTCTAATTATACTGATTTTTTTGTCAGGGTATGAAGGGTTAAAAATAATAAGAGAAAGATACTCAATCGCCGGCTGTAGTGTAATAGTGATCTATAACGCCACACAACTAGAAGCTTTTGTCAGAAGGTTCATTCTTTCGTGCTTTTGTTGTGAAGTATACAGTATACTCCTTTAATGAACTAATCATTCCATTGCTACAATGTGGGATTGGATCTAGTTCTTTCGTGCCTTTTGAATTGATCTTCTGTCTTGTTAAATAGCAGTCCCTCTTATGCAATCTAATCAACTGATATCAAATTATACAATGCATCCAGTCTCTATGCATGGCATATACTTGGTTCAGTGCATACTACTGTATTCTTTTTCTAGTATATTCAATGTGGTCACTAGTCGATACCAACAATCATTGACTAGTTATTATATTGAATATTTGTATTAGAGATTTGCCTTTTTTTGGGTCCACAGAGTGAGCATTATTGCGTTAGGCAACACAAAATTGGGTATATGCATGCAATACTTTTGGTTTCATTTTGATCTATGGAGTCTTCAACTGTTCATGATCAGATTAGGAAATGCAAAATTGGATATATGATGTCGTTCGTATAGCTACTTGCTAGTTGGGTGTATGTCTAATTATACTGAATTTTTTCTCATGTTATGAAGGGTAAAACAAAACTCAGATTAAACTACTCCACAAAGTGTACCTTGTCTATAAGCTTTACTTAGAAGCTGCATTCCTTGATAATGCATGGCCTGATGAAGGTGGAGAAATATACTTCCTTTTAGTTTGTCAGTACACCCCATTTGCTTTGTCGATTACTGTTGAACTATAACATTTTTCAGTTAATTGTCATGTTTTTCTGTTTCTAGTATACCCAATGGAGTTAGCAGTCGATTCAATAGCAGTAATTGAATTAATAGTCGCTAGACTTTGGAGTTACTGCTTCAATTTCTAGTAGACATTTTTCTTTACGAAAAGGGTATGCACAGGAGCAGAAAAGAGTAGCACGAAACTCACAATCCTGTTATCTTAATGTAGTTTTGTCCCTGGGAAAGGAGGGCTACTTCATTTTTATGTTTGTATAGCTGTCTCTGTAACATGGAGTACTTTGATAATAGATTATACTCTCGATTAAATTTGGTTTTAAATTTGTAATTGTGTCTTGAACCAAGTAATTACTTGCATGTACCTTTGGGAAAATAGGTATATTTAATTAGAAAGAAAAAGGGTTTGCCTATCAGTATACTTCTTTCCCAAATAATTGTGGTATACTTCTTTCCTATCCTTTGTGACTGCATGCATCTAAATTATAGTAGTACCAAAGTGGTACAAATTGTAGCTCACTTTTGTTATTGGAAATATGCTTGTTTTTTTACATACCTCTTTTGATTTGTTTTTTCTCAAGTGGAGCAGCTCATGGTGGAGTTATTAGTTCAAGTGCTTAATAGGTGAGAGGTGAAGAAGTATTTGAGTTCCAGTATGGGCATACAGTTTGCAAAACAGGAGCATGTCCTCTGCACTCCACCACTTGACGGCACAATACAGAGGCAGATCCCTATTGGTTTTATTAAAATTGCAGAAAACAATTATGGAGTAGCGCTAATCTACCAAAGATGTTGTCTTGTGGAGTAGTGCTAATCTGCTAAAGATGTTGTCGTATTAACTTTTTTTTCCTGAGGGAACCTTGTATTAACTCTTAGGGTTATGCACTACTTCTCAATGAGGAAAAATGTGCTATGTGATATTAGTAGTACACTCCTTTGTGCTATGGTCATACCCTTAATTATGTTCTACTTATGTCTGCACATATATATACTTCTTACTAGTAAGTATATACTCTTCGTGAAGAATAATACTACTAATTTGATTGAAGCATACTACTTTTTATGTTCTCCTGAAACAAATACTTCTTTGAGAAACATATATACTACTAATTAGGTTGATGCATACTACCAGATACTTCATCAACTAGTAGTATCGTTAGCACTTCAAATTTTGAATTAGGCGGTTCCACCTTAATCTCGATCTAGTTGTGAATTAGGCGGTTCCACCTTAATCTCGATTTGGTTGTGCATGCATGCAGCGATTAAAGAAAATAAAAGGTATTTTATTTTTCCACAGGAACATTTGCCTACTAACAGAGGTATCCAATACAGAAGAAACCGTTTAGTTGGCTTCCATCTCAAAGTAGATCAAGGGCAGGGAGGTATGGGAGTACATACTCCTGTGAGTCTGTAAACGGTGTCCTATATATATATATATATATATATATATATATATATATATCTTAACTACTATAATGCTGAGTTTAGTCCACGCCAGCGGCCGATCGTCCACCTCCCCCGAGTAGCGATTGGCCCCTCCCACCCCACCCCACCCCAAACCGCCTCACACGCCAGTCAAACCGCCAGACACCCCCATCCTGTTAGCCTCGCCACGAGCGCACCCTCAGATCGCTTTGCCTCGGCGCTTCTCCTCCGCCTTTGCTCCCGATCCTCCTCCTTGCACTCCTCACCTTCTTCCTCTACCCCTCCGCGCCCATCGCATGCGTTGCTAACCTCCGCCGTGACCCCCCTGTCACCTCGCCGCCTCTCCACTCCTTCACCTCCCATCCGCGAACCCCACGCCAAACTCTACCCGTGCCATCGGATGATTCGTCCTGCCCCACCTCCTCGCCCTCACCTGCGACTCGTGACCGCGCGCGCCTCCCTGCCAGGCAACCGCCCGCTCGCCTCGCCACCTCTATCTCGCCTCGCCACCTCTCCTTTCTTCACGTAGCCGCCTCCGCCACCAGCCACGGTGCCCTCTCTCCCTCTTCGCCGCGGCCGACGCCTCCGTCCTCCCTCTTCCCCGCGCCTGACACCACCGGCCTCCCTCTTCCACCAGCCACGGCGCAGTAGCAGCAGACGTCCGCAGGGGCCGTGAGCGAGGACATGATGGCGTGTATGCCGGCGCTGGAGGCCACGCTGCTGCCCTACCTCCCCACGCGTGAGCTCCAGTCTTACTTCATCAGCTTGCAATGTGAGGACCAGCCGACGAAGAAATGCTTCGGAAGGTACATTTCTTCAACAATAACTTGACCTGGAAATCACCTCATCTTTGTCTAACTACAAGTGGAGTAAATACGTATATTGGTTTAGCTAGATGTTGTGGGTTAGGACTTAGGGGGTGCGGCCAATGGTGATTTTGTGTGTGGGTTGGGGGTGGTGTTCTGGGGTCTGGGAAGCAACCTATAGCGTGTTGTGTGATTGCTACCAGCCTGATGGACCAGAGTGTCATGGCAGCATGATAGTAGAGGCGGTGAGTCATGGTTTTGCCTCACGCATGAGGTGTTCGCTGTTTTGCTTACAGGATAGGAGCTCATAGTTCGTTATTGCGAAAGCTGGCTTCTTGCTTGTCCATGGACAATTATGTTGTGATTGGCCTCTTTGATTCTCGGTAGATTAGATTTCAGGTGCTTAGAATACTACGATTTCTATATCTGTGTTTTGAACCTTAACATTAACCTAGGGTTTTGGAGGTGATTCGATGTTAGGGTTTTGCACTATTTGGCGTGCTATGCGAGCATGGATTTGGTGATTGGGGGATGAATTGGTCGGTGTTTTCAGTGGCTTACTGAGTTAATGTTAAGGTTTGATGCTGATCTGGAATCGTTGGATGGAGGCGGGTTGTTCCCCTTCTCATTGTTCCCTACATTTTGTTGATTTGATTTGTGGAAGTTTTAAGGTTTTTCTTGAGATATGCCATATTTTTCGGTCTTACTAGAACTCGCCATGAAATCAATGCTCCTTGCTTGGAATAAAACCAAAATGACCCGATAAGTTTGAATAGGTTTGCTATGAGCATATCTTTGGTAGAATCAATTTTAGTGACAAAGTGAAGCAAATTATGTCAAACCACTTGATCAGATGTGTGCAATTCAAATCAATTTCATCTTGTAGAGTCAAGCATATCAATTGACCAGAGAGGAGCTTGATTATTTTTATCCTGCAGAATTGAGCATTGCAGAGCAGACCCAGGTGTTGAAGAGCAAGGATGACGGCATTGAAAAGCTAGAAAATGTTATTGGGGGAGAAGTCACAGAAGATTGCTACTCTGCAGAGTGAGATAACTTCCCTCCATGTGATCCATTAACTAAGACAATACTTTTTAGCATTTTATTTTGTACCCCGTTGAAGTAATTATGCTTATTTACTACTACATATACAGGTAAAGGGATCTATAATTGCAGAGGAGCAAGCAAGGCCAATGCCCGGGCTATTGAGCTTGAGAAGTAGGTAGTGGATACATGTAATTTCATGAACATGAGTGTAACAATTAGGAAATTGTGGTTTCTGATCTTTCGCTCGAGAAGGATATTGCATCACAAAACAACAAAAAAGTGACTCTAGAGGCTAGGGCTGGCGACATAGAGAAGAAGGTGCAAGAGCTGAATGCGAAGTTGGAGAGAGTAAGTAGGCAATTGTGGTCGTTTGTGCTAATGTAGTACTTTTATTTTTCCTTTTTTGAGTTTTTTTTTTTGGAAAAGCTTGCATTTGCTTAACAATTTTATACACTCCTGCAAGGCTGTGACTTTGTTACTTATTAAGTGGTCATATCCTTTGCTATCTCCACAATTGTCACATGATGAATTTCTTATGGTTAAAGACGGATCAATGCTTTGTCATAGTAGGTTCAATTGTTCATGCTGCTATTTTTTAATTGCATATGATTCAGACTGATCCCCTCACCCTGCCGGCAAGGTCCCTGTCTCCCCCTATCCCACAGGCTGCCGGGCATCCCTGCCGTATGGTCCTGTCTCCTCCCTGCCGCCATGGCCAGGTAGTGGCCCCACCGCCGCCATCCCCCTCCAGCACCGCCGCATCCTTCCGTAGCTTTCGGCCGACCCAAAGCAACAACAGCTTGACAGGAAAACTCCAGCGAACCCATCGGAGGCGGAGCGGGAGGAGGCGGGAATGGGGGGCAGCGGCCGGAGGGGGCCCGTCGTCGCTGCTGCTACTGTTGTTGCGTCTCTCTAGGGTCAGGTAGGTGTTGTACCTTTCTCATTTTTTTCTCCCACCTCCCACTTGTCGCGTGAGGGGGTCCTCCTCCCCGCCGTCGCATTGGACTACGGGGCTCGGTCTGGGCTGCATGATCTCGCCGTCTTCGAGCTTGAGGAGGGTGGTCGCGGGGCATGGGGGCATCTGTTCCGTTTGGCGCTGAAGCTTCCGAATTCGTGGGGAGTTTCTGGCTCTGAAGAGGAGGAGGTAGCCACAGGCCAGGGCGGATCTAGTATAGGGACATGGGTGTACAGATGTACACCCATTATTTTTGAAAAAAACCCAATATTTATTAAGTATATTAGCTATATATACAAATAAATACATGAAATCGTGTTTGAACTTCACAGAACGCCCGATCGTCTTTTTCGCCCTTACACGCAGGCGCTTGCGCGCAGCACTAGCCAAACCTTGCAGCCCACCACGCCCACAACCAAAAGCGGCCGAAGGCCAGCTTCAAGACCTCGCACGATCGCCGCTGACCCCCACCAAGCGCCGAGTTGAAGGCTTGAAGCGCACAAGCGATCACCACTCACCAGACCTAAATCTGAAATCCCCAACCCCAAGCTCTGTGGCGGTGGCGGCGGCGCAAGCGCGCATGGGCACGTGATCGTGGCAGGCAGGACGCAGCGAGTGGCAGCAGTGCAACCGAGCCGGGATGGAGGAATCGAAGCCTGCATGGCGGCGGTGTCTGGCAGCCGAGGAAAAAGAAGACCACCATCGCCATCGGCGCAAGGAGGCAAGGCGCATGGTCAAGGTGAGCTCGAGCTCCTCGCCTCCTCGGTTGAGCAGATGGGGAGGCCGGAGGCGGAGGGGATCGGGAGGTGGTGCCTTAGAGCCACCACCGCTGGGCCGAGTCGCCGAGCCATGGAGGAGCCGTCGGCCGGTGCGATCTCCGTCTCGGGCACCACCACTGTGGGAGGCGAGCAGGGTCACAGGAGCGCCACCGAGGCCGCGGATCTGGGCGCAGGGCTGGGAGGAGGAACCAGAGGAAGAACTGAAATGGATTGATGGATTGGGTATTTGGGTGGGATTTGGGGAATGGGGAGTTTGGCTCATTGGCTGGATTAGATCCAATTTGGGGGCAGTCCGGCAGTGATATTTATTTGCATTTAGGGAGTAGCCGAGTAGGGACTGTAAGTCTGTAACTGTTGGTATTGAATGACTTTGTAGATGAGTAGATATTCATATTGGCATTCGATATTTATTAGCTTCATATAGTTCAATAGACAATAGTTGTATGCATATGTCAGTGAATAAAAGAGAAGATTATTTTGTCCAAATGTCCAATTATTTTGTAGCTTGTGTAGCTTTAGTTGTTAGATAAAAGAGAAGATTATTCTATATAGTTCAATAGCTTGTGTAATTTCAGTTGTTATAGTCCAATTATTTATGTGAAATTTTTGTTTTCATGTAGACCGCAGAGCATTCAAAACTGAAGAGGAAGCATGTAGGTTTGAAATCTTTGTGGGATAGAGTTGGAAGAAGGCCAATATCTATTGAAAGCAAAGTTCAAAGTACTTCCATTCAGTTGCAAGCACAAAATGAGAGTGATATCCAAGACGAAGTTCTAAGTCCAGAATCAATACAACCAAGCATAGAACCTCCCCCATTGTCCCCACTTATAGATGACGAAGAAGAAGATGATGATGGAGATGATGAAGCAGTTTATGATATTGATTTGCTTTCTCATGATCCCGGAAAGCAGATTTCAATCACACAGTATGATGTCAATGAACAAGATGCAGTCAGAAGGGGATACATTGCATTGGGGCCATGTCAACCACGAGAACATGATTTTCCAAGAAGAAATATTGGAGGTATGCGTCGATTCGTAGCTACTTGGTATGATGCTTATAATTGGCTTGAGTATAGTGTGGAACGAGATGCTGCTTTCTGCTTTGTTTGTTATTTGTTCAAGGACAAAACTAATTATGCTGGTGGAGATAGTTTTGTGAACGGAGGATTTAGAAATTGGAACCATAAAAATAGGTTTGAGAAACATATTGGTGGTATTAAAAGTGCCCACAATGAAGCACAAGAGAAATAAGATTTGTTCATTACACCTAGAGCATCAATTCAAGAATCTTTTGCTTCCAATACCAAACAAGACAAGATTCTGTATAAAACCCGGTTGACATGTTCACTTAAGTGCTTGAGGTTTCTTTTGCGTCAAGGGTTGGCTTGTCGTGGACATGATGAAAGTGAAGAATAACATAATAAAGGAAATTTCCTTGAACTTTTAAATTGGCTAGCAGAAAATTTTGAAGAAGTTAACAAGGTAGTTCTAAAGAGTGCCCCAAGGAACAATCGAATGACTGCCCCTACAATACAAAAAGAGCTCATCAACTGTTGTGCCAAAGAAACCACTAGGCTTATCATGGAAGACCTTGGTGATGATTATTTTGCAATACTTGCCAATGAATCTAGTGGTGTGTACCTACGGGAACAATTGGCTCTTTGCTTGCGTTATGTTGATAAAAAAGGAAGGGTAGTTGAGAGGTTTCTCGGTGTTGTCCATGTTGAAAACACCACTGCTTTGACACTTAAAACAGCAATTGAGTCTTTGCTTATGGATCATTTGTTGAGCTTGTCTAGGGTCCGTGGACAGGGATATGATGGAGCTAGTAACATGAAGGGTCAAGCTAATGGTCTAAAGAAACTAATTATGGATGAGTCTCCTTCTGCTTATTATATTCATTGCTTTGCCTATCAACTCCAATTAACTCTTGTTGCTGTTGCTAAGGAGAATGGTGATTGTGTTTGGTTCTTTGAACAACTTTCATATTTGTTGAATGTTCTTGGGATGTCTTGTAAAAAGATACAAATGCTTCGAGTAGCTCAAGCTGATCGGATTGTAGAAGCATTAGAATTGGGTGACATTGAAACTGGCCGAGGTTTGCATCAAGAGATGGGCCTAGGTAGGCCGGGTGATACTCGTTGGTGTTCCCACTATAAAACTGTTATGCATGTCATCTCTTTGTATCCTTCAATTCGACGAGTTCTTATAAAGATAGGAAAAGACCACACTTCAAGCAGAGAGGCTATACAAGCTCAAACTATGTTGACATCATTTGAGTCATTTGAGTTTGTTTTTATGGCACACTTGTTGCTAACCATATTTGGGTACACAGATGACTTGAGCAATGCTTTGCAAAAGAGGGATCAAGACATTGTTAATGCTATTGATCTTATTTATTTGACAATGACTCGATTCTGCTTATTGCAGGAGGATGATGGATGGGAAACTTTTCTTAAAGATGTCACTTCCTTTTGTGTGAAGCATGGCATCAAAGTTGCTAAAATGGATGATTTCTATATGCCAGTTGCAAGATCCAAAAGGTTCTTCAAAAAAGTCAAGAATCTCCATCGCTTCCATGTTGACATGTTTTTAAGTGTCATTGACAGACAACTTCAAGAGCTTAATGATAGGTTTGATGAGGTAAACACGGATTTGCTTCTTTGCATGTCTTCATTCAATCCGGTTGATTCATTCGCTGCTTATGACAAGGACAACTTGGTTAGACTTGCTCAGTTTTATCCTAAGGATTTCTCAAGCACAGAATTGATACATCTTCCATTTTAATGTGCACACTTCATTGCTGATATGCGTAGAGATGAAAGGTTTAAAGAAGTAAGAAATCTTGCCGAGCTTTCCATTATGCTTGTTGAAACAAAGAAGAACCACCATTATAAAATTGTTTACAAGCTTCTCAAATTGGTGTTGATTCTTCCTAGAGTAACCGCTAGTGTTGAGAGGGTATTCTCTTCAATGAATTATGTGAAGAATAAGCTAAGGAATAGGATGGGAGAACAATACTTGAATGATTGCTTGGTTACATTTCTTGAGCGAGAATTTTTTGTGCAAGTTAAGGATGATGACATCATATCTCGCTTCCAAGCCATGAAGGAACGTCGAGTTAGATTGTAATTTTTTTAATTTTTTTGTAATTTCTTTAAATTATTTGACATGTTGTCTCTAGTAAGAACAATTTGAACTTTGTTATTTTTTATGTTATGATTATGGACATTTATGTTTTACATTGTACAGTATATTTATAACTTCGAACACCCATTTTGAAAATCCTGGATCCGCCACTGCATAGAAAACTCATAGCTGGAAAGATTATGTAGAGGTATATATTTAGCGAGTTGCTAAATTGATTCAGTTCCAAACAACCAATTTCAGATAACAATATTTGCAATCAATTTTGATGAAAATTGGTTAATATCTGATAATAGACGGGGATATAAAAAAAAACTTTAGCAACTTCATCAATTGGTTGTTTGGAACTGCATCAATTTAGCAACATCACTAAATATATTCCCACGTTACAGAACTTACATGATTAGATCAGCCGGTTAAAACTTTGCTACTATGCATATCAAGGATTAAGTACCGAGTTTATAGCTGTTAGTTGTGTTTTCTGGAAAATAAAGTCTTACATTCAATTCGTTTATCCATACTAATGAAATCTTGTTAACTAGAACATGTTTGTCACACACCTCCCAGTTTTATTTTCTGATTTTTCCTTGGGATTCAAAAGGAAGAAGAAAAACATGGATAGCCACTGGGTAAGACATTTTTTTCCTTCGTTGTCTTACGGTTCTGCTTGCTTGAGTTGCTTCATTTGCCATTTCGCTTGTCATTTCATACTTTGTATCAGATATCTATTCTAGCAGAATGAAAGGCATGAGCTCTTGTTCAGGGTTAAGTTTTCCTTGCGAAATTTCAGATATTTTATTGTAGTGTTGATGACTATGGATCATACCATCAAGTAACTAAAGTGGTGGTGTTGGTTGTGCATCAAAGGACATCATTTCAAAAGGTAATTAGATGATTCTGAAATCGGGCACAGTACTTCCCATCAAAATTTATTTAGATGGGAAGATTTGTTCCAACATTTGATCCTATTGTAAACTAACAAAAGTTTCCTAGCCAAGTTTCATTGCTAACCGTAAGAACTTATATGTCTTCCGGGACACTACATCTCACTCCAACCTCTTTGAAACTCATCAGTACCTGAGCAACAAAACTTCACTAAATATATTCCCAGGTTACAGAACTTACATGATTAGATCAGCCGGTTAAAACTTTGCTACTATGCATATCAAGGATTAAGCACCGGGTTTATAGCTGTTAGTTGTGTTTTCTGGAAAATAAAGTCTTACATTCAATTCGTTTATCCATACTAATGAAATTTTGTTAACTAGAACATGTTTGTCACACACTTCCCAGTTTTATTTTCTAATTTTCCCTTGGGATTCAAAAAGAAGAAGAAAAACATGGAGAGCCACTGGGTAAGACTTTTTTTTTCCTTTGTTGTCTTACGGTTCTGCTTGCTTGAGTTGCTTCACTTGCCATTTTGCTTGTCATTTCATACTTTGTATCAGATATCTATTCTAGCAGAATGAAAGGCATGAGCTCTTGTTCATGGTTAAGTTTTCCTTGCGAAATTTCAGATATTTTATTGTAGTGTGTATGACTGTGGATCATACCATCAAGTAACTAAAGTGGTGGTGTTGGTTGTGCATCAAAGGACATCATTTCAAAAGGTAACTAGATGATTCTGAATTCGGGCACAGTACTTCCGATCAAATTTTATTTAGATGGTGAAGATTTGTTCCAACATTTGATCCTATTGTTAACTAACAAAAGTTTCCTAGCCAAGTTCATTGCTAACCGTAAGAATTTATATGTCTTCTGGGACACTACATCTCACTCCAACCTCTTTGAAACTCATCAGTACCTAAGCAACAAAATATATACATAAAATAGATGATTCATGCTCTCTTTGCTATTACATAATTCGCTTATTGTTTTTAAGGTTCAAGCGTTTTGCATCCAAAAGGTGGTACTTTTATTACCGTTTGGGTTAATCAACAATTGGTGATGTCATTTCTGATAATTTGATAACTTCAGAGGCTTCGTATCACTCCAGTTGCAATTTAAAAGTCTAAAATTGAAACAGTGAACATGAAATCAACATGGATGGTTGCAAAATGCAGAGGATTTGTGTCACTCCAGTTACAATGCATACAAATCTAAATATTAGCATTTGGTCTTTCTATTTTAAAAGACTTTTCATATTGAGGAAACCAACTGCCTATTTTGAATGGTTTTTCAGTGATCTAAGGTGACCAAGTTGCAATCGAGTGATTGTCTTGAGGCGGCCCTGTGGTAGTGTGGGCTAAGTCTAACACATGTTCTATGCTTTGTACAATGCTTATTTAAACTGAGTTCTACTCTATGTTTTTGTGGCTTGCGCCATCATTACTTTCTTGCTAGACTGGTGTACTTGTTATAGCATAATAGATGAAACATGTGATTACTGGATGCTTATGTAATGAAATTTTTAGATATTGTAAGCCTTAAATGCATCAAAGCTATTGAATGGTGTGTAATAAGTGAAATGTGGCAATGATGGTTACCACCAACACAACTCATGGTGTAAACACGCATTATGTACGTCATGTGTTTTTTGTTTGGCGGTTTTGATATTTTGTGATATCTAACATGATGGAGACTTCCGAGTGAAGAGCACCATGTTTTAGCCGTGACAATACTGAAGAAGAATAGTTAGTATGGTATGTATAGAGCTAATTCGATTATTTCATTATCTTACATCTCATTCTTGCTCCTCGACAAAATTGCTGTAAAAAAACTAATCCTATACATTATTATTAAAAAAGATTGCTTGATGACAATGGGTTGTAGCAATTTCATCTTTGAATCTCAAGTTGTTGGTGCACAAGAGCTCGAAAGGAAATAAGCATGTAAATAATGTATGCATGTCTTTCATTATTTAATCAATGTTCCGATTAAACATAACTACAGCCAATAGTGCATCACGATGAGAACGTAAGAAACTTTGTCATGGGTGTTGTTAAGATAAGGAATGATGGGTATACTGGAATGTTTGGGCATTATTAAATAGCGCAAGCAAGTCACTCAATCTCGGTGTCTCTTATATATAATATGCAATGGAGTTATGTTGTTCAACTTTTTATATTCACTTTGTAGAGTGTGTTTCCTTTCTCTTTACGTGACAAGCTAGAGACAAGGATGCGTCTTTCAGAAGGCTGCCCCATTAGCTTCATTTCTAAATTTTCATTGATGTTTCTGTTTAATGCAAGAGATGTTATCAGTTAGTTTCGTGTTATTTTACAAGATGGTTTGTCAGGTATGTATGCATTCAAGTATCCTATGGGAAAATGTTGTTTGCTACTGTTCATTTACAAAATTGTCGCACGGAGTGTTTATTTTATCATGTTGCACTAATATGATGCTCGTAGATATATGTATCACAATATTTTAATTGGTTGATTCGCTTCATGTGTTAAAGAAAATATTATTTAGTGCACGGCTTGGGATTCTGTTGCAATGCACGGGCACCCTACTAGTGTGTGTGTGTGTGTGTATATATATATATATATATATTTGTGGAGCCAAGTATACATGCAATTACCAATATATGATACAAACTCATTTCTTTAGAGTCAATATACAACACATAGATTGAGCAACAAGACATGAACCGGACAACATTTACTTGTTGATTTATTCACTCAGTATATATACTCACTCACTTTATATATATATATATATATATATATATATATATATATACACACACACACACATGTACATGTATACAATATAACTGCATGCTTGGCTCACGGATGAGGCGGCGCATGTCCTTCACCTCCAGTCTGGACAGGAACACCGACATGAGTGGGACCTCCACCTACAACGGCCGGCCCGGAGATTCCACCTATCACCCATAAATTAGACGGTGGTTAATTTTGAATGCATGCGATCCCTCTGTTCAAGAATATATTATATTTTACATATTGACATGGTCTTTAGCATGCAACTTTAATCATTGTTTTTTACATGAGTATATTCATAAAATAATATAAAATTATTATAGTATGAAAATATTTTTTCACAACTAATTTTAAGATATCATTTTTACATGACCGATATAAATAGTTTTCTATATATTATTGATAAAAGTCAAAAATTTGACTGCACGCTTTCTAAATATCATATATTTCTGAAGGAGATAATAATGTATATGTATGTACGTTACCCTCATGATTATAAGCGAGCAGCTCTCTGGCGGCAACCACCTCCTGCGTGACCAGGAGAAGAGACGCTGCCATGACTACGCACAGCACAAAAAAGGCTTTGGACGACATGTTTATGTGTATCGCAGCTACGTACTGCTTGTCTGCAGGAGTACTAGCTAGGTTACAGGACGGGATGAGAAGAGTAGTGCTGCCTATGCAGGCCTATTTGTAGTGTCACTGTGCTGGCGTTTTGCACATTGCCGTAAGAAGACCGGCAAGAATGTATTTTAGATGCTTGAAAGCGTCTTGCATGCATGGAGACGACGAAATGGCCGTAGTTTCCCTTCGTCTTAGTCTTCTTGTACTTACAAGTTTTAATCCCTGTGCCAATGACTCACTAACAGGCTAGCTGCAGGTCTTTCTCCACGGTTCAAAACTCTTCAAGCAAAACATCGAACGTGCAATTCCTGACAATCCAAGCAATAGATCAGTAAAAAAACAGTCTATGATGTGACGATGGCCGTCTCCAGCACGTTGGGGGCAGATTTTTTTTTCTTCCCAAATGGATCTTCTAGAACCATTGTTGTAGGATGGGTTTCTGCAGGATTTCCCGACAGTTGCAGGACGGATTTTCGTTCACATATTTAGATTGTTTCAGTATGTTAGGCTCATTTCATTTATGTGAACTGAAAGGGAACTAAGTTCTCACAGGAAATGAAAGGAAAATTTAGCTTCATGCCACTTTAAGTGCTGCGTGCTTAAGGCAAATAAAACTATAAACATATGTTCAACCCAAATATCTGGTAAGTTAATCTAAAAAAAATCTGGTAAGCCGATTAATTAAGAGAAATACGAGAGAACCTACACAGAAGTGCAGGGCGGAAGCTCAAATTGGGCCGACGTGGTGTTTTTTGGCGGCAAGAGAGCTTTCTTACAGGCACACGGATACGACCAGTATATCGGCCCATGCTCAGCTTTTTGTGAATTGTTAGCCTTCTGCCTTCGGATAAATCTTCACTTTAGAGCCAACAAAACTGGCTCAGATCAGACACACGAGCAAACCTTAAACCGAGCTCAATGACTCGGCACAGTGAACGAGCTAACTCGAGTTCCACTAACCAGAGTCTTGTTCAGGATCGTGTCCAGTCTTAGTTGGCATTTTGACAGAAATCGTACTACAGTAGTATGAGAGTGAAATGACTGTTAGTCTGTTGCAGTTTAAGACTCTAAGTCCATCAACCGCCTTTGTTAATTACGAGTTTACGACCAACTTGACCCGATCTTTTTTCTCTTTTTCTTTTCCGGCAAATTTTCCAAGAGTTCGTTCTCCTTCGTCCAAACTCCGATTCAGAATGTTCAAATTCCTAAATTCATCTAAAATCGAGCTCTTTCTTTTAGAGTTGGTTTTTATGTTTTTGGATTTTATTTTAATTTCTTTTGGATTTATTTGTGCTTCGTCTATTGTTTTCTTTCTTGTTAGACGATCTGTTTCAAGAAAAAGGAGCAGAAGTAAGTTTTGCAGATCTAAGTGTGGTAATTGAGCAAAGCCAAGGCATGTCGTAGTCTTTTGATCATATTAAACCTATGATTTCAAAAGTATCTTGTTTTATAATAAATTGCATGATATCTTTATATCAATCTGCTTTGGGAATAGTTAATTACATATTTGTCATTATGCCTCCATTGAACATTTGAATACCATGAATCACTTATCACCATAGGATGATCATTATATTAGTTAGACATATTTGTATCACCAACATAGGTATCGTAGAGATGCTTAGTCATACTTAGTTAAGATGGGCCCATGATCACATTTTCGATCATGTTAAATTTGACTTAATGAGATATGAAATTGTGGTGGGTAGTGACGAGGATTAAAACCTCTATGTATTAATTTAATACATAAAAGACAATATGTCTTCATGGTCGTAACCCCTAAGGCTAACGACCTCACTAGTCGTGAGGATTACAGAGGTTACACGATGGGTACCCTGGTCGGACAAGGCTTTATGCCTAGGCTTCGACTAGGTAGTTGCTCGGAAAAGCTATGAACTGGCATTTCTTACTGTATGATGAATGGAACACGTGCTATATATTCCAAACCGTGCGATGATATAATCCTAAGACACTGACAATTAACTGCCCTACGGTTAAGTGTCTCACAGACACTTAAACCGCAAGGTAGTTGGCATATTGCTAACTGCCTTATCGTTCCGACCAGTCATAACGTTTCACCAAGGATGCCTTCTCCAGGAATAATTGCCACCTCTTCGGAAGTTATTTAAGGGTGGAGCGCAGAAGACAAAGGGACATGCAATACAGACAAGCTACATCATCAACAACAACAGAACACGAGACGACAAACACAGAAGCCTAAGTAGCAGAATTAGAAGCAAGACATTCAGTCTTAGACTCAGATTCTAAGTCTGATTACTTAGTTTAACATTTCCCACATTCAGTGTATTTAGGGGTAGTCCCTAGTCAGGTCTTGTAAATCCAGTTCATATCAATAAACAGCGGCCCCATTCTATCCCAGGATACTTCACGTCATTTTCCTCCTTTTATTTCATAAGATCGGCGACTCAATCGTCGACAGCTGGCGCCGTCCGTGGGGAAGAAGACGTAAGTTTCCTGAAGAAACTCTTCGCTCATAAAAATCCTCGCCCAAATTCCTACAATCGCTCATGCAACTATGCCCGGAGTTTATGATGAGGAGAATTGGTTCGACTGGGTGGACTACGCCGACCTCGACTTGGAAGGATGCATCTATGCCATGGAAGAAAATGGCATAGCATCCTCCTCCTCCTCCTTCGCCGGCTCGCACGTCGCCAACGTTAGCGAGGTCGACCGGATGGACGAGGATGCCCCACCACAACTAGTGGCGCAGCAAGAGGAACCAGCCATTCTGATCGGCTTAGAATGTTAGGGGACCTCTTCAAGCCCGGTCTTTCCGACCGGCAAAACAGGTGACAAAATTTCAGCACCGCAATCCGAGAATCTCTATACTCTCGATGAGATTATGACTGAAAGATACTCACCTACAGCTTCTGGCAATTCTAGGAGTGAACCGACACCTAGTAACGGTGTCGATGAAGCCTCCACTGGTCGTAGGCCATGTGGGGATGATCAGACTCAGCATACGATCGGCGATTCGTCGGATCGGGCTGAGAAGACCTCAGGAAGTGCTCATCTCCGACCGCTCTCTGTCGTGGAAACTTCTGGCAGAAGCACTGAAAAGCTCTCCATTAGTTACGATGGAAGCTCATCGGAAGATCAATGCTGGAGGCACGAGGTCAACGCGATCGGAGATGCAAATCAAGATGCCCTGCACGGTCCTACACTCTCTACCACGCCATCACGTGTTGTTAGAGATGATCCGGGCCATCAAGCACCAACATCCGGAGGCAATGGTGCTGATTGACGTCAATCAGTTAACTCGCCTGGCATTGCCCCACCAAGAGTAGCTGATAGGACAGAACAAATCCGAAGGTCGGGGGAAGGTTCAGACCTGCGTACACCTACGACCAAGATGAACCCCGAGACCTTGATAGAATCGTACAAAACTTGCGACGTGTTCAAGATATGTTAAATAATTCTGATCCTACTTTAGTAGAAACTCCAGGCTTTGTACGGCTCGTAGGCCAAGTATCCGAAATTCTCCAACAGACCATGCAACGCACGGAAGCGTGCCGGGAGCAAAGGGTTTCAGGGAGTCAAACTATGACTTCGTCCCAACGTTCCTCCCTCAGTAGGGGGCAACATGGTCATGCTAGGGAACAATCGATACCAAGACCTCCTCGACGATTCCGACCAAGCAGTCACGAGGGGAGAAGGCTATTCCAGGTAGCCACTCCCTCAACACGTCGAGAAGAACCACCGCTTGGACCTGACGATCTCCGACATCGTCTGAATCAAGTAGGCGATCAAAGGCATCCAATCAATGTTCATCCAATCAATGTTCTCAACCGGATCGGCACACCGGAGTTCCAGCGTTCCAATCTAAGGAACCGATCTCCGACCGATTACAATCCGGCACCTTCCCAAAGAAGGCGCCATGAATCGATCGCGGGTTGTCGAGCATTCTCTACAGGGTTCCAAGCTGTGCGTTGGCCTAACCGGTTCCAACCAGCCAACTTGGACAAGTTCAACGGGACTCAAAACCCATTGGAATTTCTCCAAATATATACCACCGCCATCAGAGCTGCTGGTGGCGATGAGAATGTGATGGCCAACTATCTGCCCACCGTGCTCGAAGGGTCTGCCCAGTCGTGGTTATTAAACCTACCGGTCGGATCAATCTATACTTAGGAGCAACTCTGTGATCTTCTAATTGCAAACTTCCAAGGTACGTACGACCGCCTTGGAAAGGAGGATGATCTCCACCGAATCTGGGAGGGCTCTGATGAGACTTTACGTCAATACATCAAGAGGTTCAGCCAGGTTCGCAATTCTATACCCGAGGTCGCAGAGTCATCTGTTATTTAGGCTTTTAAAACAGGTCTGGGGAATCGGTGGTTTACGGAGGACATAGCAATGAACCCTCCAAGAACAACCGTTGAGCTTTTTGACATGGCCGACAAGTATGCCACCGCTAGCGAAGCAATCGAGTGGTGTGAAGCCATTGATCGGAAAGACAAGATTCCCCAGCCCAGCCTAGACAAAATAGAGAAAAAGAATAAGAAGTCTCTCAAGAAGAAAAAGAACCGCAGACCCGACGACAAGGAAGTCTTAGCGATTCCTGAAAAGTTCACAAAGGGTAAGAAGGACTACTCCGGTCGAAGCAAAACAAAAGCTTCGACCGAAGGATTCCAGAAGAACAAGAAGTGGTGTCCACTTCACCAGCAGGCAAGGCATGATCTGCGCACCTGTGGAGTCTGGCAAAAGAAACTAGAGGATTATTATGCAGGTAAAGGACCATTTCCCGCAATACAGAAACCCAGAGAGATGAGTTCCAAAAAGGACAAGGATGGCGCCGAAGAGATGGAGTACCAGGATCCCCAACACACGGTCAACATGATCTTTCGAGGATCTTCTTCATACGAGTCGAAGCGTCATCTGAAGGCCATGGAGTGGGAGGTCAACCTCGTCGAATCTCCGACCGTTATCAAGCCATCAAAGTGGTCGGACACGGCAATCTCCTTCAGCAAAGACGACTGCCCCATCCCTTCGACTCGACCAGGTAGGTTCCCTATTGCTGTTGAACCAACTATTAATAATTGCAGGGTTAATCGAGTCTTAATAAATGGAGGTAGTTCTTTGAATATATTATTTACGGGAGCTTTAGAAGAAATGCAGGTTCCCATGTCAAAGGTGAAACCAGTGAAATATTCTTTTCATGGCATAGTTCCTGGCTCCACCACTAAACCGATAGGACAAGTTTCCCTACTAGTTATGTTTGGAAGGCCTGATAACTTCCGAACAGAAAAAATTTCGTTCGATGTGGTAAACTTTGAATCCGCATACAACGGAATCCTTGGTCGACCGGCATTAGCAAAATTCTTGATAGCCACGCATTACGGTTATCAAAGTTTGAAAATGCCGGGACCAAAGGGAGTCATCACGATTCGGGGAGATCGTCACCAACGCATCTTTCTGATCTTTGGTGAACTCCTTCTATGAATCGTAGGTGATCTCAACCCGTTGGCGTGCAAATATTCTGACCGTTTTCAGAAATACGGACGCTGCTCAGTGAGGACTCAGAGGGGTCCAGACGTATCGACTCTCGTGATGGTAAATCGGCCCTTAGGCCTTTTCGATATTCCTCTTTCCTTACGCTTGGATTTTCCAAAGGACAACACATCAGACTCATAATGCGACGATGATGAAGAATGAGCAGATGATACCTTCACGAGAAATAGAAGTTCTGACACACATGAACATATTATTCTAAGATTCTCTATGTGTATGGGTATACACACCAATTAAATGACATAATTGACATATAAACATGTAAATCCTCTAAGTCAGCCAACAACACTTGATCTACTGACAGAATAGCATGTATTATGAATTGGATCACAAAACCTAGAGGTTCAACCAATTAACCAATCAAAAGTAACAGACCAAATGCTAAAGATCAATCAACAATAGTAAGCATTCCATTCCAATTAGAGCTCAAAACAATTTCAGTGCAAGACTATTATCATCACAGAGTATTCATCTCAAGCCCACTACACCATATTGCAATATGAACATATCATATGCAAAGGGGTAATTAAATTGAAATGCTATGACACTCACAAAGCAGATGGCAATCAAAGCCACTAAGCAATCTGAGCAATGTGTGAGGGGAAGGGGCATCGGGGTCGGTAACTCGGCATCTATTATCTTTGGGCGTCAAGGGGAAGGACGAGCAGGGAGCACCGGAGTAGCAAGGCGGCGTCGAAGGGGAGGCTCGCTGGGCTCAGGGGAGTAGGAGGCGACGCATGCTCGGGGGATGGGAGGAGGTGGGCTCGGGGAGGAGGGGCACCAGGTTTTGGGAAGCGACGGCTCGTGCTCGGGGAGGAGGTGGTGGGATTGGGGGAGGAGGCACACCGGGCTCGAGGAGGAGGAGGCGTCGAGGACGGCGGCGACGAGCTCGAGGAGGAGGCGACGACAGGCTCGAGGAGGAGGGATGTAATTAGAGAAACTTAATCATTTGAGTGGGAGCACGACAAACCCTAGAGTCCGAATATAAATAGGGTTGGACATCACAGACAGTTCCAATAAATAACCTTCTGTGATATGTATTTATCACAGATGGTTTTTAGATGAAAACATCTGTGATATCTGATGTATCACAGACGGTTTGTAGATGAAACCTTCTGTGATATATCAGATATCATAGATGGTTCTTTAGATGAAATCGTCTGTGATATCTGATGTATCACAGACAGTTTGTAGATGAAACCTTCTGTGATATATCAGATATCATAGATGGTTCTTTAGATGAAATCGTCTTTGATATCTGATGTATCACAGATGGTTCTTTATATGAAACTGTCTATGATAGATAATCACAGATGGTTTGTCCTAAGGAACTGTCTATGATATTTTTTTGTATTGCTACATCTATTTTTGTTTATTGGCTAGCCTCAAGAAATGCTAGCCATGCCTTCTGAAACAAGCAGAAACACACCAAGTACATGTATACATCCAATTCACATTCATTTTTTGAAAAAAGCACATTCATTTCACAAATTCAGATGACACATTCTCATATACATAAATATAAATTCACATATGACACATTCTCATATACATAAATGCAAATTCAAAACATATGACACATAAACATTTCATTCATCATTCCACTTGCTTATCTCCTTTAAAAATTAGCCCTTCATGATGATCGACGCGTATGTAGCTAGTTTCGACACGTTGTTCTTCCTCGACCCTTATGCCATTTCCGAAATGTGGCAACTCGTCAAATTGATTGTATTCTTCCTCGTCTACTACATTCTCAACTCTGATAATTCTTCTTTTTCCATGAATAACTACGTGACGCTTTTTCTTTGCCTGGTCGGTTACATAGAAGACTTAAACAACTTGGTTAACGAGTACGAATGGTTTGTCTTTGTATCCAACACATTCGAGGTCCACGGTAGTGACGCCGTACCTGTCGACCTTCACCTGTGGGAGATAGATCCAATAGCATCGAAACAGGGGGATCTTGAAAAGCACGTAGTCGAGCTCCCAAATCTCCTCTATGAACCCATAGTAGGAGCTCCTTAACCCATCAGTACTAAACGCATCTATGCGGACACCGCTGTTCTGGTTAGTGCTCTTTATATCCTGAGCCTACGTATAGAATGTACATATTTATGTCGTATCCTTGCCATGTCACAACTGTAAAGGTTGGCCCTTTTGCCAACCATATCAACGTATCACTTGACGATTCCCTATAGAGTCGCTCCTTCAACCATTGGTTGAACCGGCTGTTGTGCTGTCTCGTGATCCAAACATCCAACCGCTCCAGTTACATGTCAAGCACGCCCTTGTCTTTGGTCGATATCTCGGGACACTTCACCATATGTTGCAAGACCGTGAAATGGGCTTGAGCATACGCTCTCATCTCTAGAGTAATTGCTTTCCATCCGATGGTCTTGATACCCTCGAGCCTCCCCTCATGGCGAGATCGAGGCACACCTATTGGTTCGACCTGAGCCATGTAATTGACATTGAACTCAATGAAATCTTCGATTGTATAACCTTCAACGATGCTACCCTCTAGCCGAGATCGATTCCATACATAGGACTTGAGAATTCTCATGAACCTCTCGAATGGGTACATGCTACATAGGAACATGGACCCGCACATCTTTATCTCCCTCACAATGTGAACAATGAGATGGACCATGATATCCAAAAATGATGGAAGGAAATACATCTCAAGATGACATATAGTCATCACCACCTCATCACGAAGCATCTGATCCAAATTGTCATCGTGCAGCCTATCTAAATCGAAACCACAATCGACATCATACGGCGGCATATCGTTGACTTCGTCGGCGATGTCGTTATTACTACCTTCCTATATAATCTGCTCTTCACCGTGACTGGTCCAACATGTATACCCCTTTTTGAAACCCCTTCGAATCAAGTGTGTTTCGATCTGCGCTTGGTTCTTAAACATTTTTAGATTCTCGCAGTTAATGCATGGACAGTACATATATTCCGCCCCCTTATTCAACATATGCCCCCTTATTCAACATATTCTCCTTGGCAGCTCTTGTAAAAGCAGACATGCCATTAATGTACTCTTCACTTGTAAGGACCTACCTCGGGAGCTCCTGGAGAGATCTCCCAGGACTACCCAGGAGGTCTTCAGGACCTACTAGGAGGACTCGAAGGTCCACCCGAAAGTCCTCCAAGACCACCCAAAGGTCCTAGTCCTTGTGCACTGAGCTAGTCTCTGGATCAGTAAGCTAGCTCACACAGACATACATTGGTGACATCACAACCAAACAACAAACTCAAAGATGAAGCAGACAAATTAATATTATTAACAAAAGACCTTATGGTCAAGCTTGTTTACAGAAGTGCCACGCAGGGCTAACAACAAAAGGAAAACCTGCAGCGGAAATAAAACACAACGGGAGCCAAATGACAAGCCCACAGGCTATCGAGTGGAGGACATCTCCTATGCGCAAGGTCTTCAAAAGAGCTCCCCTTCAAAGAGCACAAGACTTCTTGGATTTCCTTCATCTGCTGATTAAAATAGAGGGCACAAGCCATGAGTACTTTGAATGTACTCAGCAAGCTATGGGGAAACAAGTATGCAAATAATATTTATGCAAGGCTTGCCAATGAAAGCTGTAAGGTTAGTTTGCAGAAAGCAACATTGATTGGAAATACATTTAATAGATTGTAAGGCATAAGTTGAAAGATAATACATAAGTACATTTGTTTTTCAAAGGAGGTCATGAGTACCAGCTCACTCCCAAGACTACTCCCGAGGACCTAGTCGCACCCACGACCAGGACCTCTCCCACGGCACTAACCAAGACCTCTCCGGAGCACCCACTCCATAGCTCCACAAGACCACCCTAGAGCTCCACGACCACTCCAGAGCACCCACTCTGGAGCTCCTTGGACCACTCTAGGGTTCACAAGACCTTTTTTTTTTTGAAAAGTCTACTCCTCGTTCGAAATCTCCAGGCGTGTCTATAACCGAGGACGCGGCTATTCGAATAGATTTACACTCTACAGAGGTGCACAACATTACCCACAAGAGGCAGTTGCTTGATATTTCACATGTTACCTTGGACATGTGAATCAATTAGAGACTACCACCGGGCTTTTATAAAGATCCATTCCGACTCAGTTCTGCTCGCTAAGGTTTCGCTTCCGTTGGGCTACAAACCCCCGGATTTGTGCCCCCTCTTACGCCGTTCCCATCAAAAATAGAACCGAATCAGAACATCCCTAATTATTACACCCAGTCCACCCCATAATGGACATGTGGTTGCACGGCATGGCCCAGATCAATGGCTCACAAGGTTAAGTCCTTAGTTGGCTGCTCAGGCGAGACCATCCACAAACCCAAAGTGAACCCAGAGCACCAACCCCGGAGCACCCACCAATACCACAGGCCACTCGCCCGAGCATAAAACGGTTTTGCGTTCAAACCAGCCCAAGGACCACCCAGTTTGGGCACAAATCTTTTAACAGCAGTGGCGTTGCCATGGTTCCATAGCTCATTAGTCAAGATTATCATTGTTGGGTTCAACCCAGACAGAGGACCACCCAGTCCTAGCACACAAATTTTAGTGTTAAGGTGACAACAAATGTCGCAACCTCACACAGGGTCACACTTCATTTTAATTAGCAACACTGGCTGCTACTACACAAGCCACAAACCAGTGCGCTGGGGTAAACTAACATTGATGATTCATGGTGAGAACGACGTCTACTAAAGCATGGCTAAGCAAGCACGATACCCATGTTGGTAAACAAGAATGTCCAACTAAGAATACCCATGCTACGGCTTTAAAAAGGGAACATGTCAACATGTTGATTGCAAAGTAATCTAGGAGGCATAAAGACAAGTAGGTAATTAACTAAGCCCAAAACCATTTTTATACAACTAGCAATGCAATTTATATCAAATCAAAATATCTTTGTAAAAATGGGTTCAAGATGATCAAGGTCCACGACTTGCCTTCATTCAAGAGTGGCGAGGCTTTGGCAGTGGCTGCTGGGTCCGAGTACTCCCCCACGAAATCGGGATCTACACGTTCGTAAAGAACTAAATAAGCAAAACAACTCTAGGCAAAAGAACTTTAAAAGACTTTAAAGAATTTAAACAAACTCATTCAAAAACCAGAAAACAGGAAGTCCCAACGAAAAAGAGATCCAAGCCAGAGAGGGTGGTCTTTGCAAAAAGACCAAGAGGTGGTCATGACCGAAAGGAGGTCATGGCTAAGAGGGTGGTCTTTGTAAGAAGACCACAGGGGTGGTCTTTGCAAAAAGACCAGCAAAGACCAAGAGGTGGTCTTTGCCAAAAGAGGTCCTCAGAAGATCCAGGGGAGGAGATCCTGAGGAAGGCACAACTATTCTGCGTGGTTGCAAAAGAAACATGACCACGTAGTGTAGTCGTAGGAAGGATACGATCACACAAGGTGATCGTAAGAACAAGAAAAGAAAAACACCAAGAAACTCACCAAGGCCGAGAACTAGCCCGAGGATAAGACAAGATGAAGGAGCCGATCCAGTGGCTGGACGGCAACCAGTTGGCGGTGATAGGGAGGTCGTCGTAGAGGCTCCGAGGGACCCTTGACGACGAGGAGGCGACGACGCCGCTTCAAAGGGCTCCTTGCTGAAGTTTCAAGCGCGGAGAAAACTAGGCAAAGAGGCTAGGAATAATGAAAGGAGGCTCACTTAGGCTATTATTATAGCCGGAGACGAAAGAGAGAGAAAAAGAAAGAGAGAGCCACAGAGAGGCTCGGAGACATACGGGTCAAAGGTAAGTAGGAGTCAGGGCAAGTGTCACGACCGATCTGGTCAAGGACAATCAGAACATGTTGTGCTGAGAAGGAAGGGAAACAAGGAGGAATAATAAGGTGCCACGCAAGTGACCGCATTTAATGTGACACAGTGGGCATTTTACTACGCCAAGATTTTTGTGGCGGAAGAATTGAGAAAGTGAGCAAGACTGACAAGTGGGCCGGTCAAACTCAGGTAAACAGATCAATCAAAGGGGAGGTCATGACCAACAAGGGTGGTCTCAACCGCTAAGGTGGTCTTTACAGAAAGACCAGAGGTCCCAAAGGCAAGGAGGTCCTGAGGACATGGGGGTCCTGAGGAGGTCATTCCTGAAATGGTGGTCTTTGCAAAAGACCAGAGGTCATGACCACGAAATGATCCTGGCCGTAAAGGTGGTCTTCGCAAAAAGTCCACAGGGAGGAGGTCGTGGCAAAACGACAAAGGAGCAAGTCGTGGCCTCAGAAGGAAGGTCCTGACCACAAGGGGTGGTCATGACCGGGAGGGTGGTTTTTGCAAAAGACCACAAGGGTGGTCTTTGCAAAAGACCAACAGATCCTGAGGACGAGGCGGTTCCGAGGAACCAAACAAGGCACGGTGAAGCAGGACTGTCCGATTTGAATCGGGCGGTCCACAAGGAAGTGGAACGTTCGGACCAGCCGAACGCTACACCTCCATTGGGCCATCCAAAAAGGATAGGACGGTCCACGAGTGGGAAGGGCACGAGGTTGGTTCGGACCGCGCGAAAGGAAAGGGAGGTCTGAACCCAAAAAGGAGATCTGAAGGGGAGGTCCTGAACGATCAAGATGAAACGAGGGAGGTCCTGGCGGTCAGATTGAATCAAGGGAGGTCCTAACGATCAGATTAAAACCAAGGGAGCGGAGCGGTAGCAAGGAAAACGCGGGGAAGGCTGGGGCCGTCAGATCTCGATTGGACAGGGTAAAGCGATTGGGCCATCCAACACAGATCGAACAGTACAAAAGTGATAAAGGTCTGGATCAAGCGGAAGGCTCGAATGGACGCGAGGCAGGTCCCAATGGTTAGGATGAACACAAGGGAGGTCTAAGGGAGCACAGGGAGGTCCAGATGAACACAAGGAGGTTAAAATGAACATGAGGATGTCCGAAAGAAAGGGGAATTCAACCCGAATTTTGAATTTTGAAGTTTAAGGACGTTTGAAACACAAACCCGAGCTTGGAACACCTCGAGGGTGGTCGTGACCCAAAGAGGAGGTCAAAATGAAGGGAAGATTCAAACGGAGAAGGAGGTCTAGACCACAAGGAGGTCTAAACAGAGAAGGTGGTTTAGATCAAAAGGAGGTCTAAACCCTGAAAAGAGATTCAAACCAACAAAGAGGTCTGAAGAGATCGAAACCAACAAAGAGGTTTGAAGAGATACAAACCAACAAAGAGGTCTGAAGGAGGTCTGGACTAAAGGAAAGTCCAAGCAAATGGCACAAGGGGAGGTCCAGAGAGATTAAGAGGAGGTCTAAACTAGGGGAAGGTCCAAGCACCAGGGAGGTCAGCACCAGGGAGGTCTTCCCAAGAAGAAAGATAGAGCTGGGCCGAGGGAAAGCACGGAGCAAACAAAGAAAAGGGAAAACTCCAGCAAACTCCAAAAAAAACTGAACTGATTTAGTTGAAGTTTGGTTTAGTCATTTAAAGTTCTTTTAAAATCTCAAGTTAAGCTTTGAATTCTCATCAAAACTAAATGGTTCTTTTTTTAATTTTGAAAATTTTCAAAAACTCAGGACAAACGGGACGTTACATCACTCACATGGTTCTTAGCGTACATCTAGCTTCAGTCCATCACACGGTTCATATTGAAAACCCTGGAAATAAATAAAAGGGTGACTTCGAAAGCGTATTTTCTAAGGCTTACGCTTTCCAATATAGAAAGCGTATTTTTCTCTAAACTAAAGGTGGCTTTTCTCATTTTTACATTTTTCTAGATTTTATTAACTTACATGTGGGCCCTACTTGTCAATGACTCATCTTTTTATTTCATAATTTTATTTATAAAATCTATGGCGGTCCCACATGTCATAGACTCATTAGTTTGTTAACTAAATGATTAAAAGCAGTAGGATTTGAAGCTCAAATTGGGCTCTGGGGCTTCACTAGCGATTTCAATATAAACGCTTGAAACTACTTAAATTAAAGGATGTTTAGGCTCCAGTAGCTCACCTCGATCACAAGGAAGGTGTCAACGAAGTCAGGGAAGGTCTAAGGGGGCTGGTCGTCGGTGAATAGAGGCGACAGCGGCAAGCTCCTCAGCGACATGTCTTCTCGGTGGAAATAAACTGAAACGAAGCACATGCACAGCTTTAGGGAGACATATAGGTGGGAAAATCGACCTTGGTGGGGTCGAGGACTCACCGGAGAAGAGTTGGCGTCGATAGCGGCGGCGGTGACAGAGATCCCACGGTGGTGACTCGGCGTGGCGCATAATAGTGAAATGGACCACACGAAGGCTGGCCGGTGAGGTGAGACAAGATCAAACGGCACGACGAGTGGTGATGGACTCACCGTAGCGCTAAAGATGGAGAAGAAGACTCTGTTAAGGAGCTACACTACTACACCGGATGATTAGTAAGCGAGCAAAATGACGTACCATCTGTGATGAGTTAATTATCACAGACGGATATTGTTAAGAACCGTTTGTGAGGTATCACAGACAGTTGTTTGTTGAAAACCGTCTATGATATGTAGAATTATCACATACGGTTATTGTTAAGAACCGTTTGTGATACTTTACATACGGTTTTTATTATGAACCGTTTATGATATTATCTCTTCACAGACGGTTTTTAGCACAGCCAGTAACACAGACGGTCTCTAAACCAAAACCGTCTGTGGTTGCTTATAATACAGGCAGTTTTGGTCAACCGTCTATGATGAGGCATCCAGTATTAACCTTTTTGTAGTAGTGACATTTTGGACCTACATTGTACTATCTTATTATAAAGGTAAAACTTAATTATATTTCTTAGTATATTTTTAGCAAACAAGATACACTAAATCTAACCGCGCAATTTTGTGGGTACTCTTGCTAGTTGGGCTAAAATCCTACCGATTAAATAAAGAGTAGTTTCGGGTGTCCTCACCCAGGCCACGTCTTCCCGATTATTTTTTCCTGTCCGATCGAGCGCATCTCTGCGTCGCCGCCATCCGTTATTTATTTCGTTTTGCATCGTCGCTTCGGCCTGTCGCGTGTGGCCTCTCTTTTCTACTTTCACTCTCCCCCTGCGGCCCCACACTCCTAGCCAAATCCCTCCCTACCCCTAGGGATGAAAACGGATCGGATAGTTTCCGACCGATCCAGATGGAAACAGATTCGGATTGTCTCAGATTGGATTTTTCTCGGATAATTTTTGGATCGGAAACGAATTCGGATTTTTTTGTTAGAAACAGAAACGAATACAGTAGACATGCTATCCGGCGGATACGAATACAGATTATCCGGATAAGACCAAGTCCGGATATCCGGATTTTGGCCCAAAAGAGGATTTCAGCCCAAAAGAGAAAAGGAGATTTTAATTGATTTTTGAATATCAGAAAATGCAACAAATCAAATAGCCTTTTAGAAAATAGCAAATAGAGTTCAAAAATTCTAGAAAAAATCACAGAAATTCCTTGAATTATTTTGAACTTAATAAAATTAATTCCAAGTTAAAGTTTGTTTTTATTTTTGCACATAAATTATTTTTAATTTTTTAAAAATAGGAAAAACCTTTTAAAATCCAGATAATTCACAAAATTAATTATTTTCCTTTTTCACTTTAAATCCAATAAAATCCCAGAAATCTCAATAAATTTTATTTTTGACATTAAAAACTAGGAAATTAAATAATTGACTTTATTTTATTTTTTCTTTTGAACCAAAAAACTCTTTTAAATCTCATAAAATCCAATAAAATAACAAATTTATTAATTTTATTTTTGGTAACATACTTTGGGATGTTAAAGTCATTTGCGTATAGATTAACCATTTAGCCTTGTTGATGTTAGTGTGAACTAAGTTTTATGTATATGATGAACTAAGTGTGAATGTGTGATGATTTGTGACTTTGTGAGTTATGACTTATGAGCTAAATATGGTAAACTAAGTGTTATATCTGCGATGAACTAGTTAATACAACTTGCTAGTGCCAATGTTATGTGTGGTTGCTGAAAATATGAACAATTCATGAATGTTTGCATCAAATAAACTAGTTATATGTTTTCATTAATTTCTGGCATATAATTTAAGGGGTTTTCATGTTCCAAAAAATATCCGCAACCGTATTTGTTTCAATTCGTATTTGCTCCGTATTCATGTTCAATATTATTCGTATCCGTATTCGTATCCTGATCCGAAAAAAATATGAAAATAAATATACTAACCCCCACCCACCCACCCACCCACCCACAAAACCACAAACCCGGCTGCCGCCCCTTCCCCATCCCACGCCCCTCCAGTTCTTGGCCTTTTCCTTTTGGTTCTTGCTGTTTTCTGCCTCTGGGTTGTTTCTTTTTGGGTTTTTGTATGGATTTCTGTTGTTCGTGTGTTTGTTCCCTTCTTCTTGAGGATCGTGTTTCTCTCTTGCCTTCGTTCTCCTGTGGAGTCCCAGCGGGGTGGAGAGGACAGAGCCACCACGCCGCCGCCGCTTCGCGCCCTCACCGACGAAGCAAGGAGAATCAGGAGGAGGAGGAGGGGAGGGCGCGATGGGGAGGAGGGGAGGGCGCGATGGAGAAGGGGGAGGGCACACCGTGCAGCGGGATGGGTGAGCTTGAGGTAGGAGAGTGTTGGCGCGACGCGTGACGGGGTGAGGGAGGCGCGCACGTGCGGGCGGTGGACGGGGGTGTCGCGAGGGGAGGAGGAGGGCGCCACTCGAGCAGGTGGCAGCGGCCGGCTGCGGTACGAGGGGGCAAGCTGCCATCTTCTTTTTCCCTTGCTTTTTTATCTCTCGATCTGCCTTGTTCTTTCAATTTTTTCCTTTGGTTTTCATTTTTTAGTCTGCATCTGGCTTTCCGTTTGGAGTTCTTTTAGTTTGTTGCCTTTCCTTTTGTTTCGGTACTTTTGTTTTTCGTTCCGCTTGTTTTCTTGGTCTCGGTCCAGTGGTCTTCGATTGATAGACGCCGAAGAGAGGGCTGTAAAGCTTCAACAGGATGTCAAAACAGATTTTGAAACAATCTTGCATGAGGGCACAAGCTTTCTTGAGAAAGCGAAAGAGGAGACTGCGTATCATTCAGAGGCCAACCGCTGAAAGGAACTAGGTAAATCGCACTAAATTCAGAGTGATTTCAAATGAAAAGTTCTACAACTTGCAAGTTATCGCGAACTTTCTGCATGCAACTGATGTGTTCCTCACTTACTGCTCTATTTCACAGAGAAAATAATGTTTTATTGGTGTAATTTAACTTTCATATTCCAGTTAGGCTATAGAGGTTATAAACTGAAAGTCTGGAAACAACTTTAGGTGTTACTAAGAAATATACAGCACGTAGTACATACTGAAGAATGAGTTTGCATCAGTTTGAGCAGTCATAATAAAGAAAAAGAGATAAGTAAGATTTCTTTTCTATTTGAATTTAGCTTGTTCCCCTCTCACCAAAGATGGCCAGCTATTTTCACATAACCAGTGTACATGTTCGTGTGATAAAGATGGATGCGCATTGGTTGAACCAATTGTGTGCCAATGGTATATATAGACTGCACACTAATACCTTATAGAAAAAATGCATACGTGTTGTCTAGCGGCTGTTCAGCTCTTGCGTATATCAGTAAAGAAAATATGACCCACGAATTGATTTTTGCCGCCATTGGCGATCTCATACCTTCTTATATTGGGTGGCATTCTCATACCAGTTGCTCATTCAACAGTTAATATTTTGATCCGCTAATTTTTGTCTGTTCGTCCTACATAATCTATCTTTCATTAGGTGTCTATAAGGAGGTGAGTAAAGACGCAGAAGGTATCATCTATTGGAGTTTTCTACATGTGGTGAGATTTGCAAGTTGCAAGGAATCCTGACAGTCTCAGGGAGTTGTAGTCATCTAGGAAGCTAATTTTGCCATAACAGCTTTATTCCCTTCAAGGTGAGCATCATTTCCTTCTCTTATCTTTCTTTCATGTCAGATCACGTGCCAGTTCATGTCCAATGAGGTAGTCTCAGAGAGGGAGTCCAGCAGAGTGAACAACGCAAAGCTAAATTTCATAAGCATCTTGATCAGAACTATGGATAAAATTCTCAAAAATATCCCTTGGGGTGATGGCTTCCCATCTCACCATGCTAAGCAACAAAAGGTCATCTGTTCTTTGGAATATGCAATTCTCAATAATATTGTCGAACTGTCTTAAGAGATTTAAATTCTTCTGAACCAATTGAAGTCAATACCTTTCCTTAACCAACTCATCAGAACATCTCTCTTGCATATATTCAATGATCATGTCGCAGTAAAAGCAATTTGATGTGTTCTTGTTTTAATGTGCTATTGACAGATCACTGATTTGTGGAGAATAGCACTTGCAAGTTAGAATTGAGGAATCAGCATAAGACCACTATACTAAACATTTATTTAATGTTAATGTTAAATCATCTCATGGAAGTGCATCCAACCTGATTAGCAGTTTGATTGTTGATAATATGACCCCCAATGATTATTCCTTTTAGTTTTCAAATTTTTACCGAAATTGTACTCACTATATCCTTTAATGATTCTATTTTTCTTTGTTACAACAAGTAGCAGTTAGCCATGCTATAAAGATGGACAGAGACAAGTGCATGGCAGGAGCTTCCGGCGACCGGTGCTTGTGCGCCTTTACAAACAGCCGATGTGAATACTTACAGATTGTAGTTTGTTACCCTTCGTTCTTTTGTATGTAGCCTCTATCAGAATTCACTTTGTGTTGAAATCCTGTTGTGAGGGTCTCTTACTGTTTTGATGAAAAACATATAACTTAATTTGCACATGGCTCCTGTTCTATATATATATTTGTATGTGACTTGATCTGGTAAACGGCAATAGCTCTATAATTCAGACTGACTGTAGAGATGCTTTGCATCATATTTTTGTAGATTTTATTTTAAGGCCACTACTTTTAGGGATGTCTCTTCGATACCATAGCTTTGATAATGACAGATTGGCTTCTGAAGAAACTAGCATTATCTAATACTGACAAAACAAAAAAAAAACATTAGTTTAGAAAGGTCTTTCAGAGTAATTCTACCCATTTTCCGATCTAGTAGAAGAAAATGCAGGGCGGTAGCTCCAATTGGGCCGATACGTGGGTTTTTGGGCAGCGAGAGAACTGTTCTTACAGGCACACGGACACAACCAGTATTTCAGCCCATGCACAGCTTTTTGTGAATTTTTGGCCTTCTGCCTACAGATAAATCTTCACTTTAGAGCCAACAAAACTGGCTCAGATCAGACACACGAGCAAACCTTAAACCGAGCTCAATGATTCATCACAGTGAACGAGCTAACTCGAGTTCCACCAACCAGAGCACCAGTCTTGTTCAGGATCGTGTCCAGTCTTAGTTGGCATTTTGACAGAAATCGTACTAAGTAGTACGAGACTATGAGAGTGAGATGACTGTTAGTCTGTTGCAGTTTAAGAGACTAACCGTCTTTGTTAATTACGACCAACTTAACCCGGCGACGTCTACTGATCGTACAGATACTATAGTTTGCCATTACATGCAAAAACCAATTAAGTCAAGATTATAACTAATAATTTTCCTCTAATCTTGACATGCCGACGCACCGTTACGGATCGCCTGCAACCTCTTACCACACGTAGTGGCTTTCTCCTTGTTGCCACACGCAGCGGCTCCTCTTGCACGACTCATCGCGCCATTGGCGGTCTTCAATACTTATCTCCAAAAAGTTCCGCCTTCCCACTTGGCACGGGTTAGCAACACAAGTTCCCTTTATGTGTCACCGAATCCATGCTCGCAGCCGCTTCTCTACCACGTGGTGCACTCCGCCTTGAGGGGCAGTACAATCGCCCTCACCACGGGATCACACTTGAGGGACATTGCAGTCATTCCCGCCATCCGCGACCGTGAACATGGGTGCCACCGTAGCCCATGCATTTGGCAGTTCTTTTCGCTGGGACATGGAGATCGACAGTACATTCATCAATCTTTTCTTGTCGGTTGACGACGACGTTCCTTAGTAGCAGGTATTTAGGAGACATACTGCCACCACTCTTCACCGCTACCTCTTTATCACCACAACTTCGCCGCCATTGGTACAACTTACCGGATGACTCCGACCTCCGATTTTTCTTGCGACGATGGCCTCCATGCCATCGCCGTTTGTCGGCCTCATGCCGACTCGTTTCCCAGTGACTTCGCACCAGCTCACCTTGTTGTCACCGGCCTCCACCTCCCGTGGAGACTACTGTCGTTGGCCTACTCCACGGAAATAACGTCGCCGCCGCTGGTGTGCACGTCACGTGCGATTCTAGCACACCGCGCTAGCCTCGCTCTAGCCGCATGGACCTTCGTCGTCGTGCTCCTGAGCGCATGGTGATGCAGCCGGCTCATCACCCGCACCTATGCACCTTCGCCCAAACGCTCCGGCTCTCCTCACCGCGGAGCCACATGCTCTACGTTGGCGTTGCCGTCGCGCTGTTTACGCGGCGCCAAAGACACCTGCGGCATCGCACCGCGGTGGCCCTCGCACCAAGACACCGTGTATGCTGCTCGCCGCCACGCCTGCGGCACGACTAGGGTGGCCATTGCAGTATGCATGCAGGCACACCCGCGCGCATGCGTACTTTGTTTGGCGCCCCAGATGCACCCACTCTCGGCTGCGGCCATGCGACACGCCCCGCGCCTTTTTCACCTCCGCACCTTGTGCCGCACTGGCCGAACGCCGCTGAACCCGGAGCCGCGTTGCGCATGCCCTGGGCCGAGCCGCCGTCGCACCACCAAGGGCTGAGCCGCTGCGCCGCGACCATGCCGCGCCCAAAGCCGTCGCCTCCAAGCAACGCCGGCACGTTCGTCGCGAGCACCTTGGACAGCTGCTCCACGTTGGGCTCTAGCTGCTCCTTCTGGTCCTCGAACAGGTTCTGCGCCATCGCCAGATTCGCCTGCTCCGTCGGGTACCATGCCGTGCCACCGACGCCACACCGTGCCCTGCCGCTGGCGCCAGCTGGTGGACACTCTCCTCACATTGAACCTTGCTCTGATACCAAATGTCAGCCACGCCGGTGTACCACTCACGCGAGAATGCTTGGACGCACGCACACGAACACTCTGGAACGCAGAGAAAGGAAGAAGAACACGCAAGGCACAAATATTTTTTAGTGCTGCCGAACTTATCAGCTTTTCAGACTTTTCCTTCTTTTATTCTGATCAAGAGGCTCAAGATGTTACATGCAATTAGTGCTCCACTAATAGCACCTAACTACACCCACTACGGCCACTAACGCAGGGCTATTACATGAACGTAACATGCAAACGTTTCTAGTCTTGCTACTAACATGCAAACATTTCTAGTCTAGCTACTAACATGCAAACGTTTCTAGTCTAATAGCACACATGATGATGCCATTATATGCAAATAAACACTAATGCTACATGCAAAAACCAATTAAGTCAAGATTATAGCTAACACCGCCATACTACTAGCCTCACTCTTCTCCGCCGTTGCGGTTGCCACGCCGTCGCTCGAAGAGCAGGCAGCGGCGCTCCTCGCCTAGAAAGCCACCCTGCAAAACCAGCACGTCCTACGATCCTGGACCAACGAGACAAGGCCGTGCCACTGGCGCCGCGTGACATGCGGTGCCACACACGCAAGCCACTCGGTGATCACCAGCATCTCTCTGCCGGGAACGCGGATGGGAGGCACGCTAGAGGGGCTCAACTTCTCGGCATTGGCAGCCCTGATGAGCCTCGACCTCTCACGCGGCGGCATTGCCGGGATGATTCCTCGAAGCATCGCCTCCCTGAGAGTGCTCCGGTCGCTAAACCTGCAAGGAAAGCAAATAAGAGGCTCCATCCCACCCGCTTTAACCAACTTGACAAAGTTGTGCATGTTGTTGCTCATTGGCAACGAACTATCTGGTGGTATACTGAAGGAGATAGGCCAAATGCAGAGCCTTCTGAGCCTGAACTTATCGAACAATCTATTGGCAGGGCCTATCCCTAGTGAAATAGGGTTCCTGAAGCACTTGGTTAGATTAGATTTGTCCTACAATAACCTTACTAGCAGTGGTAGAGCCAGGATTTCACATAGCCTCGGGCCCAAAACTAAGGGGTTATAAGTCTATAACTAATGTCAAATACTATCAACACTGAGATCTAACAAAAGTATAAAACAAATGCACAATCGAAATAAAATTTGATTTCCATGTTTAACGATACTGTCTGTGGGAGATAGAGAGGCACGCCAAAAGGGGGGACTCTTTGCTTCTTCTTCCATTCCTTTCCACCTCCTGTATAGTAGAAATGTGCCAATCATGAACCTTGAAAGCATTTTTCCTCTCTTAGCATTTAGTAGGAGTAAATGGTAGCAGCACATAGTATTTTAGGCATTTAATTACTATATTGATCAACATTACTAGTAATCTGAGCATATAGTATGATTGGTAGCAATAGATTGATTAAATCCAATGACATGGCTGTTTGTCTTGCTAAATCCATTTTTGCGACAGAAAATTGAGTAGCAAATGATTCATGGATACACATACAATATGGTTTGTTAACCAAGATGAATCTATGTTAGAACAAGATCTTAACTATCACATTTCATAGTCTGGTTAGGAATCAAAGAAACATGGGTAAACAAAAACACGCTAGTACATTACTCAATCTGGGATTTGATGCATAGCTAAATAAGTGTCATAAAGAACTTTAGCTCATTCTCTGTTTTAGCATGATCACACAATTCCAGACACATGTATATTACTTACCGATAGATCACAACACTCACACATTCCAAAATTTCATACATGAACTTATCTACATAAAAATCTACTCCACAACAACACTAGCATCACCATGAACAAAACAAAAAAATATTGCGAACCCCATGATTGATGGCATAAGCTGGAATAGAATTAGTAGCAGTAAAAGGGAGAGGAGCTGAGGCCTGAGGAGGGCGCAGCCGAGTAGGAGCCACCGAGCCAGGAGACGCTGGCGCCACTGCTACTGGGGTGGAGCAGGTAGGCCAAGAGGGCGGCAGGGGTCTGGCGTCTTGCGCTATGTCAACAAGTTCATCATGTAATTGTTCTATGACAACAACAATTTAATCACATTTACTCCCAAGGATCTTGGTTAAGATCGATTATGCACTACGCTACAAACCCAACTTGATGACTCATACATTGTCCATTATCTTCCATACTTGCAACCTCTCACTTAACACATTAAAACGTTACAGAAGAGTTTTGACACTTTCTTTCTCAAAGAAGAAGTACCAAACGTCAACACTCCAACTACTAAAAAAGAAATGCTTAGAGTCAAAGCTTTCACATGCTAGCACTCGCAAAGGATTAGTTCGCATTATTCAAAGTACCAAGCGAATAAGCGAATCATTTTTTTTCAACAAGGAAGGCAAACCTTCACAATAAAATATCAACCTTGCGAATCAACAACGTTAACAAGCAGCAACTCTCGTCAGTCAAAAGAACAAATCATCGCTTTATGGAACCAATAAAACCAAGGGAAAACGTACAACTGCATTATAACCACTAACCCAAGAAAATTAATCAACCACCCGTGGTTTATCAGAAAATCCTAATACAACCCAAGGAAGACAATAACCTTCCCAAAGAAATCCATTCTCAACACTTGAAATTAGTTTACCCAAGGTAAGAACTCTACTATTCTCATACCTGTTTACCCAAGGTAAGAACTCCACTATTCTCATACCCCAACTGGCAGTACAACCTGGCCATGCCCATGGCCACAACCAAACTCTACCTCTCGACATCGATTATCCCCACACATAACAATCATATAATCAATTAATAAGAAATCATACTCAATTCATATCAGCAATCATCAATACGATATAACAGAAACATAAATGCAATGATATGCCCATTCCCATCCTACTGTGCACCAGTGTATCAAATTTTAAGTTGATTAGCCATTAGCAAATTTTAATTAATCTAGTCACCACAGACCTAAAGCCCGCTCTGATACCAACTGTAACACCCCGGCTTAGCAAAAGCCCAAGATGTCACCTACAACTATTATTACTACACTTTTCTACATCAAATTCGAGGATTACTACCTTATAGGCGTCATGATTAAACATTATATAATGAGGTAAACATAATTTCAGCAAGACGGTTAATCATAGTTCAATTGTAAATCAATCTAATTAATTATCAAGGGCATTATAGATAAATTTCAATTAAGGGAAAAACAACAACAAGCAATATTATCGACCATGAGGAACTAAGGGGACCACAACCTAATTAATTATTACAATTCCAGAAGGAATGAATCATGATATGGAATGAAGTGCTTCTCAAGTGCAATAGTCCCATGTTCTACTTTCTTCCCAAAATATGTCGTCATTAACGTTCACCTAAAACATTAAATAAACAAGTGTGAGTCCAAGACTTAGCAAAGTACAAATTAGATCAATAAACCACACATCATAACATACTTTGAATATTAGTAAAGCCCATCACATACAGTCATTCACAGTATCACCATATCCATCCAACTTTATTTGCCATGCAATGCTCATGCTACAAATGCACTTTTCTTTTCTTTTTTGCATATACCGGTAATGCGAGGTATGCATCTGTCGATGCATATCCATGCCTATGCCTTTAGCATAGGGACCTCAAGCCCACACTCCACGAGTGTGGGGACCTCATACCCGTCAAATTCATGATGGGGACCTCAACAATAACATTGCTTGGCTACCACGCAGTCCAAGCCTCAAAGATGAATGTATGATGCAAATGAGTCTATGCATTTACTCAACACAAGTATATGTCAACCAGCAACAAGATCATAAGTAAACATTCGTTTTCATAAATGATTAACAATGCATGGATATACATCCATATAATCTATCCACTAATTGTACTTGCCTCAACCGTATGAAGCTTGATGACGCGAAGAGGGCGCTGCACCCGGAATCAAACCACTACCTGAATATTTTTAACAACCACACTAAGAGAACATTTCTAGACAAGACTTTGCTAGAAACAAATATACGACTAACTACACTCCCTAGTGCAACCCAAAACACTAACTCCCATGAACATCGATCTGTCCCAAAACAGAACAGTCTTCTTCTAAAATTCATATCTTTTCTTATATTTACCCAAAAGTGGTGTTCTTTGATTCTCTGGCAATCTTATTAAACTACCCACATAAAACTAGTTGGTGAGATTCCCAGATTCTGTCATACTCTAATCCTACCAAACAGATTACTAAAACTACTAAACCCCATCAGAGGTTTTGGACAACGAGACTAAAAATCACGTAACTTTCAGTACAGATATCCAAAAATTACGTTCTCTAGCTTTCTGGAAACCTTATTAAAATACCTACAACTTTTGTGTTGGTGAGATCCTCTAAAGAATTCGTTAACTAATTTCTAATGACCATTTAATACTAGCTACCAGAATCCTGACAGAGTTTCTGAACAGCGACGCTACAAAAATCATAACTTATGATCCGTTCATCCAATTGACCTGATCCAAGATCCTACGGAAAGCTAGTAACGTTACCCACAAATCTCTAGGAGATAGCCAAACTAGAATTCGCATTTAACAATCCTAAATCAGCCTAACACTACAAACTGCCAGAAATCGATCTAATACCGACATTGTCAAAACGTAAGACTACAAGACTAATCGAACAAGATCGAGGGTTACCCTTGGAGAATCCACTAAAGAACACAAAAACCACCACGTGATCCCTCTCTCTTCTCCTTTCCCTTCTCCCTTTCTTCCTCTTCTTCTCCTTCCTCTTGATCCCTTGGCAGCAACGGGGAAGAAGCTTGGCCAGGGAAGGGCGCCGGCCATGGGGCAGCAGCAGGGGGTGCTACAGTGCGTCGTGCTACAGTATCTAGTGTTTAGGGTTTGGTGGTGGGCTGCCTCCTTCCTATGGCCGGCTCCCCTATGGGCCCAAAAGCCGTGGACCGAAGGCCCAAAGTCTAATTCTCTCATAAAATCTGAATTTCCCTCTTTTAATTCCTTTAATTCTCTCTCTACTTTAATTGCAATCTCTAATGATATTTCGGGATATTACATTTAGGGTGGCTTTAAAGTCCTGAAGTCCTCGCTAGAATTGTGGCCATTGTTATTGCCTTCTCCTTCCTTGATGCACATCAACTCCTTGCTGTCCATTCCTAGATTCCTAAGCACAAGTAAATCATCTCCATTAGGCATCATAGTGTTCTTAAATAATACACTCAGCCCTAGAAATGAATTTACCTGATAATTGAGTTAACGAGCACGTGCCCGAGTAATTGAACCTTGCACATCAGTCATGGCAGTAGCAAGAGGAATGTTCATATCAGTAGCAGTGATGTCCTCATCATTGTGTTTCTTCATTAAATACCCTCTTGGCATTATTTTATTAACATTTGGCCTTTTTCCCGTTTTGACCATGCGAAAATACAACTTTGCCCTTGCCCTTCCCTTTCGCCTCCCCATTCCATTCCCCAACCCACTGTGTACCCACCCAGCGTGGAGCCGCATCTCGGTGCCACTAGAGGTGGGCCAAGAACCACACCACCTCACTCCCAACTCCAGCTCCCTCCTCGCGGCCACGACCTCCTGATCCCCCGTCCCCCTCTCCCCTTCCTCCCACCTAATCCCCATCCCCACCTTAGAGCCGGCGCCGCCCACCGATCTAGATCTGATCTATCGCTGCCGCCCATGTCTTCATCTTGCAAGCGCGCAAGGCCACCACCATCATGCCTCTCGGGCGGGCATGTGGGGTTGCTGGTGCATCGAGATGCAGCCCAGCAGGTGCTATTGGAGGCCAGCGACGTCAGGTTGCCACTTGCCACCAGCATCGCTGTCGTACCAGATTTGGGCTACCGCACGCCGTGTTTGTTATCGCGCCGGAGAAAAGGAGAAATGGAGAGGAAGAGAGGAAAGCCTGCTACTTGTTGCTGCGCTGTTGTGTTGATGTGAAGGAGGGAGGAAGCGCTGCTGCTGATATGGTTTTTGGCTTTTGCTGGCACCTGGGGCGGCATCGCTAGCACCGAGGCCACCCTACGTGCAGAAGTCCGTCGGGAAGGAGCCAGCGCTGTTGTTGGGCGAGGACGACACGACTGCCCCCGTCGTGGCCATGTCCTCCTGCTCTTCGTCTGCCGCACAGGGCCTCACGGACAACGGCGCCTGGTTCACGTCGACGCCTCCAAATGCTCTACCAAACAGATGAGGCTCGCCCTTGGTGGCGGCAGTGGTGGTGGTGGTGAGGGTGAGGTCGGGGTCGAGCGTGGCGGCCACGACATCGTCGTCATTGTCGCGAGGAGGGTGGAGGAGTTGGAGGCAGCGGTAGTGGAGGTGGAGCGGGAGGAGGAGGAGGAGAGGAGGAAGGGGGAGAAGGAGGAGGAGAGGTGGTAGTGGAGGACGGCGAGGGAAAGGAGCAGGAGGAGGACCGCGACGACGGCGCAGAGCTGCGGACCTATGCCAGAGCGCCGTCGTGCGGGGTGGGAGTGGGAGTGCGGCAACATGCTTATGGTTTTGGACTCTTTCGCCCGCACAGTGTGAGACTGGAGGAGGCAAGGGCATAACGTGCGTTAGGAAACGAGGGGGGCATAAAAGTCTTTTCGTGTAGCTTATAACGGCAAAATGCCCATAAATGATTAAAAAATTGCGAAGAGAGTATTTAATGAAAGAATATAGTAAGTAGGTGGTTAAAAATGTATTGCGTTGGGAACGAGGGTAAATTCTGAATAGAGATCTAATGGAAGTGTAAATAATTAGTTCCCCCGGTTCAAAATTGATCTGTTACAAGCCCAACGGGCCATTTGTTATAGCTTGCTCGGCTGCTCCAATCCCTGAATATGCTCAATGGGCCGAGGACCACGCTGTCCGAGCCGGAACCGCCTGAGAAGCAAGGCCATGACGGGTCCACAAACCGGTTTAAAGCTTTTGGTTTTGAGTGTGACACCCGGTATATTTTGGTCGATTCGCTCAGAAGACAAGACTATTTTTTCTATTTCGTTTTGAGAGCCGCTCCATTTTAGCCTTTGACTGTCGAGTGAGGGCACTGCGTTAGCGCAAGTTCGAGTCGACTTCCTTCACGAGAACAGCCCCAAATACCGTGGTCGTGGAATGATAGATCAATCCCTACGTTCCTCACCAACGCCGCCAAGTTCTTTCAACTTGCTCATGATGATTGATGAATCGTGGGAGCACGATGGAAATATCTAAGTCCAAGAAAACGGTGTAACAGCCCAAAATCCCTAAGTTGGATTAGTTAAGTATTTAATGTGCATTTGTAAAATTTTGGACTTTTTAAAACTTTTTGTTGAAGCAAATAGGTTTCAATTGTGTGAATGTTTTAGTTGGATTCTATATTCTCTGTTATGCTTGTTTGGATTTTCTAGAATTTATTGGAGGTTATTTGGTTCAATTAATCTGCTTGTTAAATTTTGAATTTAAATTTAAAACATAAACCTAATAGGTAAATAAAACAAATGAAAATGAAAGTTGATAAATAAAAATCTAAACACAACATAATTGTTCTAAATATAATTTGAGAAATTAATTAATGCATGTTTGCAATTTTCTCACATCAAGTAATAAAAATCAATATTAAATCAAATTGTTTTAAAAAAATGCAATTAGAAATTTAATTATTTTGATTTTATGTTTTCGCATGCATCACAAAAATTATGTCATTATGCATACATTAGTATCACCGTTCTCATTTTCCAGTGTGATCGACCACAGGCGAAACGTCTGCGTGTCCCTTCTTTTCATGTCATCTGCCTTTTTCCTTCCCTACTAACTCCTTTCGCTTCTCTCCTTCAAATCTCATCCGAAAACTCAAAACCAAGCCAGGCATGTCATACCACCGCGATCGTCATCGCACGACCAACCCATTTCTACAATTTGTTTTTGCATGCACGACAGTTTGAGCGAGTTCGCAAAAGGGAGAGAATAAGTAGAAGATGAAACGTCTGCGTGTTCACTCTTTTCCCTAACTTCTCTCCTCGCAAGCATAACCAAAAACCTAAAATCATGCGACACATGTTATACCATTGCGATCGTTGTCGCGCAAGCATTCCATTTTTGCAAGCGGTTTTCACATGCAAGGTCATTTGCGCGAGTTAGAGAAATTGAGGAAGAAATACATTGCTATTTAATCCTGCCATTTTATTTTCCATAAGAGCACTGCACATCAATTTCTTCACTCCCCATCCACTTTTCCAGCCGAACCACCCTCTGCCATTGCTCTTACCCCAACCGAGCACCAGACACCACACCACAACCACTCATCCATTCTGCATTGCCATTCTTTATTTCCCAACCAGTGCATAGCCGAAAGCAATTCCTTTGCACTGCCTTGCCACTTTTCCATCTACTCACATATTGTCATCTCCCCTCCAACCAACACAGCACGTCACTACCATTTCTTCCTCCCCAACACAATAGAGCAAGCACACCATTTCTTTCTCTTCTTGAACACAAACTCAAGCTCCACTTCTCTCTTTCTAATCACTCCCAAGAACTCAAAATCTGCTCATGCATGTTATGCCATGGTGTTCCCCATCTCATAAGCTTCCCATCCATCCAAGTAATTTTCCCATGCATGTTGGTTTGAGGATTTTGCAAGAAGGGAGGAACAAACACGTACTGTAGCAGCTTGATGCACTACTGGACGACAGCACAAGCATTGCAGTATGCAGTGGCGCAGCATGCAGCAGCTCGGCGCAGCAGCTCCCTATAGGCCCGGATGGTGGCGCGGCGGCTCGACAAGGTGATGCATCGGGAGCAAGGCAAGCTTGGGCGGCAGCACAGCATGCAGCCGAGAGCAACTGCGGTAGGCGAGGTCAGCGGCTCCAGCAGCGGCTGCGGTCACACGGAGCAGTGGAGGAGTAGCTGCTGCATGGCAGCGAAAGCCGAGGCGCTGCAGCAGCGCGAAGACGACGGCGCCGAGGCACTGGAGGTGGCCGAGGGCGCGACGGCGAGGCGGAGCCTGATGCCGAGGCACTGCATGCAGCGGCAGCGTCAACAGCGGCTCGCCGGAGCGGCCAAGGCGAGGAGGCAAGATCGACGGATGTGGTCGCGGACGAGTTCGACGACGATGACGTCCGGTGGTAGTCGCACGCCTAGCGCGTGCGACGGTAAAATCTTTAGTTAAATCACATTACCGCGTTTATATTAATTATTAGTCATTGTTGCATACTCATCTCATTAAGCATGGCATTTTATTTTTCATACATGTTTAAATGTAATTAACAAATAGATGTTTGATTCAAGTGAGAAAAAGTATTTAATAGCAACTCAATACAACAAATTCCTTTGGCTAAAAATATGATCAGAAAAGGAAATCAGGTTTCAGTTGAGAATAATAGTAGGTGAGATTAACAATTAATGGGAAGCAAGATTTGGAATGCATTGCCCATATAAACAGTGAGCTAAACCATGTCAAATGTCAAAGCAAATTGATTAAAAAGTATGATGAATTTTTAGCCATTACCATTTAATCTAAAAGTGTAAATTAATCTTGAGTCAAGAATTAGGATTGTTAGTTAAGCAACAATAAGTTACTGCCCTTTTCTAATGATAGTAGATGGAAAGGTTTTATTGGATTAAATAGCCTTTAGAGTTTGATCTAAAGAGAGCACTCTAAATCTGAAAAGCAAGTGTTAAGAATGATCCCAATAAAACAGTGAATCTCTATTAGGTAATTGAGTTTATCAAAGTAGCTAGTAAGCTAATTAAAGAAGCTCTTTCTCCTTAGTAAAGTTGTTAAGAGAGTAGAGGGTAATTAGAAGTAGAGCAGTGAGCTAAAATCTTGTTAAATACAAAGATCGGATAAGTAAACCTCTTACTAACTAGCCATTAGTTTTAATCTAAAAGAGTAAAATCATTTAGAGGGCAAGAGTTAGGTTGTATGAATATCTTTTGGCAGTACCGATATGCCATAGTTATGTTAATAGCAATAGAGGCACTAAGTTAGTGAGATAGTTTATAAAAAGGTTGGTTTAAACTTCGAAAATGTATAACTATTTCGAATCAACTCCAAAACGAGTGAAACCAATTTTGTTAGTTTTCATTATTGATGTACTTTAACTTGGAATAGGTTTGAATCATGTTATTGTCCCAGAAAATTTCAAAATTGGAATTAATTTCTGGAATGAACTATTTTTACACTAGAAATTGAATTAACTTCAAAAATTCGTAAGTAATTCATTTGAACTCCAAATGGTATGAATCCAATTGGGTTGTTCATATAATTTCATCCTCTATCCATTTTTATAATCCTTATGTCCACCACTATCCTGCAAAATTTCACTAAATAATTAAAATCGGATGAACAGTAACAGATGATAATTAATTTGATTTTCCTGAAATCTGAGATTCAAACTGCTATAACTCTCGCATGCTAAATCCAAACGGAATAATTCTTTCATCTAAAATCATGACCTTCCTTCTGTGAATTTTTCATGATTTTTGGATGAATTTGAATTTTTGAGTATTCTCGGTGTTATTTGTTCTTATTTGTGCTTCTCGATTCTTTCGATAGGTTCCGACGATTATATTGAATACGAGAGTGATCCTCTGCAGTAAGAAAGTTATCTCTAGCAAGGCAAGCAGTTTGATAATAAATATCCTATTACTTTCAAAGTCTAATACTTTGTTTGCAAATTCTATGTATGCATGCTTTTGTGTCAAAGTTTATTTTCCCGATTAGAGGTAGTTATTTCTATTGCATGGTTGCCCTTAAATTGTTCATCCCCTGCCACGAAACATAAGGTATTAATCTCACCGGTGAATTAGAGCCCGGTGGTTGAACTATGCTCTTTTATTGTCTTTGCGGTGTCATGCTTAGAAATGCTTAGCTACTAGTAGAATTGGGCGGTTATCGACTTAGTCGATAACTTTGATCACACAAAATTATTATTATCATTATGCTCAGCACTTTATGCTTTGTTACTTTGTAAAGTCAAAAACTGAAACTAAAAATAAAATTGTTTCAGACTTGGCACAATGGTTGATGGTGTGATCTTTTGGGTGTGACTGGAATGGTGCCTAAGTCCACAAGGACCGAGTTACTTGTGTCACTAAGCCAAGTGATTATTGCGTGCTAACCACACGAGGGAGATATGGGACCTCTCTTGGCTAAGTACTTTGGGGGTGTTAATTAATGAGTCGTTTGGTGGTTGTTGTTTGTTGTTGGGAAAGGAGGGGAGCACCCGCAGTTGCTTAGGCTGGGCCGGTGCATCCTACTCTTCGTATGGGTCCTTAGTGGGAGCCCATAATGGCGGTCCGCTAGGGGATAACCCCCATACGTGCGATCTTAATTAGCACAATCCATTGGAAATGTCTCAGAGGACTTAGCTGTCTTAGGCATACCAAAGGAAGTGTGCTTATTAGCTTGGCAAAAGGCGATCGACGTGTGGGTACATTGGTACACCCCTGTAGGGTTCAAACTATTCGAATAGCCTCGTCCTAGGTTATGGACATGCTTGGTAAGGTCGTGCAAGAACTATGTTGGACCGAAAAGGCGACTAGAGGGGGGGAGGGGTGAATAGGAGCATGCTCACTTTTTCACAAAGGATGGATTCAACACCAATTTTACTCCAGTAGCTATGAAAGCTATGAAGATCAATCTACAAGTATAGCGGAAGACTTGTATTGAATCCAAACTAAGATCCCCAAAGCAATAGATCAAAAGAAACTCAAACCAGAGGCTGAGCGGTCAGACCACTTCTAAAATCGGTCTGACCGGTTTTGTCTAGAACAGTAAGAACAGCCCAAAAACCGAAACTCAAATCGATCTAACTTTTGATCTATGCGGCCAAACTCCACGAAACTTGACACACACCTTCTCAAAGATATTGTGAACCTATTCCAATCAAGGATCGTAGAAATCCAAGCGAAGGTTCCTATCTTTTGCAGTTTGAGCAAAGTATGGTCAAAAACCGAGTAAGAATCGAAATATGATCTAGAGACTTGCTCGTGGGTAATTGATGATTAAGATGATCCTAGATGGGTTCCCACAAGTCACAGCAAGTTAGATCAAGCCAAGAAACCAAGCAAAAACTCGTGGATCAAAGAAAGGCACCAAATCACCAAATAGAGAGAAAAAAAAAAGAGAATAGATTCTTCTTGAGAGAATTCTTTTTGGATTGATTTGATTGGGTATTGGTTTACAGCCACTCCACCAATGGAGGACAAAGACTCAATACATGAGCACAAAATCCAATCCAACTCTATAGAACCCTAACCTCCACTTATCCTCTCCCTAAGCAAATTAGGGTTTCAAACACAATGAAAAGGATGAAGGGGGTGAAGCCAGCTCCCTCCTCTATTTATAGTGGAGGATTAGACCTTCTAGAAGATTGAACCCTAATAGGCCCCCGTTAAAGCCCACACACAAACGGGTCACATACGCACGTGTTTTAAAGTGTCATCTTCATCTGTTGACCTAATCCACTTCACCTTGCGCCATCTTGCGCCGTGATTTGGCAAAAGGTCACCAAGACGGTATTTGGTAAAATTACCAAAATACCCCTCCTCGATCTTTTTGCAAAGACCGAGTCCCAACTGCGTGAAACACATCCATGCTTCACCACGTGTAGGTTGAACCTACGGCTCTCTCCATGTTGGCAAGTCTCTCCCATCCGGCTCCCACCGAAACCACCATGGCACTTGCACCGACCCCCGCGCCGCTTGATCCAGCCCATCGCACCGAACTGCCCGTTCGGTCATCCTTGTCCATTCTGCGCCATGCTTGAACCCATTGACCTCACTCGGCATCCCCGATCGTTCTGGACCTCAGCTCTCCAAGCCTAGTCCCGATCATCCTCGCCGTTGACCGTCGTTGACCTCCAAGCAACCTGCACAAACATAGACCAAGAAATCGTTTCCGGGAACAAGTTCTTCGCAACTTGACCCACGTTAGTCAAAACATGCATCATGCAACACATATGCCATGAAACCCATGAACTTGACCTAACCCAATGATCATCACCACCGATTGGCCGATGATCAGACCAAAATCGGTCAGACCACCACTTTGGCCGGCTCGACCGCTCCTCGGCCGGTCCCGACCACACTGTTGGCTTGGCCTAACCGCCAGTGGGACTTAGCCAAATTTCCTCCTGAAATCCAAACCTCTGAGAATTTTCAAACCAATAGAACTTTTGCCTGGAAGCTCCAAAAATTATGAGACTAAGTGCAGAAGAACCCTCTCACTTGACGACACCCCTCTATTTTTCGCCCAGCTCCAAAATCCAAAAACATTACAATGGCCGGTCCGATCATTAGCAAAGCCGGCCGACCGCCCACTAGCGGCCCGACCGCCAACGATCATTTCAGAAAAACCACACAGGCATGGCCGGTCTGACCGCCACCATGGCCGGTGAGACCGCTAGAGGTCTGACAGACTTGGAGCTTTGCCGAAAACACGCGATTCGACAAACCGTAAACGACATTGCCAATTGTAACATCATCCTAAGATCTCAGGCATATCCCCATGATATCCACAATCTCCCCCTTGATGAACACATTGGCAAATTCCCACAAATGCAAATTTTGAGGTTTGAAAAGTAAAAACATGTCGTTTTCGCTCAACGGCACAACTTGGTTCAAGCCTAACAACGCTAGCAAGATTATGATAAGACATATAGAACAAAGCTAGGCGAGAAGGCTCAATATAAGGCAATGAAATTTAGCATTTTAAGCAAAGCTTCAAATCTAGCAAGTTCATCAACAAGGATCCTAAAATGATACTGGCCATGTAAAAATGTCAACGTGAGATCCAAAAGCTAACAATGACCACATTAAGAGACAAATAGGTCCTGAATTGAATCATTTTGCTCAATTTTCTCAAACGCCCATTTTTCAACTGCTTTTCATTTGCAATGAATATTGAAGTTGACTAATGGTCTAACTTAGTGACAAGATCCCGGACTAGGAGCCATCCACAAACTCTTCCTAAGCTTGACCAAAAGTTGATTAAAGGTATATCTTAGTGAAGAAGATCCCGGACTAGGAGCCATCCACAAACTCTTCCTAAGCTTCTACCAGTATGCGACAAATCTTGAGGTTCATGTCGGCCAGACAAGTAGTCCCCATGAGATCGTCTGGATCATCAAACTATCTCCAAGTTCATGTCTTTGACATGCAGTCTCGTAAGAATAGTTTGGTACAATTTAAGCATGAGACAATCTTGAAGTTTGATTTTTCATTTTTCACAAGAGCAGTTTTAGATTCTCAAGAACACAAGAAGGTCAAGTAATGATCAAAGTTAGATTCAAGAGCTAACAAAGCAATTTTGACAGGGCTAATGTCACAAAAGGAGCACTAATTGCGCAACTGGCTAAACAATTCACAAATTGCTAATTTCTTAGTTCAAGTTGTTTTCAAGTTCTAGCTCATACAGCAAAGACTTAGCTACACATGTGAAAGCATGATAATTCTAGCAAGTCAAAGAACTAGACATGACATTGAGTAAGAATTGAAACACTAAAGCTCCAAAGGGTAATAAGCAAAGCTTCATCAATTTTACAAGATAAGCGAAAAGCTTATATTACAATGCATCTTTTTGGATTTTTCATATGAATGCAATATGATACAATGAGATGCATGAAAAGCTCAAAAAGCCTAAAAAGATCAAAAAGATCAACAAGTTCAAAAGAAGATCAATAAAAGATCAAAAGAATAAGAAAAAAATCCAACTCCCCCTCAAACCAACCCATAGGGATAAATTACCCCTAACTCACTTCTCAAGGTGGCAAACCTTGTTGGGTCTAAAGGCTTGGTGAGGATATCGCTAATCGAGCCTCTGACTCCACAAAATGCAAAGACAATATCACCCTTCTCAACGTGATCTCTAAGGAAGTGATAGCGAATGTCTATGTGCTTGGTCCTAGAGTGTTGCAATCGGGTTCTTAGCAATGTTAATAGCGAAGTGTTGTCACGTAAAAGAGGAACACTAGCAAAAGTTAACCCAAAATCCTTAAGAGTGGAGACCACCCACAAAATCGACTACAAAGAACTAGCAAGCAGCCTACATATTTAGCTTCGTATGGATTGTGCAATGTAAGATCGCTTCCTAGAAGTCCAACAGACAAGAGAAGTGCCTAAGAAATGACAAGTGCCGAAGTGCTCTTCCTATCTAGCCTCTGACCCAAAAATCAGAATCAAAACCCCGAATGGACAAATAAGATGAACAAGAATACCAAATGCCATCTTCAAGGGTAGAGTGTAAATATCAAGATGCGCTTAACTTACTTGGCGATGTGAAGTCCTCGGTGGACTTTCAAACCTCGCACTGAGGCGCATCAAGTGGATGTCGGTCTTGAGGCCGTCAGTGCATGGAGGGAGCCGATCATGTCAGCAAGATTCGCGTTGATCCACGGCTTCTCCTTCCTCATCTCGATCCAAAGCGATCGAGGTCGCCATGAGAGTGGCGATCGACTTGCAGTCACCTATCTCAAAACGCTTGAGCAAATCCTTAGTGTACTTCGTTTGATGGATGAAGATCCCTTCCTTGCACTGCTTGATTTGTAGCCCCCAAAAGTAATTGAGTTCTCCCATCATGCTCAGCTCAAATTCCCTAGACATGGTCTCAGAAAAACTGGAAACAAGAGCATTAGAGGAACCACCAAAAATAATATCATCAACATAAATCTAAACAAGCAGGAAGTCATTGCCATGCTTAAGAATGAAAAGAGTCTTATCTACCTTTCCCATTTCAAAATCATTCTTAAGCAAGAAGGTCTTAAGTCTATCATACCATGCTCTAGGGGCTTGCTTAAGACCATACAAGGCTTTGGATAGTTTAAAAACACGATCAGGGTGCTTGGGATTCTCAAAGCCAGGGGGTTGTCTAACATAAACTTCCTCCTCTATAAAACCATTCAAAAAAGCACTCTTGACATCCATTTGATACAATCGAAAGCCTTTAGAAGCAGCGAATGCAAGCAGAATCCGAATGGCTTCTAATCTAGCAACAGGAGTGAAGGTCTCATCAAAATCTAACCCCTCAACCTGGCTAAAACCCTAAGCTACCAACCTAGCCTTGTTTCTAACCACAGAACCATCCTCATTTTGTTTATTTTTGAAAACCCAACGGGTTCCTATAACATTATGACCACTATGAGGTTCTACAAGGTTCCAAACTTTATTTCTTTCAAAATTATCTAACTCCTCATGCATGGCATTGACCCAACTAGCATCAGATAAAGCATGTGATATATCTTTGGGTTCAAAAGAAGCTACAAATGCAGAGTGAGAGAAAAGACTCGAATCATGATACCTGGAGCGAGCGACTCGCTCATGGAGATTACCAATCATTTGATCCGGAGGATGTTGCTTCTGAATGCGCAAAGGAGATAGCGTCTCCTCAACCTCCGTAGGTACTGCTGATGAAGAAGTCGCAGCAGGAGCCTCAATTGGAGGTGAAGCGACAGAGGTGTTCGGAGCTTGGGCGGCTTGTACAGAATATCGCAACAGTGGAGGAGCAGATCAAGTTCATCCTCATCTTCTTCAACAAAAATGCTCTCTCACACTGTAAGTCACGAAACATCGGATCTAGCTCGTGGCTAGTCTCATCGAAAGTGACATTGCATGTCTCTGGACAATGTTAGTTTCAACATTAAAAACCGAAAACCCTCGAATGAGCAGATAACCCGAAATAAACCATCACAAGTCCTTGATTCAAATTTATCTAGGTTTCTGTCTTGAGAATAAAACACTTCGATCCAAAGACTCGAAAGTGAGAGACAGAGGGTTTTCTACCAAAACGAAGCTCATAGGAAGTTTTGCCCAAAGATGGTCTCAAAAAGACACGGTTTGAAATATGGCAAGTCAGAGCAATAGCTTCGCCCAAAACCTCCTGTGCTATACTCATCCAAAGATCGCCCTAGCCATCTCGACTAGAGTCCTGTTCTTCGCTTCCACAACGCCATTTTGTTGAGGGACGTGTGGAGAAGAGAAGCGATGCTCAATACCGCGCCAAAGACAAAAGAGGCAAAAGAAGCATTCTTGAACTCCGTGCCATTGTCACTGCGGATCGCTGTCAAGGCACCAAGAAGTTCAGAAGCCAAACGAAGAACAAGGTCATGATAATGATCAAAAGCCTCATCCTTTGATGCAAGAAAGAACACCCAAGAGTATCTCGAAAAATCATCGACTATGACAAGAATGTACCATTTGCCACCGACTGACCGAACTCTAGCAGACCAACAGTATCCTTATGAAGTAACTGTCCCGGTTCGTCAGTCATGACCATAGTCATTAACGGGTGTGAGGCGACAACTTGCTTGCCATGCCTACAGGGCGCACATACAGCATCCTTGACAGCATTGAGTTTAGGCAAACCTCTCATGAGATCAAGGCCGCTAACTCATGTTAGATGATCAAAACCAATGTGCCCCAACCGTCAGTGCCAAAGCCAGATATCAGAAGAAGATGCAATCAAACATTTAAGAGATCCGGCAAGCAATTCAGAAAAGTCAGCTCTAAAAATTCTACCAACTCTAGAAATCCCAAAAACGAGCTCACCAAAAGAATCAAGCACATGACATGCATTCTTCTTAAAACGAGTCTCATAGACATCATCGAGAAGCTGTGAGACAGAAAGGAGATTATACCTTAGCTTGTCCACAAGAGCGACGTTCTTGAGAATGAACTTGTCGTTCACCCTGATCAATCCATTTCCTTCGATCCGCCCTTGTGTATCATCTCCGAAGGTGATGAAGTCATCACCTTTCGACTGCGTGAAGGAAGTGAACCATCTTGAGTCTCCGGTCATGTGGCGTGAACAGCCAGAGTCAACGAACCACGTGTTCTTCCTCCTTCCGCGGCGATCTTGAAAACTCAAGGCACAAAAGAACGACGTGTCTCAATACTGGTGTTAGTTAAAAGCGACTTGGGAATCCAGTACTGAGACACACGTCTGTGAGTAGTATGCAAAGCAGATGTGCTCTCCTTGATCCTATTAGAAATTCTGTTATGAGCAATGGTTACTTTAACATGAGATGCATCCTGTCTAGGAACATGATGATGAGTATGTGCAACGAAACCTAGACCAGGTTTCTTCTTTTCTAAGCGACCATGTCTCATAAAAGCTCTAGGGTGATTAGATGAAATTTTAGCAATATTTCTCCTAGCATTTTTCAACCTACGCCAACAGAATTCTACCAAATGTCCACTCTTCTTGCAATAGGTGCAATGGTATTTTGTACCACTGGGAGAAGCACCTTTTGACTCAAAAGAAGATTGAACAAACCCTGTAGATTTGAAGACAGTTTTTGCAGGTTGGGTTTTGAATTCAACTAAACCTTTTTCCAAGACCTCAATGACATTAGGCTTGAATTTGTGCTGGGCTGAGTTGTATTCTAACCCTTGCTTCTTGAAAGGAGTTTTAGATTTATCTAGAATCATGTTTAACTATTTTTCACCATTAGAGAATCTTTCTAAAGTATCCTTGAGATATGCATTGTCTTTTCCAACATTAGCACATGATTCACAAGTCTTGGCCTTAATGGCTCTAGCATGTTTCTCCTTAAGATGAGCAACTTCAAGCTTATAGGCGGCACAAGAGGCACAAGGTGTAGACTGAATTGTGTCCTTAAGCTTGGCATATTTAGCTCTAACTGCTTCTAGAATATCCTTAACTTCATGTTCGCGTTCTAAGCAGAAAGAGCAAAAGCTAGATTTCACATTACCAGAAGCATCCAACTTGCTAGACTCTAAGCATTTTTCACATGGAGCAGATTTAACATCAATTAGCTCAGTCCTAGCATTTTCAAGTTGATGCAAAGCAATATCATGAGCAGATTGCAGTTTAGACAGTTCGGAGAGCAAAGCATGGCAGGATGAACATTCATCAACATCTAGACTCTTAGCATTCACAAGCTCTAATTTCAAACTCTCGACTTGTGACTCTAGATCCTTACTCCTAGCCATGGTGAACTCTAAAGCCTTATCCTGACTAAGCAATTGCTCATACATGTTATCGCATCTAGCAGAAAGAACATCATAGGAGAGAGGTACCTCATCGTCGTCATCAGCGTCGACGGAGTCGGCCATGAAGCACATGCCGGTGAAGTCCTTGGCCTTCCCCTTCTTGTCTTGAGGGATCTCCTCCTCCTTGTCCTCATCGCTCCCGGAGTCCACATCGCTCATGGATTGATCTCCAAAAGCGGCAAGGACTCGGTGAGCAGCCTTCATGAGTTTGGCAGCATCATACTTGGGCTTGCCCCCTTGAGGCTTCTTCCAGGCAGGCTTCTCATCCTTACGGTTGCCCTTACCTTTCAGCTTGGGGTAGTTTGCCCAGATGTGATATAGCTCTCCACACTCATAGCATGTCACAGGGCCACCTCTCTTTCTGTTTCTGACATTGTTATATGCCCGTGTGACTTTCTTAGCTAATGGAGCTAAATCAGCTTCAGGAAGACTCTCAAACTCTTCTTTTTGAATAGCAGATAAACACGCAAGAGAAAAACCAGAAGAAGACTCAGAAGAACCATTAGGAGTCCCTTTGAGAGGATCAGCCACCAAAGCCATGTTATCCTTCTTAGGATTACTGCCTCTCTTGATCACATGAGTTTTTAGCTTGCTATAAAGCAGCTCCAAAGTGAGATTAGAGAGATCGACGTTCGCTTCTATGGCAGTTGCCTTTATCTCCCACTCCTTGGTGTTGATTGCAGCCAAGAGGTGGGTGGCATTCTCAGATTGAGAGTACTCAATGTCAACAGCTCTCATCTGATTGATCACCTTATTGAAGCGAGTAAAGACGTCATCGATGCTCTCACCAGGACGCATCTCGAATTTGTTATACTCTCGCTTGTAGACCGTCTGGCGCACTTTCTTGATCTGAGACGATCCCTTATGGTAAGTTTCGAGGGTGTGCCAAATCTCATGGGCGGTTGCAAGATTGCAAATCCTATCGTACTCTTGCCTATCAAACCCAGCATATAGAAGGTTCTTTGCCTTGTTGTTGTTAGCCAAGAGGGCTGCTGAAGCCTGCGTAGCTACTTCGGGCAAAACGAGCGGGGCTCGAACAACCTCCCATATAGCCTGTCCTTCGCTCTCAAGGAAGACTCGCATGTGATTCTTCCAATAGGCATAGTCGAGCCCATAGAAGACATGCGGCTTGGTCGAGTACTTATCCATCACCAAGTTCAGTGACCGGTTAAGATCAAGATTGAACTAACCGGGCTCTGATACCACTTGTTGGACCGAAAAGGCGACTAGAGGGGGGGGGTGAATAGGAGCACGCTCACTTTTTCACAAAGGATGGATTCAACACCAATTTTACTCCAGTAGCTATGAAAACTATGAAGATCAATCTACAAGTACAGCGGAAGACCTGTATTGAATCCAAACTGAGATCCCAAAGCAATAGATCAAATAAAACTCAAACCAGAGGCTGAGCGATCAGACCGATTTTTATACGGCGGTCTAACCAGTTCCTCGAGCGGTCTGACCGGCGTTCTAAAATTGGTCTGACCGGTTTTGTCCAGAACAGTAAGAACAGCCCAAAAACCGAAACTCAAATCGATCTAACTTTTGATCTATGTGGCCAAACTCCACGAAACTTGACACACACCTTCTCAAAGATATTGTGAACCTATTCCAATCAAGGATCGTAGAAATCCAAGCCAAGGTTCCTATCTTTTGCAGTTTGAGCAAAGTATGGTCAAAAACCGAGTAAGAATCGAAATATGATCTAGAGACTTGCTCGTGGGTAATTGATGATCAAGATGATCCTAGATGGGTTCCCACAAGTCACAGCAAGTTAGATCAAGCAAAGAAACCAAGCAAAAACTCGTGGATCAAAGAAAGGCACCAAATCACCAAACAGAGAGAAAAAAAAATAGATTCATCTTGAGAGAATTCTCTTTGGATTGATTTGATTGGGTATGGGTTTACAGCCACTCCACCAAAGGAGGACAAAGACTCAATACATGAGCACAAATCCAATCCAACTCTCTAGAACCCTAACCTCCACTTATCCTCTCCCTAAGCAAATTAGAGTTTCAAACACAATGAAAAGGTTGAAGGGGGTGCAGCCACCTCCCTCCTCTATTTATAGTGGAGGCTTAGACCTTCTAGAAGATTGAACCCTAATAGGCCCCCGTTAAAGCCCACGCACAAACGGGTCACATACGCACGCGTTTTAAAGCGCCATCTTCATCTCTTGACCTAATCCACTTCACCTTGCGCCATCTTGCGCCGTGATTTGGCAAAAGGTCACCAAGGTGGTATTTGGTAAAATTACCAAAATACCCCTCCTCGATCTTTTTGCGAAGACCGAGTCCCAACTGCGTGAAACACATCCATGCTTCACCACGTGTAGGTTGATCCTGCAACTCTCTCCATGTCGGCAAGTCTCCCATCCGGATCCCATCGAAACCACCATGGCACTTGCACCTACCCCCCCGCTTGATCCAAATTTCGTCGCGACCAAGACCGCCTGCTCGGTCATCCTTGTCCATTCTGCGCCATGCTTGAACCCATTGACCTCACCCAAGCATCCCCGATCGTTCTGGACCTCAGCTCTCCAAGCCTAGTCCCGATCATCCTCACCGTTGACCGTTGTTGACCTCCAAGCAACCTGCACAAACATAGACCAAGAAATCATTTCCGGGAACAAGTTCTTCGCAACTTGACCCACGTTAGTCAAAACATGCATCATGCAACACATATGCCATGAAACCCATGAGCTTGACCTAACCCAACGATCATCGCCACCGATTGGCCGATGATCGAGAAAATCGGTCGAGCCGCCACTTTGGCGGCCTCGGCCACTCGGCCGGGTCTCGACCACACTGGTTTGGCCAGTCGACCGCCACTGAGACTTAGCCAAATTTCCGCCTGAACCAAACCTACAGGAATTTTCAAACCAATAGAACTTTTGCCTAGAAGCTCCAAAAATTATGAGACCAAGTGTAGAAGAACCCTCTTACTTGCCTACACCCTCTATTTTTGGCCCACCCAAAATCCAAAAACATTACAATGGCCGTCTCGACCGCCAGCAAAGCTTCCAGACCGCTCCACCGCCGCCTAACCACCACTGGCTCGTCTGACCGCCAGCGATCATTTCAGAAAAACCACACAGGCATGGCCGGTCTGACCGCCACCATGGCCAGTCAGACCGCTAGAGGTCTGACAGACTTGGAGCTTTGCCGAAAACCGATTCGACAAACCGTAAACGACATTGACAATTGTAACATCATCCTAAGATCTCAGGCATATCCCCATGATATCCACAAACTAGACTGTAACATTTAATTAAAACTTGATGTGGGTGGTATGATTGGGGAATTGTTGCTATTGTTGTTGTGGCTATTGGGTTAGCCACTTCCAAGATGTCTTGTTATTATTGTTACTTGTATCTCGCTGTTTTTGTCAAATAAAAATAGATTGTAAAACTGCTTTAAATCTATTACATTATTGCAAATGAAAACTTGCTTTGTGCTGAAAATAAGTCTAGAGCCTCCTCCACTTAAATAAGCTTGCATGTAGCTATGTATAGGCCTGTTACCCTACACGTAAGTCTTGCGAGTACATTTTTGTACTCATTTGCTTTGCCTAATTAATTGTTGCAGAGGAGGTTGATGCCCAAGGGATCAACTATTGTGAGACCGATTTCGTACAGGACGACTAGCTTGGCGGCCCGGTCGGTTGCCTCGTGGGTAATGGCAAACCGTTTGGCTTTTGTTTATCGTCATCTTATGGCTTTTGTTTCCGCTGCTATTTTGGTTATTTACCTTGTTATTTGGTCGGTCGGCCCTACTTTTGTATTATGATCTTGTATGTCCTTTAAGTTGTACGCTTGTAATAATTTTGTGTATGGAATGGATGCTAAATTTTTGTATGGGGTATGTGTACCGCACTGGAAGTACATATATACGAGAATCGGAATATTTTATTTGTAATGCTAGGACCAATTTGATGGTTAAGTATTACAAGTTCAATACTCCGGGTTCTCATAAAAGGTGAGAAAACAAAGAGTTTTTTTTTTTGGGTAAGGTCATTCGTAACAAAGAGTTTTTTTTTTTTGGGTAAGGTCATTCATAACAAAGAGTTTTTTTTTTGGGGTAAGGTCATTCGTAGAATTCTGAAGCTTGTAGCACTAGTTGTAATAACCCTGTTGGGATTAAGGATATATAGTTTTGTAGAAATCTCCCGTAAATAACAAACCTGTTTGCATAAACGGGATGCAAGCGACCAACCAAGTACAATGCAGCTAGTAAGTTCTACGCCGATTAGAGGATAGACAACAAATACACGTAATTACACACTACTGTTGTTAGTGATATACCTTAAGAGGTAATTATGGAGATAATCGTATCACATCTATGTTTATGAATTATAGAATAAATGTTATTATGTTTCTTGAATGAATTATCATTTATAAAGATTAGTAAGTATGTAACTTATTGGTGAAGTTTTTTATTTGTTGTATGATATAATTCTAAAAGGATCCATGGCCGGATGTCACTTGTCAGGACACTAGTGCCTTATAAACCAGTACATGTATTGATTGATGACCACGTCTCACCGGTCATAGATATGAAGGATATCGAATCAATGTGTAAGCACATGTTAGAGAACATGATATTGGATTGACTCGCTTTGAGACACTATTGAGATTGTTATATTTCCATGTGTCAGCAGTTGGTCTCGAGCAATGATAATGTATAATCCTTAGACTTAAGATCATCATAGTTTCCTATATGTGTAACAGTACACTTATAAGTTATCAAATGCTACTCCTTAACTAGGTAGTTATAAAGGTAGCTTTTGGGTATACTATGAAATATGCGGAAAGATGTGACTAACCGGATATGAGATTTGCCCCTCCTAGCATAACATGAGAGATATCTCTAGGCCCCTTGATGTGCTTGGATAAAGGAAGTGGATGGTTGTGCGATAAATGGTCGAAAAGTCGACCACACGAAGTTATCTATCAGTAGATCGAGAAAATATTGAACAGTCCATGAATGACATATATCTCACCTAGAGTTCGATCAGATATCGTGAGGCAAAAGGAGAATACGCAAGCAGGTCATTTAGTCTGACCAGATACGAACTGGTCATATGGGGATACGGACTAGTCGTGAGCTGACTGTAATACCCGGTTCAATCTTAAGAATTATAATTGAATTTCAAACCATTTTTATCAGGATTTAAAATGGAATTTCGGAATTTCTCTAAAAGGGGGATTAAATCTTGGGCCAAAGGCCCATAGCCTTGGCCCATTAGGGGCAGCAAAAACCTAGAAGTACTGTAGCACCCCTATGCTACAGTGCACCACCGCTGCTACAGTTACTCCGATGCTACAGTGCACGCCCCCCTCCATTGCTACTGTCCAAGAAGAAGGAGGGAGGGAGAAGAACCCTTCGGGTGCCGCCGGCCAAGGAGAAAAGAGGAGGAATAGAGGAGGAGAAGAGGAGAGTTTCTTCGTGGGGCTTGATCAGTGATTCCTTGTGGGTCTTCAAGGGTAATGGTTTGAGTTCCTCGCTGTTTCAGATGATTTAGATTCATAATTTGCTATGATTAGTGGATCTACGTTCCATTGCGTTAATTCCAGATTTCTGTCCATTACTTGTGCGTCTATTTTCGTATATTTAGAGTATGAATCAGAGGATCTCATCTGCTAGAGTTATGTGGGCTTCGTTCTCAGCTTTCTATAGGCCCAAAGATCAACCAATTCCAAGTTGTGGTTTAAAAGTTATGACGATTTCATTACTACTGTCCAGAAAGTCTGACGATCTCTAGCAGTAGACTTGTTCATTGATTAAGATTGTGTTAAAGGCAGATTCAGGGATTTCACCCAACACGATTGTTGTAGGTAAATTCATAAGCTTTCCATATTGGTAAAAATATTGAATTTTGGTTAATCCAATCAAAAGTTATGAATTATTTACTACTGCTGTTTAATTCTATCAGACAGTTTATGGTTTAGACTTTCATCTGATAATTAGACACAGAAGTTGGCCGAATTAGAAAGGCTAGCCAACTATGTTATTGTATAGGATTTCATTATATTTCCAGAGAGTCGAAGATCACTCACTTTCGAGTTTCAGAGCAAAAGATATGAAGGTTTTAATACCGCTGTCCAATATAGTCTCCTGCTAGACTGTCGTTTAAATTGAATAGAACAATTGTCTGAACCTTGGGTTTAGGAAGATGAGATTAAGAATTGCAAGTAATGTCATGTTCACATTGTTCTTATTCAAGTAATTCAAATGTGTACGGGGAGAGGGTTCGAGATTAGTAACTTCGTCCTTGGCTCCTAACGCATCACAGTTCAAAAGACAAGTACAATTGAATTATCTTGTTTGTTGTTTGTTCCACTTGATTGATGAATATGTAATGGGTAATTTTGGTATTTCTTGTTTCCCTTCATAATTGATATACCATGATTCTTCGATAATATGTTTACATTCAATATATTCATTCGTTCCTTCTTTCATGTTCACCACGGAAGTGGGTAGTGAAGTTCCATTATTCCAATATGGGCAAGTACATTGTGTAATGTATTGCTGTTGTTTGTTCATAATGCTTTATGTTCATGCCATGACTGAGTACTCTGGTCTGTGAGTAGATTTCATTGATTTCTGTTTTGTTCCATGTATGTGAATACATGCTTCTTGAGTTTTCTTCTTACATATTCGAATATTCATTCATTCATACATTTTTCATGATTCACCCACGGAAGTGGGATGTAAAGACCCATCAATTCCAGTACGGGCATGCAAGACCCACCATTCTAAGGTGGGCAAATTGGATCCCCGTTATGAAACATTCTTCATACGGGCCTTGGATTCCCGCATTTTGGATAATGCGGGCCTGAGTGAACACCGATGGGTGTTCACTGACTATACCGGTATAAGCAGAAGTGGAGTTCATGCATTTCATCCATTCATATGATTTATGTTATTCTAAGTTCATATTCTATAATGTGACTGTCATGTTCTTATTCGTTCATTCTACATTCGAATTCTATTATGTGATGATATGTTCTTATTCGTTCATTCTACCTTCGAATTCTATTATGTGATGATATGTTCTTCTTCATTCATTCTACCTTCAAATTCTATTATGTGAATGTTATGTTCTTATTCAGTATTGTTCAGATTGTTCTGTTGTACTTGCTGAGTCGTGGACTCATTCTTGCCGTGTTTATTTTATTTTAGGTAAACATTAAAGACGGCACACATGGGAGGGATTAGTCACATGGATCACTCTTTCACTTCACATTCCTCACTTTTAATTAGATGAACTTGTCATTATCTTTCATTAGATAAATGTTGGATTGTAATACTTGGAGTTGGATGGTTGATGTCCTCTTTCTTTATGATATGATTGGTTTAGTAATTGCCTAACGATCTTCGTAGTCTATCGATAGTTTTATCCTAAGTGATTCAATTCATTTAGATAAATTAAGTCTTGTTATGATGTTGAGGTCTAATTCAATTCATGTAGTCATTCTATTGTTTGTTGATCCATAACTGTTATTTATTGATAGATTGCTGAAATTATTTTGTATTGATGTTGAATATTAGTCTTTTAAGTAATATCTTGGCTTCCGCATAGCCAGGGTGTTACACTGATCGTATATGATCACAAATTAGTCGACGAACTAGTCGTAAGGTGTTACGAACTGGTTGTGACCAGATGCAAATTGGTCGTAAGGAGTTATGAGCTGGTCGTGAGTGATAAAGACCTGATCGCATATCATATTGCATAAGGTTTGTTCGATATAATCTTTTTGTGTATTCGGGAGTCGCTATGTCCCACTAGGAACCGCTACCGACTTGTGAACCGGAAAGGAGTTTCTGGGTTATGGCCGATTATGCATGAACCTACCAGGTCACACACTTAACGAGTTGAACAAACTAGTTTGGATATGATCCATTAGGGGTTCTTTATAAGGGGAGACGCGAGGCTTTTGGGGTAGAGTTGTACCATCCACCGAAACTTTAGCTGCCACTCCCTGAAGGCCTAGCTGTGTATGTTGGTGCTAGCAAACCAGCGCACGACGTTTCACCTCTGGACTACATGTGGATATCACAGAGGAGCTGCTGCGATCATTGTTAATCGATCGAGGATGATCTGCGACATACATAGGGAACGTGAGAGGCTACTAGAGGAGATGATTGACTACTTCTACTATATCGACGTGCACGACATTATACCAAACTACTCTAACTCTTCTTCCGTTGTACTGTACGTCTAGTGGTAACGATCTATGATCTCTTACTTGTACAGCATCTTGGTTTACGTAGTAGAATTTTTAATTGCTCGCTAGTGTAGCCTAACCGTATACCAACAACTACGTCACCTAACGTAGTCCAAATTTATTTTTGTTGAAGTACTGACTTTGCATACTATCGGACGCACAGACACCAACATGCATAAATAATAAGAGGTTTACCCAGCGCAGGAACAATAATAAGATCTGATGCTGTAATTAATGCTAACAGTGTTGCAAACTTGCAATCCCAACTCGCCGGACTTGCGACGGCCGATAGACCCATTCGATCCAATCGACGCCGTAAGCTCGTTCGTGATAGCGATCCGAGCCCATCGTTACCCTTGGCATAATGGCATGAAGTCAAAACTAGTATTTGAATCGAACTCTCTAACACGGAAGAAACAAATGAAGGATGATCACGTTTGGGAGAAAAGCAAATTTGGTAAAAGGTTTTAATAAAAGGGTCTGTCTACATAACATGTGATAGTTTTTTCAGTAAAAAACTGTCACATTTTGAAAGTTCATTTACAACTTTATTATACATAAATTACAGTAAATTATTTATGTAATTTTGGTTCTTAGTCACTGTAATTATTCTTGAAAGTCTTAATAACTCGTATTTCCATCACATGATTCAAAAACTCACATGTACTTTGAGAGGTTGAGCAAAAACAAAGATAAAAAAAAAATTACAACTCCATTATACATAAATTACAGTAAATTATTTATGTAATTTTGGTTCTTAGTCACTGTAATTATTCTTGAAAGTCTTAATAACTTGTATTTCCATCACATGATTCAAAACCTCACATGTACTTTGAGAGGTTGAGCAAAAACAAAGACAAAAAAAATTATATACCAACAAAATACGGCAACGTGGTGAACCCGTTATGTCACATGTACTTTGAGAGGTTGAGCAAAAACAAAGACAAAAAATAAAATTATATACCAACAAAATACGGCAATGTGGTGAACCTATTATGTTCCGTGGTGAGGGAGCTCAGCACTGACCATCCGGACCTGGACGTGGCCAAGGTCTCATATATTTTTCAGCGCACAAGTGATCTCGATCGGCCTCGCACACGCACAAACCAAACCAAACCGGCTGAGGAGTCATGCACATGCCGTATTTTCTCATGCGCGTTTAGAACAACACAGTACGTGTCCTGTATTCATGGGAAAGGCGTTTAATCATTCGCATTAACTCACGCACAGTGCAGGATCTCACACATAAAAAAAGTGACAGTTTTTTAGTCAAAAAACTGTAGAATGCTAGCTAGCAATTCCCTTAATAAAAGGCTCACTTTCATCCATCAGCTTTAATAAAAGGCCAAACATATCCTCAAACTTTTATTTTCAAACCAAACAGGGATCTCACTTCACGTGACATGCTACATGTAAGATAAGTGGAATCCTAATGCATGTAGGTGAGTCAGCCAATGGGAAAAGACGTTTTGCCCTCCATCATTCCATCGATATTTACCAGAAACAATTGGTTTCTCAATTATTGACCAGATCCCTTCGTTCCTCGGCTATTTCAATGGAGGGCGGACCCTAGCTAGGGCGGCGGCGGGTGACGAGCATGGTGGCGGAGGCAAGTAGCGAGACGCTCGAGGTTAGACGAGCGCAGGCGCTAATCCGACACGACGAGGCGCAACGGCGGTGATTGAGCAACAACAGCAAGGAGGCAAAGGAGGTGGTTGAAGGCCATACGGAGTCTTGATGCCAGGGTCGGGCGTGGTGGCATGGCCATGGCGAAGAGCTGCATCGCAAGGAAGAAGGTGCAAAGGAGGAATTCGTGGAAGGGTTGAAGCCGCACTACAGAGACATGATTTTTCCCGAGTGCCAAAAACACTCGGGAAAATGGGCTAAACACTCGAAACATATTTCGAGTGTCACACTCGAGGAAAAGCACTCGGGATATATTAGTCGGAGAAAAGCGGTTTCGAGTGTTACACTCGAAATATAAATTTACCGAGTGTATCCGAGACACTGGAAACGTGGACACTTGGGGAAAAATAAATTGAAGCGGCTTCTCCAACAGAACGGAACTATTACCGAAAGTGTCAACACTGAATACGCCAAAAACACTCGGGAATGTCCCCCCCGTTTGACCGACAAACCAGGGAAAATTGACACGTGGCGGTTTTCCCGAGTGCATGGCGAAAAAAACACTCGGGAAAGCTTCCGACGGATCCGCAGGAAATTGCCACGGGTCAATTTTTCCCGAGTGTCTACACTCGGGAAACTTTTTTGTCGTTTTCCCGAGTTTCAATTTACCGAGTGTCGACACTCGGGAAATTTTTTGTCGGTGTCCCGAGTGTTGGCACTCGGGAAACTTTTGGTCTATTTCCCGAGTGCCAAACACTCAGGAAAGAGATGAGGCACTCGGGAAATCGACACACCTGCTGCACCCGAATTTTGACAAATTCATTTAAAATCCATTCCACAGCAATCAAATAATCAATCCATCCATTGCACAACAGTCAAATAATCAATCCATCCATTCCACAGCAGTCAAATAATCAATCCATCCATTCCACAGCAATCAAATAATCCATCCATCCATCCATTCCACAATATATGTATATATAAATGTATAGATCGAACAAAAGACATCATAACAGTTCCCGAGCTCACAACATTCAAGATCAAGTTCGAAAATGTAAGCATAAGGCATTATTATACATATGACAGCCCAAATAACAAGTATCACTACAACCATTTGCATGCATGAAATTTCTGCTTCAATCTTCCGTGCATAAGAGCATCATTTTCAAAGTTCTCGCAGATAGAGCAAAACTTAATATTAGTGCCATGTTACAACAAAAGTTAGGAATTGATACATGAAAAGATAATTAACCAAACTATTGACAAAGCAAAAAATTCCTTTAAATCATGATGAGCAACCTAATAACATGGCAAATCGTTAAGGGCATGCACGGGGTGTGGGCCACTAGCTTGTGGCCTAATTGATCATTTATCGCAACTCTCAAAATTTTGTCATTGTGAACTCTTGATCAACATTTATGTCTCAAGCACTTATCATCAAATTCATACAAAGGAGTGTACATACAAATTATTATATGTTGACACATTTCAAAAGAATTTATGATATAGATATAGAGAATTAGTTATATATGAAGCCATTTTTTCCATTTTTAGCAATCACCGATTGTGAATGTTTTCTAATATTGGTATCCTTTTAGTAGATCATAAAAATAGCAAGCACTGGTGGTGACCTCTCGGCGATGGATGCATTCACATGATCTTCAACATGTGCACCAAAGATCTTGAGGATTAGCAATGGGCAAGCGATCCGCCGTTCCTGCATTTTCATAAGAAATCGATTATAAGAAATTTGCGATGGCGACCAATAAGTACATTGCATGTCATTTCAATGTATTCGAATCAAGCACTCATAAGAGACTACCAATATAATAATCGATATCACGATTACTAGCAGGAGCAGATAAGTGAGGCGGTGGTTCCCCTGACGGAGAGGCATTAGGTGAATCCCGGTCCAGTACTGCATATTTGTTTACATTGTCATACATTAGCCAAGTATGATATATATATATATATATATATATATATATATATATATATATATATTGCATATTACTTTGTTATTGTACTACCACGCTCCAACTAACTTTGCATGAGCATTTGCTCTAACATTTATCTAGCCTCAATTTCCTCTTGCGACCTCGTCTCAAGCCGAGAAAATCGAGACTCGGAAACATGTGATGGTGGTTGTTGCCGACATTGAAGGTGTACCTCATCGATTGATGCAAAGACTCGTGGATCGGACCTCGGAGAGGGTGGTCGGTGTGCTAATGTAGCGGCACCCATGAAGAAAGCGACCATGTTTCTTCCCTTGCCACCTTTGTACACAAAGACTCGCGTCTAGTGGCGAATTCATGACGTCGTACTCGGGCCATGAATCTCCTTAGCGACATCAATATATGCACTGTTGGACAAAATCATCAGGAGCGAAAATCATCGAGGACAAAATGATCGAAATCGCACCAAGTGCTCTCGTCATGTATTTCGCACAAGGTGCCCTCCGATCACCCTCCTAGCGTCTACATATGCCTCCATATCGAGAGGCAGGCCTCGCTTTTCTTTTCTCGCACCCAAAAAACAACGGCGGTCAATAAATATGTATCGCAACATACAATCAATATGAACATGTTGACCTACCAGGTTCTTCTTGTAACGAGCCATGGAGGAGCTGCCTTGACGATGTGCTGTCCCGTCCATCAACAATCGCCGCTCCCTAGCAGCACGAGAGTCCTGCAACCATCGTTCATTGCACCACCTGTCTCGGAGAATCTGCTGCCATGCATCTTCACACTTCAGGGCCCACCAAGGTATTGCCTAAATTAACCAAGTGTTAAATATGAATAAACTAGAATTGATTGTAATCAAGGACATCGTTTGTTCAGTTGGTTACCTGCATGTACTCGTCGAAAGTGATATGCTTGTGGCAGGCGTCGGCCCTATGAATCATTGTCGAAGCACTTGTGTGTGGTAACAGATCACCGCTTGGATCGTGCCGTAGAACATCGTGGGATGAGCTTCTTAACACAATTCTGAAGCACTACTTTGGAATCGACTTCTGTCCGTCAAACCCCATCGAAACCACCACTACAATCAAAGAATAAAGAATTGATAAAGAATAAGATAATTAAGTTAGTTGATGAAAGCGAAAAGGAATTGATAAAGAATAAGATGATTAAGTTAGTTGACATTTATTACTTGGCTACTAAACATCCAAAAGAGGTAAATTAAACATGTCAGACTACTTGAAGTTTTAGTACCAAACAAGTGAGATTAGCTAGGTTAGGTTTGCATAAAAACACAAAATATCGACTTTGTCCTCAAATGGCTACTGAGTTGTTCAAAATGTTAGTACTCCTTGTGCAATTTAGATAGGTCTTTGGGCCGAAAACTACCATTTTTTGCCATGTACCGGCTAATAAATAGTTGATGATGATTTAGTTATGCGTCACAATTAAGATAACTATCCAGAACATGAATAGATTGAGCAAAACTAGCCTAATCTACCGTAAGTTAAGTATGGTTGTTTAATGATCTAGTTTGTATTAATACTTTGGAAAAATTAATCTTTGAGTTAAATAGTGGTTCTTAGTTAGGTGATTGAACATTGGGGCCAAATCAACCCTAACATGCATAGGAACACATAAAAGCAGATTTGAATATTTAGTCACTTACCCAAAAACTTTCCTCCACCCGCTGCAAACAGCTGTCAAATGGAACCTCTCCTTCAGCGGCGGCGGTATCTGCAGCGGCCCTGTAGTGGCACCATGTCCATGCAGGCTCCCGCCGTCCTCTGTATGTGACCAACCCAGGGAAGTGCCATCGAAGCAACACGCCAATTATGCCGTTCGGAAGTCTACGTTTGTCACCCCCGCCTTCTTCTCGCCATTGCCTGCATATTAGTTTTTTTTAGGTATGCAAGTAAGTGGGCTAAATTAGTGAAAGTGTAAACAGTTACTTACGTGTCGCCAACAGGAACGATGACAGTCTTCTCCTCCTCTCGGGTTGGTCGTCGTGGCAGGTTCGCAGGTCCTCGCATCCAAAATTCTTGTACCTCATGGTGCTCATCCTCCTCACCCTCCGCCTCAAGGTGTTGCTCTTCCTCCTCACCCTCCGCCTCACGCTCCACATCATCAGCACGTGAGGGCTGCGGGGTAGAGGTAGACCCCCCCTGCCCCCTCGAGGGGCCGCGGCTGCCCCACTGCCTCCTGGAGGGGCCGTGGCTGCCCCACTGCCTCCTGAAGGGGCCGTGGCTGCCCCTCTGCCTCCTGGAGGGGCCGTGGCTGCCCCACTGCCTCCTGAAGGGGCCGTGGCTGCCCCTCTGCCTCCTGGAGGGGCCGTGGCTGCCCCTCTGCCTCCTCGAGTGGGAAACAAGCGTCTGCCTCGACTAGAGTATGCTGCCTCGTCGACGCCACTCATTTTTTGGTGTCCTGAAATGAAATAAAATAAAATAAATCAATTAATATAGCGTAATCAAGTAAGCTCATAGAAAAATGTAATATAACATAATCAAGTAAGCTCATACAAAAAATTAAAAAAATGCAGCAAATAAATGGAAGACATACAAGATCATGCTTAGAAGTAGTGCGTCTACAATGGGATCCTCCATGAGATGGGCCCTCTAAAAGTCATCGTCACTATCATGAGGTGTTGACTCGGCGTCATCCCTTGATTGCCATCAATGTCTAGCGATTAAGTAGTTCCAAGTCTTCTTGGTTTACAACCTCATCGGCATCGATTTGAATATCATCCATGTGATCGTCCTCTTCCCCAATTATTATTTGAAAAGTCCCTGGTAGCCCATCTTCTTGAAAGAATAGGTCAACACCATTGTTGGTCTCCATGTTGTAGTCTCGCTCACTAGGGGTAGGTAGTTTACCATATGGTTGCACCTTATGTACTACCCACCAATCCACTAGACTACTCATAGTTTTGCATGGAGTGCGGGATGTAGTATACTTGGGTGGCTTGTTGAGCCACAATAAATGGGTCATTGCACTGGTAGGATTGATTGATGCTAACTTCAACCAAAGCCCAAGTGATGTATCGTCGACTCCCTAAGCGGATGGAACCAATGACATTTGAATAACATAAGTTTGAGAGGTTTGCTACCATGGAAATATAGTTCAATTATTTCTTCAATTACTCCATAGTATTCAACAGGTGTATCACTCTCATCTTGTCCTATAGTCACCACTCCACTGTTAATTGTTGTTGCATTAGGCGTTCCTCTCATGTGTCGATGTTAGGAAGCGGTACCCATTCACATCGTAGGTACTATTGGACAGCACCCGAGTGTGGCATCCTTGAGCAACTTGCTTCAATTCACTACTCATAGACTTGTCCTTGAAACTCTACAGCATAAATAGAATAGGTTTCATGTATTAGTTCCTCTTTACTTAGTAAATATTATGTGCAAGGGGGAGTAGCTAATAGAGAAGTTACTTTCTGATAGAACCAAGTTGGGAAATTCGGTTTACAATTCCCGGCACCCTTCCTAAGAAGGGTCGCAACTTGTTTTTCGGATGGGTCTCGGCGTTGCTTGCACTCGCTCTAACAAATTCCTATAGGCAACAACACAAGTATATTAAAACACTCATGCATCAATTATTAGGAAAAAATAATTGTTGCATACCTAATGTAATCATCCACTTCGGAGAGGTTGGTAAAGACATACAACATCACAGTCAACCACTCATCCCGCGATAAAATTTTGGGAGTACCACGCTGAAGTGTCACCTCTTCCGGTGAAGAGGCTAAGTTAGCAATTATTTTGAGGATGCCAATATTGTATCGTGAGGTTTGATTGTGCCGTCACGAACATTATCGACAAAGTATATTGATGTGAAATGGGAAATTTCCTCAATTATATGCGCCTCGGCTATGGATGCTTCAACACATGATCGATTTTTTGCTTTGCCCGTAGTTCCTTTTGCTCCCTCTCAATTGGATACATCCACGGTTTTGCTTGGTCCCCCATCCTAGCTTCATAGGGAAGATGGAGAATCAAATGTTGCATTGGATTGAAGAAGCGGTGGAAAGATCTTTTCCAACTTGCAAAGCAACACGAGGCACTTCACGCTCCATAGTTGATATTACCATGGGATCTATCTCTTTCGCACATAGTCATCGATAAAAGAAGCTCAACTCCGCCATCACTTGCCAAACACACTGGGGGCGTAGCCACGGATCATCACAGGAAAAAGCGTTCCATGAATATGTGGTAGTCATGGCTCTTTAGGCCATTGATGCGCATGGTAGCTAAATTCACTCCTCTTCTCAGATTTCTTTGCATACCCATCGAAACTTTAGGTGCGAAACCATTCCAAAATCTCCTTCCTCTGAACCCTAGTTAGGCAATAACTAGCTCTTGGCTTTTCCCACTTGCCGATGGTCGGCTTATGGATCATATTGGCGAGGGCACTGTTGCAAAGCTCCTCTGATCAAGGCGAGCCTTCACATTGTCCTTCGTCTTATGCGGAATGTCAAAGAATGTGCTAAATATGGCCTCTGCAACATTCTTCTCATTATGCATTACATCTATGTTATGGGGAAGAATGAGCTTATGAAAGTATGGCGGCCACAAACTTGGAATGTGAGTCAATTGTGCTCCTCACCATATTTCTCGAACCCATCACCATCATCAAGAGGCTTCAAAGCATCTAGGCGTGCACGAACCTCCTCACTGCCAGACGGCGTGGTGGTCCCTGCGGACAGCAATATTGGCCCTAAATCCGGTTGTATCATACGAATTCGTGGTCAATTGGAAGGAATTGACGATGACAATCGAAGAAGGAGTGCTTGCGACCATGCTTTAGCCAATGACCACATAACATCTCCTCTGATTGGGCATGGCATCTTCCCATGTCTGAGACCACCCGCAGAGAATATCCCGTCTGCAGGAAGTCATGCATGGATGTGTGATGCGACCCGCATAGTGAAGTTACTGTTTCAATGCCCGATCATATGTCACTATGCCTTGTTCCCAAGCATGTAACAATTCATCCACCACCGGCTCCATGAATACACTCATATTCTTCCACGGGTATTCGGGACCGAGATTATCAACGAAAGGAATATGTCTTTATACGCATGCAAGCGCAGGGTGGAAGGTTAAGGGAATGACAAACACGAATAGCAATTGTGTATGGCGCACCCCCATACCAAATGGGTTAAACCCATCGATTGCAATTGCAATTGAGCGTTAGAGCTCATGGCAAACTCTACATAGTCTCGATCAAATTGCTTCCATGCTTCACCATCGGATGGGTGGACCATCTTGTCATTATGGTACCAACGACCATGCTTGTGCCATACCATTTGTTTGGCGAAACCTCGGAACATGTATAACCGTTGGATTAAGTGGCACAAATGGTAGATAGCGAAGTATTTTTTACGCCAATAGGAAGTCGCCTCTTGACCATCACGAGTCAACCTCAACAAACCTAGACTCACCACACTTATCACAATGATCTTTGTCCACATTCTCATTCCTAAATAGCATGCAATGATTTGGACAAACATCTATCTTCTCATATGGCATATTTAGTGCGCTTATCAATTTCTTGGCCTCATACAAGTTAGCGGGCAGTTTGTGACCATCTGGGAGAAGAGTGCTAAACAACGCTTAAGAATGCATCAAAGCAAGCAATGCTTGTCTTTGAGCCGAGACTTGAATGACAAGTAGTGGGTGTGATGGCATCTAGTTGGGACACTGTGTGTGCCCATGAAGTGGTTGACTCATTGCGGACAACATATCAAAAAAGCCCTTGTTGCGAGGCTCGGTTCTTCCTCGATGAGGTGGCCCATATGCATGCGCACATCATCTAGCATGTCTTCTATCCTACTCTCATTGTGGCGCCATCGTCCGTTTCCTCCTTAGCATCGATGCGCTATGTTGTGACTCGCCGTGATACACCCCACGGTATAGCCTACCTAAATCCGTACTTGCAGGTGTGCGATCATTGTTGCCCTCGTTTGTGGCGTGTGTTGAACAAGCGAGAACAAGGGCACAACACACCCCGTCCATTCGCCTAGCAAATGCTCGATCCACAAAATCGCCGACTTTTCCATCCATTCTTGGAGTACAGTCACCCATCGCTCTCGCCCGGTGTACATCCAACTCGATCCTCGGCCATCCTAGTGTACAAAACATAATGCATATTTTAATCCAACTTTTATTTATGTCAAAAATTACAACTCTGAGCTAGCTAGAAGCTACCCTATGATGCATGCCCTATATATGTACACTAAAAGCAGTTGACATGAAGACAATATATATGTCGAACTTCGGGAGGCGAAGGATCGAATTCTCTGTGTTCATACATTAGTCGGGATAGCTAATGTACGCAGTCAAACAAAAGTGATAATCAAAACATATCACGCATTATTAATATTTATTGAGTTTATTACAAAGGGCACGAGGCCAAATAAAGTAAAAACAATGAGCGAAATAATAGTAGTAGACCAGCGATTAGCCACGAGGCAATAAATGCAGAAGCGCTGACCTAAGCGTCAAGATCCTCACCGTCTTGATAGATATCTTCTCTGAATAAAGATTATTCAGCAAGAGTGAGCACTACTACCGTGCTGCTTAAGTTACACCAATATGGAATTGATATGCATGCATAAGGTAGACAAAGGATCTTGGCAAGGTTATTTTAAATAAGCGGCGGTTTTAATTTAAATAATCATATTAGATTACAAAGCCATTTTATACAATAATCTAAATCACCATTTTAAATAACAATAGTTTATTGTGGATAACCTCCATAAAGATGATGGATATCCTCCAATCACAATAGCTACCGCTTGAAATTTTCCCGCAGGACTATCCATCACGAAATTATCTGTTGAAATCATTTTAAAACCAAAAACAAAACTAACTACAGAGTGGCTTTGCTAGCATGTCCATGGCCAGTGGTATAGCGGCTATTGAATAGTTTTACACTCTGCGAGTTTAAAACTATTGAATAATCACTTTTAATGTTGATGCAATCTGTGAGATTTAAAATCGAAAAAGTCATCACTGAGTAAAAAGTGGTATCGAGCCATATCATTGTAGGACGTGGCCTTAGAATTTTCTTAAGATTTATTTTTCAAAAACTAAACATATTTTGAGTCTATTCAAGAGTCTTCTCAACACTTCTTTTTAAAATGGTTATCAACTCATCTTATTCTTTAAATTGTAGATGGTGAACAACCAACCGGATTTCCCATGGAATTTTCATGGGACATCTGGTCTGCACTTCTATGGAAGATGATGCAACACTTAGGTTACAACCAGAGACCAACTTATCAAGGGTACATGTATAAAGTGGGGAACCAAGGCGTTGGAGACTTGAAGTAATCCTCTCGCCAACCTTCAACCAAACACAAACCACCACATCTTGGCCCCGGTGAGGCGTGATAATTTCGTTGATGGACTTGAGGATGCAGCCGGAGAGGCAACACGTCGCCTCGCCATATTTACAACAATTATTTTGAGGACTCAGGTTTCACTACCACCCCATGCACATTCAGGCTAAATTTGGATAGCACCTTTAGATCTCTTGAGTATGAGGACTCTCTGAGCTTACTCACCAAGTGGACTGTCTAAGGCAATGGATTATGCCTACGGGAACACTCTGGATGAAGCTGCGTAATACTCGATGTACACGCTGAATCAGAAGAAGAAATTTGGCAAGCGGCGGAAGAAAAGTGGCTATATACAAAGGCGGAGAGGGTAGTACTTGCGAGGCGATTATACCCTCTTACACCTTAGTTGTATCTCATATGATCGTTAGATCACGAATTATGAGCTATCAATGTCTCTTGTGATAGCCATAATCAAACAATAAAATAAAATAATAAAAGGACTATTTTGGCAAAATTTGGTTCTTTTGTCTTGTGCTTATTAGTTCTTGGGCTGTTAAAAATATTATTCCTTAGAACTTTATTTATATACTCTATTCGAGTCTTTAGAAGATTCCTGAGATGGTTACCACCTGTGCGGCGATGGTAGCACTCAAGGCCAAGGAAATCCAAGCGATTACGGGAAAACCACGTCGGCAACCACCTCCTCCACGGCAGAAGGGCTCGATTGGCGCGGATGATGGCCAATCGACACATCGATAGACACTGTTAGCTCGATCCATTAACATCAACCAAGCAAACACCGGCTCAAGCACCACCACCACCTCCACTGCACAAAGATTGACCATGGCGGAATTTATGCGTGTCGTCCACCGACCTTCTCCGGTGACCTGAGCCAATGGATGCCGATGATGGATCCGTGCTATCGGGAAGAAGCTGGATATCACTCAATGTCTTGATCGTGAGAGAGTCTGTTTGCCTCTCATCGACTCACGGTCCCGCATCGAGAATGGTGGGATAACTATAACATCTCCCATCTTGATCGCAGACTATCTCTTGGGAGGAGTTTGTGCGGGCTTTTCGCCATGCACATATTCCATGAGGATAATGACCCTAAAGAAGAAAAGAGTTCCGCAGCGCTCAAACAAGGCAACCGCCACGGTGGGGAATACTGCACAAATTCAACCGGCTTGCTCGCTATGCCCCGGCAGATGTGGCTAGTGATGAAGAAAGGCGAGAAAGGTTCATGGATGGTTTAAGCGATGAGATCTCGGTCGGTGGTCTCCAATGACTACACTTGACTTCCAGCGGTTAGTGAATAAAGCTTTTCGCCAGAGGCCAAACATCTGCAGATGGAGAACCGCATAGCGAAGGATGGCGCTCGAAGTACAATCTTTGGAGGACAACCCAAGCCTCGCGTTACTGACCTCGACCACCCGGCGTGGAGGATTCGATCTTCCACCCTCGAGCTCGGTACCAGCGCGCCCCAATACTTTAGGCTTCGTAGCAACTCAAGCTGGAGGTCGGTCTCGCAGAAGAATCGATTTCATCGGCAAGCTGGAGTGACTTGTTTCCCTTTACAGCGAGGCGGGGCATTATGCTAACAGATGCCCTAAGAAGCGCAAGGTGCACCACACCGCTAGGCGACACCGGGAGTTCCGACCACGGTGGCAATCAAAAGCCGGCGATCCGATTATCACGAAGGGCGTGTGAACCACGTTACATGAGAGGAAGCTCAAGCGACACGGATGTCGTCCTTGTATGCGTTTCCAATCAATTCGATACCGACATTAGTTCTATTTGATTAGAACATCGCACTCTTTTGTTTCCAATAAATTTGTGGGAAAACATGGGTTACCTATCTCTCCTTTAGATAATCCTATGATAATTCACTCCCCCGGACTCGAAATGAGAACTAGTTATCTTTGCCCAAACCTTACCCTTGAAATATCCGGAGTAACCTTCCTAGCAGATTTGATAGTTTTGCATTCTCAAGGTTTGGATGTGATTCTTGGAATGGATTGGCTAGCCAAGAATCAAGGACAAATAAATTGTGCCAATAGGTCTATTGCTCTTACCAATAAGCAAGGAATCTCGGTGGAATTCAAGCCCAAGACTAATCTGGGAGGAAGATCGGTTCTAACGGCTTGAAAGAGTTAAAGCTTGGAGATATACCGATGGTACAAGAATTTCCGGATGTTTTCACGATGAACTACCGGCATGCCACCCGACAGGGCGTAGTATTATAATTGACTTAGTCGAGGACCGCCCCAATCTCAGCGACCCTATAGAATCTTGGCCAATGAATTGGCGAGATGAAGAAAGCAGATAATGGAACTAAAAGCAGAAAGGTTATATCGCCAAGCTCATCACCTTGGGGAGCGCCGGTATTATTGTCAAGAAGAAAGACAATAGTATGAGAATGTGTGTGGATTACTGAGATCACTTAATGAAGTGACAATCAAGAATAAGTACCGCTACCTAGGATAGATGATCTGTTTGATCAATTAAAGGGAGCAAGTGTATTTTCAAAGATTGACTTGAGATCGCTATCACCAAGCTGAAGATCGAGACGGAAGATATCCAAGCTGCATTCACAACGGATATGGGTATGTATGAATTCACAGTGATGTCGTTCGGTTTGACAAACGCCCGCTTACTTCATGAATATGATGAACAAAGTGTTCATGGAATTCTTGGATAAGTTTGTGGTTGTGTTTATCGATGATATTCTCATTTATTCAAGAATGAAGATGAACACGAGGATCATCTCGAGAATAATTTTGGGAAAACTCGGAGAGAATCGACTTTATGCCAAATTTAGCAAGTGCGAATTTTGGCTAAGTCAAATGGCATTCCTTGGACATATTGTGTCACAGGAGGAGTCATGATAGATCCGACCAAAGTTGAAGCCGTAATGGGTTGGAAACAACCCAAGTCATCCTGAGAGGTGAGAAGTTTCCTTGGATTAGCGGGTATTACATGATTTATTGAAGGGTTCTCCAAGATAGCAAGACCCATGACTCAACTTCGAAAAAGGAGAAAAAAGTTTGAATGGACGGAGGCTCGTGAAAAGAGTTTCCAAGAACTGAAAAAGAGATTAGTTTACGCACGGTGTTAATCTTTTGATATTCATAAGGACTTTGAAATCTTCTGCGATGCATCCCGTCAAGGACTTGGATGTGTACTTATGCAAGAAGGCAAAGTAGTGGCTTATGCATCTCGTCAGTTAAGACCACACGAAGGAAATTATCCGACTCATGATCTTGAGTTAGCAGCAATTGTGCATGCTCTGAAAATCTGGCGGCATTATCTCATTGGTAACCGCTGTGAGATTTTCACGGATCATAAAGTCTGAAATACATTTTACTCGGTCGAACTCAACCTCAGACAACGAAGATGGCTAGAGCTGATAAAAGATTACGACCTTGGAATTCATTATCATCCGGGTAAAGCAAATGTAGTTGCAGATGCCCTGAGTAGAAAGGCGTATTGCAATACCATTTTGGTTCGAAGAATCGGCGTAATTGTATGAAGAATGAAGCATCTAAATCTAGAGATTGTCAATCAAGGATGTGTCAATGCTTTGGAAGTTCAACCCACTCTTGAGTCGATTAGAAAAAGCAGGTTAGAAGGCGAAGACATCAAAGAAATCAAAAGAATATGAGAAGAGGCAAAGCCCGAGATTCTCGAAGATGAGCAAGGAGCGGTGTGGTTGGAAATCGCATCTGTGTGCCTAATCGTGAGGAATTAAAGCAGTCAATTCTGAAAGAAGCACATGAATCACCCTACTCCATTCATCCGGAAGTACCAAAATGTACGGGATCTGAAGAAAGTATTGGTGGAGTCGACATGAGGCGAAATCGCTGAATTTGTTGCCGTTGTGATGTATGTCAACGAGTTAAGGCAGAACATCAAAGACCCATTGGTTTGTTACAACCATTACCAATTCTGAATGGAAGTGGGAAGAAATTGGTATGGATTTCATTCTGGGACTTCCTAGGACCCAAGCAGGATGTGATTCCATTTGGGTGATAATTGTGATTGACTAAAGTGGCCCATTTCATTCCGATCAAGACCACTTATCGAGTAGCAAACTAGCTGAATTATATGTGGCCAAGATTGTTTGTTTACATGGTGTACCTAAGAAGATTGTCTCCGATAGAGGTTCTCGGTTCACTTCCGATTTTGGAAGAGTCTTCACGAAGCTTTAGGAACCAGACTCAACTTGATCTGACTTATCACCCTCGAGACGGATGGTCGAGGCGAGCAGCGTCAACCAAGTTCTTGAAGATATGCTTCGAGCACATGCCTTAGACTATGGAAAAAGTTGGGACAAGAATCGCCCCTTTGCGAATTCTCGTACAACAATAGCTACCAAGCTAGTCTCTGAGATGTCTCCATTTGAGGCTTTATATGGCGAAAATGTAGAACTCCACTCCTTTGGGATGAAGTAGGAGAGCACCAATTCTTGGACGAGAATTAATCAAAGAAGCTGAGAACAAGGTTAAAACAATAAGAGAGCGTTTGAAAGTAGCTCAAACCCGAGCGAGAAAAGTTATCTTGACAATAGTCGAAGAGAATTGACCTTTGAAATAGGAGATTTTGTTTATCTCGAGTTACTCCACTCGGAGGAGTAAGAAGGTTAGGACTAAAGGAAAACTTGCACCAGATTTGTGGGCCCTTACAAAATTTTGGCAAAGAGAGGTGAAGTCGCTTATCGGTTAGAAGCGCCAACCTCCTTGTCTGCGATACCTAGCGTCTTTCATGTGTCACAACTAAAGAAGTGCCTTGAGTGCGGAAGATCAAACTCTTACGGAAAGTATTGATCTACAAGAAGACCTTACTTATGTAGAACAACCAATCAAGATTCTAGGCGTCGCGAGGCGTGTTACGAGAGCAAGATCATCCGATCATATAAAGTCGATGGAGCCACCACCCGAAAGTGAAGCCACACAGGAGCGAGAGGAAGATCTTAAGGCGATATCCCCATCTCTGGTGGTCAAATCTGAATCTCGGGGTCGAGATTCCTTTAAGGGGAAGGTTTGTAATGACCCAAAATTTCAATTTCAGAGAAAATTTAAAATTTATTTATTTTTGTGGAAATTCTGAAATTTTTAAAACTTTTCCTAATTAGTTAAAGATAAAATAAATTTAACTACAAAATCTATTATCAAGTTTAAGTTGGAAATAATTTTATTAAGTCTAAAATGTCTCTAAGAATTTATGTGAATTTTTCTAGAATTTTTGGATGTTAATTGTTATATTCTAAAGCCTATTTTAAATTTCAGGATTAAATTAAATAGAAAAAAAAAAAACTTCTAAAAAGTATTTGGGTAAAAGCCTCGGCCCAACTCCTCTCTCAAGGCTGCCCACACAACTAACTCATCAGCCGTGACGATTAGCATCGGACGACAAACATGTGACCACGCCACACGCGCCTCTCCAAGCCTCACGATCCGCATCCAACGGCTTGTGACCTTTCTTCTTCCCCGCTTCCATCTTCCTCGCGCGTCCGCGCGCACCGCCGCCATGGCCGCCCTTCACTCAAGCCTTAACGCCGCACTTTACTACCCCTTTTCTCGGCGTTAAATGCGTTAATCAAACCAGCGCCTCTCGCCGCGCTCACTCGCTTGTTTTCCCCTCTTTAACCCTCTTTAATCTCCCGCTTCGCTCACGCGCCATTGAAGCCACATACGATCTCTGTCTTATCGATTGCCCGAGCCCTATAAAAGGAGCAAGGTGCGCTCTTGCTCCCTCAATCCACGCGACCACTCACTCACTCTCTCGTTCTCACCTTGAGAATTTGGAGATTTTTCACGGCGGCCAAGTTTTGAATTTTCTTCGATTCCGGCGCTCGTTGGCACCGCGTCCTCGTGGCCGTCATCTTCATCATCGTTGACTCATCGCGAACTTCTTTGCTCATCTCCGTTTTGTCGGAGCGCCTCAGAACATCTTCGTCACCATAAGCCGCCGCCGCCGCTAAAACCTCAACGCCGTCGAGTCTCCGGTCACGTGCGCCGCTAATTTGGTAAGCATCGTGTCGGCGTCTCCCCTCTCGAGCGCGCCCATTCACACCCCTCGTAGTGGTGCGTGGCGTCGGCGAGGTGTTCTTGAACTCGCTCCATCGGAGCGTGGCCATGCCACGCATAGCGCCAACGCAGCGCCACCTCAGCCGAGATCCGGCGTGGATGCTGCGTGGCGCCACGTCACCCTCACGGCGCCATATCACCACAACCCGAACCCTAAAGCCACATGGACTTAGTTCATATAGGCCGTGTCTATGACACTTAGGCCCCACATGTCGAAAAATTATTTTAATTCATTTAATTCCTGGAAAATCATCGCTGGCGTCAGCATGCGCAATAATTAGAATTTCCTTTAGGAGAATAATTCGAGAAAATTGTTTAATAACAGATTTAGTTTAAAATTTGTAAAATTCATAACTTTTGCATTATAACTCCAAATTAGATGATTCAAGTTGCTAAAATTTTAGAAAATTATTGTCTAACTAAATAAAATATAATAAATCAATTTAGAGTCCATTTTAGTTCTGTTTTAGAATTTTGAATTCTTTTAAATATCAAATTTAAGATTAAAATTTGTAAAATTCATAATAATTGAATCCTAACTCCAAATTTAGTGAAACAAATTTCTAAAATTTTATAATTTGATTATCTAGCTCAATAAAATAAAATTATTATATTTAGACTTGGTTTATTTTGTATTTCTGAGTTTTATTTGAATTTTATTTGATTTGCCTTATTTTCACGTTTAGACTTTGGCGATTAGGGAATTTGATACTTCTCAAGATTTAGATTTTCCAGACTGCTTGAAGGCAAGTTATACTTTGACCATTTTGCCCTATTATTTTAAAGTTAATTAAATTCAGTTTTTAAATTATTAATTGCATGCATAATTTTATTCAAATATTTCAAATTCTGTTTAAATAATTAGTTATTCCTATTATCCTTGTATGCCAAATTTTGGATGTTGCCTTGACATTCCTTTGTCACCTTAGATAAATTATTATGTTTAATAATCAAATGCTTCATAAATACTTAGACCATGATTTATGTTTTGGGAGAATTTTAGCCAACTCAATAAAATTTCTTTGAAAATTAAAACTATGGTATTGTTTTACCATAGAGAAATTGTAAAGATGGTTTTATAGAAATAAAATCAAAAGGGTTTGGACTTGGCGAAAAGGATGAATGGTGGGTGCGAGGTTTATGCACGGGCTTAGTCTGGTTAAGATTAAGACCGAGGTTTAAATTGAATGAGCCCCAAGTCAATTGAGGACCGGTCTTTGGCGCATTTTGTTATGCCTTATCGTACAACCACATGTCTGTATGGGCGGGACACAGCTAAATAATTTGTAATACCTCTTAGTTATTTGTGCTATGTTGTATGTATGGGTGTCGGGTAGACAGTTTTCCCATCTGGCGCAAGAGGGGGTTTTCGGAGGACGGTCAGTCCAATGGAAGCGAAACCTTAGCGGGCACAAGTACTTTGAGGTAGAACATTATAACGACCTTGTGATGTTTGCTCTGTCACACGCCTTAGGAAGCGTGGATTGGCCGACACAAAGAGTATAATATCTCGTGTGGGTAAAGTTGTACAAACTCTGCAGAGTGTAAAACTATTCGAATAGCCGCGTCCACGGTCATGGACATGCTAGCAAAGCCACTCGAGTTAGTTTTGTTTTTGGTTTTAAAATGATTTCAACAGATAATTTGAGGATGGATAGTCACTGTGGGAAAATTAGGCGGGTAGCCATTGTGATTGGAGGATATCCATCATCTTTTATGGAGGTTATCCACAATAAACTATTGTTATTTAAAATGGTGATTTAGATTATTGTATAAAATGGCTTTGTAATCTAATATGATTATTTAAATTAAAAGCTAACGCTTTCATAAAATAACCTTGCCGTATCCTTTGTCTACCTTATGCATGCATATCAATTCCATATTGGGTGTAACTTGCGAGCACGGTAGTAGTGCTCACTCTTCTTGAATAATCTTTATTCAGGAGAAGATATCTATCAAGGCGGTGAGGATCTTGACGCCTAGGCTGCGCCCCCAGACGATTGACTGTGGCGAATCGTTGGGTCTACTACTATTATTCTGCTTCCGCTGTGTTTTACTTTATTTGGCCTCGGGCCCTTTGTAATAAACTCGAATAAATATTAATAATCGTGATATGTTTTGATTATCACTTTTGTTTGATTTGTGTACATTAGCTATCACGGACTAATGTATGAACACGAAGAATTCGGGATCCTTCGCTCCCGAGTTCGACAATATATGATCAGCAGACATAAAAACACTTTCTTTCAATATATATGAATACCTTGCTACACGTTAATGTAGCATTGTAATGCCGACATATCAATCCACCATAAATGGACAACACAAAAGAAAATAAGCAAACTTTATTTCTTTTTGCACTTATCCATTACCTTCTGATTACTTCTTGGAGGTGAGGGCCGAGGAGGCTGCGGTGGGGAAGATGGCTGCTGTTGTGTGTCGATGGAGGCGATCGGTGAGGGGGCAAAGCCTTTGAGGCAAGTAGCATGAGCTATATTAGGACGAGAATCGGCACTTAAGCATCGAAATTTAGACAAAACAAAAAATTTATTGAAGTGAAGTGTAGATGTAAATCTTGTTGGACATACTTAATCTTATGGACCTTATACTGATTACATATAATACTGATAAAAACCCTAGAGCTCATTCTCTGAAGGAACCAGTGAGGAAATTAGGAAGAAGAATATTGTTAATTCTTGTGAGGTATCAGATTAACTATATTGCACCCTTTCTATACGCTCTTTTCATATGATTACGTGGTGTGTTTCTACTTTCTACTAATAGGCAAAGTGAGAGGCCTTCTTTTTGTGTTGAGTGTTGAGTTTGTCCCCATCCATCGGCTGTTAATTCCCTTTAGGAGGCAGCCAAGACGTGTGAATTTTGTTCTCATTGCAGATTTCAGGAATTATATTCATTGATCAAGTCTCCTCTGTAACATACATACATACATACATACATATATATATATGCAAGAATTTGATTTCTTACAAATTATTTCTCTTTAGATATTTTCTTGCCTTGGATCAAGAATTTTCAAAATGGTTAAATGTTGTGGTGCATGCCAAAAACAAGGGCATGGCATGGGCACACCAAAATCCACAAGAGAGGACTGAAAAAAGAAGAGGAAGAAGAAGAAGAAGCGAAAGAAAATGAAAAGGTGGGATTCTTGCGGTATGGGAAGAATGCATAGTCGATGCAACTTGATGAGAATTGCGAGAAAGGAACAAAGATAATTTTCTTGAATAGACTAATAATGGAAGAAGCTACGCATGGTTGATTGGTTGGTTCCAAGATCTAAAAAGCAGGGAGTGCCTCTGAAAAGAAAGTACATACTATATACTTGTCTCTTGAAAAAGAAACAATTGGAGTATGTATACTAATCTCAAATAATAAACAGGAAAAAACATTTGATACTTTATGGTTTGCGGAAGTTTGGAAATGAAACCACTACAGCCGTTGGCTTTTACAGAGTGGTGTAATTGGGACTGAGGAAAAGTGGAAACTTTTGCCTTTTTCTTCTTCATCCATCGATCGATTATTGACATTGTCTAGTCGTGTGAGTAATAGTTCATTATGAGAATCATAACTAGGAAGCTAGATTGGTTATAACAAAATCACCTAAGTATCTCGCTCCACCAATTTGTTATTATGTATCAGAGAAAGATGCATGGCTGATCCTCTTTTTCTTCAAGCCAAGAGTTACATATCATTATCACCCTTATTCTCTTTATAAATTCAACTTAAACTTTTTTAAAAGTTAAATGTAAATTGAACATGCATGATTGATCTTCTTAGAGTTTCTTCACTACAATCTCAAACAGGGAACTAATTAATAGCTAAACAAACAAGCTAGACCAACAAGCCTTTTGATGGAGCATGCGTGAGTAAATAAAGCTATATATTCTTCTTTGTGACTTGAGAGTAAAAAATGCCTCTTAATTTTATGTGATCGCTCAGGGTAATTTTGTTACTCCTCAATGCACATATGCCAATATTTATTTTCTCATGCTTGTAGAATTGAAGCTCATGTATGCTAGCTTTTGGTGTTCTTGAGTAGACAATGCGTTGATCGATGATGATATTGCTTTTCCTGTTTGGCTATATATCCTAGTGTGGGACTTTGTGATCGGGGAAGGATATATAGTGATGTGTATGGCACCACCACTACATGCATGCATATATGGAGAAGCGAGAGGATCAAAATTAAGGCGCAAATTAAAGAAAATCCTTGGGCCTTGTTTTACAAGTCTTAATTACTTCTCCTTCATATGAATTGGGTAGATCCTACTCATTTCGATCATTGCATCGAGACAAGAGACAGACACATGACATTATGCATGCCATCTATATATAACATGTCTATATATTACGCCTTTAATTTTGCCATTCAATGCACGGTGTACGATCCATGCATGGATCGAGTTCGATCATCTATTATGCATAACCCGACTTGCGGCGGTGTTAATTATGCGTGTCGTTTTGTTTCAACGAATGTATGCATATATGCGGTGAAGCACTTTCGTCTTGAGAACATATCTTGAGCTTGCTAGCTAGGCCTATTGAGTGCAAAAGGAAGCAAGATCTCCAAGTCATTATGAGACATGTATTAAAATGAATTCCAAATCATCACTTAGTTTAGAAGCTCCACAAAATCTTTCCTCGGTTCTTCCGTGCTAGTTGGTGGCTTTAATTAGAATAGCTCGATCCTACGGAGGAATCAAGAGGGGTTCAACCTACGGAGGAGTGGCGCCGGTCGGAGGAGGAGCCGGGAGGCGAGACGATCGGGGGCCGTGAGGAGGCAGACGATCGAAGGCGCCCGTGAGGAGGGAGCCTGGGAGGCGGAGGGGGCGGACCGGAGGAGGAGGTGGGCCGAGGGGCCGGGAGGCGGAGAGTCGGGCGGCCACAGAGGAGGGAGCCCGGGAGGCAGACTGGGAGGGCGTGGAGGAGGAGCCGAGGAGCCAGGAGGAGGCGGAGGCGGGCAGGGCGGAGGGAGGAGAGGAGGAGCGGGATTAGGGTGAGCCAATGCTTGGGGGTGGGGTTTGGGAAGGAGGAGCAGGAGGAGCAGGAGCAAGGGGGAGAAATGGCGCGGACCGTTATTTTTAGCTCAGAGTGTCGACACTCGGGAGATAATTTTTCCCGTTGCTCCGTCGAGTTTCCGAGTGTCCTATCCGACACTCGGGAAAGTTTAATTTCCCGAGTGTTTAATGAGGCACTCGGGAAGTTCCCGAGTGTATTATTCAAAACACTCGGGAAACTTCCTAGCACTCGGGAACTTCGACGATTCTGGTAGTGTGGGTGACCACAAATGGCAGTGTTGCCATGCTTGTGTAGTTTTGCGTGCAGGAATAAACAAAGGTGGCATGCAAGAAAAGGTGAGCAAACCAAAAAATGCATGAACAGTTCAAAGGACCGGATAGAACATTGCATTAGTCAAGGGCATTTTTGTCTTTGTACTCACCTCCGTTCATTAGAATCTCACTAATCCTGCGCATGTGGCATGCCACGTAGACTGAGGTCCTTCTTTGATCCAAAAAGAAAAATTTGGAAGCCTGTTTGGCTTTTTTTTTTCAAAGGTGAGGGACGAAAGAAGACCCCAAAGGAAACATTGATAACAAAATTGACTATTCTCCATGTTTGATTGTAACGTCCCCAAGATTCTTAAGTTAGTTTAGTTGAGCATCTCATTGATCATGTGCGTAATTTTTGGTATAATTTTAAACTCTTATTGTTTGTAATAAAGTTCACACAGAATTCGAAACTTCCAACTGGAATTCAAGCTTCCATTGGAATCAAGAAAAATGTGTCCATGAAAGTTTCTGGAAATAATTTATTAAAATACTAGATTATCCATCTTGAATTGTTATGAATTTTCCTAAATTTTTAGAAGTCAATCTGACGTCACCAAAATTCAAACCAACTTACAAATGCAAATATGAAAATGAATTAATTCCAACAACTAGAGAATAAACAGTACCTGAAACAAATTTTCCTAGGTTCTAATTGAAACCGAGAGCACTCACACAAATTTTCAGAATTTTTAGATTTTATTTCCTATTTTTAAAGCGTCAGTCAAACCTGTTGCTTCTCGGTCAAATCTACATTTAAACTCAAACACTGTTGCTCTGACCTGACGCGGTCCAACCAAACCACCTAAACGCACCCGACCCCGACTCAAACCCGTCACTGGCCGAGCCCGAGTCGACTTGGTTCGACCTAACCAGCTTGGCACAACACACCCCTTTGCTGAGCCGCTGACGAGGCGGGCCTACTCGTCAGCCTCGTCTTCTACCTCGGGCAGGTGCGAGCAGAGCTTGAGCGCCATGCGTCAAGCGCACTCTGAGCCACTCCGTTGACGCCATCACGTCCACCACCTCCTCAACCAACCCTGAGCTCCACTAGCTCACACTGTGACTTCCTCCGTCCTTAGACTCGCACAAAACCAACCCTACCCCATTCTCTCCCCTCACTTCTCTCTTCGGCCGTGGGAGAGAAGGAGGCAAAGCCCCCTTCCTATCCTAGTAAGCGCCGCTGCGACAGTGCCATCCTCTTTCTCTATCTCCACCATCCCCACTTTCTCTAACACGAGCTCCTCTCTTGTCTTGTAGCTCTCGGAACACGGTCGCCTCATCGCCGCTTTTGGTGCGTGCTCTGGAGGTGACAAAACCGTCGCACCGAGCCGATTTCCCCTTCGGTGAGCTTCGAGCCCTCCAACCATGTCTAGGAGCTCCGCGCTGCCCTGTTGAGTGTCCCTACCAATTTAATTGGTCTTTGGTGCAGGAAATTGCCCCCACGGCCTTTGTCTTCCTTGGCTCCGACCAAGCTCTGCCTTGGGCCGATTCGTCATCTCCAGTGAGTTAGCTTTGACATGATCCTGTCCATTAGGTTCCGGGGGTTCTACTATCTCTCCCCTGAGCTCCCTGCCCCTTCTCTGGCTAGGCCAAGCATCGTCGCCGTGAAGCCCTACCTCCGTGCCACCGTCGTCCCTGTTCCGGTCATCGCAGTGCCGCTCCGTCTTCATCGACCGACACCTCGTGTTCTTGGTGGCTAGAAGACCTCAGCGCACACCTCCCCGGGCCTCCTCAACAACTGTAGCCTTCGGTCCATGAGCGCCACCCAGTCGTCTCCGCCTCCGGCCATCGCACGCGCGACACCGGCGACCATCGGGCCCCACGCCACCCTGGGTAAGTTCGCTATTGCCCTGCGCACCCGTCCGTGTCAACACTGAGCCCGTAGCTCCGCTGTCGCGCCGACGACGAGGTTCACCCACCGCGTGCGCACGAGTGGCTTACTCTGACAGTCACTGTAGCATTTAGATTAGGGCAAATCTCGGTCGTTAGGACCTAATTAATGCTTAGTCGTTTTAATGACAATCTTATTTTCGTTGATGAGTCTATTTCATGTGGGTCCCATGAATACAAATTGAGGCGAATTAAAATCTGGTTTAACTGTGAGTCTATGACATGAGGGCCTGAGCGCCATTAACTATGCTGTGGACCGAAGGGCCACGCACTATTTGGTGAACCGTGTCTATGATAAGTAGGACCTACCTGTCAATAGGATTTAAATTCGGAAATTAAAAGAAAAAGAATACTATCCAGTGGACCCCACCTGTCATAGACCATGGCTAGGTTAACCTCGGTACAAAAAGTATTTAATTCAGTTAGACATTCCGAAACGAATTATTTCTACATTGAAAAATCAAATAACTTCAAAAATTCATAACTAATTCAAAACAACTCCAAATTGAATGAAACCAATTTTGTTGGTTTGCATTTTAAATGCACTTTCACATGGTATAATTTTTAAACATGTTACTGTCCCGAAAAAAATTCAAAGTTAGAATTAAATTCGGTTTAGTATTATTTTTACACTAAAAATGCTTTTAACTTTGAAAATTCATAGAAAATCCATATGGACTCCAAATGAGATGAACCAAGTTATTTTGGTCATGTAATTTTATTCTCTATTTATATATGTAATCCTTTTATCCACCACTATTCTACAAATTTTCGCGAAAAATTAGATTTTGGATGAATAGTGATTGAAACCTATTTTTCAGCATTTTTCCAAAAGCTGATTTTCAAACTACTATAACTCTTGCATACTAAATCCAAATAAAATAATTCTTTCACCTAAATTCATATAAAATCTTAATATACCTACTGTATAAATTTCATACAAATAGGAAGATATTAAATTTTTGGATGTTTTCGGCGTTATTGTTCTTATACGATGTTTTCATGCGTTCGTTATTTTACGAAGACTCGAGTATGATCGAGAGTGGTATTGAGCGGCACGTGGACCATCCCTAGCAAAGGCAAGCAATCCTCTCCTTTGATGCATGTTGCTTTCCTATTAGTTTCAAAAGTATTTATGTTGATTTTCAAGTATTATATGCACTACTTTACTTTCATATACTTGTATGTCACATGGGTAGAATTAGTTATATCCTCTTGCTGCATTTGCCTTCCTTTCAAAGTTGATTGCCCTGTTACCTTGAATGATTAAGGTTATATGTTATATGGGAATGTTTGCTAATTTGTAGAACGATGCTTAGCCGAGCAAGTAGTTGTAGTCGAAAGCGGTTGATGGAGCTAGTCCATCAGCCGATGGATTGAATCGAATCTTGATGAAATTTGAGGAATGTATGGATTGAATTATGTTGAATTTGAGGAGTATGTCCAGATCTTCGAATCTGGTTCTTGTAGACTTGTTGGGCAGTGTTGTTGCATGTTGGACTTGGACGGGTGATAGGGTGATGAAGGGAGGTTGTCTTGGACTCGTGTAGCCCTGTCTAGGTGATTAAGGACGAGTCTACGATGTGTCAAACCAAGTCTCACGTGCAACCACACATAGGGTTTATGGGCGATGGCTTGGCTAAATAATTTGTTGTGTGTTGGCTATCAAAACACAATTAGATTGACAATTATTGTTGTTGTGTTGTCAATCTAGTGCGGGCATATTAAATGTCGTCTTACTTGCCCTTAAGGGTCTTTTGTGTTTGCGAGTAGCTGCGCAGGGGAATTACTTACACAACGAGGTATAATCGTGGTTCAGGCAACCGACAGTCTGCCATGGGGTGTATCCTCGGGTAGTTTGCTAGTTAGGCACATGACATTATAATGGCCTCGTTATGATATCTCAGTCACACTCCTACGGAAGAGTGCATGGCGACATTATGAGGTATTCATATTATGTGGGTAAAGTTGTACACCTCTGCAGAGTCAAATAATCTATTCGAATAGCCGTGTCCCCGGTTATGGACATCGCTTGGTGAAACCATGCATAGTTTGCTTATGGGTTTTGGGTTGGGTTATGTTGGAAATGTTATGTCCTGTGTTGAATTGCTCAAATCTTGTATGTTGTCACGAACACGAAGTTCGCATGTTGATTTGTTAAGAAATGAATTGTGTCATGAACGGGAAGTTCGTGTGTTGATTATAATTGGAGTATCTATTGTTGTTGATCATGAATTGGAATTACCTACTATTATATAATGTTTCTAAATGTTTAACAAATGACATTTTGAATCTATATCGGTTATCTCAATGAAAAACTTGCTTTATGTTGAAAATTGCCTAGTGTAGTAGCCTTCCTTTGACACTTGTATGTATTTATTATATGTTGCTATTTGTAAGTCTTGCAAGTACGTTTTTGTACTCAATCGGATTGTCCATGCTGTAGGTGAGAAGTCGTTCGAATCGAGTTTAAGTACGACAGATGATCCGGCTTTAACTCCAGTTGGTTGCTTGTGGGTTTGGGCATGCCAACTTGGTTATTTCCTTTATTTTCTTTAATTACTTCCACTGCGATTTATTCTTTATGATTAAATTTGGCCGGTCGACCCTCTTATGCAAAATCAGACCATAAGGTTCTATTTGTTGATGTTGTAATAATGTTTCTATTATTATTGCATATTTGAGTATGTATGTGATGCAATGTTGTGTTGGATATGTGTATGTTAGCCACTGATCCTTGGGAACTAACATGAGACACATATTCGACACTCGAGATCATTTTCGTTTTTTTGTTAAATGTTGTGCTTCTGATGTAATCACTTGATTTAAAACGGATTCGATTTAAAATGGGCCATCTAGTTTTGTCTGCTACAAATCACAGTCAATCTTCACAAAGATCGGAGCCAGCGCCAGGAACCCTAGCCGCCGGGCCGGTGCAACCCCATCAGTCCTCCGTAGGCCCCTCCCCTCTTCTACGTGTTTTTGTTGGCGTTGGGTGGGGGAGTTCTACGTGTTTTTGTTCCCGGGGGCAGGGGGTGGGAATTTTATTATCTTGATCTTCTCCGGCGAGTTCTTAGCCGGATTTTATTTACCCACAATGGGTTTTATCAGATCGATTCACCTAGACGATAATGGCGACACCTACGCCAGAAATCGACAGCAAGTTGAGATGGGGGCAAATACATCACCTCTGATTTTCTTTTGATGAACAACACCACTACCAAGGCGTAGGTCCTACACATAAATGGAGATCAATGGTAATATACTTCCCACTGACGTGCTTGTCGACAACCAACGTACTATTGCAAGATAGGAAGTTAATAGCAAGGAAGATAAAGAACTCCACCACTTCATCGACCCAAGGACTCGCTGAATTGTTAAGCCTCTTTACTATCAACGGGTCGCCCCGAGAGCTATAGTCACAAGAAAAGGTGAGGAAACAAAGAGGAGGTCATTAGCGAATTCGGGTTTGTAGCAATGAGTAGTGGTCGCGTGAGGGTGAGTAATAAGCGCCTCCTCGGCAAATTCTACACCAACCGATTGATCGGTCTAGCTCATACTACGGATCACGAATCCTCGTCGAGAAGCACGGAGGACCTTGTATTTGAGCAGTCTTTGCTATATAATCTTGTAGCACCAGTTGAGAAACTATGCCATCGATTTACTGTAGCAAAATGTTGTAGCAATTGATCTCGTCCTTCGCTTTTCGATTGGGCAGTGAAAATCTCTCCTAATTCCTGTGCACTGTAGCATCTCTGCATTGAAAGCAGTAATATAGAGGATCCCTCTCCCTCATACACATACAAAAGTACGTACTATTACACATCACCCGGCCATCTCCACATCCAAATTTAGTAGAAAGAACGCACAAACAATGGCATCTGGACCTTGTTGTATGTCGTTGCTTAAGACCTTTGTCTTGATTCTGCGGCCGACCAATGCCACATCGGCGCCCACAGCTACGAAGGTGGGCTTGAGGCCAGCGGATGCATAATTAGCTTGGAAGGCCATCAAAGGTGGACCCAAGACAAAAATTGAGTGGGGCACTATGCATACAAGCAAGTTAAATTACATAGTCTAAATAACATTATGTGACGATGTACTGGTTTTCGGCCAGAGTGGATATCAATAGAGGAAATTAGTCCAATATCATTATGGATCAAAATTGAGTGGGGCATAGGCCCTACTCACCCTACATGGGTGCCTTACGAAGGCCACCCGATCTGAGATCGCCTCGTGCAAACACTTTGGCACATAGCAGTTGGAGCTGAACAACGTACCTACTGTGGGCGCCAGTGTCGACACTAGAGTCACGATGACTGTAGCCCTCGGCGCCCAAGGTAATCCTTCGTCTTGCTCGATGGTGTGGACAGTGAACGGTGTGTTGCCTCGTCGAATGGTAATGTGCCCTTTTATATAGTTCTGTGTGACCATGCGGAGGCCACTCCACGGTTTGTGATGAGTAATTGACTATGCTTGTGTGATTTGTTGAGATTTGAGTTTGAAATTAATATGAATTCAGAGGTGCTGTTAGGATTGAATTGGTCAGACCGGCCCTTATGGCGGTCTGACCGGACTGGCCGATTATGAAAAAGTAGCATTTTGGAAAACTCCAAAAATCACTTGTGTAGGGTTGTGAGGTGATTCGTTTGCACTAGGTCTCATTGAAAATAGAGTTTCGATGAAAAACTAGATATAGTTTGAATTTTCCAGAGAAGATGTGGTCTAAGACTTGGGAAAATTTCCCAAGTTGTCTGACTAGCCATTTGCCGTGATCAAATCGGCCAAGTGGCGATCTTCTGAGGGTTCTTTGGCGATCAAAGCCGCTGTGGTGGCGATCGACCAAGCCAAGCTAAGTGTTGTGTGGATTTTGTCAAGGGATTTGGTGATGGTGTATATGCGTTGCATGTTGTGTTTATGATTAATGTTGGTCAGATTGGAATGAACTTGTGCCTGAAAATAGTTTGCTTGGTCTATTGTTGTGCAGGATTGTCTAGAGTCAACTATGGTTTGGCGAGGAAGACCAGGACTTTGTTCGGAGAACCAAGGTCCAAAGCGGCCATGGAGATTAGGTGAGATAGTTGGACTCGGACAAGGTGCAAGACAGACATGGGCTATGGAAAGCACAAGTGGTCAAGATCGAACGAGACATGTGGTGCGCCAAGTGACATGGGCCTGTTTAAAAGCGAGGACGGTTCGGTGGAATCCGGACGCATGAGAGGCTTGATGGGGAGTTGTTGGGGCTGCATAGAGGATGACGAAGCATGAACAATGCTTCGAGGAGAAGGAATCGGGAAATGCTGGTGGAGGGGCAATATGGTCATTTGCCCAAAACTGGAAAAGTGAGTGGTTTGCAAAACCGCGATGGTGGCCTAAGTGGATTATGTAAAGGAGACTTCATGGAGGATAATACATGGTGATTTCGGGCTATTAGAGACAATGGTGAAGAACAACGCTTTGAAAAGCGTGCGTGAGTGAAAAAAATCTGGTTGTGTAATGGGTTAACGGGTTCCCATGGGTGTGTGTAGTGGATGTGATCCACTTTTATCCAGGTATTATGAATGTTGTAGGTTATTGTTTAATATTTCCATAGAGTACAAGAGCACCTATTTTGTTTGAATAGCTTAAATGTTATGATATTTGCAAGTCGGTTGTTTTGTAGATCGTCGCGATTGGACAGTGTCGTGGTAATTAATAGATTAAAATTACTACCTTATAGAATTATAGTTTTCGTATAACATGAAAGTGGTAGGTATTTGCCTAAGTTTTGCATAGAGTGCTAACTCTTTGAATTGGGTTTAGAGGTGTAAACGTTATGACTTCTGGAGTGATGCTCTCCTGAATTACATCGCCGTTAAAAGCTATCACATAGATTGCTTTATTATGTGTAGTAGATGGTCGAATAAAATTACGGTCATAACTAAGAATAGTTAGATAGTACTCCATAGTTTCCAGAAGTGGTAGAGTTTGCTATTTTTTATGTGTTAGAAAAATAGATATAAAATTGTTTAGCATGTTGTTCGGTAATGTTCTAGATTGACCTTCGGGGTAAAACGGGGATTTAGATGGCGTAATCAGAAAATCTGCATAAATAGGAAATTGTAGAAAAATTTGTGTAGATTCCAGAAAATATAGGATTTTCTATGTTTGTATTCCAGGAGTGAAAATTATAGTTGTTTGATCACCAGGACAGCGGGTGGGTTGTCTAGTGAAGAGGGGTTAATTGTGTTGGGCTTGTGTGTAGGAGCAATCTTGAGTTGTTTTATGTTTATGTATTGTTGTTGCATGTTTTTCAGGTGGGTTATTGGTTTTGTATAGGGAATGTTTCTTTGGTTCGGTGTCGTCCTTGCATCATTATGATTTTCGTGGTTAAAAAGACAAGTACATGGTAGAGTGGTAGATATCAGTTTATTTGCCACTTGTCTTTACAATTAACTTGCCATAACATTTATTTATACTTTATTTATGCTTATTTAAATGTTATGATTATGATGATGATATGACCATGGGGATAACATGGAAACAATGATAATGGATCATGTTAATGGATAATAAAAAATGTTGCATCATTTGCTTTCATCATGACGTGATTGCATAAGCCAGGTCGGTGAGAAGGTCATGTAACTATTCCGATGTGATTTGTGAGTAATATTACATGGCTAGTCCAGAGATCTTTGGATAAAATCCTACAGAGGTAGGGACTCCACATGATGGAGGATAGAGTAGTTTACTAACAGGTGATCACTCCGCTATACCGGTATCAACTGATAAAGTTGCATATGAGCATGAAGCATACTTGAGCATTGCATACATGAAAATATAATGATGTCAATTAACTACATGAAAGGTGATAATGTTAATTGAGTATGAGAATGATGATAATAATGATTTAATTGAATGATAAGCTATTTTTTATTGTTATATTATGTACTTGCTGAGTCTTGGATCCCTGTAGTGGGACATTCTGGTGTTATTTTGTTGGGGGTAAGAGAAGATTTTTTGGAAATGGAAGCTTATGATTCAAGCAGATTTTATGTAAGTACGGGGGTTAGGAACAGGCTAACTAATTTCATATGGGAGCTGGTGGTAGTTTATGGGTCTGCTCATCATGAGTTTTCTCAAGCTTTTTTAGAGGAGTTGGACAGGAAGTGCAAAAAGACTATCCTGCCTTTGGTTTTGGATGGTGATTTCAATCTGATCAGAGAGTTAGGGGATAAAAATACAAATAACTTGAATTGGAACCTTATGGACCTTTTTAATGAGTTTATTTCTGATAATAGGCCACTGGAGATTAAAAGAGGGGGTGCTAATTTCACTTGAACTAACAAGCAAAAGTGTCTTGTTATGGTGAATCTAGACAGGATTTTAGTTTCTACTGATTGGGAGGCTAATTTTCCTTTCTGCCATGTGTAGTGTTTAGTAAGAATGGGCTCTGATCATAATCCTATTCTGTTAGACTCTGGTGAGGGAGAGATTGTTAAGAAGGGAAGATTCTTCTTTAAAAAAAGTGGCTTTGTCAAGGGAATTTCAGTAGTTTGATTCAGGACAAATGGATGGAGATTGAGAGTAGATCTTCTGAGGAGTTTTACTCTTTAGATAGGTGGAATGGTTGTATGGACTCAAAGATATTATTTGGAATCTGAGTTGGAAAAGCTCTATGAAGTGGAAGAGAAGCATTGGTAGCAAAGGAGTAGATTGGATGGGTTTACTCAAGGGATGCTAACACTGGTTATTTCCATACTTGTGGCAATGGGAGGAGAAGGAAAAACTTTATTTTCAGCTTGGATCATGATGGGGTCCTTCTGAGAAGCAAGAATGAGTTAAGAGATCACATTTATGGGTTTTACAAGACTCTTTTTGGCTTTGAGAAAGATCAAGAGGTGGGTTTGGCTAGTGAGATCTGGAGTCGTAAGCTTAGAGTTTTAGAGAAGGATAATCTATTTCTGCTTCAAGAGTTCACTGAGGATGAAGTGTGGAAGATCATTAAAGATTTGCCAGTTAATTCGGACCCTAGCCCAGATGGTTTTCCTAATCTTTTCTATAAGGAATTTTGGGGGTGATTAAGAAGAATTTTCTTGAGCTGGTTAAAGATTTTTGCAAAGGGGATCTAGATCTGAAAAGACTGAATTTTGGGTCTATTACTTTAATTCCTAAACTTAAAGAGGCTAACAGTATTAAACAATACATGCCTATTTGTTTACTAAATGCCAGTTTTAAGATCCTAACAAAGGTTTTAGCTAATAAGCTGGGGGTGATTGCTGATAAAATAATTAATGATAGCCAATCTGCTTTTATCAAGGGCAGAAACATTCTGGATGGGGTGGTGGTCCTTCATGAGATTGTTCATGAGATTAGATGTTCAAAGAGGAAAGTGGTGATTTTGAAAAAGCCTATGACAAGATTCATTGGAGTTTCTTGGAAGAGGTGATGGTGAGGAAAGGTTTCTCTGATAGTTGGATTAAACTGGTTATGAGTTCAGTTAGAGGGGGAAAAGTTAGTATTAACATTAATGGTGAAGTGGGTCCTTATTTCAAAACCTACATAGGTTTAAGACAAGGGGATCCTTTCAAACCTCTCCTCTTTAACTTAGCTGCTGACGCTTTAGAAGAGATCATAAATATAGCCAAGGCTAAAGGTTTGGTCAAAGGTGTTATCTCTCATTTGGTTCCAGGGGGGGGGGTTGCCTATTCTCCAATATGCAGATGACACTGTGATTATGTTGGAATGTGAGGATGAGTGTTTTTTGCATCTTAAGTTTTTGCTTTACAAAAGTGAAGTCTATGTTCTGGGGGTGGATAATGCGGAGGCTACTAAAGTAGCAAATATTTTTGACTGTAAGTTGGCCCAGCTCCCTATGACCTATTTGGGTATTATGGCTGGGGATAGACACATTGGAATGAAAGCTCTGATAATGTGATTAACAAATTGAACAAAAGGTTAGACAATTGGATAAATAACTTGCTTTCTTGTGGGGGTAGATTAATTTAGGTCAACAATAGCTTGAGTAGCCTTCCTGTTTACATCATGCGCTTTTATAGATTTAGTGAGGAGGTGCATAAAAAGATGGATACTATCAGATCTAGATTTCTTCTAGAGGGGAGCTAGTGACAAGTTTAGGTATCATATGGTGAATTGGGGGGCTGTCTACAGGCCCAAGGACTTTGGAGGGTTAGGGATTGTTATGTGAGACCCTAGGGTATTTAACTTGTAATACTTAGCCATCCACTTGACTCTAGTATCACAAACCAAATATCCCGTACCTCGAGAAAATGTATACATCCCAGAAGTGCTGTATACACACCCTTTTACAAAATCATGCATCAATTCCATACAAACATAGAAACGAAGCACAAACTTGACGAAAGACATACATAATAGAGATTTTATTACAACAAGGCCAACCGGCCACACAAGCTAAAACTTAAATAACAGCGGAAGCAATTATGCCATAAGATGGCGATAAACAAAAGCCAACCGGTTTGCCATTACCCCACAAGGCAAACTGACCGGGCCGCCAGCTAGTCGTCAAAGCGAAGTCGAAGTTGGTCTCACAATGATTAATCCCTTGGGGATCAACCTCCTCTGCAACAATTAATTAAGCAAAGCAAATGAGTACAAAAATATATTCGCAAGACTTACGTATAGTGTAACAAGCCTATACATATGCTACATGCAAGCTTATTTAAGTGGAGGAGGCTCTAGACTCATTTTCAGCATAAAGCAAGTTTTCATTTGCAATAATGTAATAGATTTAAAGCAGTTTTACAATCTGTTTTTAATGTTTAAAAAAAACAGTGAGTAACAACATAATAACAATAGATAGATGACAACAACAACCTAGAAGTGACTAACCCAATAGTCACCACAACAATAGCATGAATTACCCATTCATACCACCCACATCAAGTTTTAATTAAAAGGTTATAGTCTAACTCTCGAAAGACCTCCCCAAGCGTGTCCATAACCTAGGACAAGGCTATTCGAATAGTTTGAACCCTACAGAGGTGTACCAATGTACCGACACGCCAAACCGCCTTTTCACCACATGATTAAGCACACTTCCTTTGGTATACCGGCACGGCTAAGTCCTACGAGACATTTCCAATGGATGATGCTAATTAAGAGTCACGACAACCCAAAGGGTAGGATGCACCGGCCCAGCCTAAGCAACTGTATGTGCTCCTAATCCCTATAAAAACATTTTAACCACCATCGACTCATAATTAACACCCCCCCAAAGTACTTAGTCAAGAGGGGTTCCCAATACCCTCGTGTGGTTAGCACGCAAAATTGCTTGGTTTAGTGTAACAAGATGTTCGGTCCTTGTTGACTTAGGCACCATTCCACACACCAACAGATCACACCATCATCTATTGTGCCTAAGTCTAAAACAGTTTTATTTTCAGTTTTTGACTTTACAAATTAACAAAGCACAAAGTGCTGGACATAATAGAATAATAATAAAGTTTTTGTGTGATCAAGGTCATCAACATAAGTCGACAACCGCCCAATTCTACCGGTAGCTAAGCATTTCTAAGCATGACACCGAAAAGACAATAAAAGAGTATAATTCAATCACCGGGCTCTAATCCACCAACGAGATTATTAACCTATGGTTTGTGGCAGGGGATAACAATTTAAGGGCAACCATGCAATAGGAATAGCTACCTCTAATCGATAAAATTACTTTGACACAAAAGCATGCATACATACAATTTGTAAACAAAGTATTAGACTTTAAAATATAATGGAATAGAATATGATCAAACTGCTTGCCTTGCTGAAGTTGCTCAATATGCTGCAGAGGATCACTCTCGCAATCAACGTCATCTAACGGTAGGAACTGACAAAGCAAACATAATAGCGAATAAACACCAAAATTCCAAAAAGTCTTTAAAAAATTATGAAATTAATACATAAGATAGAGAATGATTTTAGATGCATTAAGGTGAAAATTTTAGTTCAATTGGAGTTCACAATAATTTCTTATGGAATTTCAAAGTTTAACCAATTTCACGTTGTAAATAATCTATTTTAAATTTTCTACTGAGAGTGGCTATGACCTTAAGACTTTATACTAAGTATATATTAAAGATTTTGAATCTTTAAATTGCCTTACCAACATGCATTTTTTTTAATCTTAATGACCTAGTTTAACTGACCCAAAAACCTTTCCCAAAACTTGTATTTAGTAAATATCATTAACCCATCATCACTACATGTATTCTAAGATCACCTTCTCTATTCAACATCTACAAATGAACATGTTTTCAAAAATGATTGACTACTAACTAAACCTCCTCTACAATTCATACTCCAAATTTGTTAAAACACTTGAGTGATTAAAACAATAGCTCTCAATCTTACTATCATAAGAAGGTTTGTTTTTGCAAGAGGTTTCTACAGACACTTCCGCTTCTCTCTACTCCCTTCTCTGCTCAGAAACAAAAAGGGGATCTTACTGTTGTGCTAACTTGGTTTGCTTCTGTTAGTTCAGAGTCTAAAACAAAACTCAATTGGAACAATAAAACTTCTAAGGAAATGAATTTTAGAAAGGTCATCAGCCCACTGCCATGAACAAGATTTTACTTTGGGAGCTTTTCTATTCATACATCTTAATTGAGGAAAATTGTTGTTTGGAGTTGTTACTTAACCTTCCCTTTTAACTCACTTATCCAAAAGTTTATCAATTTAGGCTACTACTGACAGGTAAATGCCGAACTGTCTGCTTGAAATAAGGGCATTACCAACTACTGCGTTAACAAGGTCATAAACCTATTGACAAAATTGATAAATTTTTAGGTTAGTGCTCATGCACCCTTAACAGCAGGTTTTTCTGAACTTAAGAGCTATTATCTGATCTTCCTTATACTCAAACTTCCAATTTTTGCTAACTCACTGGAGTGACTCAAATGACAAATACAAAACTAGGTAGCATTAGCCAAATGGTTTTGCAATTGAGTTCTTCTGACAAAACAACACTTCTTCTGATTAACATCTCTTATTTGCTCAAGAGTTCAACTCAAAAACTATACTGATCTTTCAACTACTCAACCTACTAATGCATTCTTTTCAAATTGCTTATCACAAATTTGAGTGGCATCATTATCAGTCACATGACTAGTTAGTAGCTCTAAACCTTGTACAGGTGGGTTCTCTGGTTTAGTGATAAAGAAGTTCATACACCGAGATGCACAAGGGACAGAATAGAGGCAGCTCGAGCAGTTTGGGGGCGGCGCTGGTTGCCGACGGAGGAGGCTGTGGCGGTGGCTAGGGTTAGGTGAAATGGAGCCGGGGAGGCATGGGGGTCCTGTGGGCGGTGGAGGCACAGCCGGAATTGGTCGGTGGCGGCTGGAAGGCGGAGACAGGCGGCGTCGGCAGCGTCGGCGGCACAGTGACAATGGCGGCAGAGGTCCGGTGAGAGAGGGGCGGGGATAGAGAGAGCACAAGCATGAGGAGGGTCAGGGAAACTCGCCTGGACAAGCCGTGGAGGCGGGGCGGTGCCGAGACGCGCTGGCGGCGGGAGTTCCTGGCGGCGGGACGATGGCGTCGTGGGGGCGGCGGCCAGGTGAGGGAGCGCTGCATTCGGCGGTTGAGGGAGATGCTCCGGTGCTCAGGGTGTGGCGGCTGGGCTAGGGCCGTGGGAGATGGGGCCGACGCGGGCTGGGGCGGAGCCAGCGCAGATCTGGTGGCGCACGGGCCATAGGGGCAGGGGAAGACGGGGTCAGCACAGATCTGGTGGCGCCATGGACAGGGAGGCGCGAGCGGCTCGGAGCTGGTGCAGCTGGGGCGGCCGAAAGGCGGCGGCGGCGGAGCAGCCGGCCGGGTCGGGCGAAGGGAGGAGCCGGGGCGAGCTGCGGCACCAAAGGAGGAGAGACACCAGGGGGCGGTGGCAGCATCTCCAGACCGTGGTGGGAGGCGGCGGTCGGTGGTGGAGGCGGCGGGCTGGAGGTGAAGGGTCCAGGAGCACGGCTCTGCGATTGAAGAAAAGGAGGAAGGGGAAAACTGGACTGAGGGCAAAGGGAGCTGCAGAGGAGGTGACTATGGGGGCTAAAGTACTGGCAAGCATTAACTGGCAGTAGAGAGAGCCGTTACGAGGTGACAATACACTGCCTCCCCCCCACGCATGCACTGGCCATGGCGGTCTGGTTCGCACGGGCAAGGGAACGACCGAGGTAGAAGAAAGCCATGTGCAATGGGCCCACCGGTCATTGACTCGATTCAAAGTGGTTCAAGCCTAATAGCCGAGTGGGTTGAGCCCAACCAAAAGCATGGATCGGACTTGAACCCAACAGGAATTTGACTTTGAATTGAATTTAAAGCTGAGACTTTGAAGAATTTTTACAGGTAGCAAACTAACTCCAAAAATTTTGAAATTTTAACTGGAGGTTCCTCACTCCAAGATTAACCTTGCATAAAATTTTTAGAGGCTTTCATGTAGAGAATTTTTCTCCAAAAATTCTGCAAGGTTATGTTCTAGGGTTTGACCATAGTCAAACTTGTTTGACTGCCTCTGAAAAATTATAAAATAATTTCTAAAAATCATGAAACTCTTCAGAGGTGTCACACAGCATCCCTAGAATCAAGAAAAAAATATTTCCCAAGGTTGAACACATGATTCTCAACAAAGTTGAAAAAGGGGATTGACTAAGTCAATTGGAGATTTAGATTTTTGAATTCCACAATTCTTTTACAAGAATTATAGAAAAGTTCAAATACTACAAGATGCAAGAAAAGTTTTAATTTCTTCTCATTTTCTTACATTTGAAATACATACCCATATTTGGTTACATTTGAAACACACACCTAGATTTGGTTACATTTGAAACACAAACCCTGGTTTGGTTACATTTGAAACACAACTTGTATTTGGGATGTTACATGTTAACACAAGGGTAATAAATGACTGTCTTTTAGCCAAATGGATTTGGAAAATAAACTCAGCTAATAATGAACTTTGGTTTAGGATCATTAAAGCTAAATATTTCCCTAGGGGTGTTTTTCAGAGAAGCAAAAGCTTTAAGTGGTTCCCAATTTTGGAAGAATGTGTAGAAGGTTAAAAATTTGTTTAACAAGGGGGCAAGATATAAGACTGGGAATGGCTGTAGTATTTCTTTTTGGGGTGATGTTTTGTTGGGAGATTGCCCTTTGAAGGTCAAGTACAACAATCTCTTTAACATCTGTCAGACTCCTAATATGAGTATTGCCAATGGACTGGTGGAAGATGTGTGGAATATTCCTTTTAGTAGGAGTTTTGGTAATGAGGAGGCTTCCCAATGGGAGAATCTAAAAAACTCTATTATGGATGTTGACTTGAATGATGAAACAGATAAAGTGGTGTGGTGTCTTGAGAAGTCTGGGGTTTTTTTTTTGTTAAATCTTTATACAGACAGTTGGTTTTCGGGGCTATTGTCTGTAGGAAAATACAGAAGTTGTGGAAAAGCAAATTGCCTTTGAAAGTCAAAGTTTTTATGTGGCTTTGCTATCATGACAGAGTTAAGACTCTTGATCAACTTAAAAAAAGGGGTGGAAAGGGGATATTAATTGTATTTTGTGTGGTTCTGAAGAAACTATTGACTATGTATTGTTCTCTTGCATTTTGGCTAAATTTTTTTGGTTCTGTATGAACGAGATGCTAAGTTGGGAGCGTATTCCAGGATCTTTAGATGATTTCCAACTGAATTGGTTGGAGAAGAGGGGAGCTAATGATTATAATCTTGTTCTGTTTAGTTTTGCAGCTTTGGCTTGGAATCTTTGGAAATGTAGCAACATAATGGCTTTTGACATGAATTTTCCTAAGCAACCAATGGAAATGATCTTCAAATTTTAGTCTTGTTTGCAGCAATGGAGTGTTCTCATCAAGAAGGTGATAAAGAGAAGATGAACTTAGTTCTTTTGTAATTCGAATATTTCTGTGCATACTCCTGTAATAGCCTAGTTTAAGCTAGTTTGGTTGTTCTTAGTTCTTGAACTTCATTTGGTATTGTAAGCTGGTGTTTCCAGCTGTAATACCTCGTTGTTAGTTAGAAATGTTTCGGTTCGAATTCAAATTTAAAATTCGCATTTCCGATAATTCGTCGATACTTCTGGTTTTGGGCCTGGGCCTTGGACCAGCAGGCCCAAGAGGAGGCTTTGTGGACCAAGGAGGGCTGACTTGGAGCCAAAGGGGGGAGGCAGCTGTGAGGCCCAAGCCCACCAAGGGGGCCAGCCAAGAGGGCTTTAGGGGGGGGCGGCCAAGGTGGAAAAAGAAAAAAACCCTAGGCTCCCACCCTTCCACCCCTTCTCCCCCTTGCAGCCGCCACTCATCCTCTCCCCCCCTTGTGCGCCACTTCCAGCAGGGGTGCTGCTCCTCCTCCACCCCATTGGTGCCGCCCAAGGACCTGGTGGCGCCCCCCCTCTCCTAGAGCTTTTCCCCGGTGCCGATCTCCTCGTTGTCGGTCTCCCGCGACAGATTGGTGGAGTTTTCGCAAGGATTCAGATCAAGGCAGTGGGGGACTCCTCCACGGTTCGATCTTCGTGTTCCTCGGCACACCAAGGGTAATGTCACTCGATTGTCGTTGGTTGTTTAGTCGTAGGGGAGAAATTGAATAGATTCGATTGAATCAGTGTCAGTCTGCTGTAAACATCACTCTGTCCAGATTGTTGCGGGGGCGTTTTCGCGATCTTAGATGCCGAACCAGTAGTTTTGATCTCCTATAGATATGTAGAGGTTGTCCTTAACTTTCTATGGCCGCCGAGTTCACTTGATTCCGACGTTCGAGTCAAAAGTTATGGATGTTTTAGCATCCGCTGTCCAGATTTCTGACGAAACAGAACTGATGTGATAACTTGTAACTTATGACATGGTAATTGGCAGAATCTGGGATTTCCCCCAACTAGGTTATGGTAGGAAATTTGATAACCTTTCCGGATTGATAAAGATTGATCAATTCGGAGTTCTAGATTAAAAATTATGGTCGTTTTGGTACCGCTGTTTATTCTGTAGACAGTTTTTCTGTGCTGAAAGTTCACCTGGCTGTTAACGTACTAAATTGGCCGAATCAAATTATCTTGCCAACTAGAGTATTGTGGGTTTGTCAGTCAAGAGTCCACAGAAACTGGATTCACCCCATTTGGAGTTCCAGATCAAGAGTTACGCCATTTACCGTGCTGCTGCCCAGGGGCGGTTTAGGGCAGAATGTGTTAATTTTCAGTTTAGAGGTTCTAGTTATATTTTGAATCGCCGGGGGAGCGTTGTAGAACTTTATCTAGTATTGTCATGTTCGTCGTACCCTTATTTCAGTTATTTGTTTGTTAGGAGGAGAAGCTTCAGGTTTGGGAGCACCGCAATCGCATATTAACGTGTCGCAACGCTAAAGGCAAGTACCTTAGTGTTCCTAGGATTATGACATGTTGAATGCTTGATAATGGTGTTGAATTACTAAGTACCATGTTATTACTTAAATGTTCAAATTCAATCCATGTGGTTACCTTCATGATGGAGAACATGTTTTTTTGTTGTTCATTATTCACATGTCATGTTCCGCATCCACATTTCATATTTCATCCATGGGAGTGGATTATTATATAAGACCCATCAATTTCAGCATGGGCACGTAAGACCCACCATTCCAATGTGGGCAGTTCGGGACACCCGTACGGAATGTTCTTCGTACGGGACTTGGGTCCCCGCACTTTGTTAAGTGCGGGCTTAGGTGAACACCGACGGGTGTGTCGCCAGCAATACCGGTATATGCGTATGTGTAGTCCCTTCCTTTCATCCAATTCATTCATTGCATCCATTCGAATACTTGTTCTGCAATTCATTCATATCCTCCGATGGTGATGTCTTATTCATGGATTGTTGTTTGTAATTTTTATTACCTTCTGTACTTGCTGAGTCTCGGACTCACTCTTGCGTTGTTGTTTTTTTAGGTGATCCTTGAGGTTGGCTCCATGGGGAGGGAATAGACACACACCCTTATCACATCACTTTACACAAGTTCAGAATTTCATTTTAGTTTGATTTAATTATTCAATGTTGATGAACTGTAATAATGCCGGTCGGTTGTGACTGAAAAACCCTTCTCCTTTAAGATTGAATAAGTACTGTGTGAGAGCTTGGTTCATCATTTGACATAGTTATTTGAGGTCGGTTTATACTCCTGTGAGGAGTCGGATAACTGTTGATTTCATTATTGTCTTGATGTTTTTGTTGTTGGAACCTCCGGTATAGCTCACTATACAGGGGAGGTTCTGCCGAAATTTAGATTTTATTTGTTTTCCGTTTAACTTTGTTAATCTGTTAGTTTAGTAGCATTCCAGGCCCTTGTAGGGCTAGGGTGTTACACCAGCCTTGCGGTTTTTAGTTTTTCTGTAAGAACCTTCATTTGCTTTCTATAAAAAGATGGGTTTTTCCCTTGTAAAAAAAAAGACGACATGTATAGGATGGAGTAGCACATGTGCATCACATGCTATCAATCACACATACATATTTACTTAGTTGTTTTCACTAAATCTAGAGACATGATACTTTCATTTCGAATTGATTAGTAGACTTGGTTATCATTAGTTTAATGATTGGAGCTTGGTTATTTAATTATGGTTTGATTATATTAATTGTCTCTAACCAATCTCAGGAGCATGGTTTCGACCATTCTCGGGTGCATGGTCCTGAGCGTTCTTGGGTGTGGTTCCAAGTTGTCAAAATTAATCCTTTATGTATTTATATTATTATGATTGTTGGAATATGACCCATTGTGGGGTTTATTCCATGCATTGCTTGCTGGAATTATTGGTAATTATGATTTAAAATTGTTAGTGAAAATGATCTAGATGACATTCTGGGATCAGTGTTGGGCTAGGGTGTTACACTTCTATATATGTTATGATCGTCTGCCAAAAGAGTTTGGAGCACTGTGCGAAGAGAAGGCATATATGGTTCAAGGAAATGATAATGAACCTGGTCACACTTTGATAATAGTTGACATTTCGAGCAGAGGCGGACCCAGGATAAAAACTATGTGGGGCACCATGTATACAAGCAAGTTAAATTACACAGTTGGAAGTCTAACTAACATCATGTGCCGATGTACTGGTTTTGGGCCAGTGAGGGTACCAACGGTGGGAATTAGTCCAATACCATCGCGAGTCAAAATTGAGTGGGGGCCTAGGCCACCACTCAGCCCTACATGGGTTCGCCTCTGATTCTAAGCAAGTGTGAAATTTACATCTCACATGCACAATTACATGCATGCAGGCTATGGAGCGCTATCCCTACTTCCTTCTTTCGGACACTTCATCGGATAGGTATTGTCGTTTTACCCTGCCTTAGTTTTTGGGTAATGCTTACTGTCCTATGTCCGATCTTGATATTTCCTCCCGAACGGTTCATCCACCGCTCCATGATGATCCAATGACGCACGCCATGCACACCCATCTATTGCTTAACCTGAACACCACATGCACGGACGAGAAGCCCTTCATTCCATGAGAAACCAAAGATGAGTTCACGCCCGTAGATCTCACTAGAGGTGAGATGGCGACCTCACTCCCACCTATGCCTCTTCCACTCGCTTCTCACCGAGCTAGTAAGGAAAGGGTGGTGGACAAACGGCGAGCGGAGGAGCCATGGGAACTGACGTCGAGTGGAGGAGTAGGGCCAGGGGAATGACAACTGGAGGGAGAGACGCATGGTGGTGTCGTGGACCGGCAGGAGGCACCAGGCTAGCCCTGCTCCACCAGGTCCTAGCCTATTGGTGATATGAAGCAGCATATCGACTCCTAATTCAACGAGATTAACTTTGCTACGCGCAGCCGTCCGCATACCTCCTTGTTTGAGTACGATTTGTTGCACGTGTTTGATCATTTTGTTGCAAGCGTTTGCTTAAATTGTTGCGGGAAGTGTTTTAGTTTGTTGCAATGCTTAATTGATGTAACACCCCAGCCCAACATGAGCCTGGTATGCTACTAAAATAACAAAGTAACAAAATAAAACTAAGACTTTTTTACTAAATTTCGGCAGAACCTCCTTTGTATAGGTGACCATACCAGAGGTTCTAACAGATTAATATAACATCATTCAATAATCCAAACATCCAATTTAAACGAATCATAAAAAAAACATCCATAATATGCTAATCAACTCTATTACAAATTATCCAATACATAAGGCATAACCATAGTAAATCCTTAAAGTAGTTTGCCCAATTATTAAATCATCATCCAACTCAAATAATTATGAATAGTTTGTGGCAGTGAGCAATCATTCTTATGACTATTCCCTCCCATGCATATCGTTCGTGTAAGGGGTACCTAAAAACACAAACAACAACAAGAGTGAGTCCGAGACTTAGCAAAATACAGTTAATAAAACACAACTATATCATCATCATCCAACCACAATTCTTATAATAAGCCAGTTAACATGCTCATGCAATGCAAATGCACAAATGCAACTTTTCTTTTCTCTTTGCATATACCGGTAATACGGAGTATGCATCTGTCGATGCATACCCATGTCTGTGCCTTCAAGCACAGGGACCATAAGCCCACTCTCCACGAGTGTGGGGATCTCAAGCCCATCTAATACATGACATGGACCTCAAAAAGCAATGCTTGGTCACCATGTGACCAAGCCTTAAAGATGATATCATGATGCATATGAATCAATTCTTTATCCAACATAAACATGTATTAGCTAGCAACAACATACATGAATAAAAAAGCCTACTCATACATCTAGATTTTATGAACAGTGACATCCACATTATTCTAGCATCCATGAGTAGAGCATATACACATAATACCAGCAAACATGAACAATCACCATTAAATATTCTATTACTAACTATACTTGCCTCGACCGTGCGAAGATGGAAGAAGCGAAGAGGGCGCTGCCCCTGGAACCAAACCCCCACCTGATTAAGTTAAACAAACACTCTAAGATAACAATTCTAGACTAACTTTGCTAGAAACAAATATATAACTCACTACGCTCCATAGCGCAACCCAAAACTCCAAATCCCATGACATCGATCTGTCCCCTCAACAGACAATCCTTTTCTAAAATTCATAACTTTTCATTCAGAGATTGAAAAGTGGCGTTCTCTGACTTTCTGGAAATATTATTAAATTATCTACATAAACCTAGTTGGTGAGCTTTTCAGATTCAGCCATCTTTTATCCCTACCAAACAGTTTAATAGAACAGCTAAATCTCGTCAGGGGTTCTGGACAGCGAGACTAAAACTAACGTATCTTTCAGTACAATGATCCAAAATTTATGTTCTTTAGTTTTATGGAAAGCTTATCAAAATACCTACAAATTTTGTTATGGTGAGATCTTCTATATAATTCACTAACAATTTGCTAATGACCGATTAACATTATCTATCAGAATTATGACCGAATCACAGAACAGAAACGCTATAAAAATCATATCTCCTAATCTGCTCATCCAAATGACGAGATCCAAGAACCTATGGAAAGCTACTGACATTATCTACAACTCTCTAGGAGATGGCCAGACCGTATTTCGCAATTAACATCCTCAAAACTGTCGGCCACTACAGACTGCCCTAAACCGATCTATTACCGATATTGCGTATAAACAAGAATTACGCTACTAAATGAACGGAATCGGGGTTACCCTTGGAGAACCATTGAATAACACGAACACCAGCCCGCGATCCCTCCCCTTCCCTTCTCCTTTATCCCTCTTCCTTCTTCTTCTTCTTCTTGGTCGGCCAATCAACCGGCGTCCTCCCTTCTTCCTCCACTAGGCCGGCAGCAGGGGAGAGCACCAGGGGGGAGGCGCAGGGAGCAGGGGGTTGCGACAAAGGGGAGAGGGGACTAGGGGGTGGCGGCCACAATAGGGGAAGGGAACGGGGGGGGCTAGGGTTGTGGGGGAGGTGGGGGAGGGTGGCGTCCCCCCTTTTTGGCCGGCCACCTCAAGGCCTAATGGGCCAGGGCCAAGGCCCAGGCCTAGGTTATCATGATACTGCAGAAACCCCCCTCAATTCCCCTGTTAATTTGCTTTGGTAATCGGTCCTTCTCCCTAATGTAATTATTTTCTCTCGAATACTCTTTCAAATACATGTGGGTATTACAATTGATGAGATGGGTCCGGGTACGATTTGTTGCAGGTGCTTGCTAGTTTTGCTGCAAGTGTTTGCTTGAATTGTTGCAGGAAGTGCTTTCGTTTGTTGCACTGTTTAACTGTTGTGATTTATTTTCGCAACCAGGAGTGAGACTTTGTTGCACTCGTAGAAAGTCCTTGTTGCACTCTACCGCGAATTTTGTTGCAATCAGAGCTTGCGAGGAAGAAAAGGGGATGGCAAATTTTTGCAATCCACTACTACGTAAATGCTATATTGGGCCTTTGATCACGCAGGCGGTTCATCGAAACCGCTCAGATAAACACAATCTCGAGCGGTTTTTGTTACCCACCGTCGTGTTATTCTCCGCGCTAAAACCGCTGCAGGAAGATGTCATATCACGAGCGGTTCATGTTTGGAACCGTCAGTGATACTTCACGAGCGGTTCCAAACATGAACCGTCTGTGATATTACACAATATCACTGAGCGGTTTGTTTTAGAACCGTCGTGATACTTCACGAGCGGTTCCAAACATGAACCGCTCGTGATATTGCCCAATATCACAGGCGGGTTTTGTTAAAACCGTCGTGATAATTAACTCACCACAGACGTATATATATAGCTCCGCCTCCCGGCCAAAACAGATATAGTCTTCTTGATCTCCATATCTCTAGGCGCCACGATAGGTCCATCGCCGTTGCGTGCGGTTTGAGTACATCGCCTCACCTCACCGAGCCGGCTGGTCCATTTCGGTTGTATATTGTCACCGAGGAGCTTGCCGCCGTCGCCTCATTCACCGATCGACGACCACCGCGCCTTTGACCTTCCCGACTTTCATTGACACCTTCCTCGTGATCGAGGTGAGATCTTCAAGCATAAGCATCCTTTAATTTGAGTAGTTTGAGCGTTTACGCGAAATCGCTAGTTTCAGCGCTCCATGGGACATCGTCTCGTCGGTTCGCCTCAAAGAGACCTTAGGGCGAGAGCCACGACTATATAGCAATGCGATGTCACCCTAAGCCCGATTTGAGCTTCAAATTAATTAATCCTCTGTTTTTAATCATTTAGTTAATAAACTAACGAGTCTATGACATGTGGGATCGCCATAGATTTTATAAATAAAATCATGAAATAAAAAATGAGTCAGCGACAAGTAGGGCCCACATGTAAGTTAATAAAATTGAAAAAATGTAAAAATGAAAAAATCATAATTAAGCCTCGGAAAATACGCTTTGAAAGTCATCACCCTTTTATTTATTTTCGGGGTTTTCAATACGAACCGTGTGATGGACCGGTGGATGTACCGAGAACCGTGTGAGTGAAGAGTACATTAATGGCGTGTGCCTTTTACAAGAGCTGAGGAGGATATGTTGAATAAGGCGGAATATATGTCTTGTCCATGCATTGATTGCGAGAATCGAAGATGTTTAACAACCGAGTGCGGATCGAAGCACACTTGATTCGAAGGGTTTCAAAAGGGTTATACATGTTGGACCGATCACGGTGAAGAGCATATTATCTGAAGTCAACGATATGCATATTATCTGAAGTCAACGATATGCCGCCGAATGTCGATTGTGGTTCCGATTCGGATAAGGCGCACGATGACAATCTAGATCGAGATGCTTCGCGATGCGAAGGAAGCTGTGATGAGAGGGAGTATGTTCAATTCGGGCGTGATGGAGGACTTAGAGAAACCTTTGTTCCGGGCTGCAAGTCGGAATACACAAGGTTGTCATCCGTGCTTAAGCCGCTGAAATTGAAGGCAAGCAGCGGTTGGTCCGATAAGAGTTTCACTGAGTTGTTAGGTCTCTTAGCGGACATGCTTAGGAGAAATGAGTTGCCCAAAACCACCTACAAAGCCAAAAGGTTCTTTGTCCATTGGGAATGGAAGTAGAAAGAATACATGCATGTCCGAACGATTGTATCCTCTACCGTAACGAGTATACAAACATGCATGTATGTCGGTGTGCAACGATCCCGATACAAGCGTAAAGCAATCGATGACGACGAGGAATCGAGGTGAAGAAAGGACCTCTGCTAAGGTGGCGTGGTATCTTCTGTAATTCCCGTTTGAAGCGGTTTTGCGAACCCAAAGAATGCAAAGCTGCAGTATTGACACTCGAGGAGCGTAAGAATGACGGAAAGTTAAGACACCTGCTGATTCCGCCCGGTGGAGAAACATCGATAGGAGGTTTGCAGACTTGATGCGGAACCGAGGAATATAAGGTTTGGATTGAGTACAGATGGAATAAATCCTTTCGGTAATATGAGCAATGACATAGCACTTGGCCGTGGACGCTCTGTATCTACAACCTTCCTCCTTGGTTGTGTATGAAGCGGAAGTATATTTTGTTGTCGATACTTATCCAAGGGCGAAGCAACACCGGGAATGATATTGATGTGTACCTAGCACCATTGATGGAAGATCTAAAAATCTTGTGGATTGAAGGTGCATGGTATGGGATGCGTACAAGCGAGAGAACTTCACTTTACGTTCCTTGTTGTTCGCACCATAAATGATTATCCTGCCCTTGCTAATCTGTCGGGCGAGTACAAAAGGGCCAAAGCACGTACTCACCGCTTAGATGATACCCAGTGTGTGGGTGAATCACTCGCAAAACCGTGTACATGCGTCATCGTAGGTTCCTTCGGAGGGCTCACCCATACCACAGGATGAAGAAACAATTCGATGGAGAGAAGGAGGACAATTCAGCTCCAAGGCATTTAAGCGGAAAAGAGGTCTATGATATGGTTAAGGATTTAGATGTTGTGCTTGGAAAGGGATGTAAATCGAGGACAAGTAAGAAGAACATGTGGAAGAAGAGATCAATATTTTGGGACTTACCTTATTGGGAGCACCTAGAAGTTCGCCATTGCATCGGCGTCATGCATGTAGAAAAGAATGTATGTGATGACTTGATTGGTCTCTTCTTGAACATTCGTGACAAAACAAAAGATGGTGTCAACGCACGGCTTGACTTGGTTGATATGGACATCAGACCTGAGTTAGCACCAACAAGGACCGATAAAGGACGAACGTACCTTCCCCCTGCTTGTTACACTCTGTCCAAGGCCGAGAGAACCGAATCGTCTTTGGTGCTTGCATGGCGTGAAAGTTCCGTCCGGTTACTCGCCAACATGAAGAAACTTGTTTCGATAAAAGATTTGAAGTTAATTGGCATGAAGTCTCATGATTGTCATGTGTTGATGACACAAATGCTCCTGTTGCAATTAGAAGTATTTTGCCGATCAAGGTCGAGAGACAATCATGAGGTCGTGTTATTTTTTAACACAATTACTCGAGAAGGTCATCGATCTCGAAGGACTAGATGCTCTGCAGGCGAGGTGGTGGCGACACTATGTGATCTTGAGATGTATTTCCCTCCGTCGTTTTTCGATATCATGGTCCATCTCATTGTTCATATTGTGAGGAGATAAAGATGTGCGGGCCCGTGTTCCTCGTAGCATGTACCCGTTCGAGAGGTTCATGGAATTCTCAAGTCATATGTACGAAATCGATCTCGGCAGAGGGCAAGATCGTCGAAGGTTATGCTGGCAAGAGGTCATTGAGTTACGCCTCGATTACATGGCTCAGTCGAACCGATGGGTGTGCCTCGATCTCGCCATGAGGGAGGCTCGAGGGTATCGGGACCATCGGAAGGAAAGCAATCACTCCAAATATGGATGCGTATGCTCAAGCCCATTTCACCGTCTTGCAACACATGACCGAAGTGTCCCAGATATATCGAAAGACAAGGGCGTGCTTGACAATGTAATCCGCTGCGGCGGATGTTTGGATCACGAGACAACACGACGACGGTTCAACCAATGGTTGAAGGAGCGACTTGCTAGGAGCTCGTCAAGTGATATCTCGACATGGTTGGCAAAGGGCCAACATTTCTGCTTGTAACATGGCGAGGATCGACATAAATGGGTACACATTCTATATGCAGCTCGGGATATAAAAAGCACTAACGAGCAGCGGTGTCGTGATAGATGCATTCAAGACCGATGGGTGAGGAGCTCCTACTATGGGCAAATAGAGGAGATATGGGAGCTCGACTACGTGCTTTTCAAGATCCCCTATTTCGGTGCCGTTGGGTCCATCTCCCACGGTGAAGGTCGACAATGCACGGCGTCACTACCGTGGACCTCGAGCGTGTTGGATACAAAGACGAACCGTTCGATCTTGGCTAACCAAGTTGTTCAAGTCTTCTATGTTACCGACCGGCAAATAAGAAGCGCCACGTAGTTCTTCATGGAAAAAGGAGGATTGTCGGAGTTGAGAATGTAGTGGGCGAGGAAGAATACAATCAATTTGACGAGTTGCCTCCTTTCGAAAGCGGCATAAGGGTCGAGGAAGAAGAACATGACGAAACTAGCTACATCTGCGTCGATCATCATGAAGGGCTAATTTTTAAAGATTAATTGAACAATGTGTATATGTACTATATACATTACGATGATCATGGTTAATTTTAGTTCATTTGAGTTAATTAATTGAGATTTGTCTTGTGAAATGGATGTGATTGTTTCTCAAATGAATGTGAATTGGATGTATATACATGTACTTGTTGTCTTTTACGCTTGTTTCAGAGGGCATGGCTAGCATTTCCGAGGCTAGCCAATAAGCGTAACGATCTAGATATTAACCAATACAAAATAATATCACGACGGTTTGAACTACGCATCGTCTCATTATGTGTATCCTGACGGTTATTTATCAAATCCGTGCATGCTACATATATATCATGAGCGGTTGTTTATTAACACCGTGCGTGATACATCATATATCACGAGCGGTTCTAACTTAGAACCGCTCGTGCGTATACTATCACGAGCGGTTCTAAATTAGAACCGCTCGCGATAATCATATATCACGAGCGGTTGTTTATTAAAACCGTGCGTGATTCATCAATATCACGAGCGGTTGTTTATTAAAACCGTCAGGATATATCACATATCACGAGCGGTTCTAAGTTAGAACCGGCCGTGATAGGATAGTATCCTGAGCGGTTCTAATTTAGAACCGCTCGTGATGTCCATCCCTATTTACATTAGGACTCTAGCTAGGGTTTGCCGCTACCGCCACTCTCAAACGATTAAGTTTCTCAACTCCTCTCGCTCCTCCTCCCCGAGCCCATCGCCACCCTCCTCGACGCCTCCTCGAGCCGGCGCTACTCCTCCCGATCCGTCGCCGACGCCTCCTCCTCCGGGCCGCGCGCCTCCCCAGAGCCGCCGAGCCTCCTCCTCTGACTGCCGAGCCCACCGCCTCCTCCCTCCCAGCCTCGGCGCCTCCCCTTCGCGCGCCGCCTGCTTTGCTCAGTCTTGCTCCTGCTCGTCCTTCTCCTCGCCTAAAGGTAACCAATGCCGAAGTTACCGATCGACCCCATGCCCTTTCCTAACTATTTCTATCAATAATCTGTCATGGTCCTTCATGATAATTGTACTTGTTTTAGGAATTTGTATTTGTTCTAGTCATTATTCATATGGTATTTGTTTTGATATCTCCATCGAATACATTGCAATGTGGTGTGTTGGGCTTGAGATGAATGCTCTGTGATGATAATAGTCTTGTACTAAAATTGTTTTGATAATCGGGTTTGTACTTGAGCTCTAATTGGAATGCTTACTCTACATCTGATAGCAATATCAAAATGTTAAATCTTAGCTTTATGTTGATTTCATTTGTTCACATGATGTTCTATTTCTTGTGAAGATGTCTTCCGCTCATTCTCGAGTCAATACCATGTGTCCGATGATGCACCATCCTCTCGAACAATATCCAACCGCGTAGAAGAAGAGGAATATCGAAAAGGCCCACGGGCCGATTTACCATCACGGAGGTCGATCACCGGGACCCTATCAATCCTCGCCGAAAGCAGCGCCGATTCCGGAGAATGGTCGGAATAGTTGCACGAACGGGTCAAGATCACCTACGATTCGTGGAAGGTGGTGCCCGACCATTGAAAATCGCCAGGCCGACGGAAATTCTTGCATCGCTCGAGATCCCGGTAGAACTCCCGACTCCGTCGACGACACGCGTTGCTACAAGCGTGCAAAGCGTGGAAGAACTTCAAGAGCACGCTTGTCAAGAACTACGTGGAGAAGGATCCGCCGCCCTTCCACAAGTATCTATTATTGGAAGAGTCTGGGCGAGTTTGTGGCGAAGAAGACGACAGATGAATTTAAGAGTGAAAGTGCGACGACACGCCCTCGGGCAAAAACAAGCACCCCCACGACTCGGCACCGCTGGGTATGCGGGTAAAGCCCGATATGGAGGGATCAGAACAAAGAAAAGCGGTTTGAATCTCTCTCGCTATTTCGAGATCAGCGATGTGCTACCGACAAAGTGGTTATTTGCGAGGTTAGCTATTCTACCACGGGAAGTGTACTTTCCAAACCTCAAGACCGTGAAGTGTCCCAACGCTGGTAAGATATCGAACTACCTAGTTTGTAATTACTCCATAACTTCATAGGAAGTGAAATGACATGTCGGGCTATATTGCGATAACGCCGAGTGCACAATCTTCCCAAGGCTCATTCCAGCAGATAGGGAGAAGATATACTCTCTGCGGCCCTAGGAAACAAATGAGCATCCGAGTCGCACGAGAGGCGCTGGTGTTTTTGTTACATGGGAACAATGGTTCCAAGCGAGAGGATCGCACGGAGTAGGAGGAGAGCCAAAGCCGAGCACGATGCAAAGCTACGAGAGGATCTTCGTGCATCCTCGAGATGAGCTCTTTGAAAAAATCAGAGCGAGGTCGGTGAAAAGTCACCAATCCTTTGAGGAAAGGATTCGTATGCTCGAGCAAAAGCAAAGAAGAGACTTTTGAGAAAAGGATTAGGGATTGCAAATGCCAAGTCGGTTGGAAGCCCTCGCCTCTACTATACCGCTAGCTAGCCCCCCAAACATCCGAGTAGTCTGCGCGTCCAATCCTAACCCTACCACAATAGGTGATGACAGATTTTCCGTCGATGACATCCGTAATAATTATTATCTCTGGAATGCTCAATCCATTCATAAGCTTTGTTGGAGTAGCTAATTTTGTACCGTTATGTACGAGGTGGCTCTGAAGTGGAAGCTCCAAGTGAGATATGTCTCTGTTGCCCTAGATGCTTGGGGCGGTGTATCCATCCAAGTCGGAGCTTTGGTGCACGGTGCAAATCTAGCTCCGGTTTCGCAAAAGTGAATGTGGACGGTGTTTGTGCCAATTTCGAGGCCGCCCCGTGAAAATTCCCCAAACGATGAGGTCATGACTCTAGGGCAAGCCGCTGGAACATTCATCCAAATGGCCCAAGGAGGACATCTGCTCGAGCTACTGCTCGGTGTCAACTTCACGGAATGTCTCAGAACGGCATCAAGTCCACGGACTTGATCGCACCGGCTTCAGACCGACATGGCAAGGGACCGCCAGATCACATGCATCTACACTCGTGCTCGATCGACTCTTGTGAAGTCGACCTATACAAAGCGAGGCAAAGAAGGGCAAGGGCAAATCAAGACGATCGAGTCTTCTCGATATCCCTTCTTGCCGTTGGTCGGAAATACAAGCCAGCGTAGCCGTTGCTCGAGAAGTTAGACGACCCTACCCTAGGATTTGGATTGCACGGAATTGCATGCATGGTACATGGAATATCCAACAAGCGGTTGATCAACGATGCTCGGGTGTCACCGTCAAGTTCAAGGAGCATCATTTTAACCACGTGTATCAAGACGCCGTCTTCACGGTGACCTTCGACGACTTGTTACGTCTCTTCAACCTCGACGAGCTCGACGCCTCAATCATACGATCTTTCGACAATCGTAAGTGTGTACAATCACGGTCAATGTTCGTAATATCGATAAATGTTATATATAACTCCTAGCTTTTGTATAATAGATACATGATCCGTGAAGCGAAAGAAGGAAATCATCGTAGGTTTCCTCGACCCACACGTTGTCTCCGAGCAAAGCATCACGGCGAATGCAACATTCGCCGAGAATTACGTTATAGATTTTTTCATGGCTCACCGCAACAAGGAATTCATACTTTTGCCCTACAACCGTAAGTAAGTAGTGTTGCACTCTGGCTATACTTAATGTTGATTTGTACTTTATAAGCAACACTAACTTAGGTTTAATGACTATGCCGACATACCCGTAGGTTCCATTGGATTCTAATTGTAATTATAACAAAACGGAAATACGTAATATACCTAGATTCCTCAGAGGGCCACCACAACTTCACGACTATCAGGAGTTTAATCATCGTAAACACATTTCCTCCATAGAAACTCTATTGTAGTCTTTCCTTCCTTTGTAATGGCTAAGGCTAACTTCTTGGAGTCACGTGAGGGTGTTCGACGTGTTACATGCTAGAGGATGGAATATCAAGGGAAGGACGCCGCAACATGATCAAACATTCCTGTACTTGCTAGCTAGTACACATTAATCCTATATAACACTTCGTAGCAATGCCTCTTGAACTAACCAATTCTATTTTTGCGGTGCCACCGGCGATCGCCGGGGCATAACGTCTGTGGATACTATATTTGCCACAACATGCAACTACTAAATCGGTTCGCGATCACCAATGATCCTCGTGTTTTTCAATCTTTCAACAATTATTTCATATATACTTACCAATTTATATAAGCCCGAATTTAACCTTCATATCGACAAAGTTGCAAACATCATTGAAGCTGCGTTGGAACAGAGTGAGCTCATAAAATTCGATCACACCTTGCGGCATTCTGAATGCATGTGTCATAAATCCAAATGGGAGTTTCCACAAGGTAGCAGATTGAACTTGATTGAGATAGATTGAACATAATGGTACATGTGTGTAAATTAATGTACATTAGTGGTTAATTTTAGTTAATTGATTTGTGAATTGGATGTGTGCTTGTTTACGAAATGAATGCAATTTTGATGTGCTTCAAATGAATGAGAATTGGATGTGCTTGTTTCAGAGGGCATGGCTAGCATTTCTGAGGCTAGCCAATAAGCGTAAATAGATTAAGCAATGCAAAGACTACCACAGACAGTTCAGATGAAACCGCTCGTGATGATCGATTACTGACGATTCAGATGAAACCGTCGTGATAATCGATTATTACGCACGGTTCGTATATGAAACCGCTCGTGATAGTGGACTATCACGACGGTTTCATATACGCACCATCTGTGGTAGTCTACTATCACGACGGTTTTATCTACGCATCGCGTGGTAGTCGAATATCACGCACGGTTTTATCTACGGACCGTCGGTGGTAGTCGATCATCACGCACGGTTTTATCTACGGACCGTGCGTGGTAGTCGAATATCACGCACGGTTTTATCTACGCATCGTGCGTGGTAGTCGACTATCACGACGGTTTTATCTACTGCATCGTCGTGGTAGTCGACTATCACGCGACGGTTGCATCTGCACCGTGCGTGATAGTATATTACGCACGGTTCGAGAACCGCCTCGTGATGACCATTAGCATTACTAACCCATAAACTCAGACGGCTCACGGAACCGTCTGTGATGGCGTTTTTGAACCGTCTGTAAAGGCCTTTTCTGTAGTAGTGATCGGACCATGCGGAGAAGAAAATCTGGTGGTTGTTTTTTTCTTGCGTGGGGTGGATATTTTGTTGTGGGGGTTCAATCCCTTTTTGCGCCCCCAATTTTTTTACTGTTGATGAAAATCTAACGACCGGGTGGTTACAGAGTTACAGAGATCATACGGTTGAGAGGAGCATACGATAGGAACGCTCCGATTGTAAGTCCGGGCGAGCTTTTCCTTGGTTGTACGTACGACAAATCAACACCACATGTAAATGGATGTACATGTACCATCCACACCGTCCACTTTGCCTGAGGATTCGTGCTAGTCTGAAAACTGACACCCATCGATTCGCATTAACCACTATTGTATGTATCAGGATGCAGGAAACAGGAGTCCGATCACACGTTTCCGATCGATGCAGTCGAGTGATTCTTGGGCATAGCCATCGGTGCCGTGGGTCTGCATGAGCGACTCGTCGCCGTAAGCTTGCTAACGTAACAACTGACAAGTACTTGCGGTCGGAACGAAAGGCTTCTTTGCTTGAAAGAGGGGTAACGATTACAAACTGGAACGAAATGTTCCCTCCTCTCCTAGCTAGGAGCCTTTCATGAACTAACCCTGGAAATCTTGAGAAAGATGCTTTGAAATGTTGGCATCCATTTAGCGCAATTGTTTCCCAATTGTTATATCTAGAGCGAAGTTAGCGTAAGCGTTAAATGACATTATTTTTACAAGAAACCTGTTTCACTGAAGATAACAAAATGTAGGATAAGAGCATCTTCAATAGTGGCCACATCAGCCATCTCTTAGCTACCATGTCACTCAAAAATCTAGTTGAAGGAGAGAGGATATGAAGAGAGAGAAATGTGTCATCTCTTATATAAGAGATAAGTTGAGCACGCAAATCATCGCAAATGGTGAGTGTCTAACGAGAGAAGTTATGTTGAAAAAGAATGATTTTATAGATAAATTATTTGAGATGTTGTCTCAAAGATTATCTGTAGATGAGTTGAAGCCTTTAGAGACAATCCTAAAAAACAAACTGTTGTACATGACCTAAGGCGCCCCAAGATGTATACTTGTGCATCAATGTTGCAAAAAATTACATTTATTACAACTTCATTACAACAAGCACACGCCAACAATTATGTTTTCGCTTTGTGTGCTGTATCGTCTAAAAATACTTTCTGGACTATATTTCAGAGTGAAACTATTTTATATTTTGGATATCTCCATGCATCCATACAGTATTTGGGTGCAATGGCAGAAATACTGGTAACCACAATACAATCCATAATGCTGTTTCATTAGCAGCAAATTTATGAACATTCAATCTAGCATAACAAAATTAAGCCAAACAACACTACCGAATGATGAGAGACATCCGAACCCCACCAATTGACGCCATTGATGTCTTGCATCTGAAGAGCCAGTCTTATTAGTGTTAAAGCCTATGAGAATATCTTGAAAAATCACAAAGCATTTGAGTTCGGTCCCAAAAAAGCTAGTCTAGCCTGGTCTTGGGTCGTGGCTGGTTCCGCCCACCATCCTTTGTATCTTCGATCGACGACGCAATTGAAAACAAATCCTACGGCGAACCAGGACAGGTAGTCAACTGCTGTAATTGGAGGAATTTTTTTTTGAAATAATATTTTTAAAAAAAATATTTACAAAACTAAGTCATCACTCTCAAAAATTGCAAAAATAGGTTCATGTCGCCATTTCATCTGGCGACAGGAACCCTGTACACTGGGGGCAGCTTCCTGTCGCCATTTCAAATGGCGACAGGAATATTTGAATTTTTAAATATAGCAAATAAATTCAAAAAATTACAAAATTTTTTGTGGAGTATCCAGATAGAGTTTTCTTGCTTTTTTAATGTTTTCATAATTTTATCAATTATAACTTTGTCTCTAAAATTCATTTAAGTATACTATTTGTAGAATTTTTAAATATACCAAATGAGGTCCAAACATTATGAAATTTTTTGTGGTTTCTCCTTACATAGTGAAATTATTTGTGTAATTTTTTCAGAATCTTATATGCTTTGAAATTGTATCTACAATTCTGACTTTAGGTTTCCGATACAGTGTACTTAATTGTGTACCCTTAATTGTTGAGATAATTTCATAGCATATAAAATTCTGAAAAAATTACACAAACAAGTTCACTATGTACGGAGCAACCACAAAAAATTTCATAATGTTTGGACGTCATTTGGTATATTTAAAAATTCTAAAAATAGTATACTTAAATGAATTTTAGAGAAAAGTTATAATTGATACAATTATGAAAAAATTACACAAGCAAGAAAACTCTATCCGGATACTACACAAAAAATTTTGTAATTGTTTGAATTTATTTGCTATATTTAAAAATTCAAATATTTCTGTCACCATTTGAAATGGCGACAGGAAGCTGCCCCCAGTGTACAGGGTTCCTGTCGCCATTTCAACTGGCGATAGGAACCTGTCGCCAGATGAAATGGCGACAGGAACCAATTTTTGCAATTTTTGAGAGTGATGACCTAGTTTTGTAATTTGTTTTAAAAAATGTATTATTTCAAAAAAAATTCGTAATTGGAGGGACACGAAACCCCGGCATGAAAGAGGGCAGGGACGACGATGAGCTTGATCCACTTCGTCTTGGGGAATGCACGGGAGAGGATCCATGCAGGTATTGGTGCAACGGCGCCAATCAGGATAATATAGATTACCTTTCGAGTATACGCACGACCGCAGGATAGAACATTCGATATGGTCCAACGAGACACCAGACGACCATCTCATTATAAACTACACGGCTAGTGGGGCATGTCCATGGGCTTCCTCTAGGCAACAGTTCCGGGCGGCACATATTCTCGACCGAGGAAAATATCCACCATGTCACAGCAAAATCTGAGCTAATTGATATCAACGAGCCAATGACCTGTAAAATAGAACTTCAGAATACTAGAGAATTCTTGCATAATAAACAAGTAGAAAAAGCACAAACCGTGGGCTCAAAAATAAAATTTAGTGGTTTAGTCAAGACCTAATTGAAAATAAATAAGGCTCTGCTACTCTGGTAAAGAAAAACAGAGAATTGCATGCTGAGACATTCGGACAGAAGTTCCTCGCAAGCATATGCAACAGAAAGGTAGTAGATGGTAAAGTGATAGCGGTTCCAATTCTAGGACTCGTGCATATCAAGTACTGTGTAAGAAAGCACCATTTACTAGTTACATGTGCACGGGTCTTGTGTGAGAGAAACAAAAAAAAAGGCGAGTTGAGAAATAAATTGATGGAAATCCCTCTATACATTATCTATCACTATTTTGTTTGACAAACATTACAATAGTTTTTACCAGAATAATAGAAACAATCTCTTAAATTTAGACAGAAGACAACAAAAAGCATGTAGACTTTACCATCTCATAAAGAAAGATAAAAGGCCTATATGTCCAAATTTTGGGTGGGAGAAAAACGAGAGATTAAAATAGACATTCTCAAATGTATGTTTTTTTATTATTGTAGTATAGAAAATGGACAATGTAATGCAATTATTGGGATTAAATAAACTTTTGATACAGTGGCGGACCCAAGACTAAAATTTAGAGAGCGCTAATGGGACGATGCCACCTGACTACCCGGCCGCGCGCTGCCTGCCTGTCGTGTCAGCTACTGCGCTGCACACAGGCTTGTGCCACACAGCGCTGCCCAGTTGTCGTTGCCTCATGCCTGTGCGAGCCACTCAGCACGCCCAAGCCCACACTTGCACGCCGGCCGCAATGCTAGTCGCTAGGGTTCGCCATGATGGGGATTGGAGAATTGGTTAGGATTTGGAGTGAGACTCGATGCCTGGTGGGAAGAGAGAGCAGAGTTAGAGTGAGATATATGTGTTTGGTGGGCTTGGCCAGTTGGCTCAGGACAGCAGCAACCAGTACTTGGCTTGGTGCAGCCCATACAAAGGAATTTCGGTCTAAATCATTTTCTTGTTTTTCTTCTACTCCAAAGTAGGTAAGCCTCAAGCCATATTGCCGGATGGATAGGGATGCTAGGGAGGTACTCATGGTCCGTCCGGCCGTAGGGGGTGCTCTATCCCCTTAGCCCCCGTCGGTCCGCTGTTTGATAAGTATAGTCAAGATGAAAACACCAGAGTTTTCATTGTTTCAACTATTTACGAGGTTGCAAACAAAGTCAATACGTACTTCTACTGTACTTATGCACATATGGTCACAACTCACAAGATCTCGGTAAGTTCGTGAAGAAACAAACTCTGAAAAATAAGCATTCAAGCACGAGGAAACAAATAGACGTAGCAACAAATAAAATGAAAAAAAGATGGCAGAAACTTTCTGCTTTTCTGTTTCTCTTTACCTGAGCAAAGAACATTTCTCTTGGAGGAATTTTCATGTAAAGGCCAAACTTGAAACTTTAAAGCACAGCGAGAGAAGCATTAATATTTGTTGAGCTGTACAGATCAGAAACCATGTTGGCCAATGTCTTCCAGTGTACAAGTACATAAATGATGATGCGTGTAAACAAACCAATGCTCGGTTGCTACAGCAGTCCACAAAAATAGCAAAATCTAGTTAACAACTAAACATAGAAATAATTGGCAAAGTTGTCACCAGAATTACTCAAGACAAAAAAAAAGGTCTACAATAAAAAAACATACATCTAAGATGATAACTTTTTTAGATCTAAGTGTGGTGGTTTAGTGTATGTGTATGGTACTCCCAAAGATTTCATATTTTTGAAGAGCACCCCTCCAAATGTTAAGGATTACCAAATGTGCTGCCCTCAGGTGCATCGCTATATGATTTGATTGGTTACCAAGTAATTTGAGCTAATCAATGTTGGTAGAGAAGATGTAAAAAAAACTTGTAATGTAATTACGAGAGATATTTGCAGTTGAGTAAGCTACCTGAGCTACAGTGGCACGAAGTGCTACACAGGGTGGTAAGAACAGAAGTACAAGCATGCACGCAAGAATAACTCCAGCTGAAGTTCATTTCCAAACCCTTCACTAGTCAACACTGCCAGACCTATCATTGGTAATACAAGAAGAACAAACCACCACATTGGAATGCTTCTATATTTATTCATCTTTTGCACATGGACATCACAACTGCCTCTACCTTCAATTGATTGGTTTAATTGATCCCAAAATGACCTTCCCGCACAGGAAATAAGAGCTCAATTAAAAGATATGGTTCCTGCTATTGAAAGGAACTGCTATGATAAACTACTCCCTCCATCCTGCAATATAAATCCAAGTTCCCCGTACGCACAGACCAAGGAGACACTTAAAAAAAAGTTAATATCATTGGACCATGCATAACCCTACTAAATGACATACTACAACTATTCATCTACTTTTCAGCATTAAAGTAGGGTATGAAGTGAAAATATTGCAATAGCTACACATTCGATCTCCGCAATAGACTTATATTGTGTGACGATGCTTCCCAAGAATAGGGACTTATATGCGGGATGGAGGGGGTATGGTTTAACCACTCTACATTAAATGTATACCGTGGTGTAACCAAATCCCCACCTCCAAAATCCAAAAGAAAGGGTTAGTAGAGCATCTACAACAGTCCATGTCACTTGTTACTAAGAGGTTGCCACATCAGCATTTAGGTGATGTGGAGGAGAGAAGATGTCATTGTTTCTAGATGAAGAAACTAGCAAATTGTTAATACCAAGACACAAGAAATAACCAAATACTCTATTGGAGACTTACTTGTTACTTAAAACGTGTTTTGTGGGTCCCACTGTATCAAAGTAAAATATCCACCGGATCACTTGTGCAGCCCGACTTCATTATTGATATGATAAATGAGCCAAAACATGTAGGCCACAAAGTTGTACTTCATTATTGATCATCAAGAATCATGCACACTTGTAGCAATTAAAGTTTTAGACATAAGCTCAAGAAACAATCTATTGGAAGACTTGTTTCTTTTTATTAGATTAGGTACTCTCTCTCCTCTTAGTAACAAGCTAAGAAACAAACTATTGTAGATGCTCGTATTATATGATTAGAGTAACATAATCTGAAGCTAGAATTGAGATTAATCAATCTGAAGTGGGAAGCAGGAGCGTACAAGGCACAAACTACATGGGATTTTCTAATATTATATATATAGGAAAATGGTATGGTACTCCTGGGAATACGTACTACCACCTCTCATATACCACCTAAATCGTATGATGATACCTCTTTATCTATTTGAGCATACTCCAATAATGATTATAAGATACCCCAAAGTGAGTTCCACGAAACATTTCATTAAATTCCACTTTTTATAGCATAATTTGTGTATATACTTCTTTTATATATGAAAAAGGGTATATCGCAAAAAACAAAGGGCTCAAACGAAATTTTTTCAATCAAGTCGCATTGGAGTATCTTATAATTGGTATTTAAGTATACTGAAAATGATAAAGAAGTATAATATGTGCGTTTAAGTGGTATATTGGAAGTGGGAATACATACACCTAGAGTACGTTTATATATATATATATATATATATATATATATATATATATATATATATATATGGAAACGTATCTAGTGCAAACGGACTATTCAGTGCTAACATGCAAACATTGCCGTGGTGTCGATCTCACACGGACGGCTTGGATGCGACGGTGGGATATCCTCATCACTTATGCGATTAAAAAAACCACCACGATTACGTTTAGAAAACGCTAGCCTCCGTGACGCCTTCATCTTCTCCACGATCGCTGGCGCCCGCCTCCGCCTCTCCTCGCCGCCCCCTCCAATCCGCTTCCGCCTCTCGGGCAGCCGCCTCACGCACGCGCTGGCCTCCGCGCCTCCTCGCCACCCGCCATCACCTCCTTGCCGCGCATTGGCCATCGCCTCAATCTAGATCTCCCCTTGCATCTAGGCGCCGTAGCCTCCTCCTCCCCGGTCACCACATCCTCCTCCTGGCGCCCAGTGCAGTGCCGCCTCCTCGCCGCTCACTGGCCGCCCCCTCCAATCCGCCTCTGTCCCCCGCGCCGCCTTCCCCCTCCACCACCCTTCCAGGTCGCCTCGCGCGCCTCCATGACCTAGCCACGCGGTGCGGCACACTGGTGTTCCTCGGCATGCTCCGGTGGTGAGGAAGCCCTCCACCACCCTTCAAGGCCGGCGCTCCCATTCATTGCCAGGATATAGTTGGATCGAGGTGATGAAGGAGGTTCATACATTCATTGCCAGAGGAATAGAGCACCCACAGGCAGTGTAGGGACCCCGGATCTTTGGATCCAGGACCCTCTGTGTATAACTGCACTATTCCCTGGATCAGTAGCTAGTGCACACAGTTGCAACATTGGTGTAATCAAAACCGTACGCCTAAACTATAGATGAAGCAGACAAATTAATATTTAATAGCAAAAGGACCTTATGGTCAAGTCTTACAAAGTTTGCCACGCAGGGCTTAGCAACAAAAGAGAGCTTGCAGTGGAAACCAAACATCCGGTGGAGGTCACCCAATATGCCCACCGGCAATCGAGTGAAGGACGCGACCTAGTTCGCAAAGTCTTCAAAATATTCTTCTCCATAGAGCTCTGAGTTCACAAGTTCACCCTCCTCTGCTGATTTAAACAGAGGGCGCAAAGCCGTGAGTACTTTGAATGTACTAGCAAGTCATAGAGAAATGTATGCAAATAGTATTTATGCAGGGCTTGGCAAGGATAGCTTTATGGTTACTTTGCAGAAAGCAGTATTTGACATTTAAATACAGTAAGTAGATTGCAAAGCACAATTTAAAAGATTAATACATAAGTAATCAATTTTCTTTGAAACAACTAGTGAACACCCTGTTCACTTCCCAACCATCAACCACAACCATTTACTAGCTTCGAACAACCCATTCCAACATTTCAAGAAAAATCTACCCCTTGCGTGAAATCACCAGGCATGTCCATAACCGGGGACACGGCTATTCGAATAGTTTTACACTCTGCAGAGGTTGTACAGCTTGACCCACAAGACACGAATTCTCTAGTTTGTTCGGCATAATTCTATGCCACCGCTCACTACCTTAGGTAAGCAGTCTAGAGCACGTGACAAGGCTTTTACAAAGTTCTGTTTTGACTCGGTTTTGTTCGCTAAGGGGTTACCGTTACGGGCCCCCTCTTGCACCATAATCAACCAAAGCAGAACCCAATCAAAATATTGCTAATTAGTTAGCCAGGTCTATCCCAATCTAGACATGTGGTTGTACGGTTAAGGCCCAGATCAATGGTTCAAGGTTAAGTCCTTAGTTGGTTGCTCAGACGAGACGTTTCCGCATCCCAAATGTGCTTACGCACCCACCTTTTCCACCACCCACTCGTCTGAGCACAAATCCATTTCATTCAACCTTGCCAAATCACAACATCTTTTATCAAAAGTGGCTTTGCCATGGTTCCATAATTCCTTTAGTCAAATTCAACCTTGTTGGGTTCAACCCAGCCAGAGGACCACCCCAGTCCTAGCACCACAAATTTTAGTTAAGGTGACAACAAATGTCGTGGTCTTACACATGAACACACTTCATTTTAATCAGCAACACTAGCCGCTACTACATAAGCCACGTACCGGTACGCTGGGGGTAAACTAATATTGAATGATTCATGGCGAGACCCACGTCTACCAAAGCATGGCTAAGCAAACACGATACCCATGTTGGTAGTACAATAATATCCAACTAAAATAATCCATCCTAGGGTGTCCAAGGATTTTTGTCATTCAAGGATACATGTCGTTCACAATTTATTAAGGAGGCACAATGGTAATTAGGTGATTAACTAATTCCCGAAACCACTTATTATAAAATTAGCAATGCATGTTTATATCAAACAATATACTTTTATAAAGAGGGGTTCAATATGATCAAAGGTCTATGACTTGCCTTCGTTGAAGAGTAGAGGTGCTTCGGTTGTCGGGTCTGCGAAGTCATCCGAAACACAGGAATCTATACGTGCGAACAAAGCTAAATAAATAAAACAACTCCAAATAAAATTCAAATAAATACTAACTAAATACTAGCAGGAAGAAAAGGAATTTAGATGAATTTAGAAATTTGAATCACTCGAATCGGAGTTCGAATAAAGAAATTATGGTCAAAGGAAGATAGGAAATTGCATAAAATCAAGAAAAAGGGATTTTCCTGATTTTTGGAATTATTTTTCAAAAGGAAAATCGGGAAATGCCGCGCGGGCGAGCGAGCGGGCCGGCGAGGCGGGCCACACGGGGAAAACAGGGAATGGGCCAGAAGGAAATCGGCCCAAGGCCAGGGGAGGGATTTTCCTAGGCTTTTTGATTTTAGAAAATACTAGAAAAGCAAAAGTATTTTTAGAAAATAGCTTAACACGTCCAAAAATTCTAGGAAAATTCACAGAAGTCCCTTGAATTATTTAAAACTTAATAAAAATATTTTTAGCTTAACTATTGCTTTTAATTTTTGCAAATAATTATTTTTAACATAAGGCAAAAGGAAAAACCAACTTTAAAATCCAATGAAACTCAACCAAACCAATTTCAATTAGTTCAAGTTTTAATTAGTTCAAATTAAACTGCTTTTAAAATTCTAGATTTCAAATTAAGCTTTAGCGAATTAATAAAACCAAATGGTTAGTTTTTAAAGTTTTCAAAATTTTCAAAAACTCAGGAAATTTGGGATGTTACAAGCAGATACCTCTGAACTTATTTTGCTTGGTGAGAATGGTTAATTCTACTTGCTGAATGGTAAATATATGTTTTTATTTCATTGTAGTAAACTATCTCATCAGTGCGGTATAGTTCAGATAAACTTGTTCCTAAAGAAGTGCCTTAGTAGAAGTGTTGATTATTCAAGTTTGGAGGAAAGCCCCATGGTTTCTGGTTGCATCATGAACCATAGTGCTCAGTGCTATTTACCTTGGCCTTGATCATGCTTTCCTATACAGATGTCATGGACTGCTGGTAGAATTCCATTTGCCATCAGTTACTTCAGAAAGTAATACACATAACTTCTCTAGATGTTTTACTATGACTAAATGTTTTTTATGGAAGATCATAATCCATTATGTTGAAGACCATCATGGTATTCTAGATATATAATTGTTTCAATAGTGTGTAGAGATATATAGATATGACCATGATGGCAGCATTTTTTCCTCTTTTCAGCTGAGCCAAGCATGAAGCTGTTTTCAGCATCCCAGAAGTACTATATGGGTCATCTAGAAGTTATTGATTGCAATCTTGCATTCATTTTTGCAACCTGACATTCCCTAAAGATAATCATTATGTTGTTGATCTTACTAAGTATCCAGGTCTCTTAGTCTAACCACAAACCATAATATGAATTGAATTGAATAAATATTTTAGATCTGCTGCTTTTGGATTCAGAATGAGTTACACCATATCTGTGGTTTTCTAAGATGTTACATATTTGATGTACCAGGTGTGAAAGACCCCAGTGCAAATTGCAACCCATAGAGAAGAAGAAGCGAGCCAGTTCTGGAAGAACATTCTCCTTGACCGTGTGCTCCTAGCAAAGGCCAATAGAAGTAGTAGCACAACATTCCAACAGAGATGAGAAATGCCAAATTGTACTATTGTTAAGACTAAGTGAATGTATTCTTGTTGTAGTGAGTTAAAACTAAGTGAATGTATTCACTTTATTGATTATCAGATGTGGTATTATCAGGACAATGTGAATGTAGTAGTAGTGTTTGCTTGTGCAGTTCCGATAGAGATGAGAAATGCCAAATTGTACTATTGTTAAGACTGAGTGAATGTATCAGGTTTCCAAATTGTTGTTGTCTACAAGCATTAGTGAGAATGAGAAATAGCTTTCAAATTGTTGTTGAATGAAAATAGCCCATTGTTGTCTTTTTTGTAATACCATGTCTCTTGATACATGAATCAGGTTGAATGCAAATTGTTGTTGTCTCTTGATACAGGTTCTCATGGAACAGTAAGATTGACTTATACTAAAATGTTTAAAAATCCAAAGTCCAAATAAGCTGACTTGAATCCTTGTCAAACCGAGCCCAACAAGCTTATCTCTGTATGTTGCAGATAACAACATAAGTCAAAACCACCTTCCATTCAGCTTTACAAAAGACACATAAATCTCAAGTTTCCATAAATAAGCCCAGCAAATGCCGACCATGGAGAAGGTACATAAATCTCATGTTTCCATCCAAATACTGCAGCAATATCATGATGGAATCTAAAAGACCACTGAACATACAAATAGTACTTTAACAACAAATTCAATAGTTGGTGAGGACGACAAATATCCAATTGCAAGCACTTCAGGACCATGGCTCCATCCCCACAAGCACATCAGTAACCTTGGTTTTGTAACTTGTATTTTTATCAGATTTTTTTACTATTTACGTGGTGTTTCGGTTGACCAAGATTAATGTTTACTTTTTGCATTGGAGTCATTTATTGTTTACTGTTTGCTGATTAACATCTAATGACACTAATATTTGCTTATTAACACCAAGATTAACGTTTACTGTTTACTGATTAACACCAAAAAAATTGACAAGGTAGGTGAGCTCGGATTCAATAACAAAAAAAGTATCAAACTAGAAGACACTTTGACAGAACAAAATTTATAGCCTTTATTACATTCTCGAAGATCATTACACAGCAATTCTATATACATCACTATTCGATTATTGAAGTTACAACAATAATTTGAACATAATTGCATGTGTTCAACTACTCTGTACACATCTCTGCAGCTATTCAGTTTGTGGATATATTTACCTACCAATCCATGAGAGCCTTACAAATAACCATCCTCATCCTCATCGTCGATACTCCAAAACATGTCATCTCTGTTCAACCCAAGCCCCAATACACCATCCACAATGTCCTCATTAGCATACAGACATTGTTGTAGCACCAAACAACTTGGTCGTCGTTGCAACAATGTAATCAACAACATCATCCAATTCACTTGTATCCCAATCCACTACGAACTCCTCATCTTGCTCATCTTCCTCTTCATCGCCGAATTCTGGCTGCATCCCACTCTGCAGCATCTCCTCATCAACTTCTCCGTTCTCCATGTGGTCCCATGGCAACCAAATGTCAGCTACATTACCGAGCGCGCGACACCCATCCCCAACCATGACCATCCTCAAGTCCGTAGCGCGTGCCTTGTGTACTGTATCGGTGAAGTCGAAGTCATCGGATACAAGCATTATCCAGTCGACGCCGCAAGCAACAGAATGCTTCACCTGGCGCTTGAGCGCGTGCTCGGCTGCTTGCGGCTTGTCGGAGACGGTGCGGACGTGGATCCAACTATATCCTGGCAATGAATGGGAGCGCCGGCCTTGAAGGGTGGTGGAGGGCTTCCCTACCGCCAGAGTGTGCCGAGGAACACCAGTTTGCCGCACTATGTGGCCGGGTCGTGGAGGTGAGCGAGGCGGCCTGGAAGGGTGCTGGAGGGGGAAGGCGGCGCGGGGGACGGAGGCGGATTGGAGGGGGTGGCTAGTGGGCGGCGAGGAGGTGGCATTGCACCCGAGCGCCAGGGGAGGAGGATGTGGTGACAGGGGGAGGAGGAGGAGGTTGCGGCACGCTTGGATGCAAGGGGGTGGAACTGGATTAGAGGGGGCGGCCGGCCAGTGCGTGGCAAGGAGGTGATGATGGGCGGTGAGGAGGCGCAGAGGCCAGTGCGTGCGTGAGGCGGCTGCCCGGGAGGCGGAGGTGGATTGGAGGGGACGGCGATAGGGTAGCAAGGAGGTGCGGGAGGCTAGTTAGCGCTTGTGCGATCGGGGAGAAGACGAAGGGGTACGGGAGGCCAACGTTTTTTTTGAGAAATAAACGTGACTGCGGGGTTTTTTCGAAAACTGGCATAAGTGATGAGGGGCATCCCACTAATCTGCATCCAAGCTATCTGCATGAGATCTAACGGCCCACGGCAACATTTGCATGTTAGCACTGAATAGTCCGTTTGAACTAGATACATTCCCCCCATAAGGTGCTAATGGGTAATTGAGTGGTAAGGTGCTAATGCGACTCAGGGCCGTTCGATCTAGCCTGTGCGGCTCAGATCGAGGCGGGTGGGAGGCCCCCAACTCACTTGTGTAGTTTTGTGTTTACCCTTGCGTGGTCAATTGTTTTCACGAAAATCACCCTCTATGGTCTCTCTTGATCTCTCTCTTTCCTCCCGACGCCACCACGCATCCCTCTCACAACCTACACATTCGATGTTGCACCGGCCACCACCTATCCCTAGCCCAACCTCGCCACACATGCCAATATATATATATATATATATATATATATATATATATATAGGAAAATGGTATGGTACTCACAGTACGTACTCCCACCTCTCATATACCATTTAAATCGTATGATGATACCTCTTTATCTATTTGTGCATACTCCAATAATAATTATAAGATACTCCAAAGTGTGTTCTATGAAAAAATTGATTAAATTCCACTTTTTATAGAAAAATTTGTGTATATACTTCTTTTATATATGAAAAAGAGTATATAGCAAAAAACAAAGGGCTCCACTGAAAATTTTTCAATCAAATCGCATTGGAGTATCTTATAATTGGTATTTAAGTATATTGAAAATGGTAAAGAAGTATAATATATGTGTTTAAGTGGTATATTAAAAATGGGAGTACATATAATTCGAAGTTTACTCCGCGTCGTCCCACCTCAATCACCCCGCCCCCCTATCCGCTTCGTCCCCGCGAACCCCCACGTACGGCAGAAAAACCACAAACCGCCGCAGACGCATCATCCCACCCCTCTCTCCTCTTCGCACGCGCCGCATCTTCGTCCCTCAACTGCTCACTCTCCTCTCCTCTCCCCTCCCACGCCGTCCTCCCTCTTCCCTCGCCCGACGCCACCGTCCTCCCTCATCCCCGCACCGTCCCTTCCTGCACGCATCAACAGAGACCTCGCAGAGACCTACCTCCTCCTCGAGCGCTTCGCCTCCGCCCGCCGCTGCGCGAGGACTCACCATGGCGAGCCAAGGCGAATCCTTGGCCTCCACCGATCCGTGAGATCCCGCCCCCGCCTCGATCCGATCTAGCGGTCTTTAGGGTTTTCGGTTCCGATCTGGTTTTTGGGGGGATTTTTGGTGATTTTTTTATTGTGGGGGTGGTGCAGGAAGGGGAAGAAGGACTACTCGACAATGATAATGGAGAGGAAGAAGTCGCCGAACCGACTGGTGGTGGACGAGGCAACCAATGACGACAACTCCGTTGTTGCTTTGCACCCGGACACCATGGAGAGGCTACAGCTCTTCCGTGGCGACACCGTCCTCCTCAAGGTACGATGCGCGCTGATCCGAACCTGTACTTTCTGGAATTTTGAGCCGATTAGTCGGTGTCGTTGTTGAGATTGGCGATTCGATTTCTTTGCGGTTGTTGTGAATTGAATTTGTTGATCTGCGATCTGATCTGCTGAAGTGTAGGATAATATGTAATCTATTGATTTTGCTGGAAATTTCAAGGAAGTAAGTGGGTTCTGCCATTTGGCATGCGGTGGATTAATCTGGCAGCGTGTAGAACATTGGATTTTAAAGTAGATGTCAAATTGCAGCCCGTAACTCCGATGTTTTGGTTAAGGTTTGACTTTTGTGTTTGCCTCAGTGTGATGTGATTGTACTCGCTGGGGTTCCAGATGTACCATCGTTCCGCACGGGTGGGGAGCAGCAGCTAGGGCGGACGAGGAGGGTGGTGCCATGTCGGCACTGTACCAGATGGAGTGGGGGCTCTGGGACGCCCTCTGGCCCAAGTACGCTGGGTTCCTCGAGGCCATGAACGTGCAGCCCAGTGGGCTCAAACACCTCGCTGTCCAATGAGCCGACCTCCTCGCCTTGCTGGGGTGAGATTGGCATTGACATTGCCACAATTCTTGTTGTCGTTACTACTTATCACTAGAGACCGATAGGGATTGCGAGGGCTGTTGCAAATTTACAATGCAGGGAGGAGAATGCGTCGGAGCCGATGCTGGTGGAGGTGGTGCCGAAGCCGCTGGAGGTGGCGTCGTTCCTGACAAAGGTGTACGACATGGTCTCAGACCCGGCGACTGAGGAGGAGATCTCTTGGAGCGACGATGGTGGCAGCTTCGTGGTCCGGGACTCACATGCCTTCGAGCGCGACTTGCTTTCTCGCCACTTCAAGCACAGCAACTTCACCAGCTTCATACGCCAGCTCAACACCTATGTCAAATTCCCTCATCACCTGTGTTTCCTCGTTTGTTTCTGATTGCGCGAATTCCATGTTATTTTGGGTGGATTGGATGCAATTGGTAGTGCAGACTAGGCTCTGTAATAAATTTATAATTGTCGCTGCTTGGTAGGAATTTATTTTGCAATTGCCTGATTGGACTAGATTCCGATGTAACTTAAGTGAATCTGTTTGAATTTTTGATTGCGTGAGCATTTTTACTTGATACCATTTTGCTACACGGTGTTGCTTTCTTCAATTTGATGCCAGTTGTGTTGAGAACATGAGAGTATAATTATTGGGGTTAGTGGTGCCATTTTGGAGTTAATTTCGGTCTGTAGTTTCCCAAAACAGTTAACATTTGAATTGGTTTGGTGATATAGGTTGTCATGTGATGGCTTTCTGCTCAATAAGAACCTCATTGCATATTCTGGTGTTGATTGGTCACACTGAAATGGGAATGCTCAAAATGCTGATATGCGCATTGTTTTTTTTTGTTCTGAATTTTTTATTGGTTACTGCTTTTTTGGTGTTGATCGGTCACAATGAAATGGGAATTCTCAAAATGCTGATATGCGCAGTTGCTTCCACTCTTCTGACCTTTGTGGGGTTTCAGAAAGCACATGAGGAGAACCTCAAGCAGATTGAAGCTGAGAAGAAGAAAGTCCAGAAAGAGTCTGAAAAAGAAGCAAACCAGGACAGAACTCCTATAAAATCAAAAGATGGACTTGTAAGCAGATCACTAAGATCAGCCTTCAGATGATATCTGTCCTGAAACTTTTGTACGATCATTAGTTTTTCCTCGACAAATGCCACCTCCGCTAGCCATGCAGATCCTCACAGGAGGCTCGAAAGTCACAAAATGCATGACTTCCCTGTGGACATCTTATGCTTACAAGACAAGGTAACATATAATTATATATATGCACTGTTTTGTTCTAACTGGTGAAATATACTTGTCAGTATCATTCTAACAAATAGTCACTTCTTTTGTTTCATGCAGATACTTTCGGTTGGACATCCACGCTTGATAGCTCGTGACACTGTACAAAGTTAACCCAACACCTAGGTCCTTGTGTACAGGTTTCTTACTACAATTTTCCCCCTTCTGTTTATACTAGCAGTAACAGCACGAGTAGGTCAGTTGTAAACTAGGGAAAAGAAAGAAATGTAAGAAATGTTCAGTAGTTCAGAAGCGATAGAAAAGGATTAGTGTTACCACAGGCAGTTTTCTAACCAACTAATGAATGTATAGCCATGCTCTTGACTTCTTATTGTCAAATGATGCATCAAAGTATTCATGCATGGTCCCTATCTCAAGCAGCATGCGATTGGTCTCGAGATCGATCAAAATATGAGCTTCAGTGTTTTGCCTGATGGTGGTGGAAACATAACAAGGATCCTCTGTTGCTTATCTGCATTGCATTCTCTTCTCTTCCCCCTATTATTGTTTGCCTTCATGGTTTTTTATGACACTGTACTTTCTGTTGTAACAATGCGAGTATTGCTGTAACTCCATACATGGGCCATCTCAATATCTGACACTATGCTTTTGTTCAAAATCAGAGATAAAAAACTGACAGATGTGATCACCAGGGGCAAGGAGCATACTTCATACCTTCGGATATTATGTACTGTAATAGACAGGTGACAAAAACTTTACTTAGAAGTTTTTGCAGGCTGTTAATGCTCCTAGGTTATTTAAAAAAACAGAATGTGAAATCTGCAACCCAATCTTTCTTCAACAGTGAGTAATGCAAAATTCCCTGCTTATTTATTTCAATTCAAGAGTGTTTGCAGCTGTACAAGAGAATCAATTATTTAACCTCAATATTATATATGATTTTCTTGCCACAAAAAAAATGCAGAACTCTATCTCTGTAACACCCCAGCCCAACAAAGGCCTAGGATGCTACAAAAAAAAATTTAAAACATATACAAACTAAAACTTCATACAAAAATTCGGCAGAACCTCCTTTGTATAACTAAGTATACCGGAGGTTCCGTCAGATGCATAATTTATTATCAATATCTCAATATCTAAAATCCATCAAGCAACCATAGTGAATCTATTCAGCTAAAGCATAAGTAAGCATAATCAAGATTTACCACCCTCATTATTACAAATAGTTCAATGCATTCAAGCATAACCAAAATTATTCCTTAAGCAGTTTGCTTTTGTTAAGGTATGAACTAATGATGATCATCTCTAAAAGAATGTGTGGTAGTGAGTGCATCCTTAGCAAATCCTACTCCCTCCCATGTATGCCGTTCTTGCAAGAAGTACCTAAAAACACAGCAAAAACAAGAGATGAGCCCAATGACTCAGCAAGTATAATAAAAGGCATCAACAATGAACAACCATGTAAATCAGCATTTAAATCTCTCAATTTCACATATCAACTGTCTTACACATGCATGTATGCAATATGCTCAAAAGACAATTCTCTTCCTTCTCTTTCCTTTTGCATTTTACTGGTAATGCAAAAAGCGCGATCCGTCGAATGCACACCCATGCTCGTACCATCCAGTGCAGGGACCATTGCCCATATGCCACGCAGATGGGGACCTAAGCCCATGCTCTTCAAGCATGGGGACCTTTTAGCCCGTCATCAACATGACGGGAGCTCAGAGATGCTTGGTCATCACGTGACCAAGACTTCAATAATTCAGCATGATGCATATGTAAGAACTCTCAAAATTATCACAACATGCATCCACATCAATATTTCATATGAATATCCTATTCATAAAGCTCATCAACATAGAACTCACAAATTATCAGATACCCATGATTAACACGTAAATCACAACTCTAGCAACCATGAACATTATCAAACATGCCATCATCACGATCATGAACACACAATGCCAATCAGCAATATCTATTATAACCGTCATTATACTTGCCTTAACCGCGAGAGAGTGAAGGATGCGCCGAAGGTGCCGCCCCCGAGACCCGTCCACCACCTGAGTAATTAATATAACGCATACTAAGATAGCAGTAGTGGAACAAACCAAAGCATACAACAACAATCGCTAACTTGAAGATCGTCTAACTCGATCCCAACCCCAAATCCTACACGTCGATCTGTCCCCTCGGTGGACTGTCAACTTCTAAAATTCATATCTATTGATTCAGAAGTCCAATTAAAGTTTTCTTAGACTTTCTGGAAAGTTAATTAAATTATCCAACTAAGTCTAGTTGGTGAACCTCTCTGAATCGGCCAAATAATACCCCTACCAAGCCAGTTAATAAAACATCGATTTCCCGTCAGGCTCTCTGGACAGAGCACTAAAAATGCCATAACTTTCAGTACGTCTATCCAAATCCCATGTTCTTGAGCTTTCTGAAAAGCTGAGGCACTGATCTACAACGTTGGTTATACTGAGCTTCTCTTATTCTCACTTTAACTAGTTGTTTAAACCAGATTACTAAAACCTGTCAGAACACCAACGATTCTGCAGAACAGTCCCACTAATAAAATCATAACTTCTGCTACAGGGGTCCAAATTACGTGTTCTAGCCCTTCGTGGAAAGATGGCGACGTCCTATACAATATCCTAAGAGACGTCCTGGACCAATTCTGCCATCTACTGCCCCTATCAAGCCAAACTACCGAACATCAATTATCACGTTGGGTTCTCTGGACAGTTCACTACAATTGTCTTAACTTTTTCTACGAAGGTCCAATCCTTACGTTATTTAGCTTTCTGGAAAGGTGAGGAAATTACCCATCTTTTTCATTATAACGAGATCCTCTAATTTCGTATTTAACTAATATATTAACTCAAATTTCTACAGACTGTTTGAATGCCGACAGATTATCAGGACAGCGACACTAGAAAATTCATATCTCCCTGACCGTTAGTCGGATTTGGGCGTTCTTGGCGGCCACGTAAAGCTAAGGACATGATGCAAATATCTCTAAGAGAGTGGATCCCCAGATTCTACGTCTAAGTACATGAAAACCGTCGCGCAAGGTTCTGGACAGAACCGATCTAATTCCCGCAGAACAACCGATTTTACTAACATAGCGAATTAGCATCTAAAACGAAACCAACAGCGAAGAAACCCATCGTTACCCTTGGAGAACTGATGTAGATCACGAAGAACACCACGCGATCCCGCTTCCCCTCCCTTCTCTCCTTCCTTTTTCCTTTCTCTTCCTTGGTCGGCAGCACCCGAAGAGGCTTCTCCCTTCCTCCTTCTTGGCCGGCAGCGAAAGCTAGGGGTGGGAGGGTACTGTAGCACGCCATGGTACTGTAGCACGGCGGCGGTAATGTAGCCATGCTACTGTAGCAACCCTAGGGTTGCCCCCTCTCCTTCTTATGTGGCCAACTACCCCTTCCCTTGGGTTTAAATGCTGTGGGCGGAAGCCCTGACCAAAGTTGTCCAAATTATCGTAAACCCCTCTCATCTCCTGTTAAAACACTTTCTTAATTGGTCATTCTCTCTAATTTATTTCTTCTCTCTCGAATACATTTGGGGTATTACATTCGACCCCCCTTAAACGGAATTCAACCCCGAATTCTAATCACGCTTTACGCCAAAGAATAGCTTATTAACATTACCACGTACCTGCTGTGAACAATTCCAGATACTGCTCGCGCATGTGAGACTCCAATTCACAAGTTGCTTCCCTCTCGGACTTATGGGATCACATCACCTTGACGGATACCAATGTCTTACACCTCAACATTAGTCTCGACCTTTATAGATACACTCAAGACACGGGACTCAAAGATAAGGTCTTACTTGTTGGCCAACAGCTCTAACAAAAACTCAAGTTTCGAACCTCTCATGTACTCACTCAGCAACGGAATATATAAGACATTGCATATTCCGTGCATGCACTCGAGACGGTCCTAGCGATTCGCCAATCTACAAATCTCCGTAAATATCAGAACCTATCCAACACACCTTTGGTTAAACTTCCTTTTGGCACCGAATTACACCGTTTGCACCAAACACATGTGACTCTTGTTCCAACTCTCAGTCGAGCACTTTACCTATGCAAGCAGCATCTCCTTTAACAAGGGACACACATAGAAGTCGCCTTCCAACTCACTTATCCGAAGAACTAAACTGGAAACAAAAGAGTCATAATGCATCCAACTCAAAACCATCTTCCCTTAGAAGAGCCCAATCCAAAATCAATGGATTTATCAGGAAAACTTTTCCACTTTTCAAGTAGGCAGTTTAGAAATAAATGCCACATAAGCCAAAAGCAAAATCACTCAAATAACTAGATTAACCATTTTTTTTTCTTAACTGGAAAGAACCACATATACCGACAAGAACCAACTCAATTTGTAATTGACAGCCGTTGTAAACACATAGTTCAAATAAGAACTAAGAGAATATCTCACTATCCAAGATCACACCCTTTTTCCACAATCTTTCTGTTAAGAATTTAACTTCCTCTTAAACCATAGGATCCCAAATCATCGCATAACACACTAACTCATTTATCTTAAATTGGCAACCTCAAAGCTATGTTCGACCGAACATAAAATCCACACTTATAAAGGGAGGCTCTTCCAATTCACAATATCACACTTTAGCCAACTTCTCTACCGAATGAATTACTTTGACAAAATAATTCCCAGCGCAACTCAATATAGATTTCACCCACCATCACATCCCTCAATCATTAAGGATAATCAATTTGAAATTCACATCACACACTCTTATTTACTACACCAAAAGGATACTATCAATGATCATCCCACTACTCGGAATCCACTCTTATTCTACTACCTTTACACATAATCATTGGCAACCAAGGTTCTAGCATAAAAATGCAAAACCCAAATTCAACCTCCAAGACTCCTACAACAAACTTCTCGTATAAAAGTCCGAGAAATCCTTAGATTCATTCACTAAAATTCCCACACTCTAAATATACTCAATCATTATCATCCACATGTATATATTTTCTCGACCAAATTAACTTTTAGAAGAATTCTATCTCCCCGAAGGTTATTCACTAAAGCCAGGGCATACCTGCCGACAACTCAACCCTACCTACTATCCCATCAATTGACATTACGATTAGATTACTTCGCTAATCCTATTCTCATTAAACTACACCATCATAGATCACCTACCCAACCTTACAAAATTACCCAATCGCGATACCCTAACACATTGATCAAGCTTCCAGACTTTCGATAATCCCAACATTCCAACATGAATGAAGGTTCTTGGATTATAATTCGCTATGGGTTCCACTAGTTGTAACACTAATCTGTTTTATTTCAACGACAATCATTCCATTTAAATCCAACTCTTTCCAAGAGTTATAGGTCAAAACCAAATCACTTTCTACTGTTCTTCAAATAGCTTGGCCCCCAAAATTCTCATTGCGATCATTTACTTGACCACCACCAAATTACACTTTATAAGACCTTGCAACCCAAGTCGGTTAATCTTTTCTCAATAGGAAAGAGCAAACAAATATGAATTTTAACACACGAGGAAACGCTACTCCTCGCAATGAGCACGAAGCCCAGAGAAATAGTGAAATAGCATTGATCTCGAAAAACAAAGGACGAGACCACAAATGAGGGCACATGTCCCACAAAAAGGGAGTTTCAAACATCAATAGATCACAATAAAACATTGCTATTGAAACTCAAGAAACATTTAAGCATAAACTACCAAAAGCTCATAAATGCAAAACTCCAAACTTTTTATTTAACCGGTATTATGAGAGGTAGTCAAATTACCTTCTTTCTAAAAGAATCATGACCACTCCCATAAGTCCCAATCCCTTGTAGACAATCTTATTAACATCAAGAATAATAATACACTCTTAACAATAATCTTTATCATCAACTCTTTTAACAAGGGCATGCAGCCACAAGTCATCCTCATGAGACACACATGAATAAATCATATATTTTGTTTCAACCCTTCACCTATTAGCAATGCTCATACTAATTTTGTACACAAACTCAATTTAGCGGTTATCGTAGACATTTAACGAATTATACATTCATGGAAGAATTTATGGTCCATTCTCTATCTGCGTTCCCACTAGCAAATATGAGACCAACAAGCAACCAATTAAAAGAAATTTCAGATTATTATCCACTAGGACAACATCAATTACATCCTCATCTCTCCTTCCTTCACAATTAAATTTAACCATTGAGGTCAAGTAATCCAACCGGTTTAGCAACCTAAACAATTTTTAATGATCAACCTTCTCATCAAAGATATCTTGTTATCCTACCACTCTTCCATCAAGTAAACAAAGATCGCCAACTACATCCCATCAATTCATCTATTAGTGATGCTCAACACCCTACTTCAATACATTATAATTGCACCTTGCAATTACATATGATCGAGACTTATCCATAAAAGATAACTTTCAAGATGAATATCCACTATGACACTAATCTAACACCTTCTGGACTTATCCATCCCAATGGATTAGGTTAATCAGTTGAGTCCAGCAAATCCAGTCTGCTAGAGAAGCTTACCAAAATTATCACCCATGGTGATCAAACTAGTTTCATCAACGTTCCATACTTCTTAATAACTCTTCTGACCCCAATTAGGTATGGACAATCTTTTATCGCTACCCATCAGGTAATTACTCTATGACAACATCACATTAATCAACTCCAAGTCCAAATATCTGGGTTAAGACCAATCATGCACCACATTGCGGATTCGACTTGATAACTCAAACCTTATCGATGAACTTCTATGTTTAACACCTTTCGCTTAAACATATCAAGACCTCACAAAAGGATTTTAACTCCCTTCAGAAAAAAAAGCGGCATTAACTTCAAAACTCGAAATAATCCAAAAGAAATACAAAAAGCCAAAGCTTTCACATGATAAAGAACTTGCAACAGAAATCTTTCAGTATCCCGAATACCCAGCGAATAAATGAATCAGATCTTCCAATAAGAAGGGCAGAACTCCCAAGACACAAATAGAGACCAAGTGAAATCCCAACAAATTTCACCATCCGCATCTATACCCAGAATTGGTCTAAATCAAGCTCAAGAAGAGAACAACTTTTCTAAAGGAATTCACCCACATGACTGTAACTATGGTACTCGGGGTAATCACTTCGCTAATCTCATACTACTTAACGGTGGTGTAACTGGTAAAGCCGGGGCCACAACCACGACCTCAACCTCTCAACAGCAACTATAGTTGCATGGCTATCATAATAATCAAATAATAAGCATTCATAATCAATTCATAACAACAATGATCAAAGCGACATAACGGAAGCGTAAATGCAATGCTTGACCCATTCCCCACCCTCATGCTTAGTGTGCCAAAATTAATGTTGTTCCATAACCACGGACCTACTGACCCGCTCGATACTAATCTGTAACACCCCAGCCCAACAAAGGCCTAGGATGCTACAAAAAATTTTTAAAACATATACAAACTAAAACTTCATACAAAATTTGGCGAGAACCTCCTTTGTATAACTAAGTATACGGAGGTTCCGTCGAGATGCATAATTTATTATCAATATCTCAATATCTAAAATCCATCAAGCAACCATAGTGAATCTATTCACTAAAGCATAAGTAAGCATAATCAAGATTTACCACCCTCATTATTACAAATAGTTCAATGCATTCAAGCATAACCAAAATTATTCCTAAGCGGTTTGCTTTTGTTAAGGTATGAACTAATGATGATCATCTCTAAAAGAATGTGTGGTAGTGAGTGCATCCTTAGCAAATCCTACTCCCTCCCATGTATGCCGTTCTTGCAAGAAGTACCTAAAAACACAGCAAAAACAAGAGATGAGCCCAATGACTCAGCAAGTATAATAAAAGGCATCAACAATGAACAACCATGTAAATCAGCATTTAAACCTCTCAATTTCACATATCAACTGTCTTACACATGCATGTATGCAATATGCTCAAAAAGACAATTCTCTTCCTTCTCTTTCCCTTTTGCATTTTACCGGTAATGCAAAGTGCGCATCCGTCGATGCACACCCATGCTCTGTACCATCCATGTGCAGGACCATTGCCCATACGCCACGCAGCGTATGGGGACCTAAGCCCATGATCTTCAAGCATGGGGACCTTTAGCCCGTCATCAACATGACGGGGACCTCAAGATGCTTGGTCATCACGTGACCAAGACTTCAATAATTCAGCATGATGCATATGTAAGAACTCTCAAAATTATCACAACATGCATCCACATCAATATTTCATATGAATATCCTATTCATAAAGCTCATCAACATAGAACTCACAAATTATCGAGATACCCATGATTAACACGTAAATCACAACTCTAGCAACCATGAACATTATCAAACATGCCATCATCACGATCATGAACACACAATGCCAATCAGCAATATCTATTATAACCGTCATTATACTTGCCTTAACGCGAGAGAGTGAAGGATGCGCCGAAGGTGCCGCCCCGGACCCGTCCACCACCTGAGTAATTAATATAACGCATACTAAGATAGCAGTAGCGGAAAAACCAAAGCATACAACAACAATCGCTAACTTGAAGATCGTCTAACTCGATCCCAACCCCAAATCCTACACGTCGATCTGTCCCCTCGGTGGACTGTCAACTTCTAAAATTCATATCTATTGATTCAGAAGTCCAATTAAAGTTTTCTTAGACTTTCTGGAAAGGTAATTAAATTATCCAACTAAGTCTAGTTGGTGAACCTCTCTGAATCGGCCAAATAATACCCCTACCAAGCCAGTTAATAAAACATCGATTTCCCGTCAGGCTCTCTGGACAGAGCACTAAAAATGCCATAACTTTCAGTACGTCTATCCAAATCCCATGTTCTTGAGCTTTCTGAAAATCTGAGGCACTGATCTACAACTTTGGTTATACTGAGCTTCTCTTATTTCCACTTTAACTAGTCGTTTAAACCAGATTACTAAAACCTGTCAGAACACCAACGATTCTGCAGAACAGTGCCACTAATAAAATCATAACTTCTGCTACAGGTGTCCAAATTACGTGTTCTAGCCCTTCGTGGAAAGATGGCGACGTCCTATACAATATCCTAAGAGACGTCCTGGACCAATTCTGCCATCTACTGCCCCTATCAAGCCAAACTACAGAACATCAATTATCACGTCGGGTTCTCTGGACAGTTCACTAAAATTATCATAACTTTGGCTACGAAGGTCCAATCCTTACGTTCTTTAGCTTTCTGGAAAGGTGAAGAAATTACCCATATTTTTCATTATAACGAGATCCTCTAATTTCGTATCTAACTAATATATTAACTCAAATTTCTACAGACTTTTTGAATGCCGACAGATTATCAGGACAGCGACACTAGAAAATTCATATCTCCCTGACCGTTAATCAGATTTGGGCGTTCTTGGTGGCCACGTAAAGCTAAGGACATGATGCAAATATCTCTAAGAGAGTGGATCCCCAGATTCTGCTTCTAAATACATGAAAACTGTCGCGCAAGGTTCTGGACAGAACCGATCTAATTCCCGCAGAACAACCGATTTTACTAACCGCAACGAATTCGCATCTAAAACGAAACCAACAGCGAAGAAACCCATCGTTACCCTTGGAGAACTGATGTAGATCACGAAGAACACCACGCGATCCCGCTTCCCCTCCCTTCTCTCCTTCCATTTTCCTTTCTCTTCCTTGGTCGGCAGCACTCGAAGAGGCTTCTCCCTTCCTCCTTCTTGGCCGGCAGCGAAAGCTAGGGGCGGGAGGGTACTGTAGCACGCCATGGTACTGTAGCATGGCGGCGGTAATGTAGCAGTGCTACTGTAGCAACCCTAGGGTTGCCCCCTCTCCTTCTTATGTGGCCAACTACCCTTCCCTTGCCTAAATCTTTGTGGGCAGGAAGCCCTGACCAAAGTTGTCCAAATTATGCGTAAACCCCCCTCTCATCTCCTGTTAAAACACTTTCTTAATTGGTCATTCTCTCTAATTTATTTCTTCTCTCTCGAATATATTTGGGGTATTACAATCTCATTTTACTTTGTTCTAATGCAGAACTCTATCTCATTTTGCTATTATTAGATGCATATGTTAGCACTTCTCGACCACAGTTGCTTCTTTTAGTTCCATTTCCTTCTCCTACCATCGCTATGGTCCTTATCTGATAGATTGGTATGAGTTATCTTCTACTTTATGCACTGTGTTTATTTGTTCATATATCAACTTCTAAAACAGCCGTCCCTGTACATCTATTGCACTATTGTGCTCTATAGCATAACATGGTTTCAATAATTGGTGTATGTATGTTTGTGCTTTTACCTTCCCAGCTCCTAATGTTGTTTCTTCTAGCAAATTGGTGTTATGTTAACATGTTTCTTTTAGTCCAGCAGATGAGCCACTTGTTGGATTTGATTATCAATATCTACCGCAAGGAAGTACTCCTCTGGAGCTTCTAACTTTGTAAGGTTAGTTTTCACCGCTATTCACAGACTATATTAGCTAAAATTATCAATAAAGGAACTTCTATTCACGAAATGTATTGTCCTTGTTGAAGTGTTTTATAATTATCTAAATCGCAAGCGGTATGTTGATTAAGTTGTGATTGATTTGTTAGTTTAAAATTGATTCTTCTGCGACGGCTAATGTTGATCGATTGGGTTTTGACGTTACCACATCGGTCTCAGAGGCTCCTATCAAGCATTTGTCATGTCTTGTGGTGGTGCTGCAATCGCTTATTCATTGCGTTTTGTTGATTTAGTATGTTTTGTTCACACGAGTTGGTGGTGACCCGGGTTGTGATGGGCTGATCAATAAATTAAACCATAAGTTTTTACCTCATGCTTCAAGTGATACTCTACTTCACTACATGGCTAAGAATAGAAAAAATGGCAGCATAGTAATGAACCAATAAATATTTTGAAGTGAATATTTTTTTTCTACTTTTGTGACAGTTTTTTTTTAATAAACGGAGTTCAAGATTTTCCACAGAATTACAGATGAATTAGGAGGTAAAACCACTGTAATAAATTTGTCCAGCAATTTGGTTTACTTTCAGATTCAGTTATGTGCATTTTCAAGCATTCGAGGTCACTGAATTGGTTCTCAACAGCTCAGGTGTAACTCCTATTGCTATCAAGCTAACCAGTAAGTTTATGTTTTACTTTGCTATAGGTGGGACAACATTTAAGGAACCTTCTAATGCTATCGAGCTTATGATTTTGTTTTCCTCTAATGCAGGTGGAAGAACTTATGAGGTTCAGAATTACCCATTTTTTAAATTATTTTTCGATTGATGCTTATGTATCTTTTCCATAATTTAATTCCTTTTTGTCAAAAATGAAAAGATTCGGGTTCAATTTGTATTATGTACACCATACTACCGCTTGGTTTCTTGAATACATGCTTATAGCTATAATTGTAGTAGCATGTTGTGCACAAATAGTAGTTTGGAATGGTAAGCAAGCAGCATCCAAAATAAGCTCTATTTTGTTTCTGTTTTCTATGTAAGTATAGATTCTTTTTTCTTTCCTGAACTAAGATTCCACTGGGATCACATGAGATAAATTACGAGTTTCTGATATCTCAATGAATTGCCATGGTATTGACTAAGCATTGATCATAGTTAAGAATCTAAGATGATTGATTAATTCACCAAGCTACTATTGGCACCATCCAAGTATTGACCACAATGTTCTGTAAATTGATTTGCCATGGATCAGTAGTACACGAATTTATTCAATAGTACAAGAATTCTTGAATGCAAGTCCAAATTGATTTTCCATGCATTTAGTACACATAAGATTCTTGATGGTGAACTAGAATTCTTCATTTTTTTTTGTTTTATCAGTAGACCTAAATATACGATGCAAAACATGGGTTTACTAAATGTGCTAAATATGGGACACAAAGTAGAACATGCTGCATATTCTCCATTTTTTTTCTTCTCGGCTAAACTTTTCCTACCATATTTAATCATATTCGATTTGTTCTCGGGTTATATGGTGTGTCTAATGGCATATGCGTGGAAGGGGTTTCACATTCTTTGATGTCTCATGGAAAGTATTTATTGTACGGTTTAGGATCCTCTTATATTTATGTATCATCATATTTTAAGATTCCGTTGCAACGCACGGGCACTCTACTAGTGTGTGTGTGTGTCTGTGTATATATATTTTCAATGGAAATATGCAATATTACTATCGTCATTACAATAGTAAATACTACAACCGAAAATAGGTATAGTATCTATAATATCCCATTTCGCTTAAGCAAGGATGAATGATTTAGAGAATGGAATTAAAAGGGGTTAAAGGGGGGGGTGTTTCGCTGAAGGTGAGAAACCTAGGCTATGGACTCTCGGCCCCTAGCTGCCCCCTTGTACCTCTACTCCCTCCCCCTTGCTGCAGCCGCCACCACCAAGCCTCCTCCTGTGCGCCGGCCACTTCTTTCTCCCCTGGGCTGCAAGCATGCATGTGCACTGTGCCATCTACTGCTGCTAGATAATTAGATGGCTTGCTTGCTGCATGATTTGTATGGGAGCATGTTGGTTGCAACAGAAGAAGGGAAGGAGGAAGAGGAAGAAGGAAGAGGGAAAGAGAAGTTTTTGCTGGGATCTCATGTTCGTCATATTGATCTCCAAGGATGGTGGTGTGAATATAGGGGCATGACCCTTTACTCATCATCCTTCGTCATACGGTTGAGGCAAGTGCTGGGTATATTGGTGAACAACAGGTGATTTCCGTTGTCTTGTTGATTTATTACCATGAGATTTAATAATGTTTTGATAAGTTATTTATTGTCATGGTATTATTGATGTAAAGAGTAAGATTGTGATAATGATGCAACTACCATAGGGATGACATGGTGAGATTATTATTGCTTAATTGTGATTATGATATATTGATGCAATTACCGTAGGGATGACATGGTAATGTTGCTAAAGATAAATTAATTATTGCATCATTCACTTGCATCATTTCATTGATCCTTGAGACTTGGTCTACGTGGTAGCCAAGTAATGGTAATTTTGAGGTCCCCGTCATGTTTTAGACGAGCATGAGATCCCCACACTTGAAGAGTGTGGGCTTGAGGTCCTTGTGCTAGAAGACACAGGCTTGAGTTTGCATCGATGGATGCATACTCCGCATTACCGGTAATTGCAAGAAGAGAAGAGAAGTGCATTCATGACATTTGCATCGCATGAAAGTAAATGATAAGAATTTATGAAAATAGTGTGCATGGTTGTGTGTGAGCATTATTTATGTTCAAAATATGTTCTTAAGGTTTTGTTTATTGTATTAGTTGTACTTGGCTAAGTCGAGGATTCACGCTTGTTGTTTATGTTTTTTTAGGTATTCCTTGTGAAGGTGGCATGCATGGGATGGGATAGAGATTTTGGTGCACTTCACTTTGAATATACCATGATTAGTAAATTGGTGCTTCTAGTTTTAACTAGAGAACCATTACTAGTGAATTGGTGTTACAGTTGTGTTCACCCTTCGAGGTGCACTTATTTTCCTTGTAGTTGAGATAGTCGGTTCCTTCATGTGAGTTTTATGATTATGTTTTAATATTCGCAATATGGTTATCATGCTCATATAATTGTTAATTGTTTTGAACTACTTAAATGCTCAATGTTTTAAAGGAAATGCTACCGAAAATTTAGAGAAAAAAATTATAGTTTAGTTTATGTTCTGTTGGTTTAGTGACATTTCAAGCTCAATGTTAGGCTGGGGTGTTACAGTATCATGAAATGAACTATTCAGTATTCACAGCTCAAGGTTGGATACATCTACCGATGAACATAATATCGCATTAAATTGTCTAGTGCTTATAGAGTTACAGCTATTAGTACAAAAACCAATTGCAACAATTCCAGTACGATCGTACTGAATTGTGATTTTCATTTGCATGTCTGAATGCAAGGTTAACTTTTCCAATAAAATGAAGAAAAATAAACTACAACACAAAACACTACAAAGAAACAAAATATCCTATGGAAATCTTCTATGCAGTTACAAAATACTTTCTTCCATTATAAAGGTAATAAACTTGTGGAGAGAAAAGAAAGGCATATTAGTTTCCTTACCTGCCATGGGAAAGTACTATATCTGAAAGAGATGCTGCCAGAGATGCAAGTCCAAACCCAAAAGAGCATGCCGATGTAATGCTCAAGTACAGCTCTGAATAATTTTCATAACTTTTTTGTTGAAATTGAAAACTACTCTGATAGAAAACCCTACACAAGTTATATCTACCACCATAGACATTATACACTTCTGTACTGACAATAGGAAATTTCTTTGCTTTAAATGAATTGGTCCAGTAAGCAAAAGGGGTGACAATGTACATGAATAAAATAAATCCAACCATCGTGGTTGACAATGACATAATAAGAGAACATCAGAGGACTACCAGTGAAGCCGCTATTTGCCAACCAATCCAGGCCAAATGAACAAAGCCCAAAACCATTAAAACCAGAGCCAAGTTGCTGAGTAGTGACAGACTTTTTCCAAATCTAGCAAATAAATGACAATGCACTAATAGAAGGGAAGAAGTAGCTCGGAACGATGTAGTACGAAACACTACTACAGAAAAGGTCTTCACAGATGGTTCAAAAATGTCATCATAGACGGTTTCGTGAGCCGTCTGAGTTTATGGGTCAGCAATGACATGAGGTCATCACAGACGGTTTTCGAACCGTCTGTGATGCAGACTATCACAGACGGTTTGTAGATGAAATCATCTGTGATAGTTCACTATCCCAGACGGTTTGTAGCTGAAGCTGTCTGGGATAGTGAACTATCACAGACAGTTTGTAGATTAAACCGTCTATGATAGCTGATGTATCACAGACGGTATGTCCTAAGGAATCGTCTCTGATATTCTTTTGTATTGCTAAATCTATTTCTGTTTATTGGCTAGCCTTAGGAAATACTAGCCATGCCCTCTGAAACAAGCTGAAACACAATAAGTACATGTATACATCCAATTCACATTCATTTTGGAAACAAGCACATCTAATTCACATTCATTTAAGAAACAAGCACATCCAATTCACAAATCAATTAACTAAAATTAACCATTCATGTACATTTACACACATGTACCATTAAGTTCAATCTTATCCCAATCAAGTTCAATCTACATTGTGGAACTTCACATCTGGATTTATGACCTCACGGTTCAAGAATGACGCAAATCGTCCTTGAATATTTATGAGCTGGCCCTGTTCCAATGCAGTTGTAGCGATGCTCGCAACCTGTCGCTAGGAAGATTAAATTTGTTCTTATATAAATTGGTTAAGTATGAAATAATTATTGCAAGATTGACAAACCTGAGGATCATTGGTCATCGCGGAACTGATGAGTAGTTCCATGCTGTGGCAAACATAGTATCCACAGATGTTGTAGACCAGCAGTTGCTGGTGGCACTGCACAAATTGAATTGGTTAGTTCGAGAGGCGTTACTACAAAGTGTTATATAGGATTAATGTGCAGTAGCGAATATCGGGAAATTTAGATTGTGTCGCAGAATCCTTCCCTTGCAATTCCCTCCTTTAGCAAAGTACACGGCGAACGACCTACGTGATTCCAAGAACTTAGCCTTAACCATTGCAAAGGAAGGAAAGACTACAATAGAGTTATCTATAGAGGAAATATGTTTACCCGTTGATTAATTGTTAGACAATTGTGAAGTCGTGTGTGGCCCTCTTTAGGGAATCTAGGTATATTACCCTATTCCGTTTTGGTATAATTACAATTAGAATCCAGTGGAACCTACATAGGTATGTCACCATGGTCATTAAACCTAAGTTCGTGTTGCTTATAAAGTACAAATCAACAAGTATAGCCACTAGTGCAGCACTTACTCCTGGTTGTAGGGAAAAAGTATGAATTCCTTATCGCGGTGAGCCAGCAATGACTTCGTCATGTAATCCTCGATGAATTTTGCATTCTCCATGATGGTTTGCAAGGAGATCAAGTGTGGGCTGAGGAAACCTATCGGTGAATTCCTTACTTCGGCTTTAGATATATATACAAAAGCAAGGAGTTATATATAACATTTATCTGTATTACATGAACGTTGACCGTGATTGTACACACTTATAGTGTCCAACATCGTATGAGTGAGGCGTCGAGGGTGTTGAGGTTGAAGAGAAAGAACAAGTCCTCGAAGGTCACCGTGAAGACACAGTCTTGACGGTTGTGATTAAGATGATCCTTCTTGAACTTGATGTTGACACCCGAGCGCCATTGTTCATCCGTCTTGTTGGCCTGTTCCATGTACCATGCATGCAACCTCGTGCAAGCCATTCCTAGGGTAGGGTGGCGCTCTACCTTCTGAACCAGCAACTCGCCTAGCACGAATTTATGGGCCAACGGCAAGAAGGGGATATCAGAACAGGAGTCGACCATCTTCAATTTGCCCTTGCTACCTCGCTTTTTAGAGGTCAACTTCACAAGAGTTGACCGAGCATGAGGTGTAGATACATCTGATGCACCGGGCCCTTGTCGCTTTGGTGCAGGTAGCTCCCGTAGACTTGACATCGTTGCAGGACATTCCCGTGGGGAATCTACAGTGGGATGACCGCGAAATTGGCATAAACACCATCCACATTCACTTTTACAAAACCTGACGTTGGATTTACACCGTGCACCAAAGCCCCGACAACAGATGGATACACTTGACCCTAAGCACATCTAGGGCAACAGAGGCATATCTCACTTGGAGCTTGCACTTCATAGCCACCTACATAACAATACAAAATTAGCTACTCCAACAGGCCTATCAATGGATCGAGCATTCCAGAGATAATAATTATTACCAGGTTGTCATCGATAGGAAATCTGTCGTCGCCTTTTGGGGTACGGTTAGGGTTGGACGCGTAGCTTTTCGAAAGTTTGGGGGCTAGCTAGCACAGTAGTGGCAGGGGCTTACAACTGATTTTTCCTAAGCCTTTTCTCAGGGCTCTCCATCTGCCATCGCGTCTCATCTCTGATGTGGTCATTGATCTTATCTCTGATGAATTTAGTGATCTCATCTCTGAGGGATTCATGAATCTTCTCTCGTAGCTTTGCATCATGCTCAGCTTTGGCTCTCTTCCTACTTCGGTACGCCCAGAGTCCTCTGGGAATCCATCTTTCTGTGGAACATAAAGACCAAGGCCTCTCGTACGACTCGGATGCTCCTTGTTTTCCAGGGCTTCGAAGAGCATATCTCTCTCCCTGACTGCCAGAAATGAGCCTTGGGAAGATTGTGCACTCAGCGTTTCCTGCAATAGCCTGACATGTCATTTCACTTCCTATGAAGTTATGGAGTAATTACAAACTAGGTACTTCGATATCTTACTAGGCGCTGGGACACTTCCTCGTCTGCAGGGTTTGGAAAGGAGATGCCCCCGAAGACAGGGTAGATAACCTCACTCTTAGCCAATTTCGGGCGCGCTCATCAAGGATCTCGACAAATGGTGGGGAGGCATTCGAAAGGTTTTCCTGCTGGTCTTGATCACTCCATTTCGTGATTTTACCCACATACCCAGTGGTGCCGAGTCTATGGGGGTGCATGTTTATTGCCTGGAGGGTCCTGTGCGCCGCACTTTCACTCCTAAAATCATCTGTTGTCTTCTTCGCCACAAAGTCTTCCCAGTACTCTTCCAAAAATGGATAATTGTAGAAGGGCCTCAGATCCTTCTCTAGGTAGTTCTTGACAAGCGTGCTCTTGAAGTTCTTCCATGCTTTGCACGTCTGTACCAACGTGTGTCATCGCACGGAGTCCTGGTGTTGTTCCGAGATCTCGAACGATTGGAAAATATCCGTCAGTAGCTCACCTTTCTGAGCTTTGGTCAACTCCTTCCACGAATTATAGGTGATGTTGACCTGTTCCCGTGCAACTATTCCAACCGTTCTCCGGAATGCGGACGCTGCTCGGCGAGGATTGATAGGGGTCCTAGACTCATTAACCTCTGTGATGGTAAATTGGCCCTTAGACCTTTTCAATATTCCTCTACCGTGCTTGGATATTCTAGAGGACGACGCATCAGACACATGAGGCGACGATGACGAAGAATGAGCAGAAGACATCTTCACAAGAAATAGAAGTTCTGACACGCATGAACATATTGTCATAAGATTCGATCTCTATGTGTATGGGTATGCACACCAATTAATAAATAATTGGGATATGTAGGGAAGAAATTATGACCAATACAATGACATAATGGACATATAAACATGTAAATCCTCCAAGTTATTTAAAAGGAATAATATGCTTAACACAAACATCATGTGAACAAATGAAATCAGCATAAAGTTAAGATTTAACATTTTGATATTGCTCTCAGATGTAGAGTAAGCATTCCAATTAGAGCTCTAGTTCAAACCCGATTATTAAAACAATTTCAGTACAATACTATTATCATCACAAAGCATTCATCTCAAGTCCACCACACCACATTGCAATATATTCCAGTAGCAGTATCAAAACAAATACCATATGAATCACTGACTAGAACAAATACAAATTCCTAAAACAAGTACAACACCTCATACTACTTAGTGTTTGAACCAGATACCAGCGCAATTATCATAAGTCCATGAGGACCATGACAGCATGATGGATTATTGATAGAAAGAGTGAGGGAAAGGGGCGTCGGGGTCGGCAAGTCAGCATCAGTTACCGTTAGGCGTTGAGGAGAAGGACGAGCAAAGAGCAGTATCAGAGTAGCAGGGCGGCATCGAAGGGGAGGTGCACCAGGATCGGGGGAGGAGGAGACGACGTGTGCTCGGGGGAGGGGAGGAGGCGGCGGGCTCGAGGGAGGAGGAGGGACGCATGCTCATGCTCGGGGAGGAGGTAGCAGGCTCAGGGGAGGACGCGCACTGGGCTCGAGGAGGAGGCTGCGTCAAGGACTGCGGCGATAGGCTCGGGGGACGAGGGAGAGTTGAGAAACTTAATCGTTTGAGTGGGGGAAGCGAGCAAACCCTAGAGTTCAAATATAAATAGGGTTGGACATCACAAATGGTTCTAAAGTAGAAATAACCACCTGTGATAGATTGTGTATCACAAATGGTTCCAATAAATAACTGTCTATGATAGATTGTGTATCACAGACAGTTTATAGATGAAACCGTCTATAATTTATTATCATAGACGGTTTGTAGATGAAATCGGCTATGATATTCTTTTGTATTGATAAATCTAGTTCTGTTTATTGGCTAGCCTTGGCAAATGCTAGCCATGCCCTCTGAAACAAGTAGAAAGACAACAAGTACATGTATACATCCAATTCACATTCATTTCAGAAACAAGCACATCCATTTCACAGTACAAATCAATTAACTCAAATGAACTAAAATTAACCATTCAGAACACATATACACACATTGTTCAATCTTTAAAAATTAGCTCTTCATGATGATCGACGCGTATATAGCTAGTTTCGTCACGTTGTTCTTCCTCGACCCTTGTGCCATTTCTGAAAGGAGGCAACTTGTTAAATTGATTGTATTCTTCCTCGTCCACTACATTCTCAACTCCGAAAATCCTCATTTTTCCATGAAGAACTATGTGACGCTTCTTATTTGCCTGGACGGTTACATAGAAGACTTGAACAACTTGGTTAGCGAGTATGAATGGTTCGTCTTTGTATCCGACACGTTCGAGGTCCACGGTAGTGATGCTGTACTTGTCGACCTTCACCTGTGGGAGATGGACCCAGTGGCACCGAAATAGGGGGATCTTGAAAAGCGTGTATTCGAGCTCCCATATATCCTCTATGAGCCCATAGTAGGAGATCCTTAGCCCATTGGTACTGACGCATCTATATGGACACCGCTGTTCTGGTTAGTGCTCTTTATATCCTGAGCCCACGTATAAAATGTATACCGATTTATGTTGTATCATCACCATGTCATAACTGTAAATGTTGGCCCTTTGGCCAACCATGTCAACATATCACTTGAGGAGCTCCTAGCGAGTCGCTCTTTCAACCATTGGTTGAATCAATTGTTGTGTTATCTCATGATCCAAATATCCGGTCGCTCTAGATTCTGTTGCCGAAGCACGTCCTTGTGCTGGTCAATATACGGGGACTCTTTAGTCATGTGTTGCAAGACCGTGAAATGGGCTTGAGCATATGCATCCATATCTGGAGTGATTATTTTCCTTCTGATGGTCCCGATACCCTCGAGCCTCTCCTCATGGCGAGATCGAGGCACACCTATCGGTTCGACCTGAGCCATGTAATCGACGTAGAACTCAATGACCTCTTTAGTTGCATAACCTTTGACGATGCTGCCCTTCAGCCGAGATCGATTTCGTACATAGGACTTGAGAATTCCCATGAACCTCTTGAACGGGTACATGCTACGTAGGAACACGGGCCCGCACATCTTTATCTCCCTCACAATGTGAACAATGAGATGGACCATGATATCGAAAAATGACGAAGGGAAATACATCTCAAGATCACATAGAGTTGTCACCACCTCATCCTGTAGAGCATCTAGTCCTTGGGGATCGATGACCTTCTCAGCAATTGTGTTAAAGGAATAACACAGCCTCATAATTATCTTTCGGACCTTGATCGGCAAAATACTTCTAATTGCAACAGGGAGCATCTGTGTCATCAACACATGACAATCATGAGACTTCATGCCAATTAACTTCAAATCTTCCATCGAAACAAGTTTCTTCATGTTGGCGGAGTAACCATACGAAACTTCACACCATGCAAGCACTGGCACATTTCAGTTCTCTCAGCCTTGGACATAGTATAAGAAGCAAAGGGAAGGTACATTCGCCCTTTATCAGTCTTTGTCGGTGCTAACTCAGGTCTGATGTCCATATCAACCAAGTCAAGTCGTGCGTGGATACGATCCTTTGTTTTGTCATGAATGTTCAGTGAGAGACCAATCAAGCTGTCACATACATTCTTCTCTACGTGCATGACGTCGATGTAGTGGCGAACTTCTAGGTGCTCCCAATAAGGTAAGTCCAAAAATATTGATCTCTTCTTCTAGATGTTCTTCTCACAGGTCCTCAATTTATGTCTCTTTTCGAGCACAACATCTAAATCCTTAACCATATCATATACCTCTTTTCCACTTAAATGCCTTGGAGCTGAACTATCCTCCTTCTCTCCATCGAATTGTTTCTTCATCCTACGGTATGGGTGAGCCCTCCGAAGGAACCTACGGTGACGTATGTACACGATTTTACGCGAGTGCTTCAGCCACACACTCTCGGTATTATCTAAGCAGTGAGTACAGGCTTTGGCCCCTTTTGTACTCTGGCCAGACAGGTTAGCAAGGGTAGGATAATCGTTTATGGTGCAGAACAACAATGAGCGTAAAGTAAAGTTCTCTCGTTTGTATGCATCCCATACATGTACCCCTTCAATCCACAATATTTTTAGATCTTCCATCAATGGTGTTAGGTACACATCAATATCATTCTCAGGTTGCTTCGGTCCTTTGATAAGTATCGATAGCAAAATATACTTCCACTTTATACACAACCAAGGAGAAAGGTTGTAGATACAGAGATTCACGGGCCAAGTGCTATGTCGACTGCTCATGTTACCGAAAGGATTCATTCCATCTGTGCTCAATCCAAACCTTATATTCCTCGGTGAACCTCCTATCAATGTTTCTCCACTGGGCGGAATCAGCAGGGTGTCTTAGCTTTTCGTCATTCTTACGCTCCTTCGAGTACCAATGCAGTAGTTTTGCATCCTTTGGGTTCACAAAAAACTGCTTCAAATGGGGAATTACAGGAAGATACCACGCCACCTTAGGAGAAGATCCTTTCTTCACCTCGATTCCCTCGCCGTTATCTGATTGATTCTTACGCTTGTATCGGGATGCTTTGCACACCGAACATACATGCATGTTTGCATACAAGTTACAGTAGAGGATATAGTTGTTCGGACATGCATGTATTCTTTCTACTTCCATTCCCAATAGACAAAAAACCTTCTTAGCTTTGTAGGTGGTTTTGGGCAACTTGTTTCCCTCCAGAAGCATGTCTGCTAAGAGACCCAACAGCGCCGTGAAACTCTTGTCGGACCAATCATTGCTTGCCTTCAATTTCAGCAGTTCAAGCATAGATGACAACCTTGTGTATTCCGACTTGCAACCCAGGAACAAAGGTTTTTTCGAGTCCTCCATCAGGCCCTGGAATTTAACATACTCCCTCGCATCACAGTTCCCTTCTGCATCGTGAAGCATCTGATCTAGATTGTCATCATGTAGCCTATCCGAATCGGAACCACAATCGACATCATCTGGCGACATATCGTTGACTTCGTCGGCGATGTCGTTATTACTACTTTCCTGTATAATATGCTCTTCACCGTGACTGGTCCAATGTGTATAGCCCTTTCTGAAACCCTTTCGAATCAAGTGTGCTTCGATCTGCACTCGGTTCTTAAACATTTTCAGATTCTCGCAGTCAATGCATGGATAGTACATATATTCCACCCCCTTATTCAACATATCCTCCTCGGCAGCTCTTGTAAAAGCAGACACGCCATTAATGTACTCTTCACTCACACGGTTGCCAGCGTACATCTAGCTTCGGTCCATCTACATGATGCATATAACAATTTGGTGTTAAATATTGAATTAATTAATTAGTATACTATAGATGCAACTTTTGATATGTCATTTGGAATATGTATTTCTAATGAACTGAAAAAACACCAATGCACCCTAGGGTCAGGTTGTTCATCACAAACACATTATAGATAGCCTATGCCCAACTTCAGATTGCAAGAAGCCAACACTTGCAAAACAACACAAAAAGCTAGATCTAAACCATCTTCAATTCTCTCTTTACCGATCTAAACCATTTTCAATTCTCTCTTTACCAAGCTAGATCTAGAATATAATGCAAAGAATGAATCAATTATGTAGTAACCATCGATAGTCAAGAACAAATTACCAAATCCACGGTCTCCTTTCACCAAATCGCCTCAAAGCCCCACCTCTAGCAGCAGCAGCGAGAACAGAGCAGGAATTCAAGACAGATCGATCTGTGAGGCTCGGGTCTGCAACAAACAAGATTATCACAGATGGTTTTCAATGCAAACCATCTGTGAAGAGGATGGGAAGTCACAGATGGTTCATGTTAAAAACTGTCTGTGAAGATGAACCGTCTGTGATATTACCTCTTCACAGATGGTTTTTAGCGCAGAAAGTAACACAGACGGTTGCTAAACCAAAACCGTCTGTGATTGTGTTTAATACAGACGGTTTGGCCAACCGTTTGTGATTAGGCGTACAATATTAGTCTTTTTGTAGTAGTGAAAAACTAATAACAAAGACCACGAAGAAAACATTGACTTCTTGATAGCCTTGCCTTCGACCTTTCCTCATGAAAAGTCCTCCATTAATCAACATGACCTTGCTATTAGAATAAGTACTAAAGACTTAAATACACAACTGAGCTCAAATGCCAGGGCAAACCTAAAGAATGTTACACAGGGCAGGTTTTCAGGCCACCACATCTCTGAGCAGTTCACAAAATGTGAAAGTACCCAGAATTCTGTGTAAGTACCAAGAATTTTATATGAAAGCGCCCTTAAGATTGTATTAAATAAAACATAAATTGAACACAATCTTTTTCACTGACCATTTCTGCAAAAAGTGTTATCTGCGACTACATGTTTTTTGTTTAATGTTATGCATTTGATGTTTGTGACATAGGAACTGAAGAAATGAAAAACAAGGTATGTCTTTCAGATTGATTCAAATCTAGGAAATTCTACAATAGCTGATTAAGAAATTTGGGAGAGTCCGGTGCTTACGGTTGTGAATAAAAGCAAAAAGAATGCAGCTGGGTGAATAGATCTTCTGAAATAAGCCCTTGTGGCAGCAAAAATATCTGTTGCAGCAGGGGTTCCTAACCCAGAAGAAAAGATTACGTAACTCAGTACATGTTCTTTTATACTGAAGGGACCAGGATTCAGTGATAGCACAATTCTGGTTCCAGGAATCCTCACAACTTTGGCTAGAAGCACAGCTGCCATGAGCTTCCCTAGAGAGTAATGCAGTCATATACATGCAAAACTTGGGATATTAATTAATCGGGTTCTGTCTGAAAGAAGTGAAACGCTGCCTAAAGAGAGGATGATGCAGCCTGCGATCTCAAGGATCCATACTCTGAATGTTAGTGTAGGGAGTGTTGGATCATCCGTTGTAGGTACAGTAAGCCGCACTTGCTCTATCGGAGATGGTTCTGCATGATCTGCAAAAAGAAAGTGAATTCAAAATATAAGACATGAATAGCATTGGCATTCACAAAAACATATGACCTCAGCAATGTTTTGGGTTTTGGCATAATTAAATCATGGCATTATTAATGTCAAATGAATCAACAAGAGATGAAGTAATTGTTAAACCCAAATTGCAGGTGCTCCTCAAAGTATAAACACATGCATTTAATATAACGAAATCATCAGGGCATATATTTGTTTACATTGGAAACATCAACAATAATTAAGTTACTAATAATGGGCATAGTTGAGCTCCATCAGACACAGATCCGGAAATTATACATGGTTAATTTTACTTTCTTTTTCAAAACAGAACCATAATCATTTCTGTGCTATTATTCATTCCCCCGTCCTCCCTCCCGCTAACATCTCTCTTGAACGCTATACCCCTTATATTCTCCAAACCTGACTGCTCTCAGGGTTCAGTTTACCAATTCGAGTAAAAATCCCGCACCCTACCAAGGTGTTCTTCTCTTTTCCTCATTGTGTGTACCCTTTCAATTCTCATTGTTTCCTTGACCAAGAAATAGTATTATTAACACCTAATATCTCAAAAACCCACTGGTATTATAAAATCCCAAGCCCATCGAGGTTTCCTGTAATTGGCTCATTTTTTTTTCGAGAACGTGCAAAAAGATTGCACGTCATTCCATTAAGAAGAAAACAACGAAACACAAACAACCACAGTACAATGGAAACAAGAGAGCAAGAAAGAACAAGAAAAGAGTCTACATGGGGGGTAGGCGACCTATTACAAAGTGACTACTCCGGAAAAGGCAGCGCCGCCAAACAACGAGCACCCGCCATGTGCCATAGGCGAAACTCATCGAAAATTGCTTGCAGCAGCGTGGTCACCGAAGAAACCACCGCGTTGAAGATGCGATTGTTCCTTTCCTTCCATAACATCCAAGAAATGAGAGCGACGCAGGAGTCTAGCCCTTTGCGTTGGATCTTTAGGATCGAACTGCGAACGGAGAGCCAGAAATGCTCTAAAGATAGTTGCCCTGCCGGAATGCAGGTTTGAAAGCCAACCAGAGGGAGGAAATCAGCCCAGATCTGGGCGGAGACGGCACAACCAATTAACAAATGATCGATTGTTTCGCTTGCCGAACTACAGAAAACGCACAGCCGATGGCTTGGGAGGCCTCTGCGTTCCAGGCTGTCCGCTGTCCAGCAGCGTCTGCGAACCGCCAACCAAAGGAAGAGTTTGCACTTGAGCGGCGCCGCCAATTTCCAAATGGGCTTGTCACATGCGAAATTCTCAGAACCGATGAAGAAAGCCCTGTATGCCGATCTGGCGGTGTACTAAGCCGAGGTCTCCCATCGCCAAAGAAAGCTATCCTCCTACGGCACCAAGATGACTGACCTAAGCAAGTCCCAGAGGTGAAGAAACTCCCAAATGCCCTGCACACTGAGGTCACCTTTGATATCATCAACCCGTTGGTTATTAGTTAAAGCCTGATACACCGAACGCTTGTTCCTTATTGCCAGTGGAACTGCTACAATTAGTGAAGGCGACACCGCCATTATGCCTTGCCCATTGAGCCACCGATCGGTACAGAATGATGTGCGATCGCCGTTCCCCAACCGGACCTCTAGCGAAGCCTGAAAGAGATCCATCTCTGTCGTACTGGCCTAAGACGGAAGAGAACTCCACGGCCGCTCACTCCATGAGCGTTGCAACCAAAGCCAATGAATGCGCATAGCTCGACTGAGGACCCTGAGGTTGTGCAGTCCCAGCCCTCCGTAGCAAGTGGGCCTACAAACCGACTGCCAGTTGACAAGGCAGTGGCCTCCTACAACCGAGTCGGTACCTTTCCACAAGAAAGCTTGCCTCCCCTTATCAATTTCTTTAATCACCGAGTGGGGAGGTTCCAGTGCCAAGAAGGGGAAGATAGGGAGGGTAGTAAGCACCGTCTTCACTAAGATGAGACGACCACCTTGGGATAGCATGCGAGACTGCCACAGCTGCAAGCGAACGGCAATTTTGTCCAGGAGAGGTTGAAAGTCTTTCTTAGTGGGTTTCCTCAGGGAGAGAGGCAGTCCCAGATACTTGCAAGGGAAAACGACCGAAGGGCATCGCAACTCCTCTTCAATGAGCTGGAGATGAGCAGTTGAGCAATGAATTGGAGCAAAACTACTCTTGGCAAGGTTGGTCTGGAGGCCGGAAGCTTCACCAAAAGCTTGAAGAATGACGCGGATCGCCAAGAAGTCCGATCTTACCGGCGACAAGAATAAGGCTGCATCATCTACAAAGAGGGAGAGGCGATGAGGGACCCTCCCTGACCGACCGAGGGGCTACAACAGCAGAGGGGAATCTGCTAGTGAGATGAGGTTTGTTTAGAACATCCATGACCAAGACGAAGAGCAACAGTGATAAGGGATCTCCTTGACAAAGGCCTCTTGCATGCCAGACCTGGCGACCGGGATTCCCATTGAGCAGCACACGGGTGGATGCAGAAGAAAGCAAGATGGCTATCCAGGAACTGTAGGGTTACGGGTAGGCTACGATAGCTACAAACAAAAATTCTACCACGCAAACCAGGAAGCCATGTAAGTAGATGATCATAGATCGTTACCACCAGACGCGCAGAACAGCGGAAGAAGGGTTGGAGCAGCCTAGTCCAACGAAGAGCGCGTCGATGTAGTGGTCGTAGTCGATCGTCCAACGCCCGACAAGTCGATGCGATGGTCGTAGTCGATCGTCTCCTCCAAAGAACGTCTGCGGTTCCTTGTAAAGATCGCGGATCGTCCTCAAGCGCAACAATCGTAGTAGCGCCTCTACGGTATCCACACGTTCAGGGAAGGAACAACCGAATGTCAGTGTGCTAGCACCAAGTCGCACGGCGGAGCTCTCAGGAAGATGGCGGCTAGGGTTTCGGTGGTGTTTCACGCATGCCTCCCAACAGCCTCATGCACCTCCTTATATAGTGCTCGTGGACGGATCCTATCCGAACAACACGCTGATTTAATCAGATTCGTCTTGGTTTGTTCCAACCTGCTAAGTGTGTGACCCAGAGGTTCATGTGTAGTTCGGTTGTGACTCGAAACCGCTTCCGATCACGAGTCGAAGCGGCTCCTAGCGTAACATATCGATTCCGAATACACACAAATTATATCGGACGAACCTTAATGCAATATGATCTACGACTAGGTCCTCATCACTTACGACTAGGTCCTATCTTTATACAACCAGTTCGTATTTGGTCACGACCAATTCGTAATTGCTTACGACCAGGTTACGACCACTCTGGACTACGTTCGACCAAGATCGACCAACTCAGATCAGATATCGACCGATCGCGGATCGTGAACTAAGCGACCTACTCGTGTATACTCCCTTTGCCTCACGATGTCTGGTCGAACTCCAGGTGAGATGTTGTGTCATCCATAGACTGTTCAATACTTTCTCGATCGAGTGTCAGATAACTTTACGTGGTCGAACACTTCGACTACTAGTGGCATGGCCATGCACTTTCTTTATCCGATCACAACGAGGGGCCCAGAGACATCTCTCCTGTTATGTTAGGAGGGGCAAATCCCATATCCATTCCTTTCCATGTTTCAGAGCATACCTGAAAGCTACCTTTATAACTACCCAGTTACGGTGTAGTGTTTGGCAACCCCTAAGAGTGCCCTTACACATGTAGGAAACCATGCTGATCTCAGGTCTAAGGATTATACATCATCATTGCTTGAGACCAACTAACGAGACATAGATTCATAACAATCTCAATAGTGTCTCAAGGTGGGTCTTATCCAACATCATGTTCTCTAACATGTGTCCATATTATTGGTTTGATATCTCCATATCTATGACTCGTGAAACATAGTCATCAACCAATACATACGCTAGTCTATTCATATGTGTCCTCATATGTTTACGACCAGGGATCGTATAAGAATAATTATCGCAGGAATATAGAGTTTCACAACCAAGTCACATACTTGATAATAAATATTAACAATATTATTCTAGGAACAAGATAACACATTATCCAATGTCATGAACATAATAAAATATAATCATCTCTATGATTGCCTCTAGGGCATATTTCCAACAGGAACACCAGTTCTGCCCAAACCCTTTTCTGTGAAGAACTTCCAACAAGAACGGCTAGGAGACGGAGTCAAAAGCTTGGGCGATGTTGAGCTTGAAAAGCAGGGCTGGCTTCCGCAGGTGATGCAAGGCTCGTGCTGAGTGGCTAACCAGGAAAAAGTTGTCCTGAATCGAGCGATGAGCAATGGAAGCGGACTGGTTGGGTGCAACTAGATTTGCCATTGCCGGTGCCAAACGACGAGCTAAGATCTTGGAGAAGATCTTAGCGAAGCTATGTAGAAGACTAATGGGGCTGTAATCTTTGGCCTGCTGAGGTTCTTGATTCTTTGGTAAAAGACTGATCAATGCTTGATTCAGCAGGTGGAAATTAGCGCTTGCGAAGCTACCAAGCTTGAAGACCACAGCCATGAAATCTGTCTTAATGATCGGCCAACACTGCTGATAGAACATCAAAGTGAATCCATCCGGCCCGGGGGCCTTCTCCGCTGTCATGCTCTTAATTGCCTCCCAAACCTCTTGCTCAGTGAATCCCAATTCTAGTGCATGAAGATCATGGACCTGAACATTGAGAGCCGCCAAGTCCAGAGAATGAGAGCGATGAACTGGTTGACCGATGAGCTTTTCAAAGTGAGCTGCTAGAGCGTCTGACATCTCCTCGTGCGACTGAATCCAATCCTCCCCCACTTTGAGTCGGGCAATATAGTTGCGCCGCCGACGATGATTGGCATGGTGATGAAAGAAGTGCGTGTTGGCATCCCCCTCACACAGCCAGGTGATTCGCGACTGCTGCCTCGCCATTGTGCGCTCGAGTCGTCACGATTTGGACTTTGTTAACACGCACATGCAAAGGTTAACTTTAACCTCCTAATGGACATGGAATTGGAAGATTTTATATTTGATCCATATTAAAATAACTTGTAGCTTCTTGATGAATTAAATTTCAGACAAGGAGTGCTATGTTTCTCAGCATTAGGTAAGAGAGAGTGTACGCTGAAGCTCCACTCCTACAACGAAGCAACTTGGTGGAAGCTCCACTCCTACAACGACGAAACTTGGTGGACAGCTTGTTATAACATGCAGCACCTATAGCGCATTACAACCAAAAACTCTGCCTTGCTGTCCAGAATTGTAACTTCGCGGAATTGTGTCCATAACTCCAAAGGGCACACATCTTTTTCTTAAAAAGAAAAGAAAAGAAAATGATGACTCAGGTAGCATAACTCCAGGGAAACACAAAAGATGCTCACATATGCCCTCATGTAGCGAACAGAATAATCAGATAGAAACAGGGGGAAAATGAACGGATTACAAGTAAAGCAAACTAGAGCTAATAGAAAACGTAACATCACATTACCGTCAAATACACATATCCCTTGTTGCCATCAGAACACGAGACTGAAGAAACAATATGAACACAGCATTGAAGGGACAATTGGAAGATAAAAGAATGTGTGTCTATATATATACACATATCCCTTGTTATCACGGCAGCAATGACGGAGGATGACAAGCTCGAGATGGTCTACAACTATTTCAAGGGCATCATGGGGACATCCGAGGGCAGGCCACTTAACTTGAATTTTGATGCGGTCGGCCTGCAGTCCTTTGACTTAGCGGAACTGGATGCACCGTTTACTGAGGAAGAGCTCCGCAGCAATATCATGAAGATGCCATCTGAGAAAGCGCCAGGCCCTGACGGGTTTACTGGGCTCTTATTCAAGATATGTTGGGAGATAATCAAGCACGGCCTACTTGCCGCACTGCAGAAGCTCTACTTGTGCAATGGGCAGAACCTGGAAAGGTTGAATACGGCTGCCATAACACTTCTGCCCAAAAAGGAGGACCCAACCTTGCTCAAGGATTTCCGGCCAATAAGCCTTTTATCCACGGCATCTCCAAGATTTTTACTAGGATTCTCACCAAGCGGCTGGCAGCCAGAATTAACAACATCATCTCACCTTGTCAAACGGCCTTCATCAAGCGGCGTTGTATACATGAAAGTTTCATGTATGTCCGGGGCCTGGCTAAACTCTTCCATCATGCAAGAAAGCCCATGGTGTTGCTAAAGATCGACATTGAGAAGGCCTTTGACACAGTATCCTGGCAATTCCTCCTACAATTGCTTGCACACCTCGGTTTTGGGCAGCGTTGGAGGGATTGAATTGCACTGATTTTGTTAATGGCTTCTACGCGTGTTTGCATCAATGGGGCGGAAAGCGAACCAATCCGCCTTGCAAGAGGGCTTAGACAGGGGGATCCCCTCTCCCCCTGTTGTTTATCCTGGTCATGGAGGCCTTTGGTGCTCTATTTGCAGCGGCAACCGCACAGGGCATCCTTACGCCTCTCGACATCCGGAGGGCGCCGGTGCGCACATCCCTGTACGCCGATGATGCAGTTGTTTTCTTAGTCCCAACGGCCGAAGACAGTCAGGCAATGAGCCACCTGTTGAAGTTGTTTGGCCTCGTCTCTGGTCTCAAGGTGGATTTCCAGAAAAGCGCGATCTCACCAATCCGTTGTTCAGACGAGCAGCTCGAAGTTGTCTCTCGTTATCTTCAGTGCACTACACGACCTTTCCCTATCAAATACCCTGGGGCTTCCTCTCTCTTTCAGGAAACCAACGAAGACAGATCTCCAACCGCTCATGGATAGATACTAAAAAAAACTAGCAGGCTGGAAGCCGCGGCTGTTGTGACCGGGCGGTAGACTAGTGCTCTTGAACTCAGTCTTTATGGCTCTGCCGGTGTGCTACCTCACAGTGTTGCAAATACCACAATGGACCATCAAAGTGATCCAACGTAAATACAGGGGGTTCCTTTGGAAAGGTCAAGAACACACAAGTGGGGGACATTGTTTGGTGGCATGGAACGCCATCTCCAGAGTCTCCCTGGACGCCAATAGAGAAGACACCGTTGTTTGGTTGGGAGCTTCGGATGGCCAATACTCGGTGTCAGCGGCTTACAATATGTTCTTCATGGCGAAAACAAAGTTTGTGTGTGGCAAGATTATTTGGAAGGCCAAGGCTCTGGCGCGCTGCAAGTTCTTTATGAGGTTGGCTATCCAAGGAAGGTGCTTGACCGCTGACAACCTGCAAATACATGGATGGCCACATTAGCCGAATTGTCCCCTTTGCTCGACGGAACCGGAGGCTTGCCTTCATCTATTCATGCAGTGTAGCTTTTATCGGCAAGTTTGGGTCCTTGTCCAGCTTTGGATCAGTGTGTCGTTCCTTCAAGCTTCCTGTTAGAGATATGTTAGAGATAGGAATCATTTTGTATTCCTTATCTACCTTTTCTATTGTCTTATCTATATATGACATACATCTCTTGTACATCTCATATATATTGCCCATTGGGCCTTTGAATACATACACACAATATTCATAACACTTCCATCCAGGAAGCTGGTAGTGTGACGCCCGCAAGAGCTTCGCCGAACTTTTGACTCCCTTGTCATAATTGTTGACTGGCTCATCTGGAAGGAGCGGAATGCGAGGATCTTTTGAGCAGAGCAGAAGACACCTTTGGACTTGGTCTGGCTAATTAAAGAGGAGGTCTGGACTTGGCCAGGAGCCAGCCTCTTTGAACTGATGGAATCAACTCACCAGTAGGCTCGTTTCAGTGCAAGCTGTGAAGGACACTCTGTAATACCCCAAATTTAATTAAATGAGAAGAAATAAATTAGAAAGAAGGACCATTTAGCAAAGCGATTTAACAGAGGATTAGAGGGGGATTACTGTAAAAGATAGATAACCTGGGCCGGGGTTTTTGGCCCACTTGATTTCGGCCCAAAGGTGGGAGAGGGGGGCAGCCAGGCACAAACAAAAGGAGGAAGGGGAACCCTAGTTGCTACAGTACCACCATGCTACAGTACCATCGCTGTACTGTAGCACATCCTCCCCTGCTGCCGCCCCCTCCATGCTGCCCTTCCCTGACCAAGCTCCTCCCCCCTGCTGCCAAGGGATCAAGAGGAAGGAGAAGAAGAGGAAGAAAGGAGGAAAGGGAGAAGGGAGAAGAGAAGAGAGGGAAGTGGGAGATCGTGGGCTCGGTATGTGATCTTCAGCGGTTCTTCAAGGGTAAGATTCTATCCCCTTTCGTTTAGTCAATTAATTGATTATTTAGCGACGTCGGTATTATATTGGTTTAGGACAGATTGGATTAGACCGATGTTTTAAAGTGCTTAAAGGCCGAATCAGTCCTGTACATCTCTTAGAGTAGTGTAGAGGACGTTGTCATCTTTCCATGAAGTGCTAGATCACGTTGTTTGGACCTCTGTAGCAGAAGTTATGAATTTATTAGTGTGACTGTTCTGCAAATCTATCGGTATTCTGATAGGTTTTAGTAATCTGGATTAAGCGATTAGTTAAATGGAAAATTAAAGGAGCTCAATATAATAAAAGTTGTAGATTATTGTCTCATATTTCCATAAAGCTCAAGAACCTGAGATTTGGACAATCGTACTGGAAGTTATGGTAGTTTTAGTATACTATCCAGAGAACCCGATGTGAATTCGATGTTTTGTTAATTAGCTTGGTAGGGGTATTAGATGGCCGATTCAGAAAGGATCATAAACTAGGTTTAGTTGGAGAAATTAATAACCTTTCCAGAAAGACTAATAACACCTCATTTGGACTCTTGTACCAAAAGATATGGATTTTAGAATGTGACTGTCCACAGAGGGGACAGATCGACATTTAGGAATTGGGGTTGGGATCGAGTTAGAAACTATTGCGAGTTTGTGTTTGCTTATATAGTTTGTTTGGTCCATTACTATTGTCTTAGCGTGCGTTATAATTATATTCAGGTGGTGGATTGATCTCGGGGGCAGTACCCTCTTCACGTCCCTCGTTCTCTCACGGTTAAGGCAAGTATCATGATGGATAGAATAAATATGAATGAATGGCATTGTTTGTTAAATACTATGAGTATATGTGTTGTTCATGGTTACTAAGATAGTATGAATGATCATGTCCATGTTTTCTAGTGTTATGAGTTATGTGCTATTCATGGATGTTTGAAAATTATGAAGTCTATGATTATGAATACTCGTAGTATGAATAGGTTATTCATATGTGATGTTGATGCGAATGCATGTTTATGGTAATTTGAGATTTCATACATATGCATCATGATGGCTTATTGAAGACTTGGTCATGTGACGACCAAGCAATTGTTGAGGTCCCCGTCATGATTATGACGGGCTAAAGGTCCCATGCTTGTGGAGCGTAGGCTTAGGTCCCCATACTTGTGGAGTATGGGCAATGGTCCCTGTGCTAGATGGCACAGGCATGGGTGTGCATCGACGGATGCACGCTCTGCATTACCGGTAAAATGCAAAAGAGAAAGAGAAAGTTAAAGAGCATCTTGAGCATATTGCATAGCATGAGTATGTAATATTTTGGGTGTATAGTTTTGTGGATAATGATTGATGAATTACAATTATGTATGCTGTTGATGCCATGTATTGTACTTGCTGAGTCTTTGGGCTCACTCTTGCTTTTGTTGTGTTTTTAGGTACCACTTGCAAGAATAGCATGCATGGGAGGGAGTAGGCTTGTCTTAGATTCACTCACTACACACATCTTTAAGTTGAATAACATTTAGATCGTACCTTAGTAATAAGCAAACTGCTTAAGGATTTATTATTGGTTATGCTTTATGCATTGGTTTACTTGTAATAATGAGAGTAGCATATTTTGGATATCCTTGTTTATGCCTTAGCTGATTAGCATATTTTGAATGCTTTGATGAACTCTGGATGTTAGAATATTGTCTTGATATATGTGATGTTGGAACCTCCGGTATAGTTATCTAAACAAAGGAGGTTCTGCCGAAATTTAGAATTATGTCTTATGATTTAATTTGTTATCGTGTTTATTTAATAGCATTCCAGGCTCATGTTGGGCTGGGGTGTTACAATTGGTATTAGAGCGGGCGGTAGGTCCATGGTTTTTGAATTATTAAACTTGACACACTAAGCACAGTAGGTGGATTTGGGTTATTGCATTGCATTTACGCTTCCGTTAGGTTGTATTGGTGATTCCTATTATGGGATGATTTGATATATCTATATTATAATGCTATGGTTATTGTGTGTGTGGATAACCCATGTTGAGAGGTTGAGGTCGTGGTTGTGGTCCTGGGATTTACCAAGCTACACCACCGTTCGCAGTATGCGAATAATGAGTATCTTTAGAAGAGTTGTTCTCCTCCTTGAATTTGAATTTGGTCAACTCTTGTCCAGTTGGGCTTGATGAATTTCTCTTGGGTTAGTAGTTTTTATTCCAGTCGATGTGTTTCCATTGATTTAATTTGACCTTTAAAGCGAACATTGTTTTTTCCAACTGTTGAGCCGCTTGCGGTTGATGAACCTTCTTCGGATTGTGGTTACAATGCAGCCGATGGGTTTCAATTGGTTTGTATTTGTTTTATAGAGCAAATATTGTCTTTTTTTTACTCTTGAGCTATTCTTGCTACTTGCAAACGTTGTCATTGGCAATATTGTTCCTCTTTAGGAGAGTTCTACCTTCTTGTTGGCAAACTTGACCCATTTATTCGCTTGGTGTTTTAGATAATGGAAGGTATCATTTACAAACTTCATTGAAGTACGTTTCGACTTTACGCACTTCTTTTGGAATAGTTGGAATGTTGAAGTACGTTTCGACTTTATGCACTTCTTCTATGAGAAAGAAAGTATCAAAACTATGTTGAAATGTTTTGTTGTGTTATGTGAGAGGTTTTAAGCATAAAAGATAAATTGATAATGTATGAGTTATCAAGTTGGGTCTGTAGTTTGGTGTGTAATCGATCTTAACCAAGATCCTTAGAAGTGAAGTTGATAGATTTGGTGTTGTCATGGAGTAGTTATATGATGAACTTGTTAAATGGTATGACCATTCAAACTAGGAATCCAAGACCTATTAAGAGGTGTGGTGTATCGATGATTTGGTCTGATCACTAAGATGGTGGAATTTGATAGATTTATTGGATAATTCGGAGTAAAGTATCTCAATGGCTTTGTCTACCCATTAGTGATGATTATGCTAAGGATGTGTTGGACGTTGCCTTAGAGGATATTAATCTGAAAATTTTCATAAACTGGTTACTTGATGATCACACATAATTGCTAGATTGAAACATGTATATCGAATCAGATGAATGTTGAGGTAGCGTCTTGTGAAACCTTGTTTTACAGGAGATGATGTTATTGAATGTTTAATTATATTTTGCCCTAAATTCTGAGCATAAAGTGGAATATTGACTCTGTGTTTATAGATGGTTATGTGACTGCAAATAGAAGTAGGACCCTATTTGCATACGTGATAAATACAATTGTTAATTGTTAACGATAGTTGGAGTGGGTGTGAATAACACTAATGGTTGAGTGGATGGGTCAATAAGTAGTCTCTGATAGCGTGCCTTGCGAAATTGTTATTTGATGGCATGATTTTGATAAAAGATGTTTGTTTCAACCTTGTAGTTTGTGTTTCTTTTGGAGAGGTTTACGATGGGATAGTAGGCTATGATGATTCTCGCTAAGAGTGTAGTATTTTATTGTTAGTATGATTGTCAGAAGGGATTATGATGGTAATGTTTAATGCTTTGTATAAAAGGATTTGATCGCTTGCGTGTAATGGATTAAATGAAAATGTCTATAGTTTTGCGTTTATGAACTTTTGAACCTCATGTTGATATGGAAGCTAAACTTGTTTCGAGCAAGGTGACGTGTTGAAAAGGTTTTATTAATTCCTAAGTGGTTCTCGTGTTGTGGTCTACAACTCTCTTTTTGTTGAAGTTGGCATGGTGATGCTGTAATCAAAGAAACTTGTAGTTTATTGAATTTTTTTCCTAAGTTTTCTGTTTTGCCCATCAGAGTTTTCTGAATTCCAAAAGCAATGCTTTATTCTCGTTTGAGGTTTGTTATTCTCTGCTCATGGGACGTGTGCCCTCAACTAGGATCTCACCTTTTGTTTTCCGAGATTATTGCTTTTTGATTATTTCGCTTGATCTTGTAACTACTGCAAGTGGTAATGTTTTCGCTTGTGCTAAAATTTATTTATATTTGTCTTTTCTTCTAAGAAAGGGTTAACCGAACTGTATTGCAAAGTCTCTTCGGTTGTGTTTTGGCAACAAGATAGTGGTGGTCTAGTAGATGGTATTGTGAACCTTTAGGTGTCAGGTTGTTTGAGAGGCTTTGAGTAATAAATCGATTTATTAGAATAATCCTTGGAGATGATTTGATTTAAAAAGAATGCTTGTCTTTGGAGCTAACAGATTTTGTTGTCGCAACTAGTAGGACCTATAGCGAGATGTGGTTCAAGATTTGGTGTTCATTTTGACAGAACATTAGAATTAGCAAGTATGGAAATCTTGATCAGTTTATTAGAGTATCGCATTTGGGTACTCGGTAAGATTGTGTAAAAGAATTATAATGGTGTAGTTTAATGAGAGTAGCAGTGTAGTGAAATCCAATAGTTGTGTTAAATGATGGGATAGTAGGGGTTGTTAAGTTATGGTCAAGAATGACTTGGCCTCAGTGATTAACTCTATGGGAGTTAGATTATCTCTAAAGATAACTTGGTCAAGGATATATTTATTTATTGATGTTAGTGATTGAGAGTGTTGGAATCTTGGTCAATTAGTTAGGGTTTTACGAATGGGTATATTGTGGTTGTGTAACTGAATTGTATTGGTGTGGATTAGAGAATGTCTAAGATTGGTGAAATAAATCGCCTTGGAGCGGTTACTTGATTAGTGAGGAATGTTGATATTAATGATTGAGGTTATTGTTGAGCTGTGTAAAATTTTAGTAAACAAATTTGAGGATTTACTATCAATTATACTAGAAGTTCATGGAAGGAGATTTGCAGGTTGAATTTGGGCTTTGTATTTTTTTTTATGCTTGGACCTAGGAGGCCCAACATTATGTGTATAAGTAGAAGAACAAAAGTGGATTCCAAATAGTGTCGATCGTTGAAAGAATCTTTCGGAAGTAGAAAATGAGTATGTGAGCTGTGAATTTCAATTTGATTATCCTTAGAAGATTGAGGTGATGTGATTGTGGCTGAAATCTATATTGAGGTGTGTTGGGAATTATTTGTAAAAGTAATTCCTTTGGTAGAGAAGTTGATCAGAGTATGTTATTGTGGTTTGGAAGAGTCTCTCTACATAGGTGTGGAATTTGTGTTCAGTTCGAGCATAGCTTTGAGGTTGCCAAATTAAAAGAATTGAACTAGTGTGTTATGCGAAGATTTGGAATCTCATGATTTTAGAGGAAGTTGAATTTTTAAAAGAAAGTTTGATAAAAAGGTTGTATTCTCGGATAATGAAATGTTCTCTTGGTTTTTAATTGAGCTTTGTCCCTATAACATATGCCAATTATAGATTGAGTTGGTTCTTCTTGGTATGCGTGATTCTATTTGGTTAAGAAAAAGATAAGAAATGGTTGTTTTGGCATTCGAGTGATTTCGCCTTTGGCTTATGTGGTGTTCATTAGCAAACTGCCTACTTGGAAAGTGGAAGAGTTTCATAATGAATCTTTTGGTTTTGGATTTAACTCTTTTGGTGGGGAGTTGGTAATGCGTGTTTGCAATGAGAAACCTTTATTTTCAGTCGAGTTCTGTTGTGCGTCCCTGGTTAAAGGAGGTGCTCATTGTTAAAGTGAAGAGATCGATTGATAAAAGGAACAAGAGTTTTGTGTGTTATGTGTTGGTTGTGTGGTTTGGTACCAAAGGGAATGTTGGTCCACAGTACATTGGTTATTTCCGAAAGTTGTAGAGATTTGGGAGATAGCGTATCACTAGGACCGTCTTGAGTCCTAGTGTGGGGCACAGATCGTTTGTATGACCTAGTGTCGAGGGAGTACTGTAGAAATCTAGAGCATGAAGTTTCGTTAGGGCCGTTGACCCACGAGTAAGACCGTGCATTCGAGACATGTCCGTTGAGTAACTCGTGAAAGGTTGGGACGAGTAATAAGGCGTAACACGTTAGTTACGTCAGGGTGCGGTGGTCCCATAATTCCGAGAGGAAAACAACTTGGGAATTGGAGTCTCGCATGCGCGAGCATTATCCGGTATTGTTCACAGCAGGTGCGTAGTATTGTGGTAAATTCTAACTGTGATTATTCTTTGGCAATGAGCGTGGTTAGAATTCGGGGTCGAATTTTGTTTAAGGGGGGTTAGAGGGGGATTACTGTAAAAGGTAGACAACCTGGGCCAGGGCTTTTGGCCCACTTGATTTCGGCCCAAAGGTGGGAGAGGGGGGCAGCTAGCCACAAACAAAAGGAGGAGGGGGAAACCCTAGTTTTCTATAGTACCACCGTGCTACAGTACCACCGCTGTTACTGTAGCATGTCCTCCCCCCACTGTCGCCCCCTCCATGTTGCCCTTCCCTGACCAAGCTCCTCCCCCCCCTACTGCCAAGGGATCAAGAGGAAGGAGAAGAAGAGGAAGAAAGGAGGAAAGGGAGAAGGGAGAAGAGAAGAGAGGGCAGTGGGAGATCGTGGTCTCGGTATGTGATCTTCAGCTGTTCTTCCAGGGTAAGATCCGATCCCCTTTCGTTTAGTCGATTAATTGATTATTTAGCGACGTTGGTATTATATTGGTTTAGGACAGATTGGATTAGACCAATGTTTTGATGTGCTTAAAGGCGGAATCAGTCCTGTACATCTCTTAGAGTAGTGTAGAGGACGTCGTCATGTTTCCATGAAGTGCTAGATCGTGTTGTTTGGACCTCTGTAGCAGAATTTATGAATTTATTAGTTTGACTGTTCTACAAATCTGTCGGTATTCTGACAGGTTTTAGTAATCTGGATTAAGCGATTAGTTAAAGGGAAAATTAGAGGAGCTCAATATAATAAAAGTTGTAGATTATTGTCTCAGATTTCCATAAAGCTCAAGAACGTGAGATTTGGACAATCGTACTGGACGTTATGGTAGTTTTAGTATACTGTCCAGAGAACCCTATGTGAGTTCGATGTTTTGTTAATTAGCTTAGTAGGGGTATTAGATGGCCGATTCAGAAAGGCTCATCAACTAGGTTTAGTTGGAGAAATTAATAACCTTTCCGGAAAGTCCAAGAACACCTCATTTAGACTCTTGTACCAAACGATATGGATTTTAGAATGTGACTATCCACAGAGGGGACAGATCGACATTTAGGAATTGGGGTTGGGATCGAGTTAGAAACAATTGCGAGTTCGTGTTTGCTTATATAGTTTGTTTGGTCCATTACTATTGTCTTAGCGTGCGTTATAATTATATTCAGGTGGTGGATTGATCCCGGGGGCAGCACCTTCTTCACGTCCCTCGTTCTCTCACGGTTAAGGCAAGTATCATGATGGATAGAATAAATATGAATGAATGGCATTGTTTGTTAAATACTATGAGTATATGTGTTGTTCATGGTTGCTAAGATAGTATGAATGATCATGTCCATGTTTTCTAGTGCTATGAGTTATGTGCTATTCATGGATGTTTGAAAATTATGAAGTCTATGATTATGAATACTCGTAGTATGAATAGGTTATTCATATGCGATGTTGATGGCTTATTGAAGACTTGGTCATGTGACGACCAAGCAATTGTTGAGGTCCCCGTCATGATTATGACGGGCTAAAGGTCCCCATGCTTGTGGAGCATGGGCTTAGGTCCCCATACTTGCAGAGTATGGGCAATGGTCCCTGTGCCAGATGGCACAGGCATAGGTGTGCATCGACAGATGCATGCTCTGCATTACCGATAAAATGCAAAAGAGAAAGAGAAAGTTAAAAAGTATCTTGAGCATATTGCATAGCATGAGTATGTAATATTTTTGGTGTATAGTTTTGTGGATAATGATTGATGAATTACAATTATGTATGTTGTTCATGCCATGTATTGTACTTGTTGAGTCTTTGGGCTCACTCTTGCTTTTGTTGTGTTTTTAGGTACCACTTGCAAGAACAGTATGCATAGGAGGGAGTAGGCTTGTCTTGGATTCACTCACTACACACATCTTTAAGTTGAATAACATTTAGATCGTACCTTAGTAACAAGCAAACTGCTTAAGGATTTATTATTGGTTATGCTTCATGCATTGGTTTACTTGTTATAATGAGAGTAGCATATTTTAGATATCCTTGTTTATGCCTTAGCTGATTAGCATATTTTGAATGCTTTGATGAACTCTGGATGTTAGAATATTGTCTTGATATATGTGACTGTTGGAACCTCCGGTATAGTTATCTATACAAAGGAGTTCTACCGAAATTTAGAATTATGTCTTATGATTTAATTTGTTATCATGTTTATTTAGTAGCATTTCAGGCTCATGTTGGGCTGGGGTGTTACACACTTGCTTTAGACGAGCTCTCCTTGTTGTAATCTTCAGTCAATGGTCTTTCTACTGACTCTTTGCTTGTAAACTTCTTTAATCCTAATACAATTCGGTCGGGGTTCTTTCGCCGGCCCAGCGAAAAAATATTACGAAATATGGTAATGAGGTCATAAAGGATTGGCAGGGAAAAGGTGGGGATCCCCAGAGCTCTCAAGGAAGTGAATAGAGACCTCTTTCCTGAGATGATTCTGTTAGATTTAAAACTTGATCTTAACCTGATGATCAAAACTAACAGAATCACATATGTGGTAATTGCAACACACAATTCAATATGTAAATGCAGAAGCGTACCTGATGACGATGCCATTGTTCGTCGTAGGATTGATCTGAAGTAGTAGATGAACAGATGCTCAATCTATCTAGGGTTTGGTCTTTCCCAGCAAGAGGTAAGCCACAAACTCTAACTGCTGATGGGGATAGGTGGTATGGCGAGAGTTACCCTATTGGGAGGATCTGACCCTTATTTATAGCCTTCGGTATGGAATCCTATCCCGTCCCATAATTAGAGATAGATTCCAAATAGGTCTCTACACAGATTTAAAATCCAAGTCCATATCTTCCTTGAAGATACTCTGGCTCTTAATAATATTAATTTGATCACTCTATATATTTGAGCCAACCAAAATAGATGGCTGATATTTATTCAAACTCATGTGGGTCCACAGAACGGAAATTAATCCAACAATCTCCCACTTGGACCAAATGAGTAAATACATATCAAAAACTTTATGAGCTCCAAAAATGCTATCTATGTCATGAGCATCTTTAAACCAATCCGGTCCATCAATTATATCAACATAGGATCAAAGCGGTCTTCGTCACTTTAAAGCGTAACTAAACCCATCAATGGTCACATATGTCAACATAAAAGAACGACATGGATCAAATATGGATGTGTAGCATGGAAATTACATGAAATGTGATCATGACATGCCTATTTCCAACTGGTCCAACTTTATACCTTATGAGATCAAAACATCTTCTCAGAACCAAAGGAGAAGACATGAATTCAGAGTAAAAGAACATAAACTTTATTTCTCTAGAGAATATAACTGAAGGTCTTTATACTAAATTGATATTGTCTCATGAGCATAAGAAAAGAAAATTACAAACTCCCACTTAAACTGAATTTCATAAGTGAAACCACACCCATATGAGCAACATGCTCATGGAACACTTTAGGTGTCAAGCCTTTAGTGAACGGATCCGCAATCATGGAATCTGTACCTATATGCTCAATTGACAATTTGCCACTCTGAATTCTTTCTTTCACAACTAGGAACTTGATGTCTATATGCTTAGACTTTGACGAGCTCCTGTTGTTGTTAGAATACATAACTGCAGACTTGTTGTCACAATATAACTTTAGTGGTCTATCGACCTGATCCAAAATTCACAGCCCTGTGACAAAGTTCTGTAACCATATCCCATGATTTGAAGCCTCATAGCAAGCAACATACTCAGCTGCCATTGTGGACGGGGCAACGAGTGACTGCTTAGCGCTTTTCCAAGAAACCGCATCTCCACCAAGTAGATAGATATAACCTGAAGTGGATTTGCGAGTATCTTGGCAACCAGCAAAATCACAATCAGAATACCCAATGATCTCCAACTGATCTGATTTCCTATATGTGAGCATGAAATCCTTCGTCTTTTGCAAATACCGCAACACTCATTTTGCTGCGACCCAATGATCCAATCCTGGATTGCTTAAATACCTACTTAGCATTCCAACAATATATGCTATATCTGGTCTAGTGCAAACTTGAGCATACATCAAGCTCCCTATCAAAGATGAATAGGATGTTTCAGACTTTCTTAGCCTCAAAATCATTCTTAGGACATTGGCTAAGACTGAATTTTTCACCTTTGGCCACAGGGGTATCTAAAGGTTTACAGTTCTGCATGCCAAATCTTTGCAATACCTTATTGATATAGTTCTTCTGTGATAATCCAAGTACACCTTGAGAGCGATCTCGGTATATTTGAATTCCTAATACAAAAGAAGCATCACCAAGATCCTTCATCTCAAAATTTTTAGCGAGAAATTTCTTGGTTTCATGCAACAAGCATATATCGTTACAAGCAAGCAATATGTCATCAACATACAGAACAAAAAATATGAACTTACTCCCACTGAATTTATGATACACACAATCCTCAACTGTATTTATCTCAAAACCAAAAGAGATAATAACCTCATAAAATTTGTGGTACCATTGCCGGGAAGCCTGTTTAAGCCCATAGATGGATTTCTTTAATTTGCATACCATTTGCTTCAGGTCACTGACCACAAAGTTTTCTGGTTGCACCATATAAATCGTCTCATCAATGTTTCCATTTAGAAATGCTATTTTTACATCCATCTGATGAAGCTCAAGATCAAAGAATGCCACAAGTGCCATAATGACCCTAAAAGAGTCTTTTGAAGAAACCAGAGAGAAAGTCTCTTTATAGTCTATGCCTTCCTTTTGAGTATATCCTTTAGCAACAAGATGAGCCTTATATCTTTCCACATTGCCTTTCGAATCCCGTTTGGTCTTAAATATCCATTTGCAACCAATGGGTTTCTTTCCTTCTAGCAATGGGACAAGATCCCAAACGTCATTGTCCTTCATGGATTTTAACTCTTCATTCATGGCATTGATCCAATTAACTGAATTTGGGCTTTGCAGGGCATTTTGGAGATTGATAGGATCTTCTCCTAAAATTTCACTACAAGCCTCATTCTCCTGAAGAAAGATAATGTAATCATCAGAGATTACACTTCTTCTTTTTCTAGTGGATCTCCTTAATGGCACTGGTTCTTGAGATTGATGAGTTTGTTCTTCTGTAGGAACATCATTTGGTGGAGGAACCTCATGGACATTATTTTGAATTGTATTTTCCTCAATAATATCGGGGAAAGTAACCTGATCCTGATCATTATTGGGAATAACCAAGGGAAGAGGAAATAAATCCCCTTCAGAAACTTCTTCAAAAATAATGTTCCTAACCATATCTCCCCCTTCAAACTCAACATCCTCAAAAAACCGAGCATTTCCCGTTTCAAAAATTGTCTTAGTAGTGGGATCATAGAATTTATAACCCCTAGATCTTTCAGAATAACCAACAAAATAGCTACTAACAGTTCTTGAGTCCAATTTTCTTTCGTTAGGCCTGTACGGCCTTGCCTCAGATGGACATCCCCACGTACATACATGCCTGATGCTAGGCTTTTTGCCTATCCATTTTTCGTACGGGGTTTTGTTAGTCGCTTTAGTTGGTACTCTGTTGAGTAAATAAGCTGCAGTTTTCAATGCTTCTCCCCAGAGAGACTCTGGTAAGGTAGAATGACTAATCATACTCCTCACCATATCCTTAAGAGAACTGTTTCGCCTCTCAGCAACACCGTTCATGCTAGGAGATCCCAGCATGGTGTACTGAGGGACGACCCCGCATTCCTCTAGGGATTTAGCAAAAGCTCCTGGACGTTGTTCACCTGATCCGTCATTTCTGCCATAGTATTCTCCACCACGGTCAGATCGAACGGCCTTAATTATTTTGCCAAGTTGGTTTTTCACCTCAGTCTTAAAGTTTTTGAACACATCCAGGGACTGTGACTTCTCATGAATAAGATAAATATAACCATATCTCGAGAAGTCGTCTATGAACGTGATAAAATACCTTTGGCCATTCCAGGAAGCCGTAGGGAATGGGCCGCAGATATCCGTATGTATCAGTTCTAAGACATCTCAAACTCTATTAGCACTTAACTTCCTTATGTTTGTTTGTTTCCCCTTTATACAATTAACACAAATGTTGAAATCTGTGAAATCTAGGGGATCCAAAATTTCTTCTGACACAAGTCTCTTAATTCTCTACATGGAGATATGACCTAAACGCTTGTGCCACAAGGAACTTGATTTCTCATTATTGAATTTTCTCTTTATACCACGAGAAACCGTATGCAGGACTTCATTATATGAGGCAATAGTATCAAGCAAATATAGGTTGTCATGCCAAATTAAAGAACCGGTACCAACTTTATTGGAATTCTGAAAAAGACTAAATAAACCATTTCCAAAAGAACAATTATAACCTGATTTGTCCAATACAGAAATAGAAACCAAATTCCACCTAAAAGACGGTACAATATAAGTCTCTTTCAAATCCAGATAGTATCTAGTCTTTAACAGCAACCTAAATGTGCCTATAGCCTCAACTTCCACCTTCTTGACATTGCCCACATAGATGAATCTTTCAGCATCACTTGGCTTTCGCGCTCAGTAACCTCGCATGGACACATCGATGTTAGATGTTGCACCGAGTCTAACCACCAAGTGTGTTCAGCACGGTTAAGTTAACCTCAGAGCTAACCATAGCAAGGATTGTACCTTTCTTAGCACGCCAAGTGTGATATTTGGCACAATCCTTCTTTACGTGACTATCCTTCTTACAAAAAAACAAGCCAATTCAGGCCCTTGTTTCTTCTTTATGGATGGCACACTTGCAGCTTCTTTGCTCTTCCTCTTGTTATTTTTTACTTTAGGGTCATAGCCAAATGAGCACTTTCTCGCTCTATCTTGTTTCCATCTATCCTCCTCTTGCACACAATAGGAGATGAGCTCATTAAGGACCACTTGTCCTTTTGAAAGTTATAGCTCACCTTGAACCGATTAAAGTGTGCAGAAGGATATCAAAATTAAATGCACGAGCAAATCCTCGATAGCTCTAACTTGAGTGCCTTTAATTTCAAACAAGATGAGACATTTCCATAATGTAGTCCCTTATATTTCCTTTACCCTTATACTTCATTGAGATAAGTTTTGCCAAAGCGCATTTGTTTTTGACCTTTATGCTTTTGGCAAACCTTGCTCAAGACTGTCAAGGAAACCCTTAGTCAGAATGGCTTGTTCGATGTGTTATCCCGAAAAACTTCCTAACAAAGCACGCCTCATGATCATAAGACTCATGTGATTTGAACAATCCCACTTCTCAAACTCCATCTTTTCTTCAATGGAGTCATTAGCCACAAGAGCAAATGGGTTGTTCTTTACGGCGCAAGGTCTAGATCCATTACCCCAAGAACAATCGAAATGTTCTCTTTCCATTCTTTAAAATTTGCACTAGTAAGCATAGGTGTGGAATTGATGCTAGCAGAAATATTGGAAGCAGGATTTGCAGCTGAAATTAAAGAAATTAAATGCTCATATTAGGACATGAATAACAAACTTAAGGCTTGATTCAAAATTTGGTATATACCATCACGCAAGATACCTAGTGCTCCATTAATATTTAGTCTTTAGACAGAAATATTAACTTGCAAGTGGTAACCTTGATGTGGCAAACAAATACTAACAGTAAATCCTGTCAAACAATATGTCTTACTTTGGTCCGACTTATTGTTCACATGAAAACTTGATTACTGTTACATATTTATTGCCACGGTTGCATATATAATTCGGTCAAATATTGACATTCCTTTGGGCCAATCAATAGATGCATGAATTATATACACAAAAAAAATACCTAGTTATTCTGAATAAATTAACCTACATACCAGAGGTTGCTTTGGCAACATGGAACTTCAATTAATCTATGCAGAATACTAGCTAGCCAAATTTGAATCAATCCAATCATTCATCAAAAGAGTGTATATCTTGATATTCCATAATATATATACCACAAGGTATAATATAATCCTCAGAAGCACCAAAACTAAATTGCATTTAATTGATAATGTCAGAAACAGCATACTTGAAACAAAATAGTAATGTAAAAGCCTAATTCCCAATTACCCTTATGCATAAAGCGTATGCTTAACTCATGAACAAAATTAAATTCAATTGACAGATTAATCCTGAACTAAGATTGATACCAGATAGTAACTGACTTGCTCAGATCAATTAATTTGCACATATTGAAACCATATTGCATATAATTGATAATCTCTGAAATAGCAAGAATTAACCGTAACAATCAACCCAGTTTGCACCATTAGATAACATCAGATGGGCTAATCTAACGATGACTAAATTGAAAAAACCAAAAGCATCAACCAGAACTAAGATGAACTATTGATGCAAGGACAAACCGAAAAGGCATCTGCTAATCTCACAAATTATCCTAATGCAGAAATTACAATCCACAATACCAACAGCTCCTCTGCTGCAAGATAGCTTCATTCGCTCAAAAGGGAGGTCAGAAACCCGAGACGCCCCAAAGACGGGTGAATCCGGAGGCACACGACGGCGAAGAACTGGAGGCGACGCGCAGCGCGAGATCCTGGAGGAAACCACTGCGCGCGGAGGCGGCGCTCGGTGAACTCGGAGGCAGCGGGAGGCCCGAGACGGGAGGGTGGTGGCGGCTTGAGCCTAATGCCGCAGGCAGCGGAAGCCTGAGGCGGTCTCGGTACACACGGAGGCCGGAGGGAGAGTGACCAGATCCGAACGCAGCAGAGGCCACTCGGCCGCACGCGGAGACGACGCAAGCACGAGGACGCTCGACCGCACGGGAAGACGGCGCGGCGCAGGAGCCAGCGCGCGATGCACGAAGAGGCGGCGGGATCGGAGCCCGAAGACGCAGTGCTCGGGGAGGCGGCAGATGCCTGAGGGTGCTTCGGCGCACGCGAAGGCGGTGGAAGCACGCCAGATGCGAGGGCAGCGGTCGCCGAATGCAAAAGAAGCGGAAGAAGATGCGAAATCTGTGGTGGGGGAAAACAGACCAGAAGCGCTCGCTGGGATACCAAAGGGGTGCTCTGCGGGATGATCGAAGGCAGCGGATGGCCATATGCGAGCGGTGGCAGCCGGCAGATCGGTACGGGGTCAGAGGAAACCACCAGATGCGAAAGTAACGGGATGGGCAAGAACCGATCTGATCTATTGCCGAAGCTACACGAAAAAGGCCACGATCCAATCTATTGCGATGGAAAAGAAAACTTCGAACGGGTTGCAAAAACACACATACATAAGCTCTGATACCAATTGTTAGATTTAGAACTTGATCTTAACCTGATGATCAAAACTAACAGAATCGCATATGTGGTAATTGCAACACACAATTCAATCTGTAAATGCGGAAGCGTACCTGATGACGATGCCATTGTTTGTCGTAGGATTGATCTGAAGTAGTAGATGAACAGATGCTCAATCTATCTAGGGTTTGGTCTTTCCCAGCAAGAGGTAAGCCACAAACTCCAACTACTGATGGGGATAGGTGGTATGGCGAGAGTTACCCTGTTGGGAGGACCTGACCCTTATTTATAGCCTTCGGTATGGAATCATATCCCGTCCCATAATTAGAGATAGATTCCAAATAGGTCTCTACACAGATTTAAAATCCAAGTCCATATCTTCCTTGATAGATACTCTGGCTCTTAATAATATTAATTTGATCATTTTATATATTTGAGTCAACCAAAATAGATAGCTGATATTTATTCAAACTCATGTGGGTCCACATAACGGAAATTAATCCAACAGATTCATGCAAGTATGCAGCCAATATTTAATATCCATTGCAATGACTCCCTGGTAAAGATGGATGGCGACCAGGTGAACAGCTCATACTTTTATTGCTTGGCTTCTCTCAAAATTGATAAGTTCAAAATATCGTAAGGCTAGCTTATTTGAGGATGCTGCTGCAATAGTTTCAATGAAATGTTGTTGAGTATTTGCTAGCATGGTTCCAAAACGGTGCAAACCCAAAACATACAAAAGAAGAAAAAATGTACATAAGATGCTGAGAATATATACAAAAAAGGAACACTCATCTCATGTGAACCACTAATCTAAGAAAAGTAGACCTTTCACTCTCGTTGGGCATCAATATTTTCGGGGTTTTTTTTTCAAATTTAAGTAATTGGCACATATTCCCCTTTTCACCTCATCACCTGACATCTTTTGTAGGGAGTAACCGCAATTGGTACGAATTAATTGCTTGCATGAATCCTCCCTGGAAAGGGGACTCCATTCACTTCGAGAGCTCCGGTGAATCTCCTACCATTACCCTGCCAATCACCTGTCGCACACCATTTATGAAATTTCTCTGAAGCTAAAATACCCAAAACGCGTTGTCATTATTTGCAGTATAGCCTTCTTTAAGCGTTTTGATAAAACCACTAGGATAAGGCAGATATCGTCATGCTTGAGATATCGGCAATTCGAGTAACACAATTCTACCTCAGCACACAGCAATTCCGGGAGCAACTATTGCTTGAACCGTAGAGCAGCAGAGCAATCGCTTTTGCATCACAGAGATTTATCAGAGGCTTAGGCGTACCACATTGTCAAGGGCATTGTCAAGAGCAAATTGCCAGATCCGCTAGCTACAGCATCTCCGACCAGCTCCTCCAATAATATCGTCTTCCCATCGTTTCCTATGATCTAGCTCGACTCCGACCTCATCAATCTCGTCCAATCTATCCAATCCCTCGATTTCCTGCTTCACGATTCACGAACCCTTCGCTCCCCGAAACACGAGTGACGAGACGTGTAACGTCCGTTTTCAGACGGACGAATAGTAATTAAAATTCGTTTCGTTCTTCGCCGTAATTCAACTAACTCCTATTTTCAAAAACCTCCGTTCTTCCTCGGTTTGAGTTTCAAATGCGTTGCTTGTAGCGTTTGAAATTCAAACTTCGCGATTCGGAGATTTCTCCTCCGCTTGAACCTTCTGCCAACTTCAAGTTGACTTCGCCTACCTCGGGCTTAGCCCACTTCCTCTCTCGGGCCAGCCCTGACCAGCCCATCTCCAGGCCCCGGCCCATCTCTAGCCCAGCCCAGCCCGGCCTTCCTCTTCTTCTCTCCTCCCATTCCCCGGGACAAAGAAGCAGCAGCAGGAGGTGGAGGTTTTTCTCTCCCCGTCAACCATGCAGAGCGGGCAGCAGCCCCACCGAGCCTCCCTGCTCTCACCGCCTCCCTCGCCACGCAGCCTCCGCCTCCCGCCGCCCTGCAGCAGCCCCATCCCGCTGCTCTCTGCGGCACCGCCCTTGACCCGAGCTCCGCGTGCGCAGCCCGCCACTCCCATCGGCTCCCGCCGCCTGCTGCAGAAGACCCCATGCCGCCGCTTCCTCGCCCACCGCTCTGTGCCACCAGCCCATCCCGCACCGCAGAAGCGACAACCCGAGCCGCCAGGCGCATGGGCGCATCGTCGCCTCCTCGTGGACCAAAGACGCGCCCGCCGCCACCAGCTCCGATCCGTCGCCTTGACTCGAGTCGTCCGCGGCGAACCGCCTGTCACCACCCGTCACCACAGCGCCCACCCGCCTTGCTCCATCCTCGCTTCGTCCTCGCACAGCACCTCAACCACCTCACAAGAAGCGCCATGCCGCCGGACGCAGCGGCGCCGCTCGTCTGCCGCCTCGACCTCCCACTCCTCCCGTGGACGACTCGCCTGCCGTGCTCTCCCTTTATAGCCCCTTTTCCCCTAGAGCTCCCCACGCCACCCCATTGCGTAGGTAAGAGCATACCTCCACCATGACTCTCGCGCTTCGCCGCGCTTTCTCCACTGTAGCCGCCTCGGTGAGCCCCGCCTCGAGGCAGCGTCATGCATGAGCTCAGAGTCTGAGGAACCCGTTCCCCACCTCCCTGCTCCGCCTCGCTGAGCCGTGCCGCTGGCCACAGATCATCTTCTCCGCTCGGCCGCCATTGCTGAGCCGCACTGCCACCCCGAGCCGCCTGACCGCTCCTCCAAGACTCACCTCACGCCTGCTGGCGCTGCTAGTATCCACTGCGCTGCTGCTGCCACGGCCAAGACTAAACGTGGAAACCGCGCCACCAGATGCTTCACCAGAACAGCCGCCCTTTTCCGAGCCGCCACCTCCCCGGCCGCCTCCTCCGGCGACCAGCGCCGCCCCGCCGCCTCCCCGGTAGTCGCTCATGGTGCCGCCATGCCCTTGAGCCAGCCCGAGCACCCCTCCTCTGCCCTCCCCTGTTCTTCCTCAAAGAAAGCAGAGAGAAAAATGGGGAATCAATTTGGGGAAATTTTGGGATTTTTGGGTGGCCCACCTGCCATAGATACCTCCTCCCTTTAGATCGTGTGGGACCCCCCGAGCATGTGAGACCACCACCTCCCCTTTCATCGCCAAGGCTCACAGGCCATCGTGCCATGGACCCGAGCCACCCCCGAGCTGCACTGTGCCGTGGACTTGGTCCATACTGTTCTGTGAACCCGCAGCCTTCTCTCTCTCTTTTTCTTTTCCTTTTAAGCTTCGTAAATTCGTATCTCCTCCATAATAACTCCAAAAATTGCAAAATAAATTTCAAAAAATTCGTTAAATCAAGATCTTGCTAATGGCATAGGACTTGATTAATTTGGAGTTCATTTGTGTATTCTTTTTGTATTTACTTGCTCTCTTTGCCGTTGTGCTTTTTCCGGTAAATCGCCCGTTTAGGATTCGAAGACGCCGGAGACCCTCAAGTCGATCAAGGCCAAGAATATCACGATCATCTTGCCTCTAACCAAGGCGAGTCAATACTTTGACCATGTTGCTCCTACATTTTATGTAAATTAGTTTCTTTTAAATTAACAAATTGCATGCTTTAATTTTTAATCAAATATATGTTAAAGCTTAAGGTAGTTAATTACCTACTTGTTGTTTAAATAATTAATATGCCATCCATGTCAACTTGAATCCAATATCCCTTGTCACCCTAGTAATACTATGGTAATACTAGTTATAGGTCGTACTTGGGCGACATGCTAGCCTTGCTCAAGTACCGGGGTATTAAATACCCCAAATCATCATGTCTTCAAAAATAAAATGTTTTGGGTAGTCATTGGTGGTCTAATGGCTAAGGCGAGAAAATAGTTTGGTTTACTCCTCAAAAACCCTAAAATGCTAGCTCTATCTGGGCGGATGGTGAGGCGGATTGGTGCTCCAGGAGCACGAGAATGATTGGGTTGTGGAATGAACCGCCCAGATAACCCTAAGGACTTAATCGGGTCACGACCTCCTGTGTTAAACAAGTACAACCACAAGTCTGCAGAAAAACTTGCGACTTAGCTTAGTAGATTTATTGAACCTTGGATGCCATTTCGCTGGGCGGATAAATGGGGAGCCAAGTGGGTTTATTCCGCTTGAATGGGACACCGAGAGGAGGGTGATGTTTTGCCAGTCGCTGAGGTATAGCACCGCTATGCCAGTCGCTGAGGTAAAACATCCCGCTCAACATCATGGGCGTAACCCTATATGTGCGAAATGACAGAAGGGGCGAGATAAGTCGAAACGTTATTGTGACAACCTCTCGACTACACATCTAAGGAATTGTGTAGGGCAATGAGTTAATTGTCTCTTGTGGGTAAAGTGTGCTATCTCTGCAGAGTATTAAACTGCTTAAGCAGTAGTGCGTTTACGGTCAAAGTTATGACATGGGAACTTAACTTGAGTTAGTTCTATTTCAAAACCTTGTGGGTGGTATAAAATGTGGCGGGCTCACCTAGCCCTGAATTTGTTTTTCCCGGTGGATGTACCCCAGTGTTGTTAATATGGTGGATGTAACCATAATCAAAATAAGCACGAAGGTGGAGGTAACCTCTGCTGAAATAATTATTGCACATTACTCTCTTTATAAAATTGCAATTTGTTAAAAATGCTAAGTCATAGGATTTGTAACTATATTATTGCAAAACTTGCTTTCGCAAATAAAAGAACCCGAGCCATCCTTGTTAAGCCTTGCATATATATAATTGCATTTGTGTGTTGGCTCGCGAGCACGGTAGTAGTGCTCATTCTCGCTTCTCTCCCCCACCCTTCAGATAACGAAGATGAAGGAGACTATGCCTACTACGATGGACCAGAAGATGATGGACAAGGATATGACGAGGAGTAGGATAGTTACAGAGTTTAGATCTCGCCCGATCTAAGTAGACTCGTTGGTACAGCATACAACCGATATTATCCAAATTTCTTGGTTAATATCATCATACCTGAGACACCCCGCCGCTTGTTCGTGGGATAAGCCCTACCTTCCCTTTTGCTTCCGCTATAGACTTGGTCGTCCTTTTGTAATGTAATATATTTGGCCTTGTGCGGCCCTTTTGTAAAACTCGACCCGATGAGGTCTATGTTACCCTGTGTTGTAATATATTTGTTTCAGCCACGCCTTTGTATGAATGATTCAACGATGTGTACCTTGTGAGGTGCTAGCTCTTCGATCCAGGGAATATCACAAGTGTTTTCATAGAGGATTTGGATTCTCGAATCCGGGTCCGACAGAGTCGGTATCGAGCATACGATCAGAGAGTCTTAGTTAGATTGGTCACGCCTTAAGGACTTGGATCTTATTTTCCAAAATTATGAAAATCCTTGACAAAAACATAGCGCATTTATTGCTTCTACTCATCACTCTTAGTTCTTCACTTACCTCGACTTCGCTTGAGTTTTCACCGCCCAACCCTTTTCTCCCGTTTCAAAAAAATTGTAGATGGCTACCCCGTCGTCCGATGGCCCTTGGGACTTCTGCTCTCATGAAGTAGACGGAAATGAGTTCGTGGACATTCTTCGCCAACTCATGGTGCACCTGGACAACCACCATCCTATCTTCAGAGGCCGAAAGACCCAGACCATGGATCAAGAATCGTGGACCATGGAAGTTTTCTCTATGCAAGGGAGGGCGAGTTCAACGCCACATCTTCCGACCATGACACCCCAGAGCAATTGTTCAAGCGGTCTAAGACGCAAAGACGCTCACCGCAGAACCGCTGGTCCAGATGCACGAGGATTTCATGAAGGAGACACCTTCCACTACTTCCGACCTCTCCAGAGGGAGAATTCGAGCCCGAGATCTTCATCGTCATGTTAGTCTAGGTTAGCTAGCGATTGCTTGCTATAGCGATTTTTGGTTGCAAGCACTTTCGTTTCCTACTGTTGTAGACGATGTGTTTGTATCCTGTGTCATGACTTAGCTTAACGTATAAGCTTTGTTCGAAAGTCATGTAACACCTAACCCCCTTAATATAATGCAGCCACTCTCGGCTTTGTATTGTATTGTTTTTCCTTGCTGGTTTGAAGCTCTTCTGTGTGTTCTATAGAGGGCCTGTAAACCCTCATATAACTCCCCTCATTCTTAGCCAAGTTGCTTCCTCAGATGGCACCTAGGAGAGCCGCAGCCCCAAGCCGTGGTGCTATTGCAGTAGGCCCAGGAAGAGGCTGTGGCTGTGGTCGTGGCCGTGGTCGTGGTCGGAACGTATCTCCCCACCGCCAAGCACCCACCATAGCCCAAAGCAAACTCAGATTCTCCAAGCTATAAGAGCCAGTTAGCACGATGGAACAGCCAGTCGCAACTCCAAGTTGACAGATTTTCTCAGGACAAGACCTCTAACTTTCTCATCCACAAGTGAAGCCTTAGAAATTAAGGATTGGCCCCGCGACTTGAAGAAGAAGCTTCGTCTTGCATGCTGTGCAGAGAACGACAAAGTGAGTTTTGCCACCCGTCAACCCAAAGGATCACATAAGAAAAGCCGTCACAATGAAGACACCCGTGCCCCTACACCGGGAGGACCCCAAAAGACTATCACTTGCTTCTATTGCAGAAATACCAGACACTACGCCAACAAATGCCCCCAATGGAATCTTGAAAAATCTACAAGGAAAGTCATCGTCACCAACACCAGCATTGACAACAAAGAAATCATCAAGGGCCTCAAAGAAGAGGCAAGCCGCACCTACTAAAGTTTTATCCAACCCGAAGTTCTCGCCAAATGCTTGCCTTGAATGTGGCAAGATAGGACACGCCGCCAATCATGTCCTCCAATACAAAAATACAAGAGGAGCATGCTTTACATGTGGGCAATATGGATACTATTGCTACACGTGCCCACTCCCCCATCGCCTCGCCGCAAGGAACATCACCAATCGAAGATTGTCCTCTTAACCTAGTGCCTTGCACACGCTAGGAGAAAAAGGACATCAAAGCGCACTAATGCCTTGTAAAACTACCCCAACTACGATGAGGACCACCACCGGTGAAGGCCCGACGATAAAATTATGTGCTTCCTCCGTGAAGGACAAGATCATCGTCCCAAGGATTGCTCCCTATGCAGCATTTACCAAAGTAGGGTTGCAAAGGACAAGTTTCAAGTTGCTATGAGCATCGCCATGAATAAAGTTAAGGTGACAACCCACCAAGAGGATGCTTCCGCCTTCCTCCTTTGTTCTCCCACGCCTAGTGTGCTTTTCCTCTAGCCTATCGTGCTTCCCTCATCCCAAATTTTGTCGCCTCGAGAAATGATTATGGCAGAGTGTTCAATTGAGTATAGTCGCATGGCAGCTAATCTTGTTGAGCATAAGTGGTGTGTGTGAGACAAAGCAAGATGGTTTTTGGAGATCATTAATGGGACTGATATGGAGAATTTTTAAGCTTCGTCAATGTGATAAATTCTTGTGAATACTAGAAAGCGATGGTGAATAAACCTTGTTTATGAAAGGTTTAAAGAATAGCAAATCGGTGGGTTATATAGATTATGGAGAAGGAAAATGATCATAAAGAGAAGTTTTGATCAACCATGAAAGGTATAGGAATCTAAGGTACTGATTTGATTATTAGAAGGAATTGGATCTTCATCTAATCTTAAGTTGATTATGATGTTGGTTGACAACTTGGAATGGAGTTATGTGTGCATTAAAGGCAGAGAATAGAATGCGAAGAAAATTGGATTTTCTTATGATTCACGATATTAATTTTGGGGAGAGTTAGTTGAATCATGATTGGGTTATAGAACTATAATTGTGGAGATTGGATTATAGAACTATAATTGTTGGATGATGGATTATAGAAAAGTGTTACGGTGGGAATTTGATCAAGGAATTACCTGATTAATGAGGAATGGATTATAGGATTACCAATTCATGATGTTGATTTTGGTAAAATGGATTGGATCAGGAAGTATGGAATTAAATGGGTATGTGGTAACTTGATTCAATTGAATATGATTAAATAGAGAAGTTGGGATTTATCGAAATTTTGGTTGGATTATAGAGATATGCCTTGATCATATTACTAAGGGTATAATTGCTAAATATTGGATTATACAAACATTTGATTGTGGGATATTAGAATATATGATGGAAGTATGCCTTATTGATATTGGAGATGGACTAAATAACTATTGATTAGATGGTGATAAAATAATTCAGTGGATTAAAATTGGAATTTGGATTACAAGCAGTCTTTTGGGAGGTTCCATAATGGAGATATTGGGTTTATATAAAGACATCCTGAAGAACTGTAAATGATACAAATGCTGGAAGAATTAGGTGATTAATGTCGTGGTTTAGTTAGGAAGGTTGGGGGAAGTAGCCTACATCAGTGGCAGAAGTTCGTAGTTTTCTCGGTTTGGCCGGATACTACCGATACTTCATAGAAGGATTCTCCGAGCTTCCCAAACCAATGACCCATCTCGCCAAGAAAGGAAAAGGAGTATGAATGGACAGAGGAAAGTTTCCAAGAATTGAAGGAGAAGTTAACTTCGTGATCGGTGATAATCCCGCCAACATTCATCAAGACTTTGAAGTTCATCGTGATGCATCGCGCCAATGTCTTGGTTGCGGCTTATGCAAGGAGGAAAAGTTGTAGCCTATGCATCCGCATACTCCGCCCTCATGAAGACAACTATCCAACTCATGACTTGGAGTTAGCAAGGCGAGAGTGCACGCCTTAAAATTTGGCGGCATTACTTGATTGGAAATCATTGTGATATTTATACGACCACAAGAGTCTCAAATACATATTCACTCAATCGATCTCAACCTCCGACAAAGAAGATGGCTAGAGTTAATAAAGGATTACAATTTGATGTCCATTATCATCCCTAAAGGCTAATGTAGTTCTTGATGCATTGCCGTAAGTCATATCGCAAAGAATGTTATGATTCAAGAGCATCAACCTCGAGCTTTATAAGGAATTTGAAGCCCTCAACTTTGTGTTTGATAGAACAAGGCACGGCAGATGCTATGGAAGCACATCCAACTTTAGAAGAGCAGATCAAGACCGCCAACAAGGACACTCGAGTCCGAGATTCAAACCTCTCATGGCAAAAGAAAAACCCCAAGATGATCGAAGATCGACAAGGAATCCTATGGTATGGGAAACGCCTCTTTGTTCCCCACCGTAGGAACTCAAGGATTTGATTTTGAAAGAAGCCCACACTCAACAGATACCCCGCACCTGTAGCACCAAGATGTATCAAGACATGAAAATTTTGTATTGGTGGCCACGCATGAAGAGGGATATCGCCGAGTATGTAGCTGTTGTGATGTATGTCGTCAATCAAAGTTGAACATCGGTTGCCAGCTTGAGGATTGCTCCAACCCCGCAAGTCCTCAAAGGAAATGGGAAGAGATTGGAATGGATTTCATTATCGGTCTACCCTCAACCAAGTCCGGTTAGACTCAATATGGGTTATAGTTGATAGATCGACCAAAGTAGCCCATTTCATCCCAAAGAAAGACAACTTACAAGGGAGACAAGTTAGCGAATTATACATGGCTCAGATTGTGTGTTTACACGAGTACCCAAGAGGATAGTCTCCGATCGAGGATCCCAATTCACCTCGTGATTTACGGGCCGGTTTGCATGATGCCCTTGAACACACCTTGATTTCAAAGATGTTTTATCATCCGCAGATCGATGGTCGATGTAAAGGACAAACCAGATTCTAGAAGACATGCTTCGAGCTTGTGCTTTGGAGTTTACCGAGATTGGGAAAAGTGTCTACCATATGCCGAAGTTTGCATACAATAATAGCTACCACCAAGTCTGAAAATGTCACCGCTTGAAGCACTTTATGGAAGAAAATGCGTAACCCTCCGCATTGGTCGAATCCGGTGAAGGATATATCTTCGACCAGATACTCTCAAGCAAGCCAAGAGAAAGTTCGATCGATCCGAGATCGCCTCCAAGCTGCTCTACCAAGACAGAAGAGTTATGCCGACAACCGTCAAGAAAGTTAGCTTTTGAAGTTGGAGATGCCGTGTACCTTAAGGTATCACCGCCGTGGAACTCAAGATTCAAGGTTAAAGGCAAGCTTGCCCTAAGATACATAGGCCCGTTCCCCATCACCGCCAAGCGTGGAGAAGTTGCCTACCGCTTAGAGCTACCAAAAATTTGTCGGTTCACAATGTGTTTCACGCCTCCCACTCAAGAAGTGTCTCGAGTACCAAGAGCAGACGCCGTTGAAGCCATCGCCTTCAAAGAAGATCCGACTTATCCCGAGCATCCAATCAAGATCCTCGACGCCGCCGAGAAGCTTAACAAGACGCAAGTCATCCGCCTTTGCAAAGTCCAAAGGAGTCACCACACCGCCAAGGAAGCCACCTAGGAACGCCAAGATCAATCAAGCAAGACTACCCGTTCTCGTTCTCAGATCACTCGAATCTCGGGTCGAGATTCCGTTTAAGGTGGGTAGGATTTGTAACGTCTGCTGCAGACGGACGAATAGTAATTAAAATTGTTTCGTTCTTCGCCGTAATTCAACTAACTCCTATTTTCAAAAACCTCCGTTCTTCCTCGGTTTGAGTTTCAAATGCGTTGCTTGTAGCGTTTGAAATTCAAACTTCGCGATTCGGAGATTTCTCCTCCGTTTGAACCTTCGGGCCAACTTCAAGTTGGACTTCGCCTCTACCTCGGGCTTAGCCCACTTCCTCTCTCGGGCCAGCCCTGCCCAGCCCATCTCCAGGCCCCGGCCCATCTCTAGCCCAGCCCAGCCCGGCCTTCCTCTTCTTCTCTCCCTCCCCATTCCCCGGGAAAGAAGAAGCAGCAGGAGGTGGAGGTTTTCTTCTCTCCCCCCTGGTCAACCATGCAGAGCAGCAGCGGCAGCAGCCCACCGAGCCTCCCTGCTCTCACCTGCCTCCCTCTGCCACGCAGCTCCCTGCTCCCTGCCACCTGCAGCAGCGCCCCATCCCGTTGCCCTCTGCGTGCACCTGCCCTTGACCCGAGCTCCAGCGCAGCCGCCTACTCCGTCGGCTCACTTTGCCCACAGAAGACCCCATGCCGCCGCTTCTCGCCTACCTCAGGCCACCAGCCCATCCGTGCACCGCAGCAGAAATGACAACCCGAGCCGCCAGGCGCAGTGGGCGTCATCGCCGCCTCCTCGTGGACCAAAGACGCGCCCGGCCGCCACCGGCTCGCCCTGTCGCTTGACCTCGAGTCGTCTGCGGCGAACCGCCTGTCACCACCCGTCACCACAGCGCCCACCCGCCCTGCTCCATCCTCGCTTTCGTCCTCAGGCTGCACTCAACCACCTCAGCAAGAAGCGCCATGCCGCTCGGGACGCAGCGCCCGCTGCCCTCTCGCCTCGACCTCCCACTCCTCCCGTGGACGACTCGCCTGTTCTCCCTTTATAGCCCCTTTTCCCCTAGAGCTCCCCACGCCACCCCATTGCGTAGGTAAGAGCATACCTCCACCATGAGCTCTCGCCGCCGCCAAGGCCGCCACCTGTAGCCGCCTCGGTGAGCCCCTCGCTCGAGGTTGCACATCATGAGCTCAGAGTCTGAGGAACCCGTTTCCCTCTCCTCCCTGCTCCGCCCTCAGCTGGCCGTGGCCGCCAAGATCATCTTCTCCGCTCGGCCGGCTGCTGAGCCAGACTGCCACCCCCGAGCCGCCGGACCGCTCCTCCAAAGACTCACCTCACCCCCAGGCGCTGCTTAGTCCCATCATGCTGCTGCTGGCGGGCCAAGACCAAAACGTGGAAACCGCCGCCGCCACCAGCTTCACCACAAGAAGCCGCCTTTTTCCGAGCCGCCACCTCCCCCGGCCGCCTCCTCCGCGCTGACCAGACCACGCCACCCCCCGCCGCCCCCAGTAGTTGCTGCCGCGCCGCCATGCCCTTGAGCCGGCCCGAGCACCCCTCCTCTGCCCTCCCCTGTTCTTCCTCAAAGAAAGCAGAGAGAAAAATGGGGAATCAATTTGGGGAAATTTTGGGATTTTTGGGTGGCCCACCTGCCATAGATACCTCCTCCCTTTAGATCGCGTGTGGGACCCTCGAGCATCAGAGCACCACCACCTCCCCTTTCATCGCCAAGGCCGCGCCATGTGCCATGGACCCGAGCCACCCCCGAGCTGCACTGTGCCGTGGACTTGGTCCATACTGTTCGTGAACCCGCAAATCTCTCTCTTTTTCTTTTCCTTTTAAGCTTCAGAATTCAGTATTCCTCCATAATAACTCCAAAATTGCAAAATAAATTTCAAAATTCGTTAAATCAAGATCTTGCTAATGGCATAGGACTTGATTAATTTGGAGTTCATTTGTGTATTCTTTTGTATTTACTTGCTCTCTTTGCCGTTGTGCTTTTTCGGTAAATCGCCTGCTTAGGATTCAAGACGGAGACCCTCAAGTCGATCAAGGCCAAGAATATCACGATCATCTTGCCTCTAACCAAGGCTAGTCAATACTTTGACCATGTTGCTCCTACATTTTATGTAAATTAGTTTCTTTTAAATTAACAAATTGCATGCTTTAATTTTTAATCAAATATATGTTAAAGCTTAAGGTAGTTAATTACCTACTTGTTGTTTAAATAATTAATATGCCATCCATGTCAACTTGAATCCAATATCCTTGTCACCCTAGTAATACTATGGTAATACTAGTTATAGGTCGATGCTTAGGCGACATGCTAGCCTTGCTCAAGTACGGGTATTAAATACCCCAAATCATCATGTCTTCAAAAATAAAATGTTTTGGGTAGTCATTGGTGGTCTAATGGCTAAGGCGAGAAAATAGTTTGGTTTACTCCTCAAAAACCCTAAAATGCTAGCTCTATCTGGCGGATGGTGAGGCGGATTGGTGCTCCGGAGCACGAGAATGATTGGGTTGTGGAATGAACCGCCAGATAACCCTAAGGACTTAATCGGGTCACGACCTCCTGTGTTAAACAAGTACAACCACAAGTCTGCAGAAAAACTTGCGACTTAGCTTAGTAGATTTATTGAACCTTGGATGCCATTTCGCTGGGCGGATAAATGGGGAGCCAAGTGGGTTTATTCCGCTTGAATGGGACACCGAGAGGAGGGTGACGTTTTGCCAGTCGCTGAGGTATAGCACCGCTATGCCAGTCGCTGAGGTAAAACATCCCGCCAACATCATGGGCGAACCCTATATGTGCTAAATGACGAAGGGCGAGATAAGTCGAACGTTATTGTGACAACCTCTCGACTACACATCTAAGGAATTGTGTAGGGCAATGAGTTAATTGTCTCTTGTGGGTAAAGTGTGCTATCTCTCGCAGAGTATTAAACTGCTTAAACATGCCGTGCCTTACGGTCAAAAGGCGGACATGGGAACTTAACTTGAGTTAGTTCTATTTCAAAACCTTGTGGGTGGTATAAAATGTGGCGGGCTCACCTAGCCCTCGAATTTGTTTTTCCCGGTGGATGTACCCCGTTGTTGTTAATATGGTGGATGTAACCATAATCAAAATAAGCACGAAGGTGGAGGTAACCTCTCTTTGAAATAATTATTGCACATTACTCTCTTTATAAAATTGCAATTTGTTAAAAATGCTAAGTCATAGGATTTGTAACTATATTATTGCAAAACTTGCTTTCGCAAATAAAAGAACCCGAGCCATCCTTGTTAAGCCTTGCATATATATAATTGCATTTGTGTGTTGGCTCGCGAGCACGGTAGTAGTGCTCATTCTCGCTTCTCTCCCCCACCCTTCAGATAACGAAGATGAAGGAGACTATGCCTACTACGATGGACCAGAAGATGATGGACAAGGATATGACGAGGAGTAGGATAGTTCTGTAGTTTAGATCTCGCCCAGTCTAAGTAGACTCGTTGGTACCCGCGTACAACCGATATTATCCAGCCCTTGGTTAATATCTCATACATGAGACACCCCCCGCTTGCTGTTGTGGGATAAGCCCTACCTTCCCTTTTGCTTCCGCTATAGACTTGGTCGTCCTTTTGTAATGTAATATATTTGGCCTTGTGCGGCCCTTTTGTAAAACTCGACCCGATGAGGTCTATGTTACCCTGTGTTGTAATATATTTGTTTCAGTTCACGCCTTGTATGAATGATTCAGCGATGTGTACTGTGAGGTGCTAGCTACTGATCCAGGGAATAGCACAGTGTTTTCACAGAGGATTTGGATTCTCGGAATCCGGGTCCGACAAGACGGAACCTCCTTCCATTCTCTGGCTCGGCGTGTGGGCTTGGCAAACGGTAGGCGTTTAGCGCAGCGGCCGGCGGTGGAAGTGGAAGTGGAACCAGCGCGCCGGGTGCAGACGTGCGCGGCGTGGACGGTGGTGGACTGTGTCGATTTTACGGGCCGAGAGAAGGAGTGCGCCGTGCGCGAGAGGCCCATACATATGATATACGCGTGGAGAGGTATACACGGGCAAGTTCTGCCTTTGTTGTTTGGGCTCGAAAAAACAAGCGCGGTAGACAGCGAGAGTTGGCCGGGGCCCGAGGGCCTCCGCGCGATGGGGGAGATGCTCGCGACTCGCGAGCGCTGCTACAAACTCCGGTGAAAGACGCTGCTGCCGGACACGAAGGAGAGGGCGGCGCACGAATCCAGGAGCAAAATCGAACGTTGAAAAATTCTACTGACGGCCACAAAATGTTTAGTTTACTGTTACTCATCAATTCCGTAAATCAAATAACTTTCTTTCCCTCGAAAAAATTGTTTAGAAGGCTTCAGACGGCAGTCGGCAGATAAAGCACACAGAAGGAACATGACCACGAGATTTGTCCAACGTGTATGAGCAACTTGACCAGCGATTTTCCCGTTCCCCCCAGCTGCGTTTGTGCGGCACAGCAAAGCAGACATTTTGTTGCTGATCCTTAGCTTGTCGTTACTCCGTTGTGCCGTGTAGCGAAAGTAGTTGCTGTGATAAAGCAGCTATGAGAAATCTACCCTGTTTATCAATCGGACCACAGTTTGGCAAATTCTGTTTTTATGTGGTAACTACTCTAGAATCTTCATATCTTATTTGAAAAGCAAAAGTATCAATTTGCAATATGGTTTAGAAAACGCAATTAGGCCAAACACAAAAATATCTGAATGTAACTCCATCAAACGAGATTACCATAGTCCACTGCAACGCAAAAAGAGCCTAAATCGAAATATTCTGTTGGATCCAAATTTCACAAATACAAATCATCTGTGAAAACACTGTGCTATTCCCTGGATCAGTAGATAGCACTCACATATACATCATTGAATCATCTCACACGCGATGAAAACCATACCATTCATGATATGACAAACATCAGAGTAACATAGACTGCATCGGGTCGAGTTTTACAATAAGGGCCGAACAGGCCAAAAGATTACATTACAAAACAGCGAAAACTACAGCGGAAACAAAAAGGGGAGGTAGAGCACATCTCCCCACAGGCAAGCGACGGGGGCGGCTCATGTACGACTGGTATTAACCAAATACATTGGACAATACCAGTCGTACGCAAGTACCGACGAACCGGCTAGACTGGGACGAGACTTAGACTAGTCAAAACTACACTACTCTTCGTCGTTGCCTTGTCCATCAACTTCGGGGTCCTCGTAGTAGTTGTAGTCTCCATGATCCGCAGGATCTGAAGGGTTGGGGAACGAGCGAGAATGAGCATAACTTCCATGCTCACGAGCCAACACACAAGATGCAATAGTATACATGCATGGCTTCAAAAGGGTGGCTCGGGTTCTTTTATTTGCCAAAGCAATGTTTTCAAATATCAATAATTAGAAAATTCCTAGTACTTAGCATTTTAACCAAATTGCATTTCATTAAAGAGAATAATTGTGCACTATTAAAATACAATGAAGGTTACCTCCACCTTATGCTTGTTTTTACTCATGGTTACATCCACCACTTAGCAACACTGGGTACGACCACCTATGAACAAACCAAGATCAAGGTTACATCCACCTGACCAGTTTTCATCCCACCCACAAAGGTTTTTGAAATAGAACTAACTCTAGTAAGTTTCCATGTCCGCCCTTGACCGTGGGCACAGCTATTTAAACAGTTTATACTCTACAGAGGTTTGTACATTGTACCCACAAGAGATAATCAACTCGTAGCCCCACACGATTCCTTCATCATGTGGTCGAGAGACCATCACAGTAACTTTTCAAATTATCTCGCCCCTTCCGTTATCTCGCCCATATGGGTTGCACCCATAAGTTGTGCAGGATGTTCATCACAACGACTAGCACAGCTGGCAACTTCACCTTACCATGATGTCCCATTCAAGCTGGAACGCATCCGCCACTTGCACTACCTCGATCCTCTCCAGCGAGATGACTTTCAAGGTTCAATAACTTTACTAAGCCAAGTTGCACTTTGCGGACTTGTAGTTGTACATGTTTTACGATGGGAGATCATCACCGGATTAAGTCCTTAATGTCATCTGGGCGGTTCATTCCACATACCCACCATTCTCGTGCTACATCCGCACCCACCAACATACCATTCGCCTAGATGTGGTATAGCAGTTTGGGGTTTTTAGGAGGAAAACCAATTTATCTCAAATACTGCAGTCATGTACCCCCCCCCCCTGTGCGATTGCCCCAAATAATTTTTATGTTTTTAAGAGATGATAATCAGGGCATTTTAATCCCCCGGTACTTAAGCAAGACTACCATATCGCTTAAGTACAACCTATAGCTAGTAATTTACCACATAGCTACTAGGGTGACATGGCATAATGGATTCAACTATCAAAGGATGGCATAATAACTCATTAATCATCAAATGGGTATTTAACTACCTTAAGATTTAACGTACATTTGCCTAAAGAATTAAATCATGCAATTTTGGTAATTTAAAGGAATATAATTTGCGTAAAATGTAGGCTCAAAATGATCAAAGTATTAACTCGTCTGGATTAAAGGTAAGAGAGTCTTAGTAGTCTTGTGCTTGATCAAAATGGAGGCCTCCCGCTTCTTCGAGTTCTACTCGAACGAACGTACCGGAAAAAGGAACAAATAAGCCAAAAGAACAAGTAAATACACAAAAAAATAACAAATGAACTCTAAATTAAATAAGACCAGCGCCAAAAGCAAGATCTTGAATTTAGACAAATTTAGAAACAAGATTCACTGAAGTCGGAGTTACAATGGAGGAGAACGGGGCTTTTGAGATTTGGTTTCAAGCACTGCTCATCTGACTTCACAGTTGGAAAGAGGGTCGACTACACGGCGTAGTCGAAAGAAGGATTCGACTACTCAATGTGGACGAAGAAAAATAAGGATTCGACTACTCAACGTGGTCGAAGAAAAGAAGGATTCGACTACTCAACGTGGTCGAAGAAGAAGAAGGACTCGACTGCTCATCGCGGTCGAAAGAAATGGATAGAGAACAGAGCACGGAGAAACTCATGAGGACAGAGAGAGAGGCCGAAGGAGGCCGGCGGACGGCGAACGGCGGCGGGGAGGCTCGCAGTCGAAGGCGAAGGAGGACGGCGGTGAAGGGGTCAGCCGGGACTGAAGGAAAGGAGGAAATGTGGCGGCTCCTGTGAAACAAAATTGAAATAGAGTGCGGGGATTGCTTCAAGGAGCTCTAGGATATGAAATGATGTGGGTAGAAGAGGGGACTGCACTGGTGCGACGAGGACTGAGAGGAGGTGCGTGGCGGCTCAAACTCGGAGCTCGAGCTTCGGGCAACCACAATAACAAAAGTGAGAGCTGGAGAGTTGAGTAGAGGAAGGAGATGAAGGAGGGGGCTGCTCGGGCTCTTTTATAACCTAGAGGAGAGGAGAGAGTAACTGAGAGACTCAGAGGTGCACGGTCCCGAGGCGGTTGGTAGGTGAGTGACGGTACAGAGTAGACAGGGGCAGATGAGTGCACAGGGGTGCAGCAGAGCGGGCACGAGCATGCTATGGCGGCTTGGCGCTGACCCCAGGAAAAGAAATGGGTCAGGCCCAACACAAAGGATTTGAGTTGAAACCAAAATTCAAACTGAAACTCAAACCCAAATTTTGAAATAAGGCAGAAACTAGAGAATTTTGTAAATACACAATAATTTGAATTAGGTTTTCCAAACCAAAACAACAAACGGAGAAAAACTAATCAAGAACCGAAAATGGGCTGTTACATATTCCAATAACTCACAGTCGTACATATATGACTGTAACTTCACGCTTACATTGGTTGGTGTTTGCTTAGAGGAGATCAGATGACTGGTCGACAGAACAGCAGCACAGTAGGTGGTGGCTATTTAAGTTGCTGCCAATCTGCCATGAACTCTCACAAAAGTGTAGAAACTGAACTAATTCCTAGCCTAACCATGAAGTCCTCCTCTTTCACAGAACTTGCCTCGCTCACCATACTGATGGCCACCTGTCGGACCCGGATTCGAAGAATCCAAATCCTCTGTGAAAGCACTGTGCTATTCCTTAGATCAGTAGATAGCACTCACAGATACATCACTGAATCAATTCACATGTGGCGTAGATTAAACCATACCATTCATTAATTAACACTACTGAGTTTACATAGACCGCATCGGGTCGGGTTTTACAAAAGGGCCGAACAAAGCCAAAGATTACATTACAAAAGCGGAAGTGACAACAGAAGCGACAACGGAAGCAAAAGGGGTAGAGGACATCTTTCCGCAGGCAAGCAACTGGGGAAACCCGTGTGCGTCTGATATTACCCAAAGACTCAAATAATATAGGATGCACGCAAGCACCAACGGAGTCAACTAGATTGGGGCGAGACTAGAACAACTTAAAACTAACTATGCTTCATCATCTCCTGGGCCTCCAGCTTTTGGATCCTCGTAGTACGCGTAGTCATCTGGATTTCCTACTTCTGAGGGTTTTCGGGGGAAAGAGCGAGAATGAGCACGACTTCTATGCTCGCGAGCCAACACACAATACAATAATATACATGCAAGGCTAAACAAGGATGACTCGGGTTCTTTTATTTGCTAAAGCAATATTTTCAGTTACTTATAATTACAAATTCCTATCACTTAGCATTTTAACAAATTGCATTTTATTAAAGAGAGTAATTGTGCAATACTAGGTGAGCCCTCCACATTTTCATTCCACCCACAAGGTTTTTGAAATAGAACTAACTCAAGTAAAGTTTCCATGTCCGCCTTTGACCATAGGCGTGGCTGTTTAAACAGTTTAATACTCTGCAAAGATTGTACACTTTACCCACAAGAGATACTCGTCTTGATATGTACACATGCTTCCTTAGACATGTGGATCAAGGGGAGATCACCACAAGGCCTTTACAATGCATCCAACAGTATTAGTTACACCCGCTAAGGTTTCGTCTTCGAAGGGTTACGTCCGTTTAGATCCGTTAACCCTTACCCAGACCCCCTCTTATGCCCTCTTAACGACTTACATCGTGCGCCCCGACCCCCTTCGCCACAAAGGCTTACTAAGATCATGACATCTACCGGTACAACTCGATCGATGGATACAAATTATTTTGCTAGGTTGTATTGTACAGACTTGTGGTTGTACTTGTTTTACACAGGAGGTCATGACAAGATTAAGTTCTTAGGGTTATCTGGGCGGTTCATTCCACATACTAGCATTCCCTAGGTTGCATTAGCACCCAGCAACATACCAGTATTCCTTGGGCTACATTAGTACCCACCATCACATCATCCATCCTACCATCCGCCCAGATGGGAAAAGCAGGTTATTAGGGTTTTGAGAAGTAAAACCAAATTATATCCTTCATTTCAGTCATGGACCACCAATGATTACCTAAAATCATTTCATGTTTGAAGAGATGATGATTGGGGGTATTTATTACCTCGGTACTTAAGCAAGACTAGCATGTTGCTTAAGTACAACCTATAGCTAGTATTACCACATAATTACTAGTGACATGGAATAATGGAATCAAATATCAAGCGATGGCATATTAATTAATTAATCATCAAATGGATGTTTAACTACCTTAAGCTTTAACATATATTTGATTAAAGAATTAAAGCATGCAATTTTAGTATTTTAAATGAATATAATTTACATAAAATATAGGCTCAAAATGATCAAAGTATTGCCTCGCCTTGGTTATAGGTAAAAGAATCTTGATATTCTTGTGCTTGATCAATTGGGAGATCTTCCGCATCTTTAAATCCTAATCGGACGAACGTACCGGAAAAAGGCACAAACAAGCAAAGAGAGCAAATAAATAATAAAGAACAATAAATGAACTCCAAATTGAACAAGACCTATGCCGTTAGCAAGATCTTGAATTAACAAATTTTTAGAAACAAATTTCACTTGAATCGGAATTACGACGAGGGAGAACAAGACTTCCGAAGATTGAAAAGGAATTAAATCAAAAGGAAAAAGGGAGAGAGAGAGAGAGAGAGAGAGAGAGAGACAAGTCTCTCTAACAGGTGGGCCCGGCTGCACAGTGGCTTGGTCCACCGCACAGGAAAGGGGGGCATTTGGCAACCAAGGAGAGGGGGGGTCAAGGCCTATGACCGGTGGGCCCTCAATCCATCCCCATTCCCATTTGGTTCACAGAGAAAAAGAAAGGGGGAGCAGAGGCAGTGCGAGCGGCGATGGAGGGCGGTGGCGGCGTCAGTAGGTGAGGCGATGGGGAGGCAAGCGAGGGGGTGAAATGGGGTCTCTAGAAGGTGGCGACCCCATAGGTGTTGGTGGCGGTACCGGAGAGGGGCTGGAGCGGCGGTGGCAGGGCAAGGAGGCGGCGGCGGCTCCACGGGTTCATGCGATGCTGGAGATGGGGTGGCGGGCGAGCAAGCTTGAGGCACACAGACGGCGGCGCAGAGCTTGGGGAAGCCGAGGCGAGGTCAAGGCGGCTTGAGGGCGAAGTGGCGGCCAGCCGGGCGGCCGAGGAGGAGGAGGAGGCGCCAGTGGCGGCACGTCTCGGTGGTGGGGAGGGGGTTGGAATCCTCATGTTGCGGGGCTCATGGTGACGCGGTCGCCGGAGGTAGAGGCTCACCGGAGCGTCCGAATGGCGGCAAGGTGCGGCGGCCAAAGAAGGGAGTGCGGCGATGCTTGGCGGAGAAGGAAGCAATGGAGGGGGAGAGGGAAGGAGAAGGTGGCAGGGGCCCTCTTATAGGCGCCGGGCAAGGAGGGCTGGGAGGAGCCATTGGGCTTTGAGGCGACAAGGTGATGCGGGTGCTCGTGGGGTGGCATGCATGGCAGTATCGCCACAGCGTCTTGTAGCGCTTGGCCGACGGATGGCTTGGCGATGGCGTGCAAATATGAAAGACCGAGAGGACGGGGCAGGGGGTTGGTGAGGCGCAGCAGAGGCGGCCAAAGGAGGTAGCGTGCGCGGAGCTGGCGGCGTGCGCACAAGAAGGAATGAACGCGCGGCTCGGGGTTGCTGCCAGGAGGTGGCGTGCCAACCAGAGGGTTGGTGGCGGTGCAGAGACGCAGGCGGCGCGCAGAGAAGCCAGAGGCGGTGCGGCGTCAGAGGGGGGGAGCTCACGGGCGTGCGAGAGGAAAGGGTTGGCTCGGGCGCTGGCTGGAGGAAGAAGCCAGGGGGAAGAAGACAATCGACGCCGGGTGGGCTTGAACTAGGAGAAAGGCCAAAGCAGGCCGGGGGAAAGGAGCTGAGTGGGCCAAGAAAAGAGGGAAAGAAAACGGGCTGGCCTGAGAAGAGAAGTGGGCCGAGCCCAAAAGAGAAAGGAGGCCAATTTTGAAAAAGGCCGGGGATTCAAAAGAGAGGAATTCAAACCGGAACTTGAATTTCAAAGGTTAAGGAAATTTGAAACACAAACCCGAGCTAAAAGGAGAGAGGAGGTTTTCGAAAATAGTTTGCTAATTTGAAATAGAAACGAAAGACAAAAACCAAAAATAATTACTATTCCCGTTTTCGAAAACGGGACGTTACACCACCGCCACACTTGTCCCTGCCATTGCCGTGCCAGCCACATCCCTCGAACAGCAAGCAGCAGCACTCCTTGCCTGGAAAGCCAGCCTGCTATGCCAATACGTCATGCGATCCTGGTGAAACTGTAAGATTAATTTAATCTTTCATAGCCTATGTAAATTTATTAGATTGATTATAGTATTAAAAGTTCTAGTACGATGGTTACTAAATTTAAGGATTGAAATCAAGGGTTTTAACCCCTCTTCAGAAACATGTCAGCGCCTTGCAGTTGGCGCGGCATCAGGTGCGGTACGACACAAGCAAGGCACCAAGATCTCTCTGCCGGGGATGCGGATGAGAGGGACGCTTGATCCTCTCAACTTCTCGGCCCTGACAAGCTTGACAAGTCTGTAGCTCTCGCACAACAGGCTTACGGGGAGAATTCCTTCGAATATTGAGCTCCTCAAAGCGCTCAATGCTTGGGATCTGCATAGCAATCAGATAAGAGCCTCAATTCCGCCTGTTTTGGCGAACCTGACAAAACTGCGTTTCTTAATGCTAAGCAACAATTTGCTTCAGAATGAAGTACCAAAGGAAATAGGTAAATTAGAGAGTCTTGTGATCCTAAAGTTGTCGAACAATAACTTGGCTGGTCCTATCCCTTGTGAAATAGGCCAACTAAACAACTTGGTTAGATTGGATTTGTCCAATAACAGCCTTACTGGTCCTGTTTCCTTTAGTCTACATAACCTGTCCACGCAAAATAAGTAAACAATCAGTCATCTCAGTCCAACTGTAGAATTATGGTAAAGTTAGCAAATTTAAAGGTTTTAACACTGTCCAGAAATCTCTTAACTGGACCCATTCCCCAAGAGTTCGGAAACTTAGTGAACCTAGAATACCTCGATCTTAGTCAAAACAGTTTTGTAGATTCCATTCCGACCAAATTAATAAGTTAATGAAACTCACCGCCTTGGATCTTTCAGATAATAACATCTCCGGACATGTTCCTCAACAAATTGGGACCTTGGTGAAGTTGAAGTCCTTAAAACTTAATTCTAATAAACTCGTAGGTTATATTCCAAGTAATTTAGGGAATCTGACAAAAATCACTACCTTACACCTTTATAGTAATCAACTTTCCGGATACATTCCTCAAAAAAATAGGAAACTCAATGAACCTAGAAGATTTGCAGCTTGGCATATACACACTAACAGGTTCCATCCCCAAACAGCTTAGGGAAGTTGACTAAACTCACTATCTTGATTCTATGGGGCAATCAACTTTCCGGGCACATTCCACAAGAATTTGCAAACCTAGAAAACTTGGAAATTTTGTCTCTCTTTGACAACAATCTCATAGTGTAGGACCGGAAAGGCGACTAGAGGGGGGGGTGAATAGGCGCTTTCTCTATTTTTCACCTCGATCGAACTCAACACTACTTTCACTCCAATAGCTATAAAAGCTATGAAGATCTGTATACAGCCACAGCGGATTACCTGTGTTGAATCCGATCAATCCCCGACACAAAAGCCTAATTAACTCAAAGCTGCATCAAGCATATCAACAAGTCATAGCCGCATACACAAGTCCAACATCATTGAAGACAAGCCAGGACAATAAAAGAATAAAAGATCTATGCAAAACTGCTAGCAATTAACAGCTACTAGCAAACACAGATGAGCTGCAGCCTAAGCAATAAGAAAACTCCAATATCATGTCAATATAGAGTACCAGAAAGCTACAGCAAGCTACCAAATAAATAAAACTGAAACCTGTAGCAAACATCAGATCAACTGCTTATCCGCATAAAAAATGGCAGTCAAAACAGCTGCATCAACAATTTCTACTGGAGAAGCCGCCACTGAGTTCTTTTTTTTTTTTTTGGTGGATGCTACAGGCGCCGCAGCCCATCGCTCTGCATTTCTACCAGGAACCGGTTTTCCTCCTGGGGCCAGAGGCCGCCGCAACCCACACAGCACTTCTTTCTACCGGCCACAACAGGAAACTGAAGATCACTCACGAAGAAAGAACTGGCCACAGAGCAGACTAGCAAGACTAAACTCAGTCGATCTCAAACAAAGAAATCGGTTCACAAAGATGAAAAAAAAACAGCGGGCAGTAAAAACTAAAACAGCACTTGCATACAAAACAGTGATTACTGCAGCCGGCGGATCAACTCATTTTCGCCCAGGCTCCCTGATTCTGCCGGCGCTACAGGCAGTAAAATAATCAAATGACAAGCAAAAGCTTACATCCAAAACAGCAAAACTTCTGAAAATCAAAACCAATACAGCACAGTCCCCGCCGCACACAGCAGAACTTGCGGGAGCTCACCTGGCTACAGTCAAACTGAATTTTCAGGACAGCAAAAACTGAAGAACAAGCAGCAAAATCTGCAAGCAAAAACTGATCCGCCGCCGAGCTCCTAATTAACAGTGCTCAGATTTTTCCAGGGAGCAAGAACAGCCACAAACATCAAGTCGCACACAGCTCTTGATTTTTTTCTTTCACTGGAGGCCGCCGCCAGCTCTCGGCTTCTACAGGGGCGCTCAATCTTTTTCTCAGGACAGCAGAGACCGCAGCCCAGCTCTGTAAAAACTCCCAGGCGCTCAAGAAAACAAAATGCCGATTTTTACCTGGAGTACATGCCGCCGCACAGCTCTGCTTTTGAGCGGACGTGCTACAAGCAATCAAAGCTAACAGGAAGCAGCAAGAGAAGATGCAGCCAAGCAAATAAAAAAAAATCCAAACTCAAAGCTATGGATTCGGTTTTCACGGGACTACAGCCGCATCAAAGCCGACCAGCAATAAAAAAAATGCACCACCAAAACAAAAAGCTCTTCAGATCAAACAGAGAAACAAGATTTCTAATTCCGCCCGGGGAAACAGATCATCGCTGCTGGCTCTCACTTTCTACAGGGGCTCTCAGATTTTTTCATTGGAGATGCCGCCGCCTAACAGAGCTCTTTTTCTCTACAGCCATTACAGGGCACAGCTATTTTCCTGGTGGAGGGGGCGCCGCCTCCATGCTCCAAAAACGCCCCCAAGCTGTTCTTTTTCTCAAGGCACGCAACCCTACAGCAGCAGCCCTAAAGAATATTCCATCTTCCTCTTTTATAGGGCAGTCCAAACCCATAGGGCAGTCCAAACCCTAAAAATCTTAATGGACTTCTGTTCAGGCCCAACAACAACAGAACGCATACGCACGTAAATAAAAGCGCCGTCTTCATCGTCGATTGATCTAAACCGCTTCACCATGCGCCGACCCGCGCCGCGGCTTAGTCAAAAGGTCACTAAGGCGGTATTTGGTAAAATTACTAAAATACCCCTTCTCGATCCTTTCCGAAGACCGAGTCCAATCCAGTTGAAGCAATCGCCTGCTTCGCCACGTGTAGGTTGATCAACGGCTCCATGTCGTCAAGTCTCTCCCGTCCGGATCCCACCGCACCATCGAGCACTTCACAACGACTCGCGCCGCTTGATCCAACTAGTCGCACCGAACCGCCCGTTCGGTCATCCTCGTCCATTCTGTGCCACGCTTGAGTCACTTGACCTCACCCGGCATCCATGATCATTCTGGACCTCAGCTCTCCAAGCTTAGTCCCGATCCTCCTCGCCGTTGACCGTTATTGACCTGCAAGCCACCTGCACAGCAATAGACAAGCAAACACGAATCCAGAAACAAGTTCTTCACAACTTGACCCACGTTAGCCAAAACATGCAATTTGCAACACATATGCATTATCAACAAGGATATGACCTATCCCAAAATCAATCCATAACTTATATCAACATTCAGCATAAAAGCCGGTCAGACCGCCGCTGACCTGACAGATCTAAAACTTTGTCGAAAACACAAGAAACTACAAACCAAAAGCCACATTGCCAATTGTTTCATCATCCTAAAATCATGGGCATATCCCCATGATATCCACAATCTCCCCCTTGATGAACACATTGGCAATCTCTCAGAAAATGTAAGTTTGTGGTTTGAAAAGTAAAATACTCGCAGTTTTCGCACAAATGCACAACTTAGTCCATTTGCAAGAAAAAGCAATGGAAAAGACCAAGCTGGCTCCAGAATAGCACAAGCAAGTGAGATAAGGCAAAAGAAAGCACAAAAGCTTCAAATTCCAAAGAATCGACAAAAATCTCACTTAAGGTCCATATGAAAGAAACAATTGTTCTATTTGACCTTAGATCATTGTGAGGCTTCAAGATTTGCAATTCAATTTCAGAAAAGGCAATAAGACCAAAAGAATGCAATATGAATGCTCCCCCTCACTATGATCATCATTTTTCAATTTCTCTATTTCTCCCCCTTACAAAACTTCTCCCCTATAACCAAAAAGCTCTTTATTAACATTACATTTTCGCTATATCTTCTCCCCCTTTGACAATGGATTCATCAAGGAATCATCCCTTCCTCTCATCCAGAGATGACAAATGCATAAGAAAGGAAGAAGCAAAAGAAAGAGCATGCATGAAATGCAATGGGGTGGCTTCATTTTTGTTTTCATTTTTCAATTTTTTGGTAAAAGAAGCTTTGGAGATTACTCAATTTAACAGGCTAGCATTTCTACCATTACTCAAGATACAACAAGCCTAACAAAGCTAGCAAGATCATGTTAAGAGATATATAGCAAAGCTAGGCTAATGAGCTCAATATATCACAAGTTGTTGGATAAAATTAAGCAATGTGTCAAAATTAGCAAGTTCAACAACAGTTATCCTAAAGTGATAATGGCCTTATCAGAATGTCATTGTGAGATCCAGAAGCTAGCAAAGACCATCTTAGAGACAAAAAGTCCTGAATTGAATCATTTAGCTCAATTTTTGTCAAAAGCCCAAATTTTCAATAGTTTATCATTTGCAATGAATATTCAAGTTGATTAAAGGTCTATCTCAGTAAAGAAGATCCTGGACTAGGAGCCATCCACAATCTCTTACTAAGCTTCAACCACATTTGACAATTGCATTTTCAGCCATGTGCTAGATCTCAAGCCTCACTACGACCATCCTAAGCAACAAAAACTTAAAAGAGTGGTCTAGGTCATCCAAAACTCCCCCTGAGTTCATGCCTAGTACAATGGCAAGCCGTCTCATGAGAAAGAATTGGTGAGATCAGTTTTTTCGCACAAAAGAGATCATTTTTCATTTTGCACAAAGGCTGTTTTAGATTCTTTAATGAACTGAAAGCTTAAAGATGTTCAATTCTAGATTCCAGAGCTAACAAAGCAATTTTGACAGGGCCAATGTCACAAAAGGATCACTAATTGAGCAACTAGCTAAAAGATCCACAAATTGCAATTTTCAGTTCAAGTTGTATTAAAGTTCTAGCTCAATTAGCAAAGACATTGCTGCACATGTTAAAGCATGATAATTCTAGCAAGTCAAAGAGCTAAACACAATCTTGAGCAAGAATTGAAATACTAAAACTCAAGAGGGTAATAAGCAAAGCTTCAATAATTAAAAGAAAGAAGTGGTAAAGCTTATATTACAAGTATCTTTTTGGATTTTTATATGTATGCAATATGATACAATGAGATGCCCAAAAGATGTAAAAGCCTAAAAAGATCCAAAGAAGATACCACTTGAATAAGGTATCAGAAAAGATCCACAAAAGCTCAAATGAACAAGGAAAGTTCAGATGAACAAGAAAAGGTTCAGAAAAGAACTAAGAAAGTTCCGAAAAGAACCAACTCCCCCTCAAACCAACCCATAGGGATAAATTATCCCTAACATGCTTCTCAAGGTGGCAAACCTTGTTGGGTCTAAAAAGCTTTGAGGGGAGAAACCTGCCAAAAGACCTTGGACTCCACAAAAACTAGCACAAAGACTTCAAACACCACAAGATCTCTAGGGAAATCAACTCGAAAAGCTAGGGAGCGAAACACAAACACTAAAAAGTTTACAGGCAACTCAAAAACCTGCTAACAATAGTGAATGGGAGACAAGCTCAACCTAGGCTGTGAGAAGAATGCATCCTAGCAAATCATGGGATAAGAAGAGTGCCTAGAAAAGACACGTGCTAGAACAGAGCCTCCTATCTACCCTGAACACAACAAGCCCAACACCTGACACAAAACAGATGCTATGCAAGGTAGACTAGGGATACCATACAAAAAGTAAGGTATAGAAGCTCGAACTCGAGTCGCCTTTGCTTGGTAAATGAGATGTAGCGATGATGAAAGAAGATTCATTCCTTGAAGCTCCAGAAAGTAGTTGCACTCACCCATCATCCTCATCTCAAAATCCTTCGTCTCCAAGAAGTGATAGCCAGCATAAAGGCACAAATGAAGAAGAACCAACAGCTTGAGGTGATAACACTTGTTGGATCACATGGTCTTCTTCTCAGCTGAAAAGTCTACACAAAAGAGACAAAGAAAGTCTATGCCTTGGTACTGGGTTAGTGAGACATTATCTAAAGAAACAGTACCAAGACACATGACTAGCAAGGATAGCAAAAGATGATCCAAAGCTCATAACAGCGTATAATCAACAACTAAGAGCATGAGCATGAAGATAAACAAACAATTACAGCACATGCTAACATGACAAAGCTCAAACTATCCTTAATCAACAATAAGGCATAGGAGCAAACAAACAAGCACATAGCATATCACACATCATATGTACAGTCATAAATAAAGCATGCTAGTGAAAGCTATGGCAAGATTCATGCATCCACAATTAACAGTAAAGCACAATAACCATGTTAACATAAGGCATGTTATAGAACAAGACATGGATAAAGAATGCTAACATGGATATCAAGTGAACAAGTGGATACATAAGACAAAAATCAACATGAGCAAGATAATAAGGGTACAAGATAGCACAAGCTCATGATGATAAAACCAAGCTCATACACCCATGAAAATAAAGAGCAACAATAAGATATATGGATATACAAGCAAGGTAAAGGAAAAGGCATGATGAAAGGTTATCAAAGAAGTAACACATGCCAATATGGTACAAGTGAGCACAAAGCAAGTACAACATGCCAAGTATGAGTAATCAGGAAGGTAAATGCATGAAGGTAAAAGATTGCTCACCAACCATGTGAAAGCACCAATCATGAAAGCACATGCCTCTTGGAGGCCATTATTGAGGTGGAGAACCATCAAGTGACCCGATCATGTGATGAAGCAAAAGATCAGAATCTTTAAGTCCATGTTCTCCAACCCGTGTTCTTGGTACCTACACATGAGAAAGGCAAGGTGTCCGAGTCTTGGATCCCAAAGGGTTAGAGAGCGAATGCTTGGGAACCCAAACCTTGGACACACCACCACCAGAGGCAGTCGAAACATTATGTGAGTTAGTATGATGCAAATGATGGTCCATGCAAGAAGATCCAACATCAACCTTGAAGGCATGCCGCGAGTGGACACCTCGATGAGGAAAACGAGGTCCATCTCTAGGAAAGCGGCGATGTCCTTGCTTGAAAGCACCAAGATGAGAACCAACAGAAGCATCAAAAGAACTCACACAAGCTCGCCGTGGGTGTGTACCTTGATGAGCAAAATGAGGTCCACCTCTGGGAAAACGGCGAAAATCCTGCCTCGGGGCAGCTCGTGGACCAAAACCAAAACTATGCAAACCATGTCCACGGTGTTGTCCGACACCACTAGAAAAGGTGTCAAAGAAGCCATCAACAAATCGAGTCTTCGTGCTTATTCTTTAGTGTGCATGTCATGAGAAAGACTATGCCCACTAGGAGACTTAGAAGCATGAGCTCGACGCAAATGTTTTGCACGAAAATGTAAATCTACATGATGTCCATTCTTCCCACAAAATGAGCAATGGTGTAAAGGTCTACTAGTAGACACGGTCCGAGAGGACGAAGCACCATTATGGATCAAAGAAGAAGTCTGGAAGAACTAGCATCATGACTCGCCCTCAGATCGACACTAGACCCACACATGCCATGAGAAAGGCTATGTGTGTTCCTAGAGGTACGACGATGCACTCGAAGCTCATGTTTCAAACGGCGAAAGCAAAACCCAAGAGTGTGTCCATTCTTCTTAAAAAATGTGCAATGGTACTTCTCTTTTGAAGATTTAGTACCATTTGAGAAAGAAGCACATTTGTCTTTTGAAATCCGTTGGACAACACAAGAAGAGTCCGAAAGAGTCGAACTCACCAAAGAAGAGCTATCCAAAGCGATGCCACAAAAACCAACACCAAGTGACTCACGTTTAGCACAAAAAGACTCCAACTCCGAATGCAAAGAAGCAAGAGAAACCTTAAGAATATCAATCTCGGAGTGAAGGCAAATACAAGAGTCACATGATTTGGCACTCATATCATCGCGCAAAGACTCAACCTCGCTCTTCAATGAAATGCAAGATGTGCAAGAAATTAATGATGCTTTCAAATTAAGCATGCAGTTCAAAGCATCAATTTCAGTTTCTAAACAAGCACAATTCTTGCAAAAGACTAAACCATCCTTAAGCAATTTTTCATGTTCTAAGCACATGCTACAAGGCCTAGCTTTAATTTCAATAATCTCAGCCCTAGCATTTTCTAATTGCTCAAGATGCATGGAATTAGTCAATTTAAGCTTCTCAAAATCAGCAAGCATGCCTACACAAGAATCATAATTATTTCTAGCCATAGAACTAAGATTGCCTATTTTTAACTTAGCATTGTCAAGTTCATGATGTAAGGCAATACAAGAATCACAAGGCATAGAAACATTTGATTTCAAAATTTCATTTTCAAATTTTAGGCATGCAAGAGAGTTATTCAGGTTCTCCATGTCTACAAGCAATGAATCATAAGCATTCATGGAGGTTTTCAATTCGGCAAGCTCATGAGACAAATCACCTTTCTCTTTTTCTAACAATTTGACTTTCTTCCTAAGAGCAAGCAGTTTAAGATCATATGAATACAAAACATTAATGAGTTTTTCTTTGCTCACCTTGCTTAGCTCAAGTAGGGGATCGTCCTCATAAGAGTCATCACTATCATCAAAAGGCTCATCATCAAAATCCTCTCCATCATGTTCATCCTCCAAATGCTCTGTGCATATGCCACTGGGCTTCTTCTCCTCGGGCTCCAAAAGTGACTCATCCCTGAAACTAGAACAATCAAAACAAAAAGATTCGCCACAAATATCACAGGAGAAATCCTCCTCCATCTCCATTAGACTTATCATACATTCAAATATCTTGTTACGGCCAACACCATTGGTAAAAGAACCACGACAAGATGCAAGGAAACGCTCACAAGTCCTCATATCTGTCGCCATGCTCAAAGATCGGTTAAGATCACAAAAGAGCAAACTTGGCTCTGATACCAATTGTAGGACCGGAAAGGCGACTAGAGGGGGGGTGAATAGGCGCTTTCTCTATTTTTCACCTCGATCGAACTCAACACTACTTTCACTCCAATAGCTATAAAAGCTATGAAGATCTCAGATCTGAGCACAAATGAATACTGCGTTGAATCCGATCAATCCCCAAGCACAAAAGCCTAATTAACTCAAAGTCGCATCAAGCATATCAACAAGTCATAGCCGCATACACAAGTCCAACATCATTGAAGACAAGCCAGACAATAAAAGAATAAAAGATCTATGCAAAGCGCTAGCAATTAATGACTACTAGCAAACACAGATGAGCCGCAGCCTAAGCAATAAGAAAACTCCAATATCATGTCAATATAGAGTACCGTAAAGCTACAAAGAAGCTACCAAATAAATAAAAGCTGAAACTCAGTAGCAAACATCGATCAACTGCTTATCCGCATAAAAATGGCGGTCAAAACAAACAGATCAACAATTTCTACCGGAGAAGCCGCCATCGAAGTTCTTTTTTTTTGGTGGATGCTACAGAGCCGCAGCCCATCGCTCTGCATTTCTACCAGAACGGTTTTCTCCTCTGGGGCAGAGGTCGCCAGAACCCACACAAAGACTTCTTTCTACCGCCACAACAGAAACTCAAGATCACTCACGAAGAAAGAAGCGCCACAGAGCGGACTAGCAAGACTAAACTCACGATCTCAAACAAAGAAATCGGTTCACAAAGATGAAAAAAAAAATGGGCAAGTAAAAACTAAAACAAAGACTTGCATACAAAAAAGGATGATTCTGCAATGGCGGATCAACTCATTTTCGCCCCAGCTCCCGATTCTGCTTGGCGCTACAGCGAAGAAATAATCAAATGACAAGCAAAAGCTTACATCCAAAACAGCAAAACTTCAAAATCAAAACCAATACAAAGATACCCCGCACAAGACACACAGCAGAACTTGCGGAGCTCACAGCTTCTGATCAAACTGAATTTTCAGACAAAGAAAATCAAGAACAAGTAGCAAAATCTGCAAGCAAAAAGCGATCCGCCCGAGCTCCTAATTAATAAAGGTGCTCGATTTTTCCAGGAGCAAGAACGACCACAAACATCAAGACGCACATAACTCTTGATTTTTTTTCTTTCATCGAGGCCGCCGACTCTCGGCTTCTCTACAGGCACTCAATCTTTTTCTCAGACAGCAGAGACCGCAGCCCGGCTCTATAAAAACTCCTGTGTGCTCAAGAAAACAAAATGCCGATTTTTACAGAGTACATGGCGCCAAGACTACGCTTTTGAGCGGACGTGCTACAAGCAATCAAAGCTAACAGAAGCAAAGAAGAGAAGATGCACCAAGCAAATAAAAAATCCAAACTCAAAGCTATGGATTCGGTTTTCACGGACTACAAAGATCAAAGCCGACAAAGAATAAAAAAATGCACCACCAAAACAAAAAGCTCTTCAGATCAAACAGAGAAACAAGATTTCTAATTCACCGGGAAACAGATCATCGCCATCGGCTCTCACTTTCTCAGGGCTCTCAGATTTTTTCATTGGAGATGCCGCCTAACAGAGCTCTTTTTTCTCTGACCATTACAGGCACATTTATTTTTCTGGTGGAGGGCGCCTCCATGCTCCAAAAACGCCCCCAAGTCGTTTTTTTCTCAAGGCACGCAACCCTACAAAGAAGACCCTAAAGAATATTCCATCTTCCTCTTTTATAGGGCAGCCCAAACCCTAAAAATCTTAATGGGCTTCCGTTCAGGCCCAACAACAACAGAACGCATACGCACGCAAATAAAAGCGCCGTCTTCATCGTCGATTGATCTAAACCGCTTCACCATGCGCCGACCCGCGCCACGGCTTAGTCAAAAGGTCACCAAGGCGGTATTTGGTAAAATTACCAAAATACCCCTTCTCGATCCTTTCCGAAGACCGAGTCCAATCCAGTTGAAGCAATCGCCTGCTTCGCCACGTGTAGGGTGATCAACGGCTCCATGTCGTCAAGTCTCTCCCGTCCGGATCCCACCGGCACCACTGAGCACTTGCAACGACTCCCGCGCTGCTTGATCCAACCAGTCGCACCGAACCGCTCGTTCGGTCATCCTCGTCCATTCTGCGCCACGCTTGAGTCACTTGACCTCACCCGGCATCCATGATCGTTCTGGACCTCAGCTCTCCAAGCTTAGTCCCGATCCTCCTCGCCGTTGACCGTCATTGACCTGCAAGCCACCTGCACAGCAATAGACAAGCAAACACGAATCCGGGAACAAGTTCTTCACAACTTGACCCACGTTAGCAAAAACATGCAATTTGCAACATATATGCATTATCAACAAGGATATGACCTATCCCAAAATCAATCCATAACTTATATCAACATTCAGCATAAAAGCCGGTCAGACCGCCGCTGGCCTGACAGATCTAAAACTTTGTCGAAAACACAAAAAACTACAAACCAAAAGCCACATTGCCAATTGTTTCATCATCCTAAAATCATGGGCATATCCCCATGATATCCACACATAGGTTCCATTTCAAGCAGCTTATGGAATTTGACTAAACAGTGGCGGAGCCAGGATTTTAACGATGGGGGTGCGAATTTAAGATACATCCGTTCCAACACAAGTTCAAATGACATAGTACATAAGTTTAAATATGTCAAATCACATGTTCGCACTATAACCGACATCACAAAATATTTTAGTGCTCTACAAACCTACATTTACAACAGAATAACATTTGTCATTTGACCATAAGTCCATAACTATGAACTGAGCTCTAAATTTTAAGTATTAGCCATTGTAACCATACATCAATCAGCTCAGTGAGCCAAACAATAACATCACCCATTCAGGCATTCACAGAGCACTACCAAATGGTCCAAAGCATAGGACACTAGCCTCAGTACAGTATCCACATCACAGAGAAGGGGGGGAGCAGGATGGAGACGGGGTCGGATAGTAGTACCTCAGTACACGCAACATCGGTAGCATCACCCTCAGAACCGGTGACGACGCATGGCAGTGAGCACACGTCTGTGCCGGGCGGTGACGGCCGAGCCGTGGCCAGAGGCGGGCTGAGTCGCCGAGGTTTGGGGAGGCGGCGAGCCTTATGACAGAGGAGGCGACGCCGACGTGCGAAGGACAAGCAACCGGTGGCGATGGCGGGCTTTGTACAAGCCCTTTGGCCAAGAGCCCAAGACTTGAAGACCACCACAAAGAGAAATAAATGGAGAGAGAGATAAGAGGAGAAAGGAAGAGCAAAAAGGGAGCACCAGACACCAGCCACCAGGGGAGATACAACCGAAAGAAGCCTTTGGACTAGTTGGGCCTAATGCTAAATTCTAAATGGGCTGCCAGGAGTATGACAGTTTGTATGTTAGTATTTGTATCATATATTTTATGTATTTAAGGGGTGCATATATCAGATTTTTTGCAAAAAAATTTGGGGGTGCAGTTGCACCCCCATGCATCCACTGTGGCTCCGCCACTGTGACTAAACTCACTACCTTACACCTTCACAGTAACCAACTTTCTGGGCATATTTCTCAAGAACTAGGTTACCTTGTGAACTTAAAAGACTTATATCTTGGCAGCAACAAACTAACAGGTTCCATCCCACACAGCTTAGGGAATTTGACTAAACTCACTGGTCTCACTTGGCACAATCACTCACTGGTCTCACTTGGCACAATCAACTATCTGGTCTTATTTCTCATGAACTAGGTTACTTGGTGAACTTAGGAGCTTCAGAGTTCAGTGAGCGAGTATTCGCTTTCCGTTAGGTCTCCCCTTAAAGAAGGGGTCACTTACCATCCACTAGTCCGATGAGGACTTTACTGAATGAAACACCCGTGAGTGTCAGAGGTCATCCACACCGACAAGGTGTAGTAGACCCAGTCCGAGGGTTAAGCTTGAGTAATGTGTATTTTCCAAATACACTGCCATCAGACACTAGAAGATGTCAGAACTCGACCAGTTGCTTCCTTACTAAAGGAGCACGGCTTGGCACCCAAGGTGATTAATCCTAGGACTGAGAAATGTCAACGGAAACCCATTGACACCTCACAGTGACGTTATCTGTCAAATGTACAAGTACCTTGACAGGTGCGTCTTTGGATGGACTGCTTGACCATCCGCTCACAGTTAAAACTGATGAGACAGACGATCAATGATCCACTGAGGAGAATCACTCCTCACATCACCGTGCATCACACGGATGACGCTAGGCGTTCTGAAGTGGATTCGAACCACTGTTAGGATTTAGAGTCCAATGCGCTAAGCAAAAGAGGATTTCGAGTCCAGCAAGAAAGCGCAACGGATTGAGCGCACTAGGACTTAGAGATTAGTAAAAACAAACTCACAGGTTCCATTCCAAACAGTATAGGAAATTTGACTAAACTCACTATCTTAAACGTTAACTATAACCAACTTTCTAGATCCATTCCTCAAGAAATTGGCAATTTAATGAATATTGTTATGTTGGAACTCAGTAGTAACAATCTCTCTGGTGCCTTGCCGTCGGGTCTTTGTGCGGGAGGCAGGCTACAAAATCTCATTGCTAATGCCAACAACTTGGTTGGACCCTTGCCAACAAGCTTGCTAAACTGCCAAAGCCTAGTCAGGGTCCGTCTTGAATGTAATCAGCTCGAAGGAGATATCTCCGACATGGGAGTTCATCCAAATCTTGTCTATATTGACATGAGCTCAGATAAACTATTTGGACAATTATCTCAGCGCTGGGTTGAGTGCTACAATCTTACCATGCTACGCATCTCAAACAATAATATTACTGGAGTCATACCACCAAGCATAGGTCAATTGTCTCAACTGAGGATACGTGATGTTTCATCTGACAAACTTGAACGACAAATTCCATCAGAAATTGGCAATCTAGTGGCGCTGTTGAATTTGAGCCTTGCCAACAACTTGCTCCAGGGAAGCATACCACAAGACATTGGATCGCTAAACAATTTAGAGTATTTGGATTTTGTTGGAACCAAGCCGAAGAACTTTCACGCTCGGAAGAAATTCATGGTGCCTTGTCGTAGCAAGCTAGCACACACACGTTATCACTAGGACGCACGCCCGCACACAACACCAAGAGAACACAAAACAGGAGATGACCTCACGTACACGTACTAGTAGCACGTACTAGTAGCAAGACACACACATGCAAGAAAGAACCAACACACGTAGACAAGGAAGGCTTATGGAAAAAAAATCACGTACGCACACGTTGCTGGACCTCAAGAACGGAGGAAACAACAGAACAATCTTTGGTGCTGCGTGCACGGCGCACGGCAGCGTTTCTATTTTTTCTTTTCTATTGTTTCAATCAAAACACATATGATTACATGTCCTTTTAAAGACTACGAAACTTGCTAACCAAGCCAAAACTAAATATGGAAAGCTAAATATAGAAGGTTTAACAAAAGAAACAAACTAAATTGATTTGATGCTGATTGCATCAGGATCCTAACACCCTATTACTTGGCAAGTCTAGATTAATTTCCAACAATCCCCCCTAATCTAGACTTGCCGACTCTAACTTGTTGCGGCAGTCGGTCTCAACTACGACTTGCCCAACTGATACTCGACACAGGACGGCGAACACATCTCCTCAATGTCCCGGACTCAACTCCACGGACTCGACTCAGGATGATGAACACATCTCCTCAACATCTCGGACACAACTCAACGGACTCGACTCAGGGCGGCGAACATATCTCCTCAACGTCCCGGACTCAACTCCATGGATATACACACAAATATGGCACCGCAACCACCTAGTATCAGTACAACGCTTTCACCTTGGCAATGCGTAACTCATCTTGCGTTCCACTGACGGGTAGGCTCCTCCTCATCACGGAGTCGTATGCACCGTGCAGTGCGTCGGTCTCGCCGCATCGAGCCGCCACGCCCCGTCGTGCGCTCCATCGCTGTCGCGCCAGATGCATCGCCGGGATCTACCCCGTGCGTACTCTTGTCGCGTGCTACGGGAGCCCACCCCTCTGCTGTGATGCGCCGCGCTCGCGCCGCCACGCCGTATATGCCACCTCGGGAGTCGAGATCACCTCTCCTGGGGCAGCAACTTTGAACCTGGAGCTCTGATACCACTTGTTGGAACCAAACCGAAGAACTTTCACGCTTGGGAGAAATTCATGGTGCCTTGTCGTAGCAAGCTAGCACACACACGTTATCACTTGGACGCACACACGCACATAACACCAAGAGAACACAAAACAGGAGATGACCTCACGTACACGTACTAGTAGCAAGACACACACATGCAACACACGCACATGCAAGAAAGAACCAACACATGTAGACAAGGAAACCTTATGGAAAAAAAACTCATGTACACACATGTTGCTGGACCTCAAGAACGGAGGAAACAACAGAAAGAGCTTTGGTGCTGCGTGCACGGCGCACGGCAGCGTTTCTATTTTTTCTTTTCTATTGTTTCAATCAAAACACATATGATTACATGTCCTTTTAAAGACTACGAAACTTGCTAACCAAGCCAAAACTAAATATGGAAGGCCTAACAAAGGAAACAAACTAAATTGATCCGATGTTGATTGCATCAGGATCCTAACACCCTATTACTTGGCAAGTCTAGATTAATTTCCAACAGATTTATCATCAAACAACCTAAGTGGGTCCATATAAGGATCAATTCAACATTGTTTGGAGCTTCGCTTTCTAAAGCTGACCAATAATCACTTCACTGGCAGCATTCCTATTGAACTTCTAAAGCTGACCAATAATCACTGTTGGCATACCTGCAACCTTTGTTGGATCTAAGTGACAATTCATTTGCTGGGGCCATACCAAGTCAGCTGAGTGGTTTGAGCATGCTCGAAGCTTTGAATCTATCACACAATGCACTGAATGGCAGCATTCCACCATCATTTAAGAGCATGGTCAGCCTCTCATCCTTGGATGTGTCATAAAACAAATTGGAAGGGCCAGTGCCACATAGTAGGTTCTTTGAAGAAGCTCCAATTGAATGGTTCGTGCATATCAAGCAACTGTGTGGTGAAGTGAAAGGTTTGCCCTCTTGTGACATTACTCCAAGTGGTGGACAAGAAAAGAAGTCCAAAGCTATTTTCCAAGCTATAATACCTTCTATTGTATCTTTTGTGTTTATCACTACACTAATAGCATGGCAACATAAAAGGAAGAAATCCAACGCAGAAAGTGGAAATGAAGTGCAAGTGACAGAGTTGTTCGCCATCTGGAACTTTGATGGAGGAGATGTGTACAAGCAAATCATTGATGCCATAGAAAATTTCAGCGACACAAATTGCATTGGAACTGGAGGGAATGGATATGTCTATAGAGCTCAACTACCAACAGGTGAAATATTTGCAGTAAAAAAGATTCGTATAATGGAAAATGATGAGCAATTTCATCGTGAAATAGATGCTTTGATGCCTATTCGGCATCGCAACATTGCTAAGTTCTTTGGCTACTGTTCTACTACTCATGGTTGATTTCTGGTCTATGAATACATGGATAGAGGAAGTTTAGCAGCATGTTGAAAGATCAAGGAAACTGCAGTTGAATTGGGTTGGACGAGGAGGTTAAATATTGCCAAGGATGTTGCTCATGCTCTATCTTACATGGATCATGATTGCTTTCTGCAAATAGTCCATCGAGATATAACAAGCAACAATATTTTGCTCAATCTGGAATTCAGAGATTGCATTTCTGATTTTACTATAGCCAAAATACAAGGCTTGCTGGGACAATAGGATATCTTGCCCCAAGTAAAATTTAATAAGTCGGTCACTTTTGTGTTATTATCTTTTTTTTTATAATTTCTTATATATGTTTTTTCTTCAACTATGAAATGTTCGACATTCATCTTTCCAATCACTTTGAGAAGTGTACTAGTGTATCACATGCTGCACAAATAATGCCACAAATTCTCACTTTAATTCATTATAGTTGAAAACCATCATATCCTAACTTTTATCCACCACCCTATACCTGTCTCTAGTCTCTACAATCTATATTAATTAGCATTCATCAATACATGCATAGACAAAGGCTACCAAAATTAACTCATCAATATTGACATAACAGAGCTTGAATACACAACAAAGGTGACGGAGAAGTGCGACGTCTATAGCTTTGGAGTCCTCGTGCTTGAGTTGTTTTTGGGACATCATCCAGGTGATTTCCTTTTGTCCCTCTCGTCCATGGGCAAGAAAAGTACATCAATGAAGGATTTGTTGGACACCCAGCTCCCACTTCCTGAAGCTGGGACTACAAGTGGAATATTCAAAGTGATCATGGTTGCTGTTCAGTGCTTAGAACCTAACCCATCACGCCGTCCAACAATGCAACATGTAATCCATTTGTTCTCTTAAGTTGAAGGACTCGGAAATCTTCATTATCTACACACTGACATCGTAATCCCTGCCTATTACTCGTGAATGTTCTTAGAACATTGTTGTTTCTTCCGTTCCACCTTTTGATTAGAGATTGTAAATTTGTAATTCATCATTTGTATGATAGTTTGTTTTTTCTTTACCTTCATACCCTGTACTATGTTGGTGCAACATGTCGTTATACTTTAAGCTGACCATTCATAGTTGGTTCGCACATCAGATTGGTCTGTAAGCAATGCAGAGAAACCTTTGTTACTATTAATTACTTCAAAATATTTCATTTGCATCCTCTGTGGTAGGAAGTGATAGCGCATTCAACTGGTGATTTTGTATGCGTGAATAACATTTTTCGGGGAAGTGCAAAAGCTTTGCACATCTTTTCATTAAGCAGAAAAAAACAAAGCCAAATACAAATAGGAAAATAGAAAAACTCTGAGCACGACCAGAAGCATTACCCTCAGAGAAAAACTACAACAGAGAAAGACAGAACACACTGCCACGCCGGAGCAAGGACGCCAGCACGAGGCCACGCCAACTCCACTCACTACCGCACTGTCGCCCAAAGCTACAACGAGGAGGGATAGGTCATAGACTCCAAGCCAACGCCTCCAAGGAGGAAATGATGCCGAAGGCGTCACTGTCAACCGATCCGGCAGGAACCGGATCTGAGGTTTTCACCCCGGAGAATGCCATAAGAACTCAGGAACGGTGAGGAACCAAAGCTCCAAGACGACGCCTCCAAGAAGGAAGACGCCGCCGCCTGAGGACATCGTCGTCGCCGGATCCAGCTAAAAGCTGGATCAAAGGTTTTCACCCGGAACATGGCACCACCCCACCCCCACAAGCCCCACCGCTGTTCGCCAGACGCCAAAGAATAGCTCGCAGAGCCACCTTCTCGCCGGCCATCGCCCAAGGGCCAACCGGATCTAATGGAGACACCAGATCCAGACGGCTTAGGCACCCCTGGCCAGACTTGCCGGCCACCTCCACTTACCTGTAGCAGGAGCACCGCCGCCCGATGACGGGGGTCAGGGCCGCCCCCACTAGCCCCAAAACCACCTTTTTTCGATCCAGATCTGGAGCCTGAAGGACCATAGATCCAGATCCACACCAAATCGACGCCGGCGCATGCCATCAGCGAGCCACACCGATGGCCATGCCGTCCTGGTCGCCTGAGGCTGCACCACGCCCTCGCCACATCCGGCGTTTCAAGCATAGGCGTGAGGCCGTGCTGCCTGCTAGCTCCAGTTGTGCGCCGCCACTCCGGGTGGGGGACGCCGATGACACGGCTGCTAGACCCTCACCCAGCGCCGCCTAAAGCCGCCACTCCGGGCCACCGCCGACCCCCAGCCTTGCTCCAGATCCAGATCCAAAGCGACGATCATGACGCCACGGTGGTGGTCGCCGGCTCCCACGCTGGCCGCCCAAGAACGAAGAAGGTCCCGCCGCCGCTCTGGGGGGCCTCGGACCACCGCCGGCCCCCAGCCTCGCTCCAGATCCAAGGCATCCGCCTGCGACCGCTCAACTGGTGGTCGCTCGGTCTCCCGCACGAAGCCGCCTCCAAGCACGAAGAAGGTCCCGCCGCCGCCGCAGCCGTCACCGGCGGCGAGGAGGGATGGGGAGGAGGAGCGGGCTCGAGCTAGGGCTTGTGTCGCCCCCGCTGTCGCCCAGGAGAGCGACACGGGAGCCCCTAATGTCGTGGCTGATTGTAAGTTTGTATGCGTGAATAACATTGACATCATCTCTTTCGAGTCTTCACTTGTAGCCATTCAAAGTGCTAAAGCTATGCCTTTACTTGTTGCCATCACTTGGGATTGCAACAAAATCCATTGGTCATTTTTCGACAAGAATATGCATGTTAGTTCTAAGCTTATTTTTCTTTGGCACATTACTGCCAAAGCCACCTATATTATTTTCTTTGGCACATTACTGCATGGATCTGAATATCTTGAATTGCAAGCCAACAACTAACATTTGTTGGTTCCCAAATATAAATAAATTTTCTTCTCTACTGGCCTTTTTTTGCCCCAATAAACAACTATTTTAAGCGTCCTAATAAATGGCTTGAATGTCATGTGACACAGTGATAATACAATTAGCCCAATTCAACTATGTTAATAAACCACTTTCAGCACCAAGGCGTGTGCCTTCACTCGCCGGAGACAATAGACCACCTTATTGTAGGTTGTGCGGTTACAGCACAATTTGGGGCCATTTCTTTTCGCAATTGGGCCTTAGTCGCTTCGTCCCGGTCGGTCAGGGAAGCATTGCTAATTTTTGGACAGATAAGTGTGTCAAGCTCCGAAGTAAACAGAAGAAGTGCCTTGATTCTTGCATCATTTTAGTGGCTTGGATGATTTGGAAAGAACGGGATTACAGGATCTTCGACCAAGATCATACATATTTTCATACTTTGTTACATTGTATTAAAGAAGAGCTCGTCAATTGGCACTTGGCAGGAGATCGTTGCTTGGAGGCGCTACCGCTTGGGGACTAATTCATTTAGTATGAGGGTTGCCCCTTAGTCTTGGTGTTTGTGTTTATTTTCTTTTGCTCCTCTTTTTTTAGCTTTCTCATCGTCCTGTTTCGGCTGTTCATGTTTTGGCTCTTGTATTTTGGTGTGATCTCTCCTTAATACAATGACGCACAAAGCTTTTGCGTGTTCTAAAAAAACCACTTTCAGCATATAAAGAATTTGGGGCGTAGTCATCCAACCATTGCGCATAAACGAAAAGCAATTGCTTCGCAGACATGTATCAGATGCAAAGGAATACATACGCGTACCACATTGTCAACGTCAAGTGGCTAAATCTGCCTCGGCATCTCCAAACAGCTCCTGCAGCACCCAGTCGCCCAATCCCCTTCGATCTTTCGAAGGAGCGAGCGCGACGATGTGGGCATCCGTGTCAGTGTGGCATAGAGGAGTGGCCAGTGCTAGCCGTGTGAAGGTGGCATCATCTTTGTACTGGGATTGACGGCGGCGTCGTCTGGGTATTGGGTTGAACGGCTCCTCCACAGGAGTGATGGCAGTGGGTACTGGGTTGGATGATTGGATCGATTTCTCCAGCCCAGAGTCGACCGTGCGGATGAGGCCCATGAGCTGATAAGCCAGGCCATGTTGGGCTAGAGCTTTTTTTTGCATTAATTAGAAGCTATTGTATCAATCCTAACAGGTAAAAGGCTAGAAATTCCTACATTGATTAAAAAAGGAAACAAATCTAGAAATTTCCACATTAATCGGAGAAAAAAATCTTGATCGTCTTATTTATGTAACATATGCAACCATCATCTTAGATTTATCTGCTAGGTATCATACATCAGCAAGAAAATAAGAAGTGTTCTATATAAATAACATGCCCATATGATAATAGCATGCCAAACACAAGTCCTCTTTGGTGAGTTACAACATACATGCATGCAACCGTAAATAGCTCAGACACAAATTTAATCGAGCCCTGATGAAAAACCGACTAAGCAAATGCTTAAATAATTTGGCTCGGGCGTTAGTTTAAATTACTATGTTTTTAGCGTATATGCACAAGTGCACAACTATGCGGGGCATCATATCAGGTGAACATGGCCTAATTCATAGACATATGAACAAACTCACTTTGGACCGTTTGATTCGAGATGGGTAGACTGGATGGACTAGATGGAGGCGGGCAGTTCCCCAATTTTTACCCCATGTACACTCCGGACAATTTTGCGATAACCCCCATGGTGCCATCTTCCCAGCTCGAACACCTGCAATCCCCTTCCTCCTATGACCAAGCAAGGGTTAGAGGAGGCCACTGCCCCTGCCTGGCCCCACTCCAGTGATGATTCATCGACCGTGCGCCGGCTTCCCCTCCCACGGCATCGCCCCTGCCCATCCCATCAACGTCACCATCCACTCCGCCTCGTCGGCCTCCTCCACCCGTTGCTGCGCTGCATGTGCCCGCCGCCATTACGGCGACGGCCCTGCACATCCCGCCACCCACCGCCTCCCATATGGTCATCCCCGGTGAACACGGTTCGATCCTCTCCTCACGAGCGCCTGTGGGTTGGGGTCTGGGCACTGCTGCCTCCTCTTCGCCGCCCCTGAGGCAGCGATGATAGGAGGCGACGGCGGGAGCCAGGCGCGGCAGAATGTGATACGGTCGGGCCTGGTGGTGCTGGGTGCCATGGCCTTCATGTTGGATATAAGCCCTAGAGGCAATCATAGAGATGATTATATTTCATTATGTTCATGATATTGGATAATGTGTTATCTTGTTCCTAGAATAATATTGTTAATATTTATTATCAAGTATGTGACTTGGTTGTGAAACTCTATATTCCTGCGATAATTATTCTTTTACGATCCCTGGTCGTAAACATATGAGGACACATATGAATAGACTAGCATATGTATTGGTTGATGACTATGTTTCACGAGTCATAGATATGGAGACATCAAACCGATAATATGGACACATGTTAGAGAACATGATGTTGATAAGACCCACCTTGAGACACTATTGAGATTGTTATGAATCTATGTGTCGTTAGTTGGTCTCAAGCAATGATGATGTATAATCCTTAGACCGAGATCAGCATGGTTTCCTACATGTGTAAGAGCACTTTAGGTTGCCAAACGCTACACCGTGAATCGGGTAGTTATAAAGGTAGCTTTCGGGTATCTTTGTGAAACATGGAGAGGAATGTGACTGGTCGGATATGGATTTGCCCTCCTAACATAACAGAGAGATGTCTCGCCCCTCAGCAGATCGGATAAAGAAAGTGCATGGCCATGCCACTAGTAGTCAAGTGTTCGACCACGAAAGTTATCGACACTCGATCGAGAAAGTATTGAATACCCATGGATGACACAACATCTCACCGGAGTTCAACCGCACATCGTGAGGCAAAGGAGTATACACGAGTAGGTCGCATACGATTACGCGATCGGTTGTATACAGATACGAGCTAGTCGTAGACTGGTCGAACGTAGTCACAGAGAAGTCGTAACCTGGTCGTAAGCAATTACGAACTGGTCGTGACCAAATACGAACTGGTCGTATAAAGATAGAACCTGGTCGTAAGTGATGAGGACCTGGTCGTAGATCATATTGCATTAAGGTTCGTTCGATATAATTTGTGTGTATTCGGGAATCGATATGCTCTACTAGGAGCCGCTACGACTTGTGGTTGGAAACGGTTTCCGACTCACAACCGAACTACACATGAACCTACAGGGTCACACACTTAACGGGTTGGAACAAACCAGTACGAATACGATTCGTAAACGTGTCCGGATAGGATCCATCACGAGCACTATATAAGGAGATGCATGAGGCTGTTTGGGATGCGTGAAACACCACCGAAACCCTAGCTGCCACCTTCCCGAGAGCTCCGTGCGTGCGATTTTGGTGCTAGCACACCGCCGTCGGTTGTTCCTTCCCGGACGGTGGATACCGAGAGGCGCTTACTACGATTGTTGCGCTTTGAGGACGATCCGGATCTTCACAAGGAATACAGAGGTTGCCGGAGGAGACGATCGACTACGACCATCGTGATCGACTTTGCCGGACGTTGACGATCGACTATGACCACTACATCGACGCGTTCTTCGCTGGACCAGTCGCCCAACCCTTCTTCCGCCGCTCGCTGCTGTCGGTGGTAACGATCTATGATCAACTACTTGCTTGGCATCCTGTTTTGCGTGGTAGAAATTTTTGTTTGTAGCTATCGTAGCCTACCCGGCGACCCAACAGTGGTATCAGAGCCATCCTGCGTAGTTTTTGATCTGGATCGATCGCATATATTTGATATGTGGTAGTAGTAGATTGGATCTATTACTGGTCGGGTTTGGTAATCTAGATCGGTTCATATAGATGGAACGATCTAGACCCTGGTCGATTTGATCGATCGGTTTCTCGGTGGTAGTAGATGGGTTTACGAGGAGGTATGAGCTTATAAGGACCAAATAGTTTATTGCACTTGTTCACGACGATCGCATATCACTCCTACCGGCCGAATTTCGCCATCGAGTATGCCGCAAAGGCGTGGTCGTATCAAAGCATTGATCGGATTGGTTCTAATAGGGTTAATTTGATTAATCCGATGATTTCCAAGGCTCGCTATGTGAATAAGATTCATATCCGGAAAAAAGTTTCGAGGCTACGCCTCGACCAATGAGGGTGTGCTTCAACGGACCGCCGTCTTGGCCGGGTATTCGCATTCACGCGCTATAGGTAGTGTGTGCTCATGTCGTCCGTTAGAATTGGATTTTGTGCATAACTTGTTTTTGCAGGGATTGATGTGAATAGTATGACCCATGATGTTTCATGTATGAGATGCATGGATGTGTGTAATGTTCATGACCTGCGTGTCATGTTAATTGCAGCCCAAGGCTATCTATATTTGTATAACGGCCTGCGTGTCGACTTGTGATGCTTTTTTACTCCTTGTGTTTCATTACTAATGCTATTAGAAATAATGGCTTAGTGGGAGTGCTTGGAGGAGTCGGCCACTTGAAGACATGGTGAATGTGATGCATGGCGATGGAGATTGCCATGAAGAAGGGTCATGCTATATCACAATGCAATTTGATTGTCTGTGAATGCCTTTACATTCCTGTTCATTTATTTCTATGCATGTTATTTTGCTTTAATTGCTTTTGACATGGTAGAAGTAAAATTCTCACATAATATTAAGTTAAATTGATGCCCTCCCAAATATGCCGCACCATCCAAAGTCATGTATTTTAATGGTAGGTCTTGCCAAAGCAGAGTGCCATTAACTCTCCTTGACTAGATGGGTTTGTGTCAGACACTTACACGCTGGTATTGGTTTAACTTAACAAGGTTATCATAACAGTTGTGGACCTTGGGGCATAAAGGTTGGGTGCCGAAGCATAAAGATGCTGCCCAACAACAAGAGTCATATAGTAGATATGATTAGCAAAGGTTGCTTACCAATTTCACTAATCTTCTAGCAGTGATGCCAAAGCTCTAGTTGATTAAATGATTATGGATCTTGAATCATTAAATGTCATAAGAGGGATATGGTGTTTAGTGGGAGTATCTTTATTAAATTGTTTAATAGAAGTTACTTTTCTTGAACATATGTCTTAGTTTTGCATAATTTATGTTGTAGATCATGGCACCATCTCAGTACCTACATCCAGCTTTTGCTTTTACGCTCGATACTTGAAAAGGAAAAACTAAATGGAATAAATTTTATGGATTGGTCCCAGAACCTAAAAATTGTTCTTAGGCAAGATAAAAGGAACATGTTCTAGAAGAACCAATTCCAGATGTGCCTACGTAAAATGTCGCTTCTTTGCTATTAAACCGCCTATAAAAGGCATGTGATGAGTCCTTGATGTTAGCCGTCTCATGCTTGCCGCTATGAACTCGCACCTTCGAAGCGGTTTGAGAACATAGAGGCTCACGATATGATCAGAAGCGCCAAAGGCATGTTTGAGACACAAGCAAGAACTGAGAGATTTGAGATCTCAAAGAACTTGTTTGGATTTAAGCTAGCCGAGGGTGGTCCGTGAGCCCTCATGTAATCAAAATGGTTGGTTACACACGAGCTTGGAAAAACTTGGTTTTCCACTTAGCCAAGAGTTGGCTACAGATTTGATTCTTGCTTCGCTTCCTCAAAGCTATGGGCAGTTCATTTTGAACTTCCATATGAACGGCTTAGACAAGAATCTCACCAAACTGCATATGATGCTTAAGACAACAGAGGGCAGCATTAAGAAAAGCAACAATCATGTGATGATGGTGCAAAAGAGTACAAGCTTCAAGAAGAAGGCTAAGACTTGGGTCAAGAAAAGGGCAAGGCTAAAGTTTGGATGAGATCCAAACTAACAAACCTAAACCCAAGACTAAGTCCGCCCGACTCAAGAGAATGAATGCTTTACCGCAAAGAGCTAGGCCATTGGAAGAGGAACCGCAAGAAATACCGGCCGATCGTAAAAGGAATGGTGGGACTAAAACTTCCACTAGTGTATTAATGTTATAGATGTTTTTCTTGTCGACTCTTCCGTTAACTCATGGGTATTTGATACCGGATCGGTTGCTCATATTTGCAATTCGATGCGAGTCTAACAAGAAGTAGGATGATTGCAAGGGTGAGATGGATCTTCGCTGGGAATAAAGCAAGGGTTGTCTGCATTGGCCGTCGGGACTTTGCCATTACTTTTACCTTCGTGATTTATTATGGAATTAAATAATTGTTATTACGCTCCACCATTAGTAGAAACATTATCTCGCCTCATGTTTGATGGTAGAGGGTTATAAATTCATTATAGAGAACAATGGTTGTTCTATATTTTTGAATGAAGTGTTTTATGGCTATGCACCTATTTTGAATGGGTTGTTTATTTTAAATCTTGATGATGCATCACTATAATATTAATGCTAAAAGGCTTCGCCTAATGAAATAAATTCCACTTTTATTTGACATTGTCGCTTGGGTCACATAAGTGAGAACGCATGAAAAAGCTCCATAATGATGGAACTCTAAACTCATTTGATTTGGAATCATTTGAAACATGCGAGTCTTGCTTGGTCGGAAAGATGACCAAGACACCTTTCACTGGTCATAGTGAAAGGGCGTCCGACCAGTTGGCACGCGTACATACTGATGTGTGTGGACCAATAAGTACGACGACTAGAGGTGGTTTTCAAGATTTCATTACTTTCACCGATGACTATAGTAGATATGGATATATATACTTAATGAGGCACAAGTCGAATCCTTTGAAAAGTTCAAGGAGTTCCGAATGAAGTCTGTAATCAACTTGGCAAGACAATCAAATCTTTACGATTTGATCGTGGAGGTGAGTTTTAAGCCATGAGTTTGGTAGTCATTTGAAACAATGTGGAATTGTTCCTGACTTACATCACCCGGCACTCCACAATGGAATGGGGTGTCCGAGCGGCGAACAGACCTTGTTAGACATGGTTCAATCAATGATGAGCCAATCGGATCGCCATTGTATTCTTGGGGTTATGCTCTAGAAACTCCCGCTTTCATTTTAAATAAGGTACCATCTAAATCAAGAGATAAGACACCATATGAGATGTGGAGGGAAAAGTCCTAGTTTGTCTTTTCTAAGGATTTGGGGATGTGATGTCTATGTTAAACGCTTGACGCCCGATAAGCTCACACCCAAATCGATAAATGCTTTTTATAGGATATCCTAGGGAAACCAAAGGATATTATTTCTACAACCGGAAGAAGACAAAGTTTTTGTTGTCGAAATGGTGTCTTTTGGAGAAAGAGTTTTTTCAAAGGAGTCATGGGAGAAAGGTGCAACTCGAAGAAATTCGGGAAACATCTAAAAGTGTTTCAACTCCTATTGAACCTCTCTTGGATGAACAAATTGTTGTTGAACTCAGAGATAAGGCACCAAACCCCACGAGATCTAAAAGGCGCGTCAATTGCCTACAAGGTATGGGCATGACGATTATTATTGAATAATGGTGAGCCTAAGACTTATGAGGAAGCGATGATGGACCCGGACTCGAGAAATGGCTTGGAGCCATGAACCAAATAGATTCCATGAGAGAAAATCAGGTTTGAACCCGGTCGATCCACTTGATGGTGTCAAAACCATTGAGTGCAAATGGATCTATAAGAAAAGATTGATATGGATGGAAATGTTCACATTCATAAGGCTCGACTAGTCGCAAAAGGTTTTCGAAAAGTTCAAGGAGTTGACTACGATGAGACTTTCTCACCAGTAGCGATGCTTAAATCTATTCGGATCATTCTAGCTATTGCTGCATATTTCGACTATGAGATATGGCAAATGGATGTCAAAACAGCTTTCCTTAATGGAAACCTAGATGAGGATGTGTACATGACACAGCCTGAAGGTTTTGTCGATCCAAATAATGCTAGCAAAGTATGCAAACTTCAAAAGTCCATTTATGGGTTGAAGCAAGCATCTCAGAGTTGGAATATACGTTTTGATGAGGAGATCAAAAGGTTTGGTTTCACAAGAACAAAGAAGAACCTTGTGTTTACATGAAGGTTAGTGGGAGCGCACTTGTTATTCTCGATCTTGTATGTAGATGACATACTCTTGGTCGGAAATGACATTCCGATGTTAGAATTGTTAAATCTTCATTAAGAAAAAGTTTCTCAATGAAAGATTTAGGAGATGCAGCATATATCTTGGGAATAAGGATATATAGAGATAGATCTAAGAGGCTAATTGGATTAAGCCAGGAAATGTACATAGACAAAGTGTTGAATCGGTTCAACATGCAAAATTCCAAGAGAGGATTCTTGCCCATGGCACATGGCATTAATCTTAGCAAAAATCAGTGTCCTACGACCACTGATGAGCGAGACAAAATGAGTGATATTCCATATGCTTCGGCCATTGGATCTATCATGTACGCCATGATATGTACACGACCAGATGTATCATATGCTCTAAGTGTTACGAGCAAATACTGTCGATCCGGTGAAGGTCATCGACAATTGTGAAAAACATTCTTAAGTACTTAAGAAGGACTAAGGATGTGTTCCTAGTTTATGGCGGTGATGAAGAGCTCGTTGTAAATGGTTACACCGATGCAAGCTTTCAAACCGACAAAGATGATTATCGTTCGCAATCTGGTTTTGTATTCATTTTGAATGGAGGAGCAGTGAGCTGGAAAAGTTCCAATCAAGAGACGGTTGCTGATTCCACGACAGAGGCCGAGTACATTGCGGCTTCTGAAGCTGCAAAAGAAGGTGTTTGGATAAGGAATTTCATTGCTGAATTGGGAATGGTTCCGAGTGCCTCAAGCCCAATGGATCTCTATTGTGACAACAATGGAGCCATTGCTCAAGCTAAGGAGCCTAGATCCCATCAGAAGTCCAAACATATACTCAGGCATTATCATCTTATCCGCGAATTGGTGGACAGAGGAGATGTTAAGATATGCAAAGTTCATACAGATTTAAATGTTGCTGATCCGTTGACAAAGCCTCTCACACAGCCAAAGCATGAGGCACACACAAGAGCTATCAGATTAGATACCTAAATGATTGACTCTAGTGCAAGTGGGAGATCATGGATATATGCCCTAGAGGCAATCATAGAGATGATTATATTTCATTATGTTCATGATATTGGATAATGTGTTATCTTGTTCCTAGAATAATATTGTTAATATTTATTATCAAGTATGTGACTTGGTTGTGAAACTCTATATTCCTGCGATAATTATTCTTTTACGATCCCTGGTCGTAAACATATGAGGACACATATGAATAGACTAGCATATGTATTGGTTGATGACTATGTTTCACGAGTCATAGATATGGAGACATCAAACCGATAATATGGACACATGTTAGAGAACATGATGTTGGATAAGACCCACCTTGAGACACTATTGAGATTGTTATGAATCTATGTGTCGTTAGTTGGTCTCAAGCAATGATGATGTATAATCCTTAGACCGAGATCAAGATGGTTTCCTACATGTGTAAGAGCACTCTTAGGGGTTGCCAAACGCTACACCGTGAATCGGGTAGTTATAAAGGTAGCTTTTGGGTATGCTTGTGAAACATGGAGAGGAATGTATTTGGTCGGATATGGATTTGCCCTCCTAACATAACAGAGAGATGTCTCTGGGCCCCTCGCAGATCGGATAAAGAAAGTGCATGGCCATGCCACTAGTAGTCGAAGTATTCGACCACGTAAAGTTATCTGACACTCGATCGAGAAAGTATTGAATAGTCCATGGATGACACAACATCTCACCTGGAGTTCAACCAAACATCGTGAGGCAAAGGGAGTATACACGAGTAGGTCGCACAGTTACGGACTGGTTGTATACAGATACGAGCTGGTCGTAGACTGGTCGAACGTAGTCACAGAGAAGTCGTAACCTGGTCGTAAGCAATTACGAACTGGTCGTGACCAAATACGAACTGGTCGTATAAAGATAGGACCTGGTCGTAGATCATATTGCATTAAGGTTCGTTCGATATAATTTGTGTGTATTCGGGAATCAATATGCTCTACTAGGAGCCGCTACGACTTGTGGTTGGAAACGGTTTCCGACTCACAACCGAACTACACATGAACCTACAGGGTCACACACTTAACGGGTTGGAACAAACCAGTACGAATACGATTCGTAAACGTGTCCGGATAGGATCCGTCACGAGCACTATATAAGGAGATGCATGAGGCTGTTTGGGATGCATGAAACACCACCGAAACCCTAGCTGCCACCTTCCTGAGAGCTCCGCCGTGCGACTTGGTGCTAGCACACCAGCGTTCGGTTGTTCCTTCCCTGGACGTGTGGATACCGTAGAGGCGCTACTACGATTGTTGCGCTTGAGGACGATCCGTGATCTTCACAAGGAATACAGAGGTTGCTGGAGGAGACGATCGACTACGACCACTGCATCGACTTGCTGGACGTTGGACGATCGACTACGACCACTACATCGATGTGCTCTTCGTTGGACCAGGCTGCTCCAACCCTTCTTCCGCTGCTCTGCGCATCTGGTGGTAACGATCTATGATCATCTACTTGCTTGGCATCCTGTTTTGCGTGGTAGAAATTTTTGCTTGTAGCTATCGTAGCCTACCCGCGACCCAACACTTCGGCTACCTCTCCTTCTGTGTCGGCTTCAAGCCCTACCTCGACCGTGCCCTGGAGGCCATGGACTCCCACAACTCCACCATCGAGCAAAGAACAGACGCCTCGACTCAAAGGTCCGCCATCCCGACTAGCCCAGGGCAACCCCATTGTCTAAGGACCCTACCGTCAGGTTCAAGCGACTGAGGCGGCTCGTCGAGGCTTCGTAGCATGTGTCTTTAGCTTTGATTGGTTGTGTCTTTTTGGCAAACACCTTGTGAGCAGATCATAATGGAATTGTTTTGGCAACAAAATATTTCCTACTCTTTTGAAATGGTTTTGAAGGGGTCTCTGCCTGATGCTTACACATATAGTTCGCTAAATCGATAGATTATGCAGGGAAAATAATTACCTCAAGCGATGGTTGTGTTTGATGATATGATGGAGAAATGAATACATGTTGTGTTGTCAAGTGTGCCATTCTAACTAATGAAATGGTCATAGAGGAAAGATGTGATGGTGCAAGCCTAACATAGTAACATATCAAAAGATGATTTCAGCTGTCTGATATTTCTCACCTTATGAGGACCATGAAGAAATACCCTTGGATGGATCAATCATCAATATAGCCAATGGAAAACACACACAAAAGGATATTGCTTAGATTGAAGAGCCATTTTTAAAAAATAAAGGATTTTACCCTGCTTATATCGAAAGCAAATAACAGATTCCCTAAGAAATAATAAAAAGCTGCTATTTCTCCACTTGATGATACTGATGCTACCGGAAACATATGCATATGATTTGTCACTATCTTGAGAAGGTATTCATTGGAGTCCAATGTACACATGGATTCAGCAAAAGCTTCGCAAGGATCAAGCTATTTTACACCTGAATAAGTTGGTAGAGTCTGAGCTTTATGCTTTTGTGTTTGTGCTTATGGTGTGATGCAGTTGAGTGCTTTTCAGTGTAGTTCCAGTGTTCATTTTGGATTGTACAAGTTCCAGTGTTCATTTTGGATTATACAAGTTCCAGTGTTCAGGCAGCTTATGGTGGGATGCAGCTGAGTGCTTTTTAGTGTAGTTCCAGCTTCAGATTTCAATGTTAAGTTCATCCAATTTTGAATGTACCTAATACTATTCAGATTTCATAGTGTATAAACAGGCTTGTCTATATTTAGAATTTGTTTGTTGCATCTGATTTCAGCGCATCTCACATCATCTGATTTCACATTTTAGAAAAGTATAACAAAAGGATCATCTGATTTCACATTTCCTTATCACCAATGTATAACAAAAGGATGAACAAGCAAGCATTTCACATCATCTGATTTCACATTTCACAATAGTTGAACAAGCAAAGATGAGCCAGCAACATTTCACATTTCACATCTGGTGTCATGGTATTTTTGCTACAATAGTTCTTCAACTAGAAACCTCACTTGATATCAAAATACCAACTAGCTAGTATTCATCTAAGAAAGTGTCAGGTAACAAAGCAAATATGACATCTCTTGCAAAATGGCACCAGACAGCAAGCATTCAATCCCCATTCAACCTTTTGTCATTTCTCCATACATTTATAAGATGGTGCTAGCTGCTGCTCACTGCTACTAAAAAGAAAATTCAAAATTGGGTAGTTACAAATTCAGAATAGTATCAGGTTCATGGAAGAACCAATACAAGTAGTCAACACCTCAACAGGAGTACATGTCTTGGTTCACAAACACACAATATATCCTGCTGCAGGAATTCACTGAGTTTAATCTTACACAAATAGCTATTACACCTTCAGTCTTCATGGGCTCTGTATTGGCTGGTGGTCTTCCTCGCCTTGCCCAGAAAAATACACCAGGACAAGAAGAACAACTACGAAGATGAGAATGTACATCACCGAGCACCCACTGTCTTGTTTGTTCTTCTTCCCGCCTTGTATCACTCAAGGAAACGGAGTAGGAGCCGAGAGGGGTGTGACACAGAGCAAGGGGGAGGAGGGGCGCGACGTGGCACGAGGCGGGGGCTCGGCCTGGCTCAAAGACAAAGGTGTAAGGTCTTGGCCAACAAGGGCTCGGGCTCGGGCGGCAAGGCGAGGGCCAACGCAAGGTGGTGCAGACGGCGGCGGCGCACCTACTCATGCAGGCGGTGCAAGGGGGCGACGGCACGGCACAGGGGGGCCGCTCGGGTTGGAGTAGAGCGGCGCAGGGGGAGGGGCGTGGCAGGGGGGGGTTCGCAAAGATGAGTCAAGTGGGAGGTGGGATCTTGGCTCCCTTGATCTCAGCCGCGAGTTTTGTTTTGGATGGCCCGGATGTGCTATGTTCACATGTGCACAAATAAGCCCATGTGCACTAGATATGTCGCCACTATGCGGTGCTTGGGGTTAGAGCTCACCTCAATAGTATGCATAAAGAAAATTAGCTCCAAAAAATTAAAATTAAAATTTGGAATCTATCATATATCAAATTAAATTCGAAACTAAAATTTTATCTAATTTATATAAATTTTGAATAAAATTTCTAAAAAAAACGCTTGAGCTTTGAAGTCATATGCACTGACTTGAATTGATGTCACTTACTGTATAGATAAGAATATTATGGAACTTTTTAAAGTTAAAAGTTATGGAAAGAATGTTTAAAATTATAGATTACTTTAGTGCTGTGTTGGAAGTCCACCATGCCAATTAAAGAAATATAACTGTTCAAAATATATGATATTGATCCTAATTTGATTTGGATTTGTATAATTTCTTCAATAACCAAAAAAAATTGAAAATATCCCTAGCCGTGTGTTGTACACTGAATTTAAGTACCACCATCCCATCAGAAGAAGTGGCGGAGCCAGCGGCCGTCGAAAGCCCGGGCAACCTCGTCATGGACAACAAGTACTACGTCACCTAACGAACAACACGGGTCGTTTCGATCGGACGCTGACCTGTGACCAACTCGACGATGAAGGCGCGGTGGATTCTTCGTCTTGCAATGGCGGCGTGGAAGAGCAGTTCGTCAGTCCATGCTCAAGATGGGGCAGATCATCGAGTGCGGGGACGCAGGCGAGATCAAGCTAATCGGGCCATCAACCCTACCAGCGTTTATCATCCTTTGACCAGACGCAAAGCCCGGGCAAGTGTCCGGCCTAGAGGACCCTTGGCTCCGCCGCTGATTAGAAGACTGTAGTTATTGGTTAGACTCTATATTATCTCATTAAAACAAGAGCTTTTATGTAACGGACCAGGTCCAAATCGGTTCTAGTGATGCGGATCAACCTCAAGACGAGATTAAATCCATGGGTTGCCCGATCTTTCACGGTGGAACTTGAAGAGCAGTAGTGCGTCATTTTCTTCTCGTAGCGTTGTATGAACAGTACAATAGAGGTGAATAGTAATCTGAAACAAATCTCCTTGATAAACCTTCTCCCACACACACCACAACACGTGAAAAAAGGGTAGTAGAACCGAAGTTCCAAGGAGCAAAATCCAACACCTCAATTGGATTCAACACACCAAGAGCAATTCATAACTGGAAATCTCAAGAACACGCGCCATCAATGACCACCAAAACCATGGTGATTTTCTAGTATATATTTCTTAACTCCCCCTATGGCCGAAGGCCTTTGGCTTTTATAGCCAACACACATGCACGTACAAAAGATGTAAGCGACTAGAAGTCCTAATACAAAAGCCAAAACGTGCACGTACAAAAGATGATTCGACTAGAAGTCCTAATGCAAAAACCAAAACGTGCACGTACAAAAGATGACCCGACTAGACTCAAACTCAAACTGATGCTCCATCTTTTGTATATTGCACCGGCTTCTGGTAGCCCCCATCCAAGTGCATGCAAAGAAAGGATATCATGTGGATTTGGCATGCAACGTGCTCGGATATCATGTGGATTTGGCATGCAACGTGCTCGTCCGACTTTCTGTTTTGTTGTTTGGAGATTTTCCTTTGCTTTGGCCGTATGAGAGCTTCCCTTTTGATTGTGTCGTACTACCCCTCGGTTAGCCTTCCTGATGTAATTGCGTCCAGGTGACCCCAAACCGAGCGCACACAAAGATAGGAAAGCAGAGAGTAAAAACAGCACACGCACCGATCCTGCTATCTTGGCCGTATTTTCTTGCGATACAAACCGATTTCTTTCCATCTTATCTCCAAGGAAATCATGTAGTAACCTCCTGGGATTGGTATGCACGTACAAAATAGGAACTCTGGGTGCATGTATGCCGGACCAGCCAAAATGTTCTAACTTGATTCTTGGCTCGACACGGTTTCCTTCTGGCTCGCCTGCTCGCTTCCTTTCCTGGCTTGTGCCGAAGGCTTCTGGCTCTATGCCCATGTGTGCCGCACGCGCTTCCACCGGTCCATGCGCGTGCAGGCATCCATGCATCCGCAAATCTTCATGCGGCACACGGCGACCACATTGTGCGCCCACCTCCAAGCACCTGCATGCATGCACGTAAAGCACTACCGCCCTAGTTGTTTCTCCTGGGTCAAATTAACACACATACATGTGTGCGTGCACATGCACATGCATGGACTTGCATTACTTGGTCTCCTGGATCAAACACACATACATGTGTGCGTGCACATGAAGGAAGGGATACTACCGGACACCCTCTCTTTGCCGAGTGCCTGCGGCACTCGGCAAAGCCCGAAATACACTCGGCAAAGGCTTTGCCAAGTGCCGCACTCGGCAAAGGGCACTCGGCAAAAAATTAATCGGCAAAGAAGCCTTTGCCGAGTGCTTTTTGTCGGGCACTCGGCAAAGCCTTTGCCGAGTGCCGGAAAAGCACTCGGCAAAGATTTACACTCGGCAAAATGAAAATGCGAAAAAAACCAAAAATAATAGCAAAATTTTTTTTTCGAGGGAGGCCACCACCGGCCAACGTCCGCCCGTCTCCATCGAAGTCGCTGCATTTCATTTTTTGCATAAAATCAGCGGTGACGCGCCGGGCGGATTCGAACTCACGACCTCTCCCTCGCGTGTCTGCTGCTCTACCATCAAGACTACATTGTCACTTGAGTCTAGATTCCGTTATCTATCCTCATATATTATACTAAACCGAGAGTAAATTGCTTGTTTGAGGCCCTAAACGAATTCAAATCAAAAAGTGGTCAACTACAAAGTTTCATAACTTTTCGAGATCTACAATTTTCATTTAGGAAGTTTTTCCATCCGAGGTCGTTTGAAAAATTCGAATTTCAAATTTGAGAGATTCAAACGTAGTTTTGCATGATAAGATGATTTCAAATCAAAAAGTTGTCAACTACATAGTTTCATAACTTTTGGAGATCTACAATTTTCATTTAGAAAGTTTTTCCATCCGAGGTCTTTTGAAAAATTCAAATTTTAAAATTTTCAAATTCAAACGTCGTTTTTGCATGACAAGATGATTTCAAATCAAAATTTTGCCAACTACAAAATTTCATAACTTCTCAAGATCTACAAAGTTTATTTTGGTCATTTGTTCATCCGACATAGTGGTAGTAACATTGTTCACAAATCTTATATATCTCTCTTCTACTTTCATGAAACTAATATGAGAGAGATGTAGATTTTATGAACAACGTTATTGTCGCTTTGTCAAATGAAGAAATGACCAAAATAAACTTTGTAGATCTTGAGAAGTTATACAACTTTGTAGTTGAAAAGTTTTTCATTTGAATTCATTTAGGGCCTCAAAAATTGCTTTGAAAAAATGATTTGCCGAGGGCCAAAAAAAATGCACACGGCAAAATGCCTCTTTGCCGAGTGCCAAAACAAAGGCACTCGGCAAGGACGCATTTTGCCGAGTGCCAAAAAATGGCACTCGGCAAAATACATCTTTGCCGAGTGCCAAAAAAAGGCACTCAAAGAAAGACGATTTTGCCGCTTGTCGAAAATAGCACTCGGCAAAATACATCTTTGCCGAGTGCCGAAAAGGCACTCGGCAAAGCCATCTTTGTCGAGTGTTTTTTTGCCGAGTGTATTTTATTTGGCACTTTCGGCAAAGACCAAATCTTTGCCGAGTGCCCGATAAAATACACTCGGCAAAGCCTCCGGCACTCGGCAAAGTGCCGGTTTCCGGTAGTAGGATGATGCGGTCCAAGAAACATTAATTCATACTGTGCATGGGAAGGTGACTAGAGACGTGGAGGAGGCTAAATATGCGTGCGGATACTAAACCTGTCCGTGAGGTGCATACGTGCGTGTCAAGTCCCATGGCGCACGGGCTGCCGTATGCATGTGTGGAACCAGAACTAGGGAAGGCGGCACGTGGGCAAGAGCTGGTGTGTGTGGCGCGTCCGCATGTACAGGTGCATATGCATGCATGTGTTTGGGACCTGGGAGGAGGCGAGATGGAATTTAGATGGCGTGAGGAGTCTGGTTTTTATTTTATGTCAACTACTCCTAATCAAGATATTTGGAAAGAGCTATACAAGGAACGTGAGATATTTTTTGATTGGTTGTCTTGCTGTACGTGGACTCAAGGAGATAATTAAGGAAATATCAGCAGATAAAAGGCAAGAAATCAGGGGCCGGCGCAAGTATGTTCTCTATCAGTGCGTGCATTCCTTTCATTGCATGCATTAGGATGGGTCCACCGGCATGCAAATTTCTGTTTTGGCATTAGCTTACCTGAGATTTTGTTGGTTAATTGCTTGCATGAGTCAATGTTTAAGTCGGTTAGGGGCCATCGTGGCCGGGGGTGCCGAGCCTATTAATAGCCTGACGTGTGCGCCATGTACGTAGAGTTCTTAGAACTTAGTTTCTATGAGTTGATTTATTTGGCGTGTCACACGAGGGTCTACCTTTTTTTTTAAAGGAAAGAAACCTTGCTTTTGATTGAAAGTAAATATACTGTTCTTACAACGAGTAACCAGAGTTAGTCTGGGGCTACCAGACTGCGATAAAGAACAACCAAAGAGCTGTCGGTCTGCCACCAGGAGAAAGAAAGAATACTACGACAGCAGATCTGAGCAAGCTAAGAAATGGCCAGAAAAGCAACATCTATCCAAATTACAAAAGATTCCAACCAAGCTTAAGTTGCCGCCAGTGCCACCAACTGAACAGAACAAGCCGAGGGTCTACCTTGTTATCGTGTGTGTGTGCAAGTTCTTGAGATTTTCCTATCTAGGATATCTCTAATTGCTACTCAGGTGTAAGATTGAGGAGGCCGACTAGGGGGGTGAATAGGCGTTTTAAAAACTTCTTTGGCTAAAACCGATTTCGAATGTGAAAGCTAATACAAATACGGTTTTGCACAATTAAAGCCTAAATCAACTAGGTTCACCTAAGTGCGCCAACAATACAAGTCTATTTGATAAATAGCAATCAAGTAAGGACTTGTAAGCAATTCAATTCAAGCAATGTAAATAGTACAAAGTAAAGCAAGCATTCATACACAATAAAAGGAAATGCAATAGTAAGGCACAAGAATGCAAACCACAATTGACACGGCGATGTTTTACCGTGGTGATCGGAGACTTGCCGGTCTCCCCTAATCCACGTTGAGGCAAGCCCAAACTAATTGGACCGACTTCACGAATTGAGCACCCACCTCCGAGGTAAGTCCAACCACTTAGACCGGTTCCAAACCGAACCAACACCTCGCTCCACTAGGGTTGCTCTTTCCTCCACTCCGGAGATGGCGAGCACCACACCACTCACAAACCACCCGGGTCTTCTCACAATCTTCTTTGAGAAGCTCACCGGCGCAACGACGCTTCCACGCCGTCTAGGTGTCGGCAAACACCAAGAGTAACAAGTCTCCAACGCTCACTTGAACCAATCAAGTGTCTAAGCTCAAGTGGATCCTAAATCCACCATCTAAGGCAACACATGCACTTAGGGTTTGCTCTCTAACCTCACTAAGTGCAACACATGCACAAAAGAGAATGAGAGGCTTGCTCTTTGCTCAATGGAATGTCTAGGGGCACCAGCAACTTCCCTCACACGGCCAAGGTGGGTATTTATAGCCCACACACAAAAACTAGCCATTGGGGCAAGATTCCAGAAAAATCAGCCGAGGCCGGTCAGACCGACGTTATACGCCCGGTCAGACCGCACCCCCTCCAACGGTCAGAAAAATAGCCATTGGAGGACCTCTGGTCTGACCACCAACCAATGGCCGGTCAGACCGGCCAACCCGGTCTGACCGCATGACACACGCCGGTCAGACCGCGTGGCCAAAAAACCAGAAATGTCGCTCCTGGAAAATGTTGACCGCTTCAAAGGTCCGGGAGTCCGATCAGTCCGCGCACAAACCTCCAGTCAGACCGCTCCACAGAGAAAAGCACAACTTTGCATTTCTTTTTCAATCTCAACTTTGCAAAACACATTTGCAAATGATATGAAATGCAAACAAGGCATGTAGGCAAGATTCTCAACAAGTTGCAAAACACATTTGCCAACTTTTAGAATCATACCACAAATTGCACTCCGCTCAAACTCAATTTGCAAAACACATTTGCCAAATTGACGCGCGATGCAAACAAGGATTCAAGTGAGATTCTCAACAAGTTGCAAAACACATTTGCCAACTTATAGAATTACACTGCAAGGAATAAGGTACATGGACTTAAACCATTTGCAAAACACATTCGCAAAACCAAAGTCACATGCTACAAGGATTATCCATGAACCACAACTATTTGTAAAACACATTCGCAAATATTGGCAACACGTTAAGGTGAGCTAGAGCAAACACAATGAGCTATCAACACATGACTAACTCAAGCTACTAGTCAAAGACCCCTCTTAATAGTACGGCAACCTATACTAGCAATCCGGTCTCCCAACCAAACACCGAGACCGGTAAAAGACTAGGAACACATCCTTAGCCCTAGCTAGTCATACCTTTGCCTTGCGCAAACACTTGAAGCTTGATGACACACATCCTCACTTCAAGTCCGGGCTCTTGACTTGAATGCTCATCAACACATGATGAGTTCTTCACTTGATCTTCATCAACACATGATGAAGATTCACTTCGGGATCTTGACTTGATGCTCATCAACACATGATGAGTTCTTCACTTGATCTTCATCAACACATGATGAAGATTCACTTCGGGATCTTGACTTGATGCTCATCAACACATGATGATCTTCTCTTCTTCAAGAAACTTGACTTGATGATCAACTCATGAGCATCTCATTTTCTTGAACATCATCGACACACGATGATTTCCTTCACTTGATTTCCATCAACACATGATGGAACTCCTCTTGACTTGATGACAATCCTCACATGATGTCATCCCAAGTCTTCATTATCTTGGAACCTAACCTGCTTATCCAACTCATGAAAAATGTTAGTTCCACAATATGATTATCATTAATTACCACACCATACCATTAACTCATAATGGTGGGACAAGATACCACAATCTTTCCTCTTTGGTAATTGATGATAATCACTTCAATAACAAATAAATTGAATGTAGATAGACAATGAGTATATATCAACTACACAAGTCTTATATACTCTTACGAATATATATAACTACACAAGTTATATATACTCAAAGGATATATGAGCACACATGTCTCATATACACACATGAATATATTAACTACACCAGTTATATATATTCAAGGATATGTGAGTACACATGAACTACACAAGTTATGTTATACTCACATATAAGTATATTTAGACTACACAAGCCTTATATACTCACATGAATATATTAACTACACAAGTTAAATATATTCAAGAATATATGAACTACACAAGGCATATACTCATATGAATATGTTAACTACATGAGTTAATTATACTCAAAGGATATGTTTCAAAGTAAAGATCCCAAATATAAGTGGACAAAGGAATATGGATCAATACTAATGAAACCACAAAATATAGAATGAACTTCCCCTAAATGTGTGCATACACGAATATGTAATAAGAACATATGCACATATTTAGGTTAATCTTTTGGTGGGGTTCAACCTATATTTTGGATCCGAGGAATGCAACAATATACAAGAACTATGAAGTCGAATGCATACCTCTTTTGTTCTTGATATCCAAACGAAACTAATCATGAGATAGGGCAAATAGAATAGTTAGTCTCACAAATAGATTTATCATTATAAATGCATACCTGTTTGGACTTTCCTTTTGTTTATCCAATGAATTGGATTTGTGCCATTAATCACATGCATGCCTTCATGATTATTACCTTTATATCCAAATAAGACTACACAATATGTATATCAATAAAAGTGTTAGTCTCACAATTAGATTTGTCATTAATCACCAAAACCCCATTAACACATAATGGCAGGTCTAGATCCTTCACACGGGGCTAGTAGTTTGGACACAAATGTCCTTATATGTTGGTGCTTCTCAAGCTAGACTAGCAAGGTGGTACTAAACACCACACTCATAGGCCACATCACATGGGCTCAATTCAATTCTTCTTAGGCTGGGTCATCACATACACCCTCAGAAAACCCGACATCTTCGTCGAACCAACATCCTAGACTAGGGCAAATGACCAGGACCTCCCCTCTTGGCACACATTCATGTGTCCAGTCCAGCACACATGTCATGCTGTGTGTTCACTCACCTAGGCCTGCACGCGCCATGCGTTATATGCCTGCACCCCTGACCCGCACGCACGTGTAACCACGAGGGTCGGCTCTGATACCATTTGTAATGCCCTATGTCCAAATCAGTTCTAGCCTACGCCCACTCGGAATAAATCATGCACATGCACTAACTCCGCTTACGCTTTCGTCCTCGCTTCACGTAAAAGGGTTAACCCGGGGTTAGTGGTTTGGACTCAAATGGCCTTATATGTTGGCGCTTCTCAAGCTAGACTAGCAAGGTGATACTAAACACCACACTCATGCAAACACACTCATGGGCCACATCACATGGGTTTAATTCAACTCATCTTGGGCCGAATCATCACATTATATGTTCACTCTAAAGAGGCTAGAAATTCTCACATTAGTCAGAGAGAAAAAAAGAAAGAAAGATCTACACCGCTTATTTCGGTGGATCCAAATTATAACGATGTAGATTAATCAGATTCATATATGAGAACTGCAACAATTGAGCATGACAATTATCTAGTAAATACGATTCTATTACAGACATAAACGTGTGTTTTAGAATCTAGCCCCGCAATTGTGTAGGAAATTCGGCTAGTTTGTTGTAAAAAACAAACTAAAACTGTAGATAAACGAAGAATTTTTTAAATAATATTATTTTAAAATAAAATTACAAAAAAATAGTCGCCCCCAAAAATTACAAAAATAGATCACTTTCGCCAATTCAACTAACGACAGGGACCCTGTTGACTCCCTGTCACTGGTCCCTGGTGATAGGAAGTTGTCGCCAATTGAACTGGCGACAAGATCCCATCTACAAAAACCCCAAAAAATTAGACCAAAACTCATTTTAATTCCAGAAAAAAAAACAGAAGAGAGGAGGAGAGGGAGAGAAGAAAGGTAGCGAAGCTCTACTAGTTCGTCGTAGAGGAGAGAGATTGATAGAGCATCAGGTCAGCCATCTTGTTGGCATAATTTTTTTTTTGCAACTTTGTACATTATATCAAAACCTTGTCGGTTAGCAAACAAAAATAGCGATATAAAATTAAGTAGATTAGATAATTGTAGTCAAATTATGTAGTACATCATTTGAGTTGTGTATAGTGTAGTTCATCGTGCACATGTTATGAATGTTGCAGCACTTGAACAATTTAGGATAAATTTGAAGAAATAGGAAGACGCCTATTACAAATATGTAAAAAATGTGGAGTAGCTTAGTAGGGTAGGTAGAACATAATGAAAATAATCCTAGCTTTGTTTCGCTTCCCATTTGTGCGTGGTAATTATATTGTTAATGTCGAAAATTAATTTTAAACTAGAAAAATGGCATGACATATTTTAAAATTGTAAGGAAATCCGGAGTTGCTACATAGGCTACATATAGCAGAATGATAAAATTATGAACTTTGTTTATTGTTTTTATTTGCACTCGATATGGCTACATGTTTCGTAGTCTTTACAATGTATGCACTGAATTTTCAGGTATGGTGGACGCAGGCCGGCCACTACGAGTTGCTTGATGCGCATCACCGTAGTCGCCTCAGTACCATCCTCCCCTTGGAGGGCAAGGCGCTGCTTGACCTTGGTGCATTGCGGCTGGAACGCCTATCAGGGCATGGAGGCTGCACCCAGACTAGGTTCCAAGGTACGTGTAGTTCTGACCTTCATACACTCAATCACAGTCTGACTACTTTGGGTGTACTCACGTTTGTTCTTAATCGTTTCGACGCAGGTTGAGAGCAGCAGGCCTCCTTTCACTCGCGAGGATGGTGGAGGCGACGTGGGAGGACGACTAGGACTACGGTCTTGGTCATATGTCCAGGCGTTTTCCATACGATCGGGCCCTACTGACGGCGTTGGTTGACTGCTGGAGGGCAGAGAAGCACACGTAATGCTTCACAGATGAACCATCGCTTTGGGAGGAGGATTAGTTATCGTACGATGAGGTATGCTCCGGGGACTACCACTTAGACCAACGTGGCACCCATGTCTCCGTGGGGGCTTCTCAGCTTCACGGTGCGCTGGGACTGACCCAACTGACGCAGGACCCCCCCCCTCGCGACACCACCTCCGGCTACTCGCTCCGGTCAAGTATCTCGATAGCCTGATCCTCTGATGTACTCGCTCTAGCACTGGGCAAGGCCAGGGGTGACACGCGGCGTACGCCCCAAGAGGGGCCGCCATTAGATATTTGTTCCTCTAAATATCAGTCGTGTTTTGATATCTCTTTTTGCGTGCAAACCGTGACTACGTGAGAGAGTCTACATCGAGACACCCCACACCACCCTCTTTCTATGCCTTCACTCCCCCACGCCAGCTTTACAGACCGATATGACAACACACTGCGACACTTACTTTTTAGAGTAACAACACTAGGCAGCTTTGCGCAGCGGCAAGACCTAATGAGTCAGCTTTGCCCAACGACGTGACCCAACGAGTCAGCTTTGCGCAGCAACGTGACTCGACTAGTCTCCTCTAGGCCGCTGCCTTGTGGATGCAAATTTCCTTCAACCAAATTACAATTCAACCACGTATGTAGGGCTGGACTGACATATAAGTACTACCCCTTCCACGTTGGGTTCTCCTGCATCCGGACTTTAACACAATATCTCTTAGATGGATAAGCACTTTGGGAGTAGATCTCAGAACATCCTAAACTTTGGTTTGTGTTTCAAATGTATAAAAGTATGAGAATTTCAAAACTTTCAATGAAATTCATGAGTTTGCACTTGGTTTCGAAAATTTGCTTCGAATTTCAAATTTTTTGACTTGATTTCAAGTTTCCTTTTGATTTTAGAAAATATGTATATAAAAGTCTCTGAAAATAATTTTGTAAAATAATAGATTATTTATCACAGATTATTATAATTTTCACAAATTTTTAGAAGTTAATTAAACCTCATTAAAATCCTAGTCAAGTTACTAAAGCAGATTTGAAAAAGAATTTATTTTAGTCAAATGGAAAATGAACAGTGGCCAAAATGAATTTTTCTAAGTCATAATTGAATCTAAGAACACCCACAAACATTTTCAGAATTTTTGGAAAATTATTGCTACTTGAAACAACCCAGTCAAACTAGTTGTTTTCGGTCAAATATGAAAAATCAAAACCCTAATCGTCTGGACATGTTCCGACTTGGCTTGGCTCAACTGCGTCTCTTAGCCGAACCCGAGTCTGACTCGAGCCAGACCTCTGCACTGTTTTCCTTGGGCCGCTGACGAGTGGGCCCCGCATGTTGGGCTCATCATCGTCTTCGTCGCCGCTTTGCCAAGCATTGGCATTCATGCATACTCACCACGACACCCCCGCACTTGCCACCTCGTGCACGCATGTCCGTCTTCGAAGTGTCACTGTGACTCCATTAACCTCCCGAGCCAATCCCTTTGTCCTCTTTTCCTCTATCTCTTTCGCTCCGCCCACTTTTTCGTTTCGGCCGAGGAAGAAGTTGAAGGCAACATCACCGTTTCGGAGCCGCACTCGAGCCCATGACCCTGCCGCTGAGTTCCTCTCTTCATGTCACGCCTGTTTTAGCCGGTCCGGGTCTTCGTGTAACGTCCCGTTTCTCTTAAGTTTCTTGCCTGGTTTTCAAAATAAAAGTAACCATTTGGCTTTATTGAGAATCCAAAGCTTAACCTGAGATTTTGCAATCTGGAGAGTTCAACTGGAATTAATCAAACCTTAACTAAGCTCTTTGTTGGTGTTCCTTGCTGGTGGTGGCTCTCTGTGGTGTCTTTGCCGCCCTTGGGCTGCTGGTTCTCCGAAGCCTCTCTGTGTGCCCCTGGTTTGTCTCTTCTCTCTTAACTTCCTTTGTTGGTTTGAATCTCTTTGAGGTCCAGACCTCTCTCTTATCTCCCCTCTGCTCAACCTCTCCTTGCTTGGGGTTTTCTGTCAAGGACCCGGCTCTGGTTTGTGTTTCAAAACCTCTTTGGTCCCCCAAGCCACGCTTGGCTTTGCTTCTTTTGGACCTCCCGTGGACCTCTCCACGCCTCTTGGAACCCCAGAGTTCTCTTGGGCGCTCAGAGTTTCTCGACCTCCCGGTGCTCTTTGGGACCTTCTTAGACCTCCTCGTGGCTATTTGGACCTCCCTTGTGTTCAAATAGACCTCCCTCTGTCCTGCGGACTTTTCTCGTGTCCTTCTGGACCTCCTCTCGGCCCTTAAGACCTCCCTTGTTGAGATCTAGCCGCTCAGACCTCCCTTGTTAGGATCTCGCCATTAGGACCTCCTCTCTCGAGATCTTAGCCGTCTGTGTCCTTCCTTAGTTGGATCCAAAGGTTCCGATCTCTTTAGGTCCAAGACCTCCTTAGCGCTTGGACCCATCTTTGATTCTTGTGGCTGTATCGCTTGAGGCTTTGCCTTCGTTACCTTAGGACCGTCCGATGCTGTTCGGATGGCCCGATCCTAAGGGCACGTTAGCTTGGTCCGAACGTCCCCTTTCTCTCCTAGCTGTCCGATTCAAATTAGACGGCCTGGTCCCGATGGTCTGTTTGCTCGGTCCGAACGGCCCTTCTGTTTTGCGCCATTGGATCTGGATCTGACGGCTCAGCTGCGAGGTAACGTTTGGATGGTCCGAACGTTCCTTTCCTTTCTGGACCGCTCGATTCCAATCGAACGGTTCCGCTTTGAGGCGCGTTTTCCTTTGTTTCCCAAGACCCCTCCCTGGTTGTTTTGCAAGGACCACCTCCTTGGTCCTTGCTGATCTTTTGTAAGGACCACCCTCCTAAATCAGGATATCCCTGTTGGTCAGGACCTCCCCTGCACCCTTTGATCTGGACCGTTGAGGTCCTGCTCTTTTGAGATCTTGACCGTAGATCTCCCCTTTTTGGAGATCTACTCGTCAGGACCTCCCTGCACCCTTTGATCTGGACCGTTGAGGTCCTCCCCTTGAAATCTTGACCCTTAGACCTCCCTTGTGCAGGTCTGAGCGTCAGGACCTCCTCGTTGTGAGCTTTGAGGACCTCTTGTCCAGAACCTCCTCTTGAGTCCTTGGACCTCCTGTCCAGGACCTCCCCCTCTGAGTGTCTTGGACCTCTTGCCCAGGACCTCACAGTGGTCTTTGGCGGGGATGACCCTTGCGGTGGGGCCACCTCTTTGACTGGTGGTGCACCCTTTTGACTGGCCCCACTTGCCAGCCCCTCTTCACCTTGTAATTATTGCTCTTGCCTCAGAACTCTGTGCGCATTTAATAGGTGTCGGGTCACATTAAATGCAGTCACATCTGAGGTACTTTATTTCAATTCTTTTAGGGCAAGCCCTGCCCTAGTTGTCCCGATTGCCTACACGTCACTGAGTTTTCCTTGTGGTGCACACTACCAACTCCGGCTATATAAAGCACAGGCGGGCAAGCCTTTGTAACTCGTTGCTCATTTCTTCCTTCCTGCCTCATCTGCTTTCGGTTCTTCCTTGCATAAGACCTTCCCCAGGAGCTCTTTGAGGCTGTGTTAAGCCTCTTGGTTTCCTTTTTGGCTGAGTTGGTTTGAGTTCCTTTTTGGTTCTTTTGAAGTTCTCTGGCTTAGTGTGGTTTTGCTTATTTGGTTTTCTTGCGAACGTGTAGATCACGAGTTCGAGGAGATCTTGGACCCAGCTCTTGCTGCAGAAGGCTCTCCACTGCTTGACCAAGGCAAGCCACAGACCTCCCTTTGATCATTTTGAACCTAGTTTCACAAATGTATTTCGGTTTTACTTTATCATGCATGGCTATGTTTATAAGAAAATGGTTTGGGCTGTAGTTACTTGCCTACTTGCTGTTATGCTTCCTTCATACCTTGTCTCCATCATGTTGTCATGTTCACCTTGTGGGCCTTAGGGTGGATATTTAGTTGGTATTCTTTGTTATTTGCCAACATGGGGGCCGTAGGTCTTATATAGCTTTGTTTAGAAAACGTGGTTCGAACGTACCATGCTTCATCTCTAATAATCTTGACTAATAAGTTATGGAATGTGTGGTTGGTGCCACTGTTGAGCAGCTATGGCAGGATGCCTAAGCTGTGTTGACTATGGTGTGAGACCACTTGGTTAAAAATTTGTGTGCCAGGACTGGGTGGTCTTTTGGCATGGGCTAATACAAATTGTTTTGCTGAGGCAAGAAGGCAGGGAGTGAGTAGTGGGTGCTTTGCACGCTGGGTTTGTGGAAGTCTTGCCTTAGCACAATTAAGGACTTCACTTTGTGTCTGCATTAATGGGCCAAACAAAGGCAACCACAAGATCATTTTATGGGAATGGTCTGGTGAATAATTAGCCATGAGATGGCTTGGGGCTGTTGTGGTTGAGCGTGTGATTAGTTGGCGCAAGAGGGGCACCCCATAACCTGTGGATTTCTAGACCCTTTGGAGGGATTACGAAACCTTAGCGGGCAGCCCTAGTCAGTTCAAAGCTTTGTAAAGGCCTTGCAAGGCTCTAGGCTGCTCACCTTAGGAAGTGAGCAAGGGTGACCGGAACCCATCCGCTAGAGAGATCGTGGATTGTGGGTAAAGTTGTACACCTCTGCAGAGTGGAAGATCTATTCAATAGCCAAGTCCTTGGTCATGGACATGCTCGGTGAAATGGTGCAAGGGGTAGATGTTTCAAAAGCTTGTGCCCTTTGGACACTTCCGCGAGATGCCTTGGCTTTGCCTCGAAGAGACCTTGGCCGGCTCCGGAGGGGTCAAGGTTGGCTCGGAGTAGTGGTCCAGGGTTGGTTTGGACCTCTGGAGTGGGTTCTCTGGAGTGGGTTTTGGGTGAGGACACAGCCTTTGGTGTGACAGACCTCCCCATTTTTGGTTGTGGGTGTGAGTTGGTGCTTACTCCACCTTTTAAACATCAAAAGTATTATGTATTATGGTTTTACCTTCTTTGCTTTTCAATCTATTATTGCTATTATTGTCAAACTTGGCTTTGTGCAAACTAACCATACTGACTCTCCATTAGTAAGTCCTTGCATGAATATTATTGCATCTTTGCTCCTCGTGACTTCTTGAGTACATTCCAAGTACTCATGGCTTAAGCCCTGTGTCAAAGCAGATTATGAAGATGATCAAGTGCGAGGCGGTCTGAGACCTCTTCGAGGAGGAGTTCTTGACGACTAAGCTACCTAGGACGTCCTCCACCCGGCTGACTGTGGTGCTTGTTGGATGGCTTTTGCGTGTTTTGGTGTTTGAGCCCTAGAGCTCCTTGTTGCCGATTGTAAGTCCTCGTTGGTTTTGTAAGCCCTCGTGGCGAGACCTCTTGTTAACAAGCTTGACCTTAAGGTCTGTTATATAAAGTTTAATTTGTCTGCTTCATCTTTGTTTGACCTCGTGGTTGTGGTATGGGCTTGTGTTCTTGTGCGAGCTAGCTCTGTTGTCCTGGGACTAGCTTAGATGCACAAGGGCAGGACCACCAGGAGGTCCTACGGGACTTAGCTTGGGAGTTCCTGCCGGACCTCTCTTAGTGATGTGCCTGGAGGTGCTACCGAGCGGGTGGCGGCCACGACTTCCAGGAGGTCCTCAAGACCTTCTGGGAGGTCAGTGGCGGACCAAGACCTCCAGGAGGTCCGCAAGACCTCCTGGGAGGTCCTGGCAGACTCCTCGGTAAAGCTCCATGCGGTGCTACCACATCTTTCCGTGGTGACTTCGTAGCGCAAAAAAAAAAATGGTCCTCCCGGACCTCTTGCGGTACATCACGGGGTGGGTCTTCACAGTTCGTCATCCCCTGGAGCGTTGAGAGCAACGTCATCGTCTTCGTGTCCTGCGGTCACGGCCCCATAGGCTTGTCGACGTTTCAGTGGGTTATCCTCAGCTTTAACTTGTCCATCGTGTTCGCCTCATCACGCTGAGTTTTCTCATGTGTTTAATTGAACTTTGGTGCGATGTCAAGGGAGTGCGACGCCTTCTTCTCCGGTTGCGGTCGAGCGCCGCTGCTTCAATTCCGGCCACCACTGCCCTCCTTGGACGTCAAGACCGTGAGCGCCTCATTCTTGGAATCATGACAATTCTGATGTGCCTTCTTCCAAAGCTTCTCGACGCCCAGAGCAACACCTCCGCGTGAGCCATTCTTTCGTCTCTGCCTTCGGTCGCCGCTAGCTCGCCGTCGGCCTCCTCGAGGACCCGCGTCACCGTCACCAAGATCGCAAGCACCGTGCGCACCCATGCGTGTTGATCCCAAGCCCGGAGATCCACTCTTTCGCTAGTTCCTCCACCTCGCCGCCGTGCTCACGCTCAGTGGAGCTTCAGGTAACTGCCGGTAGGTTGAGGAGTTTATCAAAGTCATTAGTCTTAACTGAGTTATTAAGTATACGTATGACATGTGGACCCCTCTGGATTAAACGTAATTAGAAATCTATTTGAAGCCATTAAAACTCTCTGAGTCTTTGACAAGTGGGCCCGTAGGATTGGTTATGTAATTGTGCAAAGTTTTGAAGTACGTTTTAACCTAAGGAAAGCGTATTTCTGTAGGCTGAAAATGATTTTGCGTTTTGTAAAGTTGAAGGCGTATTCTTAGAAATCTGCTTCCAACGTCTCTTCAGCCGAGCTGGGTAAGAGCTGGCCCAGTCAATGCCTTCGCTTAGGTCTCACCGGTCAGTGACCGCAGGTCAGATGAGGATCGGTAGAAAAAGAATTTAACACTTTTATAATTTCCGAAATGAATTAGTTTTACACTAAAAATTCAATTAACTTAGAAAATTCATAACTAATTCAAATTTGTTCCAAATTGAATGAAACCAATTTTGTTAGTTTTCATTTTTAGTATACTTTTAATTGGAATAGATTTCAAGTATGTTTCTATTCCAAAAATTTTTGGTTAATTAAAAGGAATTGTTTTTACTTTAGAAAAGCAGTTTAAACTTCAAAAATTCATAAGTATTTCACCTAACTCCAAATAGAGTGAAATTAATTTTGTTAATTATTATTTTTCTTGTACTTTAACTTGGTATAAATTTGATGTATGACTCTATTTCATAAAATTTTGATAATTACACAATTATGCTTTTAACTTGTTAAGCACTTAGAAAATTCAAATAAATTTATTTTGAACTGAAACTTTCTTCTAAAGTCCCTTAAATATCATTCTCTATTTGTGATGTATGCATAGTTGGATAAGTTGAATTTTGGTTATTTTTGGTATTATTCGTTCTTATTTGCTCTTTTACTTAATCGATAGATTTCGACGATTCGGGTATTTGCGAGAGTGATCCTCTGCAGCCAGAAGACTGTCTCTAGCAAGGCAAGTAGTTTTCCTTTGATACACGTTGATCCTAATATATTCGCATGCTAATATTTCAAAATTTCAACTGTATGTATGCATGCTATGTTGTCAAATATTTTTCCAGTTCGTGATAGTTAACCTGAATAGCTACTTGAAATGTAGGTAAATATCCATTCTTTACCAGTGAGCCTAGGTCTATATCCTTTGTGATTTAGAGCTCGATGGATGGGCTCTAATCACTCTATACTTTAGTATGCGAGTTGTTGTCGCTTAGCCATGCTTAGAACGGTAGTTTGGGGATCATCGCTTCGGTGATGATCATTACAACATCACTTTAAATACTTGAGTCAGGGTACTCATGCGTATATCATATTTAGAAAAACTAAAAATGAAAACAAAAAGATTTAGACTTTGGCACATGGTTGGTAGGTGAGATTATTGGGTGTGTGGTTGTGTGCCCGGGTCAACAAGGACCGAACATCTTGTTCCACTGAACCAAGCATTATCGCATGTAACCACATGAGGGTCATATGGGTCCCCTCTTGACTTAGTACTCTGGGGAGTGTTAATTAATGAGTCGTTGGTGGTAGGTGTAGGAGGATAAAAGAAATGTGTTATATTATGTCGGGCATGTGCGGGGTGGGTTCCGGGTAGGTTCCCTCGCCCGAGGAGCCTTGGCAGTTGCTACGACTGGGCCAATGTCTTCGACACAACATATGGGTCCTCTGTGGGAGCCCAGGATGGGCGGTTCACAGAGGGTTAACCCCCATACGTGCGACTCTTAATTAGCTCACCACATTGGAAAATGTCTCGTAGGACTTAGCTCTGCTAACATACCTTCGGAAGTGTGCTTTACCCGGTGGCAAAAGGAGCGGTCTGACATGTAGGTAAAGTTGTACACCCCTGCAGGGTTTAAACTATTCAAATAGCCACGTCCTTGGTTGTGGACATGCTAAGGGAGGTATTTCGAGAGTTAGACTATAACATTTTGATAAAACTTGCTATGGGTGGTATGAATGGGTAATTCGTGCTATTGTTGTGGTGGCTGTGGGAAGTCACCTTTAGGATGTTGATTCTGTCTATAATTATTGTCTCACTGACATTTGAACAATTTAAAACTGTTTTAACAAATTGCGTTCAATCTATTACACTATTGCAAATAAATTGTGGCTTTATGCTAAAAATGAACTCTATAGCCATCTCTGTTGATTCAAGCTTGCATGTTGTCGGACCCAGATTCTGAGAATCCAAATCCTCTGTGAAAACACTGTGCTATTCCCTGGATCAGTAGATAGCACTCACAGATACGTCACTGAATCAATTCATACATTGCGTGGATAAAACCATACCATTTATTAAACAACACATCAGAGCTTTACATAGACCACATCGGGTCAAGTTTTACAATAAGGGGTTCGGCCAAACTGAGTACATTGCAAAAGTAGCGGAAGCGACAACGGAAGCAAAAAAAGGGTGAGAGCACATCTCTCCACAGGCAAGTGACTGGGGAAACCTGCGTACGCCCAATATTAACCAAGGACTTGGATAATATTGGATGCCCACAAGTACCAACGGAGTCAACTAGACTGGGGTGAGACTAGAACAGCTAAAGACTAAACTATGCTTCATCATCTCCTGGGCCTCCAGCTTCTGGATCCTCGTAGTATGCGAAGTCTTCAGGGATTCCTGCTTCTGAGGGTTTTTGGGGGAAAGAGCGAGAATGAGCATAACTTCCGTGCTCGTGAGCCAACACACAATGCAATAGTATACATGCAAGGCTTAACAAGGATGGCTCAGGTTCTTTTATTTGCTAAAGCAATGTTTTGAATTATCATAATTACAAATTCCTATCACTTAGCATTTTAACAAATTGCATTTTATTAAAGAGAGTAATGTGCAATATTTATTGAAGTATAGGTTCCATCCGGCGGAAACTCTACACCATGCATCTTTTAATTGGAGCTACCTCCAATTACTACCATCGCTGAGCTCGACGACTCAGGTAAAATCCAACATAGAGCTAGGTGAGCCCTTCCACATTTTCCATACCACCCACAAAGTTTTAAATAGAACTAACTTAAGTTATGATTCCCATGTCCGCCTTTGACCGTAGGCACGGCTGTTTAAACAGTTTAGACTCTGCAAAGGTTGTACACTGTACCCACAAGAGGTAGTCATACCCGTTACCCCACATGATTCTGTAGTCATGTAGTTGGGCGACCGTCACAGTAACATTTATAGATATCTCACCCCTTCTGTCATTTCACCCATACGGGGTTACGCCCATATGTTGTACGGGATGTTCACCACAACGACTAGCGCAGCTGGCCCCGGCCACAACGACTAGCGCAGCTGGTAACTTCACCTTTTTGGTGTCCCTTTCAAGCCAGAGTATCTCCACCACTTGTACATCTTCGACCCTCTCCAATGAGATCACTTTCAAGGTTCAATAACTTTACTAAGCCAAGTTGCACTTTGCAGACTTGTAGTTGTACTTGTTTAACACGGGAGGTCGTGACAAGATTAAGTCCTTAATCCATCCAGGCGGTTCTTTCCACATTTCCAACCATTCTCGTGCTCCCAGAGCACCCACCACCTTTCCATCCGCCCAGATGTGGTATTAGCAATTATTAGGTTTTGAGGAGTAAAACCAAATTAATCCATTCCATTTAGTCAATGGACCACCATTGACTACCCAATTCATTTCATGTTTGAAGAATGATTGTTTGGGGTATTTTAATACCCCGATACTTAAGCAAGACTAGCATGTCACTTAAGTATAATCTATAGCTAGTATTACCATATATTTACTAAGGTGACAAGAAATAATGAATTCAATAACAATGGATGGCATATTAATTAATTATTCAACAAATGGGTATTTAACTACCTTAAGCTTTAACATACATTTGATTAAATAATTAAAGCATGCAATTTTGGTTAATTCAAATGAATATAATTTGCATAAAATGTAGGATCAATATGATTAAAGCATTGACTTGCCTGGGCCAATTTATCTCAGCCTTGATCTTACTCAAAACCTTCTCAGTCAGGGGTCTTGAATTCTTGGTCCGCGTCTTTATCCGAATCTTGATCCCGCTCGAGTTGTTGTTTCTTCAGGACTCCAACTTCTAATTACACAATAATCGATTGAAAACCAAATAAATCCAAAGAACTTCAAAAGACCAAATAAATTCAATTGAGCTTGAATAAGATTTGCGATGATCGAGATTATGAGAGAAGATTTATCGAATGGGGGATGTTTGACAAAGTCAAACGACTATTTGAGCGGAAGGGAAATGGCGGAGAAACTCTGTCGGGAGGGAAAACTAGGGAGGATCAAGGTCGAAGGAACATTTGCGGGGAGATTCACTTTGGATTCGAAAGATGGCAAGATATTGCCGATCGAGGAAAAGACATAGCTTGATCTTTTAATTTCGAGAGTTTCTTTAATTATTGGATATTTATTAAGGAAGTCCCATGAGTTGGGCTAGACTTATGATAGATGTGAGCTTGAAGGAACACTGTACATTATTTGAAGAGCGTTAAACATTAGAGATTAGGGTGTCAGTTCAACATACGAAGAATATAATTTCTATTATCGAGTTAAACTTGGAGTCCAAAATTATCAAGGTTATCTCTTGAGGTTATGCCTGAAATGGTTGGTACATTAATTATCTTTAATTACCACCGGTGATTTATATCCAGAGATAAAGATAGGATGATTGATATTGGGCAATATTATACTTTTAGCAAGACATTAAATTTGAGTTGTATTTTAAATTAGATGGCAAGGCATGTTGCTTAATTATTTCACTTTTAACTTATTTGCCGCTTACGGAAGAATGTATATATCCATGCATAAGCTATAATTGAGAATAAGATAAAGGACTTAAGACCTCAATGATTTTACTTAATTATTAAATTGCCATTTTAAATGTCTTCAAGATTTTTGGGGTATGGAGGTGATACAAGATATTTTTTGCCGAGCTTATTCTCACATCAATTATTTTTATTTATCTTTTATAACTTTAGATCGGGAGATAAAGAGGCGATAGCTTTCAAATGGACCAAAGAAGATTTGATAGAATTTGCAAGATACTTGTTCAAGTTTCTAGAGCAAGATATTGAGATCAACAAAAGTTATTCTTGAATAGCTTCAAATTCAATTTCCCGTAATTGGTGAATTAAGTTCTTGTATCTGATAGCTTTTGAACATTAGTGGAAGATTAATTTAACTTAAGTTTATTAATTAACCAACCATTATGCACAGAGAGGTTGTCATGGTATTGAAAGTTTATTAAACAATTTTGCACGACTTTTAGATAGCAAGATGGACTAAATACATAGAATTGCTTTCAACAGCTTTTTAAAGGGGCAAGGCCCACTACCATTGTGAGAATTGAGAGAGAGAGGCAGAGAGACTCACACAAAAGGAAACAGAGGAGGGTCTGCTGATGGGGAAGCCAGGGGGAAGTGCACGGCTGTGAGCTGGCCGGCGGCGAACGGCGATCGAAGGGGCGGCAGGGACCGATGAAATGGGATCCCCAAGAGAGGAGGAGGTCAAGGGAGCCGGTGTTTGGGCTGGGGCAGCGTTGGGGAGGAGCTGGCGGCGGTGGGAGCGGACGGGCGCGGCGGCCACATGGAGGCGACGGCGGCCGGAGGGAGGAGAGGGGGAAGGGAGGTGAGCATGAGCATGAGGAAGATGAGAGGATGCTCACCGTGGTTTCCGTGGAGGCGGAGGGGTACCGGAGCGAGCCGGCGACGGGAGCCAGGGGCGGCGCGAGGCGGCTCACGGCGACGGCGGCCTAGGGCAGCGGGGAGCTCTAGCCAGCGGTTGCGGGAGGTTGGGGACAACGAGGTGGTGCTCCAGGCACTGGCAATTAGGCCGAGGTGCTTCGCTGGGGAGATGGTGGTGGAAGAGCTTGAACCGGCCAGAAATGGGGAGGGAAGCAATTCTGGCGAAATCCTACATCCAAAAGAGAAATCGAGAGGGGGAAGGTGGTCCTCGGGTCCTAGGACACCCGGTGACGGTGGTGGCGCAGGGAGGGCATCGCCAGAGCGGCTAGTCGGCGGGGAGGCGGCGCGGCCAAGGCGGGAGCGGCGATCTTGGCTCTGTTCGGCGAAGAAGAAGGCACTTGGGGGAGGCAAGGGAGGCGAGGGCTCTTATAGCTGACCATGGGGGATGGGAGAGAGCCGTTGGGGGCTGCTGACACAGGCGGCATGGCGCGGTGCAGAGCGCGGGCATGGGCACGGCTTGGTGATGCGACGAGACAGCGTCTTGGCGCTGCAGTGGCGTGTCTGAAGCAGCGTGGGCGGCGACGGGAGCTGAGGAGCCGACACGGCGCGTGCGGTGGCGTCATGGCGCTCGTGAGAGCAGCAAAGGTGCATGGGTGCTGCAGGCGGAGAAGGTGCAGGGCTGATAAGCGGTGGCATGGGCGGAGGCTGCAGCGGCACATGGGTGGTAGGGAGCGGCGACTTCAGCGGTCAGAGTAGGTGGCGAAGTTGACGGGGCAGTGCAGAGGAGCTCGTGGGTGTAGCCAGGGAGCTGATGGGCGAGCTGACCGGGGGCGTCGTCATGGCATAGGCGGCTTGACCAGCTCGACCATGGGAGAAGAAGGCAGGGGGAAGTGGCTCGGGCGTTGAGGAAGCCAAGGGAGGAGGTGGGCCGGGTGGGGGAAAGTGGGTCGGCCAAGGGAGGCAAGAAACTGGCTGGGCCCACAGAGGAGAGGAAGGCAAAGAGAAAAGGGGCCCAAACTGCAAACATGAAATTCAAACTTGAATTTGAATTCAAGAAATTGTGAAAAGGTTTGAAACACAAACCCGAGCTAGAAGGAAGATAGAATATTTTCAAATTATTCGGTAATTTGACATACGAGTGAAAGCCGGAAACCAAATTAGTAGTTACTAGTACTCGTCCAAAAACGGGACGTTACACATGTAGCTATGTATAGGTTTGTTAATCGTAAGTCTTACTGAGTACGTTTTTGTAGTCAACTGCATTGTCTGTTTACTGCAGAGGAGGTTGACCCCCAAGGGGTTAACGAGTTTGAGGCCGACTGCACTCTCGACGACTAGCTTAGGCGTTTCTGGTCAGTTGCCTTGTGGGTAAGGGCAGCTGGTTGTCTTTTGTTTACAGCCATCTTATGGTGACTGTTTCCGCTGCGGACTTTCTCTTTTGTATATTGGATATATTGTAAATTATGATGACTTTAATAATGTAAAATCTTGTGTATGGAGTTGATACTTAAATTTTGTAAGGTGTGTGTTTACTGCAATTCTGGGAAGTACATATACAGCGAGAGCGGGAAAAATTGACTTGTAATGCTAGGACCAATGGAAAGGTTAGGTATTACAAATTAAATCGTACGGCTGCTCTCACAAGATCCACGAATTCGCATGGGCTGCTGCAGCCCTGGATGAACAAGGGGAGCGTACTAGAAGGGCACCTTCCCGCAATGACGGTGCCCCCCGTAGCAGCAACCCCTACCAGAATATCCCAACTGGGCATTCGCCGCAACACCCGCCCAAGGGGGAGACGCCGCCCCTCTGTTGGTGTAGGGATACATGCAAGTTCTTCAAGTCCAAACAACGGCTCAGCCTGAGCATGCATTACTGGGGTTGCGCGAACTACTCCTGCGACTATCTCGACCGCCATTAGACACAAGCCGCTATCGGCAACCGGTAAGAACCAGTTATAGTGTGTTCTCCTACCATTTCTCTTTCAAACCCTGCATTAATAACCTCTCATGTCTACCCGTAGTCTCCAGATCTGCTATGTGGCTACCGCAAGTGGATCGACCAAGGGATCCACCCACATGACCAGTGGACTCTCAACTGCGAGGAGTGGGATGCCAAGAGGGACCACGAGAGGAGGGAGGAGGAGCGTCGCAACGAAGAGCACAACGAGTGTATCCGGCGGGAGACGCAAGCTCATCTCGAGGCATGCAGGCGCAGGGAGCGCGAGGCTCGCGAGAGGGAGCACGAGAAAAAGAGGAAAATGACGGATGAGGCCAAGGTGGCCGGCGAGGAGTACAATGCTAAGCTAGGCCGGCGAGGAGTACAATGCTGAGCTGGGCCGCAAGGGCAAATGGCCACGTTCCACGCAGTAGTCCAACCATGTTCGTCCATATGTCCCATGTATTTCTAATTCCCTAAAGGTATGCGTGTACCATCCTTGATTCGTTAGCCTGTGTGCCATGTAATCCCCTTGTCGGTTCAACTGTCGTGTTGTTATCGTTGTGTCATTTCTCCAAAATTGTCCACCGTGTATGAATTCACTGGCGCATTGCAATATCACTTACCTTCTTACTTACGAATCGTTGATACCTCAATCATCCTCACAAAATTCTTCAAAAATTCACCGCACTACAACAACATACGACGATCATAAAATGTTATTGCAAGTCTGACAGATTTCATACCATTCAGAATCTACAAAAATCAGAAACACACCAACTAGTTTAGGGTTTAGGGTCTTCCTGACGACGGGAAGCTGTCACCATTTCAAATGGCAACAGCTTCCTGTTGTTATTCACTTTCTGCTAGTTGAACTGGCAACAGGGAGCTGGATCGGCGACAGGAAGGGAACAGGGTCCCTGTCGCTAGTTGAACTGGCGACATGGACCTAGTTTTGTAATTTTTTGGACGACTATTTATTTTTATAATTTTCTTTTAAAATGATATTATTTAAAAAAAATAGATAAACGAAGAGGGAAAAAAGAACTAGGAGAGAGAGAAATTAAAAGCTCCAAAGCTAGGATAGGGATAGCTAGCCACATATCACCTAGATAAAATTTCTGTGCGTACTACTAAGGACTTATGCTGACAACTCCACATTTTTCAGTTCGAGTACTAAGGTGAAAACAAAACAAAAAAAACTTTTGTGCATTTTACCTTTTACTTGACACGAACACTAGGTGGAGACAAAGCTCGTGCTTTGACAATGTCCGTCAGACTTGTAAATTTTAAGAAAGGGACAGCAGTAAACCAGTGCTATTTTAAGCTTAGCATCCTAAAGTCAAAGGCAAAGAACTTCAAGAACCAATTCCACTCTCGGTTTTGACTACAATGTCCGTCAGACAATGCTGCATGGCAATCAGATAAGAGGCACTGTTCCACCTGTCTTAGCATCAAGGCCAAAACTACGCTTCTTAATGCTTAACGATAATGAGCTTTCTGGTGAAATACCAAAGCAAATAGGTGAACAAAATAATCGCGTGAGCCTAAATTTATCAAGCAATCACCTCGTTGGTCCCATCCCCCGTGAAATAGGATATCTAAGTAACTTAGTTAAATTAGATTTGTCAAACAATAGCCTTACTGGTTCAATATCTTTCATTCCAGCGAACATGAGCGTGGAAAATTAGTTACGTATGTACAATAATCAATCTTCTCAATCTATCTCTAAAAGTATGGTAAATATGGCAAAAATAAAGACATTATCACGATGCAACAATTACTTAACTGGTTCCATTCCACAGGAAATTGGAACTTTACTGAACCTACAAGAACTGGATTTAAGTGTAAACAATTTAGTAGGTTCAATTCCGCACAATATTGGAAACTTAACGAAGCTCACAATTTTGTATCTTTGGGGCAATAATCTTATTGGGCAAATTCCTCCAGAAATTGGGAACTTAGTGAACCTCAATGCCCTGTTTATTTCTAACATTTCAGGACAAATTCCTCAAGAAATTGGAAACTTACTAAACCTTATAGTCTTGGGACTCAATCAGAACAAATGCATAGGTTCCATTCCAAGAACCATAAATTTTTTTTACCAAACTCAGTAAATTGTATCTTTGGGACAATAGCCTTTCTGGACAAATTCCAAGAGAGATTGGTAACTTGGTAAACTTAAATGGCTTGGCACTCCAAAAAAAACACACTCACAGATTCCATTCCAAGCAATATAGGCAATTTGACTAAACTCACTACCTTGCATCTTTCGTATAATAACCTTTCCGGATACATTCCTAGAAAAATTGAAAAATTAGTGAACTTAGAAGTTCTAGCACTATCTATTAACAGGCTAACAGGTAGCAGGAGGCGGAGCCACGGTCGAGGGAGAAGCAAATCGCGGGGGAGGGTCGGCGGTGAAGGAAAGAAAAGGGGATCCAGCGGTGGAGAAGAGGATCTGGTCAGGAGGTCGTCGATCTAGAGATCTGGCGGGAGGGCGCTTGTGATCCAGAGGAGATCCGACGGGAGGTGCTTGGGGAAGGAGGAAGAAGGCAGAGGCTTGCTCTCAAGAGGAAGGAGAAGAGCCGAAGCCGAAGAGGTGTTGTGCTCACTTGCTCGCGGGAGGAAGGAGAAGAGCTGAAGCCGAAGAGGTGTTGTGCTCTCGGGAGGATGAGCTTTCAGAGGAGAAGGAAGGGTCCAATGCGGCGGTGGAGGAGAAGGGATCTAGGGAGGCGGCATCTTGTGTGGGAGAAGGGGGGATCAGGCCAGAGGTGGCGGGATCCAGGCACGGCTTGCAAGGAGGCGGTAGGTGGCACGGTGGAGGCAGCAGGTGGTGCGGTGGTAGCAGCAGGTGGCGCAGTGGCGCCGCTGGCTGGGAAGGCAATGAGGGAGGTGACGGGTGGTGCGGTGACGCTCGAGGGGAGGAAGACAAGTGGAGGAAGAAAGGAGAGAGAGGAAAGGCAGAGATCTGGCGTGTGGGAGGGAAAAGGGAGAAAAAAAGGAAAGGTAATAAAAAGGAAAGAAAAAGAGAAAGAAATGAAAGAAAAAGAGAGAGGTGGGATCCGGTAAGATTCGATGTGGATATTGAATCCGTTGTGGAGGATCTGATCCGATTTGGAAGTGTGACGATCTGATCCGGTATGGAGGATCTGATCTAATGTGGAAGTGTGACCACTTGATCCGGTATGGAGGATCTGATCTGGTGTAGTAGGATATGGTGTAGATCCAGATCGGTGGAGGATCTGGTTTGATTTAGAGGGAGCTGGTGTGGCTACATGTCCTGTGTTGAGGGAAAGGAGAGAGAGCATAGAGTGTTTGCTGAGAGTTCTAGTTGCTGTGTTGCTTAATGGTGATAGTATCGGAGGTTACAACGGAAGGCATGGAAGACAAGGGGAGAAGACTGTTCAGGTGGTGCTTTGGTGGTTGTGCTAATGATGGAATTGGTGTTGTGCAGTGGTGTTGGTATGGGTGCTGGAGATAGTGTTGCTGAAGATGTCTGCAAGAGGATTGGGATTAGAGTCAGGCGTAATGGTCTGTGATAGAGCTAGAGGTGATGGAGGCCGAGATTGGGGGCGTGTGGGCAGAGTGGTGGAGGCCGGGGGTGGCTGGGGGTATAAGGGTAGATGAAGATGAGGTTGAGATCGGGGCAGTTGGTAGATGGTGGAGATGGATTTGGTGAAGTCCTTGGTAGTATTGGCGGTGAGTATTTTTTTTTGGTCTTTGTAATGGTATTGGCTATGGAGTCAATGGATGGTAGGTTTTGGTATATTCTAGTAATGGTATTGCAATATGTAACAATATGGATATGATTGTTATCTCATGTCCATCTTGGGGGAGAGTGTTGGAGATATTAGAGTTTATGTAAGAGTCCAAATCGTATGTGAGTCGGACTCAAGTTGTGTTGGAGTCGGACTGTAATATTTGGCACTATAAATAAAGGGTGCGGGGATCTTAAGAGGGACACACAACTATTCCTGAAATTCTACATGTATATTGATTTGACTTCAAACAAACTATTTGGTCAATTGTCTCATCATTGGGGAGAATGCAAAAATCTTACGAAGCTACGTATCTCAAAAAATAACATCACTGGAGTGATTCCGCCAACGGTAGGTCATCTGCCTCAACTAAGGGTCCTTGACCATTCGTCGAATAATCTTGAAGGACAGTTACCAGGAGAAATTGGCCATCTAAAAGCACTATTCAATTTGAGCCTCGCTGACAACTTGCTTTATGATAGCATACCACAAGAGGAAACGCGGTGGCTGCTCGCTACTACAAAAAGGCTAATACTGGACGCCTCATCACAGACGGTTTATCAAAATCGTCTATATTAAATACAATCACAGACGGTTTTGGTTTAGCGACCGTCTGTGTTACTGGCTGCGCTAAAAACCGTCTATGAAGAAGTAATATCATAGACTGTTTTCAACACGAACCGTCTATGACTTACCATCCTCATCACTTCACGCAGGTGGGGGATGGGAGGCAAGAGGAGGGTCCAGGGTCCTTCTTATAGCCGGGTGCGACGATGGGGATGTTGAGCTCTAAGGCGACAAGGCGAGGCGGGTGCTCGTGGGGTGCGGCAGAGGAGTAGCATGGGCGATGGCAGGCGGAGCAGGTGCATGGCGCAGGTGCTGCCGATGGCGTCATGGTGGTGACCCAAGCGGTCAAGGCAGGTGGGTGAGGTGACAAGGCGGCGGTTGATGCGGGCGCAAGCATGGGGACGCGAACGCAGCGTGCGTTCTTGCGACAGATGAGGAAGGAGGCGTGGCGATGACTGGGCGGTCTGGCTGGACGGGTGTGGCGCTCGGGGGCAAGTGGTGGAGGCAATGGAGCAGCAATGATGCAGATCCAACTAGCAGGCTAGCGGGATCTCGTTGTTTGGCCCGATCTTTCACGGTATTCCCTTGACGGTAACCTCCTAGCTCTTGTGCAACACAAGAACAGTAGGATTTCCTTGATAAACCTTCTCCCACGCACACTGCAGCACGTGAACAAAGGGTAATAGAACCGAAGTTCCAACGAGTAAAAATTCAACATCTCAATTGGATTCAACACACCAAAGAGAAATTCCTCGCAGAAGTCTCAAGACCACGTCAAACGTGCCACCAAAACCATGGTGATTTTCTAGTATCTATTCCTTAACTCATAACTTTTCCCCCCACCGTTTACAATGGGTGATGCTCTGGCCTTATATTGGCACCTAAGGGTGCGGCCGAACACACACACACGACATGAGGCCGAACAAACTAACAAACGTGATCTACCTGGACTTTATCCCTAAAAAACAAACTAAATATCCAAAACGAACTCTTACTTTCCTAATAAACTGATTTGAATTGGTATGGAACCAATCCGGATGCATCTGATCGACGAAACCGTATGTTCTTCTATTCCTAGACCATCTCTGGCTTCCGATCTTTCCATCTTCTTCACTTGCCATATTGGTTTTGGAACACCTGGGCGACGACGTGGACGTGGACCATCTGGTTTTACCATGACTTGAAATACCAATCCTCTGTCGTGCCCCTACCGTGGCACCTAATTCTCTATCGTGGTAGGGTTTGGCAGGGCAACGGCTTGCCGCGGCAGGGCTTGGCAAAGGATGGGGTGCCATGGTAGGGCCATCTACATAGGATTGGCTGCCCAAACCCTACCGTGGCACCCAATCCTCTACCGCGGTAGGTTTTGGCAGGGCAACGGCTTGCCCCAACAGGGCTTGATAGGGACTCGGTAGAGGATGGGGTGCCATGGCAAGGGCACGGCAGAGAATTGGTTACCTTAACCCTATCGCGACACCCAATCCTCTAGCGCGGTAGGGTTTGGTAGGACGACAGCTTACCGTGGCAGGGCTTGACAGGGGCGCGGCATAGGATTGCCTGTCCAAACACTACTGCGGCAGAGGATTGGGTGCCATGGTAAAATCAGAGAGTTAGTGATTTCAAGCCATGGTAAAATCAGAGTGTTAGTGAATTCAAGCCATGGTAAAATCGCAGAGTAAGGAAAATTCCAAGTCACAGACAGTTTTTAATACAAACCATTTATGATGAGATACTTATCACAAACGGTTCGTGATACGAACCATCTGTGATATGTCATCACAGACGGTTTTTGTATGAAACCGTCTGTGATTCGCAGCGTGGAATTTCAAAAAAATTTGAACACGTACACAGGAGGTAAAATGTTTTGGCGCTATCCTTACATATTATAGCCACCTCAGCTTTTTCTTCCATCAGTCTATCCCTCTCCCCTCCCTACGCCGAGCTCCAGCGACCACCCTCGATTCCCCGTCGCGGTTCGGCGAGGAGACACAGCCGTCGACAACAAGGAGGAGGGATACGGAGGAGCTCCTTGTTTGCCGTAGGAGGTAGACTACCAGAAGGTACATGTATATCCCCAAAACATACACAATTTGTTGGCTGTTTGTTGTAAAAAAAGTTATCTTAATTTTGTGTTACCTAAGTTCGGAGCGCTGCCAGAGGTTTTCAGGCGTCTCTCCTTGCTGACGAGCTTGAGTCGAACTCGGACGACATGCAAGAACAGCTTGTGATATGCTGGTGAAGTATAGAGAGAAGCAGTGTTGAACCAATCCAAGAAGCCGATGAGTTCTTCAGGAGCTTGGAGGCACAGATGGTTTCTAGCTAGTTTAACTTTGTAACTTTATACTTTTTTCCCATTCGGAGGGGACGTTGTGAAACCTTTTGGTTTCCCTTTTCTATAATGTGTTTATCATCAGAATTTTAATTGGATTTTAGTTGTCTTGCTAGAGGTTGCATATGGAAACTACTATCCAGCAATTGATTGGTTTGGCTCAAAATCCTTTTTTTTTGCAATAGAAAAAACTATAACATACGGTTCTGAACAAGAACCGTCTGTGATAAGTAGTTCTTGTCCAGAACCGTCTGTGAAAATAAACTATCACAGACGGTTCTGAACAAGAACCATCTGTGATAATTGATTATCATAGACGGTTATTATTTAGAACCGTCTGTGATAGCTTTTTTCATAGACGGTTTAAAAACCGTCTGTGATGACTCATGACATCACTGACCCATAAAGTGAGACGGTTCAGAAAAACTGTCTGTGATGACGATTTTGAACCGTCTGTGATTACTCTTTCTTGCTTTTATTGAGACCTCGATGTAGGGAGCAAAACCTCAATGGAAAAAACAATGACTAATGTGGCCGTCCCCGGGAGTGGATCTTGCTCCTCTTGGGGGTAGCAGCCAGCAGAAGCGGTTGGAGGCTAAGTTGAAGGCTAGAGTTTTAACCTTTGCTCTGATACTATGTTTTGAATATTGTGTATCTATTCAAGAGGCCCAATAAGCAATATATCTTGGGTACAGAGGGGACACAAGACTAAACCCTAGTACAAGAGAAATACCACAAATACCCTTAACAGGACAACTGCCCAATTTAGAGTATTTAGATTTATCATCGAATAACCTAAGTGGTTTGATACAAGGATCAGTGGAACGTTCTCTGAAACTTCTGTTTCTGAGGTTGAGTCACAATCACTTCAATGGCAACGTACCTAACGAACTTGAGATGTTGATAAGCCTAAATTATTTGCTTTATTTAAGTGATAATTCTTTTGTGGGGACCATACCAAGTCAACTAAGCGGTCTAAACATGCTACAAGCTCTAAATTTGTCCCACGATGCATTGAATGGCACAATTCCACCTTCTTTTCAGAAAATGATCGGCTTGTCATTCATGGATGTGTCATATAGGGTGTGTTTGGTTGGGTGAACAAGGATGAATGGGATGAGATGATACACAATAGATGAGATCATCTTGGATGAGATGATACAAGTATGATATTTGGTTGGTGGGATAGAATGATACATGATTTTGTTTGGTTGGTGGAATATGATGGTTCAAGATGATGTTTGATTTTATGAATGAGATTGTATTTGGATTGCCACAAATTTAATGGTTCTATCTCAGTAGAATAATTTTGTCACATCCCTATTTTAATAAATAGATTTTTTTGTCACATCCGGATTATTTTCTTTTTCTTTTCTTTTCTTTCCTCTCTCGAATCAACACCAAGAAAAACCTAAAAATTCAAAGTGTTCAAAAATGCATTAAATTTCTACAGTAGTGAGATGATGATTTTAGATGAATTTATGAGAAAGAATTATTCCATTTGGAGTTATCAAGTGAAAGTTATAGTAGTTTGAAAATTAGATTATGAAAAAATGCACTTCGGTTAGTATTCATCCAATTTTAATTATTTAGTGAAATTTTGTAGAACAGTGATAGAGATAAGGATTACATAAATAAATAGAAAATAAAATTATAAGACCAAAAATAACTTGGTTCACCTCAATTGGAGTTCACATAAATTAGTTATAAATTTCCTAAGCTCTATACAAACTCTATTCAACAACCTAAGCTAGGTTTGAATTTAGTTTAAGTAAATAACACTTGAACAGCGATGTTTTTCTCGGTGTTGATTCGAGAGAGAGAGAGAGAGAGGAAAGAAAAGAAAAAGGAAAAGAAAAAGAAAATAATCCGGATGTGACAAAAAATTTCTATTTATTAAAATGGGTTTACATGAGAGTGACCACACGCAGCCTGCTTCGCAAGGAGAAAGGTGAACCGCGTGGTTCGCCATTTTTTGCCGAATGCGATGGTACATGATCTCAGCCCAATATTTGCGTAGATGGAACGACTCGGCGCTGAACTGATTGGTCCCATTCACCGAACCAAACAGATGAACTAGCATATTTCCCGAACCATATCGTACAGGACCATTCCATTCCCCCATCCAAACGCTACCATAATGAATTGGAAGGTGCAGTCCCACAAAATGGGATATTCAAAGAAGCTCCAATAGAAAGGTTCATGCATAATAAGCATCTATGTGGTGCAGTCAAGGGTTTGCCTCTTTGCAACCCAACTAAGACACTGGGTGATGGACAAAGAAAGCAATGCAAAGCAATTTTGTTAGCTATAATACTACTGTAGCATCTATTCTCCTTGCTGTCTCATTTATGATGTTCCTGTGTAAAACAAAGAAATCCATGGCACAAAATGCGAATGAAATGCAAAATCCAAAAGTATTCACTGTTTGGAACTTCAACGGATCGGAGGCGATGTGTACAATCATATTGTTAAAACAACACAGAATTTCGGTGAGAAGTATTGCATTGGGACTGGAGGGTACGGGTCTGTCTATAGAACTGAGTTACAAACAGGTGAGATTTTTGCAGTAAAGAAGATTCATCTGATGGAAGACAAGGAGCTATTCAACTGTGAAATAGAGGCCTCGATGCAGATTCGACATCGGAACATTGTGAAGCTATTCGGCTACTGTTCTGCTGATCAAGGCGGCTTTCTTGTCTATGAATACATGGATAAAGGAAGCTTAGCGACAGCTCTAAAGACCAAGGAAACTGTAATTGAATTGGATTGGATGAGGAGGTTAAATATTGCCAAGGACGTGGCTCACGCCTTATCTTACATGCATAATGATTGTCTTGCACCAATAGTGCACCGAGATATAACAAGCAACAATATTCTGCTTGATCAGGGATTCAGAGTTTGCGTCTCTGATTTTGGTACAGCTAAGATAACTAGATGTGCAAGCATCAAACTGCACAAGGCTTGTTGGGATAAAAGGATATATTGGCCCAGGTAAATTAATACCTAAGTTGGAGACATTAATATTACTATCTATTCATTTAGTGAGTTTTTTTACCTAGTTTAGCAAAAGTATCATTTTTATCTACTATTAAGCATCCATCTTCACAATTAATTAAAGTTGTATATAATATGTAAGTCGTTATGCATGAAAAATGTCATTCCTAAGGAACTACACACTGGCATGTTTTATGTTTATTTGTGGGACAATTTGTGTAACACCCTGATTTTTAGAGCCTTTTTGAAAATTTTCAAAATAAAAAGAACCATTTGATTTTGATGATAATTCAAAGCTTAACTTGAGAATTTCAGGATCTGGATTGTTTAAAATGACTAATCTAAACTTCAACTAAATCAAAGTTTGGTTCTTTTGATGTAGCTCTAGCTCTCTGGAGCTAACTCCCTTTTCTTGATAGGATCTCTTTTCCTTCATCCTGTTTGGACATTTTTATATGTCCAGACCGTCCCCTTGTTTGACCTCTGTTGTTGTCTGGATCTCTTCTGATCCTAGACCACAATCTTCGGTTGGGCATATTCTTGTGCCCAGGCCTCCCTCTAGGTTGATCTAGCCAGACCTCCCCTCACATCTTTTGCTTGAGTATCCCTCTTGCTTACTGGAATGCTCAGTAATTCACTTGAACCTACCTGTGGCCAATTAGATCTTCTTTGCATTCGATTGAACCACCTTTGTGCTCAATTGGACTCCTTTTCGCCCCGATCCTTGTAGCCTTCTCTTTGGAAAGGTCCTTCTAGTGCGATCCGGTATTGCCACCCCAATTCACGGTAATACCATTCTTTAGGACCTCTTTCCCATTCGCCGGACCTTCTCTTTAAGTTTGATTACTTTGAATCTCTTTGTTGGTTTGAATCTCTCTGGATCAGACCTCTTTTCTGTTCAGACTTCTCTTAAGTCTAAACTTCTTGTTGCCTGGGCACCTTTCTATGCCCAGACCTCTCTCCATTCGGACCACCTTAGGGTTCATTCTAACTATAACGGCTTTAATCTCACCCTTGAGGTTGGAGCCTCCTTTGAGTTGCTTTGACTCATGAGCTTCTGTTGGACCAGCATTTGTGGATCTCCTCCGTGAAATCCTTCTTTCTTGGAACCCCACTGTCTGGACCTTCTTCCCTTTGTTCTGAATCTAACGGTTTGGACCTCCCCTTAGTTTGAATCCTAAGGCCCAGACCTCCCCGTGCGTTATTTCTCTCTGGGGACCTCCCCCCTTCGCGTTGATCTTGGCTGTTGGACCTCCCTCTTGGAGATCCAACCGCCTGCACCTCATCTTACTTTTAATCTTAACCACGGGACCTCTTGGTAGTTCTTTGGACCTCTGTCCGGGACCTCTCCGTGGCTTTTAGAGCGGCTTGGGACCTCTTCGCAGACCTCTCTTAAAGAGATCCTCACCGTCGGGACCTCCTGTTGATCCCGACCGTCGGGACCTCCCCATGTCGAGACCTCCTCCGCATCTCTGGACCTCCTCCACTTGAGACCTCCTTGAGTCGCGGGACCTCCTTTGATGAAGTCCTGGTTGTCCGAACCTCAGTCACGTGGACCTCCTCCATGTGTATTTGGACCTCCCCATGTTCGGACCTCCTTTGTGTATATCAGGACCTCTTAGTTTCTTAGACCTCCTCGAGGACCTTTCTTGCGGGGCAAGACCTCCCCCTTTTGACCCGACTGTTTCTAATTTGACCAGCCCCACCTGCCAGTCTTAACCATTCTCAATTCCTCCGCCACGTTATTATATTGAGCATTTAATGCGGGTCTTGTCACATTAAATGCATCCATATACGTGGTGTTTTACTTTGAATTGGGTCACTTAACCGCATACTACGACATTTTCTTAGTCCTTCCCAAAGCAAAGATAAGTCCTTTCTCGTGCTTTTTAACTGTGGTGGTAGTGACACCGCTCTGCCACTCACCCATCTTTGACCTACTTCCATACTTATCCTTGACATATGTATTTCTAGTTTTCTTCACCCTTTTTCTCTATAATTAGTCCACGGAGCTCTACCATTTTACCTTTTTCACATTCACCGTCACGGCTTTACGTCCGATGGTCATCGAGGAAGACTTGGCTCTCACAACCTTCCCTTCCATCCATTACTTCTTGTCCTGGTAAGTTCCTTTGTGTCTGCTCCATTCTGTGTTTACCACGCTCACCATTTCAACTCTGCTTTCAGTTCTTGTTCTTGTTGCCATGATAAACGGGTGTATCCTTCTCAGGACCCTTTTTTTTTGGATTTCGCTCGGACTTCTGTGGCTTCTATGTGAGGACCTCCTCTGTGGTCTCTGCACATAGAGTATCTTCTGGACCTTCTTGGCCGTGCGCAAGGATTACCTTCCAGGGTCCCTCTGTTCCTTGGTCAAGATCACTCCTTTGGAGTCCTTTGTCAAAAAAGACCACTTCCTCTCAGTAAGTTGGAACCACCTCCAAAGAATCTATTCTAAATACAATGCTCTTCTGTTAATTGAGTTTTGAGGTTTCTCTGGAGTTCTTTTGGTTCTTTGCTTGAGTCTCTTTTGGTTCTTTATTTGGAGCTGGGTCTGAATATGTTTTCTTACCGTGTAGATCTTGACGTTTCTAGAGAGCCAGAGCCGTGAGAGTGAGTAAAATCTTAAGCTATCAAGCAAGAGGCAAGTTACACTTTTGATCATATTGCACCCAAAGATTTCAATTTATTTATGTTCATTTCAAAGTGTCATGCATGCCTATTTCTACCAAGTTATTTCAATACCTGTCTTTAAACACATAGTTATACAACTTTCTCTCATATGGCCAACTTTGACATTGAACCAAATTTGTTGTCACCTTAGGCAAAATCTGGTTGACACAATAATGTGAACCAGGAATCATTTGAAAAACCCATGCTTAGTTAAGCTTAGACCAAAATTGTTGTTTTGGGGAAATCTTTACCAACATGACCAAGAACTGTTTTGAATGTTTTAACCATGACATTGGGTTGTCATGGAGGTATGAAAGTATTGCTGGGGAAGCAAAGAAAAGGAAATGGATTTAGACTGGGGCGAAATTGGTTGGCTTGGTTGGTGCAAGTTTATGCACGGGATCGTGTCGTTATGATAGATCGATGCCCTTGGGTTTGTGGAAGTCGCCCTAGTCATTTGAGGACCGGTCTTTGAGCGATCAATGCCATGCCTATAATGGCCTATGCCAAAACCGTGCAACCACATGTCTCCAGAGTGGGGCGTGGGACCTGGCTGATTAATTTGCAAAACTCTACCATATGCTGCTCCATTGGAGGTGTAGGAGGTCTTGTTTGGCCAATGGTCTTTTATAACCTACTGTTCCCACTGGTGCAAGAGGGGGCTTCCCGCCGGATTGCGATCCACAGGGGGGTGAAACCTTAGCAAGGAAAGGCTGTGGTGGAGCAATGCATTGTAAAGGCCTTGTCATGAGCTCTAGACCTCTTACCTTCGGTAGTGAGAGGTGGCACTCGCGCATGCCAAACAAACTAGAGTACTCATGTCGTGTGGGTAAAGTGCACAACCTCTGCAGAGTTAAATCTATTCGAATAGCCGTGTCCGCGGTCATGGACGTGCTGGCAAAGGCCACTTGAAGTTAGTTGTTGACTTTGGGAATTTCTGGAAATGATTTTCAAATCTGTTTTGGGACTGCCGTCCCATGGGTTTGGGCAGGGAGCCTAATGTCAGGAGGGTATCCTTCACCATCTTATGATGAATGTTATCCAACTGAAAAACTGATTTGATGAAATGAATTTTAATTATTGTATTACTGCCTTAGAACTTAATACATGTATTTGAAAGAAACATGGCTTTATGCAAATCAACCATATTAAGCCTTCCATTGTGATATCCATTATGCATGTCATCTTGTTATCTGACGGGTGTAACTTGCGAGCACGGTTGTTGTGCTCACTCTTGCTTGATGCTATCTTTTAGCAGGAATTGAGAGCTTTAAGGTGATCGCTTTCGGTGGACCAAATGGTCCGGCTCGACTAGGATTGCGCCCTCGGTAGGTTGCTGTGGTGTATCGGGTGGCCCCGTGTTTATTTTGTTATGCTTTGCTCTTTGGCTTGTAAGATCTCTTGTAAACAACTCCTTTGGTTATTAATAAAGCTTGTGTTGTTGTTATGTTACCACTCGATGTTCTTTGTGAAGAGCTAGCCATGATCCTTGGGACTAGCTCAGTTCACATAAAGGACCTTGAGAGCTCCCAGTCCTCCACGTTCACTCCATGACTGGGTGGGTGTGTGGTTGGTGGTGGCCTCGGTCCTCCACGACCTCCTCTGGTGGTCATGGTGGACTTGAGATGCCCACGGACCTCCACGAACACCCTTGGTCTGGCCGTGGGAGATAATTGGGGGTGCTCCTCGGCTCCTAAGACCTCCTCGGGCTTGTTCTCCTGGACTTCCAGGAGATCCTGCTGGACCTCCTGGGAGGTCTTGGTGGACTGTCCGAGAGGTCCTTTGTGGACCTCCTGGGAGGTCCTGATGGACTTTCCAGGAGATCTTGGAGGACCTCTCGGGTGCCCTAGAGTTGGGTCGTTACAATTTGTTACTGTGAGAAGTAGCATATGTTGATTTGTAGAAAAATGCTCCTCTGCTCCACTAAAAAGTTGCAGAGATCAAAGACAGTTGGGATTTGACGAGTATATTTGCATATACTTATTAGTAGGCACATGTGCTTTAGATCTGTAAAAATTTATTTTAGTGTGTATAGAAGTGTACAAGCATCTCTCTTTGATCTATGCGTCAAGGAATTCCTGGCCCAGGAAGCCCTCCACGTCGCTTTTTTTGCGGAAAGCACCTCGTTTTCCTGTTTCGGCGCTTCTCAACCATCGGATAGCCATCGCATGGTTGAGATCGGGCGGGTGCGAAGCCGTCGGATCGAGGTTTCTTGCATGGACGGACTGGATGTGTCCGTGTCGGCTACCACAGTGTTGTCCTCTGGAACCTCCCAGCGGTAGCGGCCTAATCCCCTTTCCATCTCTCTATCCCTCCCGCTGCCCCCCTCCCTCGCACTCACCCTCGTTGTCTGCGCCGTCGCCACCTCCTCCCAGCGGTCGCCGCCTCCGGGGTCCCATTTCTCTATAGCTCTACCCCTCATTCTGCTGAGGCCTCGCCTTCCTCCACCACCTGGTCTACGACGAGTGCTTCACGACAAGGTACCTGCCGAGGTAGTCGGCCTCCTCAGCGGTGTCCGCGGCAGCGCCTTGGGGGGAGGAGGGCGATGCCTCGGTGGGCCTCGGTGGGGGCGCGGCGTCGCCAGCAGCATGACAGCTAAACAAATCCATGCCAGTGATGTGAGCAGTGGCTCTTACGGCCAGACTCTGCCTTCTCCTGCCGCCTCGGCTTCAAGCCTCCTCCCCAACGACAACTGCTATTGATCTGCCGCTGATTTTGTGGTGGGTGTTTGTTCCCCTATTTATCCTCGCCGTCGTCGTTGTCTTTTCATTATTACACTTTGTGTGATGGTCAGTGCTGCACAAATTGGGATTGAGAGTTCTAAGAACGCACCCAAATTTGAAGCTTCATACTCTTGCTTTATCTCCCAGGTCTGATGGATTCACTTTTCTTGGGTCTACAAATTCACTTTGTCCTTTTTTGTTGAGATATATTGTTCATTTACTTCAGGATTGCATCATTTTCCCACAGCTTTTCATATTCTGGATCAATTGGCTGATGATATGTCGTAAATGGGACCATCCCAAACTCTATTGATCATTTGTTGGGCTTGACTTATCTTGAGTTGGATAGCAATCAGTTAATGGGAAATATACCTTCAGAACTTGGCGAATGCAGGAACTTATCCTTATCGAATTTGGCATCGAATAAGTTGTAGGGTCTAGTGCCTGATGCAATCAGCAACCTTGACAAGCTGGTAGTTCTAAAGCTTCACATGAACAATCTCAGTGGAACTATCCCAAGTACATTTTCTAATTTAGCAAACCTGAGCGCATTGAATCTTAATCAGAATTCATTCATGATTGGCACCATCCCGGCAATGCCGACCAGCTTGAGCACTATTCTTAATCTTAGTCACAACCATCTCAGTGGATATATTCCTTCAAATATTGGCTATTTAACCGAGATAGATATCCTTAATCTTTCGTGTTCACTGGATATCACTGGATATCCTGGTCTTACAAATGGTAATGGAAACAATAATGGCACTCCTACTAGTGGAATGAGAAGGCCACACACTGTTGTCATCATCATCTTTGCCATTGTCGGTGCTCTTGTTAGATTGTGCTCACTTGCTGCTATTGTCATGGTCTCATATTCAAGAGAATTTATCGTGTTCACGACGAAGGACCATCAACTGAGGTGGGTGTTGCTCAAGTCATCGATGGCCACCTCATAACCATGAACAGCATCAACACGTCTGCAATTGATTTCATGAAAGCAATGGAAGCAGTATCCAATCACAACAATATCTTTCTGAAGACAAGGTTCTGCACCTACTGCAAAGCTATGATGCCAAATGAGTCGAGCTACTCTGTGAAGAAGCTTAATTGGAGTGACAAGATTTTCCAAATTGGGAGCCAAGAGAAATTTGGTCATGAGCTTGAGGTACTTGGCAACCTGAGAAATTCCAATGTCATGGTGCCATTGGCCTTTGTGTCAACAGAAGACAATGCATACCTCCTTTATGAGCATGTGTACAAGAGCACGGTGTTTGACTTACTCCATGGTGGAAGGTCAGATATTCTGGACTGGCCTTCACGATATAGCATTGCTTTGGGGGTGGCCCAAGGACTGACCTTTCTTCATGGGTGCACTCAACCAGTTCTGCTTCTTGATCTGTCATCGAGGACTACCCACTTGAGGTCAATGAATGAGCCTAAGATTGGAGATATTGAGCTTTACAGAATTATTGATCCTTCCTAGAACAGTGGGAGCCTTTCAACCATTGCTGGTACAGTTGGTTATATTCCACCAGGTAAGACAAAACTATTTTGTTTCAGTTTGAGCACTTAATTATCAACTTAAGCTGAAACAGTTGAGGAGTGAATATTTCATGCTATTCATTGTTGATGTCATCTATTTATGGTTCATAGCGAAGTCATCAAATAATTTCCTCGACGGCAATTCTGTTTGAACATTAGGTGCAAACTTCAATTGACCATAATTATGTCTACTCTAAAAGGCTTGATTTGTTTTCTGAATTTTCTAGAGGAAATAATTTTCTTTCTTTCAACCTCTTGATTTAGGTTCGCCCCATCCAATGTGTTGTCATCTACTACATTTGTAGTTTGTCTGTCAGTCATCCAAATTGAAACATTTCTCCTACTCCGGACAGGTTTAATTATAATTCAAACAGATAGGTTCTCATTTGTAGTTTGTCTGTCAGTCATCCAAATTGAAACATTTCTCCTACTCCAGATAGGTTTAATTATAATTCAAACAGTTAGGTTCTTCGTAGTCCAACTACCTCCTAAGATCTTGCCCTTCAGTAGACTAGAAAAAATGGTGTAATTGTTTCTGTAGTTCAGAAGAAATTAAAAATATACTAATATTAAATTTCATTGAACTATGATTGCAGAGTATGCATACAACATGAGGCTGATGATGGCTGGCAACATGTATAGCTTTGGAGTCATTTTATTAGAGCTATTGACCAGGAAACAATGGCGTCGAGTTAGCCAAGTGGGCTACGCCAATATGTCGTTGTCAGGGATGCACCTCACCATGATTTACATACATTAGGTACTTTCTTCAGTTCACATGGTGAATATGTGCATGACCTTGAGGCTTTGAGCTAATGTTCTACAATTGTTAACAGTTCGGTGGTAGGTAATTTCCCTGCTATTTGTCCTAATTTTAGACTGCATAGCTATATGTGTATGACTAGATGGCAGTTTTTAGTGTAGGGGTGAACTATGATGCACGGACACGAATACGTCGACACGACACGACACCGACACAGGAATTCGTCATTTTCCCAAAAATACCGATACGGCGACACGGCTATATATATTTAAATTACACATATGTATCATTTTTTATGTTTCTTCATGCTTGTCGAACTGAAATTTTGTAAAGTGTAAAGTAAACTCAGAATATGTATCTCTCAAAGATGACCCTTGCCTCTTCATTCTTCTTGCAGACTTGCAGTCAATTCATGAATCATGATATGTTCAATTGTTCATATAAATACCATTTTCAGAAATCATAATTCCATTAACCTGGGAAAAGAAGTAACATGACAAGCAAGAGTTGTAAAACTATAAAGATAACATATATACTTGATTTTTGAACAATCAAAGGCTCAAAGCAATAAAGCAATGGAGGATTGAACCTATTGTTGGTTTGCTCCTCTCTAGCACTAGAATTACCGGCTTCTATTTTTCTAAAATGATAAAAATAAGCAATCAGTAAATCCTCCATTCTGGACTAACAATCTAACATACATACTAATTACTAAGTCTCAGTCACTCAGTGTATCACAAATTTAGAACTTCACAAGCAAAGCCAAAGCATCTGTAGACTTATTCAGTACACAACTTCACCTGGTGCGGCGGCGTGAGAGAGTACCGGAGCCGGCGGCACGAGGGAGCTCCTGCTGGATCCGGCGGCAGCGAGGGAGGACCAGAGCCGGCGGTGCAAGGAAGGACCTGGAGTCGGCGGCGCGACTGCGCGAGGGAGGACCGAAGCCGGTGACGCGACCACGTGAGGGAGGGCTGGAGCCGGCGGCGCGAGGGAGCTCCTGCTGGATCCAGCGGCAGCGAGGGAGGAGGCGCAGCGAGCGAGGGAGGAGGTCAATCCGGCGGCACGGCGAGCCGGCGGCGTGGAGAGGCCGACGGGCGTGACTGCTGCGGGCTTGGAGGCGGAGGTAGCGGCCGGTCGCGGGAAGTGCGGGCAAGCGGCCCGGCCGGGAGGTGAGGGAGAGAACTGAAGAAAACCTAGCTGATTGGGCTGTTCGCCGTGTCATGTGCCAGGTCGTGTCAGCAACCATGTCGGACACGCGGCCACGACGTGTCCGACACGTATCGGGAATTTTAAAGATTAAAATTTATTATAAAAGTCGCCGATACTCCGTCGACACGTGTCGGAGCCGTGTCCAACACGTCGTTTGACACAGATATGATAGTTTTCCGAAGTGTTGGTGCTTCAGAGGGGGTGAATCAATTTTGTCAGCCTGAACAACCTCGGGTTTTATGTTTGCAAGAAACTATGAATTTTTTGTTTATTGATACAGCTGTGCATGTGACATGATAGACGATGCATAGTATTAAACTGATTCTTTTCTTAAGCTAGTAGTTTCAGATTAATCTGAATGTAGTATGCTGCTAAAAAAGTTGACAGCGCCAGGTATTGCCTCATATGCATGAATTCCAACATCTCTTTAAGTATGAAGCTCTTCTATTCTCTCAACAATCTTGATGTTGATGCCATATTTGACATTCCCTTGAGAAGTTCTGTGGATAGGTATATTGATAAAAAAAAAAATGAATGTACAGCATGTAAATAATAGCATAGGTCCAAGTTGCATCTGACTTCGTAATTTCGGGAAGCAAAGCAACTGCATACTCATATAGACATTGATTAGACTATTTAGGGATAAGCTCTAGCAGCATAACAATTCTTACAAGTTTTTTGAGTTAGTATATTGAGCGAAAAATGAATATACAGAATGTAAAAAAAAAATAGCATAGGTCCAAGTTGCAGGACCTTTCAAGTTCATATATACTGAGCTTGGATACAACAAAAAGAAATAGCTGCAAAACCCTATCTCCTGATCTTGGATATGCAAATTGAGATAAAGTGTTTTAGAGACTAAATAGAGCACTATCGATACAAGAAAGTCAAACAGCAAAGAATCATGCTTAATTTGCCTTTGATTTAGTATACCAACTAGAAACTGAACTATTTCGCATGAAATGATATTTGTCTTTTACTACATGGAGTGAATCATTTTCTAATCCCAGTTAACAATATATTCATTACCCATGCAGGGCCTCCTTAGTTCAGTTAAGATTGCTGAGACGTTTGGTTCGTCCATTGTTCTATGGTTGATTGATCCCAAATTGTTGCCTCCCTCCACGTGATAGGTGAATGGTTTCTTTGTATTTCAATTTCCCAGTATTTTATATTGTATACTTAAGTCACAACAAACACCAAACAAACAACTACTAAATATCATATATTCAACGGGATCTAGTTCCCTTAACTACATGAAAGAGGGGAAGCATCTAGTGAAAACTGGTACTTCAGTGCAAAGCTGCAAACTCAGTAGGACAAGCATCTCATTTTGCCTGAAGGGCCGTGATTTGCGCAGGCTGGGTAAACCCCACTTAGACTATTTTATGGGGAATCAAGGATTTGCACCTCAAAGATCGGCAATTGAGGATTTGCTTAATATTCATCAAGCTTGAGCTAGCAGTGCCCGTGGTAGACTGGGAGGATAACACGGGGCGGGCGGAGAGGAATTGTTATTTCAAAGATCAGCAGGGTTCTTTTGAAAATGACTAATAAATGAGTGATTGGCTGGGCCATTCAATTCAAATTTTCGCTATATAACAAAATTAGGCAGCTAACCTGCTAGGCTTGCACCCTTGCACCGAGGTACTGGGTTTCACTAGATACTTCCAATGGAGATCTTGAATTTCCACCCGCACTGCAGTCAATTATGTTGACTACAATCACCATGTTATGGTGTGGAATCCACGATGCGGGACTGCAACAACACTTGTGAACAGCGCGTGCGGTACTGCAGCAATGGCATGTGTGAACAGTAATCGAGTACTGTAGCAGTAGGATTAAGAAAGTATTACCTTCCCTAATAAGAATATCTATTTCCCTAGATAGTTGATTAGTTTCTTTGTATAGGGATTAGTTAATCGGAAAGGTTATCTATTAGTTAGGAAGGTCAACTATTAGTTAGGAAGGTCATCATTTAGATTGATTTTATCCATAATTGTTAGAAGAGCCCTCTATATAAGGAGGCTTATTGTAATCGTTGGATTAAGAAATGAGAATACAATAGTCTAAGTCATAATCCCCTTCATCTACCAATCTATAGTTCTCCCTCCCCTAGTAGCTGACGCCACCCGGTTATCCTCTAGTGATGTTTACCCCTATGATCTAAAGATCATAACAATTTGGTATCAGAGTCAATCGCCGCCCTTTCCACCATGATGGGCGACAAGGGTTTCGATTCCGATGCCCAAGAACTCAAGGCCATGAGGGGCCTCTACACTAGCTTTGCTTAGGAATCCAAGAGTGCATGAGGCTCGCGATGGAGCTCAAGGCGGAATTCATGAGAGAGAACAGGCAGCGTACCGCTGCGCTGGTCATGCCACCACAACCGGCGACCTCCACTCATGGTCGCGCCTCCACTACCAGCGTCACATCTGGAGGTGGCTGAGGTGCTGTCGACGTCGACCGCGCTGCCATGTTGTCGGCGTCGACCACGCTGCCAACACCCTTGGCTCCACTACTAGTGCTACTTGTTCCACCACCGGAGACACTTCCAACACCACCGGTGACGCCTCCACTACAAGTAGCGCTGTCACCGTCGGTGCCCTCGGCAGGGAGGAAGATCGTCGCGGTTTCGCGGTCTTCTCCTTGTTGTCGACCAACGTCGTTCCTACAGAGGTGCAAAATATGACGGATGCCTTGTAGGGGATTGCGACGCGTCGCGCCTCTCCCAACACTGTCGCGCTCCATGGTAGGAAGGGTGTCGCTGTTGCCCCACGCCGGCTGCCCATGCCCCCGACGACTCCTGTGATGTCAAGCCACGTCAAGGGACTGTTGTCTATTAGAGGTTCGTTGCTCCTTATCCACGTGACGCGACGTCGTCATCGCGCCCTTTCGTCGACATGGGGACGCGAAGGTCTTAGTCCGTAGACGCCACCTAATAGCTCGAGGACGAGCTGTCTCACCGAGAGGGGGTGTAATGTTATGGTGTGGGATCCACGATGTGGACTGCAACAACATCGTGCGTGGTACTGTAGCAATATCGTGTGTGAACAGTAATCAGGTACTGTAGCATTGTGATTAGGAAAGTACTACATTCCCCAATAAGAATATCTATTTCCTTAGATAGTTGATTAGTTTCCTTGTATAGGGATTAGTTAATAGGAAATGTTATCTATTAGTTAAAAAGGTCATTATTTAGATTGATTTTATTCATAGTTGTTAGAAGAGCTTTCTATATAAAGAGGCTTATTGTAATCATCGGATTAAACAATAAGAATACAATAGTCTAAGTCCCAATCCCCTTCGTCTCCCAATTTATAGTTCTCCCTCTCTCCTAGCAGTTGACGGCACCTAGCTATCCTCCTGGTGATGTTTACCCCTATGATCTAAGAATTATAACACACCATGCTATAATTCTTACCTACCATGATATGGCTATCCCTGCAATAACCTTCATTAGTACATGGGTTATCAGACTAAACTCTTAAATCTTGACATAGCAGAGCTTGCATATGCAATGAGGGTGACAGAGAAATGCGACATTTATAGCTTTGGAGTTCTCATTCTTGAGTTGTTCATGGGGCACCATCCAGGTGATTTTCTCTCATCCCTCTTACCTACCACCAAGACAAGTATATTGTTGGAGGACTCGTTGGACACTCGACTCCCATTTCCTGAGGCTAAGATTTCAAGTGAAATATTCAAAGTGATGACTGTTGCTGTTCGGTGTTTAGAACCTAGCCCATCAAGCCGTCCAACAATGAAATATGTAGCTCAAGTTCTCTACAGCTGATGGACTTTGCAATCTTGATTATCTGCACCCTGACATCATCATTTCTGCCCAGTACCCGTGAATGTTCTTAGCACATTGCTGTTTCTTCTGTTGCACTTTTTTTTTTAAAAGACTGTAATTCATCATTTGTAAGATGGTTTGCTTTTGATTTACCATGTACCATGCTGGTTCAACATGGCGTGATACTTTAACTGATCACTCATACTAGTTGGTTGGCATGTCGGAATGGGTTGAAAGCAATGCAGAGAAACCTTGGATATTGTTTTTTTAGAGGAATAACCTTTGCTAACCTCTGTTGGGGTAAGCGAGAGCCCATTGTGTCAACACATATGTAATCCTTCCTAATTCCATTGAAACCAAATGCATTACCAGTTTCCCAGTTTCAATTTTCCTTATAATCGAAGGAAAAAGCAGCCAATAAAATATAATAAGAACAATGATCACAACCAACAGAAAGAAGAATTTCCTCGACAGTGCCATCGATCACCCCCCCCCCCCTTTCCCGTTCGGAGATGGAGACGGCGGTCACACCGTCGGCTATGAGCAGCGAGGGGAAAGTGATCAGACAAAACAAAAAATCGTAGATAGTAAAAATAGTAAAACAAAAAAAATCGTAGATAGTAAAAGTAGTAGTACAATTAATACTACTCAGAGCACAAAAGAAAAAAATGGTATTGGTACCCGAAGTCGACCGAAACATAGAGAAAATCGTACTCTGACTTCACGACAACATTCCGATATTTAACCTCCGTAAAGAAGATAAAAACCGTATCGGAATGTTACCGTCAAGTCGGAGTACGATTTTCTCTACGTCCTATTCGACTTCGGATACCAATAATATTTTCTTTCATGCTCTGAGTAGTACTAATAGTACTGCTACTTTTACTATCTACGATTTTTGGTTTTGTCTGATCTGATCGCTCGATTTGTAACATCCAAAAATTGTAAACTTAGGATAATTATAGTGATAATAAATGTGAAAAATATTTTGAGCATGTTTTGAAGATTTTCCTCAAATCGATTATTTCATTAGCATACAAACCATGGTTATTAAGGCGGTAAGGCGAGATGAGGCGACCTACCCCCCTCGTACCTTTTAAGCGATAAGGCGTAAGGCGAGGCGACGCCTTACAAGCCATGCTACTACGTTAATTCCTAATTACCAGCCCGTCGTCGCCTAATTGAGTAATTGCTAAATGCTAATTTGTTAATTCCTAATTACCACCACTCCTCTTGCTAGTTCTCGGCGGCTGCTCATCGCTAATTCCCAATCCCTACTACAAGATGGGCGGCCCATTTAACAACCCTAAATATAACGCACGGGAGGAGGAATTAGGATTCCTCCCCGCTCTCCACCATCCAGCGGCATGGCGCTGCTCAAGAGACGAAGATGAGACGACACGCACGGGCCGCGCCGCCTCCGCCTCCTCCTCGGCGCCGCCTCCGCGCCTCCTCCCGCCTCCTCCCTCCCCTCTTTCTCTCCGGCTCTCCTCTCAGAAACACCCGATTTTTATAATCGGGATGTTAATATTTAATTTGGTGATTTATTAAAATTTTGGCTGTGTTTTAAAATTTTTCCGGTGTTTAATTAAAATGTTGCTTTTAAAATCAAATTGTTTGAAAAACTGGAAGTAAAAGAAAAATAAATTATTTTTGATTTCATGTTTTTGCGTGGATTTCAAAAATTATGCCATCATGCATGCATTAGTATCACCGCTCTTTTTTTGTTCAACCGACTGCAGGCGAGGCGCCTGTGTGTCTCTTCTTTTCCTGTCATATCCCTTTTTCCTTCCGTGCTAACTCTTTTCGCTTCTCTCCTTCAAATCTCATCCAAAATCTCAAAACCAAGCCATGCATGTCATACCCCCGCGATCCTCATCACACGACCAACCCATTTCTACAAATTGTTTTCGCATGCATGGCAGCTTGCGCGAGTTCACAAAAAGAAGAAAAGAAGCAGCAGATGAAACGCCTGCATGCCCATTCTTTTCTCCAACTTCTCTCTTCGCAATTACAACCAAAAATCAAGAATCGGACGATGCATGTTATACTGTTGCGATCGTTATCTCGAGAGCTTTCCAATTTGACGGTTAGTTCATACATACAAGGTCGTTGGAGCGAGCCGGAGAACAGAGGAAGAACTGTACTGCTATTCTTCTTCCAAGCAAAGAGGAACTTCAAAGATTTTTAGAGAGCATCACACTCTGAATAAATTCCTGAAAATTTTACCTAAGCACCAACATTATGTCAGGTACCTCCCCTAAAAATTTCATGATTTTTGGAATTAAACTTCTATGCCCAAATATTCTTTAACTCTCTCTGCCCATTTGTTTTTATTGCTGTCCACTATTCATCCGAAATTTTTTTTCCCAGCCGTGAGAACACAGCCCTCTGCCTAATTTCTTTGCCTTGCCAACCGAACAAGTCACCTCCACAACACAGCATCCCACCACCCCTATTCCTTGTCATTTCATTTGTTTATCTTTCCCATCTACACACCCACTGCCTTCTCCTTTCTTATGAGAGCACTTCACAGCCACTCATATAATCTTTACCTCCTCTTTTCTTTATTCCCTCAACCCCAGTGCCTTCTCTCACATCCCACTACCTTTTCGTTCTCAACACATAGGGCAGCATTTCTAGCCATTTTCTTCTTCCCTCAACAAGCAGCCATTTCTTCTTCTCCTTGAGCTCAAAACTAAAAACTTCTCTCCTTCCAAACCCCACCATTCATCACAAATCTCTCAATGCATGTTATGTAGCTATGTCCCCCATCACATGAGCATCCCATTCATGCAATTCTTTTGTGCATGCATGAAGTTTAGAGCAAGTTTGAAGAAGGGGAGGAAGAAGTAGGCACTGTGCATGCTGTCATGCTGGGCACTGTCGGCCAGCTCTCACGGCCAGGAGCAGCCTGGAGTGACTCCCACATCCTGGTGTTCTTGTGGCTCGCAGTGGTGGTATGCATCCTGCTTGGAGCCAGGCATCTCGGCAGCTGCACAATGGTCCACCAGCGGCAACAGCAGCGGCGACAGACGGGCGGCTCGGCATGGTGGCCACGGCCAGCACATGCAGCAGCTCGGCCTGGCTTGGAGCATCAGCGGCGGCCCAGCGAGCAGGGGCTTGACTCACTGCAACGGCGACGTCTAGGCCGGTGTCGGCGAGCCGAGAGCAGCTGCAGCATGGCGCGGCTCGGTGGAGCAGCGGCACCCAATGCAGTGCAGCTGCAGCGTGCTGTGCTTGTAGCAGTGAGCAGGCAGCTGGGGTGCAACTCCATGCGCCGTCGGCAGCGGCGCGAAGACGGCGTTGAAGGAGCAGCGGCATGCACAGCGGCCAGCAGCGATGCGTTGTCAGCATGTTGCACGGCGACGAGGCGTGACATCCACAGCGTCGAGGCGGAGGATGCTGAGGCAAGGTCGAGGAGGCACAGCACCAAGGCACGGTTCGACAGCGGTATGCGCAAGTTGGTGACTTGAGGAGGCATCGGTACTAAGGCAGCGGGTGAGCGGCGCCTAGGCGAGGGCGTGGTGACCCAAGCAAGCCGAGGTGGTTGCCCAGTAGCGGACAGCGGTGGCATTGGTCCGGTGGTGGCCGAGCCGAGGGAGAGCCACGACGGAGGACGGCGTGGCAATGCGCGACGAATGCTTGCTGCATGGTCGGGCTTGCATGCAAGCGCCAATGCGGAGCGGGACACGGACGAGAAGGTCGAGCGGACACGGAAACGGCGATGGCGCCGACTTCGGCGGATGTGGATGAGTGGCCGAGAAGATGACACCCGGTGACGATTCGCACACCTAGCGTTGCGGTAAAATCTTTAGTGTTATTTTGTTACCGCGTTTCAAAATTAGTTGTGCATGTTGCATATAAGTCATGAGCATGGCGTCTATTTATGCATGTTTTAATTATAAAAATAATTTGGTAGCTTAAGACCGGTATAATTCTCCGGTTATGTCTTAGTTATGCATAGGCGTGTTCTTGTGATGTATGTCGGTAAATACGAATAATTTTATCGTCGTAGCGGAATATGTATCTTATTGATCGGTGGAGGCTAGATTAAATATATGATTGGATTATTTGATCGGATGATATTGTTTTGGAGTCGTATGGAAATTTGTGGTGATCTTGTATGATAAATTAATTGGAGGTTTTCCTTCATGTTGGATTAATAATTTTTGGAGTTAGGACGCATAAGAATTTTATGAATTATTACTTGGTGAATAGCTTATGTGATAATTAAGGAAATATGGATGTTGAATCGGATGATTTATTTAATAATGAGCAAATTGGTCGGATGCCTTAAGTAATAGTTATGTGAGTCATTTGTGCTAGAATTTAGAGATGGCTGAATGGATTATTTGATTGTGGATGAATATTCGGATTTGTCATGTAATTAATACATAAGCCTTATGTGTCGAGTCGATAGAATTGTGCCTCTCTTGAATTAGTGGATAAACGATTATTAGTTGATCGTAGAGGCGCATATGTGATTGGATTAGTAGTTGTCGTACACGACTAGTCCGGTGAAATGGATGTACATTGATTTATTAGTGAACTACTAAATGTTGGATGTGCTATCAAATTGTAAAGCTTATTAGGTGTCGGTAAATCAAATAAATTTCGCTCAGTGGAAATTTTGGTGTATACGAATGTGGTTGGCCGAGGCAAGACTAGTGGAGCTAGATAGTTAGTATTAGCTTAAATAGTATATCGGAGAATGATTGATGGATTTAGTCATGGTCATATGCTTATCACTTGGTGGATTTCGTATAACTACTAGATGGATTGTGTAGATGGAAGTTTATGAGTCCGGGAATTATTTGTTAGATTGACTACCCTTGGTTATGTCTTAGTGAAGGTTAGTATGGGATTTGGATCAAGCTATGAGAATATGATCAGAAAGTGGTATGTATGTGAGTGGATTCAACGCCGGAGAATCGGTTAAGTCAATGATATTGAGAAGATTAGATTTGTCGGTAGATGTTTTCCTTTAGGAATTAAATAGAAAAGAAAAGGAAATATGTAGGCCCTATTTGTCATGACAGAGACTATGTTAGCCTGTGTGCAAAAAGTATTGAATGATTTGGAAATATTCGAAATACAATTATTTTTGCACTAAAAATGCTTTTATCTTTGAAAATTCGTAGAAAATGTTTTGAAACTCAAAATGAGATAAACTCAGTTATTTTGATCTTATAATATTATTCTCTATTTATCTATGTAACCCCTTTTCCTACCACTATTCTACAAAGTTTCACCAAATAATTAATTTTGGGTGAACAGTAACCGAAGACCATTTTTCAGCATTTTTCCGAAAACTGATTTTCAAACTGCTATAACTTTCACATACTAACTCCAAATGGAATAATTATTTCACCTAAATTCATCTAAAATCATGATCTACCTACTGTATAAATTTCATGCATTTTTGAGCATTTTGAATTTTTAGCTTATTTTGGTGTTGATTGCAATATCGTTCTTTCGATAGATTTCTCGACGATACGAACGTATACATAAGTGTAACCTGAGATTGAACAAGTGGTACAGCAAAGGTGCGAGCACCCTCCTCTTGAACATATTGCTACTACTGATTTTAAAATGTTTGTATGGATTTTAATCTCGCCATTGCATGCTATTTTGAAATGTATGTTCATGGGTAGAAGTAGTTAATATCCTACTTGATGCATTGGCCCTCCTTTGAATATTGATTATCCTTTTACCTTGAATGATTAAGGCTACATGTTATATGGGATTGTTGCTAATTTGTAGAACGATGCTTAGTCGTGCTTGTAGTTGTAGTCGATAACGGTTGATGGAGCTAGTCCATCGGCCGATGGATCGGATTGAATCTTAATGAAATTTGAGGATTATATGGATTTGATTATGTTGAATTTGAGGAAAATACCCAGATCTTCGTATCTGAATATTATGAACTTGTTGATGGGTTGTTGTTGTGTGTTGGACTTGGACGGGTGATAGGGTGATGAAGGGGTGGTCCTGGATTCATGTAGCCCCGTCTGGGTATTTGAGGACCGGTCTGTGATGTGATGAACCAAGTCTTACGTGCAACCACACGCCGGGTTTATGGGCGATGGCTTGGCTTAATAATTTGTTGTGTGTTAGCTATCAAAACACGATCAGATTGGCAATTGTGTTGTTTGGTTTTAATGGCTCTCTTATCAATCTGGTGGGGGCATGTTACCCTTTTCTTTTCTTGCTCTTAAGGGTCTCTAGTTGATAGGGACTTACTTACACAACGAGGTTCACCTGTAGTGCAGGCGCTTAGTCTGCTATGGGATTCTGATCCTTGGGTGGTTTGATAGTTAGGACATGACATTGTAATGGCCTCGTTATGCTACCTCAGTCACACTCCAAAGAAAGAGTGCATTGGCCGACATTACGAGGAATGCATATCGTGTGGGTAAAGCTGTACAACTCTGCAGAGTCAAATAAATCTATTCGAATAGCCGTGTCCCCGGTTATGGACATCACTTGTGGGAAAGCATGCACAGTTAGCTTATGGGAAATTAAGTTTGGGTTATGGTTAAAAATGTTATGTCTTTATGTTAGTTTGTCCAGATCTGAGATGTTATCTCGAACGGGATGTTCGCTTGTTAATTTGTTATGGAATGAATTGTGTCACGAATGGTATTTTCATGTGATGATTATACTTGGAGATTATATTGTTGTTGATCATTACTTACTGTTATACAATGTTTTCTAAATGTTTTTAAAATGGCAATTTGAATCTATACTGTCTATCTAATTGCAAAACTTGCTTTATGCTAAAAATTGACTAGTGTAGTAGCCTTCCTTTGACACTTACATGCATCCTTATTTTTCCTGAAAAGTCTCACGAGTACAACTTTGTACTTAAAAATTATCCATTTGTTCAGGTGAGAAGTCATTCAAATTGGATAAAGTACTGCAGACGCTACGACTTTAACTCCAGTTGGTTGCTTGTGGGTTTGTGGGCATGCCAACTCGGTTATTCCCTTTTTAGTTTAATTTTGTCTTCCGCTGCGATTTATTCGTGTTGTTTATATTTGGCTGATTGGCCCTCTTATGCAAACTTGTATATTATGTTTCTTTTCAATAATGTTGTATTTACATTTCCTTTATTCTTGTATATTGTGTATGGATGTGAGTACAATGTTGTGTTTGGATATGTGCATGTTAGTCGCTGATCCTTGGGACTAACATGAGACACCTATCCGGGCACTCGGAATCGTTTTCGTTTCATGTTAAGTATTGTGCTCTTTAAGCGTAATTACTTAGCTTGAAACGGATCCGATCTCGGGTCCCCACTCTCCTCCCCTCGCCCCTTCACCGCGCCGCCTCCTCCTCGGCGGGGAGGAGGCGCCGAGGAGCCGCGCGACGGCGACGGGAGGAGCGGCAAGCGAGGCGGCACGGCGGCGACGAGGAACTGAGGGAGGAGCAGCAAGGCGGGGCGAGGCGACAATGACGAGGAACATGGGAGGAGCGGCAAGGCGGGGCCGACGCAAGGCGGGCGACGCTTACGCCTGGGCGGCGCCTTACCGCCTAAGCGGCAGCAAGCGCCGCTAGGCGACGCCTTAATAAGCATGATACAAACAGTAGTCTTAAATGAATTTTTGAGGAAAATGCAGAACAATAAAAATTATAGAATAATTACACAAGCAAGTGCACTGTGTCAAGAGCCTTCACAACAATTTTCATACTTTTTGGAGCTCATTTGCTATATTTAAAAATTCATATAACTCTCGGCCTTTTTTGGGAGGGAATCCGACAAAGGTGAATCCGGCACTCTGGGGAGCAGTATTTGACGTGTGGCGAAACGGGTGAGTCCGCCCCTCACCCCAGCATGGTGAAAGATGTTATTTTTGTAAATGTGGCGGAGAGGAGGCTCTTTTTGTTATTGACTCCACACAAAAAATGATGTAAGCGTCAAAAACTCATCGACGAGCGGTGACCCCTGTTTGCTTCGAGAACAGGAGAAGGGAACTTGGGACTTGGGGAGGATATGGCCTGTTTGGTTCAATACCAAAATGAATCAAACTAAAATTTTGATAATACCTTAAAATTTTGACTAGCGTTTGGCTCGACTCCAATATTTGGCGTCGTCTTGAAAATTTTGGCCCTGTGCAAACTTTTTCCGGGCGGCCAAAACGTTAACCCCAATTTTAGTTGGGCAGCAGGAACCCATGGACAGGTGGCACATGATGATTTGAGGTGGTTAGTGCATTAATTACTTGGTTAGTTTGATTTATCCATTTCAAATGGCCATATTTCCTAAACCGAGTATCCGATTTGTGATTCGTTTGAATCGTTGTGTTCTTTGTCATTTAATCAACAAAACAAGACCCATGTTGGCATATTTTGATGCAATAAAATATATGTTATACGGGATCCACATGTCATATTCGTAGTTTTGGCAAATTTCGGAATGGTTGTAATCTAAACACATCACTTTCAGTATTGCCCGTGATTTGATACAACTGCGATCCAAACATCATTTTTTTCCCTAAGTTTTTGCATTACTTGGGTTTTGATATTATCAAAATTTTAGTACAGCTACCTAGGTTAAGAACCAAATAGGCCCGATAACTTCAGCCGGGCCAATCAAAAATAAAAGGATCAGGGTTGATCTCCGTACTTTCCTTTCACAGTATAATTGGGCTGGCGCAATGGATTTGGGCCTTTGGGCCTCCTCAAAAATTATTTTGCAGGCATTCTCTTTCTAAAAAGGTTGCTCTAGTTTACGTACAGTTCTTCTGATTTTTTTTTTCTGATCATTTCACGGGAAAATTTTCTGAACATGTTTCCTACGTGTATAAAGTTCTTCGAGTTCCAAACAGGCCCTTGTCTGGAAACAGAAGGTTAAATCCGAGAAAACAATTAGCAGAATTCAGTACTTTTTTCCAACAGTTGTTAGCATGCCCGGCCGTGAGGGGAAGCGTCTTCCTCGACAGAGGTGTTTTCCGTTTCCGCAGGTTGACGGATGCATTAGCGGTTCTCAATTAAGTCCTTGAGAGTACGATGCTTCTTGCTATTCAAGACGAGGTCATCCGTTGCCTGTCACAGTGATGTTTCAGCATTGATGCCAATATCCAAGATGTAACAAAGCAAGTATTATATGCTCCAAAGCGCAAGACAATCTGAGGTCCTGACATGTAACAAAATACAGCTAGTAGTACTATCTCCAATGCTTTATTATTTTTAGGCAACACCTAAAAGATTTGCGTGTCTTTGTATTAAGATAGAAAAGCGAACCAGAAATAAATTAAAATAAATTACAAGAGCGTTCAACCCCAAGGACCAAAAGAAGAAAATCGAAAGAATATTACAATGGACTGAAGGATGCCCTAAGCAACGCAGCTCGGCTGCTATTCTAATTTCGTCTAGGTCTCGTCTCACAAAAATACGTTCAACTTTGACGCCAGAGCCGCAGCTCTTCCAACTCTCGGCCCAGTAGGTCTCGCAATTCTGAGGACTTACCCTCAATGAACCTTGAGTTTCACTCCTTCCAGATCATCCATAGGGTTAGAATGACAATAGAATCGAAACCACTCCGAGAATCAACATACCCTGCCACCAACCCAAAGGAGTACCACTCTGTGAACGGGTTGGGCAGGGTATGTTGATGGCAGGCATAATGCACCTCCAAAGCAAGCGGACCCAATCACATTGCGCGAACAAATGCTGAACAGGTTTCGGCTCCTGATTGCACAATTTGCAAACCCCATGGTTCGGTAATCCTCTTCGCTGGAGACGATCAATAGTCCAGCATCTGCCTTGCGACGCTAACTAGACGAAGAATTTACACTTCAACCGATGGCGCACAACATTTCCAAATTTGCTTGTAATCTGCTAGTTTTATGGCACCTAGAAAGAAAGCCTCGTACGATGATTTGGTTGCGTACTCGTGTGAGGAGGTACAACGCCAGAGAAGTTTATCCTCAGCTCCTGGCTCAAGTTGAATGGCAAATAAGGCTGTTATACTATGATACCCCTTCTTATGTGCAGCGGCTTTAAATCGGATCAGAATTTGTGAGAAACAGTACGAGCGTGCACGATATCAATAAAAAAGTAGATTAATCTCATAGAGAGAATCAAATAACGACGATGAAACAATTATGACAAGAGAGAAAAATTTGGCAAAATCGACCGCAAATTCCTTAAGCACAACCTCAAAAGAGTGCAAGGGGTTGTCACTCTCTCGCAACCCTCTTAAATCTTTTAGGACCCTCAGATCCTTGACCTTTACAAGAATATAGTGCTAAAGAATAACCTAGTCTCTAATCCTATCGTGCGCCTCTTGTTTTGGATGAGTTGGTTTGTGATTTGTGTTCTCCATGATCACCCCTCATAGCTTTATATAGTGGACCCTAGTTCTTCTCCAAAAGAAAGTAGGAATCCTAATCCTAATCCTATTAGGATTCATATAGGAATTCTTGTAGCACACTTCCGTAAGTCCTAGTTAATTAGAATATGAGTCACACATACTTACCAATCTCCACCTTGACTCTTATCCGTTGATGTCATCGTGCTCCTTCAAGAACTCGCTCCAAGTCGTCTCCACTTTTTTGGTTTTTTCATCCCACCTTTGGGAGTGCCCCTACCACAGTGGCTCATGCACATCACCGCAACATGTGTGTGTTGGTATCCGGGCTAGCCCACCAGAAAACTCCACGTTAGAGCTCCTTTGTTGTGTAGTTTGGTAAACCACACCTCATGTTCCTACAACACGTTTCTCCGCAACTCGCTTGTGCCAGATGCATGAGGACCTTCTGCTGAGGTCACCCTTCTGCTTCTATCCGACTCTCCCGGAGGGAGAGCATTACCCGGTGATCCACGACGCTAGGCCAGACGACCTGCACTTGTCACATCAGCTCCAGCTCACGCAGTCCTTGACGTCCACTGTCGTTAATGTCGTTGACGAGGTCGGGATACTTCAGAGGCTTCTCACCAGCAGCTACGGTCACTCCGACATCCTCCGCGACAACATGATCAGGAGTGGTGAAGCCCACATTGCTGCCATACAGGAGAGAGATGCTGTCGCATAGGAGAGGGACGCCGCCACTGCAGAGAGAGACGTCGCCATTGCAGAGTTGGCACATCTCACTACCGCTTCTGCGATCATCGCTCCAACACCAGCACCAGCTCCAGCTCCAGTTCCTCCACCAGCCATCGCCTCCAGCGACAGGATGCTCGATCACCCACTCCGACCCCGTGGAGCCTGCACAAGGATGACAGCGCGCAAAAGCGTGCGATGCCCTAGTCCGCTGCCCTTCGACGACCTTCCAGTGTCCAGCCGTGGACGCAGTCTCAGCCGTTCCTGCTCCTGCTCCCGCTCGTCGAGCTACAGCCAGAGCCGTTCCCGCTCCCCAATGGTGTAGTCAGGATAGTCTAGATCAGTTAGCAGTGCTTGCTAGGCAGTATTATGGGTTGCAAGCACATCCTGTTTCCTTCTTTTGTAGACATTGTGTTTGTATCTTGTGTCGTGACTTAGCTTAGCCTATAAGCTTTGTTTCAGGAGTCATGTAACACTTAATCCCTTTATTATAATACAGCCATTCTAGGCTTAACTTGTATTGTACTTATTCGATCTTCTTGTTTGGTTTAAGATCTTCTGTGTGCACTACAAAGAGCTAGTGAACCCTCATATACTCCCTCCAGTTCTAAGCCTCAGCTTCTCTGCAGGATGCCGCCAAGAAGAGCCGCCGCCCCAGTCCGTGGAGCTTACACAACTAGCTGAGGAAGAGGCTGTGGACGTGATCGCGGCCGAGGACAGGATCTGCCTCCCCCACCACCAGTTCACCCGACAATGGCTCAAGTGATGCTCCAGCAGACTCAGCTTCTTCAGGCTGTGCTCAACAATCAGCAGACTGGACCAGCTGGTCCCAACTCCAAGCTGGCTGACTTTCTCAGGACAAGACCCCTCACTTTTGCTGCAGCCAACGAACCTCTAGAAGCTGAAGACTGGCTCAGAAACACTGAGAAGAAGCTTCGACTTGCCCGCTGCTCAAATGAGGATAAGGTGGACTTTGCTACCCACCAACTAAAAGGAGCTGCCACTGCATGGTGGGAAAACTACCTCGCTGCTCGAGGTGGTGACAGTCTTGTGTCAGAAGGCGAAGAAGATGAAGAAGCAGTAGCACCAGGCATTATAGCACTAGAAGCACCAGCATCTGCAACTAGAGAACAACCAGTCCCTACCGCCGGAGCCGCCGCAGAAGAAGTTGCTAAAACACCGCTTGATGAAGATGAACTCGCTTGGCAGCCAATTCCTTGGGTGGAATTCAAAGCCGCTTTCAGGACCAACTTTGTACCAACCGATACCATGAGAATGAAGAAGAACGAGTTCAGAGCTCTCAAGCAAGGTCATATGACAGCCAATGAATACTTAACCAAGTTTAACCAGCTTGCCCGCTATGCTCCTAGTGACGTAGCAGATGAAGAGGAAAAGATTGATCGCTTCGTTGAAGGCATGCATGAAGACATGCGTGAAGACACGCGAGTTCAGCTCATCCTCCGTGACTTTTCTAGCTTTCATCACTTGGTCAACAAAGCCTTAGTGTTAGAGAATGAGAAAAAGACTACAGAAGCCAGTTGCAAAAGAAAGATGTCATTCCAGAGGTCCCAAGGCAACTTTCCCCAGAAGTCAACCTTCCAGGGCAGCTCATCCTTCAGATCATCTACAGCCACACCACAGAAAAGTTTAGCTCCAGCTCCAAGACCCCAAGGAAGTGGTTTCCGCGCTCTCCGCCCCGCTGGACAACCTGCAACAGCCAACCCAGTAGCTAACCTCCACTACTTCAACTATGGAGAGAAAGGTCACTTTGCCAACATGTGCCCTCAACATCAGAACACTGCCCCAAGGTTCAACACAGGAGCCACCCCAACTCAAGGCCAGGCCTCACATCAAAGCAAGAGTCAGCTGACCTCTCAAGCTTCAAGGTCTACTCCGATACCAAGCCATGGTCGAGTGAATCATGTGACCGCTGAAGAAGCCCAAGATGCCGCATGAGTGCTAATGGGTACATTCTCTGTTAATTCAGTACCTGCACAAGTTTTGTTTGATTCTGGAGCTTCACACTCTTTTGTGTCAAGAAAATTTGTTGAAAGGCTTAAGTTGCCGACCTATAAGCTATCAAAACCCGTGGTACTTAGTTCACCCAGGGGACCCCTCTATGCTACCTCTGTTAGTCCCGGAGTAGAGATTGCTTTGGAAGATTCAAGATTCCTGGCAAGCCTCCTTGTGCTAGAATCCCAAACTCTGGATATCATCCTAGGGATGGATTGGTTGGCCAAGTATCAAGGATTAATAGATTGTGCCAATAGAAAAGTGGTGCTCACCAAGAACCCAGAGACAACAATAAAGGTTAGTGTGGATCGTGCCTCTCCTTTGGACCGAGCAATCCACCACCTTGGAGAGTTGTCCCTAGAGACAACACCTGTAGTCCAAGCTTACCCCGATGTCTTCCCAGAAGAATTGCCAGGCCTGCCACCAGACTGAGATGTTGAGTTTGTAATTAACTTGAAGCCAGAGACAGCCCCAATTACTAAGAGACCATACAGAATGGCCGCCGACGAACTTGAAGAGTTGAAGATGCAAATTGAAGACTTGCAAGAAAAAGGATTCATTAGACCTAGTTCTTATCCCTGGGGTTCGCCAGTACTCTTCGTGAAGAAGAAGGATGGTTCCGCCAGATTGTGTGTAGATTACAGCGCACTCAATGATGTCATCATCAAGAACAAGTATCCCTTGCCTCGCGTTGATGACCTGTTCGATCAGTTATCAGGAGCAGCAGTTTTCTTCAAGATAGACTTGAGGTTAGGATACCATCAACTCAAGATCAGGGATGAGGATATTCCTAAAACAACCTTTACCACCCGGTATGGCCTGTATGAGTTCACAGTTATGTCGTTTGGCTTGACCAATGCACCAGCCTACTTCATGAACCTCATGAATAAAGTATTTATGGAATACTTGGACAAGTTTGTAGTCGTGTTCATAGACGACATCTTGATCTATTCTAAGACCAATGAAGAGCATGCTGAACATCTGCAATTGGTCTTAGAAAAGCTTAAAGAACATGAGCTTTATGCCAAGTATAGTAAATGTGAATTTTGGCTTCATGAGATCAGTTTCCTCGGACACATAGTATCCGCTGGAGGAATCGCGGTTGATCCATCCAAAGTAGAAGCTGTAATGGACTGGAAGCAGCCTAGATCAGTAACTGAGGTGCGTAGTTTTCTCGGTTTGGTCGGATACTACAGACGCTTCATTGAAGGATTCTCTAAGATTTCCAAACCAATGACCCATCTGCTTAAAAAGGAAAAGAAGTATGAATGGACAGAAGCTTGTGAAAAGGGTTTCCAAGAATTGAAGAAGAAGTTAACTTTTGCACCAGTGTTGATCCTGCCGAATATTCATCAGGACTTTGAAGTCTACTTTGATGCTTCGCACCAAGGTCTTGGTTGCGTACTCATACAAGGAGGAAAAGTTGTAGCTTATGCATCCAGACAACTCCGCCCTCATGAAGACAACTATCCAACCCATGATTTGGAGTTAGCAGCAGTAGTGCACACCCTCAAAATTTGGCGGCATTACTTGATTGGAAATCATTGTGATATCTACACAGACCATAAGAGTCTCAAGTACATTTTCACTCAATCAGATCTCAACCTCCGACAAAGAAGATGGTTAGAGCTGATAAAAGATTACAATTTGGATGTCCATTATCATCCCAAAAAGGCTAATGTAGTTGCCGATGCATTAAGCCGTAAGTCCTACTGCAGTAATATTATGATTCAAGAGCATCAACCTGAGCTCTACAAAGAATTCGAAACACTCAACCTTTGTTTGATAGAACAAGGCACTGTAGATGCTATGGAAGCACATCCAACTCTAGAAGAGCAGATCAAGACCGCCCAAAAAGAACATCATGGAGTCTAGAGATTCAAGAATCTCATGGCAAAAGGAAAGGCCCCCCAAGATGATAGAAGATTAGCAAGGAATCCTATGGTATGGGAAACGTCTCTTTGTTCCCCACCAGAAGGAACTCAAGGACTTGATACTGAAAGAAGCTCACAGCTCAGCTTATACCCTGGATCTAGGTAGCACCAAGATGTATCAAGACATGAAGATTTTGTATTGGTGGCCACGAATGAAAAGTGACATTGCCGAGTGTGTAGCTTGTTGCGATGTATGCCAGCAAATCAAAGCCGAGCATCAAAGACCTGCAAGTTTGCTTCAACCGCTACAGATCCCTCAGTGGAAATGGGAAGAGATTGGAATGGATTTCATTACCGGTCTACCTCGAACCAAGTCCAGATGTGAGTTAGTATGGGTTATAATTGACAAATTGACTAAAGTCGTCCATTCCATCCCCGTGAAGACAACCTACAAGGGAGACAAGTAGCCGAGTTGTATATGGCTCGTATTGTATGTTTACATGGAGTACCTAAGAGGATAGTCTCGGATCGAGGTTATCAATTTACCTCGCATTTCTGGGCTAGTTTGCATGATGCACTTGGAACACACCTTGCTTTCAGCACGACATATCATCCGCAGACTAATGGTCAAACAAAAAGAACAAATCAGATTCTAGAAGACATGCTTCATGCCTATGCTTTGGAATTCACCGTAGACTGGGAAAAGTGTCTACTGTATGCCGAGTTTGCATACAATAATAGTTTTCAGGCAAGTTTGAAAATGTCCCCATTTGAAGCGCTCTATGGAAGAAAATGCAGAACTCCTCTGCATTGGTCAGAATCCGGTGAAGGATATGTCTTCGGACTAGATACTCTCAAGCAAGCTGAAGAGAAAGTTCAACTTATCAGGGATCACCTTCAAGCAGCTCAATCAAGACAAAAGAGTTATGCCAACAACCGTCGAAGAGAATTAACCTTTGAAGTTGGAGATGCGGTGTATCTCAAGGTATCGCCGCTTAGTGTAACTCGAAGATTTAAAGTTAAAGGAAAGCTCGCACCAAGATACATAGGCCCGTTCCCAATCACCGCCAAGCGTGGAGAAGTCGCCTATCAGCTAGAGCTACCGAAACGTTTGTCAAACGTTCACAATGTGTTTCATGTCTTCCAGCTCAAGAAATGTCTCCGAGTACCTGAAGAGCAGACGCCTGTAGAAGCCATCGCCCTCCAGCAAGATCTGACTTATCAAGAGCATCCAATCAAGATCCTCAACATCATCGAGAAGCAAACAAGACGCCAAATCTTTTGCCTTTGCAAAGTTCAGTGGAGCCACCACTCAGCAAAAGAAGCCACCTGGGAGTGCGAAGATCAACTGAAGCAGGACTACCCATCCCTGTTCTTAGAGCAGCTCGAATCTCGGGGTCGAGATTTCGTTTAAGGTGGGTAGGTTTGTAATGCCCCATTTTTCGGACGTCAAAATAGTAATTACCTTTCGGTTTTCGTCTTTCGCCGTAATTCAATTTAGTAAACTATTTTCAAAACCTTCTAGCTTCTTTCAGCCCAGGTTTGTGTTTCAAATATCTTTGAGCCTTGAAATTCAAATTCTAGTTTGAATCTCCTTCTTTTGAATGCTAAGGCCCTTTCTCCTTGGGCCAGCCTTTCTTTCCACGGGCCAGCCCACCTCCCTTGGGCCCCTTTCCTTCTTTCCTTGGCCTGCCCTGGCCTACCATCTCCCAGCCCACTCGGCCCAATCTCCCCTTGGCCATTTCTGTTCTTGGACAGCAGCCACCCGGTCACCTTCTTCTTCCTTGGGTCAAGCCTCACACGGCGTCTCTCTCTCTCTCTCTCTCTCTCTCTCTTGCACGCCGCCACTGCCATCAGCCTCCTCTACCATCACCGGCTCCTCGAGCTCCCTGGCAATGCCTCCCTCCTCTGCATGCTCTCTGAGCCGCCGCCCCACCTCCGTGAGCGCCGCTCACAGCCACGACCATGGAGCCCACCGCCTCGCTCTGTCCTCTCCGCCGAGCACGGCCACGTCGCGCCGTCCTCGCTGCCCTTGACCGACCAGTCCGAGCACCGCACCCACGCCATGGCGCCCCGCTTTGCCCAGTCCAAGCTGTGTGCCCGCATCACGCTGTCCTTGTCGTCCTCACCGCACAAGAGCTCAGGGACCAAGTCGTGCGCGCTGCGCAGCGCATGCGCTCACCCGCGCCAGCGCGGACACCCAAAGTCTTCGCTCGTACCGTTGCCACGCCCCCACGCCCGTCCTTTGGTCGGCCCAAGCCAGGCATAGCGAACGCGAGCCGTGCCAATGCGCCCTTGACGCTGAAGCCTTCCCTTCGGCTATTTGAGCCCTCCTGTGATCGCTTGCTTCTCCCTACATCGCTCCATTTGCTCCTGGTAAGCCCCAGCTGAAATATCGTTGCTCTCCCCTTCACGGCCACACCGCCTCCCCGATCCACCGCTGTGCCGGTGAGCCGCTGCCCTAGCCGACCGCGTCACGGGATGCCCCACGACGCGAGGGTTCTATCCCCCTCCTCCCTGCTTCCTCCCCGCCGCCGAGACGAGCACCGCCGCTACCCCTCTTCCTCTGCCCCAAGCCACCACTGCCAGACCGGCTCGTACGCCCCCGAGCCACCCCGACCACCTCGCCGGATTCCCCGAGCCGCCACGCAGCCGGTGCGCACCCCCTTCCTCTTCGCACCACCGCACCGTCGGAGCCTCCAAGGCCGTGCCGCCGCCGCCCCCTTGGGCCTTGCCGCCGCCGTGCTCGCCTCTTTTCGGTGCCACCGCCACCTCCCGAGGGTCCACCACCTTCCCGGGACTCCGTTCCACCCGTCGCCGCCCGCCCCCGCCACCCACCTTGCTGGCACCACCACCGCCCAAGCCGCCCGAGCGCCATCCTCTGCCTCTTCCCTCTGTGAACCGAATGAGAGCCCAAGATGCAATCAAATGGAGAATTGTTTTAATTGAATTGGCCCACCTGCCATTTGCCTTGAACCCCCCAACCGTGACTGCCTCGCGGGCCCACTCGAATAGTAATACTGGATGTTTATTTAAACCGCCCGGGATTTGCACCCATGTGACTGACAGTGGACCCCGCACATGTTCCATGCCCGTGGACCAGCGCCCTGTGCGCGTAGACCCAGTCCATTGCACTGTGCTGTGCACCCATTCCCCCTCTCTCTTTTTACTCCATTTCAATCTTTGAAAATCCCGTTCTCCTCCGTTATAACTCCAAAAATTATGAAACTTGTTTCTAAAATTTTGTAAATTCAAGATCGTGCTAATGGCATAGGTTTTGTTCAATTTGGAGTTCAATTGTGTATTCTTGTGTATTTATTAGCTTTCTTTGCCTATTTATGTCTTTTTCCGGTATGATCATCCGATCGGGATTTGAAGACGTGGGAGACCTTCCAGTTGATCAAGCCCAAGAATATCAAGACTCTCTTACCTATATCCAAGGCGAGTCAATACTTTGATCATATTGAGCCTACATTTTATGCAAATTATATTTATTGAAATTAACAAAATTGTATGCTTTAATTCTTTAATCAAATGTATGTTAAAGCTTAAAGCAAAGCCCGAGGCTCGGGAGGAGGCGGCGGGCTCGAGGCAGGAGGCACGGTGGGCTGGGAGGCGCTTGTCAGAGGAGGAGGCTCGGCGGGCTCGGGGGGAGGCGCGCCGGGCTGGAGGAGGAGGCGGCGTCAACGGGATCGGGGGAGGAGTCAGGCTGGGCTCGAGGAGGCGGCGTCAAGGACGGCGGCGACGGGCTCGGGGGAGGAGGGAGCGAGGAGTTGAGAAACTTAATCATTTGAGAGTGGCGGGCGCAGCAAACCCTAGCTAGAGTCCGAATATAAATAGGGATGGACATCACAGACGGTTCTAAATTAGAACCATCTGTGATACACACTATCACAGACGGTTCTCACTTAGAACCGTCTGTGATATGTGATGTATCACAGACGGTTTTAATAAACAACCGTCTGTGATATACATGTATCACTGACGGTTTTAATAAATAACCGTCTGTGATATGTGATGTAAGACGGTTCGTAGTTCAAACCGTCTGTGATATTATTTTGTATTGGTTAATATCTAGATCTATTTATTGGCTAGCCTCAAGAAATGCTAGCCATGCCCTCTGAAACAAGCAGAAAAGACAACAAGTACATGTATATACATCCAATTCACATTCATTTGAGAAACAATCATTCATTTGAGAAACAATCACATCCATTTCACAGTACAAATCAATTAATTAACTCAAATGAACTAAAATTAACCATTCATCAGAACGTACATATATATACACACATTGTTCAATTAATCTTTAAAAATTAGCCCTTCATGATGATCGACGCGTATGTAGCTAGTTTCGTCACATTCTTCTTCCTCGACCCTTATGCCATTTCCGAAAGGAGGTAACTCGTCAAATTGATTGTATTCTTCCTCGTCCACTACATTCTCAACTCCGACAATCCTCCTTTTTCCATGAAGAACTATGTGGCGCTTCTTATTTGCCGGGTCGGTAACATAGAAGACTTGAACAACTTGGTTAGCCAGTACGAATGGTTCGTCTTTGTATCTGACACGTTCGAGGTCCACGGTAGTGAGACCGTACTTGTCGACCTTCACCTGTGGGAGATGGACCCAACGGCACCGAAATAGGGGGATCTTGAAAAGCACGTAGTCGAGTTCCATATCTCCTCTATTTGCCCATAGTAGGAACTCCTCAGCCCATCGGTACTGAATGCATCTATGCGGACACCGCTATTCTGGTTAGTGCTTTTTATATCATGAGCCTGCGTATAGAATGTGTACCTATTTATGTCGTATCCTCGCCATGTTACAACTGTAAATGTTGGCCCTTTTGCCAACCATGTCAGCATATCACTTGACGAGCTCCTAGCAAGTTGCTCCTTCAACCATTGGTTGAACCGTCTGTTGTGTTGTCTCGTGATCCAAACATCCGGCCGCACCGGATTCTGTTGCCAGAGAACGTCCTTGTGCTGGTCGATATACGGGGACACTTCAGTCATGTGTTGCAAGACCGTGAAATGGGCTTGAGTATATGCATCCATATCTGGAGTGATTGCTTTCCTTCCGATGGTCCCGATACCCTCGAGCCTCCCCTCATGGCGAGATCGAGGCACACCTATCGGTTCGACCTGAGCCATGTAATTGACGCAGAACTCAATGACCTCTTCGGTTCCATAACCTTCAACGATGCTGCCCTCTGGTCGAGATCGATTCTGTACATATGACTTGAGAATTCCCATGAACCTCTCGAACAGGTACATGCTACGTAGGAACACGGGCCCGCACATCTTTATCTCCCTCACAATATGAAAAATGAGATGGACCATGATATCGAAAAACGACGGAGGGAAATACATCTCAAGATCACATAGAGTCGTCACCACCTCGTCCTGCAGAGCATCTAGTCCTTCGGGATCGATGACCTTCTGAGCAATCGTGTTAAAGAAATAACACAGCCTCATGATTGTCTCTCAGACCTTGATTGGCAAAATACTTCTAATTGTAACAGGGAGCATTTGTGTCATCAACACATGACAATCATGAGACTTCATGCCAATTAACTTCAAATCTTCCATCGAAACAAGTTTCTTCATGTTGGCGGAGTAACCGGACGGAACTTTCACACCATGCAAGCACCAGCATAGTTCGGTTCTCTCGTCCTTGGACAGAGTGTAACAAGCAGGGGGAAGGTACGTTCGTCCTTTATCGGTCCTTGTTGGTGCTAACTCGGGTCTGATGTCCATATCAACCAAGTCAAGCTGTGCGTTGTGTAGGACCCGGGATTAACACTCCCGAATCCTCTGTGCATTTCTGAACTAGTCCCATGATCAGTAGCTAGTTCACACAGTAAACAAATATGGTAACAAAATCATATCACAACTTTATTAATAAATAACAACAGAGTTGATTACAAAGGAGGCTTACAGGCCAACAATAAAATAAACACAGCGGAAGACGAAGAAGATGTAGTAGAGTCCAGTTAATCTGCCACAGGCAATCGACTGGGGTAGCGGCCTAGTCATCGAGATCCACACCGAAAGCGAAGTTCTTCTCCTCTGAAATTTGTTTACATAAAGCAAGTATGAGCACAACTACCGTGCTCGCAAGTTACACCCAATATGGAATGGTAATGCATGCATAAGGTAAACAAAGGACATTGGCAGGGTTATTTTGCGTAAAGCAGCAGTTTTAGTTTAAATAATCATATTAGATTGCAAGGCCATTTTCATACAGTATGTAAAATCATAATTTAAATGACGAATGTATAATGTGGGTAACCTCCAACAAAGGTGATGGATATCCTCCAATCACAATGGCTAACCGCCCAATTTTCCCACAGGACTAACCATCCTGAAAACATCTGTTGAGTTCAATTTAAAACCAAAAACAAGTCTAACTCAAAGTGGCTTTGCTAGCATGTCCATGATCATGACGCTATTGAATAGTTTTCTACTCTGCAGAGTTTGTACAGCTTTACCCACAAGACACGAATTCTCTAGTTTATCCGGCATATATCTATGCCACCGCTCACTACCTAAGGTGAGCAGTCTAGAGCACGTGACAAGGCCTTTACAATGATCTACCTCGAAATACTCATGCCCGCTAAGGTTTCGCCCCCTTTGGACTAACCATCCGCAGGTTCAGGGCCCCCTCTTGCGCCAGGTGGGACTATAGTCTATCCGACACCCACTCATACAAATGGCACGACTATCTACGAGGTATCCCAAATTAATGAGCCAGGTCCTACTCCCCATACTGAGGACATGTGGTTGCACGGTGAGGCATAGCCCATTATAGGCATAGCAAAGGAACGCTCAAAGACCGGTCCTTAATCGACTTGGGCGTCTTTCAAAATCAAACCCTGGGTTTTAATCCTAACCAGATTAAACCCGTGCATAAACCTGCACCCACCTTTCATCCGTTACGCCCAAGTCCAAACCATTTTTATTTTGTTTTAGTGAAAACCATCTTTACAAACTCTCTATGGTAAAACAATACCATAGATTTAATTTTAAACAATTTGTAATGGTTTGGCTAAATCCTCCCAAAAATCAAAATCATGGTCTAAACTTTTGCTAGGCATTTCCAAACAATTTATCTATGGTGACAAGGGATGACATTTCAATATTCAAGGTTGGCTATACAATAGCTAATGGAATAACTAAGCATTTAAACAGGGTACTAAAATAATTGACTAAAAATATGCATGCAATAATAATTTTAAAAACAGAATTAAATAACTTTAAAATAGTAGGTGCAACATGGTCAAAGTGTAACTTGCCTTGCTTGATGGATTATTCTCAAACGGCGTTGAAATTCGGTCGTCCGAAGTCGTCGTAATCTATACGCGTAAACGATCTGAATTCAAATAATATTCAAATAAAATCCAAATAAAAATCCAAAAATTATAACATAAATACTGCTAGGAAGGTATCGATTTTATATGAATTTAGGAAGTTGAATCGACGCAATCGGAGTTCGTATGAGTGAGAACGAAATTCCGGAAGGTTGAAAATCACATGAAATGATATAATTCCGAAAATTAACTATTCACAGGAATTGTAGTTTCGGATGGCTAAGAACAAAGAAAGATCTTTATGGCCATAGAGAGAAAGTACGACGTAGAACACGTTGAGGCGAACTTAACGGTGTTGACGGCTCGGCGAGAGGATCTTTGATGGCGGCCTTGATCAACAGAGAAATCTTCGGCGGACGACGGCGCTAACGTCGGTATTGGGCAAGCGGAGAGGAGTTAGCGGATGAGGTTTGTGGCGATTTGAAGAGGGACCATGGGGAACGCATAGCGCCCGCCTCGGTTGGGGTGGAAAGCGACGGTTGACCGACAATGAGCAACGGCGCAAAAAAGGACCAAATAATTAATAGAAATTAAATAAAATCTAAAAATTATGAAATAAATACTAAAAATAGTAGATGAATTTAGATGAATTTAGGTGAAAGAATCAACGGATTTGGAGCTTGCATGCGAGAGAACGAATTTTGGAAAGAATAAAAAGGACATGTACAAAAGTACACGCAACACTAGTTAAATGGGCACTGTAGACTTTCTTCAACCTTCAGCCAAACAAAAACACCGTGGATGAGAGAAAGAAAGAAAGGGCGGCACTCCATTCCAGAGGCGCGGGGAATGAATGGAGGTGAGCACGGGCATGGCCTCGGCCCAAGGAGCGCATTGGTGCGGTCGGTTTGGCCAGATACGGTTCGAGGCAGTGTCTCCATGGTGATCGTCGACCGACGGGTTGGCATTGGCGCCCCGAACAAACGGAGACGAAATAACGGGTGGAGTTTGAGGCGAAACGAAGAGGTGAACACAGGGAACACAATGCTCACCTCGGTTGTAGTGGAATGTGTACGGATGGCCAGAGACGAGGACGACGACGTCGGCGCGGCGTGGGCTCACGGTGGCGACGGTACTCCGGCTATGCTCCGGCGAAGGTGAGGAGAGCACGGCGTAGAACGTCGCGAGACGAAGCTAGCGGTGTGTTCGATGGTGCCGGGGCTCCACCGTAGGAGACGCAATTGGCCGACGAACGCCGTTCGGCCTACGAGATTCAACTCCAAAATTCGGCCAAGATAGTGGGAGAGGAGAGGAGAGGTTTTGGGGATGGGTGGAGGATGGAGAGGGCCTTCCGGTGCTCCCTTTATATAGGGGAGGAGGGGTTTGAATCAGCGGGAATCCGTTAGCGAAAATGCGAAATTTTCGGTTGTAGTTAAAGAACGATTCAAACGGCCAAATTGATTGAATGCAAAGGAGGAAACGTTCAATTGATGGCGTGGTAATGTGCGCGAGATTAATGCGGACCTTCCCCTTCAAACGGAATCCATTTTAATGCACCGTGTGCGGAGAAAAGGGAGAAAGAATTGGTAGCAGCCATTAATGGAGCTTGGAGCTTCATGGTTCGGTTTTAATGGCAGCAAGGGGAGGTGGCGCGGTGGTGGATATGGGCGGCGCGGTCGCCGGCGGTGAGGGTGGTGGCCGGAGCCGGCAAGGGTGGCGGCGGGTCGGCCATTTCTGCCATGAGTGGCTCGGTGTGAAGAAAGCAAACAGGGAGTGATGCGTCCAGGAAGAAGGTGGGCTAGGAGAGAGAAGAAAGCAAGGAATAGATAAAATAAAGGAAAGCTATATTAGTGAGAATCCAAATTGGCTAGTTGGCTGTGCATGCCTTGAGTGCTTTAGGGTTAAGTGTGCTGGCCTGGGAGCAGTAAGAAGATGGGTGACCCGCCGGGAACTTGCCTGCCCGTGCGGTAATAAAAAATATTTTTTTATTATTTTTTTTCCTTCGAATTACTGTAGCAGAAGCAATAAATCAAATACCATTTTTTTTTAGAAGATAGCAAATAGAGTCCAAAAATTCTAGAAAAATTCTCAAAAATTCCTAAAATTATTTTGAACTTAATAAAAATAATTCCAACTTAAATGGTAATAGTTTTTGCTCATAATTTATTTTGCCTTTAAAATAATTAGGGAAAAGCTTTTAAAATTTCAGAAAATTCTAAAAATTAATTAATTTTATTTTTCAACTTTAACTCAAATTAAACTTCAAAAACTTTAATAAAACTTTAATTTTGACTTTTAAAACTTCATAAATTCAAATAAAGTAATCAAACTCTTTCAAATTTGAGAAAATCTAATAAAATAATAATTTTATTTAATTTTAATTTGGTAATAGAACTTTAGGCTGTTACAAACTACCCCCCTTAAAAGGAATCTCGTCCCCGAGATTCGGAGAGGCTAGAAAGAAGAATACGCACATAAGGTAAATAAATTGAGAGATAGAAAAAGTCTGTCTTCAAGTTGGCTTCTTGTCCAAGGGTGTTGGGTTGTTCAGTGTTTTGAGGTATCCATTCGTCCTTCAAGTTCCTGGTACTTGATAGGTTAGAAGTCCAATGGATCATTAGAGCAGAGACAAAAAGCAAAGGATGAGAAAGAAAGCTATCAAGAGAGAAGTCTACCCCCCTTAAACAAACGCTGCACACAAGACCAAAAGATCTATGTATGACGTACCAAAAGAAAATATTCCATACAAATTAAAGAACAATACAACGTTCTACGCGATTGATAATCATAAATTGGTGAAAAGACTCAATACACAGAATGAGTCCGGGCAATCTTAAGCTATATGGCTTGGCTGACAAAACGATCTTCGGTATACTCTTCGATGATTCTTGTATGTTGTCCTTGAAGGTTAGAGACGATGATGCTTCCTTGATGGCTTCAAGTCTTGGGATCTTCAACGCAATGGTAAAATGTGCTAACCAACTATAGAAATTTATAAGGGAAGAGGATCCATTTAACATTATAAAAACGGTGAAGAGAGAATTAGGTGAGAAAGAACTGCTATAAAGAAACTATAGATAGATGACTCAGATGAGGAGAGAACAATTTATTCTTTTTCTTGTTATAAAATAAGTTTTGAACTTTTCAACTAACGGCCATTCTAACTAGGTCACGACCTACAGTCGATATGGCTCTGATACCACTTTGTAGGACCCGGGATTAACACTCCGAATCCTCGTGCATTTCGAACTAGTCCCATGATCGATAGCTAGTTCACACAGTAAACAAATATGGTAACAAAATCATATCACAACTTTATTAATAAATAACAACAGAGTTGATTACAAAGGAGGCTTATAGGCCAACAATAAAATAAACACAGCGGAAGACGAAGAAGATGTAGTAGAGTCCAGTTAATCTGCCACAGGCAATCGACTGGGGTAGCGGCCTAGTCGTCGAGATCCACACCGAAAGCGAAGTTCTTCTCCTCTGAAATTTGTTTACATAAAGCAAGTATGAGCACAACTACCGTGCTCGCAAGTTACACCAATATGGAATGGTAATGCATGCATAAGGTAAACAAAGGACATTGGCGAGGTTATTTTAAATAAAGCGCAGATTTTAGTTTAAATAATCATATTAGATTGCAAGGCCATTTTCATACAGTATGTAAAATCATAATTTAAATGACGAATGTATAATGTGGGTAACCTCCAACAAAGGTGATGGATATCCTCCAATCACAATGGCTAACCGCCCAATTTTCCCACAGGACTAACCATCCTGAAAACATCTGTTGAGTTCAATTTAAAACCAAAAACAAGTCTAACTCAAAGTGGCTTTGCTAGCATGTCCATGATCATGACGCTGCTATTGAATAGTTTTCTACTCTGCAGAGTTTGTACAGCTTTACCCACAAGACACGAATTCCCTAGTTTATCCGGCATATATCTATGCCACCGCTCACTACCTAAGGTGAGCAGTCTAGAGCACGTGACAAGGCCTTTACAATGATCTACCTCGAAATACTCATGCCCGCTAAGGTTTCGCCCCCTTTGGACTAACCATCCGCAGGTTCGGGCCCCCTCTTGCGCCAGGTGGGACTATAGTCTATCCGACACCCACTCATACAAATGGCACGACTATCTACGAGGTATCCCAAATTAATGAGCCAAGTCCTACTCCCCATACTGAGGACATGTGGTTGCACGGTGAGGCATAGCCCATTATAGGCATAGCAAAGGAACGCTCAAAGACCGGTCCTTAATCGACTTGGGCGTCTTTCAAAATCAAACCCTGGGTTTTAATCCTAACCAGATTAAACCCGTGCATAAACCTGCACCCACCTTTCATCCGTTACGCCCAAGTCCAAACCATTTTTATTTTGTTTTAGTGAAAACCATCTTTACAAACTCTCTATGGTAAAACAATACCATAGATTTAATTTTAAACAATTTGTAATGGTTTGGCTAAATCCTCCCAAAAATCAAAATCATGGTCTAAACTTTTGCTAGGCATTTCCAAACAATTTATCTATGGTGACAAGGGATGACATTTCAATATTCAAGGTTGGCTATACAATAGCGAATGGAATAACTAAGCATTTAAACAGGGTACTAAAATAATTGACTAAAAATATGCATGCAATAATAATTTTAAAAACGGAATTAAATAACTTTAAAATAGTAGGTGCAACATGGTCAAAGTGTAACTTGCCTTGCTTGATGGATTATTCTCAAACGGCGTTGAAATTCGGTCGTCCAAGTCGTCAGTAATCTATCTGGCAGAAACGATCCGAATTCAAATAATATTCAAATAAAATCCAAATAAAAATCCAAAAATTATAACATAAATACTGCTAGGAAGGTATCGATTTTATATGAATTTAGGAAGTTGAATCGACGCAATCGGAGTTCGTATGAGTGAGAACGAAATTCCGGAAGGTTGAAAATCACATGAAATGATATAATTCCGAAAATTAACAATTCACAGGAATTGTAGTTTCGGATGGTTAAGAACAAAGAAAGATCTTTATGGCCATAGAGAGAAAGTACGACGTAGAACACGTTGAGGCGAACTTAACGGTGTGGACGGCTCGGCGAGAGGATCTTTGATGGCGACGCAGTCCAACAGAGAAATCCTTCGGCGGACGACGGGCGAACGTCGGTATTGCGGGCAAACGGAGAGGAGTTAGCGGATGAGGTTTGTGGCGATTTGAAGAGGGGACCGCGGGGAACGCAACGCCCGCCTCGGTTGGGGTGGAAAGCGCACGGTTGACCGACGGCGGCAACGACACGCAAAAAGGACCAAATAATTAATAGAAATTAAATAAAATATTAAAATTATGAAATAAATACTAAAAATAGTAGATGAATTTAGATGAATTTAGGTGAAAGAATCAACGGATTTGGAGCTTGCATGCGAGAGAACGAATTTTGGAAAGAATAAAAAGGACATGTACAAAAGTACACGCAACACTAGTTAAATGGGCATTTGAGACTTTCTTCAACCTTCACCAAACAAAAACACCGTGGATGAGAGAAAGAAAGAAAGGCGGCACTCCATTCGAGGCGCGGGGAATGAATGGAGGTGAGCACGGCATGGCCTCGGCCCAAGGAGCGCATTAGTGCGGTCGGTTTGGCAGACATCTGGTTCGGCAAGTGTCTCCATGGTGATCGTCGACCGACGGGTTGGCATTGGCGCCCGGACAAGCGGAGACGAAATAACGGGTGGAGTTTGAGGCGAAGCGAAGAGGTGAACACAGGAACACAATGCTCACCTCGGTTGTAGTGGAATGTGTACGGATGGCGAGCGAGGACGACGGCGTCGGGTGGCGTGGGCTCACGGTGGCGGCAGTACTCGGCTATGCTCCGCGAAGGTGAGGAAGCACGGCGAGAACGTCGCGAGACAAGCTAGCGGTGTGTTCGATGGTGCGGGGCTCCACCGTAGAGAGCGCAATTGGCCGACGAGCAGCCGTTCGACCTCTAGATTCAACTCCAAAATTCGGCCAAGATAGTGGGAGAGGAGAGGAGAGGTTTTGGGGATGGGTGGAGGATGGAGAGGGCCTTCGGTGCTCCTTTATATAGGGAGGAGGGTTTGAATCGTGCGGAATCCGTTAGCGAAAATCTGAAATTTTCGGTTGTAGTTAAAAACGATTCAAGCGGCCAAATTGATTGAATGCAAAGGAGAAGCGTTCAATTGATGGCGTGGTAACGTCTTGCGAGATTAATCGGACCTTCCTTCAAAGCGGAATCCATTTTAATGCACCGTGTAAAGCGGAGAAAAGGAGAAAGAATTGGTAGCGACCATTAATGGAGCTTGGAGCTTCATGGTTCGGTTTTAATGGCAGCAAGGGAGGTGGCGATGTGGTGGATATAGGCGGCCTTGATGCATGGTGGTGAGGGTGGTGGCGGAGCCGGCAAGGGTGGCTGGTCGGCCATTTCGCCATGAGTGGCTCGGTGTGAAGAAAGCAAACAGGAGTGATCGTCCGGGAAGAAGGTGGGCTAGGAGAGAGAAGAAAGCAAGGAATAGATAAAATAAAGAAAGCTATATTAGTGAGAATCCAAATTGGCTAGTTGGTGTGCATGCCTTGAGTGCTTTAGGGTTAAGTGTGCTGGCCTGGGAGCAAGAAGAAGATGGGTGACCAGCAGGAACTTGCTCTGCCTGCGGTAATAAAAAATATTTTTTATTATTTTTTTCCTTCAATTATCAGTGAAGCAATAAATCAAATACCATTTTTTTAGAAGATAGCAAATAGAGTCCAAAAATTCTAGAAAAATTCTCAAAAATTCCTAAAATTATTTTGAACTTAATAAAAATAATTCCAACTTAAATGGTAATAGTTTTTGCTCATAATTTATTTTGCCTTTAAAATAATTAGGGAAAAGCTTTTAAAATTTCAGAAAATTCTAAAAATTAATTAATTTTATTTTTCAACTTTAACTCAAATTAAACTTCAAAAACTTTAATAAAACTTTAATTTTGACTTTTAAAACTTCATAAATTCAAATAAAGTAATCAAACTCTTTCAAATTTGAGAAAATCTAATAAAATAATAATTTTATTTAATTTTAATTTGGTAATAGAACTTTAGGCTGTTACAAACTACCCCCTAAAGGAATCTCGTCCCGAGATTCGGAGAAACTAGAAAGAAGAATCGCACATAAGGTAAATAAATTGAGAGATAGAAAAAGTCATCTTCAAGTTGGCTTCTTGTCCAAGGGTGTTGGGTTGTTCGGTGTTTTGAGGTATCCATTAGTCCTTCAAGTTCACGGTACTTGATAGGTTAGAAGTCCAATGGATCATTAGAGCGAGACAAAAAGCAAAGGATGAGAAAGAAAGCTATCAAGAGAAGTCTACCCCCTTAAACAAACGCGCACACAAGACCAAAAGATCTATGTATGGCGTACCAAAAGAAAATATTCCATACAAATTAAAGAACAATACAACGTTCTCGCGATTGATAATCATAAATTGGTGAAAAGACTCAATACGAGAATGAGTCCCGCAATCTTAAGCTATATGGCTTGGTCGACAAAAGCGATCTTGGTATACTCTTCGATGATTCTTGTATGTTGTCCTTGAAGGTTAGAGACGATGATGCTTCCTTGATGGCTTCAAGTCTTGGGATCTTCAACGCAATGGTAAAATGTGCTAACCAACTATAGAAATTTATAAGGAAGAGGATCCATTTAACATTATAAAAGCGGTGAAGAGAGAATTAGGTGAGAAAGAACGCTATAAAGAAACTATAGATAGATGACTCGGATGAGGAGAGAACAATTTATTCTTTTTCTTGTTATAAAATAAGTTTTGAACTTTTCAACTAACGGCCATTCTAACTAGGTCACGACCTCACGATCGATATGGCTCTGATACCACTTTGTAGGACCCGGGATTAACACTCCCGAATCCTCTGTGCATTTCTGAACTAGTCCCATGATCGGTAGCTAGTTCACACGAGAAACAAATATGGTAACAAAATCATATCACAACTTTATTAATAAATAACAACGAGTTGATTACAAAGGAGGCTTATAGGCCAACAATAAAATAAACACATGGAAGACGAAGAAGATGTAGTAGAGTCCAGATTAATACGCCACGAGCAATCGGTGAGGTAGCGGCCTAGTCGTCGAGATCCACACCAAAGCGAAGTTCTTCTCCTCTGAAATTTGTTTACATAAAGCAAGTATGAGCACAACTACCGTGCTCGCAAGTTACACCCAATATGGAATGGTAATGCATGCATAAGGTAAACAAAGGACATTGGCAGGGTTATTTTGCGTAAAGCAGCAGTTTTAGTTTAAATAATCATATTAGATTGCAAGGCCATTTTCATACAGTATGTAAAATCATAATTTAAATGACGAATGTATAATGTGGGTAACCTCCAACAAAGGTGATGGATATCCTCCAATCACAATGGCTAACCGCCCAATTTTCCCACAGGACTAACCATCCTGAAAACATCTGTTGAGTTCAATTTAAAACCAAAAACAAGTCTAACTCAAAGTGGCTTTGCTAGCATGTCCATGATCATGACGCGTTATTCAATAGTTTTCTACTCTGCGAGTTTGTGCGACTTACCCACAAGACACGAATTCCCTAGTTTATCAGGCATATATCTATGCCACCGCTCACTACCTAAGGTGAGCGTCTAGAGCACGTGACAAGGCCTTTACAATGATCTACCTCGAAATACTCATGCCCGCTAAGGTTTAGCCCCTTTGGACTAACCATCCATGAGTTCGGGGCCCCTCTTGCGCCGAGTGGGACTATAGTCTATCCGACACCCACTCATACAAATGGCACGACTATCTCGAGGTATCCCAAATTAATGAGCAGGTCCTACTCCCCATCTTGAGGACATGTGGTTGCACGGTGAGGCATAGCCCATTATAGGCATAGCAAAGGCAGCTCAAAGACCGGTCCTTAATCGACTTGGCGTCTTTCAAAATCAAACCACAGGTTTTAATCCTAACAGATTAAACCGTGCATAAACCTGCACCCACCTTTCATCCGTTACGCCCAAGTCCAAACCATTTTTATTTTGTTTTAGTGAAAACCATCTTTACAAACTCTCTATGGTAAAACAATACCATAGATTTAATTTTAAACAATTTGTAATGGTTTGGCTAAATCCTCCCAAAAATCAAAATCATGGTCTAAACTTTTGCTAGGCATTTCCAAACAATTTATCTATGGTGACAAGGGATGACATTTCAATATTCAAGGTTGGCTATACAATAGCGAATGGAATAACTAAGCATTTAAGCAGGTACTAAAATAATTGACTAAAAATATGCATGCAATAATAATTTTAAAAGCGGAATTAAATAACTTTAAAATAGTAGGTGCAACATGGTCAAAGTGTAACTTGCCTTGCTTGATGGATTATTCTCAAGCGGCGTTGAAATTCGGTCGTCCAAGTCGTAAGTAATCTATCTGTAAACGATCCGAATTCAAATAATATTCAAATAAAATCCAAATAAAAATCCAAAAATTATAACATAAATACTGCTAGGAAGGTATTGATTTTATATGAATTTAGGAAGTTGAATCGGCATAATCGGAGTTCGTATGAGTGAAACGAAATTCGGAAGGTTGAAAATCACATGAAATGATATAATTCGAAAATTAACAATTCACAGGAATTGTAGTTTCGGATGGTTAAGAACAAAGAAAGATCTTTATGGCCATAGAGAGAAAGTACGACGTAGAACACGTTGAGGCGAACTTAACGGTGTGGGCGGCTCGGCGAAGGATCTTTGATGGCGGCTTGATCAACAGAGAAATCCGGCGGACGACGGCGAACGTCGGTATTGCGAACAAGCGGAGAGGAGTTAGCGGATGAGGTTTGTGGCGATTTGAAGAGGGGACATGAGGGGAGCATAACGCCCGCCTCGGTTGGGGTGGAAAGCGCACGGTTGGCCAAGCAATGGCAATGACACGCAAAAGGACCAAATAATTAATAGAAATTAAATAAAATATTAAAATTATGAAATAAATACTAAAAATAGTAGATGAATTTAGATGAATTTAGGTGAAAGAATCAACGGATTTGGAGCTTGCATGCGAGAGAACGAATTTTGGAAAGAATAAAAAGGACATGTACAAAAGTACACGCAACACTAGTTAAATGGGCACTGTAGACTTTCTTCAACCTTCAGCCAAACAAAAACACCGTGGATGAGAGAAAGAAAGAAAGGGCGGCACTCCATTCCAGAGGCGCGGGGAATGAACAGAGGTGAGCACGGGCATGGCCTCGGCCCAAGGAGCGCATTGGTGCGGTCGGTTTGGCCAGATACGGTTCGAGGCAGTGTCTCCATGGTGATCGTCGACCGACGGGTTGGCATTGGCGCCCTGGACAAACGGAGATGAAATAACGGGTGGAGTTTGAGGCGAAACGAAGAGGTGAACACAGGGAACACAATGCTCACCTCGGTTGTAGTGGAATGTGTACGGATGGCCGGAGACGAGGACGACGACGTCGGCGCGGCGTGGGCTCACGGTGGCGACGGTACTCCGGCTATGCTTCGGCGAAGGTGAGGAGAGCACGGCGTAGAACGTCGCGAGACGAAGCTAGCGGTGTGTTCGATGGTGCCGGGGCTCCACCGTAGGAGACGCAATTGGCCGACGAACGCCGTTCGGCCAACAAGATTCAACTCCAAAATTCGGCCAAGATAGTGGGAGAGGAGAGGAGAGGTTTTGGGGATGGGTGGAGGATGGAGAGGGCCTTCCGGTGCTCCCTTTATATAGGGGAGGAGGGGTTTGAATCGGCGGGAATCCGTCGTGAAAATCGAAATTTTCGGTTGTAGTTAAAGAACGATTCAAATGGCCAAATTGATTGAATGCAAAGGAGGAAGCGTTCAATTGATGGCGTGGTAACGTCGCGAGATTAATGCGGACCTTCCTTCAAGCGGAATCCATTTTAATGCACCGTGTGCGGAGAAAAGGAGAAAGAATTGGTAGCGACCATTAATGGAGCTTGGAGCTTCATGGTTCGGTTTTAATGGCGCAAGGGAGGTGGCGCGGTGGTGGATATGGGCGGCGCGGTCGCCGGCGGTGAGGGTGGTGGCCGGAGCCGGCAAGGGTGGCGGCGGGTCGGCCATTTCTGCCATGAGTGGCTCGGTGTGAAGAAAGCAAACAGGGAGTGATGCGTCCAGGAAGAAGGTGGGCTAGGAGAGAGAAGAAAGCAAGGAATAGATAAAATAAAGGAAAGCTATATTAATGAGAAGCCAAATTGGCTAGTTGGCTGTGCATGCCTTGAGTGCTTTGGGGTTAAGTGTGCTGGCCTGGGAGCAGTAAGAAGATGGGTGACCCGCCGGGAACTTGCCTGCCCGCGCGGTAATAAAAAATATTTTTTATTATTTTTTTCCTTCGAATTACTGTAGCAGAAGCAATAAATCAAATACCATTTTTTTTAGAAGATAGCAAATAGAGTCCAAAAATTCTAGAAAAATTCTCAAAAATTCCTAAAATTATTTTGAACTTAATAAAAATATTTCCAACTTAAATGGTAGTAGTTTTTGCTCATAATTTAATTTGCCTTTAAAATAATTAGGGAAAAGCTTTTAAAATTTCAGAAAATTCTAAAAATTAATTAATTTTATTTTTCAACTTTAACTCAAATTAAACTTCAAAAACTTTAATAAAACTTTAATTTTGACTTTTAAAACTTCAGAAATTCAAATAAAGTAATCAAACTCTTTCAAATTTCAGAAAATCCAATAAAATAATAATTTTATTTAATTTTAATTTGGTAACAGAACTTTAGGCTGTTACACGTTGACACCATCTTTTGTTTTGTCACGAATGTTCAGTAAGAGACCAATCAAGCTGTCACATACATTCTTCTCTACGTGCATGACGTCGATGCAGTGGCGAACTTCTAGGTGCTCCCAATAAGGTAAGTCCCAAAATATTGATCTCTTCTTCCACAGGTTCTTTTTACGGGTCCTCGATTTACATCCCTTTCCAAGCACAACATCTAAATCCTTAACCATATCATGGACCTCTTTTCCACTTAAATGCCTTGGAGCTGAACTGTCCTCCTTCTCTCCGTCGAATTGTTTCTTCATCCTGCGGTATGGGTGAGCCCTCCGAAGGAACCTACGATGACGCATGTACACGGTTTCTTGTGAGTGATTCACCACACACTCTCGGTATCATCTAAGCAGTGAGTACAGGCTTTGACCCCTTTTGTACTCTGGCCCAACAGATTAGCAAGGGTAGGATAATCATTTATGGTGCAGAACAACAAGGAACATAAAGTGAAGTTCTCTCGTTTGTACGCATCCCATACATGTACCCCTTCAATCCACAATATTTTTAGATCTTCCATCAATGGTGCTAGGTACACATCAATATCAATCCCAGGTTGCTTCGGCCCTTGGATAAGTATCGACAACAAAATATATACGCTTCATACACAACCAAGGAGGAAGGTTGTAGATATCTGAGCGCCACGGGCCAAGTGCTATGTCATTTGCTCATGTTACCGAAAGGATTCATTCCATCTGTACTCAATCCAAACCTTATATTCCTCGCCCGCTTTTGAAGTCTGCAAACCTCCTATCGATATTTCTCCCCGGGCGGAATCAGCAGGTGTCTTAACTTTCCGTCATTCTTACGCTCCTCTGAGTGCCAATCTGCGAGCTTTTGCATTCTTTGGGTTCGCAAAACCGCTTCAAGCGGGGAATTACATGAAGATACCACGCCACCTTAGCGGAGGTCCTTTCTTCACCTCGATTCCCTCATCGTCATCGATTGATTCTTACGCTTGTATCGGGATCGTTACTGCTTGGACATACATGCATGTTTGTATACTCGTTACGGTATAGGATACAGTCGTTCGGACATGCATGTATTCTTTCTACTTCCATTCCCAATGGACAAAGAACCTTCTTGGCTTTGTAGGTGGTTTTGGGCAAATCGTTTCCCTCCGGAAGCATGTCCGCTAAGAGACTTAACAGCTCCGTGAAACTCTTGTCGGACCAACCGTTGCTTGCCTTCAATTTCAGCAGTTTAAGCACAGATGACAACCATGTGTATTTCGACTTGCAGCCCGGGAACAAAGGTTTCTCCGAGTCCTCCATCAAGCCCCGAATTGAACATACTCCCTCTCATCACAGTTCCTTTACGCATCGCATGCATCCGATCTAGATTGTCATCGTGCGGCCCTATCCGAATCGGAACCACAATCGACACCATTCGGCGGCATATCGTTGACTTCCTGTATAATATGCATATCGTTGACTTCCTGTATAATATGCTCTTCACCGTGACTGGTCCAACATGTATAACCCTTTTTGAAACCCCATCGAATCAAGTGTGCTTCGATCTTCGCTCAGTTGTTAAACATCTTCAGATTCTCGCAGTCAATGCATGGACAGTACATATATTCCGCCCCCTTATTCAACATATCCTCCTCGGCAGCTCTTGTAAAAGCAGACACGCCATTAATGTACTCTTCACTCACACGGTTCTCAGCGTACATCCAGCTTCGGTCCATCACACGGTTCGTATTGAAAACCCTGAAAATAAATAAAAGGGCGACTTCGAAAGCGTATTTTCTTAGGCTTAATTACGTTTTTTTTTCATTTTTTCATTTTTCCAGATTTTATTAACTTACATGTGGGCCCTACTTGTCAGTGACTCATTTTTTATTTCATGATTTTATTTATAAAATCTATGGTGGTCCCACATGTCACAGACTCGTTAGTTTATTAACTAAATGATTAAAAACAGTAGGATTTGAAGCTCAAACTGGGCTTAGGGTGACATTGCATTGCTAACAGTCATGGCTCAGCCCTAAGGTCGCCTGAGGCGAACCGACGGTGATGTCCCGTGGTGGCGCCTGAAACTAGCGATTTCGGCATAAACGCCTGAAACTACTCAAATTAAAGGATGCTTATGCTCTAGTAGCTCACCTCGATCATGTGGAAGGTGTCAATGAAGTCGGGGAAGGTCCAAGGCGGCTGGTCGTCGATCGGTGAACAGAGGCGACAGTGGCAAGCTCCTCGGCGACAATAGCTGAAATGGACCACACGAGCGGGCCGGCTCAGTGAGGTAAGGCGATACTCAAACCGGGCACGGAACGGCGATGGACCTACCGTAGTGCTAGAGATGGAGATCAAGAAGACTCTGTTGGTCGGGGAGCTATATATGTACATTGCACCGTCTGTGATGAGTTAATTATCACGGACGGTTTTTAACAAAAACCGTCTACGATGAGTTAATTATCACGGACAGTTCATGTTTGGAACCGTCTGTGAAGTATAACGGACGGTTCTGACAAAAAACCGTCTGTGATATTGGGTAATATCACGACGGTTTTTGGTCGAATCGCTCGTGATACTTCTGAGCATTTGTTCCAAACATGAACCGTCTGTGATATGACCTCTTCACAGATCGAACAAAAGACATCATAACAGTTCCCGAGCTCACAACATTCAAGTTCAAGTTCGAAAATGTAAGCATAAGGCATTATACATATGACAGTTCCAAATAGTAATTTCATAGTCTTATATACATAAAACAAAAGCATGTATCACTACAACCATTTGCATGCACATAATTTCCTGCTTCAATCTTCTGTGCACAAAAGCATCATTTTGGGAGTTCTGCAGATAGAGCAAAACTTAATATTAGTGCCATCTTACAACAAAAGTTAGGAATTGATATTACATGAAAAGATAATTAACCAAACTATTGACAAAGCAAAAAAAATTCCTTTAAATCATGACGAGCAACCTAATAACATGTCAAATCAGTTAAGGGCATGCCTGGGGTGTGGGATAGCTAGCTTGTGGCCTAATTGATCATTTACTTATGTCATCTATAGCACATGCAAGAGATATTTTAGTATAATGATGTACTACTGTAAAAAGGAATGAGCAGAAACTATATATGGACTTAATTAAGAGGTGCGAGGAGTGATATTTTGTTAGATATATAATTACATGCATGGTATCCACTTGTATGATGTACCTTTTAAAAGCTCTGGCAAATTCATATGTTGACGTGCTTATTAGCACCTAACAATATAGAACATGAAAAGCACAGGTGCTAAAAATGTTGAACTCCAACTCTCAATATTTTGTCATTGTGAACTACTGATCAACATTTATGTCTCAAGCACCTATCATCAAATTCATAGAAAGGAGTGTACATACAAATTATTATATGTTGACACATTTCAAAAGAATTTATGATATAGATATAGAGAATTAGTTATATATGTAGCCATTTTTATCCATTTTTTAGCAATCACCTGATTGTGAATGTTTTCTAATATTGGTATCCTTTTAGTAGATCATGAAAATAGTAAGCACCTGGTGGTGGCCTCTCGGCGATGGACGCATTCACATGATCTTCATTAACATTAGCACCAGCATCTTCAGCATTAGCAGTAGAAGCAACTGATCCCGCCGTTCCCTACATTTTTATAAGAAATCGCATTATAAGAAATTTGCAAGAGCGACCAATAATTACATTGCATGTCATTTCAATGTCTTCGAATCAGCGGTCATAAGAGACTAACAATATAATAATCAAGATGCGATTACTAACCGGAGCGAGATAAGTGAGGCGTTGGTTCCCCGATGGAGGGACATTAAGTCGAGTCCCGATCCCGAGTGCTCGCATATTTGTTTGCACATTGCCATACATTAGCCAAGTATGAATATATATATATATATATATATATATATATATATATATTGCATATTACTTTGTTATTGTACTACCACGCCCAACTAACTGCGCAGGAGCATTTGCTCCAACCATTGCTTAGCCTCAATTTCTGTCACAATTTGCACTGAGGCTCGAAACACGAGATCGGATCTCATGTGATGGTCGTTTGTCGACTTTGAAGGTGTACTTCATCCGTTGATGCAGCACTCGTGGATCGAACCTCTGAGAGGGTTGTCGGTGTGCTAATGTAGCCGGTACCCATGAAGAAATGACCATGTTTCTTCCCCTTTCGACCTTGTACATAGCACTTTCGCGTCTAGTGGTGAATTCATGGCGTCGTAGTCAGGGCCATGAATCTCCTTAGCAAACATCGATATATGCGACTGTTGGACAAAATCATCGGGAGCGAAAATCATTAGGGACAAAATGATCAGAAATCGTACCAAGTTCTCTGTCGTGCGCTGGCTGCACAAGGTGACCTCCTGATCACCCCTCCTAGCTTCTAAATATGCCTCCATATCGGAGACAGGCCTCTGCTTCTTCTTTTTCTACACCCAAAAAAACCACGGCGGTCAATAAATATGTATCTGCAACATACAATCAATATGAACATGTTGACCTACCAGGTTCTTCTTGTAACGAGCCATGGAGGAGCTGCCTTGACGATGTGCTATCCCGTCCATCAACAATCTCTGCTCCCTAGCAGCACGAGAGTCCTCTAACCATCATTCGTTGCACCACCTCTCTCGGGCAATTTGCTGCCATGCATCTTCACACTTAAGGGCCCACCAAGGTATTGCCTAAATTAACCAAGTGTTAAATATGAATAAACTAGAATTGATTGTAATCAAGGACATCATTTATTCAGTTGGTTACCTGCATGTACTCGTCCAAAGTGATATCGTTTGGCAAGCCTCGGCCCTCTGAATTTCTTTGTCCAAGGACTTGTGTGTGGTAACAGACACGCTTGGATGCGTGCTTCAGTAGAACATCGTGGGATCGACTTCTTAACACAATTACATAACACTCTCCTAGAATCAACTTCCTGTCCCTCAGCCCATCAAAACCACCACTACAATCCAAGAATAAAGAATTGATAAAGAATAAGATGATTAAGTTAGTTGATGAAAGCGAAAAGGAATTGATAAAGAATAAGATGATTAAGTTAGTTGACATTTATTACTTGGCTACTAAACATCCAAAAGAGGTAAATTAAACATGTCAGACTACTTGAAGTAAATTCCATGAGAAAGAGAACGCATGGGAAACAAAGTAGAAAATATATTTCAATTGTTGGCTTTCTCTCGTCTGTTGCATCATGTAGAAGTACATATTATTTGGGATTCGTGTGGTAAGTTAGTATAGTAACTAAATTGAGACTCGAGAGTTGTGACCAAATCAACCCTAACATGCATAGGAACACATAGAAGCAAATTTGAATATTGATCACTTACCCAAAAACTTTCCTCCACCAACCGCAAGCAGGTTGTCAAATGGAACCTCTCCTTTGGCGGTGGTATCTTCAGCGGCCTTGTAGTGGCACCATGTCCATGCAGGCTCCCGCCTTCCTCTATAGGTGACCAAGCCAGGGAAGTGCCATCGAATCAACATGCCAATTATGTCGTTCGGAAGTCTACATTTCTCACCCCCGCCTTCTTCTCGCCATTGCCTGCATATTAGTTTTTTTGAGGTATGCAAGTAAGTGGGCTAAATTAGTGAAAGTGTAAACAGTTACTTATGTATCGCCAACAGGAACGATGACAGTCTTCTCCTCCTCTCGAGTTGGTCGTCGTGGCAGGTTCACAGGTCCTCGCATCCAAAATTCTTGTGCCTCATGGTGCTCATCCTCCTCACCCTCCGCCTCAGGGTGCTCTTCCTCCTCACCCTCTGCCTCACGGTGCTCATACTCCACATCATCAGCACGCGAGGGCTGCGGGGTACAAGAGCCTGATCTACTAGAGGTAGACCCCCCGCTGCCCCCTCGAGGGGCTACAGCTGCCCCTCTGCCTCCTAGAGGGGTCGCGGCTGCCCTTGTGCCTCCTGGAGGGGCCGTGGCTGCACCTGTGCCTCCTGGAGGGGCCGCGGCTGCCCCTCTGCCTCCTGGAGGGGCCGTGGCTACCCCTGTGCCTCCTGGAGGGGCCGCGGCTGCCCCTCTGCCTCCTGGAGGGGCCACGGCTACCCCTCTGCCTCCTCGAGTGGAAAACAAGCGTCTACCTCGACTAGAGTATCTTTGCCTCTTGACGCCACTCATTTTTGGTGTCTGAAATGAAATGAAATAAAATAAATCAATTAATATAAGCGTAATCAAGTAAGCTCATAGAAAAATGTAATATAACGTAATCAAGTAAACTCATACAAAAAATTAAAAACATGCAGCAAATAAATGGAAGATATACAAGATCATACTTAGAAGTAGTCGTCTACAATGGGATCCTCCGCAGATGGGCCCTCCAAAAAGTCATCGTCACTATCATGAGGTGTTGACTCAACCACATCCCCTTCGGTGCCATCAATGTCTAAGCGATTAAGTAGTTCCAAGTCCTCTTGGTTTACAACCTCATCGGCATCGATTTGAATATCATCCATGTGATCGTCCTCTTCCCCAATTATTATTTGAAAAGTCCCTGGTAGCCCATCTTCTTGAAAGAATAGGTCAACACCATTGTTGGTCTCCATGTTGTAGTCCTGCTCACTAGGGGTAGGTAGTTTACCATATGGTTGCACCTTATGTACTACCCACCAATCTACTAGACTACTCATAGTTTTGCATGGGTACATGATGTAGTATACTTGGGTGGCTTGCTGAGCCACAATAAATGGGTCATTGCCTGGTAAGATTGATTGATGTGCAACTTCAACCAGCCCAAGTGATGTATCCCGTCTGACTCCCCTAAACGGATGGAACCAATGACCTTTGAATAACATAAGTTTGAGAGGTTTGCTACCATGGAAATATAGTTCTATTATTTCTTCAATTACTCCATAGTATTCAACAGGTGTATCGCTCCCATCTTGTCCTATAGTCACCAATCCACTATTAATTGTTGTTGCATTAGGCCGTTCCCTCTCATGTGTCGATGTTCGGAAGCGGTACCCATTCACATCGTAGGTACTATAGGACAGACCCGAGTATGGCATCCTTGAGCAACTTGCCTCAATTCACGCTCATAGACTTGTCCTTCAAACTCTACAAAGATAAATAGAATGGGTTTCATGTATTAGTTCCTCTTTACTTAGTAAATATTATGTGCAAGGGGGACTAGCTAATAGAGAAGTTACTTTCTGATAGAACCAAGTTGAGAAATTCGGTTTACAATTCCCAGCACCCTTCCTAAGAAGGGTCTCAACTTGTTTTTCGGATGGGTCTCGACGTTGCTTCCACTCGCTCCTAATAAATTCCCTATAGGCAACAAGACAAGTAGATTAAAACACTCATGCATCAATTATTGGGAAAAAATAATTGTTGCATACCTAATGTAATCATCCACTTCGGAGAGGTTGGTAAAGACATATAACATCACAGTCAACCACTCATCCCGCGATAAAACTTTGGGAGTACCACCGCTTGAAGTGTCACCTCTTCCAAAGTGAAGAGGCTAAGTTGGCAATTATTTTGAGGATGCCAATATTGTATCGTGAGGTTTGATTGTGCACCGTCACGAACATTGTCAAGAAAGTATATTGATGTGAAATGGGAAATTTCCTCAATTATGTACGCCTCCGCTATGGATGCTTCAACACGCGATCGATTTTTTGCTTTGCCTCGTAGTTCCTTTTGTTCCCTCTCAATTGGATACATCCACCGGTTTTGCACTGGTCCCCCCATCCTAGCTTCATAGGGAAGATGGAGAATCAAATGTTGCATTGGATTGAAGAATCCAGGTGGAAAGATCTTTTCCAACTTGCAAAGCAACACAGGTACTTCACGCTCCATAGTTGACATTACCATGGGATCTATCTCTTTCGCACATAGCTGTCGATAAAAGAAGCTCAACTCCGCCATCACTTGCCAAACACACTCGGGGACATAGCCACGGATCATCACAGGCAAAAGGTGTTCCATGAATATGTGGTAGTCATGGCTCTTTAGGCCATTGATGCGCATGGTAGCTAAATTCACTCATCTCCTTAGATTTGCTGCATACCCATCAGGAAACTTTAGGGTCTGAAACCATTCCAAAATCTCCTTCCTCTGAACCCTAGTTAGGCAATAACTAGCTCTTGGCTTCTCCCACTTGCCAGTAGCTGGCTTATGGATCATATTCAGCGAGGGCTTGTTGCAAAGCTCCTCCTGATCAAGGCGAGCCTTCACATTGTCCTTCGTCTTGTCTGGAATGTCAAAGAATGTGTTAAATATGGCCTCTGCAACATTCTTCTCATTATGCATTACATCTATGTTATGGGGAAGAATGAGCTTATGGAAGTATGGCAGCCACCACAAACTTGGAATGTGAGTCCAATTGTGCTCCTCACAATATTTCTCGAACCCATCACCATCATCAAGAGGCTTCAAAGCATCTAGCCGTGCACGAACCTCCTCACCTGCCAGATGACGTGGTGGTCCACTGCGGACAGCAATATTGGCCCTAAATCCAGTTGTGTCACTTCTGAATTCGTGGTCGATTGGAAGGAATTGACGATGACAATCGAAGAAGGTGTGCTTGCGACCATGCTTTAGCCAACAGCCACGCAACGTCTCCCTACATATTGGGCATGGCATCTTCCCATGTACAGACCACCCGCAGAATATCCCGTACACCGGGAAGTCATGCATGGATGTATGGTACGTGACCCGCATGGTGAAGTTCTGTTTCAATGCCCGATCATATGTCACTATGCCTTGTTCCCAAGCATGTAACAATTCATCCATCACCGGCTCCATGAATACACTCATATTCTTCCCTGGGTATTCAGGACCAGGGATTATCAAGGAAAGGAATATGTACTGCTTCTGCATGCAAACGTCGGGTGGGAGGTTAAGGGGAATGACAAACACAGCCAACAATTTGTATGGTGCAACCCCATACCAAATGGGTTAAACCCATCGATTGCAATTGCAATTGAGCGTCCGAGGCTCATGACAAACTCTACATAGTCTCGGTCAAATTGCTTCCATGCTTCACCATCAGATGGGTGGACCATCTTGTCATTATGGTACCGACGACCATACTTATTCCATACTATTTGTTTGGCAGAAACCTCAGACATGTATAACCGTTGGATTCGTGGCACAAATGGTAGATAGCGAAGTATTTTTCTGCCAATAGGAAGCTGCCTCTTCTGACCATCACCGGAGTCAACCTCAACAAACCTAGACTCACCACACTTATCATAGTGATCTTTGTCCACATTCTCATTCCTAAATAGCATGTAATGATTTGGACAAACATCTATCTTCTCATATGGCATATTTAGTGCGCTTATCAATTTCTTGGCCTCATACAAGTTAGCGGGCAGTTTGTGACCATCTGGGAGAAGGGTGCTAAACATGCTTAAGAATGCATCAAAGCAAGCAATGCTTGTCTTTGAATCGAGACTTGACAAAGAAGTAGTTGTGTGATGGCATCTAGTTGGGACACCTGTGTTTGCCCATGAAGTGGTTGACTCGCTGCGGACAACGTATCAAAGAAAGCCCTTGTTGCAGGCTCCGGTTCTTCCTCAACAGGTGGCCCATATGCATGACGCACATCATCTAGCATGTCTTCTATCCTACTCTCATTGTGGCTGCCATCATCCGTTTCTTCCCTTAGCACATCTGATCTGCTATGTTGTGACTCGCCGTGATAGACCCACACGGTATAGCCTACCCTAAATTCGTACTTGCACAGGTGTGCGATCATTGTTGCCCTCATTTGTGGCCGTGTGTTCGAACAATGAGAACAAGGGCACAACACACCCCGTCCATTACTCCTAGCAAATGCTCGATCCACAAAATCTGTCGACTTTTCCATCCATTCTTGGGTACAGTCACCCATCGCTCTACGCCTAGTGTACATCCAACTACGATCCTCAGCCATCCTAGTGTGCAAAACATAATGCATATTTTAATCCAACTTTTATTTATGTCAAAAATTACAACTACAGAGCTAGCTAGAAGCTACCCTATGATGCATGCCCTATATATGTACACTAAAACAGATTGACATGAAGACAATATACATGATCAACGGAGCATAAAAACACTTTCTTTCAATATATATGAATACCTTTATTTATTAACACGTTAATGTAGCATTGTAATGACAGCATATCAATCCACCATAAATGGACAACACAAAAGAAAATAAGCAAACTTTATTTCTTTTTCCACTTATCCATTACCTTCTGATTCTTGAGCCGAGAGGAGCCGAGGAGCTGCGGTGGGGAAGATGGTTGCAGCTGTGTGTCGGTGGAGGCAGTCAGCGAGGGGAGGCGGGAGCACTGTAGGCAAGTACCCGAAAACAATCAAGCCTCAGCGAACTGTAGTATCTCTGGACTGTATTGAAAACCATGAGCTATATTAGGACAGAATCGGCACTTAAGCATTGAAATTTAGACAAAACAAAAAAATCCTTTAAAATGGACAATATCTATAGCACTGCCACAAATGTTTATCTAGTGTCATATATATAGTTCCATGAAATTACGTTCTAACTTGGAACCCTCAGAATTTTTTATAATCTCCTAGTTGTTGACTATTTATTATAACCCAGCACAACTTTATTGACAACATGCTAAAGAAGGAAAAACAGAATTGGATTTCTGCAAAATGTAGATTAATTTAAAGAAACCCCCTTAGGTACTGTAATCCCATAAAGTCTCCAATCCACACAGGCAATCTTCCAGAGAAATTGTTCCTTGAAAGATCCAGAAAAGATAGATCTGAGCAGCCTTGCATGAAAGATGGGAACTTGCCTGAGAACCTATTGTTACTTAACAAGAGAGCAAATGCATTTCTCATCACGAAACATTGGGGAAATTCTCCCTCCAAATGATTGTTGGTTAAATCTAAGATCGTCAACTTTTGAGTTTTGCAGATAGATCCTGGAACACGTCCCGACATAGCATTATTTGATATGTCAAAACGGTCGAGGTTTCTCGGCAATGGAGGTATTTCCCCGGCTAGTTGGTTATTTGATATGTCCAAATCGGTGAGGTTTCTCGGCAATGGAGGTATTTCCCCGGCTAGTTTGTTTGAACCTAGATGGAGCATTATCAATGGCATGGTTTCCATATTTGGTGGCAAGCCACCACTGATTTGATTGTTGGAGATGTCCAAATATGTGGTCTTTGAAAACACGGGAGAAAACCAATCTGGAAGCTGACCGGTGATACCATTGCTTGAAATGTCAATATCATCGATGCACGCCAACCGGCTGAAGCCATGCAGAAACCGAGGACCCAATTGGCAAGATGCAAAAGATATACACTCTAGTCTAAAGGGGGCAACCATTCGGGACCTACCATAATATTCAAGTGATTATCGACAAGTCTATGTATTTTAAGCATGCAGACCCGACAAAGTGTTCTTCTCAGTGAGGGCGACATGCAAGGCATTGTAGCTTAGGTCCATGCTAGTCAAGTTAGTGAGCATAGTTACCTCATGGGACCGAGAGGATGCGCTTGAGAGCCAGAGGGGGCGGTCTTGGTTGGAGGAGGGAGCCGGGGAGGCGGAGTCTGGGTGGCGCCGATGGAGGAGGGAGCCGGGAGGCGGATTCGGGGCGGCGCCGGTGGAGAGGAGCCGGAGGAGGGAGCCGGGAGGCGGAGTCGAGGTGGCGGGTCTGTGACGAGGGGGTGAGGCGGGGCGGAGGAGGGAGCCGGGGAGGCGGAGTTGAGGAGGCGGAGAGGCGGAGGGCGGGGAGGAGCGGCGCCGGTCGTGGGGAGAGAGCAGGATGAGGGGATTGGGGAGAGACAAGATGGATGGGGGGATTGGGAGAGGCGATGGCGGGGGGATTGGGAGAGGCAAGCAATGGGGGGTTGGGGAAACGGAGTTAGAACGCAGCAGAGGGGGATGGCGCGGCTGTTGTTAACAACACTCGGGAAATCATTTTTCCTCGTTGCTCCCGTCAAAGTTTGGAAATTTTTATTTCCCGAGTGTTTTCTTCTCTCCCCGAGTGTTTCATGAGGCACTCGGGAAGTTCCCGAGTGTATTATTCAAAACACTCGGGAAACTTGTGAGCACTCGGGAAATTAGACGATTCTGGTAGTGATGAGGCTGACTATCTGTCTTCTAATAAGGTCATAAATCATCTTCTATCAAAAGTAAACTGCACAAAACATCCCTAGGAGACTCTGTTCACTGTACATTGAATACTGCTTTTGTGATGGTTCCATATCATTCCAATTGTATAATTTATGAATTTTTTATCTGTAGACTTTGTTCATTGTACATTGAAATTCTTGCCATGTATTAACAAAATGTAGGAGTGTTGAAATCACCACACTTAACCATAAAAAATGTAGCATATCTCACCATGTATGACAGCCAAGTTCTTAAGGTAGTTAACATTTGGCAGTTTCAATTAGTATCGTGGTATGATGTTGTCCTACGGTCGTGACCTCATGACTTAGATATTGAGTTGGATGGTTTTAGTATCTGTTGTGCTATAACCTAGTAGGGATTACTAGTAATGCTACCGTCATGGTGATGGATAGAACACGCATTTCTAGCTGCACAAGCTAATTGTTTTGATGATGTTGCTGCATTATATTCTATGTACTTGGTGGATTAAAAAGGTGAATATCTTCTTTTGTATGAGTGAGAAGAAATATTAATTTCTATCTTACATGAAGGTGCATTCTTGTGGAATAGGCGACATTAAAGTTGTCCTTTTCGATGTTTGACTACATAGGCATCTAATATAATTTGAGCGCCGGAGTCAAATGCTAGCTTCGTCATTTACAATTATTGATGAGTGATTCTTCTGGGGCTTTTAGGATCTCATATGATTTTGCTTACAATTTGTTCACCCAGATTTGGGATCACTGCATGCTGATACTGTTGTAACATAATAGGGATCACAGCAGTATCAATGTTACGACGACTGTTTTGCCTGTTACGGCACTCCTATGTGTTATATGTAGTATGGAAATCATGTATAAAATATACTGAGATTCTTCCTTTACTTGAATAGGTGAGGAAAGTTGATATGCTTGAGGGTGTGACGATTTTGCGTTCTGAGAAGGTCAAGGATGAGCTAATCCTTGATGGCAATGATGTTGAGGTTGTCTCTCGTTCTGCTGCTCTGATTAACCAGGTCAGAGTCGTTGCATCCCTATTTCTCTTACTACATTATAGGAATCTATGTCATGTGCTAGCACCCTTTTGAACTGCGAACCTCCAGCTATTCTGTATCGGATTGTTAAGACTTAATATTATCATAATGTTTCTGTATAATGGAATGAATGTTCCAGCTCTGCATGCTATTGCTGATCACGTGCACGTTAATTGTGGATCCTATTTACACCGACATACTTGAGTTTATGCATGTTTTCCAATTTAGATGCACCATACATAGATGATGATTTTCGACCAATATGACAAGTGTATAATCCAATTTAACAACATGACATAGATCATAATGGGTATTCGTTTGTCCCTCTGTGGCAAGTGGGTTTTCTGGAGTACTAACTGTAAAAGTAAAATATGCTCATTTGGGATATGAAGGCATTTAATCTTGTATTGCTGGAACAGATGTGCTATTTTGACTTTTGACTGCCAAATAATATTTGCTCTCAGTTCTCTTGAACTATCGGATGCTAAATTGATCTCCATACCAAATTCCTAATCCATGTTCTTTTCCTCATTTCACTCCAAACAGAAATGACATGTGAAGAACAAGGATATCAGGAAGTTCTTGGATGGTATCTATGTCAGTGACAAGGACACCATCACTGAAGATCAGTGAGCTGCATTTTCTTCCTAGCTGGTAGCAACAACTCTCTTAGAGAGAGGAGGTCCAGAACCAACCTTTTCTGTTGTGTTTTGAGTCAATCTCCAATTCGAATGATATTCACGTATTGGCACAATCGTGGCAAGCACGCCATTGTACATTAGTATACCTATCCACATCCAATAAGTTAACTTGACCCGTTACCCTGTCCAAGAAACGAACCATGTCCACACAATACATTCTGGAAGCGCGATCATCACATCAGCGCAGAACTTCACTGCTTTTGACAACAACCTGAACGGACGCCTGCCATCAAGTTTCATAACTTGCAGAAGCCTAGTCAGAGTTCGTCTGGACTAACTTCTCGCTTAAGTTACTATAGGGAAAGAGACTGCTGACTGTTGGAGCTGACCGTAACACTACTACAGAACAGACCTTTGGTCCCGGGCCTAAAAGGCCTCTAGTCCCGGTTATAGAGCCGGGACTAGGAAATCGGGACTAAATGTCTCACCTTTAGTCCCGGTCCCCGTGCCGGATTAAAAACCGATTTTAGTCCGGTTGGTAATACCAACCGACTAAAAGGTCCATTGGTCAGCCACGGCTGGCCTTTTAATCCCGGTTGGTATTACCAACCGGGACTAAAGGTGTTTTTTTTTCTTTTTTGTTTCCATTTCAATTCATTATTGATTTTGGTTTTACAATTACATTAGGTTTTCAAATGCGTATTCTTATTTGCTAATATATGTATACGCCCACATATAATTTAGTTTGGAACATTATTACACACAAATAAAGTATGAAACTATATATATTATGGAGCTATATATGTATATATATATATATATATATATATATATATATATATATATATATATATGCACATAAAATTTACAACATTATTCATGCATCCTTGGTATTTACAACACAAATGTTGTCCTCCACTTAAATGTCATACAAATGTTAAATCCGGTTTGGCTTCAATTGTTCATCAGGTTAAAGTAGAACTCGGTAGGGCTTGAGGACATGCTCATTAAGAAATCCTGCCATAGTCTCTTGAATTCCTTTGAGGCGGTCCATATCCAACACTGTTCCTTCAACCATATCTCCTTCAATTTGCATTAAACGAAAAGAAGTATTAATATACATAAGATTTATTTAATAGCAACAAATAAATAAAATGGATTTATTATATATACTTGTTACGCACTTTCAGATCTGTAGATGGGTTCTTTTGCATACACCATGAGGAACTCGCAAACGTAGTATCCACACAAATTGTTGCTGGTGGTCGCCAGTAGAACCCATCATGCGATATAAAAGATTACTCTCGTCATCCCGCGTGAGTCAAGCATGATAAGGTAAAGATGGGAGCTAGTACAACTTACATCCAATCGGTGTGGATCGTGAAGTGGCGCTTTCAGATCCGGACGGTGTATTGAACGAACCAAGCCCAAACCCCGCCCAATAATTGATCGTTAATTAACTATTGCGAGTTAAAGAGCAGAATAAATATTTAAAGATCGGGTTACCCCTGGATAATGTCTATCATATCTTGGTAATCTTCTGCGGTTTTCTCAACGAGTCATAGATTAGCAAATGACCGTCGAGAGATCGAAGACAATCAAGATCCGATGAAAGTTGCATTTGTTTATAGAGTCAACATATATATCTTTATGTTGGATTGAGTAAGTAAAGTAAAATGTGCACACGATAACAACACTCACCCAAAGTTGTAGGGAAGAGTATAAATCTTTTGTTCTTTTGGTTGATCAAGAACCTCCGGAAATTCCTCTCCGTTTGAGGTCTCCATTGATTGTAGGGAGTGTTTGGGTCCTTGAATACGATATATGGATCAACGAAACCAATGTTCTTGTCGTTTCTCGTGTGAGGTCTCTCATCATGTCTCTGCATATGTATAGACATGCTAGCTAGTGTGAGGATAATTACTTATACATATACATATGCTAGAGTGAGATTATTAAAAGAAAGAATCACGTCATGCAGACAAAAGCGGTGATGAGAGATTTGTCTAGAGCGCTCATGTGGCATAGTGGTGTAACTCATTAAACCGAACCATTATAATGTCATCGCCACTAAGTAATGATGGTTTCTAATTTTGACGCAAATATAGTCATCCGCCATGCGACACGCCGCCATGTACCACTTGTTTAACAAGTACATTTGCGCATTTAAGTTCCATGAGCTTCTCAGGGTTGTATAGACTCTTGCCATATACATATTCCTTCTTCCAATTATCAACTTCCGGAGCACTTTTGATGTGTGCTCCGCCGAGTATTTGGGAAATGCTTAGACCAGTTTCCGCGAAAAATTCATCAAGTTGATCCAAATGCACATTTCCGGATATCTGTTCTAGCACGTTCGTGTTTGAACCATATTCATTCCCAATAACTAGCGGGGGCACTGATTGTTGTGATTGTTCCCCGAGCTGTGCAACACCCTTCCGTGCTCTCTTCTCTTTCTTCTTCGCCTCCTCAATTGACTTCGTGAGAGTGCGGTCATAGTCCGATAGTGGCGAATCCTTACGAGCATGACGTAACTTTTTCTGGTGAGCGTCCACCCTTTGCCTTAGAACTTCTGGAGGTACGAAGAAGCACGGCTCGTGGTTTCGCTTCGCTTCACTTTTAGCCTTGACTTTCGTGAAGAAACCGCCCACATCTGTTATCAAGCATCTATTTCTCGGCAGTCTTCTCATAGGAAAGTTTAAATGCGTCTTAGAAATAGTGGTGTTCTCCCGAGGTTTCTTCTTGGCGGTGGGGCCGACGCCTTGCCAGGGTGCGCCTCTTCTTTGGGCAGAGGCGGCGGTGTCGGCGTTGGAGCCCGCCGTGGAAGCGATGGAGCGGCGGTGGCGGCGTTGGAGCCCGCCGTGGAGGCGATGGAGCGGCCGATGGCGGCGTTGGAGCCCGCCGTGGAGGCGATGGGGCGATGGCGGCGTCGGCGTTGGAGCCCGCCGTGGAGGCGATGGGGCGGTGGGGATGCTGTTGTGTCTTCCACTTCATTGTCATCGCCTGCAACACTGTGACGGTGGTGAATGGATAATTGGACTTAGGTTGGGGAGGTTCTCACTGTGAAAACAACGTGGTATGAGTAAACCGTTATTTAAGCCAATACATAATTAGTGAAAAAATGTTTCATTCACTTTCATCCGCACCTAGGGTTAGGTTGTTGAGGAGGAGGAGGTGACGCCCAGAATAATGATATAGCGCTTGCGCCAACATATGAATGTCTTCTCCGCTTCTCCTAAAGTCTTCTCCCATCACCTCCTTCAATGTCAAGAGGCACATTGCTATTACCTTTCACAACTCTATCCACCGAGACGCTAGCATATCCAGAGGTATTAATGCCCCATGGCATCTTGGTGTCTTCGTAGGGTCGTCGAGATACAACACCGATAGCCACCATGACCGTGGCATTCCCTCGAATGTGCAGCTCACATGTCGTGAGAGGATCGGTGATGTCATCCACGGGAAGCGCTGACCTGCGTCATCTTGAATCATGGCACCTCCGTGGAAGCGCAAGCGCTTTTCAACCGATTAGGGGTGATGTTGACTCCGGCTCGATGCGCTTTGCCTTTGGATGGAACTTATCGCTATCTGCACTTGCCTTTTGATTTCCTCATTCATTTTGGCTTCAAGTGCTTTTCTCGCTCTATCGCTTCACGAGCCACTTCCGTGACTCAAGAACCATTTCTCCATCCTGCGCATCCGCTCTGCCTCCTCGTACTTCTTTCTCTGGCGGCTTCTATAGGTGGCTTTGTCTTTAGGGAAGGCATGCTCCCCGACACCTCCCCATAGCCTCTTGTTCGCCCACCGTGTTCAAGATACTCTCCAGGCGTATGATGTCACCATCCTTATCTCGTTAATTTGCCACCGCCACTCTCACCAAGCCTCGAGCATAAGCAAATCTTCTGCTGCTCTTTGGAGTTTTCGCCATACACTATCTTTCCGGTCTCTAGGTCCGGCTTCCCCATGACCGAAAAACCAATACTTGGGCCTTTCGGGCGCTTGATTGATTCTCGTTCGATCCTTGGCAAGAATCTCCTGTTCCATTCTTTCCCACTTAGGAATGGCACTCAGTAGCCACCGATCCCAAGTGATGGTGGTATTGCTTTTGCTCCGCATTCTGTTGGTTCCTTCTCACCGTGCCTCACCCTCTTCCGATGTCTTGAACTGCATAAACTCATCCCAAAACGGCCTCAACTTGACGTAGGCCTTAGTGTTGAAATCTGGCGTCCAGTTCTTCCCGATAAATGTGTTGTACAATTTCTTCTTCCAACACTTTGGAATTGTGTGGCCATCTTCTTCATAGCCAGTTCCTAACTCTCTCCTTCAAAGCTTCATCTTACAGACGAGCGCGAAATGTTGAAGGACATCTTGCCAAACTAGTGTCTTGTCACGATCGAGACAAAACTAATATGAGGAGCAACTTTCTTTTGCTTCCATTCACGAGCATTGATCGGGATCCTGTCCCTTACAAGGTACCCACAATGGTGACAAATTTACGTGCATGTGGTCCAAGTACTTTTGCTCAGATCCTCCTCGAATTGCGAGAGAATGAACCGACCCTCCAACGGCTTCTTGGCCTCGTACATTTCTACTCTTCCCGTTGTTGTCGCCGATCCGAGGGCTACGAATGTAGAAACACAAAGATTTAAATAAATATATTTATACGACAAATGAAATTATTCTGAATTTCATGTATACATAAGAGATTGTAGATAGACCTCGCCAGCATTGTCTTGCTCATCTTCATAATCGGCAAAGTACTGACTCCCGTCATCTACTTCTTGATTGTTGTCATCACCTTGGGCACCTTGTAAGGCGTCATTGTTGATAATATCCATCATGGCATCGTCCATGTTGTCATTCGGGTCGGCCATTTCTGCAAATATATGTGTAGGACGTTAGAACGGTTCGTGATCGGGTTATGATTTCGCATCAAGTGGCGTGCGGTTCGTGACATGCATCGACAAAAGAAAAACAACATATTGATGGCAGCGTGAGCGTGGTGCAGCTCGCCGCCGTGCCAAGCCCGTGAGTCGAAGAAGGATGCGCGATGGCACGGGCCTCCCGCGATCGACGACGATGTGCGTCTGCGTGCCCTTTCGTGTCGCGTGTTGAGTTCATGGAGATGTTGATGCATGTGGGGTTCGCGGCGACCAAGTCGGAGCAGGCATAAGAACGAATATCGCTCGTCTTGTATTCCAATTTTTTTTAGGTAAAATCGGTTTGGTACTATCTCGAATACGACGGTTCACTTTAATACCACCGTATTATCTCGGTTTAGTGTAATACACCTGAATTTGTATGCTCGGCCCGTCGGCCGGCTCCAGTCATATGTGTCCCACGACCAGAAAGTCTCTAGAGTCTAGACTAAACAAGCCGGAAAGAAACCTTCAGATCAAGCGCACCAAAGGCGTTGTCCACGTACACACTGTGATGCCAGGGATGCCATTGATAGTGTAAATACATGGTTGGTGCCTTCTCGCCAAGCTTAATTCGCGAACTTATAACAAACTTGCAAACTTTGGGGAAATTGACCGTCTGTTTTCATTAACAACGACGACAGCGTTAGTGGAGAACGGAAGGTGGTGGTAAAAGTAATTTCAGTGATTTAGTTTCACGCCCATAGTACTTCAATGCCCGCTGATCCAAGGTGCGAGGAGAGGCATGCATGTGCATTAGAAAATTCTTGATTGTCTATAAAATGCACGGTTCACCACTCGCTTTATTACATTTAAGCGAGATCAGCAATACATACAAAAGTAGCAACAAATTAAATCACACATACCACATTGTTTGGTAGAACATCACATACAAATAGCCACAAAATTTTGAAACTAATGTCCAAGATTAAGTTTTGTTGAGTCCATATGCTTGCCCCGAGGATGGCCATGCATGCATCATGTGTATAGATTCTAATTCATAGCTCATGATCATGAAAGTGTCTTGGTACATTGGCCAAAATAAAATAGGAGGAGCATAGCATTAGGTTGCTATAAATTCCATATCAATAAAAACAAATATATCCCACAAAAATAGAAAAGTCAAAATATCAAGCAAAGACATCTGCGGTTTGATATCCGGCTCTGCAAAAATGATTTCTCGGCTCGATGGCGGTCACAAAAGAGGGCTCCAGCGTGGTAATACGGACCGACAACAGTAAATAAACGCAACTAGGATCGCTGATCTAAGAATAACTTCGGTAAATGGCTTTAAATAACATCACGGGAAAAATACTACGCATAAATGGGTTGAATCGACAAAGTGAATATCTTATCATAAGTGTGCACTAGCATCATAAAAATAATCGAGGAATACATCCAGGCTCAAATCCTTATAACTGGGCAATCAACGGGGATGAACGAGCAAGAACAAAGATCAAGATCCCAATCACCGCTTGTATTCCTCAAGAAAATTAAGCGGCGGATAGCAATCACAAACAACATAATAAGTGGTTCCCATATTCATCGAGGCTCTCTTATCGGCTCTTAAGCTATAGGAAATAAATTCAAGCGGCACACATCCATTTCATCGAGTAATCGATGTGACCAGAGCATAGATATTCTAGATAACAAAGATCTAAAATTGGGTTTGGGTTGAGATGAGCCAATTACACTTTGGATCGAGGGGCAATGCGAATTTATGCAAAAGCGTGGAAATGCGACTGCGGGCGGTCGATGAGGATGATGATGGCCTTGGCGAAGATGAGGCCGGTTCGGGCGAACTCGGCTCGGGAGCGTTGCTGGGTGGGCGCCACACGGAGAGGAAGGCGACGCGGCTTCCGTGACGCGGGCGTGACGATGGAGAACGACGGAGATGGGGCACGGCGCCGGCTTCGGAGATGAAGGCGCCCGGTTGCGGCGCAAGGAGCTGGAGCCGACGAATTAAGCGCGCGCGAGGAGACGGCGACGGAGACGGAAGGGGTGGAGAAGAGAAGAAGCCTTCGTTGCTTAAATATCGAGGGGACCTTTAGTCGGCGGATACTAACCGGGACTAAAGACCTTTAGTCCGCGTGGTATCTACGGACCGGGACTAAAAGGTTGGACCTTTAGTCCGGGTGGTTCACTGGCCGGGACTAAAGGTTTTTTGTGGGACATATTTTCGAGAGAACCTTTAGTCCCGGGTCAGTGACCTTTAGTCCCAAGCGGTAATACTGGACCGACTAAAGGTCAAGACTATTCGATTCCCGCCAGTTTTCCACAGTTTGGGTTTTGTATTAAGTTTATTTGTATAAATATGCTAATTCTTGTTAAATGCATAGTAAATTAAATACTAGGCATAAATTTTTAAAAATAATAGTTGCATTTCCTTTTATCTTATTGACATTTCAAACGACTTTTATAGTGACCACAAGTGGGAAGTGAAGAGCCAACTATAAACAAAATGAAGGGCTCAAACCACAAGTGGGAATTTCATTTGAAGGCATAAATACTTGCTAAAAAATTTCAAGTCATTTTGACACCGTGGAGAAGACATGCTTCACAGAGGTACATGTGTCCTTTTATCGAATAGGAATTTCATTTGAAACGATAAAAACAAGAAAAATATGATAGAAACATCTGAAGTTACAATTATTACATAAAATCTCTAATACACACTATTTATTAAACATCACTATATATCAAGCGGGCACAATGGTGAACTTCTTCTTGACGATGACCCTTGGTTATGATCATGCCGTAACCATGGAGTGTCCTCGGCATTTAGCAGATGCTTGGGTCTTTGGTCACACTGGAAGGCGGATTCGGTCATCCCTTTCATAATCTTCGACTTGTCCGACTTGTCCTCAATTCCCACGATGTTTCTTTTCCTGAAAGAACTATGTGGCGTTTTGGCTCATTGGTTGATTTGTCGTCGTTTTTCCCTCTCTTGGGTTTTGTAGACATGTCTTTCACATAGAACACCGATTCACATCGCAGAGAAGGACTAATGGTTCGCCTTTGTACCCAATATTGTTGAGGTCCTTTGTTGTCATTCCATACTCCTTGTCGATTGTTACCCGCCTCCGGTCATCTTCACCCATTGGCACTTTGGAACAAAGGGACTTTAAAATTAGGTGCGTAGTCTAGTTCCCAAATCTCCTCTATGCGCCATAATATGTTTGCCTCTTTCCATTTGGGTGCTGTGGCATCTACGCGGACACCACTGCTTTTGGTTCGTGCTCCTTTTATCTTGGGCTACGTGTAAAATGTATTTCCATTTATCTCGCACTTTGTACGTGAGGATGTGCCACGATGGTTGCCTAGCTAACAAATACAGCTTGCTCATCAATATTGTCATCACCGACATTCTTTTCGCAACCAACCGCTGAAAGTTTCCATGTGATGATGCCTAATCCAAGCTTCATTCTTCCTCGAAGCGGGATCGAGGAACTCCTTGTGTACTCGACATACGGCTCCACCACGGAGGAGTTTTGAAGAACTGTAGTGCGCTTTATTGAAATAATCGCCCCCGCATCGATATATGTTTTCTTCCCTAGTGTTCCTTTCCACTAAGTCTCCCCTCGTGTCGCGATTCAGAACACCAATCGGGTCAAGGTCGGGAATGAAGTCAACATGTAACTCAATGACCTCCTCGTCCGTAGCCCTTGGCGATGCTTCCTTCCGCCGAGCACATTTGGTGAACATATTTCTTCAGACTCCCATGAACCTCTCAAAGGGGAACATGTTGTGTAGGAACACAGACCGAGAATATTAATCTCCTTGACCGGGTGAACTAGGAGGTGTGTCATGATATTAAAGAAGGATGGAGGAACACCAACTCAAAGTCGACAAGACATTGAACCACATCATTCTCAGAGAGTAGCTAGTTCCATTGGATTGATTGCCTTCGAGAAATTGCATTGAGGAATGCACATAGCTTCACGGTGGCGGGACGTACATGTGGAGGTAGAATTCCTCTTAAAGCAACCGAAGCAATTGCGTCATAAGCACGTGGCGCTCATGGGACTTTAAGTGTAGGAATTTCTTCTCCGCACATTTATTATACGCTTTATATTGGAGGAGAATCCAGATGGGACCTTGATGTTTGTTTAGGCATTCAAACATGCTTTCCTTCTCTTCTTTGCTAAGAGTGAAGCTAGCGTGTCTTAAGTAATGGCGCCCATCGTCATCTTCTCTCGGATGCGAGTTGTCTCGTTCTTTCATGCGCTGCAAGTCCTGTCGTGCTTCGAGTGAATCCTTAGACTTTCCATACACATCCATGAATCCTAGCAGGTTCACACAAAGATTCTTTGTCAGGTGCATCACGTCGATCGCGTTGCGGACCTCTAGGACTTGCCAATAGGGTAGCTCCCAAAATATGGACTTCTTCTTCCACATGGGTGCGTGTCCCTTAGCATCTTTCTAACAGTTTGTCTTTGCCTTGTCCCTTTCCAAAGACTACTTGCACATCCTTGACCATATCAAGTACATCCTCCCCATTCGGTTTGCGAGGCTTGGTTCGTGTTCTGCCTTACCGTTAAAATGCTTGCCTTTCTTTCTTAGTTGGTGATTCATAGGAAGAAAACGACGATGGCCAAGGTACACGACCTTTCGACATTTTTTCAAATATATACTGTCAATGTCATCAAAACATTGTGTGCATGCATTGTATCCCTTGTTTGTCTGTCCTGAAAGATTACTTAGAGCAGGCCAATCATTGATTGTTACGAACAACAATGCTCGCAGGTCGAAGTGTTCTGCTTGTACTCATCCCACACACGCACACTGGTTTGCTCCATAAAAGCAGGAGTTCCTCAACTAATGGCCTTAGGTAGACATCGATGTCGTTGCGGGTTGCCTCGGCCTTGGATGAGCACCGGCATCATAATGAACTTCCGCTTCATGCATAACCATGGAGGAAGGTTGTAGATACATAGAGTAATGTGCCAAGTGCTATGACTAGTGCTCGTCCCCAAAAGGATTCATACCATCCGCATTTAAAGCGAACCTTAGGTTTCTTGCGCCATCCGCAAACTCCGGAAATTCTCGTCTATTGCTCTCCTTTGGGACCCATCGCCAGGTGTCTCAACATGTTGTCTACCTTACGGTCTTCTTTGTGCCATCGCGACAACTTTGCATGGTCCTTGTTTATGAACAGACGTTTCAGCGTGGTATTATAGGAGCATACCACATAACCTTGGCAGGATTTTCTTCTGACGCGTTCTTCGCCCTCAACATCGCCAGGTCATCTCGCCGATCTTATACGCGACGCTTTGCATACGGGCATTCATCCAAATTCTCGTAGTCCTTGCCACGATACAGATGCGATCATTAGGACATGCATGTATCTTCCGGATTTCTAATCCCAAAGGGCGACGACTGTTTTGCTTCAGACGTAGTGGCGGGCAATTCGTTAGGCCGGAAGCATCTTTTTTGGATCTTGATAATTGCCCAAATGCCTTGTCGGATACACCATTCTCGGCCTTCCATTGTAGCAACTCGATGTTGTACCCAACTTTTTTGCCCATCTTCTACGGACGGGTATAGTAATTTCTTGTGATCCTCTAGCATGCGGTCAAACTTAGCCTTCTCCTTTTCACTTTCGCAATCTCTTTGTGCATCACGAATGACATCACCAAGAGCATCATCTTCAGCGAGTGTGTCTTACGCCCTTGCTTCTTCTTGACTTCGCCCATTGCAAGATCATCGAAGTCACCGATTGAGCAATAATGTCGTTAGGGTCCAATTGTTCTTCTTCACCTTCTTCCATTATAACCTGGTTTCTCGTGCTTGGTCCAACAAATATAGTTTGGCATGAAACCCGACTTCAACAAGTGTGAGTGAAGACTCCTTGAGCTAGAATATTCCTTCAAATTCTTACACAGGCACATGGACAAAGACATGAAACCATCCCGCTTTGTTTGCCTCGGCCACTCTTAAGAAATAATGCACGCCATCAATGAACTCTTTGAGCGGCGATCGACATTGTACATCCAATGGCGTGTCATCGTCTGCATTATATGACATATCACATAATTAAATTTCAAGTTTCAAATTTTTCCCAGATAGTACACATGATAGAGAGGCTACCCAAAAATTTTAGAATTTTTGAAATTAAGATGAATTTATTTTGAATTTTCAAAAATCAAGACTATTTGACGTTTGACCCTAGGTCAATAATTAACTAAATTGCCCAAAGTCATTAAGGGTGAATGACCCTAGGTCAACAATCAATCCAAAAGGCAAACAATAACTAAGTGATTAAGCTAATTAAGAGATTAACTAATTACTTAATAATTAAATATTAAACTTATTTATTAAAACAAAATTAATATTTATTATTTTTACCCAAGAGGTTGGATCTGATAAGATAAGACTTATCTCATCAAACACCCTCAAAGCTTAACCTAACTAACACATGTAAAAGTCATTTTTCATTTATTTAAATAATTATTAAATAAGGTGAAAAATAAAAGTCTTCAGATTGATCCCAAAATTTTTATACAGATAGTTCATAGCCTAATTAGATGGCAAAACAATTTTCAGAATTTTTGGATCATTAATTTAGCCTACAAAATTCATGGAATAATAATTAAATAAATAAGCATAAAATAGGTATAAATTCAACTTTGTCCAAATAGTCTTAAAATTTTTATATGGACTGTTCACAGTGTAACTTAGTGGAAAAACAAATTTCATGATTTTTGGAAATTTATTGTGGCCTACAAAAATAATGAAAGTTCCATTTATGAATTAATTAATTGGCAATTTTATAACATATAAAAATATTCAAATTTCACATTTCATATTTTTCATAATGGACGGCAGGGTTAGCATCAGAGCTTACTGCTGAACACGCCGGTGAATACGGTTGAGTGAATGAACAGCTCGGTGGTGGTGGCAATGGCATGGCGTGTCCGGCGGCGGCAGCGGCGTTCCCGCTCTGTGATTTGATTAGCATTTAAACAGAGTTTAAATAGAAGGACATTTAGTCGGTTGGTGTTACCAACCGACTAAATGCCAACCTTTAGTCCGGTTGGTACTACAATCCGGGACTAAAGATTTAGTCCCGGATTGTAGTACTAACCGACTAAGGTTGACATTTAGTCGGTTGGTAACACCAACCGACTAAAAGTTCCTCCGCAAAGCTCGCCACCAGGCCGTTGGGCAGGGGACTTTTAGTCCCGGTTGGTGTTACCAACCGGGACTAAAGATCTTTTTTGTCCCGGACGCAATTTTGTCCGAGACTATTGCCCATTTGGCAGTTCGACCAAAGGTCTGTTCTGTAGTAGTGTAACTTCACTATATCCATCAAGCATTGAAGCTTCCAGAATATTCCATCACCAAAGTCACTATAGGGAAAGAGACAGCGGCATAGGTGTGGCAATTTAAGGTGCTGCCGTGAACTCTCAGAGGTACAGAACTATAACCGAACCAATTCCTAGCCTAGCCATGGAGTCCTCGTCTTTCACAAAACTTGCCTCGCTCACCATACTTATGGCCACCGCCACACTTGTCTCAAATTGGCCGCAGGTCTTTGCCATCACTTGAAGAACAAGTTGAGCGCTCCTTGCTGGAAGGACACCTCCCAGACAAACAAGTCCTCCGATCTCGGGAAACAAGACATGGCCTTGCAATCGGCGTGGCATCGATTGCAAAGAAGACACAAGCAAAGCGCCGGTGATCACCAGGATCTCTCTGCGGGGTTATACCGAGAGGACACTCGATGCCCTCAACTTCTCGGCCTTGACAGCCTTGACAGTCTCGAGCTCCCACACAACAAAGCTTATCGAGAATTCTCCGGATGTTGAGCTCCTCAAAGCGCCAATGCTCGGATCTCGCACGGCAATCGATAAGAGGCTCAATTCCACTGTTTTGGCGAACTCGACAAACTGCGTTTGTTAATGCTAAGCAACAATTTGCTTAATGAAGTACCAAAGGAAATAGGTAAATTAGAGAGTCTTGTGATCCTAAACTTGTCGAGCAATCACTTGGCTGGTCCTATCCCTTGTGAAATAGGCCAACTAAACAACTTGGTTAGATTGGATTTGTCCAATAATGACCTTTATGGTCCTGCTTCCTTTAGTCCACATAACTCCGCCCACGCAAAATAAGTTTAGTAAGTGCAACAATCGGTCATCTCACCAAGCAGAGAATTATGGTAAAATTAGCAGATTTAAAGGTTTTAACACTGTCCGTAAATCTCTTAATCGACCCATTCCCCAAGAGTTCGGAAACTTAGTGAACCTAGAATACCTCAATCTTAGTCAAAACAGTTTTGTAGATTCCATTCCGACCAACATTAATAAGTTAACGAAACTCACCGCCTTGGATCTTTCAGATAATAACATCTCCGGATATATTCCTCAACAAATTGGGACCTTGGTGAAGTTGAGGTCCTTAAAACTTAATTCTAATAAACTCGTAGGTTATATTCCAAGTAATTTAGGGAATCTGACAAACATCACTACCTTATACCTTTATAGTAATCAACTTTCTGGATACATTCCTCAAAAAATAGGAAACTGGAAGATTTGCAGCTTGGCATAAACACACTAACAGGTTCCATCCCAAACAGCTTAGGGAATTTGACAAAACTCACTATCTTGATTCTATTGGGCAATCAACTTTTTGGGCACATTCCAAAAGAACTAGGTTACTTGGTGAACTTAGAATACTTGGACCTTGACGACAACAAAATCACGGGTTCCATTCCAAACAGCTTAGGGAATTTGACTAAACTCACTACCTTATACCTCTACAGGAACCAACTTTCTGGGCACATTTCTCAAGAACTAGGTTACCTAGTGAACTTAAAAATCTTATCTCTTGGCAACAACACACTAACAGGTTCCATCCCAAACAGCTTAGGGAATCTGACAAAACTCTCAATCTTGTATCTTTGGGAAAACAACTTCTCTGGGCACATCCCTCAAGAACTAGGTTACTTGGTGAACTTAGAAGACTTGAACCTTGACGACAACAAACTCACGGGTTCCATTCCAAACAGCTTAGGGAATTTGACTAAACTCACTACCTTGAAGCTTTGTGATAACCAACTTTCTGGCCTTATTCCAATAGAACTAGGTTACCTGGTGAACTTAGAAGACTTGGAGCTTAACAACAACAACCTCACGGGTGCCTTGCCATCGGGACTTTGTGCGGGAGGCCGGCTACAGAATCTCACTGCTCATGACAACAACTTGGTTGGACCCTTGCCAACAAGCTTGCTACGTTGCACAAGCCTAGTTAGAGTTCGTCTTGAACGTAATCAGCTCGTGAGAGACCATGTGGAGGTGTCCCCATGTTTGTGATGAGTAATTGACGGTCGGTTTAGTGAGTTTGAGTTTGTTTCGGGTATTCGAGGGTAGAGTACCTTTACTTGTGCCTTTACTGATTATGCTGTTTCGTGCGGTGCTATGTGATGGTTTGTTTGTCTGTGTGACTGCAGGACTTCGGAGCTAGGTCATGGTGAGGCGAAGAGGATCGGGACTAGACACAGGAGGTGTCGAGGTCCAGACGGTCAAAGATGCCGAAGATGATCGAGGTCTTGAGGTGGTTCTTGAGCCGAGCGAGCAACCGAATCGTCTGTGATTTAACACGACGGGCGATGACTAGTGGACCGGACTAGACTCGTGGAGGAGTCGAGGTCAGACGGTCAGATGATGCAAGTCTTGGTCGTGTGTCGCTGTGAAGCTTCAGGGAAGGTGCCCGAGGGCAATTTGGTAAATTGACTCAAGCAATGAGAGGAGGGGCTGGTTTTTCCCTCAAATCTCGGGTCATGTTGACTATGACCCTTGCCTCATTTGGGTGTGGAGCAAGCTTGTGAGTGAGGGACTGCAATTCTTGATTTGTTATGTGAGGACATGAGCCTCCTTTATTCAAATTGAAGCTCCTGTGTGTGTGTAGGTTTTTGTTCTTTGCGTGTGTTCTATTGTCAAGTGAGTGTCCTCTTTGAGAGCTGTCTTGAGTCTATGTGTAAGATGCAGAGAGCCGATTTGGCAGTGTGTGCTTGTAGCTCCTGGTGGTCTTGTGTGTGGTGGCAAGAAGTCTGTCATTGTGAGGCTATGAGTTGAGCTAGTGCGTGTGTGTTTCTCCTCTCAAGCATGTAGTTGAGGGTCGCTTTACCTAGTGCGTGTAAGAATCGAGTACTTTGTTGATTTAATGGTGCATCAAGTTGATCCGGTTTTGAGATCTTTTACTTGGCTGTTCATACTCTAATTGAGATCACCATTCAAGAGCTTGGCGGCGGCGATCTTGTTATTTGACCGCTTTTTCTTTGCTTTGAGTTTGCTGGTTGTATTTGTTTTTCCTCCTTCTTTGTTTCTCGGTGAGGATTTGTCGGCTCGTCACGATAGAGCTCTCTGGCGGTCTTATTTGTTGCTGCCCATAAAACCAGAGATTGGGAGCGCCAGATCGCTCCTTCCAAAAATACATGCGCAGAGAGAGCACGCATAAAAACCGAATGCTTGTTGATTCGATTGCAGCTCTTTCAGGCTTGCTTGTGGAATTGTTGTTGCGTGCGTGAGCGTCCTCAAAACCGGAGCACCGCTTTTTCTTGTGCCATCGGTATGGGGAACATGTAGCCTTTCTTTGTTTTCAGATTCACTTGTTGATCTGTTTATTTTATCGCCGTTTCTCTGTGTGCTTGTCGGTCTTTGTGCTTGTGCGTTTCACTTGTGATTTGCTACTGTGACCTAAGCTGTTTAGTCTGATTTTATTGCTTGGTCTGCTGCCATCTTTGATTCGGTCTTTGTCTTGTGTGTATTGCAGCAAGTAATGTGCACCCGCCCATAAAAACCGGCAATGCTCGGCGCCTAAAAAGACCAGACTTTGTGGTAGCCGTCTATTCAAGTTTCTGTGTGTTTTGTTTGCTAGAGCAAAGGCTTGATCCTTTTGACGATGGTCGTGACAAGAAAGATCGCAGAAGCGCTTTTGATCTTAGGCAATTTATTTATTGAGAACGGCAGCAGCTAACGGCATCTATTTTTGGGGGTTTGAGCATCGATCCAAGTGAAGCTTGCGGTAAAGATTTCTTAATTGCTTTGTCTTTGTCCTTTTAACTCGCTTGTCATCTGTTTGCGGAGTCAAGCTTTGCTTCGAGTATGGATTAGTATATTGCCTATTGTATGAATCCATGCTCAAGACGAGATCCACCAAATTGGTTTGGTCTGCAGTCTTACGTGTGCGAGTGAATCTCTCGAAGTTTTCGCTTGGTTGCTCAAAAAGAAAGGACTCGGGCGGCTGCCCTTGGTAGAAACAGATCTTTTCATTGCTTTGGTCGCTCTCGGAAAAATCGTAAAGATCTTGGCTGCCTTTTTCTATGCGTTGAAGTGTTGATTTCTTTCCCTTCGTTGGTTGTTTGGATGTGGTTATCAGGTTGGGCTGCCATCTTTGAAGTGACCTGATTTTGTTTATTATCGCTGGATTTAAACTGCTTAGTTTCTTATTTGCTTATGCACCGCCATCATTTTGTGCTGCGGTTGTGAAAGGTTTTTGGTCTTTTGTTTTGGGGTCGATCGATTCAACACAGTCATCCGCCGTGCTCAGATGAGATCTTCATAGCTTTTATAGCTATTGGAGTGAAAGTAGTGTTGAATTCGATCGAGGTGAAAATAGAGAAAGCGCCTATTCACCCCCTCTAGTCGCCTTCCGGTCCTACAATTGGTATCGAGCGGTTAGCTCTTTTCAATAGATCTTAACCGGTCTCAAGAGCCATGGCGATGGATAAGTACTAAACCAACTGCCGCTTGCTGATGGCATCGACACCCTTCCGAAGAGCCGAATGGAGACATACATCCAGCCCGTGGGTATGCCATCCGCGGAAGGTCAAGGTACGATTCATTGTTCTGCCGATGAGAACATCAATGCCGGAACATGGCTGATGTTGAGGCAAATGCAAAGGCAAGGAACATCATCATCCGTGGTTTGAGTCGAGCGAGTTTGATCAAGATATCTCACTGTCGTCCCGCTTACGACATCCGGGTGACCTCGATGCATACCATGAGGGCACCACCCAGATCAAGACGGTTCGACAGATCGGTTCAAGCGAATACAACAAATTTGAGATGCTTGTTGGTGAGTCCTCGACGAGTGCTTTTCGCGATTTCACAAAATCTTGAGCAACCTCCGAGCGGTCGGTCTCACATACCCCGACTCGGACAACGCCGTCCGATGCTCACAGACTTGATCTTCGTGTTTGGGAAATGAAAGTGACTACCATCAAGGACACCACGGACCTCTCGACCTTGACTCTTGATGCCACTCGCGCCTCAAGACTCACGAGATTGACATTGTCTCGAAAGTCGAAGTCACGATCGATGGCCCTAGTCACCGATCCCGATTAAACACGGTTCTTTGCCGATTCGTTGTGTGGTTTCTCCCTTGTCGCTCTCTCGTGACGAATCGATGATCGCTAGAGCAGCTCGAGGATGAGCAATGCCCTCCTAGCTCGGAAGTTTTCCCATGCTTACAAGAGGAGGAGGGATGAAAGAGAGGAGGACTGTGATTTGCTTCGAGTGTGGTGGCCCCAACCACATTGGCAACCGCCCCAAGATGGAGAAGGGCAAGAACGACTACGGCGGTTCGGGCAAGAACGACTACACCGACAAGAACTGCAACAAGAAGCCTCCAGCTCAGACGCCCAAAGAAGAAGAAGTTCCGAACCGGCAAAGCAAAGAAGCTCTTCCACCGCGTCCTCACCGCCGACGACCTCGACCTCGGTGAGGTGGAGGGATGGAGCGACGATGACGGACGGGTGACCAAGAGCCCAAGGATGGCGGCGATGACTTCTCCCAAGATGTGCTTCATGGCCTCGAGGGCGAACTTCAATGACAATGTCAGATCCGACTCGGACGAGGTATGTCCCACCTACGAACAGCTCAATCATGCTTTTCTTAAGCTAGGAGGTTTTCATGCTAAAGCTAAGGCTAGGTGTGCTGAGTTAGAGAAGGAAATAGATAGTGTCACTAGAGATTATTGCTCTTACATCCGCCCTTCTAGTGATGATTGTGATACATGCTCGCTTTGTCAAGTTGATATGGAGAAGTTAAGGACCTCGCATGATAGTTTGTCCTCCGAGCTTGATATTGTTAAGGTGGAGAATGCTAGTCCGCTTGCCGAGTTAGAATCGAGTAGGATGGTCATACCCTACTTATTACCGATGAGACTACTTCTCCCACCTCATGTGAGGGTAAGGACATTCTTTGCTAGAGGGTCTTATGCCATGCTCCTTGATCTCGCCCGAGTCTTGTGAAAATTGCAATAACTTGAAGATGAACTTAAAACGGGCAGATCATAAAATTACTGAACTACAAGCTTCTTTACTTGAGCCGATTGATTCATGCCCGAACTGTCCTAAGTTAACTGCTGAACTTGAAGCTGTCTCCAAACAGTTTCAAGATATGATTGATCATGAAAGGAAGTTGGCTCAGTTTGCTTCTAAGGACCCTGTTAGCTCACCATGCATTAAGTGTAACAAACTAAAATCTGACTTGATTGCTTTGGATGAGAAATGTGTGAAGCTAACTAAGGACCTTCTAGAGAAGCCACATTGTGCTTGTAATATGATTGTGGAGAAGGGGGAGAAGCCTCAGGGTAAGGTTGAGACGCTTAGCGACGTGAACCAACTGGCTAGCAGTAGGACTGTCCCTTCAGAGTCGGCTGTGCGTGCACAAGCCATTCTTCCCTCTGCTGCTGGTTCTTCTTTTGCTTCCTTACCTTCATTGTCTCTCCTTCCCCGCTTCTTCTTGCACCTCTCTCTTTCGGGAGTGTCAAGACCTTATGAACACTCTCGAGAGATTTGTAGGAGGCAAGAAGAAGCTCAATCTTATTCTAGACCAATCTAAGATCTGCAGATTTAATCGAGGTCTAGGATATGACTTCTTTGAGGACATGAGGAAGCATCCACCGCCGTGCTCGCACTCCATAGCACTGTGTGTGATCGAGATCGAGCCTGTGACCGAGAAAGTCCATTTCAAGTCGGCGGGCTATGTCCGTGGGATTTCGACGAAGAAGGTAATTTCACATGTCGCTTCTACCTCTCGAAGGTGAAGTATCACCGCACCTTCGCCGAAGGATGGACACACATCGATCGATGCTTCAGCGCGCCAAGATCGCGTAGAGACCATGTTGAGTCTCTTAGGCGCATTGTGGTCGACCCCGGACTTTGAGTGCACCTAAGACCAACACGAGGTCTAGGCTTGTTTCTTCGATGGGTTTGTGCAAAGATCGAGGACTTGGTTTTTCCGAAGTTTTCGGTTTTCGCCCTCATGTCGCTTTCGATCGTGACTTCCGCCGCCCCGAGGGTAGATCTCGTTTTCCCCATCGAGATAGCTACCATGGCGTGTTCAAGATGTTGCGTGTGCTCGACTCGCTCGCCGTAGTAGTCGGACCCAAGAATGCCTTCGGTCTACTCTTAGACCTTCTCATTGTGAGTGACAGAGAGCGAGGGTAGATAGAGGTCGGTCGGGCTTGACTACTTCATCTCGCCGACGTGTTACTCAAGATTGGGTGCCAAAATCATTGTTGATTTATCCCAAGATCGAGACTTTACTCTGCTTGACTCAGTTCACGGCAGGAAAGGGAAGGTTTGGCTCGTTGACTCCGGTGTTCACGACACATGACCGGAGATTCTGTTGGTTCTCTTCCTTGCCCGTGCTCCGGTGATGAGAAGATCACCTTCGGAGATGCTTCATCCGGTAGCGCCATCGCCAAAGGTCTGTCTTGCATTAATGCTTCTTTTATTCTTAAGGATGTTGCCTTGGTTAGTAAGCTGCTAAAGACAATTTGCTTTCGGTTTCTCACCACCGATGATGGCGGTTTCGAGGTGAGCTTTAAGAAAACAATTGCAAAATTCTTGACTCTTGGTAGTCCGGTTTATGGATTTCTCGTTATGGGAGGATCTTTCGTGCTGATTTTTCCGATTCTTCCGGTGATCCTCTCCGGTGTTTAGTTGCTTCGAGTCCCGCGATCTCTCTTCTCGCATAGGAGACTTGGTCATATTGATTTGACCATTTGACCCGAGTTAAGCGGCCATGATCTCATTCGTGGTCCGCCAAACTCAAGATGGTCAAAGATCTTGTTTGCACTCCATGCCAAGACGCGGCAAGATGGTTGCCGCTTCTCATCCTCCGGTCCACATTATTATGACCGATGCAGGACAATTGCTCCACATGGACCCAGTTGGACCGGCTCGAGTCTTGATCGGCAGGAGGGAAGTGGTATGTTCTTGTTGTGGTCGATGACTTCTCGAGGTACTCTTGGGTGTTTTTCTTAGCCTCGAAGGACGAGACATTTACACTTTTCCGAGGTCTTTTTAGTAGGCTTTCTGTTGAGCTTCCTGGTGCCTTACGAGCGATCCGCAGTGACAATGGCACGGAGTTCAAGAATTCCTACTTCGAGAGTTTCTGCGGTGAGACAGGTGTAGAGCACCAGTTCTCTTCTCCATACGTCCCTCAGCAGAATGGCGTTGTGGAGAGGAAGAACCGTACCTTGGTCGAGATGGCCAGGACGATGCTTGATGAGTACTCTACACCGAGGAAGTTTTGGGCTGAGGCCATTGCGACCGCGTGCCATGTTTCGAATCGAGTTTTTCTTCGGGCACTCCTACACCGTACTTCTTATGAGCTGAGATACGGGCGAAAGCCCAGCGTCTCTCATTTTCGTGTGTTTGGTTGCAAGTGCTTCATTTTGAAGTCCGGAAACCTAGACAAGTTCGAGTCGCGCTCTTGTGACGGGATCTTTCTAGGCTACTCGACTTCTTCGCGGGCTTATAGGGTCTGGAACTGCGAGTCTAGCAAGTTGGTAGAGACCTGCGAGGTGACCTTTGACGAGGCCAGTCCGGGGACTAGGCCAGATATCTCAGGTTCTTTAGAGCAGTCCGAGACCATCTTTGTGGATGATGAGGACGAGGGAGACGATGGTTGTTTACCTGATCCAGCTCCTCTTCCTCCCCTTGAGATGCCTTCTTCCACGGCACCTCAAGGTGATCAGCCTTTCCCTTCCGTTTCCTCCGGAGCTAGTGGCTCTGTCCCTGCCTCGTCTGCACACGAGGTAGAGGCCACTTCTTCTTCTCATCCAGGACCTCCCCGACATATCCAGAGAAGGCATCCTTCAGAGCAGATCATTGGAGATCTTTTTGAGCGTGTCACACGCTCAAAATCTGGCACTTCTCTTTTCTGTCTCCATTCTGCTTTCATTGCCTCCTTCGAGCCCAAGGATGTTGATCATGCTCTTTCTGATGAGTCTTGGGTCAATGCCATGCATGAGGAGTTGGAAAACTTTGAGAGAAACAAGGTTTGGTCGCTTGTTGAGCCCCCACGAGGTCACAATATCATTGGAACCAAGTGGGTGTTCAAGAACAAGCAGAGTGAGGATGGGGTTGTCATCCGAAACAAGGCTAGATTGGTCGCTCAGGGGTTTTCCCAGGTTGAGGGTCTGGACTTCGAGGAGACCTTTGCCCCTGTAGCTCGTCTTGAAGCCATTAGAATCCTGCTTGCCTTTGCAGCTTCTAAGGGTTTCAAGCTTTACCAGATGGACGTGAAGAGTGCCTTCCTCAATGGCCTTATTGAGGAGGAAGTCTACGTCCGACAGCCTCCAGGTTTCGAGAACCCCAAATACCCTAACCATGTCTTCAAGCTCTCTAAAGCCTTGTATGGACTTAAGCAGGCTCCCAGAGCTTGGTATGAGAGGCTTAAGTCCTATCTGTTGAGTCATGGTTTTGAGATGGGTAAGGTAGACAAGACCTTGTTCATTCGCAGGCATGGTAATGACTTTCTACTCGTCCAGATTTATGTGGATGATATCATCTTTGGTGGCTCTTCTCATACTCTTGTTTCTCAGTTCTCCGATGTTATGAGCTCAGAGTTTGAGATGAGCATGATGGGCGAGTTGAGCTTCTTCCTTGGTTTCCAGATCAAGCAGACTCGGGAGGGTACTTTCTTGCATCAGGGCAAGTACACTCGTGACCTCCTGAGACGCTTTGATATGAGTGATGGTAAGCCGGTGTCCACACCGATGGCTTCTCTGACCTATCTTGACCTGTATGAGGATGGCGAGCGGTTGATCAAAAGGAGTATCGCGGCATGATTGGCTCCCTCTTGTACCTCACGCCTCGAGACCGACATACACTTCTCCGTGTGTTTGTGTGCTCGATTCGTGCTTCTCCTCACAGATCTCACCGCCAAAGCGGTGAAGCGCATTCTTGGTACCTTCGAGCTACCATTGACTATGGTATCCGGTACTCTTCCTCATCCTGTCTTTTCCTTAGAGCCTACTCGGGACGCAGACTTTCTTCGGGTCAGAGGATAGATAGGAAGAGCACTTTCGCACTGTCAATTCATTGGCACTTCTCTCGTTCTTGGTCTTCTAGGAAGCAATCCGGTGTTGCTGATCCATCGTAGAGGTCGAGTATGTTGTTGCCGCCATTCTGTTGCAACCAGACTTTTGATGGCTTCGACCTGCGCAGACTTTGGGTTAGTTATAGAAAGTGTTCCACTCTTTTGTGATAACACTTCTGCTATTAACATTGCTAAGAACCCGTCAAAGACTCTCGGACCAAGCATATTGATATCCGATATCACTTCCTTAGAGACCATGTGGAGAAGGGTGATATAGTGCTCCGGTTAGGAGAGTGACCGCCGATTGGTGATATCTTTACCAAGCCTTTGGATAGCTCTAGGTTTTCACCTTTATGGGAGAGCTTGGGGTGGTTTGTCCTTATGGATTTGTAGTGAGGGGAGCTTTGTGCTTTCTTGCTTTATCTTGTATATTATGTTGTTGCTCCTTCATCGTCGCATTGCATTCGGGATGCATTTTGGGTTAGTCCTCCTAGCATAGATTAGAGTGTCTCTCTCGCCTAGTTGCTTAGACTTCTTCCTCTCATCTTATGCTCTAGGTTGTTGCTTATTAGTCGTCTCTTCTCACTAGGTTGAGCTTACTCACTTCTTATAGGTTCTAGCAAGGGTTGGGCCACCCTTGGGTAGACAGGAACGTGTTTGCTCCTTAGTGTGTTAGCCAAGGCGATTGATAGTCCTAGTGTCATATGGGGTAGATGAGAGTCGATCTGGGCTATAGTATTCTCTATATCTTGTCTATGCTTTAAGGACGCCTTGTCTCGATTTCTTTGCCACTTCTCGTTTTATTGCTTTGGTTAGTGGAGAGTTCATTTGGGAGCTTCTGGAGTTTAATATTGATATAACTCAACTTGAACTAAACATTGTTTCACATGTTGAGGGGGAGCTGGATTTTCTTGCTTTTTAGCATTGTGCATTGTAATATAACTACATGGAGCCTTGACCATTATCCATATATGACATGCTTCAATGCATTACATCTTGCCATGATTATGCTTAATCACTAGACTTATCATTGCTTCATATGTGTCGTCAAGCCTTTGCCATTGTTAAGTTAATTAAAATTGCACAACTTGAACTAAGACATGTCATGTTAGCTCTTGAGGCTAGTCTATCTTTAGTTATCCTCTTATGATTCATGCCATGTCAAATAGGCTAAGTTGAGTCTTGAATCTTTAATTGAGCTTTTGTTTGAGCTATGCTAGTGTCGTAATGAAACATGAGTGAGTTCAATTATTTTAAGAAACGCAAAAGATCTCTTTTATGTGCGAAAGAACTGATCTCACCAATTCTTTCTCATGAGACTGCTTGCCATTGCACTGGGCATGAACTCAGGGGGAGTTTTGGATGACCTAGACCACTCTTTTAAGCTTTTGTTGCTTGGGATGGTCGTAGTAAGGCTTGAGATCTAGCACATCACCAAAATTATGAGTTTCAAATGAAAACATGTGATTCGTGCTAAATTTGCTTAATTACCGAAATAACTAAGTATTTGTGCAAATGATTCATTCTTGAACTTATAGCACTCTAAATTGACTCAATTCTAGCTTCTTGGTTCCACTTAGGTTATTGACATGGTTTGCATCATCCTTGGATACCTCTAGCTAGACTATACTCTTGAGTGGCTTGACATGCTAAGAAATTCATCTAATCTTCATATTGTTACTTACGTGGCTTGGCTTGATTATGCATATCTTGTAATGATATTGATAGCTTTCATATAAGTTATGGCTTGGTGTAATACTCGAATAGTCATTTTGGATAATCTTCATGGCTCTAATTGCTTAGCATTGCATAACATTCAACCACCATGCTATATTCTCTCTTTTGTATCTTGATGACTCTATTGCCAAAAGGGGGAGAATATTGGAGAAAAAGTCACTTTTGGGAGTTTTGGGAGCGTTTGAGGAAAACTTGCTCTTTCTTTTACTCCTTGCGTCTACATGGTCATTAGCATCAATTTTTTCTCTTGGATCATGTATGACTTTCAAACAAACTCAACTTATGCTTTTTCGGGGTTTGTCAATATACTCATCAAGGGGGAGATTGAGAGACCATGTGGAGGTGTCCCCATGTTTGTGATGAGTAATTGACGGTCGGTTTAGTGAGTTTGAGTTTGTTTCGGGTATTCGAGGGTAGAGTACCTTTACTTGTGCCTTTCTTGATTATCTTTTTTGATGCGGTGCTATGTGATGGTTTGTTTGTGCGTGTGGATTGCAGGACTTCGGAGCTAGGTCATGGTGAGGCGAAGAGGATCGGGACTAGACACAGGAGGTGTCGAGGTCCAGACGGTCAAAGATGCCGAAGATGATCGAGGCTGCTGAGGTGGTTGCGAGCCGGGAGACGAGCAACCGGAACTGTCCGTGACGAACACGACGGGCGATGACCAGCGGACCGGGACTAGACTCAGGGAGGAGTCGAGGTCCAGACGGTCAGGATGCCGGGTGCGGTCGTGTGTCGACAGGAAGCTTCCGGGAAGGTGCCTGAGGGCAATTTGGTAAATTGACTCAAGCAATGAGAGGAGGGGCTGGTTTTTCCCTCCAAATCCTGGTCATGTTGACTATGACCCTTGCCTCATTTGGGTGTGGAGCAAGCTTGTGAGTGAGGGACTGCAATTCTTGATTTGCCATGTGAGGACATGAGCCTCCTTTATTCAGTGAAGCTCCTGTGTGTGTGTAGGTTTTTGTTGCTGCGTGTGTTCTATTGTCAAGTGAGTGTCCTCTTTGAGAGCTGTCTTGAGTCTATGTGTAAGATGCAGTAGAGCTGAGCAGTGTGTGCTTGTAGCTCCCTGGTGGTCTTGTGTGTGGTGGCAAGAAGCTGCTGTATTGTGAGGCTATGAGTTGAGCTAGTGCGTGTGTGTTTCTCCCTCTCAAGCATGTAGTTGAGGGCTGCTTTACCTAGTGCGTGTAAGAATCGAGTACTTTGTTGATTTAATGGTGCATCAAGTTGATCCGGTTTTGAGATCTTTTACTTGGCTGTTCATACTCTAATTGAGATCACCATTCAAGAGCTTGGCGGCGGCGATCTTGTTATTTGACTGCTTTTTCTTTGCTTTGAGTTTGCTGGTTGTATTTGTTTTTCCTCTGCTGCTGTTTCTCGGTGAGGATTTGTCGGCTCAGCGCTGATAGAGCTCCTGGCGGTGCGCTGTTGCTGCCCGCAAAAACCAGAGATTGGGAGCGCCTGTACTGCTCCTTCCAAAAATACATGCGCCTGTAGAGAGCACGCAAAAACCGAATGCTTGTTGATTCGATTGCAGCTCTTCTGTGCTTGCTTGTGGAATTGTTGTCTGTGCGTGTGAGCGTCCTCAAAAACCGGAGCAGCTGCTTCTTTCTTGTGCCATCGGTATGGGGGAACATGTAGCCTTTGCTGTTTTCAGATTCACTTGTTGATCTGTTTATTTTACTGCCGTTTCTCTGTGTGCTTGTCGGTGCTGTGCTTGTGCAGTTTCACTTGTGATTTGCTACTGTGACCGAAACTGTTTAGTCTGATTTTATTGCTTGGTCTGCTGCCATCTTTGATTCGGTGCTGTGCTGTGTGTATTGCAGCAAGTAATGTGCACCCGGCCCATAAAAACTGGCAGCGGCCTGTGCGCCCAAAAGACCAGACTTTGTGGTAGCTGTCTATTCAAGTTTCCTGTGTGTTTTGTTTGCTAGAGCAGTGCTTGATCCTTTTGACAGTGGCTGTGACAAGAAAGACTGCTGTAGCGTTTTGATCTTAGGCAATTTATTTATTGAGAACAGCAGCAGCTAACGGCATCTATTTTTGGGGGTTTGAGCATCGTATCCAGTGAAGCTTGCGGTAAAGATTTCTTAATTGCTTTGCTGCTGTCCTTTTAACTGCTTGTCATCTGTTCGTGAGCCGAAGCTTTGCTTCGAGTATGGATTAGTATATTGCCTATTGTATGAATCCATGCTCAGTACGAGATCCACCAAATTGGTTTGGCTGCAGTCTTCTGTGTGCGAGTGAATCTCTGAGTTTTCGCTTGGTTGCTCTGAAAAAGAAAGGACTCTGGGCGGCGGGCTGCCCCTTGGTAGAAAACAGATCTTTTCATTGCTTTGGGCTGCTCTCAGAAAAATCAGAAAGATCTTGGCTGCCTTTTTCTATGCGTTGAAGTGTTGATTTCTTTCCCTTCTGTTGGTTGTTTGGATGTGGTTATCAGGTTGGGCTGCCATCTTTGAAGTGACTGATTTTTGTTTATTACTGCTGTGACGAAACTGTTTAGTTTCTTATTTGCTTATGCACTGCCATCATTTTGTGCCTGCGGTTGTGAAAGGTTTTTGGTCTTTTGTTTTGGGGTCTGATCGGATTCAACACAGGTCATCCGCTGTGCCTGTATACAGATCTTCATAGCTTTTATAGCTATTGGAGTGAAAGTAGTGTTGAATTCGATCGAGGTGAAAAATAGAGAAAGCGTCTATTCACCCCCCCTCTAGTCGCCTTTCCGGTCCTACAGCTCGAAGGAGATATCTCCGAGATGAGAGTTTATCCGAATCTTGTCTATATTGACATGAGCTCAAATAAACTATTTGGACAATTATCTAATCGCTGGGGTGAGTGCTACAAGCTTACCATGCTACGTACCTCAAACAACAGCATTACAGGAGTCATAACACCAAGTATAGGTCAATTATCTCAGTTGGGGATACTTGATGTTTCATCAAATAAAATTCATGGACACATTCCACCGGAAATTGGCAATCTAACAGCACTGTTCAATTTGAGCGTTGCTAACAACTTGGTCCAGGGATGTATACCGCAACAAGTTGCGTCGCTAAAGAATTTGGAATATTTGGATTTGTCATCAAACAACCTAAGTGGGCCGATACGAGGATCAATTGAGAATTGTTTGAAGCTTCACATACTAAAGTTAAGGCATAATCACTTCAATGGAAGCATTCCTATCGAACTAGGGCTGTTGGTAAACCTACAAGAACTGTTGGATCTAAGTGAAAATTCATTCGTTGGCATCATACCAAGTCAGCTGAGTGGTTTGAGCATGCTCGTAGCTCTGAATCTTTCACACAATGCACTGAATGGCAGCATTCCGCCATCATTTCAGAGCATGGTCAGCCTCTCGTCCTTGGACGTGTCATACAACAAATTGGAAGGGCTAGTGCCACATAGTAGGTTCTTTGAAGAAGCGCTAATCGAATGGTTCGTGCATAATAAGCAACTGTGTGGTGAAGTGAAAGGTTTGCCCTCTTGCGACATTACTCGAAGTGGTGGACAAGAAAAGAAGTCCAAAGCTATTTTACAAGCTATAATACCAGCTATTGTATCTTTTGTGTTTATCACCGCACTAATAGCATGGCAATGTAAAAGGAAGAAATCCAACGCAGAGAGTGCAAATGAAGTGCAAGTGACAGAGTTGTTCGCCATCTGGAACTTTGATGGAGGAGATGTGTACAAGCAAATCATTGACGCCACAAAAAATTTCAGCGACACAAATTGCATTGGAACTGGAGGGAATGGATCTGTCTATAGAGCCCAACTACCAACAGGTGAAATATTTGCAGTAAAAAAGGTTCATATGATGGAAGATGATGAGGAATTTCATCGTGAAATAGATGCTTTGATGCGTATTCGGCATCACAACATTGCTAAGTTCTTTGGCTACTGTTCTGCTACTCATGGCAGATTTCTGGTCTATGAATACATGGATAGAGGAAGCTTAGCAGCATGTTTAAAGATCAAGGAAACTGCAATTGAATTGGGTTGGACGAGAAGGTTAAATATTCCCAGGGATGTTGCTCATGCTCTGTCTTACATGCATCATGATTGCTATGCGCCAATAGTCCATCGAGATATAACAAGCAACAATGTTTTGCTCGATTTGGAATTTAGAGCTTGCATTTCCGATTTTGGTATAGCCAAAATACTAAATGCAGATGCATCAAACTGCACAAGACTTGCTGGGACAAAAGGATATCTTGCCCCAGGTAAAATTTAATAAGTCGGTTACGTTAGTGTTATTATCTTTCTTTTTTTCACAATTTATTATATATGCTTTTTCTTCCACTATGAAATGTTCAGCATTCATCTTTCCAATCACTTTGAGAAGTACTAGTGTATCACATGCTGCACAAATAATGCCACAAATTCTCACTTTAATTAATTATAGTTGAAAACCAGCATATCCTAACTTTTATCCACTACACTATACCTGTCTCTAGTCTCTACAATCTATATTAATTAGCATTCATCAATACATGCATAGACAAAGGTTATCAAAATTAACTCATCAATATTGACATAGCAGAGCTTGCATACACAACAAAGGTGACGGAGAAGTGCGACATCTATAGCTTTGGAGTCCTCGTGCTTGAGTTGTTTTTGGGACATCATCCAGGTGATTTCCTTTTGTCCCTCTCGTCCATGGACAAGAAAAGTATATCAATGAAGGATTTGTTGGACACCCGGCTCCCACTTCCTGAAGCTGGGACTGCAAGTGGAATATTCAAAGTGATCATGGTTTCTGTTCAGTGCTTAGAACCGAACCCATCACGCCGTCCAACAATGCAACATGTAATCCATTTGTTCTCTAAAGCTGAAGGACTCGAAAATCTTGATTATCTACACACAGACATCGTAATCCCTGCCTATTACTCGTGAATGTTCTTAGAGCATTGTTGTTTCTTCCGTTCCACATTTTGATTAGAGATTGTAAATTTGTAATTCATTATTTGTATGATAGTTTGTTTTTTCTTTACCTTCATACCCTGTACTATGTTGGTGCAATGCAACATGCCATTATACTTTAAGCTGACCATTCGTAGTTGGTTGGCACAGCAGATTGGTTTGTAAGCAATGCAGAGAAACATTTGTTACTATTAATTACTTCAAAATATTTCATTTGCATCCTCTGTGGTAGGAAGTGATAGCTCATTCTACTGGTGATTTTGTATGCATGAATAACATTGACATCATCTCTTTCGGGTCTTCACTTGTAGCCATTTCAAAGTGCTAAAGCTATGCCTTTACCTGTTGCCATCACTTGGGACTACAACAAAATCCATTGGTTGTTTTTCAACAAGAATATGCATGTTAGTTCTAAGCTTATTTTTCTTTGGCACATTACTGCCAAAGCCACCTAGCTTATTTTCTTTGGCACATTACTGCATGGATCTGAATATCTTGAATTGCAAGCCAACAACTAACATTTGTTGGTTCCCAAATACAAATAAATTTTCTTCTCTACTGACCTTCCCCCCCCAATAAACCACTATTTTAAGCGTCCTAATAAACCGCTTGAATGGTCATCTGACACAGTGAAAATACAATTAGCCCAATTCAACCATGTTAATAAACCACTTTTAGCACATAAAGAATTTGGGGGGCAGTCATCCAACCATAGCGCATAAACAAAAAGCAATTGCGTCACAGAGATGTATCGGATGCAAAGGAATACATTAATTGTCAACGTCAAGCAGCTAAATCCGCCTCGGCATCTCCGGACGGCTCCTCCAGTACCCAAGCGCCCAGTCCCCTTCAATCTTTCAGAGGAGCGAGCGCGACGGCGTGGGCATCCGTGTCAGTGTGGCATGGAGGAGCGACTAGTGCCGGCCGCGTGCAGGCGGCGTCGTCTGGGTACTGGGATTCATGGCAGCGTCATCTGGGTACTGGGCTGAACGGCTCCGCCACAGGCGTGATCGATTTCTCAAGCCCATAGTCGACCGTGCGGATGAAGCGCATAAGCCGATAAGCCAGGCTATGTCCTCTAAGTTGACAAATTTAGACCAAGGATGTGTAAATTTAGCTCAAGAAACAATATATTAGAAAACTTGTTTTTTTATTAGATTGAGTACTCTCTCTTCTCTTAGTAATAAGCTAAGAAGATACTTAGTGATCGAGTCGCCTGAAGAACTGACCGCCTGAAGAACTGACCAAGGATTAGAAAAGGATGTGTAAATTTATGCCGTGTCAGGTTCGGAATTACACCATAGACCTGTTCCATGTCTGTCCCTTTCCTTAAATTTTTCCACAAGTACCTTCCGGAAATAACCAATGTACAACTAGAGTGCACAAAAGTCTTTGTGCTTGATCGATAAAGCCATCCAATGTAGAGGATTAGAGTTAGGCTAACATTTTTGCCAGTCATACACCGAAGTAGCTGACCAGCCATGTTCTGCCAATCACAATTGTGCACCACGTCAAGTTGACAAATTTACCATCTTTTACTATTACTATTTGGAGGCTACCATAGAAGCTACCATATTAATCTTAAGAGGTAAAAGGCTAGAAATTCCTATATTAATTAGAAAAAAAGAAAAAAAATAGAAATTCCTACATTAATCGGAGAAAAGGAAAAGATCTTGATCGTTTGATTTATGTAACATATGCAACCATCATCTTAGATTTATCCACTAGGTGTCATACATCAGCAAGAAAATAAGAAGTATTCTATTTAAATAACATGCTCATTGGTCCCATCCCCCATGAAATAGGATATCTAAGTAACTTGGTTAAATTAGATTTGTCAAACAATAGCCTTATTGGTTCAATATCTTTCATTCTAGTGAACATGAGCGCGCAAAATAAGTTAGGAATGTACAATAATCAATCTTCTCGATCTATCTCTAAAAGTATGGTAAATATGGCAAAAAATAAAGACATTATCACTATGCAACAATTACTTAACTGGTTCCATTCCATAGGAAATTGGAACTTTACTGAACCTACAAGAACTGGATTTCAGTGTAAACAATTTAGTAGGTCGCAACTGCTTGTACCTCGGAAACCAACGTGGGTCCACCCTCTACGCTCTCGTGGGCGTGCGCAGCCGCAGCGCACCAAGCTCAATCGCCATCTCGCCATCCTAGGGGAGGATGGTACTGAGGCGGCTACGATGATATGCGTCAATGACCAGGTCAAGAAACTCATACAGCCGCTGCGCAGTGTGTCCTGGGTCCGCCATACCTGAAAATTCAGTGCATATATTGTAAAAGCTACGAAACATATACATAAAGTAATAAGAAGCGGCATTAATAAAATAATTACCGTGCACAAATAGAAGCGAAATTTAAGTTGGGATTATTTGGATTAAGCTATACAAACCTTACTAACCTACTCTGTAATTTTTACCGATATTTTATAGGAATGTTGCTATATTCCTAGCTTAAAAAGTATTTTCAGCACTAACAGAATAATTCGGCAGTCATAATTATGTTGGGATTATTTCGATTAGGCTTTACAAACCCTACTAAGCTATTCTGCAATTTTTACAGTTTTTTAATAGGTATCTTGCTACTTGTCTTATTTAAAAATTTTATCCAGCATTTTTAAAATATTTACTGTTTGCAAATAAAAACAATAAATAAAGTTTATAATATTTTAATTCAGCTATACATAACCTATGTAGCAACTTCGCATTTTCTTTTGGAAAAAGTCTATTTTACAACCTTAAAAAGTCTGGATTTCAACCCTAAACTACAAAACCGGACATCCTACGCCCCCTACTATCAAAACCGTTTATTTTACCCCCCTCAACCCAAATAGGGGTGGTTTTGGGTGACATGGCACTGACGTGTCAATGGTTTTGACACGTAATATTCTGTTTGATGACATGGCAGCCACTAGGAAAATAAAACAAAAAATATATTTATAGGCCCACATGTAATCCACTCATTTCTTTCTTCCTCCTCTCATTCTCACTCATCTCTCTCTTCACTCTTGCAAGAGGCTCCTGAACACCTTATCGCTCCCGTTCTCCAGCTCCTTGATGCATTCCTCCAACTCCTCTAGCCTCTCCATCAACGCCATCATCTCCTTCTCCTCCTCCGATGCTGCCGCCGCCTTCTTGATCAAGAACACCAATGCTGCTATCCTCTTGCAAGAGCACGCAACCGCAGAGGCTGATGCTGACATGGTCGCCATAATGTTGAACATCACCGCGGACGCCACCACCATGGCTGCGGCCGACTCCATCAGCAGCCTGGCCACCTCCACCTTTGCCATGCTACCGCCGAGCCCAAGGCGTGAGGGCCTCACATGCGAGCCACGCCAGCTCCTTCCTGACCTTGCGTTGCGACCTCACCGCAGACGAGAGCCATGTGCTGTCGTGGCGGCGGATGGTGGCCAGCGCCTCAAAGATGTCTTGCTTGAGCGTGACGATGATGCAAAGTTTCCTCCTTGATCAAGGATTGCCATTTCCAATTGTGCCCAATTGAACACACGCAGCAGATTAAGAATTGGACTAAATAACTGGAGCAATTAAGTAATCGAGGCTCACCATGAGCTCACTAGCGCCGATGAGGTCGTTGATCGAGTCGCGGCGCGTGGTGAGGAGCACGGAGGTGAACTGGTTGGCAGTGTCGATGAGTAGCGCGTCGACGATGGACCTGCGGAAGCGGTGTGTGATGACCTTGAGCTGCTTGCGGATGTCGAGGTGCTCCCGGAGCACACGCTCCACCCTAGTTCTCCCCTCCTTGAGCTCGATGAGCAGCGAGCCACCAAAGTCCTTGAGCCTAACCCCTGGAGGTGGCAGATGAGGCAGAAGAGGATGCAGGTGAGAAGGTAGATGGCGCTGCGAGGGAGGGGAGGCTGCGGCGGCAGCGAGGGAGGAGGGACGAGGCGGCGGCAGCGGCCAGGGAGGAGGGAGGCAATGGGGGAGGACGTGGGTGGGGGAGGTGGTGACGAGGAGGGAGGTGAGGGAGGGAGGCAAGGCCGCGATGCGAGGGTGGGGGGAGGCGGCGTTGGCCGTTGAGGAGGGAGAGGACGGGGCAGCGGCAGTGGGGGAGGGCGTGGGTGGGGGGAGGTGGCGATGAGGAGGGAGATGACAGAGGGAGGTGGCGGCAGTGCGAGGGTGGGGGAAGGCGGCGCTGAAGAGGGAGGGGACGAGGCTGGAGGGGAGGCGGTGGTGAGCCGATGACGGTGGGGGTTCGAGCTCGAGTGCGATGGCCACCGGGTGGACTAGGGGTGGGGGTGGGGGCTTGGGCTGCTGGGGCATCTCACCTCGTGGTGGGGAGGTGATTTGTCTGCTTTGGTGGCAAAGTACGACAACGTGGGTGCTAAGGTGGATGCCACGTTAGTAAAACCGGAGTGGTTTAGGGCGGAAGGGGGTAAAATAAACGGTTTTGAGAGTTGGAGGTTGGCTTGTACCCAGTTTTGTAGTTTAGGGTTGAAATCCAGACTTTTCGAAGAGTTCAAGGTTATTAAATAGACTTTTTCCTTTTCTTTTTTACAATTTTAAGATGTGCCATGCTATTTTTCTAGTTTAAAAAGTATTTTTGGCACTAACAAAATAATTACCGCACACAAACGGAAACCAGGATTATGTTGGGATTATTTCAATTAGGCTCTACAAACCATACTATGGTACTCTGCAATTTTTACAGATTTTTAATACGTATCTTGCTACTTTCCTTGTTTAAAAAGTGTCTCGAGCATTTTTTAAATATTTATCATGTGCAAATAGAACAAAAATAAATGATCACAATATTTTAATTTGTCTTTACATAACCTATGTAGCAACTCCAAATTTTTTTTACAATTTAAGATGTGTCATGCTATTTTCCTAGTTTAAAAAAAATTCATCATTACACTACTACAAAATGGCTAATATTGGACACCTCATCATAGACGGTTGACCAAAACTGACAGTATTAAATACTATCACAAACGGTTTTGGTTTAGCAGCCGTCTATGTTACTGGCTGCGCTAAAAACCGTTTGTGAAGAGGTAATATCACTGACGGTTCATATTGAAAACCGTCTGTGAAGTATCACAGATAGTTCTGAACAAGAACCATCTGTGATATTACTAAATATCACAGACGGTGTTTAATACAAACCGTCTATGATAATTAACTCATCACAGATGGTTTGTATTAAAAACCGTCTGTGATATTTCGTTGCCCAGACTTTCAAATCGAAGCGACGCCGCGACCACTCAACTACTCCAGATCGGTTCCACTATCCAAATCCCCTTATATATACTGCCCGCACACGCCCAACTACTCCAGATCGATTTTGTCACCTCCCATAAACTGAAGCGGCGTCGCCTCCCCCAAACCGATCGAAGCGCCCCGTCTAAAAGCATCTAGGCCCCTAAAAATTATTTTGGTAATTAATGATAATATGTGAATATGGGATTAACGTGTTTATTGAGAATTTACAAGGTTAAGTCCCATTGGTGAAATTGATGACGTAAAGATGCATGCTAAAGGACAACATGAAGATCTACATGGCTTGAAGACAAGGTACAAGTAGTCTAGGATCCTTTTCTGTTTTACCGGTCTTAGGAGATTTGGTTGGAAGACCAGATTATAGGTTAAATGCCATACTATTAAGAGGGATCATGACTAGTAGCTTGATAGCATGTTCTTGTTCCATATGGATCAATTTAGGATCATGCATGCATTTGAATTTGAATTTGAAAGCTTTAAGTACATTTGTCGAAAATCGGTAGTACCGTAGTTATAATGGCGGTTGTACCGCTTTGTGCGGTATGACCGCACTTTACTTGGCGGTAGTACCAGATTTTGAAGGCTTCAGCCAACTGAGCGCTAATGTGGTACGACCGGCTCTTGGTGCGGTACAACCGCATTACGGTCAATCCGATTTTTAGTTGGCGGTTCAATAAAAACAGTACCAGTGCATTTTGGCTCAGGAGCTCTCTTGGTTTTTCAGTTGAACAGCGTTGATTTTTGGTTGTACCGATTTTCGGTAGTACCAAAGGCTAGTTGGCGGTTCAAGAAAACCAGAACAGATGTAATTTTGACCCATAGCTCTCCTTGATAATCGGTTGAACCGCATTTGAGAAACGGTTGAACCGCGCTGCGGTTGTACTGATTTTTCTAAGGCGGTTCATATTTTCCAGAGAGCATGTCGTTTTAGCAGATTTGGAAACCCTACGAGCAGTTGTACCACGCGTCAATGCGGTTCAACCGGGCGAAGCGGTTGTACCGGAATTTAGTTGGAGGTTGTACCGGACGGGAAAATCCAACGACTATGTCAGAGTATTAAATGCCGCCGTTCTAGCCATTACGGGCTTCTAACACAAGTGCGGTTCAACCGCACCCTAAACGGTGGTTGTACCGAATCTTGCTGAAAGTTGGGGATTTGGTCCCTAACAGTCGTAAGTGTTGGTGGGGGCTATAAATACCCCCAACTGCCCTTGGATAGGTAGCTAGTGAACATTTAACATCCTTAGAGCCTTGAGAGCCAAGTGCATTCACTCAACACCTAAATTCTCTTGTGCATTCATTGTGAGGTAGTTGAGTTCATTCAAGTGCATCAAAACATCCTAGTTGATCCTTATTGCACTTGAGCGCCGTCAAGTGAAGGTCTTGGTTTGTTACTCTTGGAGTTTTGCCAAACTCCTAGATGACCTTGGCGGTGGAGCACGGTGATCTCTTCAAGAAGATTGTGAAGAGCCCCGATGCAAGCTTGTGAGTGGTTTGGTGTTCACCATCTCCGGAGCGGAGGAAGAACGACCATAGTGATCGAGAGAAGGCTTAATTCGTGGAGCCGGCTTGAGTTGTCAAGCTTCCTCAACGTGGACTAGTGAAGACCGACAAGTCTTCGATACCATGGGACAACATCGGTGTCTCATTGTGGTTATTCCTAGTCTTTACATTTCCGCATTTATATTTCTAGCTTGTTTATTGTGTTTAAATTGCTTAGCTAGAAGTGTAACTTGTTTAGACTAAGTTATTAATTGGCTTAAATTGTTAAAAAGTTTAAAAACCTCCTATTCACCCCCCTCTAGTCGGTTATCCTTGATCCTACAAGTGGTATCAGAGCTTGGTCTCTCATTGATTTAGACTTAACCGTCTAAGAGAGAAAAGGATGGCTAGTGAGGGAATTGCTATAGGAAAGGCTCCTTTGTTTGATGGCTCTAATTATGCTTATTGGAAAATTAGAATGTCAATTTATTTAAAGGCTATGAGTCCAAGCATTTGAAAAATCGTAAATGAGGGTTACCTCATGCCTCTTAATCCGCTACTCCCCACGGAGCAAGAGGGACGTAATGCTCATTTAGATGCCCAAGCTATGAATGATCTCTTTAGCGCTTTGAACGCGGATAAGTTCAATAGAGTGAGCAATTTAGAAACCGCTCATGATATTTGGACCACCCTTTCGAAAATCCATGAGGGAACATCCATGGTCAAAGAAGCCAAATTGCATAGGCTTCGGATTAAATATGAGACATTCATAATGTTGCCTCATGAAAACATCAATGAGATGTATTCAAGACTCAACAACATTGTGAATGAGCTCAAAGGCTTTGGAACTAACCTTCTTGATGTTGACATTGTTCGCAAGATGCTTAGGGCTCTTCCGGACAAATATGAGGCGTTGGTGACGCTATTTCTCAATTCTCCCGAGTTGCCAAGAATGACACCAACGGGGCTTTTGGGCAACCTCATCACAAATGAGTTATTCAAGAAGGACAAGGAAGAGCTCTTAGAGACATCTTCCTCAAAGAAGAAGATTACTGCTTTCAAAGCTAAAGCGGAATCAAGTGATGATGAGGATGAAGAAGATGAATCCGATGAGGAATACGCACTCCTTGTGAGAAGAATGAAGAGGGTCATGAAGAGACGCCCCAATAGAAGCTATAACTTCGACAAGTACAAGAAGGGGCAATCCTCAAATGACAAGAAGCATTATAGCAACATTCGATGCTATAATTGTGAAGAGAAGGGGCACATTGCTTCACGTTGCCCCGAAAAGAAGGATGATAAGGGCAAGTCATTCAAGAAGAAGGAATATAATGGCAAGAAGAAGTTTTTCAAGAAGCTTCACAAAGATAGCAAGAATGAAGCCCACATTGGAGAGTGGGATTCAAATGATGAGTCAAGCGACTCCGACTCCGATGAGAATGAGTCCCCCAAGAAGAAGGGACTAGTTGGCATCGCCATTAAGGAAGCTCCTTCGCTATTCTCCACTCCTACTTGCCTCATGGCAAAAGGAAAGAAGGTAAAATCCATTAATAGTGATGAACCTACTTATGATGAATTAATGGATATGCTTGATGAATTAAGTGAATATCTTGGAAAAGAAAAGTCAAAATATAAGGTCTTGAATAGAGAATATACTTCTCTAAGAGATTCCTACGAGTGGCTAAAGGAAGCTCATGACTTGCTTATCCAAGATTATTCAAGAAAGTATTGTTCGAGTATAGGCATTACATGCGATATTATTGATGATATGCCTAGTATAGAAATTGCTAAAACTAGTGCATCTATTTCATGTAATGATCCTATTGCTTTGCCATGTTGCTCAAGTATAAATACTAATCATGAAAATATTGAGCATAATGATGCAAAGCTTATTGTTAAGAACAATGAGTTAAAGGAACAAGTGACCAAGCTAAGCAAAAGCTTGGAAAGGTGATTCAAGGGTAAGGCTACTCTTGACAAGCTTTTGAGTGAGCAAAGATGCTCATTCAATAAGGAAGGTCTTGGGTATGTGCCTAAGAAAGGTAAGAAGTCGGCAACAAGCCCACAAGATTTGTGAGGCAAAATGGTAAGTATTGTCATAAGTCGGAAAATAGGACATGTGCAACAAAATTGTCCTAAGGGTAAGATTCCATCTCTTGGTATATATGATTCATGCTATACACTTAGAAAGACTAAGGATGGTAAAGTAGTTGCTCGTTTTATTGGCACTTCAATTTTAGGCTCTAAAAAGAATGCTATTTGGGTGCCTAAATCCTTGGTTACTAACCTCCAAGGACCCAAACAAATTTGGGTACCTAAAAAAACTTGATTCTTGTTTTGTAGGTGAACTATAAAACTGGTGGAAAACATCGGGTGCTTGATAGTGGATGCACTCAACACATGACCGGTGATAGAAAGATGTTCACCACATTCGAGAATGGAAAAGGAGTAGACAAGATCACATGTGGCGATAATAGCAAAGGAAAGGTAATAGGATTGGGTAAAATTGCTATCTCCAATGACCTTTCCATTTCTAATGTATCTTTGGTAGAATCATTAAATTTTAATTTGTTATTCGTTGCTTAAATATGTGATCTTGGACTAATTTGCTCCTTCTCAAGTGAAGGTGTTTCAATATCTAATGCAAAAGATAGCTCTTTATCTTTCAAATGCTTTAGATTTGGAAATCTTTACTTAGTTGATTTTAGTTAAAGTGAATTATGTTTAAAAACCTATTTAATGGCAAAAACCTCATTGGGTTGGCTTTAGCATAGAAGGCTAGCTCATGTTGGAATGATTCAACTCAAAAAGCTTTTCAAACATGATTTAGTTGTTGGCTTGAAAGATGTGAAGTTTGAGAAAAATAGACTTTGTAGTGCTTGTCAAGCCGGTAAACAAGTCGCTAATTCTCATCCTTCCAAAAGTATCATGTCAACTTCTAGACCATTGGAACTCTTACGTATGGATTTGTTTGGGCCAACAACCTATAAGAGTATCAAGGGTAATAGCTATTATTTAGTCATTGTGGATGATTACTCTAGATACACATGGGTATTCTTCCTAGATGATAAAAGTGAAACCTTCGGCATTTTCAAAAGTTTTGCAAAAAGGGCTCAAAATGAATTTGATTTCAAACTAAAGAAAATTTGTAGTGATAATGGTTCCGAGTTCAAGAATACTAAATTTGAAGACTTTTGTGATGAACATGGAATAAAGCACAAACTTTCCACAACTTACACTCTGGAGCAAAATGGAGTAGTAAAAAGGAAAAATCGTACATTAATTGAAATGACTAGGACAATGCTTGATGAATATAATACTTCCGATAGTTTTTGGGCGGAAGCTATTAACACCGCATGTCATGCCATAAATCGCTTTTATTTGCATCGTCTTTTGAAAAAGACTTCCTATGAGCTTCTTCTAGGAAGAAAATCGAACATCTCTTATTTTCGTATATTTGGTTGCAAGTGTTATATTTTGAAGAAGGGTGTTCGTCTTTCAAAATTTGCAAGTCGTTGTGATGTTGGTTTCTTGCTTGGTTATTCTTCAAATAGCAAGGCCTATCATGTCTTTAACCAAAACTCCGGTTTAGTTGAAGAAAGGCACGATGTGCAAGTTGATGAAACTAACAGCTCTCAAGAAGAGCATGAGAATTTGGATGATGTAGGAAATGAAGCTTTGAGAAAAGCAATGGAGTATATGCAAATAGGTGACATCAAGCCCGAAGATAATCCATCATCCTCCACTCAAGTTGTGCCTCCAACCTCTTCTACAAATCAAGTTCAAATTGATGAAGAGGACAATAAGGAGGATGATCAACCATCTAACCTACCACCAAGAATTCACAATGCAATTGTAAAGGATCATCCAATAGACCAAATATTGAGTGATGTTAGTAAGGGTGTTCAAACTCGATCTCGTGTTGCTTCTTTTTGTGAACATTACGCTTTTGTCTCTTCTATTGAGCCAAAGCATGTAGAAGAAGCACTTGAAGATCTGGATTGGGTGAATGCTATGCATGAAGAACTCAATAACTTCACTCGAAATGAAGTTTGGACATTGGTGGATCGACCCAAGGAACACAATACTATTGGTACAAAATGGGTCTTTAGGAAAAAATAAGATGAGAATGGATTGGTTGTTCGAAACAAAGCAAGATTGGTCGCTCAAGGGTATTCACAAGTTGAAGGTTTGGATTTTGGTGAAACCTTTGCTCCCGTAGCTAGACTTGAGTCAATTCGGATATTACTTGCTTTTGCATCATGCTTTGATATTAAATTATTTCAAATGGATGTTAAAAGTGCATTCTTAAATGGTAAAATATCCAAACTTGTATTTGTTGAACAACCTCCTGGTTTTAAAGATCCTAAAAATCCAAATCATGTCTATAAACTCTCCAAGGCGCTCTATGATCTTAAACAAGCTCCTAGAGCATAGTATGAACGCCTTAGAGATTTTCTAGTCTCAAAAGGATTCAAAATCGGGAAAATTGATTCAACTTTATTTACTAAAGTTTTAGATGATGATTTATTTGTATGTCAAATTTATGTTGATGATATCATTTTTGGGTCTACTAATCAAGATTTTTGCAAAGAGTTTGGTGATATGATGTCTAGGGAATTTGAAATGTCCATGATTGGAGAATTAAGCTATTTCCTTGGACTTCAAATCAAGCATCTCAAAGATGGGACCTTCATGAGCCAAACCAAGTATGCAAAAGATTTGATCAAGAAATTTGGCATGGAGGATGCAAAACCCATCAAGACTCCCATAGCAACCAACAGTCATCTTGACTTAAATGAGGGAGGTAAATCGGTAGATTTAAAGCTTTATAGGTCTATGATTGGTAGCTTGCTTTATCTTACCACATCTAGGCCCGATATCATGTTTAGTGTTTGCATGTGTGCACGTTTTCAAGCAACTCCAAAAGAGTGACATTTAATGGCCGTTAAAAGAATACTAAAATATTTAAAGCATTCCTCTAGCATTGGCCTTTGGTTCCCGAAAGGTGCTAAATTTGATTTAATTGGATATTCTGATTCCGATTATGTGGATTGTAAAGTGGATAGAAAGAGCACCTCGGGTAGTTGTCAATTCTTAGGAAGATCTTTAGTATCATGGTCATCCAAGAAACAAAATTCCGTAGCTTTATCCACCGCCGAAGCCGAATATGTTTCCGCGGGAAGTTGTTGTGCTCAATTGCTATGGATGAGGCAAACATTGATGGATTATGGAATTATGTTTGATAAAATGCCTCTTTTGTGTGACAATGATAGTGCGGTGAAAATTGCTAATAACCCTGTTCAACACTTAAGAACCAAGCATATAGATATTCGCCACCATTTCTTGAGAGATCATGTGAGCAAGAGAGATATTGAAATTAGCCACATAAGAACCGAAGACCAATTAGCGGACATTTTCACCAAGCCATTAGATGAAGGCCGCTTTTGCAAATTGAGGAATGAGTTAAATGTCCTAGACTATTCAAATGTTGTTTGAACACTTGCCTCGTGTATTGTGCTTCATTTGATGTTATTTGACTATTTTGTGAAAGTATTTTTTTCAAATCTTTTATTAAAGATAGCTATGATCATAAAAACTATGTTCTTATATAGACATTAGTTTATTCTATGCATAATGATCCTTAATGATATTTATTTGAGTGCAAAACTAAGGATCATTTGCAAATAATCTCAATTCCAATGAAAATCCAGAGCTATTCCTTGAAGCTACAGGATGATCAGTTCAACCGACGTGTTATGCCTGGTATGACCGTGTTGCGGTACAACCGGCGTTATAACTATGGTTCAACCGAAATACGGTTCTACCGAAGGTGTTTTGGCAGTTCAACCACGTCCATTTTTGAGAAAGCAGTAACTCCCTACGGTTACTATTTAGCCCGAGGGTTAACTCCTCGCGATGGTTCAACCGTCCCCGCAACCGCACCACTTGCACTCGGCCGTTTCTTTCCCCAACCTGAAAGCCTCTCAAAACCTCCACTCCAATCCTCTAAAATCTTCGGTGATTCTTCGTTCCTTTGCTGATCTTTGCATCTCTAGGGTTCAACTCCTCTATTCCTTAAGGTAAAACCTCTTTTGATTCGAGTTTTTACCGCATTTGGAACCCTAGGTATCATTTTAGGTTTAATTGAAAATGTGAATGATCTTCTAGTTTCTAGTTAGGCAAAATTGCATATTTGATGCCTAATGATGCTTGCGCATTTATTCCATGAGTTCACTCCATGAAAAACCATCAAAAATCCAATTTTTTTGCTTAAACCTAGAACTCGGTCAGGATGATCGGTACAACCGATTCTTGAGTGCGGTTCAACCGAAATTCGGTTGTACCGGCCATATAACATCGGTTTGACCGATTTTCCTGACTGAAAAATAGAAAGTTCATTTCTTTTTCACTTAATTCTATTTTGATTAATTCTTTGGACTCCTTGTAACCTATCCTATCATTGTAAAGATGCCTAGGACTCGCATTTTGTCTCGGAAGTCGCATGGACCTCCAAGGGGGCAGTCTTCACCTCAATCGTTTGCAGCTCCATCTCAACCTCCTCAACGAGCGCGACCTACAGCTCCAACTCAACAGGCGAGATCAGTTCGACAGAAAGTTGTGCATGGCAAGGGCAAAAGGCTAACACCCGAACTAGAAACTGAAGAAAGCGAAGAAGAAGAGAATTTTTTCGATTTTGATGCTGAGACTGAGTCAGATCAAGCAGGGACTTTTGATGACTTGGGAGAGCCTCCAGAGCCTCCAACTGATTTGAGATTACTCACACTAGATGAGTATGCACTTAAACGACATGTAAATCAGTACACTTTCAAGTCAGACTCTGTTAATCCTAGATTTCACACTGTTTTCCAAGAACAAGTGTATGAGCAGCTTTATGGACACCACAGGAAGTTTGTAGATCATTGATGGATTAAGTGGTCTCACATAAACGCTTTGGATAACTACAGTGGTGTTTATCAGTTATTTCATCGAGTAGGTCTTCATGACCTTGTTGCATTGAAGCAAAATTATGATGATGAGCTGATCAGGCAGTTTTATGCCACAGTGCATGTCTCTGCAGACTTGGAATCTTTCAGATGGATAACAGTTACTAGAAATCTGGAGAGCACTAAGGAGGAATTTGAAAGAACTTTGAGAATTCAGTCCAGCTCTTGGGAGAAGATTTTTGAGAGTCCTGCTTTAATGCCTCCCGCTTGGGCTGATTATTATGATTCCTCTGTCAAGAATAAGCTTAGAACAGTCACTGGACTAAGGCCCTTACCAAGCATGATTAACAGGATTATAAATCATACCTTTTACCCCAAGAATGGTAATCTTGATGCAATCAGGGGACATGCCTGGAATATAATTGATCATATTATGAAAGGGACAAAGTTTGATGTAGTGGATGTGATTCTTGAGGGCATAGTATCCTCAAAGAATGATAGGATTAAAAGGATCTACTATGCACCATACATCATGGCATTAATTATGAAGAAGATTCAGTATCGCGGTGGTTTGGGTTCAGTTCATAAGTCTTACAAGCCACACGACGGTATTCCTCCTCGTCATGAACATGAGGATGATCCCATTCTTTGAATTCGTTCTGCTTTGTTGATCTTGCTCGGTGAAGGTACCCTTGCACAACTTCTAGAAAATCATCTGCTGATTCTTAGCCAACTGCAAGAGATGAAGACCACTCAAATAGAATTTCAGAATGAGACTCTCAACAAGCTAGCTGACATGGAGTTAGTTAGAAATGACTTTCAGAATGAGATTCATAATAGGATGTCTACCATGTTGGAGGGCATTAATGATTTAGAGGATTTATTGATGACTCCTCAGCGATACACTCGTCGTCCTCCTCCAGCTTCACGAGCATCTTCATCTTATGCTATTCCTCTGGTGGCCCCAGCTTCAGTACCTCATGCTCCAGCTCCTGTTGCTCCACCCTCAGCTTCGGTTGCTCTAGCCTCAGTCCCAGCTCCCGTCTCAGCTTCTCCAACACCAGCTACAAAGTCTGTGGCTCAGGATCCCACTCCTACTGATTCAGCACCTCAAGATCCAGCTTCAGTCCCTCCTCTGACTCAGACCACAGCCTCTCAGGACTCAGCTCCTCTAGCTCCTCTTCCAGAGTCTCAGGATCCTGCTCCAGCTCCAGCTCAGGATCCCGCTTCTCAGGATCCTCCTCCTCAGGACCCTGCCATCTAAGATGTTTTTGGTATTTTGATGCCAAAGGGGGAGAAATGAGAAGACAAGAGTGTGAAGGCATAGATCTAGGGGGAGCAAAGTCTTTTGCTACTATTACCATATATGGACTTATGTGTTTTGTAATGTGGTTTCATTGTTGAACTATTGTGCTTGTAATAGTTTATTACTATGTTGCTCTTAATGTTGAACTTGTTGAATGATGTTTATGGTTAGATTATTATCTTGAAATGCAATCTAAATTATTGTCATATCTCAATATTGTATTTCCCTCAAGTTCAAACATGCTAAAGAAACTCCGCCAAAATTTTCAAAATTCTCTACATGTGCTTGCAAAATTTTCTATCCTTTTATATGCACATGTTTAGGGGGAGCTTTCTTTAAATTGGATTTAACAAGAAAATAATTCTCAGATGTCGTTTAAGCTTATTGCAAGAATTTTTTTGTTGTTAAGTCATCAAAAGAATATACACTTAATATATTCAAATCAATCTTTATCACATATTAGTAGTGTTGTCATCAATTACCAAAAAGGGAGAGACTGAAAGCATCTAGGCCCCTAAAAATTGTTTTGGTAATTAATGATAATATGTGAATATGGAATTAACGTGTTTATTGAGTATTTACAAGGTTAAGTGCCATTGGTGAAATTTATGACGTAAAGATGCATGCTAAAGGACAATATGAAGATCTACATGTAAATCTTGATATATGCTTGTGCGTGTGAAAATTAATTGTTGATGCCTTTAGTTCTTGTGATGTTTGATAGATGGCTAGGGTTTCGGCCATGTAAATCTTGATATATGCTTGTGCGTGTGAAAATTAATTGTTGACGCCTCTAGTTCTTGTGGTGATTGATGGATGGCTAGGGTTTCGGCCCTTGTTAAAATTCATGTTTTATTGCAGGATGAAGATAGCGCCAAAGTCTATTGCACGATGGTGATCTCATTCTCATAAATAGGCCTGCTTTGGTTCGTCTGCATTCTTTGATTGTGATGTTTTATAGTGCAATCAAATAATGTTGATGAACTGAAGGAGGCCTATTTATGAGAACAAGATCACCATCCTCAATAGACAGTATAGCTATCACAGATGGTTCTTAACTAGAATCATTTGTTATAATAGATTATCACAGACGGTTCATAGTAAAAACCGTCTGTGATAAGTGTTATCACAGACGGTTCTTAACTTAGAATCGTTTGTGAGAAGTGTTATCACAGACGGTTCAACAACCGTCTGTAATGCCCTTAGGATATTACTGACCCAAAAGCACAGACAGTTCAGGAAACTGATGTGGGCATCCCTACAACACATTCTTCTCCTCCACCTAATGCTCAAGATATACACATCAAGTTGCCAACTGGACGAATTACAAGAGCACGTGCCAAGAAACTACAAGATCAGGTGAACTTGCTCCTTAATGAACACGTCATTAATTTTAACGAGAATTTTATACTACCCAACGTTTGTACTTTACTTGTTCTCAGGTTTGAGAAAGGAGAAGATGAGCTATCACAGGTGGTACAGGAGTCGGTGCCACTGTGCCTATTAGTGATTCCAGCACGAGTACAAGAAGGCGAGAGATGGGCTCGGTGTTGCCTCGAGTCTACGCGTCAAGATCATCAAAAGGAAGTCAGCCGGCCGTCACATGTTCTATCCAAGCATCAAGGCCTAACATACACATATATTCCTGATCAACTCCGCGTTACGTGTACTGCTACTGCTATTGCTACATTTCGGATTAGTGCCGTGCATTCATCCAAGCAGCACACAAGAATGCTTTGGAGATGGCCAGCGCACCTTGTCAATCAACCGAGCCATGCAAGAAAGAAACGTGTGGGAGACAAGCCGGAAGAATTAGAACCAAAGTCACGCATGTCTACAACATCAATACGGGTGGAATCAATTCCAATATGGATTTCCTTTTATGTTCATATTATTTCTAAAACATATTTATGTATTTCCTTTTCTTAGTATGTTTCCTTTCTTAGAGAATTGTTGCGTGCATGTGGGGGTTCGGCCATACATAGGCCTAAGGCTTCGGCCGTGTAGAGACAGACCACCATTATGCATAAGTATTGAACAAAAAGCTATTGCTTGTTCTTTCATTCCAGAATTTATACGAGGATTTCTGAGAGAGAATTAGGCGATCCGTTGTTTGTTCTGCGACACAAGGTCAAGTTTGCTTTTCCGCTGGGAATTGAGGGTTTAGCGATCTCCGCTCGTAGTCTAGCGGTGATCATCCTGGTGCGTGTTGGTGAATATTCATAGAGCTACAAGTCCGTGCACTAGCGCGTGGTGTACAGCTGAGCATTGTTCGTCATCAAGCACTATTTATCCACGGTTCTACTCGAGAAGATCGGACCACCCCGTATCAGAAACCGTCCGTGGTGATGTTTCTAAACCATCTGTGATGAGCTTTTCTATAGTAGTGTTAACATAATAATTACCGCGCACAAATGGAAACCAAAATTAAGCTGGGATTATTTTGATTAAGCTCTACCAACCCTACTTGGCTACTATGCAATTTTTACAAATTTTTAGTACGTACCTTGCTATTCTCCAAGGTGTCTTCCTAAGATTACATATTTATTATAAATCGTTCGAGTACTGCAACATAAATAATATCTGCACGATGAACTAAACTATACACGGCTCAAATGATGTACTACATAAAACAGCTCAAATTATCTAATCTATTGAATTCTATGTTGCTATTTTTATTTGCTAACCGACAATGTTTTGAAATAATGTACGAAGTTGCAAAAACATTGACTTGCAAAATGGCCGACCAGATCTGATGCTTCGCCTCTCTCTCCTCCACTACGAACTGGCAAGGCTTCGCTATGTCTCTTCTCCCCCTCTCATCCTCTCTCTTCTCCCTCTCTCCTCTTTTTTCAGGAATTAAAATGATATTTCCACCGTTTTTGTGGCTTAAATAGCTAGATCCTATTGCCAGTTGAACTGACGATAAGAACCCGTAGTTTCCTGTCGCCATTTCAACTGGCAACAGGAACACTGTTCACTATCAATCGCTAATTGAAATGGTGAGAGGCACCTACTTTTGTTAAAAAAAAATCAACAATTTAATTTTGTAATTATCTTTTAAAAATAATATTATTTTAAAAAATCACGTGCAACGCGCGGTGCCGTGGGCATCCACAGGATTCCACGCACCATGGATTGGAGCAGCTGGAGCCGCCGTGCCGCGTGCGCATGCGAATGTGGAAGTGGAACCAGGTGTGGACGGTGAGCCCAGCCCATAAGAGGTGAGGGGTTACTACAACTGGCCCGGTTACGTGGTATGTCGGGCTAGAGGTTTACTGTTGCTGCTGCAGTGATGAGTTGGCATTAGTCTCACACTCTCACCAGCCGAAGATGTTGCGGCCGATACAATTATTTTGCAGTTCTTCAGAATTTATTTTTCTGAACATATTTGCAAGTATGATCCGGTGTCAGATTATTGCGGACATATGGATTTTCTGACAATAGTTAAAGCAATCTGTCAAAACAAGCTCTCGTATATAATCTTCACTGAAGAGTTGGATCAAACTAACTCTGAAATAGGTGCTAGAAGAATTCTACCGTTATAACGAACGGCCTGAGTGGACAGTGCCACAGTGGAGCTCTACCAGACTTATCACGCACGGACACCGTCACACTGACGTAGGAGCATTACTGCATTCACTAAACGAAGCATGGTGGACTAGAACGAAAGGGAATTGGAACCAGGTGTGTGGACGATGGTGGGCTTGGACCAATTTTTCTAGCCTAGAGTCGGCGACCAAATGCCCGATAGGCCCAGCCCATAAGAGGTGAGGGGTTACAACAACTGGCCTGGTTATGTGGTATGTCGGGCTAGAGATGTACTGTTGCTGCTGCAGTGATGAGTTGGCATTAGTCTCACACTCTCACCAGCCGAAGATATTGCGGCTGATACAATTATTTTGCAGTTCTTCAGAAGTTTTCTGAACATATTTGCAAGTATGATCCGGTGTCTGATTCTTGCGGACATATGGATTTTCTCACAATAGTTAAGGGCTTGTTTGGATCTCATATTTTACCAAAACTAGATTTTGTTAAACAAGTTTTAGAGCCTAACAACCAAAAGCTTTGTTTGGATGATGTAACAAACTTGCGGATTACAAAAGCTGGTTTTCGGTAAATCCAGATTTTCACGTTTTGGGAAAAAGCGAGTACTACGTCGTTTTTAACAAAACGACTTTCTGTGAACTCAAATCTCAACAACCTCGGCCGGTTTGTGTCATCCAAACAAAGAATTCTATAGATGCATGCTAACGAGAATAACAACCTAAAACTGGTTTTCTTAAAATTCCTAGGAAAACATGTTTAATGAAAACTAATTTCTATTGTATTAGATCCAAACAACCACTAAAGCAATCTGTCAAAACAAGCTCTCATATATAATCTTCACTGAAGAGTTGGATCAAACTAACTCTGAAACAGGTGCTAGAAGAATTCTACCGTTATAACGAACGGTCTGAGTGGACAGTGCCGCAGTGGAGCTCTATCAGACTTATCACGCACGGACACCGTCACACTGACGTAGGAGCATTACTACATTCACTAAACGAAGCATGGTGGACTGGAACGAAAGGGATTTATGTAGTCATGTGGACCTAAGAAAATGTGATTAAACGATTAGGAACAAATAGGTGCTAGAAGAATTCAGCAGCCTGCTATTTACAACACAGCAATCCATTGCTTGTCACAGTTGCCATCAGATCATGAAGGTGAAAGCCGTGCGCCTTGAGAAAGGAACTAGGCAGTACTACAAGGATGTATTATTCGGTTGAACGTTCAGCTGATTAAGAGCGGATTAAGAGTGGATGAAAAATAGACCGTTAGAGTGAAGGAATTAAGAGTGGATGGAGCTGCTTGGGAGGCAGGCTCAGCGCGTTTTTGCCGCTGGATCCGGTGACCGCCAGTAATAAAACAAACGCGAGCAGCGGCGCATGAAGGTCTTTAGTTCGCAAATTGCTAGCAGGTAGCAATTTAAGTTACTATAGGGAAGAGACTGTTGATTGTTGGAGCTGACCGTAACTTCACTATATCAATCAAGCATTGAAGCCTCCAGAATACTCCATCACCAAAGTTACTATAGGGAAAGAGACAGCGGCATAGGTGTGGCAATTTAAGGTGCTGCCGTGAACTCTCACAGAGGTAAAGAACTAGAACCGATTCCTAGCCTAGCCATGGAGTCCTTGTCTTTCACAAAACTTGCCTCGCTCACCATACTTATGGCCACCGCCACACTTGTCTCACCATTGCAGAGGTTTGCCATCACTTGAAGAACAAGTTGAGCGCTCCTTGCTCGAAAGGCACCTCCCGTGCAAACAAGTCCTCCAATCTCGGGAAACAAGACATGGCCTTGCAATCGGCGTGGCATCGATTCAGAGAGACACAAGCAAAACGGCCGGTGATCGCCAGATCTCTCTGCGGGGTTGCGGCCGACAGGACACTCGATGCCCTCAACTTTCGGCCTTGACAACCTTGACGGCTCTCGAGCTCCCACGCAATAGGCTTCTGGGATAATTCCTCCGGATGTTGAGCTCCTCAAAGCGCCAATGCTTTGGATCTGCACAAAGAATCGATAAGAGGCTCAATTCCCCTATTTTGGTGAACCCGACAAACTGCGTTTGTTAATGCTCAACGACAACGAAGTTTCTGGTGAAATACCAAGGCATATAGGTGAACTAGAGAATCTTGTGAAACTAAACTTGTCAAGCAATCGCTTGACCGGTCCTATCCCTTGCGAATTAGGCCACCTAAAGCACTTGGTTGGGTTAGATCTATCTGCCAATAACCTTTCTGGTCTAGTTTCCTTTAGTCCGGCTAACTCATCCATGCAAAATCCTACCGATAACTTTTCATGTCAGTACATTCTTGGAGCTACAGTAAAATTAGAAAACCTAAACATACTAGCAATATCCCAAAACAAACTAGCAGGCCCCTTTCCCCAAGATATACTAAAATTAACGAACCTAGAGTACCTAGACCTTAGTCTAAACAACTTTTCAGGTTCTATCCCAAGCAATATAGATGACTTGCGCAAACTCGTAACCTTGAACATTTGGAGTAATTAGCTTTCGGGATCAATTCCTCAAGAAATTGGGAATTTAGTGAAGTCAAGGAGCTTGACCTTTCGAAACCAACTTGCGTGCTACATTCCAACTAGTATAGGAAACCTAACACGACTAACTACTCAGATCTTCGGGTAACAAGTTTTCTGGATCCATCCCACAAGAAATCAGAAATTTAGCAAACTTAGAGGGTTTGGGACTTGGACAAAACAAACTTACAGGTTACTTGGTGAAACAACTTCTTTGGGCACACCCCTCAAGAAGTAGGTTACTTGGTGAACTTAGTAGACTTGGAGCTTAGCGACAACAAACTCATGGGTTCCCTTCCAAATAGCTTAGGGAATTTGACTAAACTGACTACCATATATCTTAAGGATAACAAATTTCTGGATCCATCCCACAAGAAATCACAAATTTAGCAAACTTGGAGGGCTTGGGACTTGGAAAAAACAAATTTACAAGTTCTATTCCAAGAAGCTTGGGCAATCTGACAAAACTCTCATTCTTGTATCTTTGGGGAAACGACTTTTCTGGGCACATCCCTCAAGAACTAGGTTACTTGGTGAACTTAGAAGACTTGGAGCTTAGCGACAACAAACTCACGGGTTCCCTTCCAAACACCTTAGGGAATTTCACTAAACTGACTACTATATCTTAAGGATAACAAGTTTTCTGGATCCATCCCACAAGAAATCACAAATTTAGCAAACTTGGAGGGTCTGGGACTTGGACAAAACAAATTTATAGGTTCTATTCCAAGAAGCTTGGGCAATCTAACAAAACTCTCATTCTTGTATCTTTGGGGAAACGACTTTTTTGGGCACATGCCTCAAGAACTAGGTTACTTGGTGAACTTAGAAGACTTGGAGCTTAGCGACAACAAACTCACGGGTTCCCTTCCAAACACCTTAGGGAATTTGACTAAACTGACTACCATATATCTTAAGGGTAACAAGTTTCCCACAAGAAATCAGAAATTTAGCAAACTTGGAAGATCTGGGACTTGGACAAAACAAATTTACAGGTTCTATTCCAAGAAGCTTGGGCAATCTGACAAAACTCTCATTGTTGTATCTTTGGGGAAACAAATTTTCTAGGCACATCCCTCAAGAACTAGGTTACTTGGTGAACTTAGAAGACTTGGAGCTTCACGACCACAAACTCACGGGTTCCATTCCAAATAGCTTAGGAAATTTGACTAAATTGACAACCTTGTATCTTTGGGGTAACCAACTTTCTGGCCTTATTCCAAGAGAACGAGGTTACCTGGTAAACTTAGAAGACTTATCTCTTTCCTTTAACCAACTTTCTGGATCCATTCCTCAAGAAATTGGCAACTTAATGAATCTTGGTGCCTTCCTACTCAGTTTTAACAATCTGTCTGGTGCCTTGCCATCGAGTCTTTGTGCGGGAGGCCGGCTACAAAATTTCAGCACTAATGACAACAACTTGGATGGACCCTTGCCAACAAGCTTGCTACGTTGCACAAGCCTGGTTAGAGTTCATCTTGAATGTAATCAGCTCGAAGGAGATATCTCCGAGATGGGAGTTCATCCGAATCTTGTCTACATTGACATGAGCTCAAATAAACTATTTGGTCAATTATCTCATCGCTGGGGTGAGTGCTACAATCTTACCATGCTACGTACCTCAAACAACAACATTACTGGAGTCATACCACCAAGTATAGGGCAATTATCTCAATTGAGGAAACTTGATGTTTCATCAAATAAAATTGATGGACAGATTCCACCAGAAATTGGCAATCTAACGGCACTGTTCAATTTGAGCCTCGCAGACAACTTGCTCTGGGGGAGCATACCAGAAGAAGTTGGGTTGCTACACAATTTGGAGTATTTGGATTTATCAACAAACAACCTAAGTGGGCCAATACAAGGATCAATTGAGCATTGTTTGATGCTTAGCTTTCTAAAATTGAGCCATAATCGCTTCAATGGCAGCATTCCTATCGAACTAGGGATGTTAGCATACCTGCAACCTTTGTTGGATCTAAGTGACAATTCATTTGCTGGGGCCATACCAAGTCAGCTGAGTGGTTTGAGCATGCTTGAAGCTCTGAATCTTTCACACAATGCACTAAATGGCAGCATTCCACCATCATTTCAAAGCATGGTCAGCCTCTCATCCTTGGATGTGTCAGACAACAAATTGGAAGGACCAGTGCCACATAGTAGGTTCTTTGAAGAAGCTCCAATTGAATGGTTCGTGCATAATAAGCAACTGTGTGGTGAAGTGAAAGGTTTGCCCTCTTGTGACATTACTCGAAGTGGCGGACAAGAAAAGAAGTCCAAAGCTATTTTAGAAGCTATAATACCTGCTATTGTATCTTTTGTGTTTATCACCGCACTAATAGCATGGCAATGTAAAAGGAAGAAATCCAACGCAGAAAGTGCAAATGAAGTGCAAGTGACAGAGTTGTTCGCCATCTGGAACTTTGATGGAGGAGATGTGTACAAGCAAATCATTGATGCCACATAAAATTTCAGCGACACAAATTGCATTGGAACTGGAGGGAATGGATCTGTCTATAGAGCTCAACTACCAAAATGTGAAATATTTGCAGTAAAAAAGATTCATATGATGGAAGATGATGAGCAATTTCATCATGAAATAGATGCTTTGATGCATATTCGACATCGCAACATTGCTAAGTTCTTTGGCTCTTGTTACGCTACTCAAGGCGATTTACGGTCTATGAATACATGGATAGAGGAAGCTTAGCAGCATGTTTAAAGATCAAGGAAACTGCAATTGAATTGGGTTGGACGAGGAGGTTAAATATTGCCAAGGATGTTGCTCATGCTCTGTCTTACATGCATCATGATTGCTTTGCGCCAATAGTCCATCGAGATATAACAAGCAACAATGTTTTGCTCGATCTGGAATTCAGAGCTTGCATTTCCGATTTTGGTATAGCCAAAATAGTAAATGCAGATTCATCAAACTACACAAGGCTTGCTAGGACAAAAGGATATCTTGCCCCAGGTAAAATTTAATAAGTCGGTTACTTTAGTGTTATTATCTATTTTTTCATAATTTATTATATATGTTTTTATTCCACTTTGAAATATTCAGCATTTAACTTTCCAATCACTTTGAGAAGTACTAGTGTAACACATGCTGCACAAATAATGCCACAAATTCTCACTTTAATTAATTGTAGTTGAAAACCAGCATATCCTAACTTTTATCCACTACACTATACCTGTCTCTAGTCTCTACAATCTATATTAATTAGCATTCATCAATACATGCATAGACAAAGGTTATCAAAATTAACTCATCAATATTGACATAGCAGAGCTTGCATACACAACAAAGGTGACGGAGAAGTGCGATGTCTATAGCTTTGGAGTCCCCGTGCTTGAGTTGTTTTTGGGACATCATCCAGGTGATTTCCTTTTGTCCCTCTCGTCCATGGGCAAGAAAAGTACATCAATGAAGGATTTGTTGGACACCCAGCTCCCACTTCCTAAAGCTGGGACTGCAAGTGGAATATTCAAAGTGATCATGGTTGCTGTTCAGTGCTTAGAACCTAACCCATCACGCCGTCCAACAATGCAACATGTAATCCATTTGTTCTCTAAAGCTGAAGGACTCGGAAATCTTGATTATCTAAACACAGTCATCGTAATCCCTGCCTATTACTAGTGAATGTTCTTATAACATTGTTGTTTCTTCCGTTCCACCTTTTTATTAGAGATTGTAAATTTGTAATTCATCATTTGTATGATAGTTTGTTTTTTCTTTACCTTCATGGTAGATCCTAAAATCGTGAAATTATTCACATGAGAACCTGAGGGTGTGTAGTTAATAAATATAATTTTTCCAGAATTTATTGAACTTGTTTTGCCCAGCATTTAAATCAAATGCTTTGCAGGGCTGTTCTGTCTTATTTTAAATCTGGGACTAATAGGATGGCTTAAACTGCTAGGGACCAATTTTCTGGTGTTAATTATCACCTCAGTAGCATGCCAGAATTTTTCTGGAATTTTTGAACTTAATTTCACTAGTGTTTGAGCCTATGTCTTGTTTTCCTTGTCTGAATTGTTGTACCAACTAGAACATGACATTATTGTGTAGGGTTAATTTTCCTAGCATCTATAGTGTCCAAGAAACATCCCAGAATTGTTCTGGAATTTTTCTAGCGGATTTGATATTTTTCCCGAGCTCTAGTTGCTCACTAGTAGTCTTTAAACAAAAATCTGTTGAACTAGATGCTAAGCTTGATGTATGAGTGAACTTTAAGATGATGATACTAGTAGGAGTAGGCTTGTTTGAGTGTAAATTTTCTTGATGCTGGTGTAGAATTTGACATGATTTCACTAGCATGAGTAGGCTTGTTTGAGTATAAATTTTCTTGATGCTGGTGTAGAATTTGACATGATTTCACTAGCATGAGTAGGCCTTAGTGAGCATTTATTCAAGTTATCAAATTGAGGGTTTGATTTCTATATTAAGGATCAGGTCATGCTAGTATGAATTCTTGTTGTTTGTTGCATCTTTTGCTAATCTAACAAAAATGAAATTGTCTTGTTGCATTCTTATAGGATCATGTAAGCATGCATATGAAAGTTTGCACTTTCACTAATCCAGCCTAAATTTGTCATAAAAGTTGATTGCATACATGTATCCTTTCATGCAATTCCTCCAATGCATTTCTCTCCAATCCAAGCAAATAGGACTAGTGAAGCAAGGGTTAAATGATACTACCTTAAACCTTGCTTTAAACTCTCTTCTCTACTCTTTAGATGACCCTTTCCCTCTTATCTAGTGAGTAGTCTTTTGTCCTACCGGAAGACGACATGGAGCGTGATATGTCAAAGTGCCTTCGAATCAAGAAAGTAAGGGTTAAACAAATCAATGGAAAGGAAAATATGTCAGCAACGTCAAGTTACTTTGTCAAGATCTTCCGGCACTATCTCTGAAGGGGATCAAGACGATAGATGGTGCATTTTGTTTACAGTTGAAAGAATCGCATAGAAAACCCTTGATAGAAGGATCATAGAAATCCTTCGACAAAGCTTCCCACTTTAGAACCTAAAACTTCTGAAGAACCTCTCTCGATTTGGATTTAAGTTTGGCTTGCGACGAAATCCAAAGTATGACCATGTGACCAAACCCAGCTACGTTTGCCACAGCCTTTCGTTCCGACTTCTGAACTACCAGAATCTCGGGACGAGATTCTGTTTAAGGGGGGTAGGTTTTGTAACAGCCCAAAATCCCTAAGTTGGATTAGTAAAGCATTAAATGTGCACTTGTGAAATTTTGGATTTTTTTTTTACTTTTGTTGCAGCAAATAGGTTTCAATTGTGTGAATGTTTTAGTTGGATTCTATATTCTTTGATATGCTTGTTTAGATTTCTGGAATTTATTGGAGGTTATTTGGTTCCTATTTAATTTGCTTGTTCAATTTTGAAATTGAATTTAAAAACACAAACCTAATAGGTAAATAAAAAAATGGATATGAAAATTGATAATTAAAAATCTAAACTCAGCATAATTCTAAATACAAATTGAGGAATAAATCAAAGCATGTTTTGCAATTCTTCTCACATCAAGTAATAATAATCAATATTAAATCAAATTGTTTGAAAAACTGCTATTAAAAAAATTATCATTTATTTATTTTCATTTTATGTTTTCACATGCATCATAAAAATTATGTCATTATGCATTCATTAGTATTGTCGTTTTTCTTTTCTAGTTCGACCGACCGTAGGCGAAACTCCTACGTGTCCCTTCTTTTTATGTCATCTGCCTTTTTCCTTCCCTGCTAACTCCTTTCACCTCTCTCCTTCAAATCTCATCCAGAAATTCAAAACCAAGCCATGCATGTCATACCACTGTGATCGTCATCGCACGACCAACCCATTTATGCGATTCGTTTTCGTATGCATGACAGTTTGAGCGAATTCGCAAAAAGGGAGAGAATAAGTAGCAGATGAAACGCTTGTGTGTTTACTATTTTCCCTAACTTCTCTCCTCGCAATCACAACCAAAAACCTAAAATCATGTGACGCATGTTATACCATTGCGTTCGTCAACGCACAAGCATTCCATTTTCGCAAGCGGTTTCTGCATGCAAGGTCGTTTGTATAAGTTAGAAAAATGAGGCAGAAGTACATTACTATTTAATCATGCCATTTCATTTTCCATGAGAGCACTACACATCAATTTTCTTCACTAACCCCAACTGAATACAACCAGTCAACCCCATTGCCATCTCCACCTCCCTCTACCACTTCATTTTCCCAAGAAAGCAAGCACTGCTATTTCTCTTGCTAGCCGAACCCTTTTCCCACCTCCTGCCATTCCCTTCTTTATCACAACCGAACCAACAAAGACAACAGAGCTGTCATCTTCCTCCTTTCTTTATTCAGCACCCTTCCCATCTCTCACGCTATCTCTTTCTTCCTTGCCATTTCTTCTTCAACAGAACAAAAGCAAGCTCAAGCTCCCATCTTCTCTCTTCGAAATCACAGCTATAAACCAAAAATCAGACCATGCATGCTATGCCACAGCATTCCTCGTCTCAAGAGCGTCCCATTTCTGTAATTCTTTCTCGCATGCATGAACTCTTGAGCGCGTTTTGGAGAAGAGGAAGGGGAAGGCAGAGGTGGCCGCCCTGGGCAAGTGTGGCAGCAGCACTAGCTCTAGCGGCAGCCCCATGCGTGGCGACAAATTGTCTGTTCAGCAAGATCAAGACATTGCACATCTTTGGCAGTGGCATGTGGCGTCTGATGGCTCTCGTGGTGTCTTGTGGCCGGGCGGAGTGGCGAGACAGCGACACCTGCAGTCGGACAGCATCGGCGAGAGCATGTAGTGGCAACCCGGAGGTGGCCGAGCCTAGGCGCGACAAGGTGGCGGCCTGAGCATAGGCGCAGCATGGTCTGGCTGTGCGGCGTCAAGGCCGAGCGGCAGCTCGGCATGGTGGAGCAAGGCGAGGACGGCGGTGGCGAGGCCGAGCCCACGCATGCATACAGCACATGCATGCGACAGCACGTGGTAGTGTCGACCCGGTGGTGGTCGAGCTCAGGGCGGCCTAGGCGAGAAGGCATGGACGACAGGGCAGCGACGCGAAGACGATGGCGTCAAGGCGGAGCCAGCATGGTGTATTGCGCATGACGTGGTGGCACCGATGCGGAGCGGGACGTGGACACGGACTAGAAGCTGAGCGTGGTGCGGCGGCTTGTCAGCGACGACTACGGTGGAACGGAATGAGGACGAGCACCGAGAAGGCGACGTCCAGTGGTAGTCGCACGCTTAGCGCGTGCGGCGGTAAAATCCTTAGTTAAACCGCGTTTATATTAATTAGTGGTCCTTGTGCATACTAATCATTTTAAGCGTGGCATTTTATTTTTCATGCATGTTTAAAAGTAATTAACAAATGGATAATTGATTCAAGTGAGAAAATGTGTTTAATAGCACCTCAATGCAACAAACTCATTTTGTTGAAGTGATGAACAGAAGAGGGAACTTTAATGCTAGGGGCTGCGTTTAGCTCTTAGATCTCTCAAAACCTTGTTTATCAAATGAGTAATTGAATTAGTAAGAAGATTTAGATATTGAACATCCATGCTAAGAAAATTCCTCCAATTTGATGCATGAACAGAGAATGTGTTTAGGTCAAAAATTGATATTGGTAGTGGGCTAATAACATAACTAACTCAAGTAGTTAGAGTTTTCTTGATTCTCTTAACCTTTGAACATCTTTCGAAAAATAGCGAAATCTTTGTTATTGCAATGTTGAACAGAGAAGGTTAATCAAAGTAAGTATAGTGATTAAGGTACCAACTCATATCAGTATGGTTTTAGAGAAATTCCTTAGATATTACCCCAAGTCAAAAAAATCAGTAAAGTAAACCTTTTATTAACTAGATATTAGTATTTGATCTAAAAGAGTAAAATTGTTTAGAGGGCAAGAGTTAGGTTGTATGAATGTCTTTTGGCAGTACCCCTATGCTATAGTTATGTTAATAGCAATGGAGGCACTAGGTCATTGAGTTAGTTGATAAAAAGATTGGTTTGAACTTCAAAAATTCACAACTAAAATAAATCAACTCCAAAACGAGTGAAATCAATTTTGTTGGTTTTCATTCTAAATGTACTTTAACTTGGAATAGGTTTTAAATATGTTAATGTCCCAAAAAATTTCGAAATTAGGATTAATTTCTTGAAGGAATCATTTTTACACTAGAAATTGAATTAACTTCAAAAATTCGTAAGTAATTCTTTTGAACTCCAAATGGGATGAATCCAATTGGGTTGTTCATATAATTTTATCATCTATCCATTTTTGTAATCCTTATATCCACCACTATCCCACAAAGTTTCACTAAATAATTAAAATCGGATGAACAGTAACAGAAGTGAATTTCTCAGTATTTTTCCAGAAATTTGATTTTTCAAACTACTATAACTCTCACATACGAACTCCAAATCAAATAATTTTTGGTTCTAAATTCATCTAAAATCATAATCTACCTTATATATTAATTTCATAATTTTTGCGGTGTAGGATCGTAATGGCAATCAGAAGGGGGGGGGGTTGAATGATTGCAACCAATTGACCTCCAAATACAAACTCCTGCTTGTGCGCTAGAGCTCCTGGATTCCTCTCGGATGTTTCTTTGAAGAACTTCACAGAACCTTACCAAGAACTTCTTCAAAAAGCTCTTCAGGCGCACAGCAAGAACAACAAATCAAGAGACAAAGTTGAACGAATCTGAACTTTATTTCTCAATTCTGATTTGTGTCTACAAAGTGCTCAACTAGCACCCCTCACAGCCTCCAATCGAAGGACCTCTCAATTTTTGCTAAAACACCATAGCAAAACCAGCATGAAAAGCTATGGTAAAAAAACCACACCCACCAGACGCACCCTCCTGCCTCTCTTTATAGGCAGAAATCTATCCGAATCAACAACCAATAACGTAATCTATCTTTCCAAAACTCAAGGGACCCGAAACCCTTACCAACACGGGTTTTTCCAAATCACTCAAACTTTCCAAAACCGACAATATCCAAAATCTCCTCACGCCGTAAGCCTCCAGGACTCCTCCCGTAGCTCCAGCGTGAACCACCTTTAATCTCCACGTGCTCCAGCATGATCCAAACCACCTCGTGACATTCACAACCTCCAAGACCTCAGATCTCCCCATCCTAGTCCGAGTCAACTTCGTCACCGACCGTGATTCATCCTCACGCTCAACCTGCACATGCAAAGATCAAAGAAACCAACTCCTAACACAAGTTGTCCAACCTGACCATCCATTAGCTCACAAACTCGTAAACAATCTCATGCATCAAGTAAAACAACCTAAAGCTCATGAATTTAACCAAAACTTTAGCCAATTCTCAAAAATTGAAACAATCCGAACACAATCGGTCATACCGCCATATTATTCCCGGTACTACCACATCAGCGGTCCTACCGCTCAAAGCACACCGGAACTACCGCTTTTCAACGAAATCCAAAAGCTCTCAAGACAAGCTCTCTGGAAAATCCATACCGCAAACAAACGGTCTTACCGACGAGCAGTATTACCGACGTTCAAAACACGGTCATACCGTTGTGCGGTCGTACCGCTCTAAGACAACGATACTACCGTTTTTCACTTAACAATGCTTGTCAGAAACTCTCTCCCTGAGAGAAACCTATCGCGGTACTACCACCAACCATGGCATGGTCGTACCGCTCAGTAAGAAGTCCAATGCTCAAAACAAGTGTTCTGGTTTTTCCATACCACCAAAAACAAAACGGTATAACTGATGTGTGGTACTACCGCAAATTACCAAACGGTACTACCGCACCACTGAAAAGTGCAAAAGACTCATAACCAAGCCCTGAGACACGTGGATGCTCCAGATGATTTGGCCAATCGGACCACGCTTCAAAACCATCGGATTTTAAGAGCACTGTAGCAAGTCCGAACGTTTCCCTTGATATCAGCCGTCAGATTTCAAATCAAAGGCTCACAATCCTTAAAGAGTTCGGACGGTCCGAACGTTCCTCTCAATATGAGCCGTCAGATCAAGATCTAACGGTTCGAGCAAAACACGCATTTGGAACCTAGACAAACGATACTACCGCTGCACAGCCGCGGTCATACCGTACTCCGATAGTATCGCATATTAAAAGCTGGTACTACCGCTTCCGAGAAAAACCAAAGTCCAAACACAAGCCTTCTGGAATTTTCGTACCGTCAACAATCACGCGGTTGAACAGTCCTGTGGTAGTTCCGCGGCCAAAACGTCGGTACTTCCGCAAAACCTAACAAATGCTGATTTTTGACAGAATTTAATAGAACTCAAAAGCATGTTAGCATCTAAGATCACAAGCATGTTCCAAAGACAATGTATTCATCTTAAAACACCAAGACTGAGTCTTTCTGATTGTCAATGTGTTCATCATCAAATATCATGACAAAAAACCTCCTGGTCTTACATGGAGTCTTTGGAATTTTGGTGTTTATTCGGTGTTTTCGCTTTGTCGGTTCTTATCGCTAGATGACGATGATTCGGGAGTGCAACGGAGATGATTATGTGAATATCCAGAGTACCAGCAAATAAAGGCAAGCAGTTTTCCATTGATGCACATTGATCCTATTATTTGTGCATGCTAATATTTCAAATGTTTCAACTCTATGTATGCATGCTATGTTGTCAAGTATTTCTCAGTTGCGATAGTTTACCTTTTTAGTTAAATGAACTATAGGTAAACATTCATCCTGTACTACTGAGCCTAGGTTTATATCCGTTGTGATTTAGAGCTCGATGGGTGAGCTCTAGTCACTTTACTTGTAGTATATGAGTTGTGTCGCTTAGCAATGCTTAGAACAGTAGAATGGGAATCATCGCTTCGATGATGGTTATTATATCATCACTTTATTTACTTGGGTCAGGGTACCCATGCTTGTATTGTATTTGAGAAACTAAAACTGAAAATGAAATGTTTTAGACTTGGGCACATTGGTTGGATGGTGTGGTTATCGGGTGTGTGCTTGGTGCTTTAGTCAACAAGGACCGAGTTACTTGTGTCACTGATCTAAGCGTTTTTGTGTGCTAACCACATGAGAGGGATATGGGACCTCTCTTGACTTAGTACTTTGGCGTGTGTTAGCTCCGAGTCGCAGGAGGTTGTGTGTGTGTGTGTGTGTGTGTGTGTGTGTGTGTGTGTGTTGTGTATAAAAAGGAACGTGTTGTGTGTGTTGGGCGTGACGGGGTGGAGTTCCGGGTAGGTTCTCCACACCGAAGGGCATTGTAGTTGTCCGGGGGCTTTACTGTGAGACCCCGATTTATTTGGCTCATAATACTTAGTCATCCAATTGACCCTAGTATTATCAACTAAATAAACCGTGCCTCGAGATATATGTACTTCCTAGAATGCAGTACACACAACTCATTACAAAAGGTTGCATCAATTTCATTCAAACACATAGAACAGAACAAGCAACAAACCAGAAGTTAATATAAATAAAGGATAGTTATTACAAAAGAGAGGCCACCGGCCAAATAACAACAAGTGTACTAAGATAACAGCGGAAGCAAAAGTGCCATAGAGATGGCCCAAAATAAGAGCCAACCAGTGTGCCTTAGCCCACAAGGCAACTGACCGGACCGCCAAGCTAGTCGCTTTCCCAACCATCATACTGACTCACAAAAGTAAAGCCCTTTGGGCTCTACCTCCTCTGCAACAAAGTTATTAAGCAAAGCAAATGAGTACAAAATGTACTCGCAAGACTAACGTGTAAGATAATGTAACTATAGTTTAACTACATGCAAGCTTTATTTAAGTGGATGAGGCTTTGGACTCATTTTTAGCGTAAAGCAAGTTTTCATTTGCAATAATGTAATAGATTGAAAGCAATTTGACAAAGCATTTTTAATTGTTGAAATAACAACGAGATAATACATAATAACAACAACATGAACAACCCGGAAGTGACTAACCCAATAGCCACCACAACAATAGCATGAATTACCCATTCATACCACCCATGTCAAGTTTTAATTAAAGGTTGTAGTCTAGTTCTCACGGGCGATCCGGCGTGTCCATAACCTAGGACGAGGCTATTCAACAGTTTTAACCTGCAGGGTGTACCAATGTACCCACACGCCGACCGCCTTTTCGCCACATGATTTAGCACACTTCCTTTGGTATGCCAAGCACGGCTAAGTCCTACGAGACATTTCCAATGGACGATGCTAATTAAGAGCCAAGAACCCACGGGATAAGGACACATTAGGCAGCCTAGCCGGTCCGCTAATGCTCCCTCCCAACACCACACACACAGATTTTATTTAAACATACCCACCGACCAGCTCATAATTAACACCTTCCAAAGTACTTAGTCAAGAGAGGTCCCATATCCCCCTCGTGTGGTTAGCACACAAAATTGCTCAGTACGGTGGCGCAAGTAACTCGGTCCTTATTGACTCAGGCATACCACCACATTCCAAAAACCACACCATCCATCCAATATGCCCAAGTCCAATTCCAACTTTTATTTTCAGATTTTGACTTTACAAATTAACAAAGCACAAGTGCTGGACATATAGGAGTAATAATTAGATTTGTGTGATCAAGACCATCGACTAAGTCGATGATCGCCCATAACTACCGAAAACTAAGCATGTCTAAGCAATTTAAATCGAAACTACTAAGTGATAAGAGCTCATCCAACGAGCTCCCACCACAGCAAATAACCTCGGCTCATTGGTAGTAGAGGATAATCAATTCCTACAGATTATGCAACTATAGGACTGCTAGCGATCTTTTAACACAAGATAGCATGCATACATACAAGTAAAACAATATATTAACCTTTAAAGTAATGGGACGCTAGAGGGGGTATGATCAAACTGCTTGCCTTTCTATTGCTGGTCAAATTGTTGCTGAGGATCGCTCACGGGATCAACACATTCGTCAACACCTAGTCGAAAAGACGAAAAGAATCGATAAGAACGACGAAAACGACAAAGACAGCACAGCAAACAAACTCCAAATACTCTGAAATTTCTACATAAGCAAGAGGATGATTTTTAGGGAATTTAGCAACAAGAACCAATTGATTTGGATTCTCAATGCTAAAGTTATGAGCAAAACAAATCTGCTCAGCCCTAAAATACCAAACTGCCACTATTCACTAATTTAATTATTAGGCAACATTTTCTAGAAGGGTGGTGATACTGAGATTTTTACAGTAGAACAAGAACCTCATGAGATGAATAACACAATTGAGTTCACCTCATTTGGAGCTATTATGCATTTTCTATAATTCTTCAAAAACAAGAACTTGAACAAAATTATAATGCACAAGAACTCTTTTTGACAACAGCAACATGATCAAAACTAATTTTCACAGTAAGTTCATTAATAGAGGAAACCAACAAAGTTGGATTCACTCAAAAATAATCTATAGAGCATTAGTTATGTATTTTACAAGTTAAACATTATTTTCAGTGTACATTTAAAGCTAGTTTTGAAACCTATTTGCAAAACCATGTTCTGGAGCTGAACTGGGCTCACAACCATTTTTAGATTAGAGCCCAGGTCAAGCCAGAGCTAACAAAATTTGAATGACCTCATTTGGATTTAAAATGAAAAAGATATGAAATTTTAAAGTTCATACCCTTTGTCAGTTCACAATCAAGACCTCACGGAGGTCCTAAGGACTAGATCTAATTGGGAGGACATGAGCGGCTCAGATCAAGCGAGGAGGTCCTAACGGTTGAGATCTTCCAAAGGAAGATCGAACTATCAAGATCTCCCCAAGGAAGATCTACATCGTTAGGACCTCACAGGGAAGGTCCTGGACGGTCTAGATTTTCCAAGGGAGGACCTTAATGGTCCAGATCGTCCGAGGGAGGACCTTGATGGTCAAGATCTACCCGGAGAGGTCATGAACGGCCGAGATGACCTCGGGAGGTCCTAAGCGGAGGCCCAACGTTCTGCACCTCCGGGGAGGTCCAGACGGCCACGATTTCGCAAGGGAGGTCTTGGACGTCCAGATTTCCTCGGAGGAGGTTTGGGACGCCCTGCACCAGCGCCTTCTTCCGCTCAAGACGCGTGCACGCACTCGGACACGGTTATTGCGCATGGACACAAGGAGGTCCGCGAGGTCTTTAATGCGCGCAAAGGGGACAGGTTAAGGGTATTAATGGCGAGCCAATGATTAAAGAGACTTATCAATGATTAGGGCATTAAAGAGAGGATCTTTGTCCAGAACTTGACACGCAGATCGCTTCTTGTTTCGTCCGACAAAAATCCCGAGCTCAAAGATGTGGTTCTCGCCGGCGATGTAGGCCTCGCCGGTGACATCCAATGGTACCACTGAGTGTGCAATAGATTTGTGCACCCAGTGGACCTCCTCTCAACGGCGGCGACGGCCTTAAACGCCGACGAGCCGGAGAGGAGCACGAAGACAAGCACGGCCAACATGATAAGGAGCAAGATTTGAGCTCCACAGCGACATTCAAGCGAAAGTGCCCAAGAAAAGCTCCGCAACAACATACACGGGTGCCTGCGCTAAAGGACTATCGGGAAGTACCGGAGGTCTCAAGGTGCCGGGAGGTTGGAGAAGAGGAGGACCGTTTGGTGAAGACGATGAGCTCCACGGCCAAGATCCAAACTCGGTTAAAGCGCCTGTGGAGGCAAGATAAAATCAAGTTAAAGGGAGCACTATGGGTGATGATGTGCTCAAAATGGAAGCAAGGAGAGGGAGAGGAAGCCACTGGAGCAAGCCTTCACCACGAGCTCCAAGTCACTTCAACAATGGCGGCCAAGAGGGGAGGTCAGCGGAAAAGAAAGCTTAGAAGACACAGGTGCAAGCTAGAACTTGAAAGTGTGCCAAAGAAGCTACGGGAGGAACCCAATGGGGGTTTTATAATTGGGAGAAGCAGGGCACATGAGCTGGGGTTAAGCTCATGGTGAGCTTAGCCCATGGCTCGGTCCAGGGCTTGGACAAGACGCGAGGTTGACATGGTGGCAGGTCTGTGCAGACTTGAGAGGCGGAAGGCTGACCAGCATTTAATGCGGGTCAGCAAAGAGTCATTGAAGGTACACAATTGACAGGCACGCCCCTTTTCTCTCTGCCCAGGAACACGCATGCGTGACCGAGTAAGGAGAAGAACAGGGGAGATCAATTTGACCATTGGATAAGACTACGGGAGGTCTGGCCCTCGGATGTTATTTTTGAACCGCGATGTTTTAAGTGGTCGGGAGGAGGTCCCACCATATGATCTAGGTTGGGAGGTCGTGGCCCTCCGATTTCCATAATGCTTGAATCTTGCGTGGAAAAAGGGATTAGGAGCTCCAAGGCATTGGATCTCAATCCAACAGTCGGACCTCCGTGAGGACTCAACCGCACACCGACCTTAAGAACCGAGGGGAGGTCATGGCCATCAGATTAAGATCTAATGGTGATGAGAGGGCAAGGCAGGTCTGAGACGTTGCGCAAAAGGCAAGGGAGGTCAGGACCTTTGGATTTTTGATCCAACGGTTCTGATCAAAAAAGGGGGAGGTCCTGAGCTTGCGTAACGCACAGGGGAGGTCATGGCCTTTAGATTTAGATCTAAGGGCTATGACCTCACGTGCGCGGGGAGGTCTAATGCGCACGAGGCAATGAGGAGGTCGTGACCATGGATTTTTAATCCAACGGTGCACAACGATTAAAGCGGGGAGGTCCTGGGCTGCGATGATTTGCAGCAGAGGTCGTGGCCTTTGGATCCGAATCCAATGGCTGTGACCTCAACCAGGTGGGATGTTTGAAGGTTTTGACAGTGAGGGGAGGTCTTTGAGGTTTTAAAACACAGGGGAGGTCGTGGCCATGGATCCTTGATCCAACGGCAATGACCAGATGAGGTGGGGAGGTCTTTGCGGTGTGGACCGCGGAGGAGGTCGTGGCGGTTGGATGTAAATCCAACGGCTGCGACCTCAACAAGGTGGGAAGGAGGTCAGATGGGGTTGGGTTCAACCCAGAAATGACAGAGGCTCAGCCCGAGGAACAGTGTAAGCCTTTAAATTTAGTTTTTAACAGCTGAGACTTAGCAGAATTATTTGAGATAGCAAATGAACTCCAAATTTCCTGAAATTTTAACAGGAGCTTGCTGACATTAAGGTTAACCTTACATAAAATTTCCAGAGATAATTATGCAATGCATTTTTCTCAGGAAATTCATGAAGACTGTTTAAGGATTTGTTTTACCTCCAAAAATTATCAAACAAGTTTTATAACTCATGATATTTTTCAGAGGGGTCCCACAACATTTCTAGGACCAAGGAAAAATATTTCCAAGGGTTTGGCACAAGATTTGTGACGAATGGGAAATGAGTTTGACTTTAGGTCAACAAGAGCTTTGTGTTTTTGGATTACACAACTCTTGGACAAGAATTACATGAGAGTTTAGGGGTTTTCAAGATGTGAGAAAAAGTTTTAATTTCTACACATTTAATTACATTTGAAACAAACCCTGATTATACATTTGGGATGTTACAAAATCTCCCCCCCTTATAGAAATCTCGTCCCGAGATTTTGGCTCACTCGTAAAGAAAGAGGATAGTCCGCATGCGACGATCTTCCCTTTCCCAAGTAGCCTCATCCTCGGAATGGTTCGACCAACGAACTTTAAGGAACTTAATGGAACGATTTCTAGTTCTTCGCTCAGCCTCTTCGAGTATGCGAACAGGTGCTCGCGATAGGTCAAATCGGGTTGACATCGAGAGTTTCCAACGAGCTTCCTCGCTTGGAACACGGAGGCACTTCTTTTTTGGGACACATGGAACACATCATGTACCCTCAAGTGCAGCTGGCAACTCCAACTTATAGGCAACAGCTCCCTTCTTCTCGATAACGCGGTAAGGACCGACATATCGAGGAGCTAACTTGCCCTTGACGCCGAAACGTTGATGGCCCTTCAAAGGAGAGACTTTGAGATAAACAAAGTCATTAGGCTCAAAACGCAACTCACGTTGACGGCGATCCGCATAGCTCTTTTGCCTGGATTGAGCTGTGCGAAGACGCTCACGAATAAGCTGGACTTGGCGCTCGGCCTCATTGATTGAGTCCGGGCCAAAAAGAGGTCTCTCACCGGTCTCTGACCAGTTCAACGGGGTTCTACACTTTCTCCCGTACAAGGCCTCGAATGGTGCCATGCCAAGACTGGCCTGAAAGCTGTTGTTGTAAGAAAACTCGGCGAATGGCAAGCATTTCTCCCAATGCTTCCCATAGGAAAGGACACAAGCACGAAGCATGTCTTCCAAAACTTGGTTGACCCTCTCGGTCTGACCATCAGTTTGTGGGTGATATGCCGTGCTAAAGGTAAGACGGGTTCCCATAGCCTCTTGCAAACTATGCCAAAAGCGAGAGGTGAAAAGAGAACCACGGTCCGAGACAATCGTCTTGGGCACACCATGCAAGCACACGATGCGGGAAACATAGAGGTCTGCCAATTGACCAACAGAAATCTTAGTCAAGACCGCAAGAAATGTGCTACTTTAGTCAACCGATCAATGACAACCCAAATGGAATCTTTCCCTTTGTGTTCGGGCGCACCGGTGATAAAGTCCATGCCGACGAATCCCACTTCCATTCCGCATAGGCAAAGGTCAAGCAGCCTGCGCAGACGCCGATGCTCGGCCTGATATCTGACGACACACGCCGCACTCAAGAACGAACTCGCAATCTCCTCTTCATTCGGGTCCACCAAAATCTCTGGCGGAGATCTTGATACATCTTTGTAGCCCCGGATGAATGGATAAAGGCAAATCATGGGCTTCATGGAGGATCAAATTCCGCAACTCCATGTCCTTTGGAACCACAAGGCGTTGTTCAACCTCACAACACCATGCTCATCCTCGTAAAAGCACTTGGTTGTTCCGTTCTTGACATTTTCCTTGATGTGGCTCACTCCAACATCCGATCGCCGAGCGGACTTGATCCGATCCACCAAGGTTGGTTGCACAACTAAGGCAGCGAGAGAACCATGCTCAACTAAACTCAAGTTGAGACGCTGAAATTCTTCCAAGAGCGGTCAAGCTCCTCGACAACAAGGCATTGCAATACGCTTGCGACTAAGCGCATCAAGAACGACATTATCCTTGCCCGGATGGTAGTGAATACCCATATCATAATCCTTGATCAACTCCAACCATCTCCTTTGCCCGAGGTTCAGTCGGGTTGGGTGAACAAATACTTTAAGCTTTTGTGATCCGAATACACTTCACAACGACACGATTAGGTAATGTCGCCAAATCTTAAGTGCATGAATCACAGCGGCTAACTCCAAGTCATGAGTAGGGTAGTTGAGTTCATGAGGTCTCAATTGCCTTGATGCATAGGCCACTACCTTGCCATCTTGCATAAGGACACAACCGAGGCCTCGATGAGAAGCATCGCAATAGATATCGAAGCTTCGATGGATATCGGGAAGAACGAGAACGGGAGCGGTGGTCAAGCGTTTCTTGAGTACTTGAAAGCTTTCCTCACAAGCATCGGACCACAAGAACTTCTTGTCCTTCTTGAGCAACTCCGTCATCGGCTTCGCGATCTTGTAGAAGTTCTCGATAAAGCGACGATAGTATCCCGCTAAACCAAGAAAACTCCGCACTTCGGTGACCGAACGGGGCTGACTCCAGGATAGCACATCGCTGACCTTGCTAGGATCAACGGCTACGCCTCCTACTGAAAGCACATGGCCCAAGAAAGCCACTTCCTTCAACCGAATGCACACTTTGTGAACTTCACAGACTGGTGGTGCTCACGCAGCTTGCCTAACACAAGCTTCAGATGCTCGGCATGTTCCTCATCGTTCTTGGAATAGATAAGAATATCATCGATGAAGACCACGACAAACTTATCCAAATACTCCATGAATACCGAATTCATGAGGTTCATGAACAAGGCAGGAGCATTGGTTAAGCCGAATGACATGACGGTGTACTCGTACAAGCCGTAGCGAGTAGAGAATGCTGTCTTTGGAATATCCTCAGGTCGAATCCGAACCTGATGATACCCCACTCTCAAATCAATCTTGGAGAAAACTCGAGCTCTAGTTAATTGATCGAAGAGATCGTCAATGCGGGGCAATGGATACTTGTTCTTTACCGTCACTTCATTAAGTGGGCGGTAATCAACGCACATGCGTAAAGTATCGTCCTTCTTCTTTACGAAGATTGCTGGACAACCCCAAGGGGATGAGCTAGGGCGGATGAAACCCTTCTCTTGCAGCTCACTTAACTGCTTCTTCAACTCCACCAACTCGTTCGGTGGCATCCGATAAGGCCTCTTTGAGATAGGGGCGCACAGGAGCCAACTCAATGACAAACTCGAGGTCTCGAACGGGTGGCATTCCCGGAAGATCTGCGGGAAAGACATCAACGAAGTCACAAACTGTTGGGACTTCGCTAATATCTAGAGCGGGCTTCGCTTCAAGCGCGAAGAGATGCGGACCTAGCAGCTTCGGCGAGAAGCGAACCTGCTCGCCGGAGGGACTAGATAGAGAGATGAGCTTCCTAGCACAATCGATTTGTCCCATGTGCTGAGACAACCAATCCATACCAAGAATCACATCTAGACTCGCTGAATGGAGAAGGATAAGGTTTGCTAAGAACCCGACTCCTTCGATCTCGATAGGAACATCCCTACACTCAGATTCAGCTCTCAACTCCGAACCAGGAGAGCGAATGAGTAGCAGGACCGACAATGGAGAGAAAAGAAGCTCACCAACAGCGGCAAAAGACTCAGAAACAAAGGAATGAGATGCTCCTGAATCAAACAAGACGAAGGCAGGATGAAAGTTAACGTAAAGCGTACCTAGCACGACGCCGGGTGCCTCCCGAGCCTCCTCTCGTGGTGATGACGTTGACGCGACCACTACCCACGCCTTTGGGTAGCGGGACGATCTTCCGTCCCGAGAGGAACCACCTCGCCCGCATCCTCCATTAGGACGAGGGGTCGCTCTCGTCTTCTTAGGGCATTGGTTCGCATAATGCCCCTTCCGTTGCAAGAGAAGCATGTGACCCCGGCAGGGTTGCGGGGGCCGCTCACGACTTCGCAGTGCACGGATCGGGACACGGCTATGGCGAATGAGGGACAGGGAGGTGACCTCTGGGCGCCAAGAATGGGACCGGTACTTCGAGACCGCCTCAAGGGGACGGAAGGAACTAGCCTCGATGACTTGTGGGCCTCCCACTTGCGCTATGGAGTCCATAAGCTCGAGCCGCATGCTCACGACGATGGCCTTGTCGACCAAGGTCTGAAAATCGTGAAGTCGACAATGGATAGCTTGTCCTTCACTCCTCGCACAAGCCACGCTGAACTTGGCCCTTAGCCATATCGGTGTTACATCCTCGAGCATAACGAGCTAGATGGTTGAACTCGTAGACATACTCCATAAGCGAAGCACGCCTTGCTTGAGCGAAGAAACTCCCCTTCTTGATCTCCATCAAGCCGGCAGGATATGAGATCGACGAAGGCAAGACTGAAACTCCTCCCAAGAGACGGTGTGGTCTGCGGGCTGCATGACGAGAAAATTCTCCCACCATGACAAAGCTGCACCCTCAAGCCGGTGCGATGCAAACAGCGCCTTCTCGTGCTCTGACGCATGCAAGAATGCGGCTTCCGCTCCACCAAACGGCCAATCATCAGATCCAATGGGTCCTCGACCGAAAAGGTGGGAGGTCAGTACGAAGAAACTCCGCGAGTCCTCCACGCGGCCGATGGGCATTCCTTGCCTGGATCACAAGCTCCGGTAGAGGCAGTGGTGTTATGCGCGATGACGCCCAAGAGAACTCTCCGTCATCCGCGCGGTTGCGCTCTATCTCAAGAAGAACCTCGGCCATGGTCGAAGGAGGAGGAAGCTCCTCGTCCGGACCAGCTGCCTGGCCTTGGCCGCTACGAGTGCATCCGGCCATCCTGTTACAAGGAAATTTGGTTAGCAACTAAACCCGAAAAACAAAGCCTTAAAGAAAGCAAAAGCTAACGACTAGGGGAAGGGAATATCGCCCAAATCGAAAGCCAAAAACAGCGAGTACTTAAACTTTAAAAAGCTTCTAAAAGACTCTAAAAACAGCAAAGGATCACCAAAACAAGGCTCAACTTCTCAACGCAACTAACCCGTATTGAATGAACGAGTAATTGATCGAGAAGATAAAATCAGATTGTAAGGTAAGATCTAATGCTACTAAAGAGCAAGGCTAAATCAGCGAGATAAGTGTTAGATACTTAGCTAACTAGTATCACATCTTACCCTTTTATTCCCACAAGTTTTAGTTGAATTAACCTCTCATTTTCTACCCTATTTAGAACCTTTGAGCTTGCTGTCCAGAAATTGACGCTTGCTGTCCTAATTTCCAGATTTGATTTCCATCTCCAAATACTTCCATTCTTCACCAAAAGACAGCCAAGATTTCAAATTTAGAACTCTCATAAGTTTCCCCAAAACCCAATTTAATCGATAACAACTAATTTTGAGGGGAGAAGAGGAAAACATCTTTTAAAACTCAAACTAGAGCAAGATGAGATAGAAAGCTAAGATAGGTAAGGAGTAAAATCTGAGAACTACTTAAGCTTTCATAAACTCTTTGATACTTTGAAAATAAGTTTTCCAAAATATCCTAAAGGTGACCAAGCTTGGGTTACTACGGTCGTAATGGCTCGATATCAACCTTTGTGAGACCCGATTTATTTGGCTCATAATACTTAGTCATCCAATTGACCCTAGTATTATCAACTAAATAAACCATGCCTCGAGATATATGTACTTCCTGCACGCAAGACACACAACTCATTACAAAAGGTTGCATCAATTCCATTCAAACACATAGAACGGAACAAGCAACAAACCAGAAGTTAATATAAATAAAGGATAGTTATTACAAAAGAGAGGCCGACCGGCCAAATAACAACAAGTCTACTAAGATAACAGTGGAAGCAAAAGTGCCATAGAGATGGCCCAAAATAAGAGCCAACCAGTGTGCCTTAGCCCACAAGGCAACTGACCGGACCGCCAAGCTAGTCGCTTTCCCAACCACCACACAGCTCACAAAAGTAAAGCCCTTTGGGCTCTACCTCCTCTGCAACAAAGTTATTAAGCAAAGCAAATGAGTACAAAAATGTACTCGCAAGACTGACGTGTAGGATAACAGAACTATAGTTTAACTACATGCAAGCTTTATTTAAGTGGATGAGGCTTTGGACTCATTTTTAGCGTAAAGCAAGTTTTCATTTGCAATAATGTAATAGATTGAAAGCAATTTGACAAAGCATTTTTAATTGTTGAAATAACAACGAGATAATACATAATAACAACAACATGAACAACCTGGAAGTGACTAACCCAATAGCCACCACAACAATAGCATGAATTACCCATTCATACCACCCATGTCAAGTTTTAATTAAAGGTTGTAGTCTAGTTCTCACGGGGCGTATCCGAGCGTGTCCATAACCTAGGACGAGGCTATTCGAATAGTTTTAACCCTGCAGGGGTGTACCAATGTACCCACACGTCAGACCGCCTTTTCGCCACATGATTTAGCACACTTCCTTTGGTATGCCAGCACGGCTAAGTCCTACGAGACATTTCCAATGGACGATGCTAATTAAGAGCCGCAACCCACGGGGATAAAGACACATTAGGCAGCCTAACCGGTCTGCTAATGCTCCCTCCCAACACCACACACACACATTTTATTTAAACATACCCACCGACCAGCTCATAATTAACACCTTCCAAAGTACTTAGTCAAGAGAGGTCCTATATCCCCCTCGTGTGGTTAGCACGCAAAATTGCTCAGTACGGTGGCGCAAGTAACTCGGTCCTTATTGACTGAGGCATACCACCACATTCCAAAAACCACACCATCCATCCAATATGCCCAAGTCCAATTCCAACTTTTATTTTCAGATTTTGACTTTACAAATTAACAAAGCACAAGTGCTGGACATATAAGAGTAATAATTAGATTTGTGTGATCAAGACCATCGACTAAGTCGATGATTGCCCATAACTACCGAAAACTAAGCATGTCTAAGCAATTTAAATCGAAACTACTAAGTGATAAGAGCTCATCAAACGAGCTCCCACCACAGCAAATAACCTCAGCTCATTGGTAGTAGAGGATAATCAATTCCTACAGATTATGCAACTATAGGACTGCTAGCGATCTTTTAACACAAGATAGCATGCATACATACAAGTAAAACAATATATTAACCTTTAAAGTAATGGGGTGCTAGAGGGGGTATGATCAAACTGCTTGCCTTGCTATTGCTGGTCAAATTGTTGCTGAGGATCGCTCACGGGATCAACACATTCGTCAACACCTAGTCGAAAAGACGAAAAGAATCGATAAGAACGACGAAAACGACAAAGACAGCACAGCAAACAAACTCCAAATACTCTGAAATTTCTACAGAATCAAGAGGATGATTTTTAGGGAATTTAGCAACAAGAACCAATTGATTTGGATTCTCAATGCAAAAGTTATGAGCAAAACAAATCTGCTCAGCCCTAAAATACCAAACTGCCACTATTCACTAATTTAATTATTAGGCAACATTTTCTAGAAGGGTGGTGATACTGAGATTTTTACAGTAGAACAAGCACCTCATGAGATGAATAACACAATTGAGTTCACCTCATTTGGAGCTATTATGCATTTTCTATAATTCTTCAAAAACAAGAAATTGAACAAAATTATAATGCACAAGAACTCTTTTTGACAACAGCAACATGATCAAAACTAATTTTCACAGTAAGTTCATTAATAGAGGAAACCAACAAAGTTGGATTCACTCAAAAATAATCTACAGAGCATTAGTTATGTATTTTACAAGTTAAACATTATTTTGAGTGTACATTTAAAGCTAGTTTTGAAACCTATTTGCAAAACCATGTTCTAGAGCTGAACTGGGCTCACAACTATTTTTAGATTAGAGCCCAGGTCAGCCAGAGCTAACAAAATTTGAATGACCTCATTTGGATTTAAAATGAAAAAGATATGAAAATTTAAAGTTCATACCCTTTGTCAGTTCACAATCAAGACCTCACGGGAGGTCCTAAGGACTAGATCTAATTGGGAGGACATGAGCGGCTCAGATCAAGCGAGGGAGGTCCTCAACGGTTGAGATCTTCCAAAGGAAGATCGAACTATCAAGATCTCCCCAAGGAAGATCTACATCGTTAGGACCTCACAGGGGAGGTCCTAGACGGTCCAGATTTTCCAAGGGAGGACCTTAATGGTCCAGATCGTCCGAGGGAGGACCTTGACGGTCAAGATCTACCCGGAGAGGTCATGAACGGCTGAGATGACCTCGGGGAGGTCCTAAGCGGAGGCCCAAACGTTACAGACCTCCAGGGGAGGTCTGGACGGCCACGATTTCGCAAGGGGAGGTCTTGGACGTTCCAGATTTCTGAGGAGGTCAGGACGCCCTGCACTCAAATACTTGCGCTTGCAAGACGCACGCACTTTCGGACACGGTTATTGCGCCAGGACACAAGGAGGTCCGCTACGAGGTCTTTAATGCGCGCAAAGGGGACAGGTTAAGGGTATTAATGGCGGAGCCAATGATTAAAGAGACTTATCAATGATTAGGGCATTAAAGAGAGGATCTTTGTCCGAACTTGACACGCAAGACTTCGCTGCTTACGTCCGACAAAAATCCCGAGCTCAAAGATGTGGTTCTCGCCAGCGATGTAGGCCTCGCCGGTGACATCCAATGGTACCACTGAGTGTGCAATAGCCTTGCGCACCCAGTGGACCTCCTCTCAACGGCGGCGACGGCCTTAAACGCCGGCGAGCCGGAGAGGAGCACGAAGACAAGCACGGCCAACATGATAAGCAGCAATATTTGAGCTCCGCAGCGACATTCAAGCGAGTGCCCAAGAAAAGCTCCGCAACAACATACACGCGGGTGCCCAGCGCTAAAGGACTATCAGGAAGTACCTGGATGTCCTGAAGGTGCCGGGGAGGTTGGAGAAGAGGTGGACCAGCACTGGTGAAGACGATGAGCTCCACGGCCAAGATCCAAACTCGAAGTTAAACTGCCCCTGTGGAGGCAAGATAAAATCAAGTTAAAGGGGAGCACTATGGGTGATGATGTGCTCAAAATGGAAGCAAGGAGAGGGAGAGGAAGCCACTAGAGCAAGCCTTCACCACGAGCTCCAAGTCACTTCAACAATGGCGGCCAAGAGGGGAGGTCAGCGGAAAAGAAAGCTTAGAAGACACAGGTGCAAGCTAGAACTTGAAAGTGTGCCAAAGAAGCTACGGAGGAACCCAATGGGGTTTTATAATTGGGAGAAGCAGGCACACGAGTGGGGTTAAGCTCATGGTGAGCTTAGCCCATGGCTCGTCGAGGTTTGGACAAGACGCGAGGTTGACATGGTGGCGTGTGCTGTGCATCGAGAGGCGGAAGGTCGACCAAAGATTTAATGCTTGGTCAAGAAAGAGTCGTTGAAGGTACACAATTGTGAGCACGCCCTTTTCTCTCTGCCCAAGAACACGCATGCGTGACCGAGGAAGGAGAAGAACAGGGGAGATCATTTTGACCATTGGATAAGACTACGGGGAGGTCCTGGCCCTCGGATGTTATTTTTGAACCGTTATGTTTTAGGTGACTGGGATGAGGTCCCAGCCATACGATCTAGGTTGGGGAGGTCGTGGCCCTCCGATTTCCATAATGCGAATGCGCACGTGGAAAAAGGGATTAGGAGGTCCAAGGCATTGGATCTCAATCCAACGGTGCGGACCTCCTGTGAGGACTCAACCGCACACGACCTTAAGAACCGAGGGGGAGGTCATGGCCATCAGATTAAGATCTAATGGTGATGAGAGGGCAAGGGAGGTCTGAGACGTTGCGCAAAAGGCAAGGGAGGTCAGGACCTTTGGATTTTTGATCCAACGGTTCTGATCAAAAGAGGGGGAGGTCCTGAGCTTGCGTAACGCACAGGGGAGGTCATGGCCTTTAGATTTAGATCTAAGGGCTACGACCTCACGTGCGCGGGGAGGTCTGATGCGCATGAGGCAATGAGGAGGTCGTGACCGTGGATTTTTAATCCAACGGTGCACAACGATTAAAGCGGGGAGGTCCTGGCCTGCGATGATTTGCAGCGAAGGTCGAGGCCTTTGGGTCCGAATCCAACGGCTGCGACCTCAACCAGGTGGGATGTTTGAAGGTTTTGACAGTGAGGGGAGGTCTTTGAGGTTTTAAAACACAGGGGAGGTCATGGCCATGGATCCTTGATCCAACGGCAATGACCAGATGAGGTGGGGAGGTCTTTGCGGTGTGGACCGCGGAGGAGGTCGTGGCGGTTGGATGTAAATCCAACGGCTGCGACCTCAACAAGGCGTGAAGGAGGTCAGATGGGGTTGGGTTCAACCCAGAAATGACAGAGGCTCGGCCGAGGAACAAATGTAAGCTTTTAAATTTAGTTTTTAACAAATGAGACTTAGCAGAATTATTTGAGATAGCAAATGAACTCCAAATTTCCTGAAATTTTAACAGAGCTTCTTGACATTAAGATTAACCTTACATAAAATTTCTAGAGGTTATTATGCAATGCATTTTTCTCAGGAAATTCATGAAGACTGTTCAAGGATTTGTTTTACCTCCAAAAATTATCAAACAAGTTTTATAACTCATGATATTTTTCAGAGGGGTCCCACAACATTTCTAGGACCAAGGAAAAATATTTCCAAGGGTTTGGCACAAGATTTGTGACGAATGGGAAATGAGTTTGACTTTAGGTCAACAAGAGCTTTGTGTTTTTGGATTACACAACTCTTGGACAAGAATTACATGAGAGTTTAGGGGTTTTCAAGATGTGAGAAAAAGTTTTAATTTCTACACATTTAATTACATTTGAAACAAACCCTGATTATACATTTGGGATGTTACATTTACCCTATAGGGTAGTTGACCTTCAGATTTACAATGACTCTAACACAACGCATGGGGGTTTCCATTCCCATACGGGCGACTCGTAGTTAATACACAATATTGGAAAACGTCTCGTAGGACTTAGCCGTGCCGGCATACCTTCGGAAGCGTGCTTAATCATGTGGCAAAAAGGCGGTCTGGCATGTGGGTACATTGGTACACCCCTGCAGGGTATAAACTATTCGAATAGCCTCGTCCTAGGTTATGGACATGCTTGGTTAGGTCGTGCAAGAACTAGACTATAACTTTTCAATTAAAACTTGAATTCGGGTGGTACGAATGGGTAATTCATGCTATGTTGTGGTGGCTGTTGGGAAGTCACCTCTAGGATGTTAATTATGCTTATAAATGTTGTCTCGCTGTTATTTAATTAAATAAAAACAGATTTGTCAAACTGCCTTCAATCTATTATCTATTGCAAATCAAATATTGCTTTGTGCGTTAAATGAACCCTATGGACTTCTCCTTTGATTCAGCTTGCATGTAGCTATATATAGGTTTGTTATTCGTAAGTCTTGCGGAGTACATTCATGTACTCACTGTTTGCTTTTATTTACTAATCTGGACAGCAGGTATTGAGATCGAATTGGGTAAGGAAAATTGCGCAGGAACGTCGATTTGCTATGGTTTAACCCCAGTCGGTTGCCCTGCGGGTTATGGCAAGCCATTGGGACTTTATTAATGGTTAATTCATGATTTTATTTCAGTTTATTTACTGATTTCCGCTGCGTACTTGATAGTTATCTTGATCTTTGGCCAGTTGGCCCTTTTGTATGAAACTGAACCTTGTAAGTTCAATATGTTGTAAATTATGAAGTTTTGATATTGTAAGCACTTGTGTATGGATTGATATTGATGTTTGTGATGGTGTATGTGTGCCACTCCTGGGAGGTACATAATACACCGAGGCGCGGGATATTTGGTTTGTGATGCTAGGGTCAAGTGGATGGCTAAGCATTACGAGCTAAATACCTTAGGTCTCACATAACATATCATATGCAACCATCATCTTAGATTTATCTGCTAGGTGTCATACACCGGCAAGAAAATAAGAAGTGTTCTATTTAAATAAGATGCTCATATCATATGCAACCACAGGAAATTGGAACTTTACTGAACCTACAAGAACTGGATTTAAGTGTAAACAATTTAGTAGGTTCAATTCCGCACAATATTGGAAACTTAACGAAGCTCACTATTTTGTATCTTTGGGGCAATAATCTTAATGGGCAAATTCCTCCAGAAATTGGGAACTTAGTGAACCTCAATGCCCTGTATATTTCGTATAATAACATTTCAGGACCAATTCCTCAAGAAATTGGAAACTTACTAAACCTTAGACTCTTGGGACTCAATCAGAACAAACTCATAGGTTCCATTGCAAGAACCATAAAAAATTTGACCAAACTAAGTAAATTGTATCTTTGGGACAATAGCCTTTCTGGACAAATTCCTCAAGAGATTGGTAACTTAGTAAACTTAAATGGCTTGGCACTCCAAAAAAACACACTCACAGAGTCCATTCCAAGCAATATAGGTAATTTGACTAAACTCACTACCTTGCATTTCCGGATACATTCCTAGAAAAAATTGGAAAATTAGTGAACTTAGAAGTTCTAGCACTATCTATTAACAGGCTAACAGGTTCCATCCCAAGCAGCATAAAAGCCTTGTCAAAGCTCGAACAACCCCATCTACAGGATAATCTTTTTTTTTGAATGAAAACCGGTAGGAGAGTTGCCCGTTATATTAATAGAGGAGGGACGGAACAAGGTCCGCACAGAACCAAAGTTTAAAAAAGCTGGGCCGAAATTACAGAGAAACAAGAAAATCCAAAGATTTGGCCCCCGCGAGGTGCCAAGCTCTTCCCTGCTCCTTTATCTTAGCAAGAAGATCAAGAGGCGCTGTTGCCCTATTATTGAAGATTCTCGCATTATGTTCCTTCCAAAGCTCCCAGACGATTAAGATCAAGGTCGTCGTCCTGGTCTTCCTGAATGAACCTGATGTTTTTGCCACGTTGGACCACCAGGTGAGAATGTTCGTACAAGGGGACCAGGTGGAGGGTCGAAAGCTGTCTGTTCCAATCTAGTCCGCCATGAGCTTCCAAATACGACCCGAGTAACGGCACTGCGCAAAAAGGTGTAAGGCTGATTCCGGGGTGTGTCTGCAAAGGGGGCAAAAGTGGTTGTTTGGCCAACCCCTTGCTCCGAGCCTGTCGGAGGTCCACAATCTGTCTTGGATTGCTAGACAAGTGAAAAGCTTTCCCTTCGGTGGGGCCTGGGTTTGCCAGATTAAAGGTTTGAAGTTGGTCGCTATGGAACCCATAAAGTGTAGAGCGTAGGCGGATCTAGAGGAGTAGGATCCATTCTGGTTTTGCTTCCAGGATATCGCATCCGGGGTGCCTTGAATCAGTTGAACTTGTTCGATTTTGGTCCTGATCGATTTAATTGTTCGATGTGATCGAATCGAGAATCTGACGATTGGTTAATGTCCCGCACTCCACCGCCTGCTCAGAAGGTGAGAACACAGACTGTTTTTTGCGCTTTGAGGAAGCAAAGATCTTGGGGGCTATGACTTTGGGGGCCTAGCCAAATAACCACGCCGAGAACCAGAATTTGGCTGTCTTCCCATCCCCGAGGGAGATCCGTGTTGCCGTCGCGAAGAGATTTCGGTCCGAGTCATCGCAAGGGATTTCCATGCTGACCCAGGGTTTAGTGGGGTTCTTCCATTCTTGCCAGAGTCAACGCTGTCTGATTGCCGAGGAGAAATGCGGGAGGCTGAGGATGCCTAAGCCACCAAGGTGGGTTGGGCGACACACTCTTTCCCAGTTGATTTTGCACTTTGCACCCGAGAGGTTTTCGTAGCCGACCCAAAGGAACCGCCGCCTTAACTTGTCTATGGAGAGGAGAATTGCTTTGGGTATTTTGAAGACTGTGAGGAAATAAATTGGGATCGAGGTGAGAACTGATTTGACAAGAGTGGCCCACCCTGCTAGAGAAAGTAGACGCCCCTACCAGCCTGCTAACCTACCGGCCACCTTGTCGAGAAGCGGTTGAAAGTCCACTTTGTGGAGCCGTCTGTAGGTGAGCGGGAGTCCCAGGTATTTGATCGGAAAGGTTGATCAGATTGCCGGGTAGTCTTGGAGCACCGAGGTAAGGTCTAAATGGTCACAGCTTATTGGGGAGCACAGTGCTTTTTTGGAAGTTGGTGTGTAGGCCGGTGGCCTTCCCAAAATTGAGAATAATTTGGGTGGTTAAGAAAATTTCACTTGGGCTAGGGTTGATGAAGATTGCTGCATCGTTCGCGTAAATGGAGGTTCTAAGTCTGGCGAGGCGGTCTCCTTGCCGCAGCCCCCGCCCATGAGAGATCACATTACCAGGGATGCCATTGAGGAGGACTCTCGACGAGGCAGACCTTAACAGGGCTGCCACCCAGTTTGTCCAACGAAGGGGGAAGCCTCTTTTGTGCAGCAGCTCAAGAAGGTAGTCCCAGCGGACCGAATCGAAAGCCTTGGCTATGTCAAGCTTGAAGAAGAGAGAGGGGGTATTGGAGTGGTGAAGTCTTCTAATCAAGTTGCAGACGTAGAGGAAGTTGTCGTGGATACTTCGAGTCTTGATGAAGGCACTCTGGGCTTGCGAGACCAAGCTATTGAGGAATGGCGCTAGCCGCAGCGCTAACGTTTTGGTGATCCACTTCCCGATCCCATGTATAAGGCTGATAGGTCTGAAATCTTGCACTTTGTTGGCTCCCTCCTTTTTTGGGATCAGCATAATGTTTGCAGTATTGAGTAAGTGAAAGTGCGACGTGCGGAGGGAGTGAAAGCTGTGGAACACAGACATGATTTCTGCTTTAATGATTTGCCAGCAGGATTTGTAGAAATTAGTGGAGAAACCTTCCAGCCCCGGTGCTTTGTCTCTCGGTAGTTGGGCTAGAGCAAGGCGCACTTCAGATTTCGAGAACGCACTGCAGACCTGTAAATCTGTCTTGGGAGGTGCAGGGCCTCCCGCTTGAGATCGGTGTCACATGGGCCACCGCCCAACATTTCTTGGAAGTGCTTTTGAGTTATGTCCTCTTTCTCAGAGTGCGAGATCGCCCAGCCCATACCATTTTGGAGTCTTTGGATGTGGTTTTTCCTTTTACGGCCATTTGCTTTTATATGGAAGAACTTTGTGTTTGCATCGTTTTCTCTGAGGTTTGTGATCCGGGAGCTCTGGCGTTTCCTGGATCGCTCGATCACTACTAGTCCCAGTACTCTCTTCTTTAGGTGGGACCTCAAGGTCAGTTCAGAAGAGAACAAGTCCCTGCGCTCTTGAGCCATGTCGAACCTGAGAATGAGCTCTAAAGCCATATGGAGAAAGAGCCTGGGCCGGGGGAAGAGGGAGAAGCTCCACGATTTTAGAGCGGTTGCCGTGGAAGCTAGCTTGTGGTGCAACCTATGCATGGGTTCAGTGTGCAGGCATGGGGCTAGCCAGGCATTTTTGACCGTCTCGAAGAAACCTGGCATCTTGATCCAAAAGTTTTCGAAACGAAAAGTTTTAGGTCGAGCGGGTCCAGAAGAGTTGGACAGGAGTAGAGGGCAATGGTCAGAGACCGAAGAGGATAGCGCCTGAAGGACATGGTTGTCGAAGAGGGTATCCCAGCCTTCATTAGAAAAGGCTCTGTCCAGCCTGACCAGGGTGGGTCTTCGACGTTCGCTGCTCCAAGTAAATTTTCTGTTTTGAAGGTGAATTTCTTTGAGCTCACAAGCGTTGAGCGTGTTCCGGAATTGCGCCATGCATCGCGGGTTAATGTTGGAGTTGTTTTTATCTTGAGCTCGATAGATGAGGTTGAAGTCGCCTAGGACCAGCCAGTTGGTGCCGGTGGTAGGTTTTAAAGAGGCGATTTCTTGAAGGAAGGCCGTCTTGAGTCTGGTTCGGGAAGGCCCGTAAACTATCGTGAGGCGGAAGGACGAGTTGCACTCTTTTAGGCGCACCGTCGTCGACAGACTAAAGACCAAGGTGAGAACATCCTGCACTGCAATGACCTCGTTATTCCAGAGAAGGAGAATTCCACCCCTCGAACCCTCCGCCGGGTTGTAGACGAAATTCCGCAGGTTGTAACCCCCAAGGGAGCAAGCAAGGTTTTGGTCCACGGAGGCAAGCTTAGTTTCCTGCAAGCAAACTAGATGGCACGTCGTGGAGGTGAGGGTCTCCTGAACGAGCGCGTGCCTTGCTTGGTTGTTGAGACTTTGCACGTTCCAGCAGAGAATGTTGATGCAAGGGCTTGTCATGGTAGGAGGTTGCAGCCGCAGAGAAGGGAGTAGCCAAGGAGAATAAGGGTTTGCAGCAAGAACGCTTCGCCGCAGGGATCCCTTTCTTTGGCCACCACCCGGGACCTGCACGGGAGAGCAGCCACCCTGCACAGAAGAGCAGTCACCCGCCCGGACCTCCCGCCCAGCAACGGCAGGAGCTAAGGGGTCAAGTGATAGCAATCGGGACTTAGGAAGACTAGCGGGCAGAGATCCCAGGGGGTTAGCAACTGTGCCGACGGAAGAAAGGAGGCTTGGCCGAAGCTGCTGTCCAACACCGGGGGCAACGAAGGCAGTTTTCTTAATGGGCATTTCAGCAACCGACTTGACTTTTTCAGTTGATTAAGCATCAACAAACGGCTGAAGGAAAACTGCAGAAGTGTTGACATCCACACAGGAGTTAAGCACAACTGAAGACCAAAGGAGAGTGGCTGGGGTCTAGCGTTCCATAACAAAGTAAATAACAGAATTCTTGACATCCTCAGAGCACATGAGTTCAACAGGAGACATGGAGTAACCAGCGAGTGTGTAGAGTTCCTCAAAGGACTTAACATCAACAAAATACTGAAGGGAAACAGCTGAAACTTAAACAGCAACAATGCAGCAAAAGGCACAGGAACCGCAAGGTCGACAGAAGCATAAGGGGAGGTCTGCATGGTCCTGAATTTATCCTGTCTTCGCATGGAAAGGGACTCCGTCTTCTATGTCAGCACCACTAGGGCGCCCTTTGCAGCTGCAGGTCTAGCAGCAAACAGCGTGGACGAGGCCTCGATCTCCTGACTATCCAGCAGGGGGGGCTCCAAGTTTAGCGAGGGCGTCATCCGCTTGTTGAGTAAGCCGGCAGTCCACCTTGAAGAGCTGCGCCAGAGCTGAGATTGTGGCTTCCGGAAGGGGGGCTTCGAAAGTTGCGATGTACTCTTTGAGCGCAGTCTCCGTGAGGGGGCGATCCCTTGGCATAGTGCCCAGCTTGTGGGCAAGGGCTTCCTGGGCACGTTGAAGAATTGAGCCCGTTCTTCTCTTGGTGGCCAGGCGAATGCTGCGACGGGGATTGGTCTGTCCGGTTGTGCGATTGATATATGAGGAGACCGGTGAGGCGATGATCGAAGGAGTCGGGGTGGAGAACAAGGTTGTCTGGAGAGCTTGCCACTGTGCAGTCACTTGCTCCTCTTCTTGTGCGGTCTCCTGGTGTGCAGGAGGGGTATCGGCAAACTGCAACTGGAGGGGGAGGGCAGCGGGGGTCCCACCAATCAGCTCCAGAGGGGATCCAGTAGGAACCAGACCTCCCCCGCTGGGACCATGGGGGGAACCAGCTCCCCGGGTAGCGACAGGCCAGCTTGGGGTAGCCCTTGAGGCTCTTCAGTCGCCGCCTGGAGAGCAAGTGGCTGGGAAGGCTCTTGTCCCTCCACAGGTGCAACCTGATCCAGTTGAAGGGGAGGTGTGAGGTTCGCCGCCTCCTGGTGGGCAAAAGAAAGCTCACCAGACTTGAACTGCGAGGGGGCAGGGGAAGAAAAATCAGCACCGGATTGAAGAGGAGAGGAACCGGGTGGAACCTGGAGCGCCAGAGCCGAGGACCCCCCTCGCAGCTCTTGAGTCGAAGACCCGCTGCACAGCTCCTGTGAAGGCCTAGGCGACCCTGGGACGAGACCTCCCGAGATAGGACCCGGCACCGGGGGGGACGACAGCCCAGCTTGGGACGGTCCTTGGGACTCGCCAGTTGCCACCTCAGCCATGTCGATCTTCAGTTCTTGCCGCTGGTTAGAAGGAACCACCAGGGGGCCAGCTGTTGTCGGTGTAGAAAGGGGACTCAAGACGTGATGCTGCTGGAGTGTGGATTCACCGGATCAATTCCTATTGGAATAAGAAATTTGGAAATTCTTCACTTAGCTAACAACAGTCTCTCCGGTAGCTTACCACCAGATATATGTGTTGGAGGTCAACTACAGAATCTTACTGCTAATGACAACAAATTGAAGGGACCCTTGCCAAAGAGTTTAGTAAACATCACCAGCTTAATCAGAGCTCGTATACAAGGAAATCAGCTAGAAGGAGATATATCCGAGCTGGGATTTTATCCAAATCTTGTGTATTGTTGAAGATATTAGAGTTTAGGTAAAAGTCCAAGTCGTGTGCGAGTCAGACTCAAGTTGTGTTAGAATCGTACTGTAATATTTGGCACTATAAATAAATGGCATGACACGGAAGGGCAGCGGCTATAGCGGCGCATGCGGAGGTGACAGCCAAGGGCAGTGCCACCAGAGTAGGGTGGAGGCGGAGCCACGGCCGAGGGAGAAGCAAATCGCGGGGGAGGGTCAGCGGTGGAGGAAAGAAAAGGGGATCCAACGGTGGAGAAGAGCATCCGGTCGGGAGGAGGTGGATCTGGAGATCTGGCGGGAGGGTGCTCGGGATCTGGAGGAGATCCAACAGGAGGCGCTTGGGGAAGGAGGAAGAAGGCGAAGGCTTGCCTCTCGGGAGGAAGGAGAAGAGCCAAAGCCAAAGAGGTGATGTGCTCGCATGCTCGCAGGAGGAAGGAGAAGAGCCGAAGCTGAAGAGGTGTTGTTCTCTTGGGGGGGCGCTTTTGGAGGAGAAGGAAGGGCCCGGTGCAGCGGTGGAGGAGGAGAAGGGATCCGGGGAGGTGGCGTCTTGTGTGGGAGAAGGGGGGATCTAGCTAGAGGTTGCGAGATCTGGGCGCGGTGTGGGTCGCAAGCGAGGAAGGAGCAAGGAGGCAATAGGCGGTGTAGTGGAGGCAGCAGGTGGCGCTGTTGGCTGGGAAGGCAGCAAGGGAGGCGATGGGTGGCGCAGTGATGCTCGGGGGGAGGAAGATGAGTGGAGGAGGAAGAAAGGAGAGAGAGGGAAGGTAGCACTACTACAAAAGGGGCTATCCTGGACGCCTCATCACAGATGGTTCGCCAGAACCGTTTGTATTAAAGCCAATCATAGACGGTTTTGGTTTAGCGCACGACTATGTTATTGGCTGCAGTAAAAACCGTTTGTGAAGATGTAATATCACAAACGGTTAATGTTTAAAACCATCTGTGATATTATTACAGACGGTTATATTTAAAACCCATCTGTGATATTTATTAATATCACAGACGGTTCATGTTTAAAACCGTTAGTTAAATATCACAGACGGTTCTTAACAAGAACTGTCTATGGTATTAATAACTATCACAGATGGTTTTTAACACAAACCGTCTGTGATATTTCACAGACGGTTCTTGTCAAGAATCGTTTGTGATAATTTGGTATCTCGGACGGTTTATGGTTGGAAGTGTCTGTGATATGTCCAATGTCGTTTCGTCTCCTGCCTGATGCGTCTCTTCATCTCCCGCGCCGACGTTACTCCTTGCATGTTTTATAAGAATGATCATCCGCCACCGTACTCCTCACACATTGCTATACTCTCAAGCACAAACGAGATCATCCGCCACCGTACTCCTCACACATCGTTCTACTCTCAAGCACAAACAAAATGGCTCCCCACTCTTCTCCCCTGACACTAGCATTGATGGCCTACCTGGCCATCTTGTACAAGCACCTCGCCGGTCGTACACTGGCAGAAGCTACGGAAGGACACTGTAATTACAGTGTCCTCCCTCCATTGGCGGAGGTTATGCTAGGATATGTGACGGCAATGTTGCACCGTTTAGACAACCTCCTCTGCCGTATTTTCCAGGTGGTCTGTAGCTTCCAGCGAGCTAACCTCGCCATCGATGTAGTCCTCGAGCAAGACATTACATGTCTGTAGGAGGATTACCGTCGCTTGGAATGCGACATCGAGGCAGAGAATGACCGAATCGACCAAGCCAAGACCCCTCAAGCAAGAGAAGAGGGCCTATGGACACTTTTCTACTTGGCTCCTCAGGAGGAGCTTCTTTGGGCAAGTATGGAACGATCGTGTCAATGGTTGGAAGTGTTTCAGGCTACCTGCGCTGATCCTGAGCCCTCTGATGTCGACAACATCGCCTACGAAGCTTTGATAACGGAGATAGTAGGCTACTTGGGCCACTAAAAAAATTTGATCTTTTATTATTTCTACTTTTTAAAAATATTTTGTAAGAAGTGACTGGCCACGCTATTTGGCCATATGTAAACACAAAAAATGATATAAGAAAATCCAGTTTGAAGTTTGAAGTTAAGTTATTGTCTATACATGTTTACTATCACAGGCGGTTTAGTGGAAAAAACCGTCTGTGATATATAATTATCACAAATGGTTATTAACAAGAACCTTCTGTGATAATGCATACGGTTTTATAAATATAACCATCTGTGATATATGTTATCATAGACGATTTGTGGTTGCAACCATCTGTGATAGTTTGCATACTAGCGCAGGAAACCGGCTACTTCACAAATATGTCATAAATTACAACAATGATACACACACACACAATCTTCTCCAGCCACTTGATATGGTCCAAAATGCACTCCATCTTCAACTCCAGCGTGTTTAGCCTCTGCTCCAACACAACTTCCATTCTCTACTCCAATCTAGAATCCATCATTTGCCCTGTATTGCTGCACTCCCTTGCTCTGTCCATGGTGTCTGCCCACTGAAAATATTAACATCCTCCAGCCCACAGAACTGTACAAACGCCAAAACAACACACACATTTCATAGCTACTAGAGAAACATCCAAACCGCAAGAAATCAAACTCAAGTTTACTTACTGAGAAATAAGGACATTTGTAAAACACTCAATCGGTATTTCCCTCGGTATTGGCGTAGAACACATTTGCTTGCACACAGCAGTTAGGGCAATCCACCCATCTAGCAGTGGCTAGCGCTAGGGCCCTCCGATTCAGTGAGCTCGATGCCTCAGACATATGGCCCTCACTCAAGAGGAGGAGATGAGGTGAGGTGAGACCAGAAGGAGAAAGAGATGAGCTCAACTACTAAAAGAAGATGAGAAAGCTCGGGATTGGCCCTACTTATGCTGACATGTGAACATTTTTTGGCTATAGAACTATCACATGCGGTTTAGTGGAATGAACCGTCTATGATATGTATCATGGACGGTTATAAACTACAACAGTCTGTGATATATAATTTTCATAGACGGTTAGTAACAGAAACCGTCTATGATATTTATTTATCACAGACAGTTTTTAATTAGAACCGTCGGTGATGTATATCACAGACGATTATTAACAAGAACCGTCTCTGATAAGCATTTTTTTCAGAGTGTCGTCCATGCAGCATGAGGAGGATGAGACAGCAGCCACGACCAACCTCATCGGCCTGCAAGTTCAAGAAGCATGGCTGCCAGAAGAGCGTACGAGGAGGCTATTTCATTGGTATTCCTCTAGACAAAACTATAGGCCTCGGATGTGCCCCAAGCAGGATGAGGAGGAGGATTCTACATGCTGCGTAGCACATCCGAGGCCTGCAGCTGTGTCTAGAGGAATGCCATCAAAATAGCCTCTTCATGCGCTCTCCTGGGAGCCATGCTTCTTGAACTTGCTAGTTCGATGAAGTATGCCGTGGCTGCTATCTCATAGTCCTCATGCTGCGTGGATGACCCCTGAAAAAAGATCATGTAGCTACATCAGAGACAAAGGAATACTAACCTTAGATCCGATTCGGTGAGCTCGACGCCTCAGACATATGGCCCTTAATCAAGAGGAGGAGATGAGGTGAGGTGAGGCTAGAAGGAGAAAGAGCCGAGCTCAACTACTAGAAGAAGATGAGAAAGCTCAAGATTGGGCCTACTTAAGCTGGCGTGCGAACATTTTGTGGCTATAGAACTATAACAGGCGGTTTAGTGGAATAAATTGTCTGTGATAAATATCACAGACGGTTTTTAACAAGAACCGTCTGTGATGTTTACTTATCACAAACGGTTGTTTTTAAGAACCATCTGTGATGTGTTTCACATATGGTTTTTAACAAGAACCGTCTCTGATAAGCACGGATGCTTTGGAGAAGATGACGAGTACACCTAAGAAAGTAACAAAGCCCACAAAGCATGATTTTTTTGGGGTCGTCCACGCAACATGAGGAGGATGAAACTGCAGCCACGGCCAACCTCATCGAACACACACTCTCCTGGCAGCCATGCTTCTTGAGCTCGTAGGTGCTGGTCATGCCAACCAGCTAGAGAATGCTAATAAATACAATCATGGTATGACCAGCGCCTGCAAGTTCAAGAAGCATGGTCACCGGGAGAGTGTGTCAGCTTCGATGAAGTAGGCCATGGCTACTGTCGCATCACCTCATGCTGCGTGAACGACAACCCAAAAAACGATCATGCTTCGTGGTGGGCTTGGTTGCCTTCTTAGCCGTACTCAAAATGTTCTTCAAAGCAGTCGCATCAGAGACAAAGGAATACTAACCATAGATCACCAAGAACAAATAGAAATACAAGCACACTTGAAAATCTAGGGTATTTCTTTCACCAAACACGCCCCAGAGCCGGCCGCCTCCTTCAAAGCAGTCGCATATATATATCAGAGAGTACATTTCTCACTTCAGATAGATCTAGATTTGAGGGGACGACCAGATATTTAATGGTGAATATCACAAACGGTTATTTTTAAGAACCGTCTATGAATAGTGAGGACTTTGAATGTCACAGAATTCTCAAGTCCTATGTACGGAATCGATCTCGGCCGGAGGGCAGCATCATCGAAGGTTATGCAACTGAAGAGGTCATTGAGTTCTGCGTCGACTACATGGCTCGGGTGGAACCGATAGGTCTGCCTCTATCTCATCATGAGGGGAGGCTGGAGGTTATCAGGACCATCTGAAGGAAAGCAATCACTCCCGATTTCGACGCGTACGCTCAAGCCCATTTCACGCTCTTGGAACATATGACCCAAGTGTCCTTGTACATCGACGAGCATAAAGACATGGTACACCAACAGAATCCAGGCCGGTCGGAGGTTTGGATCACAAGAGAGCACAACCACCGGTTCAACGCATGGTTAAAGGTGTGATTCACTGGAAGGTCGTCATCAAGTGATGATACGCTGCCATGGTTAGCAAAAGGGCCAAAATTTACAATTGTGACATAGCAAGGATACGACATAAATGGGTACATATTTTATACGACAGCTCAGGATAGGAAGAGCACAGTCCAGAACAGTGGTGTCCGCATAAATGCATTTCATGAGCAGTTCAATACCACTGGGTTGAGCTCCTACTATGGGTTTATAGAGGAGATTTGGGAGCTCGACTACATACTTTTCAAGATCCCCTTGTTTCGGTGCCTTTGGGTCAAACTTCCACAGGGTGTGAAGGTCAACAAGTACGGCATTACTACTGTGGAACTCAAATGTGTCGGATACAAGGACGAACCATTCGTACTCGCTAAGCAAGTTATTCAAGTTTTTTTTGTAAAGGACCCGATAAATAAGAACCGCCATGTAGTTCTTTATGGGAAAAGAAGGATTGTCGGAGTTGAGAATGTCGTGGATGAGGAAGAGTACAATCAATTTGACTAGTTGCCTCCTTTTAGAGATGTCATCAGGCTCGAGGAAGAACCCAGTGAGGAAGCTAGTTATATGCGCGTCGACCATCGTGTAGGGATATATTTTAAAACGAAATAGCAAGTGGAATGAACCCACACAGTGACACTTATTTGGAAAATTGTTCCATTGTAATTAACAAACTCAGCAGGTAATTAAGAAATTATTCCATTGTAATTGATTCACCAATTAAGAAATCATTCCATATGTGATTGTATCAGGTACTTTCTTGTTTTCAGAGGGCATGGCTAGCATTTTCTGAGTCTAGCCGAAAAAATATTCTTTTCAGAGGGCGTGGTTATCATTTCCTGAGGCTAGTCGAAAAACAGAATATTTTTAGCTATAGAAGGAACTATCACAGGCAATTTAGTGGAATAAACCATATGTGTAATGATCCTAAGGCACCAAAACATTTCACCTCCCACGCACGCGTACAAAAATTTCCCCCACGCACGTTGAGCATCACAGACGGTTGCATAATAAAACTGTCTGTGATACTTATCACACACGGTTATTAAAATAGAATCGTCCGTGATATTCTCGCTTATCGCAGACGGTCCTGTAATAGAACCGTCTATGATATGCTCAATTATCACAGGCGGTCCTGGAATAGAACCGTTTGTGATATGCATTTATAAGTAGGGCCCCGCTAGGGTTTGCGTCCTTACTACTCCTCAGTCCTTAGAGCTCACTCTCCGGTCCGCCTACCCAGCGCCCTTACTTCCTGTGTTCCTCCCAAGCCTCCCCTCTCCGTGCTATCGTCCTCCCCTACGCCGATGTCATCCTCAAGCCTCCTCTCTCTGCACCATCGTCCTCCCCTATCGCTGTCAACCCCGAGCCTCCTCTCTCCCTGCGCCGACGTCCTCCCTCTATGACCCCCGACCTCGACTCCCTCTTCGTCCGCACCTCTCGTCAAGGTACGAGCTCACCGCTTTGGATTGTGCTAGTAGAAGTTTCAAATTGTGCTGATTTGATTGACTCTAGCACTGGGAGATATTGCTTAGTAATGTTGTGGGAAGTACAAGCTCATCGCTTCGGATTCTCTAATATTGTGTCATGTTATTCATGCTCATCAGATCCCTCTGTTTCATTATGTTGATGTTGTTTGGTCATTTTGCTCCATTTTGTTGGTAGCCTCTGTTCACTATGATTATTGTTCTGCCATTGTTTATATTCTTGTCAATTGAAATATTGTGTAGTTGGTTCAATTGAAATATTGATAGTGAACTCTCAATTGATGATTTATTTTGTTGTGAAGTTCTATCTTTTGATAATTTTATCTAAATTGATGTAGAACTGATTTGTTGATCTTGCAATAATATCATTTATTGATGCAGTACTTATTTTTTAATCTTGCAAGATGGCATTTGCACTGTCTTCGTCGCCATCATCGACGTCGCCGAATGCGTCTGGATCTCCAGGGAAAGTGGTACCTAAGCGACATGCTAGAGAAATATAAAAAATGCCTATGGGCTGAATGACCATCACGGCCGTTAGTACCTCTAAGGTCCCTCTACTTCCCGAGAAAATAGTGGCAGCATTCCAGACCACCTGCGGTATACTTGGAAGGGAACGGGTCCCCGTCACCACACAGACATGGAAGGATCTGATGGCCGTAGAGAAAGCGCAGCTGTGGACTGAAATTACAACGTCGTTCGATATCCCAGCAGAAGTCTCTGAATTCGTACGACGGCAGGTGTTCCTCTCGATGGGACATGCTTGGAAGGCCTTCAAGAGCAAGCTTGTCACAGAGTATGTGAACAAGGATCGGATGGCCTACATGAACTATAGTTTCGTGTCGTCGGATACATGGGACGCCTTTGTGCGGATGAAGATGACAGACGAATTTCAACAGCAAAGTGTGGCGCACAAGGCTATCCAGGCACAAAACATTCACCCCCATAGACTTGGCACTACTGGGTACGTGGGTAAAATCCAGGGATGGATGAGTGAGGACAATGTGGCAATCCAGTCATAGGTCTCCCTGCCATTTGCCGAGATCACAGATGAGCACACCCAAAACTGGTTAAGAGGGAGGGCCACAATCACGTCGCCGAGTGCCATCTCTTTCACAAACCCAGAAGATGAGGAAGTGTCCCAACGCCTGGTAAGATATGTCGAACTACCTAGTTGTTAATAAGTCCATAACTTCGTAGGGTCTAAAATAATATGATGGCCTCTTGCAGCAAACATTGAGCACTCAATCTTTCCAAGGCTCCTTTGAAGCAGTAAGGGAGAAGGATATACTATCCATGGCCTTGGGAAACAAAGAGCACCCGGGTCACACATGAGGCCTTGGGGTTTACGTACCTTGGAGGGATGGATTCCCACACCACTCTGAGGCGTATAGGAGTCAGAAGAGATCCAAGGCCGAACACGAGGAACAGTTGAAAGAGGAGATTAGTGCACAATTTTAAGGATAGATAACATCATTGCAGGAACAAATAAATCAACTCATCAACCAGTCGCAAGCCACCCCCGTGATTTTGGGAGCTAGTCCCCCTCAACATTGGAGTAGCGTCGCGTCCACGCTTGCACTTTTTGAACTTGGCGACGTTCAATTACCTATCGACGTCATCCAAGTAATATACATCTCTGGAATGCTCGAAATATAGACCTGTAGGATGCCTTAGCAAATTGTGTAACGTTTTGTAGGTGCCCACGCCCTGTAGGCTCTAAGTGAGGCTGGTTGGGTCCATTTCTGTTGAGGCTGGACAGGGGGTGGTGTATCCATGCTAGGAAGAGATAGTGGTGCACGGTGCCCAGTTGGCGCAGGGCTACACCAAGGTCCAGGTAGACAAGGCACATGATAATTTGATGGCCGTCCCGCTGGAGAAGCGCCCGAACGAAGAGATCATAACACTAGGGGATGCTTTGCACACTTATGTCCATTGACCCAAGAGGGACATCGCCCTTGACCCTGCAGTACCGCGATCTCCACACGATAACCATGCCTCTGCAACAGTACCCTCGATGACTCCACCTCAACCCCCGCTTCAGAAGACCTCTATATCGGCTACTATGGAGACGGCGCCCAAGAAACAAGAAAAGCGTGTCGAGACGTCTTCCAGGAAGACAAACAGCACGCGAGATGCTAAGGCCAAATCGAAGAAGATTAAGGCGCCTCATAAGCTTGGCACGTACTCCCTCGGAATGCCGTTGGTCTCCGACACAATATTATGCCACACTAGTTTGGCTTGTAGGACTTTGCATACCTGGTACATGCAGCAGACCGACAAGGCGAGGGAACACTGGCCTGCTGGATTCACCGTCAGCTACACGGAGAACTATTTCCTCCACAAGGCAGGCTACTTCATCGTGGGCTTTGAAAACTTATTTGATCTATTCAATCTTGGCGCCCTCGACGCCTCACTTCTACGATGCTGGACACTGTAAGTGTGTACAATCAAGTTCTACATTCACACAATACTGATAAAATGTCATAACTCATTGCTTATGTATAGATACATAAAGATACATGATGCAAGAAGCCCGGCGATCACGATAACCTGTGGGTTTCCTCGACCCACAATTGATCACTGAGCAAAGCATCACCCAAGATGCATCCTACGTTGAGAAGTACATAACGAGAGCATTGTTTACTCACCACGATAAGGACCACATACTGGTGCCCTACAACTAGGGGTAAGTGCTTCACTACTTGCTATAAAAATTTTATTTGTTCTTTATACGCAACACGAACTTAGGTTTAATGACTATAGCGACATACTCATAGGTACCACTAGATCCTTTTAGTCATTGTACCAAAGTGGAACAAGGTAATATACCTTGATTCCCTAGTCGACAAAAGCTACGACTTCACCATTGTGCAAAAATTACTCGACATGTATGCTCATTTCCTCCATACGTAACTCTATTGTAGTCTTCCTTCGTTTGAAATGTCCAATTATAACTTTTTGGAATCACGTAGGTCGTTTAGCGTCTATGTTGCCGGGGGAGGGACATACAAGGAATGGAGTGCTACACTACGACACAAGACAAAATTTCTGGTACTCGCTACAACACAATAATCCTATATCACACTTCGTAACCTAGCCTCTCGAACTGACTATACATATATCCTATATCACACTTCTATTTCTGCAGAGCCACCAGCAAATACTACAAGGCGACGTATGTGCATTCTATGTTTGTCGTCATATGCTGGAAATCATGAGTGCTAAGACGAAGGATCCAGAGATTTGTCAATCAATCCTATATAATTATGAATTTAAATATATATGCTTACTACTTTACTCTTGCTAGTGACAGAGCATGACAATCGAAAAAAGTGCCTACCGTCTGGACTTACTCGCGGACATTAGAGGACAGCTCGCCAACTCCATCACAGGGGAGATCATTCACCAGAATGGAGAGTTTCAGCCCGGCGACACCAATTTGTTGTAATTCAAATCACTTTGTAATTGATATTGAGTTTTTAAATCACTTTGAGTTGTTCTATATCAAATCAATTGTGATATGTCTGTTTTCTACTTGCTGGTTTTCAGAGGGCATGGCTAGCATTACCTGAGGCTAGCCGAAAAACCTAAAAACTATATGTGAATGCATACTATCCTAGACGGTTACCACAAAAAACCGTCTGTGAATGCATACTATCACAGACGGCTACCACCAACAAACCGTCAGTGATATGTATCCAATCACGGACTGCTACCACCAACAAACCATCTGTGATATGTCGGAAATCACATACGGTTGTTTTTACTAACCGTCTGCGATATATACACAATCAAAGATGGCTACTATTAACAACTGTCTATGATACGTATCCAATCATAGACGGATATCACCAAAAACCATTTGGGATATTCGAGATATTACAGACAGCAACTACAAAAAACCGTCTATGATATCCGAGATATCACAAACGGCTATTACCAAAAACCGTCTGTGATATTTATGATATCACAGATGTTTATTGTTACTAACCATTTGTATTATATATCTAATCACAGACGGTTGGTACATATAACCGTCTGTGATAGCTGGTCTTCACAGATGGTTTATACCATAAAACTGTCTATGTTGTTGTTATCACAGACGTCTCAAAAACCGTCTGTGATAACCGCCTATTATCACAGACACATAAAGTCAGAAGGTTCAGAAACTGTCTGTGATGACAGTTTAGAACCGTCTGTGATGACCCTTTTTGTAGTAGTGTAAAGGTCTGTCGTGTGGGAGGAAAAAAAGGACAAAAAGGAAAGGAAAGGAAAGGTAAGAAAAAGGAAAGAAAATGAGAAAAAAAAGGAAAGCAAATGGGAGAGGTGGGATCCGGTGTGGCAGATATGATCCGATGTGGAAGTGTGATGATTTGATCCGGTGTGGTGGGTCTGATGTGGTGTGGAAGGATATGGTGTAGATACAAATCGGTGGAGGATATGTTGTGGATCCAAATTGGTGGAGGATCTGGTGTGGCTGCGTGTGCTGTGTTGGGGAAGGAGACAGATGATGGTGTGTTTGCTGAGAGTTTTAGCTACTATGTTCCTTAGTGGGTGACAAAGATCGAGGTTCTGACGGAAGGTATGGAAGATAAGGGGAAAAGACTGTTCAGTGGAGCTTTGGTGGTTGCGCTGACGCCTGATGGTTGAACCGCTCCTCCACAGGCGTGATGGCCGTTGGTACTGGGTTGGATCGATTTCTCCTGCCCAGATTTGACCGTGAGGATGAGGCCTATAAGCCGATAAGCCAGGAAAATGTTGGTGTTGCGACAACATTGTTGCCATCTTGGGCTCGAGCTTTTTGCTGGGCCGAGAAGACCTCTAAGTACATCAACGCCCGCGCAGTTGGTCAAGTCGCCTAAAGGCGATCAATGATTACAAAGGATGTGTAAATTTATGTCGTGTCAGGTTCAGTATTACACCGCAGATCTGTTCCATGTCTGTCCCTTTCCTTGAATTTTTCCACAAGTACCTTCAGGAAATAACCAATGTACAACTAGAGCGCACAAAAGCCTTGGTGCTTGATCGATAAAGCCATCCAACGAGAGGATTAGAGTCGCTAACATTTTGCCAATGATACATCAAGTAATCGACCGACCATGTTCTACCAACATCAATCGTGCACCACGTCAAGCTTGACAAATTTACCATCTTTACTATTACTAATTGAAGGCTCCCGTAGAAACTACCATATTAATCCTAAGAGGTAAAAGGCTAGAAATTTCTATTGTGTTAAACTCTTAATAGATATACTCCCTCTGTTCAATAATGTATGACGTTTTGGACATCAGCATGATCTCCAATACCCAACTTGGACCATTACTTTTTATATGATTATGTTAGTAAACAATTACAAAATTATTATATTATGGAAATATTTATCATGGCAAATCTAATGATACTATACACTCATGACTAATCTAAATAGTTTTTCATATATTATTAATCAAAGTTAGATCAGTTTGATTGCACACTTTCTAAAACATCATACATTTCTAAACGGAGAGGGTAAATTTCAACAAGTGATTTTCGATGGGTGAATAGCATTAACATCATCTCTTTTGGGGCCTTTAATTATAGCCATTTCAAATGCTAAAATTTTAGCCTTTTTTCGTTGCCATCAGTGGGGACTGTAAAAAAATGCATTGGTTGCTTTTCAACAAGAACAAGCATGTCGATTCAAAAAAATTATTTCAAGATCACACAAAAAGTTGTGTGTGTCTTGTCATTAAGTGAACAAAAATAGAGGTACAACGACGCTAAAAGGGCCGATATTGAAGACCCCTTAGCAGATTGTTAAGAGTTCATTGATAGACTACCACAACTACACACAACTACACAGCCTAGAAACCTAAGTTCCGAATCTGCGAAACTCCTACTAGATGCAGCAGGGACGCTTCCTCTCGGATGGAACGAGCCACGTCTGTCGTCGGAGAGATATCATTGTTGACAGGGCCGGACCTAGGACAAAATTTTAGATAGGGCGGAGTCGCGAGCATGAACAAAAGATCCCTAGTTGCCTTGCCTCGCTGGCTCGCCATACGCCCAACAGCCTAAGCCCTTGCCAGCTCTCGCGTGCTCGCCTTGTTGGGTCACGGGTAGGCAACGATAGCTACAAACAAAAATTTCTACCACGCAAACCAGGAAGCCATGCAAGTAGATGATCATAGATCGTTACCACCAGACGCGCAGAACAGCGGAAGAAGGGTTGGAGTAGCCTGGTCCAATCGAAGAGCGCGTCGATGTAGTGGTCGTAGTCGATCGTCCAATGTCCAGCAAGTCGATGCAGTGGTCGCAATCGATCGTCTCCTCCAGCAACATCTGCGGTTCCTTGTGAAGATCGCGGATCGTCCTCAAGCGCAACAATCGTAGTAGCGCCTCTACGGTATCCACACGTCCAGGGAAGGAACAACCGAACGCCGGTGTGCTAGCACCAAGTCGCACGGCAGAGCTCTCAGGAAGATGGCGGCTAGGGTTTCGGTGGTGTTTTCACCCGCCTCCCAACAGCCTCATGCACCTCCTTATATAGTGCTCGTGACGGATCCTATCCGAACACGTTTACGAATCGTATTCGTACTGGTTTGTTCCAACCCGTTAAGTGTGTGACCCTGTAGGTTCATGTGTAGTTCGGTTGTGACTCGGAAACCGTTTCCGATCACTAGTCGTAGCGGCTCCTAGCATAACATATCGATTCCCGAATACACACAAATTATATCGGACGAACCTTAATGCAATATGATCTACGACTAGGTCCTCATCACTTACGACTAGGTCCTATCTTTATACGACCAGTTCGTATTTGGTCACGACCAGCTCGTAATTGCTTACGACCAGGTTACGACCACTCTGTGACTACGTTCGACCAGTCTACGACCAGCTTGTATCTGTATACGACCAGTCCGTAACTGTTCAAACTAAGCGACCTACTCGTGTATACTCCCTTTGCCTCACGATGTCTGGTCGAACTCCAGGTGAGATGTTGTGTCATCCATGGACTGTTCAATACTTTCTCGATCGAGTGTCAGATAACTTTACGTGGTCGAACACTTCGACTACTAGTGGCATGGCCATGCACTTTCTTTATCCGATCACAACGAGGGGCCCAGAGACATCTCTCCTGTTATGTTAGGAGGGGCAAATCCCATATCCGACCAGTCACATTCCTCTCCATGTTTGAGCATACCCAAAGCTACCTTTATAACTACCCGATTCACGGTGTAGCGTTTGGCAACCCCTAAGAGTGCTCTTACACATGTAGGAAACCATCTTGATCTCGTGTCTAAGGATTATACATCATCATTGCTTGAGACCAACTAATGACACATAGATTCATAACAATCTCAATAGTGTCTCAAGGTGGGTCTTATCCAACATCATGTTCTCTAACATGTGTCCATATTATTGGTTTGATATCTCCATATCTATGACTCGTGAAACATAGTCATCAACCAATACATATGCTAGTCTATTCATATGTGTCCTCATATGTTTACGACCAGGGATCGTGTAAGAATAATTATTACAGAAATATAGAGTTTCACAACCAAGTCACATACTTGATAATAAATATTAACAATATTATTCTAGGAACAAGATAACACATTATCCAATGTCATGAACATAATGAAATATAATGATCTCTATGATTGCCTCTAGGGCATATTTCCAACAGTCTCCCACTTGCACTAGAGTCAATCATTTTAGGTATCTAATACCGATAGCTCTTTTGTGTGCCTCATGCTTTGGATGTGTGAGAGGCTTTATCAATGGATCAGCAACATTTAAATCCGTATGAACTTTGCATATCTTAACATCTCCTCTATCCACCAATTCGCGGATAAGATGATAACGCCTGAGTATATGTTTGGACTTCTGATGGGATCTAGGCTCCTTGGCTTGAGCAATGGCTCCATTGTTGTCACAATAGAGATCTATTGGGCTCGAGGCACTCGGAACCATTCCCAATTCAGCAATGAAATTCCTTATCCAAACACCTTCTTTTGCAGCTTCAGAAGTCGCAATGTACTCAGCCTCTGTCGTGGAATCAGCAACCGTCTCTTGCTTGGAACTTTTCCAGCTCACTGCTCCTCCATTCAAAATGAATACAAAACCAGATTGCGAACGATAATCATCTTTGTCGGTTTGAAAGCTCGCATCGGTGTAACCATTTACAACGAGCTCTTCATCACCGCCATAAACTAGGAACACATCCTTAGTCCTTCTTAAGTACTTAAGAATATTTTTCACTACCGTCCGGTGACCTTCACCGGATCGACTTGGTATCTCGCCGTAACACTTAGAGCATATGATACATCTGGTCGTGTACATATCATGGCGCATATGATAGATCCAATGGTCAAGCATATGGAATATCACTCATTTTGTCTCGCTCATCAGTGGTCGAGGACACTGATTCTTGCTAAGATTAATGCCATGTGCCATGGGCAAGAATCCTCTCTTGGAATTTTGCATGTTGAACCGATTCAACACTTTGTCTATGTACATTTCCTGGCTTAATCCAATTAGCCTCTTAGATCTATCTCTATAGATCCTTATTCCCAAGATATATGCTGCATCTCCTAAATCTTTCATTGAGAAACTTTTTCTTAATGAAGATTTAACAGATTCTAGCATCGGAATGTCATTTCCGACCAGTAGTATGTCATCCACATACAAGATCAGAATAACAAGTGCGCTCCCACTAACCTTCATGTAAACACAAGGTTCTTCTTTGTTCTTGATTTAAACCAAACCTTTTGATCTCCTCATCAAAACGTATATTCCAACTCCGAGATGCTTGCTTCAACCCATAAATGGACTTTTGAAGTTTGCATACTTTACTAGCATTGTTTGGATCGACAAAACCTTCAGGTTGTGTCATGTACACATCCTCATCTAGGTTTCCATTAAGGAAAGCTGTTTTGACATCCATTTTCCATATCTCATAGTCGAAATATGCAAGCAATAGCTAGAATGATCCGAACAGATTTAAGCATCGCCATCTTGGTGAGAAAGTCTCATCGTAGTCAACTCCTTGAACTTGTCGAAAACCTTTTGCGACTAGTCGAGCCTTATGAATGTGAACATTTCCATCCATATCAATCTTTTTCTTATAGATCCATTTGCACTCAATGGTTTTGACACCATCAAGTGGATCGACCGTGTTCCAAACCCGGTTTTCTCTCATGGAATCTATTTGGATTTCATGGCTCCAAGCCATTTCTCGAGTCCGGGTCCATCATCGCTTCCTTATAAGTCTTAGGCTCACCATTATTCAATAATAATACGTCATGCCCATACCTTGTAGGCAATTGACGCGCCTTTTAGATCTCGTGGAAATTTGGTGCCTTATCTCTGTGTTCAACAACAATTTGTTCATCCAAGAGAGGTTCAAGAGGAGTTGAAACACTTTCGAGATGTTTCCGAATTTCTTCGAGTTGTACCTTTCTCCCATCGACTCCTTTTGAAATAAACTCTTTCTCCAAAAGACACCATTTAAGCAACAAAAACTTTGTCTTCTTCGGTTGTAGAAATAATATCCTTTGGTTTCCCTAGGATATCCTATAAAGAAGCATTTATCTGATTTGGGTGTGAGCTTATCAGACGTCAAACGTTTAACATAGACATCACATCCCCAAATCCTTAGAAAAGACAAACTAGGACCTTTCCCAGTCCACATCTCATATGGTGTCTTATCTACTGATTTAGATGGTACCTTATTTAAAATGAAAGCGGCAGTTTCTAGAGCATAACCCCAAAAATATAATGGCAGATCCGATTGGCTCATCATTGATCGAACCATATCCAACAAGGTCCTATTACGCCGCTCGGACACCCCATTCCATTGTGGATTGCCGGGTGGTGTAAGCTGTGGAACAATTCCACATTGTTTCAAATGATTACCAAACTCATAGCTTAAAAACTCACCTCCACGATCGGATCGTAAAGATTTGATTGTCTTGCCAAGTTGATTCTCAGATTTCATTTTGGAACTCCTTGAACTTTTCAAAGGATTCCGACTTGTGCCTCATTAAGTAGATATATCCATATCTACTATAGTCATCGGTGAAAGTAATGAAGTCTCGAAAACCACCTCTAGTTGTCAGACTTATTGGTCCACACACATCAAGATGTATGAGTGCCAAGCGGTGGACGCCCTTTCACTACGACCGGTGAAAGGTGTCTTGGTCATCTTACCGACCGTGCAAGACTCGCATGTTTCAAATGATTCCAAATCAAATGAGTTTAGAGTTCCATCATTATGGAGCTTTTTCATGCGTTCTCACTTATGTGACCCAAACGACAATGCCAAATAAAAGTGGAATTTATTTCATTAGGCGAAGCCTTTTCAGATTAATATTATAGGTCGATGCATTATCAAGATTTAAAATAAACAACCCATTCAAAACAGGTGCATAGCCATAAAACACTTCATTCAAAAATATAGAACAACCATTGTTCTCTATAATGAATTTATAACCTCTCGTCATCAAACATGAGGCGAGATAATGTTTCTACTAATGGTGGAACGTAATAACAATTATTTAATTCCATAATAAATCTCAAGGCAAAAGTAGTGGCATAGTCCCGACGGCTAATGCAAAGAACCTTTGCTTTATTCCCGACGCGAAGATCCATCTCGCCCTTGCAATCATTCTACTTCTTGTTAGACTCGCATCGAATTGCAAATATGAGCAACCGATCCGTATCAAATACCCATGAGTTAACGGAAGAGTCGACAAGAAAAATATCTATAACATTAATACCAGTAGTGGAAGTTTTAGTCCCACCATTCCTTTTACGATTAGCGGTATTTCTTGAAGTTCCTCTTCCATTGGCCTAGTTCTTTGCAAGAAAAGCATTCATTCTCTTGAGTCGGGCGGACTTAGTCTTGGGTTTAGGTTTGTCGGTTTGGATCTCATCCAAACTTTAGCCTTGCCCTTTTCTTGACCCAAGTCTTAGCCTTCTTCTTGAAGCTTGTACTCTTTTGCACCATCATCACATGATTGTTGCATTTGTTAATCTTGCCCTCTCATTGCCTTAAGCATCATATGCGATTCGGTGAGGTTCTTGTCTAAGCTGCTCATATGGAAGTTCAAAATGAACTGGCCATAACTTTCGTGAAGCGAAGCAAGAATCAAATCAGAGCCAATTCTTGGCTAAGTGGAAAACCAAGTTTTTCCAAGCTCGTGTGTAACCAACCATTTTGATTACATGAGGGCTCACCGACCACCCTCAACTAGCTTACATCCAAACAAGTTCTTTGAGATCTCAAATCTCTCCGTTCTTGCTTGTGTCTCAAACATGCCTTTGAGCGCCACGATCATATCGTGGCCTCTATGTTCTCAAACCGCTTCAAGGTGCGAGTTCATAGCGCAAGCATGAGACAGACTAACATTAAGGGACTCATCACATGCCTTTTTATAGGCGGTTTTAATAGCGAGAGCGACATTTTACGAGGCACTTCTCGAATTGGTTCTTCTAGAACATGTTCCTTTTTATCTTGCCTGAGAACAATTCTCAGGTTGCGGGACCAATCTGCAAAATTTGTTCCATTAAGTTTTTCCTTTTCAAGTATCGAACGTAAAGCAAAACTGGATGTAGGTACAACAGTTGGTGCCATGATCCACAACAAAAATATATGCAAAACTAAGACATATGTTCATTAAAGTAACTTCTATTAAACAATTTAATAAAGATACTCCCACTAAACACCATATCCCTCTTATGACATTTAATGATTCAAGATCCATAATCATTTAATCAACTAGTGAGCTTTGGCTTCACCGCTAGAAGACTAGTGAAAACGGTAAGCAACCTTTGCTAATCATATCAACTATATGACTCTTGTTGTTGGGCAAGATCAGATATACTTAAGACCCAACCTTTATGCCCCAAGGTCCACAACTGTTATGATAACCTTGTTAAGTTAAACCAATGCCGTGTGTAAGTGTTCGACACAAACCCATCTAGTCAAGGAGAGTTAATGGCACTCTGCTTTGGCAAGACCTACCATTAAAATACATGACTTTGGATGGTGCGGCATGTTTGGGAGGGCATCAATTTAACTTAATATTAAGTGAGGGAATTTTACTTCTATCATGTTAAAAGCAATTAAAGCAAAATAACATGCATAGAAATAAATGAACAGAAATGTAAAGGCATTCACAGACAATCAAATTGCATTGTGATATAGCATGACCCTTCTTCATGGTAATCTCCATTGCCATGCATCCTGTTCACCATGTCTTCGAGTGGTGGACTCCTCCAAGCACTTCCACTAAGCCATTATTTCTAATAGCACTAGTAATAAACCACAAGGAGTAAAGAAGCATCACAAGTCGACACGCAGGCCGTTATACAATTATAGATAGCCTTGGGCTGCAATTAACATGACACGCAGGTCATGAATATTACAAGCATACATGCATCTCATACATGAAACAAGATGGGTCATACTATTCACATCAATCCTCGCAAAAACAAGTTATGCACAAAATCCAATTCTAACGGACGACATGAGCACACACTACCTATAGCGGCTTGATTTAATACCAAAGACGGCGGTCCCGCTAGTCGGTTAGCGGGCGGGGTTCGAAGGGGCCGCGCGCTCGGAAACTTTTTCCAAAACATGAATCTTATTCACATATCCGGGCCTTGGAAATCATCGGGTTAATCAAATTAGCCCTATTCCGAACCAATCCGATCAATGCCTTGATACGACCACATACTGCAGCATACTCCGATGGCGGAATTCGACCGGTAGGAGTGATATGCACCGTCGTGGACAAGTGCAATAAACCTTCGGTCCTTATAGCTCATACCTCCTCGTAAACCCATCTACTACCACCGAGAAACCGACGATCTTATCGACGTGGTCTAGGTCGTTCCATCTATATGAACAGATCTAGGTTACTAAAATTGACCAGTAATAGACCCAATCTACTACTACCACATATCAAGTATATGTGATCGATCCAGATCAAAAACTACGCAGGATGGCTCTGATACCACTGTTGGGTCACGGGTAGGCTACGATAGCTACAAACAAAAATTTCTACCACGCAAACCAGAAGCCATGCAAGTAGATGATCATAGATCGTTACCACCGACGCCAGATAAGCGGAAGAAGGGTTGGAGCACTGGTCCAATCGAAGAGCGTTGATGTAGTGGTCGAGTCGATCGTCCAATGTCCAAAGAAGTCGATCACGATGGTCGCAATCGATCGTCTCCTCCAAAGAACGCGTCTGCGGTTCCTTGTGAAGATCGCGGATCGTCCTCAAGCGCAACAATCGTAGTAGCGCCTCTACGGTATCCACACGTCCAGGGAAGGAACAACCGAACGCCGGTGTGCTAGCACCAAGTCGCACGGCAGAGCTCTCAGGAAGATGGCGGCTAGGGTTTCGGTGGTGTTTTCACCCGCCCTCCCAACAGCCTCATGCACCTCCTTATATAGTGCTCGTGACGGATCCTATCCGAACACGCCATTTAATCGTATTCATCTTGGTTTGTTCCAACCCGTTAAGTGTGTGACCACAGAGGTTCATGTGTAGTTCGGTTGTGACTCGAAACCGTTTCCGATCACTAGTCGAAGCGGCTCCTAGCGTAACACATCGATTCCGAATACACACAAATTATATCTGACGAACCTTAATGCAATATGATCTACGACTAGGTCCTCATCACTTACGACTAGGTCCTATCTTTATACATCATTCAGATTTGGTCACGACCAACTCATAATTTCTTACGACGTGTTACGACCACTCTGTGACTACGTTCGACCAGTCTACGACCAGCTCGTATCTGTATACGACCAGTCCGTAACTGTTCGAACTAAGCGACCTACTCGTGTATACTCCCTTTGCCTCACGATGTCTGGTTGAACTCCAGGTGAGATGTTGTGTCATCCATGGACTGTTCAATACTTTCTCGATCGAGTGTCAGATAACTTTACGTGGTCGAACACTTCGACTACTAGTGGCATGGCCATGCACTTTCTTTATCCGATCACAACGAGGGGCCCAGAGACATCTCTCCTGTTATGTTAGGAGGGCAAATCCATATCGACCAAATCACATTCCTCTCCATGTTTGAGCATACCCAAAGCTACCTTTATAACTACCCGATTCACGGTGTAGCGTTTGGCAACCCCTAAGAGTGCTCTTACACATGTAGGAAACCATGCTGATCTCAGGTCTAAGGATTATACATCATCATTGCTTGAGACCAACTAATGACACATATATTCATAACAATCTCAATAGTGTCTCAAGGTGGGTCTTATCCAACATCATGTTCTCTAACATGTGTCCATATTATTGGTTTGATATCTCCATATCTATGACTCGTGAAACATAGTCATCAACCAATACATATGCTAGTCTATTCATATGTGTCCTCATATGTTTACGACCAGGGATCGTGTAAGAATAATTATTGCAGAAATATAGAGTTTCACAACCAAGTCACATACTTGATAATAAATATTAACAATATTATTCTAGGAACAAGATAACACATTATCCAATGTCATGAACATAATGAAATATAATCATCTCTATGATTGCCTCTAGGGCATATTTCCAACACGCCTCACCCCTCGCCACCACCCGCCTAATCCCTTGCTGGCTTGCTACCCACCCTCGCGGTGTCGCCTCGCCACCTGGCCGCCGCGCGTCCACGCCTCACCTCGCCCGCCGCCACTCGCTACTTGGTTAGGGTTAGGGGAGGAGAGGAATTAGGAGGCGTGAGTAGGTGAGGAGCAGAGAAGGCCATGAGTTTGTGAGGAAAAATGTGGTGTGGCTGTGGGCTATGGGCAGTGCCTTCTAAAGGGCCAACCAGGCTAGGCCCAATTGAACAAAGCCCACGGGGCCACAATCATGAAGCAGCCTTCTTTTCAACCTCCGCTTAGCACTCGGTGCTTCAACAATTTCCTCCTCGCAGGGCGTGGGCCGCCTGTGCCATGGATGCTAGGACTTGAGGTCTAGCCATGTGGGGGGTCCGACCGGAGGGGAGCTTGGGCGGCCGCCCAACCATGCCCGAAGGGAGGATCCGCCCCTGGTTGTTGAATACCCTCGCATTTCTCTCCTCCCACAACTTCCAGCTTCTAGGCCACAAAGATTATTGCCAAAGCCACCTAGCTCCTATATTACAATTCCATGGATTTGTATATCTTGAATTGTAAGGGAAAACCTCACATTTGTTGATTTCCATCCTTTCCATAGAAACTACTTTTCGATTAGCCCTTTCTTCCAATGTTGCCCTATTCTAAGCACTAAGCAGAAATCATCCTAATAAAACGCTCGTGTAAAGCCAAGAAATGATCCTCATATGACATACTACTGAATGCTGATGATGCATAATCGCAAAAAAAAAGAATACCGATGATGCAGTTAGCACAAACCAACCGTTTCCTAATAACCCACTTTCAGCATAAAATGTTATACTCTTAGTCTTCCTCGCTCTCGCGTGACTACCGACCGGGGTGGCGCCACCACTGCAGACGGGTTCACTGCCCCCCCCCCCTCTAGTTATAGAGGGAAGTCGTGGAGGCGGTGGCCCGGTGGTGGGCGGTGGTGGAGGGAGGCACGATGAGGTGGCCGCTAACTGAATACTTGGTTGGGAGGGGTGAGGGCGGCAGGGGAGGGGAGACGGCGTCGTGGTGAGGTCGCCTTCGGTCGCTAGTGAGGGAGGAGCGCAGAGCTGCCGTTAGTGCCGGAGAAGAGGGCGAGGAGGGCGATGGGGGAGGGGAGGGGGAGCGGTGCCGCCGGTGGAGTTATCTCGTTGCAACGGATAGCGTGAGCTAGCAGCTTCCAACAAATTTGGGAACCGTTGTCCAACCATAAGTGATGCATAAACAAATACTTCCTTCATTCAGAAATGTTCGATGTTTTAGAAAGCGTGCAATTAAACTTCTCTAACTTTGGCTGATAATATATGAAAAACTATTTAGATTCATCATGAGAGAATAATACCATTATATTTGTCATGATAAATATTTTCATAATATAATAATTTTTTGAATTTTTACTAACATAATTATATGAAAAGTATTGGTCAAAGTTAGATATTGGAGACCGTGTCAACATCCAAAATGTCATATATTCTTGAATAGAGGAGTAAATTGTTTCACAGAGATTTACCAAGACAAAGTCATAATAAATGTGCCGCACTATCATTGGCGAGTTGCCAATCTCCAGGCAGCTCCTCTAAGCAGCCGAGCCAGCCGCGCGGTCCCCTTTTGGTACTTTGGAGGAGTGCGTGCAACGCGCGACGCCATGGGCTACTAGGCATCCACGCGCCGTGGATTGGAGCGGCCGGAGCCACCGTGCTGCGTGCACGTGCGAATGTGGAATTGGAACCAGGTGTGTGGACGATGGTGGGCTTGGACCAATTTTTCTAGCCTAGAGTCGGCGACCAAATGCCCGATAGGCCCAGCCCATAAGAGGTGAGGGGTTACAACAACTGGCCCGGTTATGTGGTATGTCGGGCTAGAGATGTATTATTTGTCGCTGCGATGATGAGTCGGCATTAGTCTCACACTCTCACCACCAAGATATTGCGGCCGATACAATTATTTTGCAGTTCTTCAGAAGTTTTCTGAACATATTTGCAAGTATGATCCGGTGTCTGATTCTTGCGGACATATGGATTTTCTCACAATAGTTAAAGCAATCTGTCAAAACAAGCTCTCATATATAATCTTCACTGAAGAGTTGGATCAAACTAACTCTGAAACAGGTGCTAGAAGAATTCTACCGTTATAACGAGCGATGCGAGTGGGCGATGCGCGGTGGAGCTCTATCGACTTATCACGCGACGGACACCATCCTGCACCGACGAGGAGCATTACTACATTCACTAAACGAAGCATGGTGGACTGGAACGAAAGGGATTTTATTTAGTCATGTGGATCTAAGAAAAACGAAGCATGGTGGACTGGAACGAAAGGGATTTATGTAGTCATGTGGACCTAAGAAAATGTGATTAAACGATTAGGAACAAATAGGTGCTAGAAGAATTCAGCAGCCTGCTATTTACGACACAGCAATCCATTGCTTGTCACAGTTGCCATCAGATCATGAAGGTGAAAGCCGTGCGCCTTGAGAAAGTCTTTTCGGTAATGACAACAGCTGTTGTTTATAATCTTGTTTTGCACTCATGTCGGCAATGACACTTGGAGAAGCATCTTGCTGTTGCTACCGTGTAAGCCAAGAGGTCAAGTCGGTTCGTAAATGTGTCAAAGTTGAGTTGTACACAGCGTTGTTTTGTTTGAGTCGGTTCATAAGTCTATGGCTCTGTTTATTTAGGCTTAGCCTTTTTAGCTTATAGCTTAAAGTCAGTTTTTTTGGGCTTAATCAGCTTATAAGCCCCTCAGCTTTAAGCCAAGTTTTAGTGTTTGGTAATCTGGCTTTTTATAGGATGTTGGCTTATTGAGTTGTGTGTGAAGGATAAAAGGTCTTAATTGCCCTTGAGGGTTTAAAGGACCTTGTTAAGCATGTATTTAAACTGATTTTTGTATGGGATATAAAAATATGACGATACATGCAAGCGTACATATGAAACAAAATAGATTTCGTTCGTACGTGCATGCGTATGTGTACCATGTCCTATCCAAATAAATTGCAAATCTCAATATCTATCGGAGATGTATATCTAAGAAGACTGGAGTATAACACACAAATCGGCCCGCCGCAACCAACTACCAACTACCAGCATTGCAAATCTGGGACCAACATGTACATTCAAATCACAAGATCATGCGCTCCAAGTATCAACATGACACCAACACGAATCTCATTACAAGGCAAGGTTTCAGGTAAGGATTCTATGAATAGTGGCAAGGTTTGCTGCCTACAATTACAGCGAGATTGGTTATGGACCATTATGTTCAGCAGCCAAAGCTAGAGCTTGCATTCTCATTTGCTGAACTTTGTACTGTCCTTTAATCGATTGGTACTTCCACCTCCATCTTTAGGCCAGAATGGTTGATAATCCTTAAAACGGTCAAATGACACTGAAATTTGTTCATTACAAATGGTCAGAGACAACACTTGTTATAGGCTAAGGATGTATAAACAGCATAGCTTCTGGATATTAAACTTTTAGCGATACAGGGATCTCAAGACTCAACCATAGTCAAATAATTCTGGAGCATAGTCAAATAATTCTGGAGCATTGCCACTGATGTAATGCATAGTCAAATTTCAAAGTCTAAAAAAGTAAGTTAAACCTCGATATATATAGATAACATAGCCAAATTCCAGTGAGCATTACTCCAGTAATGCTTGCATCTTGCTCAAGATCAAAGTAGAGCATTCTGGCAAAATTAATGCTAGTATATATTGATGTAATGCTCCAGTGAGCATTGCTATTCTTGCTCATTCAATCTCCAGTTGGATTCGTTCCTCCAGTTTAGGAAGAATCATTCCTATTCCTTGCTCATTCAATCTCCAATTGTATTCAATCTCCAGTTCACCTCTAGTATATATTGATGTAATAGGAACATATTATTGCATTCACTGCGAGTTCACAATGAGGAAACTGTAAACTAACCATGTGCATTTTATTCCTCTCATAAGATTCGTATGGACTCTTCATAAATCTAGGTACGGAGGTTGAGGAAAGCTTATCAAAAATTATTTATGCCAACTGAACCATTGCAACGTGTATCCAACAGAAGTAGGGAAATGGTGCTAGGGGAGGAGACAGAGTGCACATGGGGGAGATAGAGTGCGCGTGAGCCAAGTTAAAGCCGAGTCCAACTAGCGACCGGAGTTTGATGTCGGACCCGGATTCCAAGAATCCAAATCCTCTGTGAAATCACTGTGCTATTCCCTGGATCAGTAGCTAGCACTTCACAGTACACATTGCTGAATCATTCATACAAGCGTGAACTGAAATATTAAATATTACAACCAACTGAGTGACATATAGACCACGTCGGGTCGAGTTTTACAAAAGGGGCCGAGCAGGCCAAATTGATTACATTACATGAAAGCAACGTAGACTACAGTGGAAGCAAAAGGTGAGGTAGGGCTCATCTCACACAGGCAAGCGACTGGGGTGACCTGTGTACGACGGATATTAACCAGGAGCTGGATAATATCGATTGTACACGAGTACCAACGAGTCTACTTAGACTGGGCGAGACCTAAACTATAGAACTATGCTATTCCTCGTCATAGCCTTGTCCATCATCTCCTGGGCCCTCGTAGAAAGCGTAGTCTCCTTCGTCTTCATTATCTGAAGGGTTGGGGGGAGAAGCGAGAATGAGCACTACTACTGTGCTCGCGAGCCAACACACAATGCAATGATATACATGCAAGGCTTAACAAGGATGGCTCAAGTTCTTTTATTTGCGAAAGCAAGCTTTTCAAATATCATACTTACAAAGTCCTATCACTTAGCATTTTAACAAATTGCAGTTTTATAAAGAGAGTAAAGTGCAATAATTAATATCAGTAGAAGTTCCATCCGGCGGAAACTCTACCAATGCATGACCACACCCACTGAGCTCGAAGGCTCAAGGAAAATCCAACACAGGGCTAGGTGAGCCCTTCCACCATTTTCATACCACCCACAAAGTTGTTGAAATAGAACTAACTCAAGTTATGATTCCCATGTCCGCCTTTGACCGTAGGCACTACTGCATTTAAGCAGCTTTTAGACTCTGCAGAGGTTGCACACTTTACCCACAAGAGATAGTCATACCGTTACCCCACATGATTAGTAGTCATGTAGTCTGAGGCGGCACAAGATAACCTTTCTAGTTATCTCGCCCTCTCGTCATTCCACCCATACGGGTTCGCCCATATGTTGTGCGAGATGTTCACCACAACGACTAGCTAGATTGGCCCTGCCACAACGACTAGCGCATTTGTAACTTCACCTTTTGGTGTCCTTCCAAGTCGGAGTATCTCCACCACTTATGCGTTCTTGACCCCTCTAGTGAGATGACTTTCAGGGTTCAATAACTTTACTAAGCCAAGTTGCACTTTACAGACTTGTGGTTGTACTTGTTTAACACGGGAGGTCGTGACAAGATTAAGTCCTTAGGGTTATCTGGGTGGTTCATTCCACAAACCCAACCGTCCACGTGCTCCCCGAGCACCCACCACCTCACCATCCGCCCAGATAGAACTAGCAAATGGGGTTTTGAGGAGTAAACCAAATTATTTTCACAACTTTTAGTCAATGGACCACCAATGACTACCCAAATCATTTTATGTTTGAGGAAATGATGATTGGGGTATTTAACACCCCGGTACTTAAGCAAGACTAGCATGTCGCTTAAGTACAACCTATAACTAGTATTACCATATAGTTACTAGGGTGACCAGGATTAATAGATTCAATTTATCAAGGATGGCATATTAAATTAATTAATCAACAAGTGGGTTTTTAACTACCTTAAGCTTTAACATACAGTTGATAAAGAAATAAAGCATGAAATTTTACTAATTTAAACGAATATAATTTGCATAAAATGTAGGATCAATATGGTCAAAGTATTGACTCGCCTTGGTTAAAGGCAAGGGGTTCTTGATACTCTTGGTCTTGATCAACTTGAGGATCTCCGGCGTCTTCAAATCCTAATCGGGCAACAATACCGGAAAAAGGCACAACGGCAAAGAGAGCAATTAAATACACAAGAATACACAAATAAACTCCAAATTAATCAAGTCCTATGCCATTAGCAAGATCTTGATTTAACAAAGTTTTAGAAATTTATTTCATAATTTTTGGAGTTATAACGGAGGAGAAATGAATTTCTGAAGATTAAATGAATTGAGAAAGAAAGAGAGAGAGCTACGGTCCACAAAGATGTAGACCGGTTTACGTGCATGTGGGTGGGTGGTCCACAAAGATGTAGGCTGCAGGGGCCCTTGTCAATGAGAGCGAAGGAGGAGTGGCGATTTATGCAAGACGGGGCCCACACGTCAGTGAGTAAGGGGGAAGGTTAAGACATATTTAAAAACCTAATGATTGTCATTAGTGCTTTTAAGACGTCATTAACACCCTAATGATGGCACTGTGGGCTGTCCGAGCGTGCCACGCTGTGAGTGCTTTCATGGCGCCTGTATGTGGTGTGACCCCGTCTTGATCTTGCATGAAGCTAGGGCACTGGCGGGCAAAGCGAGGGCTAGAACGGGAGCTAGTGGGAGGTGGTGTTGGTGGACGGGTGGCGTGACGGAGGAGGACAGTAGGCGGTGGCGTGGCGGTGGCGGTTCGGTGATGGTGGCGGGGTGGCTCCGGTGGCTCTCGGGGCTGGGGAAGGGGAGCATGAGGTGGAGCTCGGCAAGGCAGTCCTACCGGGTCAGGGAGGAGGACCCGAGGACAGCGACAATGGCGCAGTCCGAGAAGAAATCGCCGAGGCGAGGAAGACGGCGAAATCCGGCGGCTTCGGTGGCGGGTTTTCAAGAAGAATTGGGGGAAAAGCTTCCTGGTGGCGAGTGGCGCACGGTGATGGGGGTGGTGTGGTGTAGGTATTTGGAGCTGCAAAGGCGCCGGCAAGGTTCAATCAAAATGGAGAAAGGGGGTGGCTTTGTCTTACCAGAGCGACGGGAGCGGCGTGGGGAGCTCCAAGGGGTAGAGGGGGCTTTATAGGATGTAACATCCCAAATGTATAATTAGGGTTAATCAAGTATAATTATATGTGTAGAAATTAAAACTTTTTCTCACATCTTGAAAAACCCTAAAATCTCATGTGATTTTTGTCCAAGAGTTGTGTAATCCAAAAACACAAAGCTCTTGTTGACCAAAAATCAAACTCATTTTCCAATTATCTTAAATCTTGTACCAAACATTTGGAATATATTTTCCTTGGTCCCAAAAACTGATATGGGACCCCTTCTGAAAAATATCATGAGTTATAACACTTGTTGATAATTTTTGGAGGCAAAACAATCCTTTAAACAACCTTCATGAATTTCCTGAGAAAATGCATTGCATAATAACCTCTGGAAATTTTATGCAAGGTTGATCTCATTGTCAGCAAGCTCCAGTTAAAATTCCATCAAATTTGGAGTTCATTTGCTATCTCAAATAATTTCGCTAAGTTTCAATTTGTTAAAAACTAAATTTTAAAGCCTACACTGTTCCTTGGGCTAGCCCTATTCAAAATTGGTCCAGCCCAACCATGTCTGCACCTCACAGACCTCATCTCCACTTGATCGAGTCGCATGCCGTTGGATTTACATCCAACACCACGACCTCCTCCTCATGATCAACACCGCGAGGACCTCCCACCTCACGAGGTCATTGCTTGGTTGGATCGGTGATCCATGGTCATGACCTCCCCTCGTGTTAAACCTCAAAGACCTCCTCGAGTTGTTAAACCATCGCAATGAGGTCATCCCACCTTGTTGAGGTCGTGGCCGTTGGATCAAATCCAATGACCCACGACCTCCTCCTCAACATACTCGGTCAGTCCTCCCCACCACGTGAGGTCATAGCCCTTGGATCCAAGATCCATGGCCCCGACCTCCTCCTCTCAACCTAAACTAAACAAACCTCCCACCTAACCAAGGCAGTAGCCATTGGATCAAATCCAACGACTCACGACCTCCTGCGTTATCAAGCACTCACAACCTCCCCATCTTTTGTTGTGCACCGTTAGATTAAAATCTACGGTCACGACCTCCTTTGTCTCATGCGCACTGAGACCTCCCAACAAGACGTGAGATCGTAGCCCTTAGATCTAAATCTAAAGGCCATGACCTCCCTTGTGCGTTGCAAGCTCGGGACCTCCACCTCTTTTGATCGGAACCCTTAGATCTAAATCTAACGGTCTGACCTCCCTTGCTGTGCGCATCATATCGGACCTCCCATCAGTCGGTGCCCTTGATTTGAATCCAAAGGCCATGACCTCCCTCATGTCTTTTTGATCGCGTGCGGTTAAGTCCTCTTGGAGGTCGCACCGCTGGATGGAGATCCAACGCTTTGGACCTCTGTCCCTTTTCCTCACGTGCGTTTTTGCGATTATGAAATCGGAGGGCCACGACCTCCCATCCTTGATCGTGTGGCTGGGACCTCCTCCCACCACTTAAAACATAACGGTTCAAAACCACATCGGAGGGCAGGACCTCCCGTGGGCTTATCCAGCGGTCAAAATGACCTCCCTGTTCTTCTCCTTCCTTGGTCACGCGTGCGCGGCCCCGAAAGCAAGTGAATTAATGCCCACTGTCCCTTTGTGTACCTTATAACAACTCTTTGTTGACCCACATTAAATGCAGTCACCTTCCGCCTCTGTCCGCCCACGAGACTGTCACCATGTCGGCCTCGTGTCTTGTCCAAACCCTAGACCGAGCCATGGGCTAAGCTCACCATGAGCTTAACCCCACTCGTGTGCTGCTTCTCCCAAAGTATAAAACCCCATTGGGTTCCTCCCTTAGCTTCTTTGGCACACTTCTAAGCTCTAAGCTTGCACCGTGTCATTTGAGCTTTCCTCTCCTCCCTCTTGGTCGCCATTGTTGAGAAGCTTGAAGCTCCTCGGTGGACAAGGGTCCTGGAGTTTTTCCTCCTTTTCTCCTTGCTTCCATTTGTGCCCTACCCTCTGGGACCAAGGCCTAACTTGATATTGTTGGGCATTTGCGAGAGGGGACAAAGTGGAGCTTGAAGTTGAAGCTTTGGCCGTGGAGCACCCTTCCTCCCGGCAAGACCGGTCCTCCTTCCTCGACCTCCTCAAAGACCTTAGGACCTCCGGTACTCTCGATAGTCCTTTAGCTGGGCACCCGCATGTATGAGGTCGCGGAGCTTTAAATTGGGCACACGCTTGATTGGATGTCGCATGAGCTTCCTTTTGCATTTTGGTTTCTGCAGTGTGCTTGTCTTCGTTGTCCTCTCCGCTCGCCGGCGTTCAAACCGTCGCCGCCGTTGAGAGGAGGTCCTTTGGGTGCGCATGGTTATTGCGGACCGGCATTATTGATCTTGCCGGCGAGGTCTACATCGCGGCGATGACCACGCTCTTTGCGCGGGTTTTGTCGGACACAACGGCGGCGTCGTTGTCGTTTTAGGACGTAAATCCTCCATGTTTAATCGCTAATCATGTGTTCCAATCATTGTAATCATTGGATGTCTTAAGCGCCTTTAATCCACCCTTTAATGTGCGCATTTAAGACCTCCAGCGCTGACCTCCTTGATGTCCGGCGCGATTTATTCATGTCCAGCGCGTGCGCGAGTTAAAGCGCTGGTGCAGGACGCCGGACCTCCTCGAGGAGATCTGGAGCGCCCAAGACCTCCCTTGCATGCAATCGTGGCCGTCGAGACCTCCCCGGAGGTGCTGTGGACGTTAGGACCTCCTTAGACCTCCCTAGGTTGTCTCGGTAGTTCATGACCTCCCGGGTAGATCTTGACCGTCAAGGTCCTCCCTGACGATCCGAACCATCGAGGACCTCCTTGGAACATCTGGACCGTCCGGGACCTCCTGTGAGGTCTTGGCGATGTAGATTTTCCTCGGGAGATCTTGATAGTTTGGACCTTCCTTTGGAAGATCTCAACCGTTGAGGACCTCCCTTTAGATCTGGTGGATTCAGGACCTCCTGTCATGTTGTGGTCCGTTGGATTTGCATCTGATCTACGACCGACCCCCTCACCTCGCGCATGTGAGTTGCTAAGAGGTCCAGACCTCTGGACTTCACGTCTTGGCGTGTGTGATGTTCTCTGGGAGATCTTGAGCCGTTGGATTTAAGATCTGTGGCTCACGTCCTCCCATACCCTTGTGAGTTTTAGAAATTCGGTGAGGTCTTAGTTAAACTGAAATAAGGTATAGACTTTAGAATTTCATATCTTCTTCGTTTTGAATCCTTTTGAGGTCATTCAAATTGTGTTAGCTCTGTCTTGAACTTGACTTTAATCCAAAAATGATTGTAAGTTGAGTTCAGCTCCAGAGCACAGTTTGCCATTAGATTTTAAAACCAACTTTAAAATGTGCGCTTAAATCAATGCTTAACTTGTAAAATACATAACTAATGCTCTATAGATTATTTTTGGGTGAGACCAACTTTGTTGGTTTCCTCTCTTAGTGAACTCACTGTGAAAATTGGTTTTGAGCATGTTGCTGTTAGGAAATTGAGGACTTGTGCATTATAATTTTGTTCAAGTTCTTGTTTTTGAAAATTTGTAGAGAGTGCATAATAGCTCCAAATGAGATGAACTCAATTGTGTTATTCATCTCATGAGGTGCTGGTTTTACAGTAAAAATTTCAGCTTCACTTCTATTCTAGAAAATTTTGCGATGAACAGTAGCATATTTCTAATTAATAGGCTGAGCAGAATTGATTTCATCATATCTTTTGCATTGAGAATCCAAATCAATTGGTTCTTGTTGCTAAATTCATGATAAATCATTGTCTTGCTGCTGTAAAATTTTGATGGCTTTTGGAGTTCGTTTGTTGTGCGTCTTTTTGGTTTTTCGTCGTTCTTATCGGTTCTTTCTCGCTTTTCCGTTAGGTTTCGACATTTGTGGTGATCCCGAGAGCGACCCTCTGCCACAACTTGGCCCACAACAAGGCAAGCAGTTTGACCATTTCCATCATTGTCCCATTACTTTAAAGCTTAATACTTTGTTTTACTTCTATGTATGCATGCTACTTTGTGTTAAATGTCGTTAGTAATCCTATAGTCGCATAATCAGAGGAATTCTTTACCCTCTACTACCATGAGCCTAGGTTATTTGCTGTGGTGGGAGCTCGTTGGATGAGCTCTTATCACTTAGTAGTTTCGATATAAATTGCTTAGACATGCGTAGTTATCGGTAGAAATGGGCGATCATCGACTTAGTCGATGGTCTTGATCACTCAAAAATTATTATTACTCCTATATGTCCAGCACTTGTGCTTTGTTTAATTGTAAAATCAAAACTGAAAATAAAAGATTGATTTAGACTTGGGCATATTGGATGGATGGTGCGGTTTTTGGATGTGGTGGTATGCGGGTCCCTAAGGACCGAGTACTTGGGTCACTAAGCCAGCGATTTCAGCGTACTAACCACTTGAGGGGCATATGGAACCCTCTTGACTAAGTACTCTAGGAGGTGTTAATTATGAGCGAGCTCGGTTGGTGTGTTTTTAAAACAAATGTATATGTATAGTGTGGGAGGAGCATTAGCTTAGGGAAGGTTGTGATGTCTCCTCCTCCCGTGGGTTGTGCACTCGTAATTAGCATTCATCCTTTGGAAAGGTCTCGTAGGACTTAGCTGTGCAAAGACACCTTGGAAGTGTGCGTAAAGGAAAGGCGATGCGGCGTGTGGGTGCAGTGGTACACCTGCGCAGGATAAAACTATTGAATAGCCTCGCCCTAGGTTATGGACATGCTTGGTAAGGTCGTTCAAGACTAGACTACAACCTTTAATTAAAACTTGACATGGTGGGTATGAGCAGGGAGTTCATGCTATTGTTGTGGTGACTTGGGTTAGTCACTTCGTGATTGTTCTTGTTGTTGTTACTATGTTATTATCTCGTTGTTACTTCAACTTTTAAAAATGCTTTGTCAAATTGCCTTCAATCTATTATGTTATTGCAAATAAATGTTGCTTTATGCTAAAATGAGTCCAAAGCCTCATCCACTTAAATAAAGCTTGCATGTAGCTATTTATAGTTCTGTTATCTCACACGTAAGTCTTGCGGAGTACTTTATGTACTCATCGCGTGGTTGTGGCAATTTTGTGGCTTTTGTGCGAGAGGAAGAAGGAGAGCTCCAAGAGCCTCTCTTTTGTGCTACGTGTTGCGATTTCTTGACGACTAGCTTGGCGGTCGGTCGATGCCTAGGGTTAAGGCACCTTGATTGGCTTTGTGTTATAGCCATCTTTATGGCACTTTTGCTTCATTGTTATCTTTGTAGATTTGTTGCTATTTGGCCTAAGGGCCTCTCTTTTGTAATATCTATTCCATATTAATGTTAACTTCGGTTTGTTGCTTATGTTCTATGTGTTGTATGGAATTGATACATTCTTTTGTTGTGAGGTATGTATCCGCATTCAGGAAGTATACATCTCTCGAGATCGGGGTTTATTTGGTTGATAATACTAGGGTCAATCGGATGGCTAAGTATTATGAGCCTAATAAGCGTCGGTCTCTCTAAAAGTTGGTATCGAGCCATCTCGACCGTAGTAACGCATAAGCTTGGTCGATCCTTAGGATATTTTGAAAACCTATTTTCAAAGCATCAAATGAGTTTTGAAAGCTTAGGTAAATTCTCGGATTTTATTCCTTACCTATCTTAGCTTTCTCTTCTCATCCCACTCTAATTTGAGTTTTAAAAGTTGTTTTCCTCTCTTCCCTTCTACAAAATAGTTGTTATCGATTAACACTCACTACAACAAAACTATCACGTAGGGATGCTTTTGTTTTGACGCTTTTATGTCTGTCTCTACGCCGAGAAACACCTTGTATGTAAAGACGCTTCTCAAGACGTTTTATATGACGCCACAAAATCTCTTACCGTAGGAAGGTACATATATGCTTACATTTATGTAGAGACGAATCTTGAGACGTTTGAGAATATGTCTGAGAATTAAGAGGACAAAATTTTAGTTATAGAGACGAATCTTGAGACGTTTTAGAATATGCCTCTACAGCTCTAGGAAAAGTATTTCGTTTTAAAATTTTTTTGGTGGGTTCCGAAAGGACTGAAAATAAATTTGAAAGAATTTCGTTCAAACGTTTTGGATCAAATATGAATTTACAATATAAAACATTTGCAAAAATTAATGCTTCGAGGGGGTTTCGATCCCTGCTCACGGGAAAAACAACGATAACACTTTGCCACTAGGATGTCTCTCGTCTCTTGTTTCACCTTGCCACTGGGATGTCTCTGGTCTCTTGTTTCTTTACTAATTGTTACTCTCTTTAACCCTCTTTCTTACCCTCATCTGATTCTATCCTAAAAAAATGATCAAACCGTGCATTCAGATCCCCCATCTGATTACCAGAGCGTCTTAACTAATAAAAAAGATTTACCCTGCACAGTAAGAATCGTCCTGCCCCGTTTCGAAGAATGTCTCCCATTCCTCCCTCGACCGTTGGGTGATGTGATTTATTTCTCATCCCCACTTCTCCCACTATCCAGTAGAAGCAGGAACTACCTCTCGATCTATCTCCATCTAGCGCTGCCTACTCTTCTCCACCGCGAACCATGCTCTAGCATCACCGCCGCCGCCGCCTCCCATCATGGACGCGCAGCTCGAGTCCTTCCGCGCGCAGCTCGACGAGTCCTCCACCCTCCGCGGCCGCATCCGCGCCGTCATCTCCTAGGTTGAGTCCGCCTCCCGCGTCGCCTCCGCCGCCCTCCTCCTCGTCCACCAGACCGTCCTCCTCTCAGGTCCCAGTCCTCTCCTCCTCCTCCACATTTCTCCTAGGGTTTTGTCGCTCCCTTTCGCTTAGCCTTGTTGCTTAATCTGGGGTGGTCTCGTCTCGTCTCCTCTTGTAGATGTGCTCGGGAAGGCGAAGGCGCAGGTGGAGGTGATCAAGGGGCTGTACTCGCAGCTCGCGGAGATACTCAAGGAGTGCCCCGGTCAATACTACAGGTGAGTTGGTTCATCTGTGCTTTTTCCTAGGTTGTTGCGGGTGGGTTTTGTGGAAATTGCTCGTGTGTGGTGGGTTGTTGCTCAGGTACCATGCGGATTGGAGGAGCGAGACACAAGCGCTGGTGTCGATGCTCGCGTTCATGCACTGGCTCGAGACCGGAGGCCTCCTCTTGCATGCCGAGGCCTAGGAGAAGCTAGGATGTACGTGATGGCTCTGCAAATTGTTGCAGTAGTTGTGTTGTGGCATACACTGTGTCTTCTCATGGAGCTAAATGTGTTTCTTGTCTGTGGTCTTTGCAGTGAGCTCAGGGGAGTTTGGCCTGGATGTTGAAGACTACCTGACTGGTTAGTTTTTCTGTATACTGTGTTTTCTTCTCTGTGCTTTGTGAATTGGACGCTTTTCATGGGATCTACAGGCCACACTTGTTAAATGTTTTGCTTAAGAACAGTACAGGGGAAATGCTAGTTAGACTCTCCTTTTGAATCGGAAGTTACTGATAATCTGCTTAAGAACAGTACATGGTATTTGTTTCTATGGTTTGCACCAGTGCCCTGTTACAACATTCTTCGGTACTGTTTTGCCTTATGAATTATGATGTTGCGTTCCTATACAATGCTTAATAACATGAACTATTTCTGAAATGAGAATTTGCAGGTTATTTTTTAAGATGTCATTTCTGGGAGCAATTTAGAGAAATTTTAGAAGACTTACTTCCATATCCTTGGATATTTAGTTATTTACTGTATTTTGGCCCTTATGTGTGCACATTTCCTAGAGATTTTAACTATTTGTTTGTATAATATCCAACAACACTGGTATGGAGTCATATGCTGTCCAGAACTGGTTCCGCACCTTAAGCCATAACAATTCCCTGTCTATATGAATTATGAAACTTCCTTTTATCTTGTGAGGTAGCATCAACTGATCTACATGAGCAATAGAGACTGTACTTCAACCATTTAATACTTTGCAGCTGGAAGACTTAAATGTGTTGAGGAAAATATGCTCTTATGTTAGTACAAGTTAATTTAAGCAAATCGAATCTGATGTTTGATTTTTTTCATGACATAATCAAACTTTATGATTTGATGATTGACATTCTAGATCTACATGTGAAACTTTGAATGCTGTATAAAGTTTATATTCTCATAAACCTTTACTTGGTATGTAATTCAGATTTGTCCCTTTTTGTCAGCCCCCTAAAAGGCTACTATTTTATTGTAGACAGAGAAATGTGGCTTTGGATTGGTAGCTGAGGACGAAATAAAGAAAGGAGAATTTATTATAGAATATGTAGGAGAAGGTATGGCTTTGTTCAAATATATTGTGGGCAAGCAAATAAAATGCACATAAATATTCTAGTTTTATATGTTATGATATTTTCTCACAATGGACACTGGACAATCAAACTAATATACATATGTCTTGCGTAAATATTATAGTTATTGATGACAGAACATGTGAGGAAAGACTATGGAAAATGAAGAGGCAGCATGACACTAACTTCTATCTTTGTGAGATCAGTAGCAATATGGTTATTGATGCTACAAACAAGGGAAATATGTCCCGGTTTATAAATCATAGTTGTGAGCCAAACACGGAGATGCAAAAATGGTTAGTTATATTCTACCGGTTATTCTACATATGCCCTACTTCTGAAATCTCTCTTTATTTTGTAGAGTTCTGAAATCTCTGTTGATGACCCTGATATATGCTACTACCATCATGTTGTTTCAGGACAGTTGATGGAGAGACCAGAGTTGGCATTTTTGCTCTTTGTGACATAAAGGAAGGGGAGGAGCTGACCTATGACTATATGTTCATCCCAGTCTCCCGGCTGATCCTATTTTTTTTTATCATTATAAACAAATTTCTTTCACCCATCTTGTTTTATTACATTGCGTATATGGAACTGTTTTGCTGTCTTTAATCTCTGAGCATTATCTATAGGTTTGTACAGTTTGGAGCTGATCAAGATTGTCACTGTGGATCATCAAACTGCAGAAAAATGCTTGGCACCACGAAGTCGGTTAACTCAATTGTCATTCATAATGGCAACTCAGGAAGCTCACACGATCAGCATGTCGTGAAGAAAAGGAGGACAACTTCAGAGAATTGTATTGGGGAGATTATTCATTTGTGGCATCGACGGGACAAAATGTACGCCTTAATGGCCAATTGGCGATAAATTCATTTTGACCTGGGAATAGATATAAGTTTCTTACAATGTGGGGGTTTATCATTTTGTTATTATATTATTATTTGGAAACATTAGAGAAGCTGTCCAATTCAATGCTGCTCCCTACATGGTTAATGTACTCAGCGTTAAAGTAGAAAAGGGAACTAATTTTGATAACAGCTTGAGTAACCTTTCACCTTCCAGTGGTGTTGTTATGGTTAATCAGTGACTTGGAGTATATGTGTAGGTTATTTTAAGGCGTTTTAGTGCTCATCTGATTGATGAATTTAGATTTTTCTTTTATTCGTTGTGGTCAGTGTGTGATCCATTTTGACCCCTTGTCTCTCTCAATATTCTTCCTTTCAGGTATGTCCCAGCAGTTATATATGGCTTTAATGAGTACTCTAAAATGCATACTGTGAGTTTGTCAACCGATGAATTTTCATTTTTGAATCTTTAGATTGTATGTTTTCTGTTGAGTAATTTTATATGTTCTTTGTATTGGTTCAGTTGATGTTTGATGTAGATGTTACTGAAGAATTTGATCTGAGAGAGGAAGATTGGGATTTCTTACCGGTATGACATTCTTAGCCACCGAACAAATTACAAATATGTTCTGTTTGTCTTTTGTACCACCTGGGTTCTGTCATACCTTGCTTTATTGGCCACCCCAGATGTTACATTCTTCTAATTTCATCAAATAAATTTGTCATTTTACACTTTTCTAACTAGGACATTTTCATCTTACACTTTTCTAACCAGGACATTTATTTGTTTTTTAACCGGCTTTGCAGAATAATTGAGGACTACAAAGAGAATGCAATGGAAATGGAGGAGCTAATGTATTAGTTTCTCCTTGGGCAAATCTTATAGATAGATTCCAACTATTTAGAAAAAAAAATTGTGTCAATCCATAGGATCTTTTCCTGATGTATCTGCACCTTTTTTATATGGATGTTTGATTTAGTTGTGAACTCCACTTTGTAAATTCAAATATTTGTTGTTGCTATGAAATGCATGCATGCTCTCTGATTTTCTTAGTTTGAAGATTGTGAGAATACGATGCTTCCATGTGAAGACATGTGCTCAACTGTTTTCTAGTTTTTTTTGGATGAGGTGGAATAGTGTCTTCATATGACGATATATGTTTCCGTTTGTAGCAAAATGCGCGAATCAAATTCGAAATAATCCAATTAAATTCGAAATAATTTTTTTTCATAGTAAGATGCCCAAAAGACGCTTTTGCATACCTAGAGACGTATATAACGTCTCTACAAAATGTGTATAAATTGTGTGCAGATGAATTGAATAAATTTGTAAAAGCGTCTCTATGTTTGTTGGCACGCAAATCGGATGTGTCTATATCAGTAAAGACGTTATGTAAGTGTATGTACTAAAACGTCTCTACATACATAGACATGAATTTTAGCGTCTCTGTAAAGCGTCTTATATCATGTACACATGTTTTACAAGCGTCTTTATGGTTCTTGACACGGTCCGTGGGGAGGCGCTCCAAGGACGCTTTAAAAAAACGGCTCTATGGTCCTCTAGAGATGAAATAACACGTCTCTAGCTTATACATTGGACGTCTCTACACGGATGTTGTGTTGTAGTGACTGGGTTTTTGGGAGAACCAATGAGATTGGCAAATTGAAGTGTGAGCTGCCCACTACAAGGTTTTAAAGTTCTGGAGTCGGTGATTCGACAAGGAGCTTGGATGCGAAACCTGGACAGCAAGCATCAAATTTCCGGACAGCGGTCACAAAGGTTTCTAATTAGGATAGATAATGAGAGGCTAATCAACTAAAACTTGTGGGAATAAAAGGGTAAGATGTGATACTAGTTAGCTAAGTATCTAACACTTATTTCGCTGCATTAACCTTGCTCTCTAATAGTTTTAGATCTCATCTTACAATCTGATTTTTGATCTTCTCGACCAATTACTCGTTCATTCAATACGGGTTAGTTGAGTTGAGAAGTTGAGCCTTGCGTTTGGTGTTTCTTGGCTGTTTTTAGAGTCTTTTAGAAGCTTTTTAAAGTTTAAATACTCGTTGTTTTGGCTTCGTTTGGGGTGATATTCCATTCCCTAGTCGATCGCTTTTGCTTTCTTTAAGGCTTTGTTTTTGGGTCTAGTTGCTAACCAAATTTCATTGTAACAGGATGGCGGGGCCTTTTCGTAGCGGCCAAGGCGATCGGTGGTCCGGACGAGGAGCTTCCTCCTCCTCCGACCATGGCCGAGGTTCTTCTTGGTCGGCGCAACCGCGCGGATGGCCGGAGAGTTCTCTTGGGCGTCATCGCGCAACACCACCTGCACTTACCGGAGCTTCGGGATGCGGGCAAGGGAACGCCCATCGGCCGCGTGGAGGACTCACGGAGTTTCTTCGTACTCGGCCCCTACCTTTTCGGTCAGAGGACCCTTTGGATGCGGATGATTGGCTTCGTCGGTGGGCGTAAGCTCCGCAGATCGTGATGCGAGGAGCACGAGAAGGCGCTGCTCAGATCGCACCGGTGGAGGGTGCTGACCTTGTCATGGTGGGAGAGCTTTCTCGCCATGCGGCCGCAGACCACACCGTCTCTTGGGAGGAGTTTCAGTCGCCTTCCGTCGGGCTCACATCCTGTCGGCTTGATGGAGATCAAGAAGGAGTTTCTTGCGCTCAAGCAAGGGCGTAGCTCGATCATGGAGTATGTCTCTGAGTTCAACCATCTAGCTCGTTATGCTCCGGAGGATGTGGCCACCGATATGGCTAAGCGAGGCCAAGTTGAGCGTGGCTTGTGCGAGGAGTGAAGGACAAGCTATCCATTGTCGACTTTCACGATTTTCGGACCTTGGTCGACAAGGCCATCGTCGTGAGCATGCGGCTCGAGCTTATGGACTCCATAAGCGCAAGTGGGAGGCCCATAAGTCATCGAGGCGATTCTTCTGTCCCGCTTGAGGCGATCTCGGGGTACCACTCTCACTCTTGGCGCCCCCGAGATCACCTGCCCCTGTTCCTCGTCCTTCGCAGGCCGTGTCTCAGCCACGTGCACCTGCGAGTCAGCAGAGCGGCCCCCGCAACCCGGCTGCCGGGGTCACATGTTTCTCATGCAACCAGAAGGGGCATTATGCGAACCAATGCCCTAAGAAGACAGGAGCAGCCCCTCGTCCTAATGGAGGACGCGGGCAGAGGTGGTGCGGCTTCGGGACCGAAGATCGTCCGGCTACCCAAGGCGTGGCTAGTGGTCGCGTCAGCGCCATCACCACAGAGGAGGCTCGGGAGGCACCGGCGTCGTGCTAGGTACACTTTATGTTAACTCTCATCCCGCCATTGTTTTGTTTGATTCAGAGCATCTCATTCATTGTTTCGAGTCTTTTCTTTGCTATCGGAGAGCTTCTTTTCTCTCCATTGTCGGTCCCGCTTACTCATTCGCTCTCTGGTTCGGAGTTGAGAGCGAATCTGAGTGTAGGATGTCCTATCGAGATCGGCGAGGTTTCTTAGCAAACCTTATCCTTCTCCATTCAATGAGTCTTGATGTGATACTTAGCATGGATTGGTTGTCGGCACATGGGGCAAATCGATTCGCCAGAAGCTCATCTCTCTATCTAGTCCTCGGCGAAAGGTTAAGCCGCCGCGTCGCTAGATCCGCATCTCTTCGGCTTGAAGCGAAGCCCGCTCTAGATATTAGCGAAGTCCCAACAGTTTGTGACTTTGTTGATGTCTTTCCGCTGATCTTCGGGGATGCCACCCGTTCGAGACCTCGAATTTGTCATTGAGTTGGCTCCGTGCCGCCCCTATCTCAAAGAGGCCTTATCGGATGCCACCGAGCGAGTTGGTAGAATTGAAGAAGCGATTAAGTGAGCTCCAAGAGAAGGGTTTCATCCGCCTAGCTCATCTCCTTGGGGTTGTCCGGCAATCTTCGTAAAGAAGAAGGGCGGTACTTTTACGCATGTCGCGTCGATTATCGTGCACTTAATGAAGTGACAGAAGAATAAGTATCCATTGCCCGCATCGGCGATCTCTTCGATCAATTGACTGGAGCTCGAGTTTTCTCCAAGATTGATTTGAGAGTGGGATATCATCGAGTTGAATTCGCCCGAGGATATTCCAAAAACGGCGTTCTCTACTCGCCACGGCTTGTACTGAGTACTTTGTCATGTCGTTCGACAACCAATGCTCTGCCTTGTTCATGAACCTCATGAATTCGGTATTCATGGAGTATTTGGATAAGTTTGTCGTGGTCTTCATCGATGATATTCTTATCTATTCCAAGAACGGCGAGGATCATGCCGAGCATCTGAAGCTTGTGTTAGGCAAGCTACGTGAGCACCATTTGTCGTGAAGTTCAGCAAGTGTGCGTTACGGTTGAAGGAAGTGGCTTTCTTAGGCCATATTCTTTCGGCGGAGGCGTGGTATTGATCCTAGCAAGGTCACCGATGTTACGTCATGGAGTCCGCCCACCGGTCACCGGCGCGGAGTTTTCTTGGTTTAGCGGGATATTATCGCCGCTTTATCGAGAACTTCTCCAAGATCATGGCCGATGACGGAGTTGCTCACGAAGGACAAGAAGTTCTTGTGGTGCGATGCTTGCATGGCAAGTTTCCATATACTCAAGCGTTTGACCACCGCTCCGTTCTTGTTCTTCCCGATATCCATCGCAGACCGATATCTTTTGTGATGCTTCTCGTCGAGGCCTCGGTTGTGTCCTTATGCAAGAAGGCAAGGTAGTGGCCTATGCATCAAGGCAATTGAGACCTCATGAACTCAACTACCCTACTCATGATTTGGAGTTGGCTGCTGTGATTCATGCACTTAAGATTTGGCGACATTACCTAATCGTGTCGTTGTGAAGTGTATTCGGATCACAAAGCCTCAAGTACTTGTTCACCCAACCCGACTGAACCTCGGGCAAAGGAGATGGTTGGAGTTGATCAAGGATTATGATATGGGTATTCACTACCATCCGGGCAAGGCTAATGTCGATTCTTGCGCTTAGTCGCAAAGCGCATTGTAATGCCTTAGTGCTCAAGGAGCATTCCCTCTCTTCTCGAGGCATTCCGGCGTCTCAACTTGGAGATAGTTGAGCATGGATCTCTCATTTGCCATGGTTGTGCAACCAACCTTGGTGGATCGGATCAAGTCCGCCCAGCAGATCGGATGTTGGAGTGAGCCACATTAAGGCAAATGTCAAGAACGGAGCGACCAAGTGCTTCTCGAGGATGAGCATGGCGTCGTGAGGTTCGCAACGCCTTGTGGTTCCAAAGGACATGGAGTTGCGGAATTTAATCCTCCATGAAGCCCATGAGTCGCCTTTATCCATTCATCCGGGGCCACAAAGATGTATCAAGATCTCCGCCGAGATTTTGGTGGACCCGAATGAAGAGGAGATCGCGGTTCGTTGTCGAAGTCGACGGCGTGTGTCGTCGTGTCAAGGCCGAGCATCGGCGTCTCTTTGATCGCTTGACCTTTGCCAATTCTCGAGTGGAAGTGGGATTCGATCGAATGGATTTTATCACGGTCTACCCACGTCCCGAAGAAGAATGATGCCATTTGGGTCGTCATCGATCGATTGACTAAGGTGGCACATTTCCTTCCGTCAAGACCGAACTTGGTAGGTCTTTTGGCGGAACTCTATATCGCCGCATCGTGAGTTTGCACGGTGTGCGAAGACGATCGTGTCGGATCGTGGATCCTTTTCACGTCTCGTTTTGGCATAGCTTGCAAGAGGCCATGGGCACTCGTCTTGCTTTCAAAGACGGCATATCACCCCAAACCGATGGTCGACCGAGAGGGTCAACCAAGTTTTGGAAGACATGCCGTGCTTGTGTCCTTTCATATGGGAAGCATTGGGAGAAATGCTTGCCATTCGCCGAAGCCAATATAACAACGATTTTCGAGGCCGGTCTCGGCATGGCACCATTTGAGGCCTTATGCGGAGAAAGTGTAGAACCCGTTGAACTGGTCGAGACCGGTGAGAGACCTCTCTTTGGCCCGGACTCAATCAATGAGGCCGGCGCCAAGTCCGGCTTATTCGTGGCGTTTGCGCATGCAGCTCAATCGAGCAAAAGAGCTATGCGGATCGCCGTCGACGTGAGTTACGTTTTGAGCCTAATGACTTTGTTTATCTCAAAGTCTCTCCTTTGAAGGGCCATCAACGTTTCGGCGTCAAGGGCAAGTTAGCTCCTCGATATGTCGGTCCCTACCGCATTATCGAGAAGAAGGAGCTGTTGCCTATAAGTTGGAGTTGCCAGCTGCACTTGAGGGGGTACATGATGTTTTCCATGTGTCCCAGCTTAAGAAGTGCCTCCGTGTTCCAACTGAGGAAGCTCCGTTGGAAACCCTCGATGTCCAGGAAGATTTGACCTATCGCGAGCACCTGTTGGCGTGCTCGATGAGTCGAGCGAAGGACAAGGAATAAGACCATCAAGTTCCTTAAAGTTCGAGTGGTCAAACCATTCCGAGGATGAGGCTACTTGGGAAAGAGAAGATCATCTGCGTGCGGACTATCCATCTTTCTTTACCGAGTGAGCCAAATCTCGGGACTAGATTTCTGTAAGGGGGGGAGATTTTGTAACATCCCAAATGTATAATTAGGGTTAATCAAGTATAATTATATGTGTAGAAATTAAAACTTTTTCTCACATCCTGAAAAACCCTAAAATCTCATGTGATTTTTGTCCAAGAGTTGTGTAATCCAAAAACACAAAGCTCTTGTTGACCAAAAATCAAACTCATTTTCCAATTATCTTAAATCTTGTACCAAACATTTGGAATATATTTTCCTTGGTCCCAAAAACTGATATGGGACCCCTTCTGAAAAATATCATGAGTTATAACACTTGTTGATAATTTTTGGAGGCAAAACAATCCTTTAAACAACCTTCATGAATTTCCTGAGAAAAATGCATTGCATAATAACCTCTGGAAATTTTATGCAAGGTTGATCTCATTGTCAGCAAGCTCCAGTTAAAATTCCATCAAATTTGGAGTTCATTTGCTATCTCAAATAATTCTGCTAAGTTTCAGCTGTTAAAAACTAAATTTTAAAGCCTACACTGTTCCTTGGGCTAGCCCTATTCAAAGCTGGTCCAGCCCAACCATGTCTGCACCTCAGCAGACCTCATCTCCACTTGATCAGGTCGCAGCCGTTGGATTTACATCCAACAGCCACGACCTCCTCCGCGGTCAACACCGCGAGGACCTCCCCACCTCACGAGGTCATTGCCGTTGGATCAGTGATCCATGGTCATGACCTCCCCTGTGTGTTAAACCTCAAAGACCTCCTCGAGTTGTTAAACCATCGCAATGAGGTCATCCCATTTGTTGAGGTCGAGCCGTTGGATCAAATGCAACAGCCACGACCTCCTCCTCAACATACTCGGTCAGGTCCTCCCACCTACGTGAGGTCATAGCCCTTGGATCCAAGATCCACGGCCCTGACCTCCTCCTCTCATCCTAAACTAAACAAACCTCCCACCTAACCAAGGTCGTAGCCATTGGATCAAACCCAACAGCTCACGACCTCCCTGCGTTATCAAGCACTCACAACCTCCCCCATCTTTTGTTGTGCACCGTTAGATAAAAATCTACGGTCACGACCTCCTTTTTGTCTCATGCGCACTGAGACCTCCCAACAAGACGTGAGATCGTAGCCCTTAGATCTAAATCTAAAGGCCATGACCTCCCTTGTGCGTTATGCAAGCTCAGACCTCCACCTCTTTTGATCGGAACCCTTAGATCTAAATCTAACGGTCCGACCTCCCTTGCTCATTGCGCATCATATCGGACCTCCCATCGTGTCGGTGCCCTTGATTTGAATCCAAAGGCCATGACCTCCCCTCATGTCTTTTGATCGCGTGCAGTTAAGTCCTCTTGGAGGTCCGCACCATTGGATGGAGATCCAACGCTTTGGACCTCTGTCCCTTTTCCTCACGTGCGTTTTGCGACATGAAATCGGAGGGCCACGACCTCCCCATGCTTGATCGTGTGGCTGGGACCTCCTCCCAGCCACTTAAAACATAACGGTTCAAAAACCACATCGGAGGGCCAGGACCTCCCCGTGGGCTTATCCAGCGGTCAAAATGACCTCCCCTGTTCTTCTCCTTCCTTGGTCACGCGTGCGTGGCCCTGAGCAAGTGAATTAATGCCCAGCCTGTCCACTGTGTACCTTATAACAACTCTTTGCTGACCCGCATTAAATGCAGGTCAGCCTTCCGCCCTTCCTGTCCACGCAGACCTGTCACCATGTTAGCCTCGTGTCTTGTCCAAACCCTAGACCGAGCCATGGGCTAAGCTCACCATGAGCTTAACCCCAGCTCGTGTGCCTGCTTCTCCCAAAGTATAAAACCCCCATTGGGTTCCTCCCTTAGCTTCTTTGGCACACTTCTAAGCTCTAAGCTTGCACCGTGTCATTTGAGCTTTCCTCTCCTCCCCTCTTGGCCGCCATTGTTGAGAAGCTTGAAGCTCCTCGGTGGACAAGGGTCCCTAGAGTTTTTCCTCCTTTTCTCCTTGCTTCCATTTGTGCCCTACCCTCCGGGACCAAGGCCTAACTTGATATTGTTGGGCATTTGCAGAGGGGACAAAGTGGAGCTTGAAGTTGAAGCTTTGGCCGTGGAGCACCCTTCCTCCCGGCACCGGTCCTCCCTTCCTCGACCTCCTCGGACCTTAGGACCTCCGGTACTCCTCGATAGTCCTTTAGCTACTGGGCACCCGATGTATGAGGTCGCGGAGCTTTTAAATTGGGCACACGCTGATTGGATGTCGCATGAGCTTCCTTTTGCATTTTGGTTTTTGGTGTGCTTGTCTTCGTTGTCCTCTCGGCTCGCGCGGCGTTCAAACCGTCGCCGCCGTTGAGAGGAGGTCCTTTGAGTGCGCATGGTTATTGCGGACCGCGGTACCATTGGATCTCGCCGGCGAGGTCTACATCGCCGGCGATGACCACGTCTTTCTTTCGGGTTTTGTCGGACAACGGCAGCGTCGTTGTCGTTTTAGGACGAAATCCTCCATGTTTAATCGCTAATCATGTGTTCCAATCATTGTAATCATTGGATGTCTTAGCGCCTTTAATCCACCCTTTAATGTGCGCATTTAAGACCTCCGTAGTAGCGGACCTCCTTGATGTCGGCGCGCATTTATTCATGTCAGCGGCGTCTTGAAGTTAAAGCGCTGGTGCAGGGCGCCCGGACCTCCTCCGAGGAGATCTGGAGCGTCCAAGACCTCCCCTTGCGCAATCGTGGCCGTCCAGACCTCCCTGGAGGTCTGTGACGTTAGGACCTCCCTTAGACCTCCCCTAGGTTGTCTCAACTGCTCATGACCTCCCTGTAGATCTTGACCGTCAAGGTCCTCCCTCAGACGATCTGAACCATCGAGGACCTCCCTTGGAACATCTGGACCGTCCAGGACCTCCCCTGTGAGGTCCTGACGATGTAGATTTTCCTCAGGGAGATCTTGATAGTTTGGACCTTCCTTTGGAAGATCTCAACCGTTGAGGACCTCCCCTTTAGATCTGGTCCGTTCCGGACCTCCTGTCTGTGTTGTGGTCCGTTGGATTTCGCATCTACGGCCCGACCTCCCCCTCACCTCGCGCATGTGAGTTGCTAAGAGGTCCAGGACCTCTGGACTTCACGTGCGCGTGTGTGATGTTCTCCTGGGAGATCTTGAGCCGTTGGATTTAAGATCTGTGGCTCACGTCCTCCCATACCCTTGTGAGTTTTAGAAATTCCAGTGAGGTCTTAGTTAAACTGAAATAAGGTATAGACTTTAGAATTTCATATCTTCTTCGTTTTGAATCCTTTTGAGGTCATTCAAATTGTGTTAGCTCTGTCTTGAACTTGACTTTAATCCAAAAATGATTGTAAGTTGAGTTCAGCTCCAGAGCACAGTTTGCCATTAGATTTTAAAACCAACTTTAAAATGTGCGCTTAAATCAATGCTTAACTTGTAAAATACATAACTAATGCTCTATAGATTATTTTTGGGTGAGACCAACTTTGTTGGTTTCCTCTCTTAGTGAACTCACTGTGAAAATTGGTTTTGAGCATGTTGCTGTTAGGAAATTGAGGACTTGTGCATTATAATTTTGTTCAAGTTCTTGTTTTTGAAAATTTGTAGAGAGTGCATAATAGCTCCAAATGAGATGAACTCAATTGTGTTATTCATCTCATGAGGTGCTGGTTTTACAGTAAAATTTCAGCTTCACTTCTATTCTAGAAAATTTTGCGATGAACAGTAGCATATTTCTAATTAATAGGTTGAGCAGAATTGATTTCATCATATCTTTTGCATTGAGAATCCAAATCAATTGGTTCTTGTTGCTAAATTCATGATAAATCATTGTCTTGCTGCTGTAAAATTTTGATGGCTTTTGGAGTTCGTTTGTTGTGCGTCTTTTTGGTTTTTCGTCGTTCTTATCGGTTCTTTCTCGCTTTTCCGTTAGGTTTCGACATTTGTGGTGATCCCGAGAGCGACCCTCTGCCACAACTTGGCCCACAACAAGGCAAGCAGTTTGACCATTTCCATCATTGTCCCATTACTTTAAAGCTTAATACTTTGTTTTACTTCTATGTATGCATGCTACTTTGTGTTAAATGTCGTTAGTAATCCTATAGTCGCATAATCTGTAGGAATTCTTTACCCTCTACTACCATGAGCCTAGGTTATTTGCTGTGGTGGGAGCTCGTTGGATGAGCTCTTATCACTTAGTAGTTTCGATGTAAATTGCTTAGACATGCGTAGTTATCGGTAGAAATGGGCGATCATCGACTTAGTCGATGGTCTTGATCACTCAAAAATTATTATTACTCCTATATGTCCAGCACTTGTGCTTTGTTTAATTTGTAAAATCAAAAACTGAAAATAAAAGATTGATTTAGACTTGGGCATATTGGATGGATGGTGCGGTTTTTGGATGTGGTGGTATGCCTGGGTCCCTAAGGACCGAGTACTTGGGTCACTAAGCCAGCGATTTGGCGTACTAACCACGTGAGGGCATATGGAACCCTCTTGACTAAGTACTCTAGGAGGTGTTAATTATGAGCGAGCTCGGTTGGTGTGTTTTTAAAAACAAATGTATATGTATAGTGTGGGAGGGAGCATTAGCTTAGGGAAGGTTGTGATGTCTCCTCCTCCCGTGGGTTGTGCAGCTCGTAATTAGCATTCATCCTTTGGAAAGGTCTCAGAGGACTTAGCCGTGCAAGCACACCTTCGGAAGTGTGCGTAAAGGAAAGGCGGTCGGCGTGTGGGTGCAGTGGTACACCTGCGCAGGATTAAACTATTGAATAGCCTCGCCCTAGGTTATGGACATGCTTGGTAAGGTCGTTCAAGACTAGACTACAACCTTTAATTAAAACTTGACATGGTGGGTATGAGCGGGAGTTCATGCTATTGTTGTGGTGACTTGGGTTAGTCACTTCGTGATTGTTCTTGTTGTTGTTACTATGTTATTATCTCGTTGTTACTTCAACTTTTAAAAATGCTTTGTCAAATTGCCTTCAATCTATTATGTTATTGCAAATAAATGTTGCTTTATGCTAAAATGAGTCCAAAGCCTCATCCACTTAAATAAAGCTTGCATGTAGCTATTTATAGTTCTGTTATCTCACACGTAAGTCTTGCGGAGTACTTTATGTACTCATCGCCCGTGGTTGTGGCAATTTTGTGGCTTTTGTGCAGAGGAAGAAGGAGAGCTCCAAGAGCCTCTCTTTTGTGCTACGTGTTGCGCTTTCTTGACGACTAGCTTGGCGGTGCAGTCGATGCCTAGGGTTAAGGCACACCGATTGGCTTTGTGTTATAGCCATCTTTATGGCACTTTTGCTTCATTGTTATCTTTGTAGATTTGTTGCTATTTGGCCTAAGGGCCTCTCTTTTGTAATATCTATTCCATATTAATGTTAACTTCTGGTTTGTTGCTTATGTTCTATGTGTTGTATGGAATTGATACATTCTTTTGTTGTGAGGTATGTATCTTGCATTCTGGGAAGTATACATCTCTCGAGACCGGGGTTTATTTGGTTGATAATACTAGGGTCAATCGAATGGCTAAGTTTTATGAGCCTAATAAACGTCGGGGTCTCACATAGGAGGCCAAGGCGCAGGAGCAAGGGGGGCAACGGGAGGGAGCATGGCGTTATGCTGTCCCGAGGCGGCATTTACTTGCTGCTTGCACGAGGGGGAGACAGGCGAGGAGCGGAGGAAGCGCAGCGAGCACAAGGGCGGCAGTGGGGGTTTCATGGTCATGGCACGCAGCGTGCAGGCAAGCTAAGGCAAGGCACGGGCCGGAGAGAGGAGGCGGTGGCAGGCGAGACGGGCTGCGACTTGACGACACGGAAGCTCCAAGGCGGCGAAGACTATAGTGACGTCGTGGGTGGTGCGGTGCGCACGAGGGGAGGCGAGCGGGCGCAGGCGACGGACCCGGGGAGGTGATGACGACGAAGACGACGCGGCCAAAAGAAGAAAAGGGGGAAAGAAAGAGAAGGCCAAAGCCTGGGGGAGAAGAAGCCGCCGGGCCGGGGCAGGCCAGGGGAGGAAAACGGGCTGGGTGGGCCGAAGGAAATGGGCTCGGCCCAAAGGGAAAAATGGGCTGAGCCCAAAAGAAAGAGGGGCCCCACTCAAGGTGGCCTGGGAATTTCAAAAGAGGAGAGAAACTCCACTTTGCGGAAATGAATTTCAAATGTTATGGATATTACATTTGAAACACACACCGAGAAACAGAGGAAATTTTTAGAATTAGCTTGGTAATTTGAATTACGGCGAAGAACGAAATTAGAACAGTAATTACTATTTATCGTCCGAAAGCGGACGTTACAAATCCTACCCACCTCAAACGGAATCTCGACCCCGAGATTCGAGCTGCTCCGAGAACAGGGACGGGTAGTCTTGCTTCAGTTGATCTTCGCGTTCCCGTGTGGCTTCCTTGGTCGAGTGGTGACTCCTTTCGACCTTGCAAAGGCGGAAGGCTTGGCGTCTTGTTCGCTTCTCGATGGCGCCGAGGATCTTGATCGGATGCTCGATAAGTCGATCTTCTTTGAAGGCGATGGCTTCAGCAAGCGTCTACTCTTCAGGTACTCAGAGACACTTCTTGAGTTGGGAGACGTGAAACACGTTGTGAACTTCTGACAAATTTTTCGGTAGCTCTAGCTGGTAGGCTACTTCTCCACGCTTGGTAGTAATCGGAAATGGTCCTATATATCTTGGGGTGAGCTTGCCTTTTACTTTGAATCTTCGAGTTCCATGAAGTGGGGATACCTTAAGGTATACAGCATCTCCAACTTCAAAAGTCAATTTCCTTCGACGGTTGTCGGCATAACTCTTTTGTCTTGACTGGGCAGCTTGAAGGCGATCTCTAATTAGTCAAACTTTCTCTTCAGCTTGCTTGAGGGTATCTGGTCCAAAGATATATCCTTCACCTGATTCTAATCAATGCAGAGGGGTTCTGCATTTTCTCCCATAAAGTGCTTCAAACGGGGATATTTTCAAACTTGACTGACAACTGTTATTGTATGCAAACTCGGCATACGGTAAACACTTCTCCCAGTCTACGGTAAATTCCAAGGCACAAGCTCGAAGCATGTCTTCTAGAATCTGATATGTTCTTTCTGTCTGACCATCGGTCTGCGGGTGATATGCTGTGCTGAAATCAAGGTGTGTTCCAAGGGCATCATGCAAACTAGCCCAGAAATGCGAGGTGAATTGAGATCCTCGATCTGAGACTATCCTTTTGGGTACTCGTGTAAACACACTGTCTGAGCCATGTATAGCTCGGCTAACTTGTCTCCCTTGTAGGTTGTCTTTACTGGGATGAAATGGGCTACTTTGGTTAGTCTATCAACTATAACCCATACTGAGTCACATCCGGACTTGGTTCAGGGTAGACCGGTAATGAAATCCATTCCAATTTCTTCCCGTTTCCACTGGGGGATTTGCAGGGGTTGAAGCAATCCTGCTGGCTTCTAATGTTCGGCTTTGATTCGCTGACACACATCACAACAGGCTACATACTCGGTGATATCTCTTTTCATGCGTGGCCACCAGTACAAAATCTTCATGTCTTGATACATCTTTGTCTTTGCTGAGTGCAGAGTATACTGTTGGTGTGGGCTTCTTTCAGGATCAAATCCTTGAGTTCCTTCTAGTGGGGAACAAAGAGACGTGTCCCATACCATAGAATTCCTTGCTGGTCTTCGATCATCTTGGGGGCTTTTCCTTTTTCCATGAGATGCTTGAATCTTTGGACTCCAGGATGTCTTTTTTGAGCGGTCTTGATCTGCTCTTCTAAAGTTGGATGTGCTTCCATGGCATCTGGGTTACCTTGCTCTATCAAACAAAGGTTGAGGGCTTCGAATTCCTTATAGAGCTCAGGTTGGTGCTCTTGAATCATAACATTATTGCAGTATGACTTGCGGCTTAATGCATCGGCAACTACATTAGCCTTTCTGGGATGATAATAAATATCCAAGTTGTAATCCTTTATTAACTCTAACCATCTTCTTTGCCAGAGGTTGAGATCAGATTGGGTGAAGATGTACTTGAGACTCTTGTGGTCCGTGTAGATATTACAATGATTTCCAATCAAATAATACCGCCAAATTTTGAGGGCGTGCACTACTGCTGCTAACTCCAAGTCATGAGTTGGATAGTTGTCTTCATGAGGGCGAAGTTGTCTGGATGCATAAGCTACAACTTTTCCTCCTTGCATAAGCACGCATCCAAGACCTTGGCGCAATGCATCACAGTAGACTTCAAAGTCTTGATGAATGTTCAGCAGGGTCAATACTGGTGCAGAAGTTAATTTCTTCTTCAATTCCTGGAAACTTTTCTCACAAGCCTTAGTCCATTCATACTTCTTTTCCTTTTTAAGCAAGTGGGTCATTGGTTTGGAGAGCTTCGAGAATCCTTCTATGAAGCGTCTGTAGTATCCGGCTAAAGCGAGAAAACTACGAACTTCTATTACTGATGAAGGCTGTTTCCAATCCATCACAGCTTCTACCTTGGCCAGATCAACTGCTATTCCTCCTGCAGATACAATATGTCTGAGGAAACTGATTTCTCGAAGCCAAAATTCACATTTATTGTACTTGGCATAGAGCTCATGCTCTTTAAGCTTTTTCAGGACCAATTGCAGGTGTTCAGCATGCTCTTCATTGGTCTTGGAATAGATCAAGATGTCGTCTATGAACACGACTACAAACTTGTCCAGGTATTCCATAAATACCTTGTTCATCAGATTCATGAAGTAGGCTGGTGCATTGGTCAAGCCAAACGACATGACTGTGAACTCAAACAAGCCATACCGGGTGGTAAAAGCTGTCTTAGGAATGTCCTCATTCCTGATCTTGAGTTGGTGGTATCCTGACCGTAGGTCTATCTTGGAGAAAACTGAAGCTCCTGTCAACTAATCGAACAGGTCATCAATGCGGGGTAAGGAATACTTGTTCTTGATGGTCACTTCGTTGAGGGCTCTGTAATCCACACACAATCTGGCGGAACCATCTTTTTTCTTCACAAAGAGAACTGGTGAACCTCAGGGAGAAGAACTAGGTCTAATGAATCCTTTTTCTTGCAAGTCTTCAAGTTGTGTCTTCAACTCTTCAAGTTCGTCAGCGGCCATTCTGTATGGTCTCTTAGCAATTTGGGCTGTCCCTGGCTTCAAGTTGATCACAAACTCGATATCTCTGTCAGGGGGCATGCCTGGCAATTCTTTTGGGAAGACCTCGGGGTAAGCTTGGACTACAGGCGTTGTCTCTAGGGACATCTCTCCAAGGTGGTGGATTGTTCGAACTGAAGGAGAGGAACAATCCACACTAATCCTTATTGTGGTTTCAGGATCTTTGGCAAGTACCACTTTCCTGTTGGCGCAATCTAATAGTCCATGATACGCGGCCAACCAATCCATCCCTAGGATGATATCCAGTGTTTGAGATTCTAGCACAAGAAGGGAGGCTAGGAATCCAGAGTCTTCCATAGCAATTTTTACTCTGGGGCTAACTGAAGTAGCATATAGGGGTCCCCCGGGTGAGCTAAGTACCACGAGTTTCTTTAACTTATAGGTTGGCAACTTAAGCCTTTCAACAAATTTTCTTGAAACAAAAGAGTGCAAAGCTCCAAAATCAAACAAAACTTGTGCGGGTACTGAATTAACAGAGAACGTACCCATTAGCACTCCTACGGCATCTTGTGCCTCCTCTGTGGTGACATGATTCACATGGCCACGGCTTTGCGTCAGGGTAGACCTTGAAGCTTGGGAAGTCTGGTGGCTCTTACTTGGAGCTGAGGTCCGACCTTGAATTGGAGCGGCTCTTGGGTTAAATTTTGGAGCAAGGTTGCTGTGATGAGGGCACTGATTGGCAAAGTGTCCTTTTCTCCATAAAGCAAAGCAAAGGAGATTAGTCTTTGGGTTGTTGTGGTAGGTTGACCAACAGGTGAGAGTACGGAAACCACTTCCTTGGGGTCTTGGGGTTGGAGCCAAACTTTTCTGAGGTGCGGTGGCAGAAGATTTGAAGGAAGAACTACCCTGGAAGGTTGACTTCTAGGAAAAGTTGCCTTGCGGCTTCTGGAAAGACATCTTTCGTTTGCGACTGGCTTCTGTTGTCTTTTTCTCATTCTCCAGCACTAAGGCCTTATTGACCAATTGATGGAAGCTAGAAAAGTCGTGGAGAATTAGTTGAACTCGCATGTCCTCACGCATGCCTTCCACAAAACGATCTATCTTCTCCTCTTCATCGGCTACGTCATTGGGGGCGTAGCGGGCAAGTTGGTTAAACTTGGTCAAATACTCATTGACTGACATATGACCTTGCTTAAGAGCTCTGAACTCGTTCTTCTTCAACCTCATGGTACCGGCTGGTACGAAATTGGTTCTGAAGGTAGTTTTAAATTCCGTCCAAGGAATTGGCTGCCAAGCTGGTTCGTCTTCATCAAGGTGTGTTTCGGCAACTTCTTCTACACCGTCTTCGACGGTGGGGGCCGTTGGTTCTCCATTCGTAGATGCCACTACTTCTGGTTCTGCTGCTTCTTCTTCTTCAACCTCTGGTTTTTCATTACCTCTGGCAGCAAGGTAATTCTCCCACCATGCAGCAGCAGCACCTTTCAGCTGGTGGGTAGCAAAGTCCACCTTATCTTCATTTGAGCAACGGGCGAGTCGAAGCTTCTTTTCAGTGTCCCTGAGCCAATCTTCAGCTTCCAGAGGTTCATTAGCTACAGCAAATGTGAGAGGTCTTGTTCTTAGGAAGTTAGCAAATTTGGAGTTGCGGCCGGCAGGTCCTGTCTGCTGACTGTTGAGTAAGGCTTAGAGAATCTGAGTTTGCTGAAGCATCACTTGAGCCATTGTCGAGTGAGCTGGCGGTGGGGGAGGTAGATCTTGTCCTTGTCCACGACCATGGGCACGACCATGACCAGTTGCATAAGCTCCGCGGGCTGGGGCGGCGGCTCTTCTTGGCGGCATCCTAAAGAAAAGCTGAGGCTTAGAACTAGAGAGAACCAGAGAGGGGTATATGAGGGTCCACTAGCCCTCTAAGGCACACTCAGAAGAACTTAAACCAAGCGAGAAGATCAAATAAATACAATACAAAGCCTAGAATGGCTGCATTATATTAAGGGGGTTAGGTGTTACATGACTCTCGAACAAAGCTTATATGCTAAGCTAAGTCATGACACAGGATACACACACTTCATCTACAAAAGAAAGAGCAAAAGTGCTTGCAACCCAAAAGACTGCCTAGCAAGCACTACCAGCTAACCTAGACTATCCTAACTACTCCATCGGGGAGCAGGAGCGGGAGCGGCTCTAGCTGAAGCTCGACAAACGGGAACGACTCTGACTGACGTTCGACGAACGAGAGCAGGAGCAGAAACGGCTGGGGCTACGTCCACGGCTGGACACTGATAGATCGTCGAAGGGCGACGGACTGGGGCGTCGCACGCTCTTGCGCGCCGTCATCCTAGTGCGGGCTCCTCGGGGGCGAAGAGGTCAGTCGCGCGTCCTGTCGCTGGAGGGGAAGGCTGGAGGAGGAACTAGAGCTGGAGCTGAAGTAGCACTCGCAAGGGCGGCGGTGAGACGTGCCACCTCTGCAAGTACGGTGTCTCTCTCTGCAGTGACGGTGTCTCTCTCCCATATGGCAGCATAGAGGGCTTCATCACTCCTGTTCAAGTTGGCGCGGAGGGTATCAGAGTGAGCGTCGCTGCCGGTGAGAAGCGTCCGAAGCTATTGGATCTTGTCGGTGTAGGAGTGGATGTTGAGGATCATCGCCTGGGTCAGCTGCACCTGGTGGGTCAGGCGAGGGTCGTTGTCTTTGGCATCAAAGGCCTCCGGGAAGCACTCTCCGTCGGGGAGGTACGGAAAGAAGCAGAACGGTGACTCGCGCAGGAGGTCCTCGTGTATCCAACACAGGCGGGTGATGACGACACAGGCTGCGTCCTGGATGGCATCGAGGCTGCTGCGGCGAGGGGCTTCGGCATGGAAGGTATGAGTCACGAACTCGCCAGTCCTAGCATAGAGGAAAACCTCCATGTCCCAGGACTCGTGAGCCATGACCTTTGCCATCCGACCTTTGAAGAGTGGAGGGTGGGTGAAACCAAGATACAACATCAGCTGGCAAAGGAGTTCGATGAAACCGCCGTCACGCTCCCCATGAGAACAATGGTCCCATGGGCCTACAGCTGGAGAACAAGCCATCTACAAATTTTGAAACAGGAGAAAAGATTAGTAACACTTAATGAGAATAGAGATGAGTAAGGAACTAGGAATGATGAGCAGAAGCAATAAATACTCTATATTTTGAGAAAAATTTTCTTAAGTTTTAGAAATAAGATCCAAGTCCTTAAGGCAATCGACCAATCTAACTAGGGGTCCTACAGTCGTATGCTCTGATACCAGCTCTGTGGGACCCGGATTCCAAGAATCCAAATCCTCTGTGAAATCACTGTTCTATTCCCTGGATCAGTAGCTAGCACTTCATAGTACACATTGCTGAATCATTCATACAAGCGTGAACTGAAATATTAAATATTACAACCAACTGAGTGACATAGACCACGTCGGGTCGAGTTTTACAAAAGGGGCCGAGCAGGCCAAATTGATTACATTACATGAAAGCTACGTAGACTACAGCGAAAGCAAAAGGTGAGGTAGGGCTCATCTCACACAGGCAAGCGACTGGGGTGACCTGTGTACGACGGATATTAACCAGGAGCTAGATAATATCGATTGTACATGAGTACCAACGAGTCTACTTAGACTGGGCGAGACCTAAACTACAGAACTATGCTATTCCTCATCATAGCCTTGTCCATCATCTCTTGGGCCCTCGTAGAAAGCGTAGTCTCCTTCGTCTTCATTATCTGAAGGGTTGGGGGGAGAAGCAAGAATGAGCACTACTACCGTGCTCGTGAGCCAACACACAATGCAATGATATACATGCAATGCTTAACAAGGATGGCTCAGGTTCTTTTATTTGCGCAAGCAAGATTTTCAAATATCATACTTACAAAGTCCTATCACTTAGCATTTTAACAAATTGCAGTTTTACAAAGAGAGTAAAGTGCAATAATTAATATCAGTAGAAGTTCCATCCGACGGAAACTCTACCAATGCATCCTTTTAATTGGAGCTGCCTCCAATGACCACACCCACTGAGCTCGAAGGCTCAGGGAAAATCCAACACAGGGCTAGGTGAGCCCTTCCACCATTTTCATACCACCCACAAAGTTGTTGAAATAGAACTAACTCAAGTTATGACCCTTTCTGTAGTAGTGTAAAGGTCTGTCGTGTGGGAGGAAAAAAAGGACAAAAAGGAAAGGAAAGGAAAGGTAAGAAAAAGGAAAGAAAATGAGAAAAAAGGAAAGCAAATGGGAGAGGTGGGATCCGGTGTGGCAGATATGATCCGATGTGGAAGTGTGATGATCTGATCCGGTGTGGTGGGTCTGATGTGGTGTGGAAGGATATGGTGTAGATACAAATCGGTGGAGGATATGTTGTGGATCCAAATCGGTGGAGGATCTGGTGTGGCTGCGTGTGCTGTGTTGGGGAAGGAGACAGATGATGGTGTGTTTGCTGAGAGTTTTAGCTACTGTGTTCCTTAGTGGTGACAACATCAGAGGTTACGACGGAAGGTATGGAAGATAAGGGGAAAAGACTGTTCAGTGGAGCTTTGGTGGTTGCGCTGACTCCTGATGGTTGAACCGCTCCTCCACAGGTGTGACGGCCGTTGGTACTGGGTTGGATCGATTTCTCCTGCCCAGATTCGACTGTGAGGATGAGGCCTATAAGCCGATAAGCCAGGAAAATGTTGGTGTTGCGACAACATTGTTGCCATCTTGGGCTAGAGCTTTTTGCTGGGCCGAGAAGACCTCTAAGTACATCACTGCCACAGCAGTGGTCAAGTCGCCTAAAGAACTGATCAATGATTACAAAGGATGTGTAAATTTATGTCGTGTCAGGTTCAGTATTACACCGCAGATCTGTTCCATGTCTGTCCCTTTCCTTGAATTTTTCCACAAGTACGTTCCGGAAATAACCAATGTACAACTAGAGCGCACAAAAGTCTTGGTGCTTGATCGATAAAGCCATCCAACGTAGAGGATTAGAGTCAGGCTAACATTTTTGCTAGTCATACACCGAAGTAACTGACCAGCCATGTTCTACCAACATCAATCGTAATGCGGTGACACCGGCGAGAGGCGGCGGCGGCGGCGAGACTCTGGCGCAAGACGACACGGAAGCTCCAAGGCGGCGAATATCAGAAGCGACGTCGTGGCGGTCTGCTGGCGCGACGACGGAGGCGAAGCAAGAAGGCGGACGGGGAGGTGATGATGACGAAGAAGACCCGGGCGGCGCGGCCAAAAGAAGAAAAGGGGGAAAGAAAGAGAAGGCCGAAGCCTGGTGTAACATCCCAAATGTATAATTAGGGTTAATCAAGTATAATTATATGTGTAGAAATTAAAACTTTTTCTCAAATCTTGAAAAACCCTAAAATCTTATGTAATTCTTGTCCAAGAGTTGTGTAATCCAAAAACACAAAGCTCTTGTTGACCAAAAATCAAACTCATTCTCCAATTATCTTAAATCTTGTGTCAAACATTTGGAATATATTTTCCTTGGTCCCAAAAAAAAAACTGATATGGGACCCCTCTGAAAAATATCATGAGTTATAACACTTGTTGATAATTTTGGAGGTAAAACAATCCTTTAAACAACCTTCATGAATTTCCTGAGAAAAATGCATTGCATAATAACCTCTGGAAATTTTATGCAAGGTTGATCTCATTGTCAGCAAGCTCCAGTTAAAATTTCATCAAATTTGGAGTTCATTTGCTATCTCAAATAATTCTGCTAATTTTCAGCTGTTAAAAACTAAATTTAAAAGCCTACACTGTTCCTTGGGCTAGCCATATTCAAAGTTGGTCCAGCCCAACCATGTTCTGCACCTCGCCAGACCTCATCTCCACCTTGATCAAGTCGCACTGTTGGATTTACATCCAACCGCCACGACCTCCTCATGATCAACACCGCGAGACCTCCTCACCTCATGAGGTCATTGCCGTTGGATCGGTGATCCACGGTCATGACCTCCCCCTGTGTTAAACCTCAAAGACCTCCTCGATTTGTTAAACCATCGCAATGAGGTCATCCCATTTGTTGAGGTCGTGGCCGTTGGATCAAATCCAACAGCCCACGACCTCCTCCTCAACATACTCGGTCAGTCCTCCCACTGCGTGAGGTCATAGCCCTTGGATCCAAGATCCATGGCCCGACCTCCTCCTCTCAACCTAAACTAAACAAACCTCCCACCTAACCAAGGTCGAGCCGTTGGATCAGATCCAACTCACGACCTCCCGTGTTATCAAGCACTCACAACCTCCCCATCTTTTGTTGTGCACCGTTAGATTAAAATCTACGGTCACGACCTCCTTTTTGTCTCATGCGCACCAGACCTCCCCAGCGCACGTGAGATCGTAGCCCTTAGATCTAAATCTAAAGGCCATGACCTCCCTTGTGCGTTGCGCAAGCTTAGGACCTCCACCTCTTTTGATCGGAACCCTTAGATCTAAATCTAACGGTCCTGACCTCCCTTGCCTGTTGCGCATCATATCAGACCTCCCCGGTCATTGTGTGCCCTTGATTTAAATCCAAAGGCCATGACCTCCCCTCATGTCTTTTTGATCGCGTAATGTTAAGTCCTCCTTGGAGGTCCTTGACTGCTGGATGGAGATCCAACGCTTTGGACCTCTGTCCCTTTTCCTCACGTGCGCTTTTGCGATTGAAATCGGAGGGCCACGACCTCCCCATCCTTGATCGTGTGGTGGGACCTCCTCCCAGCCACTTAAAACATAACGGTTCGAAAATGAGATCCGATGGTTAGGATCTCCCTAGGTCTTATCCAACGGTCATGAGGACCTCCCCTGTTCTTCTCCTTCCTCTGGCGCGCATGCGTGCTCTGAGCGGGGAGTTAATGTCGGCTTGTCCTTTGGGTCCTTTCATCATGACTCTTTCTTGACCGCATTTAATGCTTGGTCGACTTTCATCTCAGTCGTCAAGACACCTTGCCTTGTCAACCTTTATGTCTTGTCCACCCCATGGACCAACCTGTGGGCTAAGCTCACCATGGAGCTTAGCCCCGTTCAAAACCTTCTCTCGGGCTATAAAGTATCCTTGGGAGCCTCCCTTGGCTTCCTTTACACCCAATTGATCTCGGTCTTGCACTTGTGCGTGGTGAGCTCCTCCTCACTCACTTCCTCACCGGTGGCTGCCATTGTTGAGTCCTTGAGCTCCTCGGTGGCACAAGAAGATCCGATGGCTTCCTTTTCAAACCCTTGTTCGCTTTTGCTCCCAACACCTCTTGGAAGTTATCCCCGACTTAGTTGTTTGGGCACTTTTGAGAGGAGGACAAAGTGGAGCCGAGCTGGTGTCTTGGCGGTGAAGCTTCCTTGTCTTCCTCAACACCGCCATCACCTCCACGACCTCCCGGCACCTTAGGACCTCCTGTACCTCCTGTTAGTCCTTAGTTGCTTGGCACCCGCATGAATGATTTTGCGGAGCTTTTCTTGGCACAAGCTTGAATGTTGCTGTGGAGCTGCTTTTTGTATTTTCGTGTTTGGCCGTCTTTGGTCATCTTTTGCCCTCTCGGCTCATGGCGTTCAAAGCCGCCGTCGCCGCCGAGAGGAGGTCCACCGGTGCGCAACGTTATTGTGCACTCGGTGGTATTATTGACCTCACCGGCGAGCTCTACATCGCCGGCGAGATCACTTCTTCACGCCGGGATTTTGTCGGACGCCCCGAGCGTGTCATTGTCGTTTTTAGGACATAAATTCACCGTTTTAAATGCCCAATCATCGCAATCATTGGTGTCTTAACTGCCATTAACCCTGTCCCCTTTGCGCGCATTAAAACCCCTCGCGCGCGGACCTCCTCGTGGTCCCGCGCATTTATCTCATGTCCAAAGCTCGTGCGCGTTGGGTCTAGGACGTCCAGACCTCCTCCGAGGAGATCTGGAGCGTCCAAGACCTCCCCTTGCGTAATCATGGCCGTCCAGACCTCCCTGGAGGTCTGTAACATTTAGACCTCCCTTAGGACCTCTCCGTAGCCATCTCAGCCGTTCATGACCTCCCGGGTAGATCTTGACCGTCAAGGTCCTCCCTCTGACGATCTGAACCATCGAGGACCTCCTTGGAACATCTGGACCGGCCCAGACCTCCCTGTGAGGTCTTGACGATGCAGATCTTACTTGGGGAGATCTTGATAGTTTAGATCTTCCTTTGGAAGATCTCACCGCTGAGGACCTCCCTTTAGATCTGGTCCGTTCGGACCTCCTTCTGTGTTGTGGTCCGTTGGATCTCCCATCTACGGCCACGACTCTCCCTCACCTCGCGCATGTGAGTTGCTAAGAGGTCCGGGACCTCTGGACTTTCACGTCTTGGCGTGTGTGATGTTCTCTGGAGGTCTTGAGCCGTTGGATTTAAGATCTGTGGCTCACGCCCTCCCATACCCTTGTGAGTTTTAGAAATTCCGGTGAACTCTTAGTTAAACTGAAATAAGGTATAAACTTTAGAATTTCATATCTTCTTCGTTTTGAATCCATTTGAGGTCATTCAAATTGTGTTAGCTCTGTTTTGAACTTGACTTTAATCCAAAAATGATTGTAAGTTGAGTTCAGCTCAGAGCACAGTTTGCCATTAGATTTTAAAACCAACTTTAAAATGTACACTCAAATCAATGCTTAACTTGTAAAATACATAACTAATGCTCTATAGACTATTTTTGGGTGAGACCAACTTTGTTGGTTTCCTCTCTTAGTGAACTCACTGTGAAAATTAGTTTTGAGCATGTTGCTGTTAGGAAATTGAGGACTTGTGCATTATAATTTTGTTCAAGTTCTTGTTTTTGAAAATTTGTAGAGAGTGCAATATAGCTCCAAATGAGATGAACTCAATTGTGTTATTCATCTCATGAGGTGCTGGTTTTACAGTAAAATTTCAGCTTCGCTGCTGTTCTAGAAAATGTTGCCTCATAATTAAATTAGTGAATAGTGCAGTTTGGTATTTTAATAGGCTGAGCAGAATTGATTTCATCATATCTTTTGCATTGAGAATCCAAATCAATTGGTTCTTGTTGCTAAATTCATGATAAATCATTGTCTTGCTGCTGTAAAATTTTCAGAGAATTTGGAGTTCGTTTGTTGTGCTGTCTTTGTTGTGTTTCGTCGTTCTTATCGGTTCTTTCTCGCTTTTCCGTTAGGGTTTCGACATTTGTGGTGATCCCGAGAGCGACCCTCTGCCACAATTTGACCACCAGCAACAAGGCAAGCAGTTTGACCATTTCCATCATTGTCCCATTACTTTAAAGCTTAATACTTTGTTTTACTTCTATGTATGCATGCTACTTTGTGTTAAATGTCGCTAGCGAGCCTATAGTTGCATGATCTGTAGGAATTGTTTATCCTCTACTACCATGAGCCTAGGTTATTTGCTGTGGTGGGAGCTCGTTGGATGAGCTCTTATCACTTAGTAGTTTCGATTTAAATTGCTTAGACATGCTTAGTTTGGTAGAAATGGGCGATCATCGACTTAGTCGATGGTCTTGATCACTCAAAACTGATTATTACTCCTATATGTCCAGCACTTGTGCTTTGATTAATTTGTAAAATCAAAACTGAAAATAAAAGATTGATTTAGACTTGGGCATATTGGATGGATGGTGCGGTTTTTGGATGTGGTGGTATGCCCGGGTCCCTAAGGACCGAGTACTTGGGTCACTAAGCCAAGCGATTCACAGACTAACCACACGAGGGCATATGGAACCCTCTTGACTAAGTACTTTAGGCGGTGTTAATTGGGGTCGCTCGGTTGGTGTGTTTTTAAAGATAAAATGTGTGTGTGATGTGGGAGGAGCATTAGCTTAGGGAAGGTTGTGTGATGTCTCCTTCTCCCGTGGGTTGTGCGACTCGAATTAGCATTGTCCTTTGGAAATGTCTCAGAGGACTTAGCGTGTGCAGCACACCTAAGGTAGTGTGCTTAAAGGAAAGGCGATGCGGCGTGTGGGTACAGTGGTACACCCGCAGGATAAAACTATTCAATAGCCTCGCCCTAGGTTATGGACATGCTTGGTAAGGTCGTTCAAGACTAGACTACAACCTTTAATTAAAACTTGACATGGTTGGTATGAACGGGAGTTCATGCTATTGTTGTGGTGACTTGGGTTAGTCACTTCGTGATTGTTCTTGTTGTTGTTACTATGTTATTATCTCGTTGTTACTTCAACTTTTAAAAATGCTTTGTCAAATTGCCTTCAATCTATTATGTTATTGCAAATAAATGTTGCTTTATGCTAAAATGAGTCCAAAGCCTCATCCACTTAAATAAAGCTTGCATGTAGCTATTTATAGTTCTGTTATCTCACACGTAAGTCTTGCGGAGTACTTTATGTACTCATCTGCCCGTGGTTGTGGCAATTTTTGTGGCTTTTGTGCAGAGGAAGAAGGAGAGCTCCAAGAGCCTCTCTTTTGTGCTACGTGTTGCGCTTTCTTGACGACTAGCTTGGCGGTCGGTCGATGCCTAGGGGTTAAGGCACACCGATTGGCTTTGTGTTATAGCCATCTTTATGACACTTTTGCTTCATTGTTATCTTTTTGTAATTATTGCTATTTGGCCTAAGGGCCTCTCTTTTGTAATATCTATTCCATATTATTGTTAACTTCTGGTTTGTTGCTTATGTTCTATGTGTTGTATGGAATTGATACATTCTTTTGTTGTGAGGTATGTATACTTGCATTTGGGGAAGTATACATCTCTCGAGACCGGGGTTTATTTGGTTGATAATACTAGGGTCAATCGGATGACTAAGTATTATGAGCCTAATAAACGTCGGGGTCTCACAAAAGTTGGTATCAGAGCCATTCAGACCGTAGTAACGCAAGCTTGGTCGTCCTTAGGATATTTTGAAAACCTATTTTCAAAGCATCAAATGAATTTTGAAAGCTTAGGTAAATTCTCGGATTTTATTCCTTACCTATCTTAGCTTTCTCTTCTCATCCCACTCTAATTTGAGTTTTAAAAGTTGTTTTCCTCTCTTCCCTTCTACAAAATAGTTGTTATCGATTAACACTGGGTTTTTGGGAGAACCAATGAGATTGGCAAATTGAAGTGTGAGCTGCCCACTACAAGGTTTTGAAGTTCGAGTCGGTGATTCGACAAGGAGCTTGGATCTAAACCCGACAGCAAGCATCAAATTTCCGGACAGCAGTCTCAAGGTGTCTAATTAGGATAGATAATGAGAGGCTAATCAACTAAAACTTGTGGGAATAAAAGGGTAAGATGTGATACTAGTTAGCTAAGTATCTAACACTTATTTCGCTGATTTAACCTTGCTCTTTAGTAGCATTAGCTCTCACCTTACAATCTGATTTTTGATCTTCTCGACCAATTACTCGCTCATTCAATATGGGTTAGTTGAGTTGAGAAGTTGAGCCTTGCGTTTGGTGTTTCTTGGCTGTTTTTAGAGTCTTTTAGAAGCTTTTTAAAGTTTAAATAACCGCTGATTTTGGCTTTCGTTTGGGGTGATATTCCATTCCCCTAGTCGATCGCTTTTGCTTTCTTTAAGGCTTTGTTTTGGGTCTAGTTGCTAACCAAAATTCATTGTAACAGATGGCGGGACTTTTCGTAGCGGCCAAGGCGATTAGCTGGTCCGGACGAGGAGCTTCCTCCTCCTCCGACCATGGCCGAGGTTCTTCTTGGATCGGCGCAACCGCGCAGATGACAGAGAGTTCTATCGACGCCATCGCGCAACACCACCGCACTTACCGGAGCTTCGGATCGGGCGAGGAATGCCCATCACCGCGTGGAGGACTCGCGGAGTTTCTTCGTACTCAGCCCCTACCTTTTCCGGTGCCGAGGACCCGTTGGATGCGGACGATTGGGCCGTCGTGGAGCGAAGCGTAGATCGCGCGCATGCTGATGGAGCACGAGAAGGCGCTGTCAGATCGCACCGGTGGAGGGTGCAGCCTTGTCATGGTGGGAGAGCTTTCGCCATGCAGCCCGCAGACCACACCGTCTCTTGGGAGGAGTTTCAGACGCCTTCCGTCGGGCTCACATCCTGCGGCTTGATGGAGATCAAGAAGCGGGAGTTTTTCTTGCGCTCAAGCAAGGCGAGCTCACCATGGAGTATGTCTACGAGTTCAACCATCTAGCTCGTTATGCTCCAGAGGATGTGGCCACCGATATGGCTAAGGTGCCAAGTTCAGCATGGCTTGTCCGAGGAGTGAAGGACAAGCTATCCATTGTCGACTTTCACGATTTTCGGACCTTGGTCGACAAGGCCATTGTCGTGAGCATGCGGCTCGAGAGCTTATGGACTCCATAGCGCAAGTGGGAGGCCCATAAGTCATCCAGGCGATTCTTCCGCCCGCCGGCAGTCTCGAGGGTACCACTCTCGCTCTTGGCGCCCGAGGTCACCGCCTCGTTTCTCGTCCTTCGCAGCCGTGTCTCGACCACGTGCACTGCGAGTCAGCAGAGCGCCCCGCAACCGGTGCCGGGTCACATGTTTCTCATGCAACCGAAGGGGCATTATGCGAACCAATGCCCTAAGAAGGCAGAGCGACCCTCGTCCTAATGGAGGACGCGGGCCAGGAGGTGGTGCAGCTCAGGACCAGAAGATCGTCCCGGCTACCCAAGGCGTGGGTAGTGGTCGCGTCAACGCCATCACCACAGAGGAGGCTCAGGAGGCACCCGACGTCGTGCTAGGTACACTTTCTGTTAACTCTCATCCCGCTACTGTTTTGTTTGATTCAGGAGCATCTCATTCATTTGTTTCTGAGTCTTTTGCTGCTATCGGAGAGCTTCTTTTCTCTCCATTGTCGGTCCCGCTACTCATTCGCTCTCCTGGTTCGGAGTTGAGAGCCGAATCTGAGTGTAGGGATGTCCCTATCGAGATCGAAGGCGTAGGTTTCTTAGCAAACCTTATCCTTCTCCATTCAGCGAGTCTTGATGTGATTCTTGGCATGGATTGGTTGTCCCAGCACATGGGGCAAATCGATTGCGCCAGGAAGCTCATCTCTCTATCTAGTCCCTCCGTGGCAGGTTAAGCTTTTCGCCAAGTCGCTAGATCCGCATCTCTTCGCTTGAAGCGAAGCCCGCTCTAGATATTAGCGAAGTCCCAACAGTTTGTGACTTTGTTGATGTCTTTCCCGCAGATCTTCGGGATGCCACCCGCTCGAGACCTCGAGTTTGTCATTGAGTTGGCTCTGGTACGCCCCTATCTCAAAGAGGCCTTATCGGATGCCACCGAACGAGTTGGTAGAATTGAAGAAGCGATTAAGTGAGCTGCAAGAGAAGGGTTTCATTCGCCTAGCTCATCTCCGTGGGGTTGTCCGGCAATCTTCGTAAAGAAGAAGGGCGGTACTTTACGCATGTCGTTGATTACCGCCCACTTAATGAAGTGATGAAAGAACAAGTATCCATTGCCCGCATTGACGATCTCTTCGATCAATTGACTGGAGCTCGAGTTTTCTCCAAGATTGATTTGAGAGTGGGATATCATCGTTCAGATTCGCCCGAGGATATTCCAAAGACGGCGTTTCTACTCGCCACGGCTTGTATGAGTACACCGTCATGTCATTCGCTTAACCAATGCTCTGCCTTGTTCATGAACCTCATGAATTCGGTATTCATGGAGTATTTGGATAAGTTTGTCGTGGTCTTCATCGATGATATTCTTATCTATTCAAGAACGATGAGGAACATGCCGAGCATCTCAAGCTTGTGTTAGGCAAGCTACGTGAGCACCACCAGACGCGAAGTTCAAGTCGCGATGCTCGTTGAAGGAAGTGGCCTTCTTAGGCCATATTCTTTCAGCGGAGGCGAGCCGTTGATCCTAGCAAGGTCAGCGATGTTCTTTCATGGAGTCAACCCGCCGGTCACCGATGTGCGGAGTTTTCTCGGTTTAGCGGGATATTATCGCCGCTTATCGAGAACTTCTCCAAGATCGCTGGCCGATGACGGAGTTGCTCAAGAAGGACAAGAAGTTCGTGTGGTCCGCTGGGTGTGAGGAAAGTTTCCAAATACTCAAAAAGCGTTTGACCACCGCTCCCGTTCTTGTTCTTCCTGATATCCATCGAAGCTTCGATATCTTTTGCGATGCTTCTCGTCGAGGCCTCGGTTGTGTCCATATGCAAGAAGGCAAGGTAGTGGCCTATGCATCAAGGCAATTGAGACCTCATGAACTCAACTACCCTACTCATGATTTGGAGTTGGCTTCTGTGATTCATGCCCTTAAGATTTGGCGACATTACCTAATCGGTAATCGTTGTGAAGTGTATTCGGATCACAAGAGCCTCAAGTACTTGTTCACCCAACCTGACCTAAACCTCAGGCAAAGGAGATGGTTGGAGTTGATCAAGGATTATGACATGGGTATACACTACCATCCGGGCAAGGCTAATGTCGTTGCCGATGCGCTTAGTCGCAAAGCGCATTGCCATGCCTTGTTGTCCAGGAGCTTCACCGCTCTTCGGAAGAGTTTCAGCGTCTCAACTTGGGTTTAGTTGAGCGTGGTTCTCTTGCTGCCTTGGTTATGCAACCAACCTTGGTGGATCGGATCAAGTCCGCCCAGCAGTCGGATGTTGGAGTGAGCCACATTAAGGCAAATGTCAAGGACGGAACGACCAAGTGCTTCTCTGAGGATGAGCATGGCGTCGTGAGGTTCGGGCAACGCCTTGTGGTTCCAAAGGACATGGAGTTGCGGAATTTAATCCTCCGTGAAGCCCATGATTCGCCTTTATCCATTCATCCCGGGGCCACAAAGATGTATCAAGATCTCCGCCAGAGATTTTGGTGGACCCGAATGAAGAGGGAGATTGCGGTTCGTTCTTAAAGTCGACGTGTGTCGTCGTGTCAAGGCCGAGCATCAGCGTCCAGCAGGATTGCTTCAGCCTTTGCCAATTCCTGAGTGGAAGTGGGATTCGATCGGAATGGACTTCATCACCGGTCTACCCACATCCCCGAAGAAGAATGATGCCATTTGGGTCGTCATCGATCGATTGACTAAGGTGGCACATTTCCTTCCCATCAAGACTGAACTTCGGGTAGGTCTTTTGGCGGAACTCTATATCGCCCGCATCGTGAGTTTGCACGGTGTGCCGAAGACGATCGTGTCGGATCGTGGATCCCTTTTCACGTCTCGTTTTTGGCATAGCTTGCAAGGGGCTATGGGCACTCGTCTTGCTTTCAACACGGCATATCATCCTCAAACTGATGGTCAGACCGAGAGGGTCAACCAGGTTTTGGAAGACATGCTTCGTGCTTGTGTCCTTTCATATGGGAAGCATTGGGAGAAATGCTTACCATTCGCCGAAGTTTTCTTATAACAACGATTTTCGGGCCGGTCTCGGCATGGCACCATTTGAGGCCTTATACGGAGAAAGTGTAGAACCCGTTGAACTGGTGAGAGACGGTGAGAGACCTCTCTTTGGCGGACTCAATCAATGAGGCCGAGCGCCAAGTCCGGCTTTTATTCGTGGCGTTTGCGCGCAGCTCAATCCAGCAAAAGAGCTATGCGGACCGCCGTCGGCGTGAGTTACGTTTTGAGCCTAATGACTTTGTTTATCTCAAAGTCTCTCCTTTGAAGGGCCATCAACGTTTGGCGTCAAGGGCAAGTTGGCTCCTCGATATGTCGGTCCCTACCGCTTTATCGAGAAGAAGGAGCCGTTGCCTATAAGTTGGAGTTGCCACTGCACTTGAGGGGTACATGATGTTTTCCATGTGTCCCAGCTTAAGAAGTGCCTCCGTGTTCCAACCGAGGAAGCTCCGTTGGAAACCCTCGATGTCCGTGAAGATTTGACCTATCGCGAGCACCTGCTCGGCGTGCTCGATGAGTCTCGAACGAAGGACAAGGAATAAGACCATCAAGTTCCTTAAACTTCAGTGGTCAAACCATTACGAGGATGAGGCTACTTGGGAAAGAGAAGATCGTCTGCGTGCGGACTATCCATCTTTCTTTACCGAGTGAGCCAAATCTCGGGACGAGATTTCTGTAAGGGGGAGAGATTTTGTAACATCCCAAATGTATAATTAGGGTTAATCAAGTATAATTATATGTGTAGAAATTAAAACTTTTTCTCACATCTTGAAAAACCCTAAAATCTTATGTAATTCTTGTCCAAGAGTTGTGTAATCCAAAAACACAAAGCTCTTGTTGACCAAAAATCAAACTCATTCTCCAATTATCTTAAATCTTGTGTCAAACATTTGGAATATATTTTCCTTGGTCCCAAAAAAAAACTGATATGGGACCCCTCTGAAAAATATCATGAGTTATAACACTTGTTGATAATTTTGGAGGTAAAACAATCCTTTAAACAACCTTCATGAATTTCCTGAGAAAAATGCATTGCATAATAACCTCTGGAAATTTTATGCAAGGTTGATCTCATTGTCAGCAAGCTCCAATTAAAATTTCATCAAATTTGGAGTTCATTTGCTATCTCAAATAATTCTGCTAATTTTCATTTGTTAAAAACTAAATTTAAAAGCCTACACTGTTCCTTGGGCTAGCCATATTCAAAGTTGGTCCAGCCCAACCATGTCTCGCACCTCGCCAGACCTCGTCTCCACCTTGATTAGGTCGCGGCTGCTGGATTTACATCCAACCGCCACGACCTCCTCCATGATCAACACCGCGAGGACCTCCCACCTCATGAGGTCATTGCCGTTGGATCGGTGATCCACGGTCATGACCTCCCCTGTGTTAAACCTCAAAGACCTCCTCGAGCTGTTAAACCATCGCAGCGAGGTCATCCCACCTTGTTGAGATCGTAGCCGTTGGATCAAATCCAACAGCCACGACCTCCTCCTCAACATACTCAGTCAGGTCCTCCCACCTGCGTGAGGTCACAGCCCTTGGATCCAAGATCCATGGCCCTGACCTCCTCCTCTCAACCTAAACTAAACAAACCTCCCACCTAACCAAGGTCGTAGCCGTTGGATCAGATCCAACAGCTCACGACCTCCCCGTGTTATCAAGCACTCACAACCTCCCCCATCTTCTGTTGTGCACCGTTAGATTAAAATCTACGGTCACGACCTCCTTTTTGTCTCATGCGCACCAGACCTCCCCAGCGCACGTGAGATCGTAGCCCTTAGATCTAAATCTAAAGGCCATGACCTCCCTTGTGCGCTATGCAAGCTCAGACCTCCACCTCTTTTGATCGAACCCTTAGATCTAAATCTAACGGTCCTGACCTCCCTTACTGCTGCGCATCATATCGAGACCTCCCGGTCATTGTGTGCCCTTGATTTAAATCCAAAGGCCATGACCTCCCTCATGTCTTTTTGATCGCGTGCGTTAAGTCCTCACTGGAGGTCCGCACTGCTGGATGGAGATCCAACGCTTTGGACCTCTGTCCCTTTTCCTCACGTGCGTTTTGACGATTGAAATCGGAGGGCCACGACCTCCCATCCTTGATTGTGTGGTGGGACCTCCTCCCACCACTTAAAACATAACGGTTCAAAATGAGATCCGATGGTTAGGACCTCCCTGTGTCTTATCCAACGGTCATGAGGACCTCCCCTGTTCTTCTCCTTCCTCTGGCGCGCATGCGTGCTCTGAGCGGGGAGTTAATGTCCAGCCTGTCCACTGGGTCCTTTCATGACTCTTCTTGACCCGCATTTAATGTGTCGAGTTTCCGCTTATCAGTCAAGACACCGCCCTTGTCAACCTTTATGTCTTGTCCACCCCATGGACCAACCCGTGGGCTAAGCGCACCATGGAGCTTAGCCCCAGTTCAAAACCTTCTCTCAGGCTATAAAGTATCCTTGGGAGCCTCCCTTGGCTTCCTTTACACCCAATTGATCTCAGTCTTGCACTTGTGCGTGGCTGAGCTCCTCCTCACTCACTTCCTCACTTGGTGGCTGCCATTGTTGAGTCCTTGAGCTCCTCGGTGGCACAAGAAGATCGATGGCTTCCTTTTCAAACCCTTGTTCGCTTTTGCTCCCAACACCTCTTGGAAGTTATCCCGACTTAGTTGTTTGGGCACTTTTGAGAGGAGGACAAAGTCGAGCTGGAGCCGGTGTCTTGGCGGTGAAGCTTCTTGTCTTCCTCAACACCGCCATCACCTCCACGACCTCCCAAAGACCTTAGGATCTCCGGTACCTCCTGTTAGTCCTTAGTTGCCGCACCGCATGAATGATTTTGCGGAGCTTTTCTTGGCACAAGCTTGAATGTTGCGTGAGCTGCTTTTTGCATTTTCGTGTTTGGCGTCTTTGGTCATCTTTTGCCCTCTCGGCTCCGGCGTTCAAAGCCGCCGTCATTGCCGAGAGGAGGTCCACTGGTGCGCAAGCGTTATTGTGCACTCGGTGGTATCATTGACCTCACCGGCGAGCTCTACATCGCCGGCGAGATCACTTCTTCACGCCGGGATTTTGTCGGACGCCCCGGCGTGTCATTGTCGTTTTAGGACATAAATTCACCGCTTTAAATGCCCAATCATCGCAATCATTGGTGTCTTAACCGCCATTAACCCTGCCCTTTTGCGCGCATTAAAACCCTCGCGACGGACCTCCTCGTGGTCCCGCCATTTATCTCATGTCCAAAGCGTCTGGCGTTGGGTGCAGGACGCCCGGACCTCCTCCGAGGAGATCCGGGCGCCCAAGACCTCCTTGCGTAATCATGGCCGTCCAGACCTCCACGGAGGTGCAGAGCGTTAGACCTCCCTTAGGACCTCTCCGTAGCCATCTCAGCCGTTCATGACCTCCCCGGGTAGATCTTGACCGTCAAGGTCCTCCCTCGGACGATCTGAACCATCGAGGACCTCCCTTGGAACATCTGGACCGTCCAGGACCTCCCCTGTGAGGTCTTGACGATGCAGATCTTCCTTGGGGAGATCTTGATAGTTTAGATCTTCCTTTGGAAGATCTCACCGTTGAGGACCTCCCCTTTAGATCTGGTCCGTTCCGGACCTCCTTCCTGTGTTGTGGTCCGTTGGATCTCCCATCTACGGCCACGACCTCCCCCTCACCTCGCGCATGTGAGTTGCTAAGAGGTCCAGGACCTCTGGACTTTCACGTGCGCGTGTGTGATGTTCTCCTGGAGGTCTTGAGCCGTTGGATTTAAGATCTGTGGCTCACGTCCTCCCATACCCTTGTGAGTTTTAGAAATTCCAGTGAACTCTTAGTTAAACTGAAATAAGGTATAAACTTTAGAATTTCATATCTTCTTCGTTTTGAATCCATTTGAGGTCATTCAAATTGTGTTAGCTCTGTTTTGAACTTGACTTTAATCCAAAAGTGATTGTAAGTTGAGTTCAGCTCCAGAGCACAGTTTGCCATTAGATTTTAAAACCAACTTTAAAATGTACACTCAAATCAATGCTTAACTTGTAAAATACATAACTAATGCTCTATAGACTATTTTTGGGTGAGACCAACTTTGTTGGTTTCCTCTCTTAGTGAACTCACTGTGAAAATTAGTTTTGAGCATGTTGCTGTTAGGAAATTGAGGACTTGTGCATTATAATTTTGTTCAAGTTCTTGTTTTTGAAAATTTGTAGAGAGTGCAATATAGCTCCAAATGAGATGAACTCAATTGTGTTATTCATCTCATAAGGTGCTGGTTTTACAGTAAAATTTCAGCTTCGCTGCTGTTCTAGAAAATGTTGCCTCATAATTAAATTAGTGAATAGTGCAGTTTGGTATTTTAATAGGCTGAGCAGAATTGATTTCATCATATCTTTTGCATTGAGAATCCAAATCAATTGGTTCTTGTTGCTAAATTCATGATAAATCATTGTCTTGCTGCTGTAAAATTTTCAGAGAATTTGGAGTTCGTTTGTTGTGCTGTCTTTGTTGTGTTTCGTCGTTCTTATCGGTTCTTTCTCGCTTTTCCGTTAGGCTTCGACATTTGTGGTGATCCCGAGAGCGACCCTCTGCCACAATTTGACCACCAGCAACAAGGCAAGCAGTTTGACCATTTCCATCATTGTCCCATTAATTTAAAGCTTAATACTTTGTTTTACTTCTATGTATGCATGCTACTTTGTGTTAAATGTCGCTAGCGAGCCTATAGTTGCATGATCTGTAGGAATTGTTTATCCTCTACTACCATGAGCCTAGGTTATTTGCTGTGGTGGGAGCTCGTTGGATGAGCTCTTATCACTTAGTAGTTTCGATTTAAATTGCTTAGACATGCTTAGTTTCGGTAGAAATGGGCGATCATCGACTTAGTCGATGGTCTTGATCACTCAAAACTGATTATTACTCCTATATGTCCAGCACTTGTGCTTTGATTAATTTGTGAAATCAAAACTGAAAATAAAAGATTGATTTAGACTTGGGCATATTGGATGGATGGTGCGGTTTTTGGATGTGGTGGTATGCCCGGGTCCCTAAGGACCGAGTACTTGGGTCACTAAGCCAGCGATTTCACAGACTAACCACACGAGGGGCATATGGAACCCTCTTGACTAAGTACTTTGGGCGGTGTTAATTGGGGTCGCTCGGTTGGTGTGTTTTTAAAGATAAAATGTGTGTGTGATGTGGGAGGGGAGCATTAGCTTCCGGGAAGGTTGTGTGATGTCTCCTTCTCCCCGTGGGTTGTGCGACTCAGAATTAGCATTGTCCACTGGAAATGTCTCGTAGGACTTAGCTGCGTGCAGCACACCTAAGGTAGTGTGCTTAAAGGAAAGGCGGTCGACGTGTGGGTATAGTGGTACACCCCGCAGGATAAAACTATTCAATAGCCTCGCCCTAGGTTATGGACATGCTTGGTAAGGTCGTTCAAGACTAGACTACAACCTTTAATTAAAACTTGACATGGTTGGTATGAACGGGGAGTTCATGCTATTGTTGTGGTGACTTGGGTTAGTCACTTCCAGGATTGTTCTTGTTGTTGTTACTATGTTATTATCTCGTTGTTACTTCAACTTTTAAAAATGCTTTGTCAAATTGCCTTCAATCTATTATGTTATTGCAAATAAATGTTGCTTTATGCTAAAATGAGTCCAAAGCCTCATCCACTTAAATAAAGCTTGCATGTAGCTATTTATAGTTCTGTTATCTCACACGTAAGTCTTGCGGAGTACTTTATGTACTCATCTCGCCGTGGTTGTGGCAATTTTGTGGCTTTTGTGCAGAGGAAGAAGGAGAGCTCCAAGAGCCTCTCTTTTGTGCTACGTGTTGCGGTTTCTTGACGACTAGCTTGGCGGTCGGTCCGATGCCTAGGGTTAAGGCACACCGATTGGCTTTGTGTTATAGCCATCTTTATGACACTTTTGCTTCATTGTTATCTTTTGTAATTATTGCTATTTGGCCTAAGGGCCTCTCTTTTGTAATATCTATTCCATATTATTGTTAACTTCGGTTTGTTGCTTATGTTCTATGTGTTGTATGGAATTGATACATTCTTTTGTTGTGAGGTATGTATCTTGCATTCAGGAAGTATACATCTCTCGAGACCGGGTTTATTTGGTTGATAATACTAGGGTCAATCGGATGACTAAGTATTATGAGCCTAATAAACGCGAGGTCTCACACTGGAGAGAAGAAGCCGGGCAGGGCAGGCAGAGGGAGAAAAAAATTTGGGTGGGTCAAGGAAATGGGCTCGGCCTAGAGGGAAAAATGGGCTGAGCCCAAAAGAAAGAGGGGCCCCACTCAAGGTGGCCCGGGAAATTTCAAAAGAGGAGAGAAAATCCACTTTGCGGAAATGAATTTCAAATGTTATGGATATTACATTTGAAACACACACCGAGAAACAAAGGAAATTTTTAGAATTAGCTTGGTAATTTGAATTACGGCGAAGAACGAAATTAGAACAGTAATTACTATTTATCGTTGGAAAATGGAAGTTACATTTGAGTACCAGTCTGAGTACATATTTATGTGTCTTAGAGATGCGACAGAAGAGCAGATTGTGCAACAAGATTATGGGAGTGAATGTTGTTTATAATCTTGTTGTGCATGCATGTCGGCAATGACTCTTGGAGAAGCATCTAGGTGTTGCTGCCGTATAAGCCAAGAGGTCAAGTCCGTTCATAAGCGTGTCAAAGTTGAGTTGTACACTGCGTTGTTTTGTTTGAGTCGGTTCATAAGTCTATGTAAGGAGCTGTGTACTTCCATGTATAAGCACGTTTTGTAAGTAATGTAAGAAATAAACCGTATAAGCAAAGAGGTAGTACTCTGTTTTCTTCTCTCTTTTGCTTGCCACCTGTGAGTTCCAACAACAGCCAGTAAGTAGCAAAGCACCCACGTTTTTGATCTAGAGGATGCTTCTATTCCTGAAAGAAGATTGTGCTTATTCAAAAGTTCATGACAATCTGAGGTTCTTATATGTAACAAAATATAATCTTGGGTGCTCCAGAATCTATACAATTTTCGAAGAAACAAGAGCCACACTCATATTGCTTTGGCAACATGTGCATAATTTTACGTATCTATCGAATGCTTGGAAACTACATGGGCATTACCGGGTCTTGGTTTTACTGCATTGCCGTGTCAGACATATGCTGTCCGATCTGTCAGCGTCCAATAGCTGAATCAATATCCAATATGCGGGTAACACGAAGCTTACAAAGAGAACAAACTTGGAAGTCTATTCTGCGAGGGTTAACGACAAAATTGAGAGAAAGCGACATGAGCAAGGGAACACTAATATTTTAGGGGGTGCTGCCCTGATCCTGGAAATAAAGTACATTACGAACCAGCTTATACCTTCCAGCCATGGAGCCCTTCTCTCCCCAAAAACTCCTCTCACTTACTATACTACTATCCTCATTCCTCACTGTCATTGCCGTGCCATCCCTCGATGAACAAGCCAGAGCGCTCCTTGCATGGAAAGCCACCCTCCCAAACCAGCATGTCCTGCAATCCTGGGGAAACAAGACATGGCCATGCAACTGGCGTGGCATCAGGTGCGGTACACAAGCAACGCACCGTGTGATCACCAAGATCTCTCTGCAGGTGTTGCGGCTGAGAGGGACACTCGATGCCCTCAACTTCTCGGCCTTGACAACCTTGACGGCTCTCGAGCTCCCACGCAACGGGCTTACCGGGAGAATTCCTCCGGATGTTGAGCTCCTCAAAGCGCTCAATGCTTTGGATCTGCACGGCAATCAGATAAGAGGCTCAATTCCCCCTGTTTTGGCGAACCTGACAAACCTGCGTTTGTTAATGCTCAACGACAACGAAGTTTCTGGTGAAATACCAAGGCATATAGGTGAACTAGAGAATCTTGTGAACCTAAACTTGTCAAGCAATCACTTGACTGGTCCTATCCCTTGTGAAATAGGCCACCTAAAGCACTTGGTTGGGTTAGATCTATCTCACAATAACCTTTCGGGTCCAGTTTCCTTTAGTCCGGCTAACTCATCCATGCAAAATCCTACCAATAACTTTTCATATCAGTCCATCCCTGGAGCTACAGTAAAATTAGGAAACCTAAACATACTAGCAATATCCCAAAACAAACTAGCAGGTCCCTTTCCCCAAGATATACTAAAATTAACGAACCTAGAATACCTAGACCTTAGTCTAAACAACTTTTCAGGTTCTATCCCAAGCAATATAGATGACTTGCGCACACTCGTAACCTTGAAGATTTGGAGTAATCAGCTTTCGGGATCAATTCCTCAAGAAATTGGGAATTTAGTGAAGCTGAAGGAGCTTGACCTTTCTGGAAACCAACTTGCAGGCTACATTCCAACTAGTATAGGAAACCTAACACAGCTAACTACTCTGGCTCTTGGGAATAACAAGTTTTCTGGATCCATTCCACAAGAAATCACAAATTTAGCAAACTTAGAGCGTTTGGGACTTGAACAAAACAAATTTACAGGTTCCGTTCCAAGGAGCTTGGGCAATCTGAGAAAACTCTCAGTATTGTATCTTTGGGGAAACAACTTCTCTGGGCACATCCCTAAAGAACTAGGTTACTTGGTGAACTTAGAAGACTTGGAGCTTAACAACAACAAACTCACGGGTTCCCTTCCAAACAGCTTAGGGAATTTAGTGAAGCTGAAGGAACTTGACCTTTCTAGAAACCAACTTGTAGGCTGCATTCCAACTAGTATAGGAAACCTAACACAGCTAACTACTCTGTATCTTCGGGGTAACAAGTTTTCCGGATCCATCCCACAAGAAATCAGAAATTTAGCAAACTTAGAGGGTTTGGGACTTGGACAAAACAAATTTACAGGTTCTGTTCCAAGAAGCTTGGGCAATCTGACAAAACTCTCAATGTTGTATCTTTGGGGAAACAACTTCTCTGGGCACATCCCTCAAGAATTAGGAAATTTAATGAATTTACAAGACCTGTACCTTAGCGACAACACACTGACACGTTCCGTTCCAAGGAGCTTGGGCAATCTAACAAAACTCTCAATCTTGTATCTTTTGGGAAACAACTTCTCTGGACACATCCCTCATGAATTAGGGAATTTGACTAAACTCACTACCTTGAACCTTCGTGATAATCAATTTTCTGGATACATTCCTCAAGAATTTGGTAGCTTAATGAATCTCGAGAATTTGGATCTCGTTGATAACAATCTCTCTGGTGCCTTGCCACGGGATTTGTGTTCGGGAGGCTTGCTCAAGAACTTCACTGCTTTTGACAACAACCTGAACGGACCCCTGCCATCAAGTTTCATAAATTGCAGAAGCCTAGTCAGAGTTCGTCTTGAAAGAAATCAACTAGAAGGAGATATCTCTGAGTTAGGAGTTTATCCAAATCTTGTGTATATGGATATGAGCTCAAATAAATTATTTGGCCAATTATCTCATCACTGGAGGGAATGTCATAATCTTACCATGCTAAACATCTCAAACAACAACCTAACGGGAAAAATACCCACCAGCATGGGGCAGCTGTCTCAAGTTCTCAACTAGAGATACTTGATGTTTCATCAAACAAGCTTGAAGGAGAGCTGCCAAGTGTACTGGGCAATCTAAAAAATTTGTACCAATTGAACCTGGCAGACAATTTGCTCCACGGAAGCATACCACAAGAAGTTGGGGCGCTGTCCAATTTGGAGTATCTGGATTTATCATCAAATAACCTAAGTGGGTCAATACAAGGATCGATCAGGCGTTGTTTCAAGCTTCAACTTTTGAAGTTAAGTCACAATAACTTCAAAGGCACCATCCCTATCGAGCTAGGGATGTTGGTCAACCTACGTGAACTATTGGATTTGAGTCATAATTCATTTGCAGGGGTCATACCAAGTCAACTAAGTGGTTTGAACAATCTAGAAACTTTGAATTTTTCACATAATGAATTGAATGGCTCCATTCCATCATCCTTTCAGAGCATGATAAGCTTGACATCCATGGATGTATCGTACAATGAATTGGAAGGACCAGTCCCACAAAGTAGGTTCTTTGAAGAAGCGCCAATTGAGTGGTTCATGCATAATAAGCTGCTATGTGGTGTAGTGAAAGGATTGCCTCCTTGTAGCCCTACTCAAAGTGGAGAACAAAGGAAACAATATAAAGCTATTTTACTAGCTACTCTCCTTGTTCTCATACCTTCTATTCTTATTGCAGCAACAATATTGATGTTCCGACATAAAAGAAAGACATCGAAGTCACGTAATACAGATGAAGTGCCGCAAGATAAAATGTTCTGTGTTTGGAACTTTGATGAGGAAAACGTGTTCAAGCAAATTGTTGAAACAACAAATAATTTTAGTGAGGCGCATTGCATTGGTACAGGAGGATATGGATCTGTCTACAAAGCCGTACTTCCCACAGGTCAAATATTTGCAGTGAAGAAGGTTCACATGTTAGAAGATGAGAGTTTCATGAATGAGGATCTTTTCAATCGTGAAATAGAGGTCTTAGTACAGATTCGACATCGAAACATTGTGAAACTATTTGGGTATTGCTCTACTAGACAAGGCAGGTTTCTTCTCTATGAATATGTAGAGAGAGGAAGCTTAGCAGCAACTCTGGGGGGCATCGAAAGGGCAATTGAGCTGGATTGGAAAAGGAGGATAGATATTGTTATGAATGTGGCCCATGCTTTGTCATACATGCATCATGATTGTTCTGCACCCATAGTCCACCGAGATATAACAAGCAACAATATCTTACTTGATCAGGAATTTATAGCTTGCATCTCGGATTTTGGCATGGCTAAAATACTGAATGTTGATGGCCCGAATTGTACAAGGCTTGCAGGAACGAAGGGATATATTGCCCCAGGTAAAAACGAGATCATATCTACATTATTTGTTGGGTTATAATGTTATCTTCTACTGTATTTGTTTTTGTAAGTTCTCCAATATATATTGCTTCCTTTCTATTACAAAATTTGAAGCATTCACATTCAGAGAAGTATTTAGTACAGACCCATATTTGAGAACTACCATGGCAACACACATGTATTGTTTTATTTTTGAACGATGCAACACACATGTATTGTCGGATGAGGTTTAGATGCACTGGATTAAAGCATACTTGAGGAGGTTGGACGCCTCATACATATTCTCCAAGTACGCGAGTAGATTATTTGTAAAATTGGCCATTATGCCTCTCCACGTTTCCCTAAATACAGTGCATTCAAGGCTCATCCAGCAGTCCATATCAGGAGTTAGCATGATAGCACCCACATATGAATATGCACTAGATAGTAGATACCCTTTCATCTTGTGGTGTCAACTGGTGGTACTCAAATTAGTGATAATGTTTTTTTTTTCAGAAACCAAAAATAGGTGTGGGTACATTCAGGTTGTCTAGTTGTGCGCGGGAGAGCTGCATATCATTAAATTAGAGAAGAATAGTTTTTACAAGATACAACCAGCAAGGACCTAGGAATTACACTAGGCCTAACCACACAGTAATGGAATATAAGCGCCAGTGACAGATTACAAAAAAGCAACGACCAAAGCAATTAGCCAGAACCAGACTGCTCAAGTTTGCTGCTCCTACCAGGCTACCAGCTGCCACGCATTGAACTCATATTGGTATATTTTAGAGTTCTTGGCTAATGTTTTTATCCAGGTCATTATGTCTATGTATATTGTGTATTCATGATCCCATGGATAGACACTAGATACAGATCATTACACTGATCTTTTCAACATTGATATTTCAGAGCTAGCATATACAACGAATGTTACAGAGAAATGTGATGTATACAGCTTCGGGGTGCTTATTCTTGAGCTATTTATGGGATTCCATCCAGGCAACTTCCTTTCATCCCTATCGCTCACAACCAAGAGAAGTGTATCAGTGAAGGATTTGTTGGACTCCAGACTCCCACTACCGGATGCTGAAACTGCTAGAGAAATATTTAATGTTCTCAGTGTTGCTGTTCAATGCTTGGAGCCAAATCCTTCACGAAGACCAACAATGCAACATGCAACTAGAGTGCTTTCTTCAGTCAAAAGATGTGGTGACATTGATTATCTGCAAAGTGAGCTCACCATTCCAGCCCAGTAGTGCTTTTGGGTGACGAGTCTTCCTAACACATAGTTTCAACTGTAGCTAGCAATTACGTATTGGAGAACGTATTTTATCATTGTATGACGGTTTTATTTGCTTTACCTTTGTCGTGTGTAGGTGTAACGTGATGTTACACTTAAATTGATCACATATAATGCCATGTGACATTTGGAACCAAGCATAAAGTATATATTTCTTTCTTTAATTCATCTGATCCTATGTTTACCAATTTATAAGCAAATAAATTTGGACAAATAAGCGATTCTACATGTTTTTTCAATAATTTCTAGATGAACTTATTTGCAGGAAATAATTTGACAGGACGATACCCAAATTAATCCAGAATCGAGATACACATATACCCAACAAACCAACCAGTCAATCACTCATCTCTCTCTCAAAAAAAAAAGACCCCACTAACTAGCTAAGCTTGATAGCTCAGCTGTATTGAGTTATGGAGTTTCAGAGCAGACATGAATAACTGGAAATAATTACCAGTTTTAAATAGAAATAATTCCCAATTCACCGTTTAATCAAAGGGAAAAGACAACCAAATAAACTAAAAGAAACAATTGGCAAGGGCGACAGAAGAAAGCGAAACCACTCACTATTGGCAGTGACGGCATGCGTCCCCGTCGACGGCAGCATCGACCGCCGGGCGTTTTGGCGACCGTACGAAGTCGGACAGCTATGGGGCGAACGGCGAGGGGGAACCGGAGAAGAGGTGAGAGGAGATGATTCAGGCCTGTCCTTGGAATTGGGGCTAAAATAGGGGAAATTTTGACATATGCCATTGCAAAGTGATCGAATAAGAAAAATATCACTTCAAAGTTCTGTCTCACAAAAATGCCACTACGGGAGTCATGGTGTACTGTTCACAAAAATGTCACTCATGTACATATTTCCTCAAATAAGATCATATTGCCCTTGTCTTCTTCTCTTGTTCATGGCCAGCGGTGCTCGTGCGATGGAGGTGTGCGCTCTCCAGCGACGAAGACTTTGTCATCCTTGTCGGCGAGGAAGTAGGGATGCGGATCTGCAAATCTTTCAGGGAAGAGGTAAGATGGGGGCGTTGGGGGTTTGGGGACGGGGACAGGTTTAGCGGATTTGGGGCTCTCCGGTGGATGTAGCAAAACATGGAAGCATCAGTTGAGAAATTACTATAGCATCTCTGAGAGCACTCGTGCAGAGGATCCTTCTCCGGATGCCACTGCATCAAAGGCGACGGAAGAACGATGAAGGGCAGGGCCATTATAGTCCAATACAAAAATACGTAAAGGAGTATGTGCAGGCGTGGCATTTTTTGTGAACGACACGAGTTTGTAGTGGCATTTTTGTGAGAAGGAACTATGCGATGGTATTTCTTTGAATCCATCACACATACATCAAAATTTTCCGCTTAAATAGGAGTGCAGGGGGGACGCTCAAATTGGGCCAATACGTGGGGTTTTCGGCTGCAAGAGAATTGTTCTTACAGGCCCACAGACACGACCAGTATTTCGGCCCATACACAGCTTTTTGTGAATATTTAGCCTTCTGCCTTCTGATAAGTCTTACTTTAGAGCCAACAAAACTGGCTCAGATCCGAAACACGAGCAAACCTTAAACCGAGCTCAACGACTCGTCACAGTGAACTAGCTAACTCGAGTTGGCATTTTGACAGAAATCGTACTACAGTAGTACGAGACTATGAGAGTGAAATGACTCTTAGTCTGTTGCAGTTTAAGACTCTAAGTCCAACCTGACTTTGTTAATTACGACCAACTTGACCCGGTAACGTCTACTGATCGTATAGATACTATATTTTGGAGCAGTTCGGTAAGGTTTACACAAATATATAGGGCTTGATTGGGACAGCTTTGGCTTTTCGTTCGGAAAAGCCGGAAGCTGTCCTAAACGGGCGGCTTTTCCCACCTGTATTTTTGAATGTCAGAAGCCGTGTATAAGGTTATAAAGCCATAAGTCGTCGTGCGGTGGCGGAGCCAGGAATTTAACAGTGGGGTGGACACTTCAAGGATGAAAAAAAATCTTATACGACACATATAATTTCATAAGTCCAACGCAATTACACAAAAGAGTTCGAAATTAGTTAATAATGCAATACAAATAGTTCAAATAAAATCTTACATGAATAAAATAGTCCTAAATAGATAATGGAAATCACAATACCACACGACGCGATCTCATTTCTTGAAAACACTTGATTATATTATCATCACTAACCTTCGAGAAGATATCTCGCTCTATAAAGGTGACTAAACAATCATTCAATATTTGATTGCCTATACCTATACTATTTCTCAACTTGTTCTTCACAAGATTCATCGCCGAAAATACTCTTTCAACGCTCGCCGTTGCTATCGGTAGGATCAATACCAATTTAAGAAGCAAGTACACAAACTTGTAACTATTATGCTTCCTTGTTTCAACAAGCTTAGTAGAAAGCTCACAGGGATTTTTTAAGCCCTTAAATCTATCATCGCTACGCATATCATCAATGGAGTTATCAAGTTGGAAAGAAAGTCTTATTAAATCCGTACTTGAAAAATCTTTGGGATAAAAGTTGGTAAGGCTAAGCACTTTGTCCCTATCATAAGAAGCAAATGAATTCATAGGATTTAAAGCGGACATGCAAAAAAGCAACTCCATATTAACCTTATCAAACCAATTGTCATGCTCTTGGAGAACATTATCAATGACGCCAAGATACACTTTCCTTCTAAAATGATCATCATTTGTTTGTTTTGGGTAAAAACGTGATGATCTTCCATAAGTGTCGGGACCCAAAACTACGGTTCGGGACCCTCTGTGTTTAATGCACTAGCCCAGGATCATGCTAGTGCACACAGTGTCAACAAAGATGGCAATCATTCCATACAAGCGAATAATAACATAAACGGTTAACTTTGATTAACAAATAATGGTTTTGACCTCAAGGTCGAAGTTTACAACATCGAGCCACGCAGGCTAACATAGGAAATAAACGGCAATGAAACATAAACGGTAGTGGCACCCCATCGATTCGCCACAGCAACCGATCGATCAAGACCTCACGATCAGCACCTTCGATGTACTTGTCCTCAAATGTGGTGAAGACTCCTCCTCTCGCTTGATTCATTAAAACAAGCGTGAGTACACACCGCACTCGCAAGCCACACCACGTAAATGCAAATATATACATATGTGGCTTTTTACAAAGGAAGGCATTCTCAGGGCTCTTTTGCATAAATGCAACTTTTGCAATTGAATACAATTCAATAGATTAAAGACAAGTAACACAAATAGACAATAATAATTTTAACAAGTTATTTCACAAAGACACACACTGACCTAGCAAAGTTATTCACATAGCTAGATGATTTGTTCACATAGCTCCCTTCCCACACAGCTTTTATGAAAATCTACCCCTAGTGTCAAATCCCCGAGCATTGTCCATGATCATGACGCTGCTATTCAATAGATTAAGTTACACTCGCAGAGGTTTGTACACTTTACCCATTGGATACAATTAGTGTAGCTAACACTAATCATAACAAAGCATTTCAGATACCTTATCTTACTATGCTAGGCCTGCCTCAAAACAGACATGTGGTCGTGACAGAGCTCGATTCAAAAGAGCACATGGTGAGGTCCTTAATTGACCAAGGCAAGACTTCCACAAGCTAACCAAATCACACATACACAGATTATTATAGTTCACATAGTCCACACAGTTCACATATCCACCCTTTCACACAGCTTCCCACCACTTGCCTCGGCTCAAATCCTTTTACCACCCCATTGGTTTTAAGTGCAACACATGCCACAAAGACACATAGTACACACAGCTTTTATCACATAGTTGCATATTCACTTAGTCAAATTTATATAGCAATCTACATGACAAATGATTCGTGGCATGGCTAAGCGCCTAATCGATTAACCAACCCACGTTGGTTCTACAATATTAACCAACTAATTATCAACTAGGGTGACAAGGAATCAAGGCATAACAATTACACAAGGAGGCATACCAATTTGGATTTAACTATCGCACCCAAAAGCTTTTAAATAAATACTTGAATTAAGATGCGAGAATTTGAATTAAAATACTTTTATAAAACTGGGAAGCAAAATGGTCAAGGGCATAGCTTGCCTTGAAAAGGATCTAGGAATTGATCTTGGTCTTGGAAAGGTCCTTCTTCTTCAACTCTTCCAAAGAAATAGTCAAGTCTACTCGCAAACGACACAAACAAACAAACTAAATGAAAACCAGAAGCAAATAACTCCAATAAAATAAATAAAAAGCTCCAATAGATAGATCTGGATTTTAGACGAATTTAGGAATTTGAATGGATGGATTTGGAGTTAGGATTCAAAAGATATGAATTTTACAAGTTTTAACCTAACTCTTGAAATTTAAATGAATTTCTAAATTTAAACAAAATCAAATTTAAATAATTTTGATTTGATTAGCTAGATCTAAATTTTATATGAATTTAGAAATTTGAAACACCCAATTTGGAGTTTGATGCAAAAGTTATGAATTTTACAAATTTAAACCTAAATCGTTATTTAACAATTTTCCGAATTGTTTTTCTAAAGGAATTCTAATTATTGCAAGGTGACGTCGCGAAGGATTTCGAATTTAAAAGAATTAAAGAATTAATCGACATGGGACCCACATGTTAGTGACCCACTCACGTGGACCAAGTCCACCGAGCCATCGATCCGGCCGGCTCGATCGCCACGCGTGGGCACTCACGTGCGACACGCAAGGCCGACGCGGCGCCACATGGGCGACATGCAAGCACGGGCCGAGCCGACGCCGACGTGGACGGCGGCGAGGGCGGCGCAAGACGGAACCAAGGGTCCCATGAACGATGGCTTCGCCGGCGAGAATGGGTGGTACAGGAGATAGAGGGAACACGGGATCTCGAGGTGTGCTCATCGGTGCGAGAAGACGACGGTGGCGGCCGTGGCGAGGTCGGAGCGGAGGAGGTGGTACGGCTCGACGGCGACAGCGCTAGAGGGCTCCTCCGGCGAAGGCGAGGCGAGCACCAGCTTCGCGGCGACACGGCGAGTCCAACGGTGGCGGCGACGACGACGCGGGGGCAACAGAGGCGGCGCAATTCCTCGTCGGAGCAAGCGGCGGCGAGATTAGGTCCTCAAGCTTCTACGGCGGCTCAAGGGCTCGGGAGGAGGAGTGAGTTGGGGGTTTGGGAAAAGGAGGGCGGTGCGATCCCGAGGGTGCCTTTTATAGGGGCCGGGGAGCTCCGAGGCGGCGTGGCTACGTGGAGGTCGTGGGCGGCGATATGAACGTGGGCGCAACCGCCGCGGGATGAGAGGGGCGGGGGCGGCGTGGTCGTGGAGGTCGTGGCGCACACGCGAGGGAACGGGAGGTTGGAGGTGCCCGCGTGAAGTTTCGGCGCTGACCGCCATGGCGGTGCGTGCAGCAAGGCCCGCGGAGAAGAAAGCGGCGAGGAAGACGGCTCGACAAGGCGGGCCCACCTGGCAACGAGACGGAGAGGCGGCAGGGCGAGATCTGTCGTCCGCCGCGACGGACGGCCAAGGAAAGACGGGCACGGGCTTAGCAAAAAAGGAAGTTGGGCCGAGAGATTCGCCCAACACTATTTGGAGATTTAAATTAGCTTTTTCTTTTAAGAAAATACCGTAAATTCAAATAAGCATTGAAAATAGCAAATGATCTTGGAGAAATTCCGAAAATTCTAGAAAATATATCCAAGCTCATAGAATCCAAATAAAATAGTTTTGACTATTGTTCATGTTGGAATTATTCATATTAAATTGTTTTGTTACTAAAGTCCAAGTTTAAGCTTTTGAACTAAATGCAAATAAATCCAAATGGTGAATTTTCTCCTTACCAACTATTCAAATGATTTTTAAGGTTCTGAAAATTGGGATGTTACAAACCTCCCCCTTAAAGGAATCTCGACCGAGATTCAAAGCTAGCCGGAGAAAAGGTCGGGAACTCGTCTTTCAACTCTTCTTCACGCTCCCACGTTGCTTCACCTTCGAGTGGTGACTCCATCGCACCTTGCAAAACGAACCGCCTTGCTTTCGGTTCGACGCTCGTGACATCCGAATCTTGACCGGTTGCTCTTTGTAGGTGAGGTCTTCTTTTAGTTCAATTGACTCTAACGGTGCTTGTTCTTCCCAAGACACGAAGACACTTCTTCAACCGAGAGACATGAAAGACATCATGGACTCGCTAGCGCATCGCGCAGCCCAACCGATAAGCTACTTCTCACGGCGATCCAAAATCTTAAACGGACCAACATACCGAGGGGCAAGCTTCCTTTGGCATGGAACCTTTTCACACCCCGAGGGCGAACTTCGAGATACACAAAATCTTCGCTCAAAATCGAGATCACGACGACGATTGTCGGATAACTCTTTTGCCTCGATCGAGCTATCTTTAGTCTCTCTCGATCATGGACACTTGCTCTTCGCTTCTTGAATAATATCCGACCAAAGATCAGACGTTCAAATTGCTTTCGACTCGGTTCAACGGGTTACGCAAGCACGACCATACAAAGCTTCAAACGGTGACATTTGCAAACGGCTTGATAACTGTTGTTGTACGAGAATTTCGCATATGGTAAGCTCTTATCCCAACGGTAGCATTTGCTAGAGCACAGTGCTCTCAACATATCTTCCAATATCCGTTAACCTTTCGGTCTGGTCCATCTGTCTCGGGGTGATACGCAGATCGAAATTCAGTGAGTCCCTAAGGCTTCGTGCAAACTCGCCAAAATCGGAGGTGAACCGAGATCCTCGATCCGACACTATCTTCTTAGGTACACCATGCAAACCGACAATCTTTGACATGTACACCGCGCAGACGATCTCTCGAGTATGTGGTTTTGACTGTAAGAAATGGGCAACTTTAGTCAAACGATCCACTATTACCCAAATCGAATCGTAACCGAGTGAGTCTTGGGTAAACCGTAATGAAATCCATTCCGATTTCTTCCCACTTCCATTCTCGAATCTTCAAGGGTTGCAACAGACCTGGCCTCGATGCTCGCTTAACTTTTGACACACGTTGCACAAGGCGATTTAACTCGCGACGTCTCGCTTCAGATTCGCCACCAAAACCTATTCTTAACATCCCGATACATCTTAGTACTACCAGATGAATCGAATACTTTGAGTCATGGGCCTCCTTCAAAATTAGCTGCCTCAATCCATCAATATCCGAACGCAGATACGCCCATTGATCCACAAGATATCCTCGATCATCCACCGTGAAGTCCTTGAACTTCCCTTCGTCATCTTCTTCTTAATGTCGGAGAACTCGAAGTCTTTCTACCGAAGCCATGAATCTGCTTCTCCAAAGTAGATCGCGACTTCCAAGTTTGCTACTTAATCCTTCAGACACTACTTCTAGCTTCACTCGGAATTATTCTTGTAGTTCGAACAAGGCTCTTTCACTTCCGAGCATTGCAAAGTGACTCTTACTACCAAAGCATCTCAGAATCGACATTGGCCTTACCAGATGGTAATGGATTCCAAGATTATAATCCTTTATCGGCTCTAGCCATCTCCTCTGCCTCATATTCAGATCCGATCGAGTGAAAATATATTTCAAGCTCTTGTGGTCTGTGTATACCTCACAAATGATTACCGATGAGGTAATGACGCCAAATCTTCAAAGCATGTACCACGGCACTAATTCTAGATCATGGGTAGGGTAATTTTCTTCGTGCGGTCTTAATCGCCTTTGACGCGAAGTTTACAGCTCTTCCTTCTTGCATCAGACACATCCTAATCCTTGACGCGAAGCATCACAATAGATATCAAAATCCTTGCGAATATCCGCGAATCAAGATGGGTGAAGTCAAACGCTTCTTCAATTCTTGAAAACTTCCTTCACAAGTCAGTCCAGTAAACTTTTTTCTTTCTTCAACAATTGCGTAAGAGGTTTAGCAATTTATGAAAATCCTTCAATGAAACGGCGATAATATCCTCGCTAATCCCAAGAAATCGCGAACTCGAGTGAGGTCTTGGGTCGTTCCCAATGTAATATAGCTTTTACCTTCATCGGGTCAATCACTACTCCTGCAATTGCCATTACATGACCAAGGAAATCCACTTCCTTCTTCCAGAAATCACACTTGCTAAACTTAGCATACAACTGATGCTCCCTGAGCTTCTCCAGGATTAATCTCAGGTGTTCAGCATGTTCTTCTTCTGACTTGGAGTAAACCAAAATGTCGTCGATGAATACAACTACAAATTTGTCCAAATACTCCATGAATACCTTATTCATCATGTTCATGAAATAGGCAGGGGCATTAGTCAGACCAAAGGACATGACCAAGAACTCATAATGTCCATACCGCGTTGAGAAAGCGGTCTTAGGTATATCCTTGGGACAGATCTTCAACTGATGGTAACCTGATCGCAAGTCGATCTTCGAGAACACTCGGCTCCCTTCATTTGATCAAACAGATCATCTATCCGAGGCAATGGGTACTTATTCTTAATAGTGACTTCATTGAGAGACCGATAGTCGATGCACATCCTCATGCTTCCATCCTTTTCTTGACAAACAAGAATGGTGCTCCCCATGGCGATTTAACTAGGCCTCACAAAACCTTTCTCCAAGAGTTCTTCTATTTGCTTCTTCATTTCCACTAACTCATCGGTGGCATCCGATAAGGTCTCTTCGAGATGGGTGTCGTTCTCGCACTAGATCGATGACAAACTCAATGTCACGATCCGTGGCATTCCCGTAACTCTTCCGGGAATACATCCGATACTCCTTGACGATCGGCACATCTTCCGGTATGACGGTCTTCAAAGCTATTGACTATCAAATGCCCATTACGCACCGAGGTAGCTAGGAACTCCACTTTGTTTCCTTTGGTATCCTCGATTATAACGGCTCTTCGCCACAATCTAGCACGGCTTTGTGCTTGGTTAACCAATCCATGCCAAGGATGACATCTATGGTTTGGGTGTCTAGAATAATTAGGTTAGCTAGAAACTCAACTCCAAACTATGAGTAACTTAGCCCCTAAACAACCCACATTAGAACTTAGCTCGCTCCAAAGCATCGGACTAACAGAGTACGCTTAAGATGCATAACTTCCAATTTATTCTTGGTTGCAAAACTCCGAAACAAACGAATCTGAAGCTCCGTAATCAAAGTAATCTGGCAGTATGAATTCACTAGGAACTTACCCAGTACGACATCCGGTGCTTCCTGGGCTCCTTCCAAAGTGACGTGATTAACACGACCTCTGACAACGGACTGAGGCGCTCCTCCCGTTGATCGTTCTCGAGAAACTCCTTGGTTGTTCTGCTGGGGTCTTGGCGGTGTTGCTCCAAGGTTGAAGCGACCGAGTGATAGTTCCTTCGAGGACACCGACAGCAAAATGCCTGGCCGACGGCAATTGTAACACACTCTTGGTTCACTCTGCGGTTGTTGTTCCTGAGGGTGGGGTTGATTGGTGTAGGGTTGCGAGAATTCGAACAAAAGGACGAGGTGTCAAGGCGTGCAGTGTGTCCGAAGAACTCTGCTTGGCCGACACGATTAAACCGCTGTGGCACTACTCTTGCCCTCTCATTGCTTGTGGTGATGGCTTCCTATTTGAATCATCCTACGCTATGTGGTCCTCCAATTCCTTGCGTTTGTCTTCCATAACCAATGCCTTGTTAACCAACTCACGAAAGTCAGGAAGGTGTGGGCAAGCAGATCGACTTGCGACCACGAAGTTCAATCCTTCAAGAAGCGACTCTGCGAGACCTCGCCTTGGGCGACATCCTCTCGAGCATAGCGAGCTAGTTGGGAGAACTTATTCAGATAGTCAACATCGACATGGTCCCTTGCTTGAGAGCGGAACTCATCGTTCTTCAGATCCATAATGCCTTCAGTACATGATATCGGGCGAAAAGTCATGAGAATTCTTCCCAAGTGATATTCTGCGGTGCTCCATGTCTTCAGCAGGTTCTCCCACCACTCGCCAGCCTACGCTCCATCCGATGGGTGGCATACAAAACCTTCTCATGATCGCTGCATTGGGTGATCAGCAGCTTCCTCTCAATCACGCGAAGCCAATCATCAGCCTCTACTGGCGTGACATGTCCAGAGAAAGTTGGCGGACGGGTCCTCATGAATTCAGCCAACTTGGATGGTCCCTGATGACCATGAGCGACTGGGGCTCCTCCCTGACGATTGTTGTTGTTGTTGTTCATGGTCTGCATCTGGTTCATCATCGTATACATCATCTGAGTTTGTGCTGCCATGAAAGCTCCGAAGTTCTGCAAGTCAATAGGAGGTGCTTGGGGTGGCACTACTCCTGTAGGGGTTTGCTCATTGCCTGCTGATCCTTGGGCTCCGGATCCACTTGCGGCGGTATGGCGAGTCTGAACCATCTGGTGAGGTTCCATGGGTCAGATAAGGTAGAGAGCACAAGATGAGTTAAGAACTAGACGGGGGAAGTAGATTAAACCCAACAAACACAGCTCAAGAACTTCGAATGAAATAATCTTCATTAATAGCTTAATAGCATGGCTGCAACAAATGCCTAAGGGCTTTTGCAGCTCACACTTGCACACAGGGAAATAAAGCGAACCTAAGCACACAAGCTACCGCCTAAAGGGCGACTCTGAAAAGGGAAACCGGCTAAGCCTGACTAGACTGGAACCTAAACTAACTACTCCTCGAGAAAGCCTCCAAAGCCACGGCGACGCTCCTGCCTGGTGTATACTCTGAAGTGAGCTGGCATCCTCGCGAACTGGTTCGATGCCGGATCGTGCAGCGAGAGCAGCGTCTTTGGCGCAGTCTGGTAGCTCCTCTGCCGTCTGCAGCTCACCGATCCTCCGAATCTCTTCTGGATCTTCTTCGACTTCTTCTGGTTCTTCTGGATCTTCCTCTTGATCGTCCTCTAGCTCATGCTGACCGTAGAGAGCGTGCTCTAGTACGGCGATCCTTTCCTCGGCTTCTTCCCAGGCCTGATAGGCGCACCTCAGCTCGGTGGCGGCCATCTCCAGCGACTCCTCCTGAGCAGCTGTGAATCGTGCCAGATGCACCACTGTGGCATTGCCTTCCCCGTTTGTAGACGGAAAGTGCGCGGATAGCTCCCGGCGCTCGGGATGGTAGCGAAGACGGTGTTCTGCAGCTTCTTCCGCGAGATGTGGCGACTTCAAGTATGGCCAAGCGTGATGACTCCTGGATTCCTTGCGTGAAGGTGATCCTCCTGACTGAGATGTCCAAAGGCTGGCTGCCTCTAGTGTTCCTCCTGGCGTAGACCGTCAGGCGGCAGACCACACCACGATCTCGTCTGCTGACCATGTACTTGCCGCCACGATACATTGGGCGGTCGAAGCCTCAAGTGTCTGCAGCGGCTTCCATGACTCTGCGGCAAGTCCTCCGCTGCAATCTCCAAAGGTCGAAGGTAAGGCATCTGTCAAGACAGCATAAGAGGTAAGAACCACGTTAAAACAATGGGAGAGGAAAGAAATTGTAGCAATAGATGAGTCAAGAGAGATATAAGAGGAGTTAAGCAATTCATTTAGTCTTGTAAGTTAATTTTCTTTTAGAAAATAATTTGGACACTCGAACGCCAATCTAACTAAGGTCTAGACCTACGGTCAAGATGGCTCGATACCACTTTTGTCGGGACCCAAAACTACGGTTCGGGACCCTCAGGTTTAATGCACTAGCCCAGATCATGCTAGTGCACACAAGGTCAACAAAGATGGCAATCATTCCATACAAGCTTAATAATAACATAAACGGTTAACTTTGATTAACAAATAATGGTTTTGACCTCAAGGTCGAAGTTTACAAATCTTGAGCCACGCAGGCTAACATAGGAAATAAACGGCAGAGGAAACATAAACGGTAGTGGCACCCCATCGATTCGCCACAGGCAACCGACTGGGATCAAGACCTCACGATCAGGCACCTTCGATGTACTCGTCCTCAAATGCTGGTGAAGACTCCTCCTCTGCTTGATTCGTCAAAACAAGCGTGAGTACACACCGTACTCGCAAGCCACACCACAGAAATGCAAATATATACATATGCTGGCTTTTTACAAAGGAAGGCATTCTGTGGCTCTTTTGCATAAATGCAACTTTTGCAATTGAATACAATTCAATAGATTAAAGACAGGTAACACAAATAGACAATAATAATTTTAACAAGTTATTTCACAAAGACACACACAGCCTAGCAGGTTATTCACATAGCTAGATGATTTGTTCACATAGCTCCCTTCCCACACGCTTTATGAAAATCTACCCTAGTGTCAAATCCCGAGCATTGTCCATGATCATGACGCGGCTATTCGAATAGATTAAGTTACACTCTGCAGAGGTTTGTACACTTTACCCACAGGATACAATTAGTGTAGCTAACACTAATCATAACAAAGCATTTCAGATACCTTATCTTACTATGCTAGGCCTGCCTCAAAACAGACATGTGGTCGACAGAGCTCGATTCAAAAGAGCACATGGTGAGGTCCTTAATTGACCAAGGCAAGACTTCCACAAGCTAACCAAATCACACAGACACAGATTATTATAGTTCACATAGTCCACACAGTTCACAGATCCACCCTTTCACACAGCTTCCCACCACTTGCCTCAGTTCAAATCCTTTTACCACCCCATTGGTTTTAAGTGCAACACATGCCACAAAGACACATAGTACACACAGCTTTTATCACATAGTTGCATATTCACTTAGTCAAATTTATATAGCAATCTACATGACAAATGATTCGTGGCATGGCTAAGCGATCTAATCGTATTAACCAACCCACGTTGGTTCTACAATATTAACCAACTAATTATCAACTAGGGTGACAAGGAATCAAGGCATAACAATTACACAAGGGAGGCATACCAATTTGGATTTAACTATCGCACCCAAAAGCTTTTAAATAAATACTTGAATTAAGATGCGAGAATTTGAATTAAAATACTTTTATAAAACTGGGAAGCAAAATGGTCAAGGGCATAGCTTGCCTTGAAAAGGATCTAGGAATTGATCTTGGTCTTGGAAAGGTCCTTCTTCTTCAACTCTTCCAAAGCGACGTCGAAGTCTACTCAAACGACACAAACAAACAAACTAAATGAAAACCAGAAGCAAATAACTCCAATAAAATAAATAAAAAGCTCCAATAGATAGATCTGGATTTTAGACGAATTTAGGAATTTGAATGGATGGATTTGGAGTTAGGATTCAAAAGATATGAATTTTACAAGTTTTAACCTAACTCTTGAAATTTAAATGAATTTCTAAATTTAAAAAAATCAAATTTAAATAATTTTGGTTTGATTAGCTAGATCTAAATTTTATATGAATTTAGAAATTTGAAACACCCAATTTGGAGTTTGGATGCAAAAGTTATGAATTTTACAAATTTAAACCTAAATCTGTTATTTAACAATTTTCCCGAATTGTTTTTCTAAAGGAATTCTAATTATTGCGCAAGGTGGCGTCGTGAAGGATTTCCGGAATTTAAAAGAATTAAAGAATTAATCGACATGTGGGACCCACATGTCGGTGACCACCAGTGGACCAAGTCCACCGAGCCACCGATCCGGCCGCTCGATCGCCACGCGTGGGCACTCACGTGGCAAGACACGCGCCAAGGCCGACGCGGCGCCACATGGCGGACACGCAAGCACGGGCCGAGCCGACGCCGACGTGACGGCGAGGAGGTGGCGGCAAGACGGAACCAAGGGTCCCGTGACAGCGGCTTCGCCGGCGAGAATGGGTGGTACAGGAGAGAGAGGGAACACGGGATCTCGAGGTGTGCTCATCGGTGCGAGAAGACGACGGCAGTGGCGGCCGTGGCGAGGTTGGAGCGGAGGAGGTGGTGCGGGCTCGGCGGCGGCAGCGCTAGAGGGTTTCTCCGGTGGAAGGCGAGCACGCAGCCACCATGGCGACACGGCGAGTCCAACGGTGGCGGCGACGACGACGCTGGGGCAACGGAGGCGCGCAATTCCTCGTCGAGCAAGCGGCGGCGAGATTAGGTCCTCAAGCTTCTCGCGGCTCAAGGGCTCGGGAGGAGGAGTGAGTTGGGGGTTTGGGAAAAGGAGGGCGGTGCGATCCGGGGTGCCTTTTATAGGGGCGGGAGCTCCGGGCGTGGCTACGTGGAGGTCGTGGCGGCGATTGCAGAACGTGGGCGCAACCGCCATGGGATGAGAGGGGTTCTTGGGTGGCGGCGTGGTCGTGGAGGTCGCGCACACGCGAGGAACGGGAGGTTGAGGCGCCGCGTGAAGCTTCGGCGTTGACCGCTCATGGCGGTTATGCAGAAGGCTGTCAGCGTCCATGAGAAGAAAGCGGCGAGGAAGACGGCTCGACAAGGCGGGCCCTTTGGCGGCGAGAGGGGAGGAGGCAGGCGGCGAGATCTGATCGTCCTTCGCGACGGACGACCAAGGAAAGACGGGCACTGGGCTTCAGCGGAAAAAAGGAAGTTGGGCCGAGAGATTCGCCCAACACTATTTGGAGATTTAAATTAGCTTTTTCTTTTTAAGAAAATACCAGAAATTCAAATAAGCATTGGAAAATAGCAAATGATCTTGGAAAAATTCCAGAAAATTCTAGAAAATATATCCAAGCTCATAGAATCCAAATAAAATAGTTTTGACTATTGTTCATGTTGGAATTATTCATATTAAATTGTTTTGTTACTAAAGTCCAAGTTTAAGCTTTTGAACTAAATGCAAATAAATCCAAATGGTGAATTTTCTCCTTACCAACTATTCAAATGATTTTTAAGGTTCTGAAAATTGGGATGTTACAATAAGACACATATCTACCATCCGGTTTAGGAACTTTGACGCCATATTTAGTGCAAAATGATGTTACCTTTTCTTGAAGGAATTCTTTTCACCCATCACACCTCATTCGTTGCATTCTATCCTTAGCCAAATTAACAAGTGCCATAGCATTAATAATATCTTGGTCTCTCTTTTGCAAAGACTAAGACAATTCATCTGTGTATCCAAGTATGACAAGCATCAAGTGTGCATTGAAAACAAAGTCAAATGACTCAAAGGCTCCCACCGTAGTATATATTTTTGGCCAATCATTCTTCTGTGAGGGGTCTTTTACAAGCTGTATAAGTACTTTGTGGATTGAATACATACTAATAATGTGCAAAATAGTTCTATAATGAGAACCCCAACGAGTGTCACTGGGCCTAGCTAACCCCATCTCTTGATTTAATCCACGTCTACTTTCTATCTCACCCAATTCTAGTGCTTCCAAAACTTCTTGAGCTCTAATATCTCGAAGCATGCCGTGGGACAGCTTTCAGTGGCTCTCTTCTGAAATTACCCCTAAAGTTAGGTAGAATTTACCCGCTTTTGCCACCGGCTAAAATCCCTGCCCGGCCGACCCCAACCCTAACCCTAGCGCCCTGCCCTGCCCGCCCACGCACCCTTCCTACTCCCATGCCAGCGTAGCCGCCCTCCTCCCCCAACGTGCTGCCGCCCTCCTCCCCCAACGCGTCATTGCCCTCCTCCTCCCCCAACCCCGGCGGGCTCTTGCTCGAGGTGATGGCATCGGCGGGGGAGGGGATAAGGCGATCGAGCCGCACAGAGCGTGGGGGCGGCGGCAGCCGGAGGGAGACGACGGCTGGGTGCGGGCGGGGGGAAGGGGAGGGGAGGGAGAGAAGGGGCGACGTGGTCGAACCGAACGAGGATGGGGAGGAGAAGACGAGGCGGTGGGTTGTCGCGAGGAAGAAGGGCAGGGGTGAGGGTCAGGTGGCAGTTTCGCTGAGGTAGTGAGGTGAGGGTGGTTGGGCGACAATTTTTTTAGCAAGCTTCGTGCGTGATGTGGGACAATGGGACGATCGCCCGCTAGTGCGGGGTAAACCCAAATATTTAGTAGTTATCTCTACTGCTTAAATATTGCAATTGGTGGCGATTCATCCTCCTTCAACGGTGGAGATGTCTTCAGTGGGACTCTTGACATCTGTCGGATGGGCGAGGCGAGTGATGAGCAAGGACACAACCGCACCCACACCCATGCGGCCACGCCGCCCTCCCTCCCTCTCCTCTCCCCACTCTCGAGCAACTGCCCCTCACCCACACCACCCTCCCCTCCCACCCGAGCTGCCCAGTCTCTCTATGAGCGCTCTCTTCCTCCCCTCCGCCTACTCGTCCTCATCATCCTCGGCCTCGGTGGCGCCCGCCAAGCCCACTGGGTCATCGTCATCTGTGGTGCTGGGCGGACTGGGGGGCCGCCGCATGTACCCACTGCGGGACTTCCTGGGGAGGGAGGCGGCGGCTCTGGGCAGTGGGGCCCCACCGCGGATGGCATCGGGCCCTCCGCGTGGTGCGCACTCCTCTCAGACAACTGCACCGGTGCCATCGTCCCCATCCTCGTTGTCGAGGAGCTCGCTGCATCATCGCCCGCGCCGCTCTGCGACTGCTGCCGTTGCGTCGGTGAGTATGCTCGCCTCCCTCTATGGCTTCCCTCGCGTGTTTGGGTGTGGCGCTTGCAAAGTCTCCAGGTACTGTGCCGTTCCTCACCTTCCTCCCCTCTTCCTCTCTTGAGAATGACTGGAACGGCCGCGCCTCCATCACGCTTCCCGCGTCGGCCGCCGCCTTCATCCCCATCCGCCCACCCCCACTCCTCCCAAATCAGCCACATCTACACTGCCCCTAATGTTACGGCTCCTCATGCCATCGCCGCCCCACCCGCCAATTCGTCAACCCAGACGGCGAGGTAGCATAGCATGGGCTAGGCGGTGGTGCCTCGTTCGCTGGCTCCCTCTCCGAACAGCTCGTGACCTCGCATGCCCAAACCGCTCCTCTCCCATTCTCCACGTCGCTGGGTCATGATTGGTAATGACATGTGTTCCATCGATTTTAATTGTTGTACAATTATACAGCGAAGATTTTTGAACAACAGCTATACTCAATTGGTTATAATTGAATTTCTGCAGTAAACACATCTATTAGCCACCCCTCCACCGCCTCCACCCTTCCCGTGCCCCCCCCCCCTGTTGGCCATTGCCGCTGGCAAATCCCCCTCTCCTCCACCCCCATTTCCCCCATCCCTCCATTAGCCACCTCTACCGCCTCCCACTCTCCCCCAGGGGCCAGCCTCCACCCCCCTCACCCCAAACATTGTCGGGCCAGATCCAGATCTGAGTCCGCCCCTAAGTCGACCGCGGTGCTCGGCCTACTTTCCTCCAAGCCCTTCTTCCAAAGTGACCCCACGCTTGGTTGCGGTGCCCTCGGGAATGTGCCTTCAACGGCCGGCACAAAGCCTACGCCGTTGAAGACCAAATCTTATGTGCAGATCCTACAAAGCCAAGTCCCACGGTGCACCGATTTATCGCAAGGCCACCAGTCGCCCCTCAAGCAGAAGTCCCCAAGTGCAACCGACCTCTCCCTGGGCTAATGCAGTACCTCGGCGCGCCTCTTCTCCAACATCCCATCGAAGCTTCCTCGAGCAAGCTGCGCATCCCCTTGTCAGAGCAGGCCTGCCTTCACTCCACCTCAAAGCCGATCGGCGCGGAGCAGCAGAAGGTTGGCAGGAAGTGAAGAGACCTCATTGCTGGCGTGTAGTTGGCCGTCGCGCCATCCCGTGCATTCAATCAACTCCATCAAACTCCTTCCTTGCTAAAACCGAAGGAAGGTGTTTCCGATGCCTCTCGCGCAGCCACAAAATCTCTAGTTGCGGTGACCCCGTTCGGTGCCTCCTCTGCTCTTTCTCAGGGCATCGGGCAAGGGACTGTCGGCGGAGACAACTGCAGCCTCGCCCACCATCGTCGCAGCAAGCCCCTCCGAAGCCACCTTGCTTGCCAACCCCCCCAAAGCTCCGAGTCAAAGCAAGCCCCTTAGAAGCCAACTTCAGACCTCCCGCCATGACTTTCCTCGGTGCCCCTGACACCCGGCCGGAGGAGGATTATTGCATCGTTAATGGCTCCCCTCCACTCGACTGAGCTTGCCAGGATTGGGAGGCTACTGCGCTCGTGGCCTAGGTGCTGTAGGGCGACGCCAGCACCGATGACAGAGCGGTGGCTGAGGTAGTCCGGCGTCGTTTTGGCCTGCGCCGTGAGAACGTGGCCATCTCCCTCCATCACCCGGAGGCTTTCCTCCTCAAGTTTGGCAGTAAACAAGATAGAGACAGAGTCTGAGAGGCGAAGAAGTTCCACCATGAAGCCCTGGAGATTCATGTGTGACCTTGGAGGTCGGTGAGTCATGCCTTCGGCGCCGCTATGTTCTTCCGGGTTCGGCTATGCTTGGAAGGAGTCCCGGTGTACGCCTAGACACCGGAGGTGGCCGAGCGCATCGTTGGAAGGAAATGCTTGCTGCACTCCATCGAAGGGGTATCGGCGAGTCGGGAGGACACAAGGACCCTCAACCTTTGGGCCTAGACGTCCAACCATAAGTAATGCATAAACAAATACTCCCTCCCGCCCGCCCGCCCGCCCACCTGCATGCCTGCATGGAGGTCGCCATCGGGAGAAGAAACAACGAAGCATGCGCATATCTAGTCTTCTACTTCCATACGAACGCATCATCTTAGCGAGACGAACATCGCATATCAACATCACCATTCACCACCTACTTTTCGAAGGTAAGAGACGGCAAGGGCCAGCCACCGCAGACGTGGAAATCACTGTGAACTAACCAGTGTCACGGTCAAGTTTGGCTTCTGGGTTCTTGCATGCAAAGCGAATGCAACAACATTCCATTGGAGCAGGTGAGTCCGTGAGTGTTCAATTTGCGCAAGTCTCCCGGTAAAAAACGATGTGCCGAGTAAAAATCTAACACATGATAGTTGGCGTGGGGTTGTGACTGGTGGGTGCGTGGTGCTTTCAGGCGCCACAAGGTCGTGAGGGCCATGGCTACCGGCATGCGGCCATTAGCTCTTCTTCCTCTGCTCCTTTTCTTCTCCCCTGCCTCCGCAGTGGATTCCATCCCTGCCAGCTCTTCCCTCGCCGATGGCCAGACACTTGTTTCGGCTGGTGGGGTCTTCGAGCTTGGGTTATTCACCCCGCCGAGCTCGACGGTGAGGTTCTTGGGCATCTGGTACAAGAACATCGCTCCGCTTACTGTTGTCTGGGGTAAGCATCTAGCTGTTGCTGCCGTGTAAGCCAAGAGGTCAAGTCGGTTCGTAAGTGTGTCAAAGTTGAGTTGTACACAGCGTTGTTTTGTTTGAGTCGGTTCATAGGGTCTCGTCGGAGGTTGATGGGTTGATGGATAATAACTGCCTCTTGATAGTGAAGACCTCGTCACTTACTCTACGAGAACTTGACCGGTGAGTGGTGAGACCCCTGGTTCCCCCAAATTATACGTGAAGGGCGGATGCTATTGAGGATGCTTCTATTCCTGAAAGAAGATTCACTACAAGAAAAATATACGTACAACAACACGTAACTCGCAACGGAAAACGCATACGTTGCAGGACCAACTCAGCCCACCACCTCCCACATTCAAAAGAAGATTGTGCCTATTCAAAAGTTCATGACAATCTGAGGTTCTTATATGTAACAAAATATAATCTTGGGTGTTCCAGAATCTATACCATTTTCGAAGAAACAAGAGCCACACTCATATTGCTTTGGCAATATGTGCATAATTTTATGTATCTATCGAATGCTTGGAAACTACATGGGCATTACAGGGTCTTGGTTTTACAGCATTGCTGTGTCAGACATGCTGTCCGATCCGTCAACATGCAATAGCTGCATCAATATCCAATACGCGGGTAACACGAAACTTACAAAGAGAAAAATAACGAAAAGAAGAAAGCGACCAATAGTTTACGACTTCGAAGTCTACTATTTTTTTAAGGAAACTTCAAAGTCTATTCTGCGAGGGTTAGCGACAAAATTTAGAGAGACACATGAGCAAAGGAACACTAATATTTTAGTATTTTTGGGGGTGCTGCCCTGATCTCTCTGGAAATAAAGAACATTACGAACCAGAGCTTATACCTTCTAGCCATGGAGCCTTTCTCTCCCCTAAAACTCCTCTCACTTACTATACTACTATCCTCATTCCTCACTACCATTGCCGTGCCATCCCTCGAAGAACAAGCCGGAGCGCTCCTTGCATGGAAAACCACCCTCCCAAACCATGCTGTCCTGCAATCCTGGGGAAACAAGATATGGCCATGCAACTGGCGTGGCATCAGTTCCAGCAGTACACAAGCAACACACCGTGTGATCACCAAGATCTCTCTGCGGGGGCTGCGGCTGAGGGGGACACTCGAGGCCCTCAACTTCTCGGCCTTGACAACCTTGACGGCTCTCGAGCTCCCACGCAACAGGCTTACTGGGAGAATTCCTCCGGATGTTGAGCTCCTCAAAGCGCTCAATGCTTTGGATCTGCACGGCAATCGGATAAGAGGCTCAATTCCACCTGTTTTGGCGAACCTGACAAACCTGCGTTTGTTAATGCTCAGCGACAACGAAGTTTCTGGTGAAATATCAAGGCATATAGGTGAACTAGAGAATCTTGTGAACCTAAACTTGTCAAGCAATCACTTGACTGGTCCTATCCCTTGTGAAATAGGCCACCTAAAGCACTTGGTTAGGTTAGATCTAACTGACAATAACCTTTCTGGTCCAGTTTCCTTTAGTCCGGCTAACTCATCCATGCAAAATCCTACCAATAACTTTTCATATCAGTCCATTCCTGGAGCTACAGTACAATTAGAAAACCTAAACATACTAGCAATATCCCGAAACAAACTAGCAGGCCCCTTTCCCCAAGATATACTAAAATTAACGAACCTAGATTACCTAGACCTTGGTCTAAACAACTTTTCAGGTTCAATCCCAAGCAATATAGATGACTTGCGCAAACTCGTAACCTTGATGATTTGGCGTACTCAGCTTTTGGGATCAGTTCCTCAAGAAATTGGGAATTTAGTGAAGCTGAAGGAGCTTGCCCTTTCTAGAAACCAACTTGCAGGCCACATTCCAACTAGTATAGGAAACCTAACACAGCTAACTACTTTGTATCTTTGGGGTAACAAGTTTTCTGGATCCATCCCACAAGAAATCACAAATTTAGCAAACTTAGAGGGTTTGGGACTTGGACAAAACAAATTTACAGGTTCCCTTCCAAGGAGTTTGGGCAATCTGACAAAACTCTCAATCTTGTATTTTTGGGGAAACAACTTTTCTGGGCATATCCCTCAAGAACTAGGTTCCTTGATGAACTTAGAGGACTTGGAGCTTCATGACAACAAACTCACAGGTTCCATTCCAAATAGCTTAGGAAATTTGACTGAATTGACTTCCTTGTATCTTTGGGATAACCAACTTTCTGGTCTTATTCCAAGAGAACTAGGTTACTTGGTGAACTTAGAAGACTTAGAGCTTAACGACAACAAACTCACGGGTTCCTTCCAAACAGCTTAGGGAATTTGACTAAATTGACTACCTTGGATCTTGGGGGTAACCAACTTTCTGGCCTTATTCCAACTAAGCAAATGCTTAAATAATTTGGCTCGGAGGTTAGTTAAAATTACACATGCTCAACTACGTTTTTAGGGTATATGTTGGGCGTTAGTAAACATGAGTGAAAGCTCACCTTCACAGTATGCGTATAGAAAATTAGCTCCAAAAAATTAAAATTAAAATTTGGAATTTATCATATATCAAATTAAATTCGAAACTAAAATTCTCTCTAATTTATATAAATTTGGAATAAAAATTTATGGAAAGAATGTTTAAAATTATAGATTACTTTAGTGCTGTTTCAAGTCCACCAAGCCAATTAAAGAAATATAACTATTCAAAATATATAATATTGATCCTAATTTGATTTGGATTTGTATAATTTCTTCCATAACAAAAAATATATTGAAAATATGTAACATCCCAAAATTTTGGTCTGCATTTTAAAGTTTTAAAAGAAAAAGAACCATTTGAATTTTCCTAGTAAAGTTAAAAGCTTAATTGGAATTTTCAGAGTTCAAAAACAATTTAATATGAATAATGTCAACATCAACTATGATAAAAATTATTTTATTTGGATTTTATGAGCTTGGATATATTTTCTAGAATTTTTCCGAGTTCATTTGCTATTTTCTAAGTCTTAATTGGATTTGCTGCTATTTTTCTAAAAAGAAAAACTATTAAAATCTCATAAATAGTATCCGGGACGAAATCCCTTTCCTATTCCCGTCCGGCCCAACCCTATGCGGCCCGATTTCCTCGCTTCGGCCCTTTCCTTGTGCTTGCCGTTCCATTCGCGCATGGTCTCACTGGTCATGATCGGCATTGGCGTGTCGTCGCGACGCGTTGTCTCTTGAGCCTTTCATTGATCAGGGCCCCTCGCCACGTCATCTTCGTCTTCAACCCGGACTCTGAAGTCTGGCTTGGCCAGGCCGTCGCGCCGCTTTCCTCACGTAGCCGCCCCGGACTCTCCCGGCCAAGCCTTTAAAAGGGGACCGAGAGCCCGCACCCTCCGCATCCCATACCCGGCCACCTTGACCCCGGAGCGAAGCCCTAGCCGCTGTGTCTCGCCTAAGGAAGCTCTCGCCACAAGAACTCCGTCGAGCTCGTCCTCCGCCGTCAAAGCCGCGCAAGCCTCGCCGCCGCCTTCTTCGAGTTCGTAAGGGCGAGGGCTACCTCCTAGTGGCCTTGGATTCGTCGGAAGCTCACCGAAGCCCGAGATCCGTCAAGCCCGAGATCTCGCCGCCGCCTAATCCTCGCCGCCAGTCGCTGCGTAGGTCTCCAAGCACCCATGCACACCTTCACGTGATCACCGTCGCGCCCTCTACCTCCCCGTAGCACCGCCGCCGTTGAACCACCGCCGTCCGCCGGTTTCCATCGGAGCCGAGCGCCACCACCCGCCGTCGAGGCCGCGTCAGCGCCACGTAGACGTCCAGCGCAGCATTTGTGCGTGCGTGTCGACTGCGTCATCGCCTCGTCAGTGCCACGTGGTGGTCCAGATCCAATCTCAACATCCGGCTCGGTGAACTTAGTCCACCGTGAGCCATTACACCGACAGTGGGTCCCACTTGTCAGGTGGATTTCTTTTTATTTCTTTCCGGTGGAAAATCTTCGCTGACGTCAGCCATGCGTCATAATTCCGGAATTTTCGATAGGAAAATAATTCGGATTAATCCATAAATCCTTTTTAGGGTTATTTCATGGATTTCAATCTTCCAAAGCCCATATCTTTTGCATCCGAACTCCGATTGAGTCCATTCAAATTCCTAAATTCATCTAAATTCAAGATCTATCTATCTGAGATTTTTATTTAATTTTTGGAGTTTATCTTGCCTCTGTTATTTATTTATTTGGTTTATTTTCCTTGTTTGCGATTAGACGTTGATACTTCGGGAAGCTTTGAGCAAGGAGGAGCATACCAAGACCAAGACCAGTCTCAAGATTTATTCCAAGGCAAGCCGTAGTCCTTTGATCATATTGAACCTATGATTTCAAAAGTATATTGTTTTATACAATTGCATGCTATTTTTATACAAATTGTTTTGGGTTTAGTTATTACCTATTGTCATTATGCCTTCTTTGATTATTTGAATGCCATGAATCCTTTGTCACCCTAGCAGGGATAATTTTAGTTGGACATATTTATATTGCCAACATGGGTAGCATATTAATGCTTAGTTCAACTTAGATACGATGGGTTTATCATCACATGTGTCATAATGATTAATCTTGACTTAATGATATATGGAATCGTGGTGGTGAGCCACTCTTGTTAAAATTTGTGGGTACCATGACGGGGTGAGTCATGGGTCTTGGTTAAACAAAATGGATTTTGCTCGGGCGAGTGGTTGGTGGATAGTGGGGGTGCGGGTTTAGCACGGATTGGGTTTGTGGTAGTCTCGCCTGAGTAACTTGTCAAGAACTTAATCTTGTGCGCCATTGAACTGGGCCTTAACCGTACAACCACATGTCTGGTATGGGACGGACCTGGTTAACTAATTAGCAATGTCTTAATTTCGGTTCTGTCGTGGATAGCATGAGTTATGGGAAAGACATATTCTCACGAGGCGCAAGAGGGGCCTGTTTGGTCGGATAAAGACATTGATGTTGAAACCTTAGCGCGAAGCGGGTTAAGAAGGAGCTTTGTAAAGGCCTTGTCACGTGCTCTAGACTGCTTACCTAAGGTAGTGAGCAGTGGTATCGACAGATGCCAAACAAACTAGAGAAGTCGTGTTATGTGGGGAAAGCTGTACAACCTCTGCGGAGTGTAAAACTATTTGAATAGCCGTGTTCGCGGTTATGGACGTGCTCAGGGATTTCACACGGGAGATAGAGTTTCTTTAAAATGAGTCAAAGTGTGGATGGGAAGTTCACTCGATGAATATAATGTTTGTTTGGTGAACATGTCATTCACTTAGTGGTTTGTGTCGAATAGTGAATCAGGGATTCACTTATCATTGGTTTGGTTGGGAAGTGAATGGGAAGTTCACTAGTCGTTTCAAAGAAATTGTTTAATTATTTATTATTGTTTTCAACTACGCATTTCAATCTATTTATCGCAAATGTTGCTTTCTGCAAAAGAACCATATAGCTAACCTTTGTCAAGCCATGCATGAATACTATTTGCATACATTTCCCTACGGTTTGCTGAGTACATTCAAAAGTACTCATGGCTTTTGCCCTCGGATTGATCCGCAGTTGAAGAGTATCAAGCTGCACAAGTGTTCTTTCAGAAGGAGGACTATGAAGATTTTGCGGATTAGGATGCGTTCTCCACTCGATTGCCTGTGGGCATGTTGATTGGCCATTTGAAGAGTTTCGTTCCGCTACAAGAGTTTTACTTGTTTCTTTAGCCCTGCGTGGCAAATTAATTAAACGTTGACCATAAGGTTCAGTTATTATTATTATTTGTTACTCTGAGATCTTTTTAGTTAAATCTAATAAATGGATGGTATTTCATCACTATTTCCTGTGTGAGCTAGCTACTGATCTGGGACTAGTTCGGAAAACACAAAGGGTTCCTGAGATGTATTTTCGGGTCCCAACAAAATATCCCTAGCTCATGCATCTCACGGGTTGATGACTAGTACACTGAATTTAAGTACCACCGTCCCATCAGAAGACTGTAGTTATTGGTTAGACTCTCTATTATCTCATTAAAACAAGAGCTTTTATGTAACGGATCAGGTCCAAATCGGCTCTAGTCCACTTTCACTCAGAATAAATCACATATACACACTAACTTCGCTTACGCTTTCGTCCTCGCTTTGCATAAAAAAGTTAACACAGGGCTAGTGGTTTGGACTGAAATGGCCTTATATGTTGGTGCTTCTCAACCTAGACTAGCAAGGTGTTACTAAACACCACACTCATAGGCCACATCACATGAGCTCAATTCAACTCATCTTGGGCTAGGTCATCACACACACCCTCAAAAAACCCGACGTACTCGTCGAACCAACATACCCAGACTAGGGTAAATGACCAGGACCTCCCCTCTTGGCACACGTTTATGTGTCCAGTTTGGCACTTATGTCATGTCATGTGTTCACTTATCTAGGTCCACATGCGCCATGCGTGATATGCCTGCACCCCTAACCTGCACGCACGTGTAACCGCGAGGGTCAGCTCTGATACCATTTGTAATGCCCTAGGTCCAAATCGGCTATGGCCCACTCCCACTCGGAATAAATCACACACACGCACACGTACTAATTAACTACATTTGCGCTTTTGTCCTCGCTTCGCGTAAAACGGTTAAGCCAAGGTTAGTGGTTTGGACTCAAGTGTCCTTATATGTTGGTGCGTCTCAAGCTAGACTAGCAAGGTAATACTAAACACCACACTCGTGCACACACACTCATGGGCCACATCACATGGGTTTAATTCGACTCATCTTGGATTGGATAATCACATTATATGTTCACCCTAAAGAGGCTAGAAATTCTCACATTAGTCAGAGAGAGAAAAATGAAAGAAAGATCTACACCGCTTATTTCGGTGGATATATCCAAATTATAACAATGTAGATTAATCAGATTCATATACGAGAACTGCTACAATTGAGCATTATAGTTATCTAGTAAATACAATTCTATTACAGAAAAAAAAACGTGTGTTTTAGAATCTAGCCACGCAATTGTGCAGGAAATTCGGCTAGTTTCACTCTATCGATTCGGCTCTTGCCGAGTGCCTCGAGCTTTGGGCAAAACTCCTTTGCACTCGGCAAAAGCTTTGCCGAGTCGCGACACTCAACAAAGGGCACTCGGAAAAAATTTATCGACAAAGTAGCCTTTTGCCGAGTGCCTTTGCTCGGCACTCGATAAAGGCTTTTTACGAGTGCCGAGTCAAGACTCGGCAAAGAAAAGGCCTGATCCACGGCGCCGGTCCGTTGATTTGTCGCTTTCTTTGAGTGCCAACCCACGCAACACTCGGCAAAGATTTTTAATTTTTTTGAAAATTTCTTTGCCGAGAGTCGGATGGTCGGCACTCGGCAAAGTTTTTACAATTTTTGAAAATTCTTTGTCGAAAGTGCCGCCAGCTTGGCACTCGGCAAAGTTTTTAATTTTTTTGAAAATTGCTTCGAGTGCCCCAAGACAGCACTCAAAGAAAGTTTTAATTTTTTAAAAAATTCTTTGCCGAGTGCCATGGTCATGGCACTCGGCAAAGCTGGAAAACTGGGGTTTCAGGCGCCCATATTCCTAGCTTTGCCGAGTGCCATGACCATGGCACTCGGCAAAGGGGTCCTTTGCCGAGTGTTGCACTCGGCAAAGTGACCCAAAACTGTGTTTTTTATTTATTTTTTACATTCCATCACGACAAACAAATCCATCCAAACATATATCACATCCATCACATATATATCTCATCCATCACATATTTATCACATCCATCACATATATCACATATATAACAATAAGTGCTCAAGTCCGTCCAAACAAATCCACAAGTTCATCACAATGACAAGTGCATCACAAGTATATCACAAGTCCATCACCAAGTGAACAACAAATGAAAATACAACTACCATTCATCTCGAAGGTGGCCACTGCGACTGTGGTGAAGGAAAAGCTCCATCATTCGGAGGCGCATGAGGTGGATTATTCGAACCCGCCGATTGAGGCTGCACAAAGGAGAAGAGATTGCATGTGAGACAAGATTACATTAGATACCTAATCTAGGAAGGTAGAGGTCATACAAGCAAAGCACAAGTTTAAAGCAAAAACTTTCATACTCACAGGAGTAGCTGCAGCTGCAGGACGCGGAGGCGGAGGTGGAGCCAACAGCCCAGCTGGCACAGCGAAGCCCGTATGTTGCCCAAGACCTTGTAGGAACTCCGTAATGTCCGCCAGCCTCTGCGTCTGGGCCTGCCGCTCGGCCTGCTCGGCCTCCAGCTGGGCCGACATCCTCTGCTGCTCGGCCTCCAGCTCCTGACGTTGCCTCATTTCTTGTTCCAGCCGGGCCTGCAATATTTCACTCCAATGTTTCAGTAATGCAAAGCTAATAAAGGTGTGTAAAGATCAATGTACGACGAGTAAAACAGGAATAACCTCGAGTGCGTCGACCCGGTGTTGTGCAGCGGTCTGCCGTGGGCGTATGGCCGGGCTCTCGCTCGTGCTCCGTGCTCGGATCTGGGAGAGAGATGGAGTAGAGGCCGTGTCGATGAGGCCGTCGCCAAGCCAGAACCGCCCATGCTTCTTGCCTTGTCCCACCCTCATGACGATCTCTCCATCAAAGTCCTGGGTGCTCGGATCATGGTCTGGCCCATGGACCGACCTTGCCGCCGAGCGATGTACTCACCGATGCGGTGTGGGCCTTCGGGTTTGTGTACGCTGGGCGGGTCCTCGAGTTGAAGGAGACGTCGGACGTCGCCTTGCCCTTGTGGGCCATACACCATGCCTCGAAGTCCGAGCAAGGCTGGCCACTATGTGACGCCGACTGCGAGAAAGACCAAGCAAGATAATTAGAAATCAGGCAGAATTGAGCGTCACAATAGATAAATGAATTCGTGTACCCATGCTTGTTTGTATGCGGAGGAGGCTGCGGTTGCCTTGATGGTGTCTTTGGACCTTGCATCATCAAGCACGGTCCGGGCATCTTGTGCATCTGGAGATACTCCTCCGTGAACCACTTGTCCACGATCATCGCCCAAAGACTCGGGATCGATTGGCACCACCAGGAATCATCTACACGTCATCAAGTATTTGACATATAAGAAGATCAAATTAAGCGTACTTAATCTCAAAATGAATCAATATTAATGTTCTTCATCTACCTCAAGGTCTTGGTCCCGGTCGTCATGTTTCTTGCGTCTTTCTTGGTGACCTTCTCTCCAAGCTTTGACCCGTGGTAGGTTACGATGGCTTTGGATGCGCACCTCGTGATGCATGTCGGTGATGAGTTTTTTACAGGCTTTGGTAGCCACCTGGTCCGCCCTGGCCTCAAATCCCTCATCGCATCTGAAATAAGTCTGCATACAAACGCGATGTATCCATTCATTATTTCAAGAAAAGTCCAATGAATGCGATGTATTGAGCAATGTTGTGCGAGGGAGACTTACCCAAAACTCCTCCTTCACCCACGCCGCCTTGTTGGGGTACTCCGCATCGGGGCCGACGGCGTAGTGGTCAAACGAGTAGGCCGGCTCTGTCTTCCCGGCGTACGTGACAATGCCGGGGTAGTGTTGCCTGCACAGAAGACCCAGGATGCCATTGGCGGAGCGTGCGCTACCACCTGACACAACCACCCAGTTCCTGCACAAGTGATTAAGAAAAATTATTAGTTTCTCTTTTTTTTCAACATATCATATGAGTAGTGGTGACAACATCTAAAGTTACTTACTTTTGCCCTTTGGGGCGAATCACTGGGCGTCGGTGAGGATGCGGAACCTGAGGGAGGCTCGCGGGACCTCGCAAGTAGACACTCGAAGAGGAAGATGAGGAAGCGGAACCCGTGCCTACCGCCTCGTCGTCGTCCTCGTCGGCGCCTCCTCCTCGCCCGTCTGCCGAACCATCTCCTCGTCCAACTCGGCCCACGGGCGCCACCTCCTCCTCCACCTCCTCACGCGGCGTGGGAGGAGACGGCCTCCTACGGCCGGCGGTCCTCCTCCTCCTCCTCTGTCCGACCCTCCGCCTCCTCCTCCATGAAGGCGTGGTCTCAGTAAAGCGAGACACGTCCCACGACGGTCGCCCGCCATCTTTGTTCACTCACCTGCAATTAAAAAGAATAAGCAAGACGTAATTAGAAATAGATGCAAAATGAACAAAACATAATTACAAAAAACATAGTAATACATGTATTAGAAATAGATGCAAAATGAACAAAACATAATTACAAAAATATAGTATTACATGTATTAGAAATAATCTTCATTATTGGGATTAAATTTGGATCATAGGTCTCGTCATCACTATCAACATTGTCCAAATCATCAACACTATCCAGAAGGAGGAATGTTGTCTTCATTGTCATTGCCTAAACGTAATCGCTCAAGCATTTGTAAGTCCTTCACATTTCGCACCTCGTCTCCAGCGTCCTCGTCATCAACCCTTTCATTGTCTACTTCCATTCCTATCGCCCGGTTAAGTCTATCTCAAACCTCCTTGTAGCCCATCTTCTTGAAAGAACTCTCCATCATATGTGTTTGGGTTGAAGTTGTAATCTTCATCGTTTGGGGACGGAGTAGTTTATTGTGTGGCGATACCTTGTGCACAATAGCCCAACCCTTAAGATGCTCTTTGTCTTGGCACGCGTATGGCGTATAATAAACCTAGGCGGCTGTTGAGCCACAATGTAGACATCTTTTCTGGATAGAGCGGAATCTGTCGAATCTCGACTAGCCCAAGCTTAGGGTTCGTCTCGTTACTCCAGGATGAAACCAGTGGCATTTGAATATGATAGGATTAAGAGGTTTGGAACCATAAAATGGAAGTTCGTAGATTTCTTCAATTCTTCCATAATAGTCGAGGCCATCAGTGCCGGGCGTAAAAACTCTGCTGTTTGTGGTTTTTCGATTGGGCCGACTCTGCTCGTAGCTTGCTGTGTGAAAAAGATATCCATTCACGTCATAACCGGTAAATGACTTGACCCTAACGACACGTACCGTTTGCAACTGTCTCAACTCGTCACTTATAGGCGATCGGTTTGGGCACGCAAGCTCAAGCGGGATAGATCGTTATATTATTCGAACGTACGATCAACTTGGAATGTCGAACTAAGTACGAGCTAAATTGGACAGTACCTTCTGTTTGAACCAAGAAATGAAATCGGGGCTCCCTGGTCCCGCACCCTGTGAAAGAAGGGTATCAGTTTCCTGCGGGGTAGGATCCCTTGATTCATGCCAGGATTGATGAAGAAATTCCCTGTACCAACGAGAAACAAGGGGGTTGGACGAAGAAACAAGGAGTGACGGCGTATTGAAACAAGTTCGTTGAGAACTTACCCAATGAACGGCTGCACCTCGACAAGGTTGGTCAACACATATAGCATGATACTGCGCCACTCTTCATTTTTCAATTGCTTAGTGGTCGATGCACTTGCGCTTCCGAGTTGCCCTTGGAAAAGGCTGAGGTTCGATTCATTTTCGCCAGCATTGTAACGAGGGGGTGAAGTATAAATGCTAGGAAGGTTCTCAGTGTAGTATTTCTCTGTGAAGTTTGACACCTCCTCCAGAATGTATGCCTCTGCAATGGAAGCCTCAATTTTGGCTTTATTTCTACATTTTTTGTGAAGAGTCTTCAGACATCTCTCGATTGGATAGCACCAACGGGCCTGCACGGGCCCCCCCATACGTGCCTCATACGGGAGGTGCACAATCAAATGCTGCATCGCCAAGAAAAAGCCGGGTGGAAAGATCTTCTCCAACTTACAGAGCAACACGGGTGCCACTTTTTCCAAGTCATCAATGACGGTCCGAGATAGCTCCTTGGCACAAAGCTGGCGGAAGAAATAGCTCAACTCTGCCAGCACTTGCCAGACATGCTCAGGGACATAGCCTCGAACCATCGCCGGAAGAAGCCGCTCAATCCATATGTGGTAGTCATGACTCTTCATCCCGTTGATTCGCAGAGTGCCTAAGTTCACTCCCCTCTTCAGATTCGCTGCATACCCATCAGGGAACATTAGCATCTGGATCCATTCAAGTACTTCCCTCCTTTGGTCCTTTTTCAAGACAAAATCGGCCTTAGGCCTTCTCCATGTCTTGCCGCGACTAGGAGGCTGCATCTCTTGATTTGGTCTATCGCATAACGTTGCCAGGTCCACTCTAGCCTTAGGGTTGTCCTTAGACTTTTCAGTGTCCATGAGTGTTGCCCAAAGTGCCTCGGCGACATTCTTTTGATGTGCATTACATCAATGTTATGTGGCGGAAGAAGGTCATCGAAATAGGGAGCCTCGTCAAGCCCGACTTATGAGTCCACATATGTTGCTCACCATATCCCACAAAACCACCTTCTTGATTGGGCACGAGAGCATCTATGTGAGCATGAACCTCGGCACCGATCATCATCCATGTGCGAGTGGTCATCACTCACGACACCTTTCGTAAAGTTCTTGATGTCTTGTGCGAATGGATGGTCAAGAGGAGGAATTGGCGATGTCTGTCGAGCGATGAGTACTTGCCACCCTTGTGCAACCAAATGAACCTCACACCTTCCTTGCATATTGGGCATGGGAACTTCCGTGAACACACGGTATGAGAATAACCGTCGCCAGAAGTCATGCGAGGAGTAGTGGTACCAAACGTGCATTTTGAAGCTTGTCTTTGTAGCTCGGTCGTATGTCCATACCCCTTCGTCCCAAGCACGGACCAATTCATCAAACACGGGCTCCATGAACACACCCATATTACTCCCCGGGTGTCCAGGAATTATCAATGACAAGAATCGTTATGTTGTTGAAAGGAGACGGCGGGGATTGAGGGGATAACGAACACGGGCCAACATGTGTATGGGGCAGCCATCAGTCCATAAGGATTGAACCCATCTGTTGCCAGCGCGACACGTACATTGCGAGCCTCATCTGCTTTCTCACGATGTTTGTCATCAGAGCGGGTCCATGCTTCACCATCGGATGGATGTACCATCTTGTCAGGATTGTACCGTTTGCCATTTTTGTGCCATGTCATCTGTTTCGCGGATTCCTCGGTCATGTATAGCCGTTGGATCCTCGGTAGGAATGGAAGGTACCGTAGGATTTTCACGGGGATCGTAAGCTGCCTCTTCTGGCCATCACCAGAGTCTACCTCCAGGTACCTGGAGGATTTACACTTTGGACAGTGCTTTGCATCCTTGTGTTCTTTCCTAAATAGGACGCACCCCTTCGAACAAGCATGTATCTGCTCATACGGCATCTTAAGTGCACGAAGGAGTTTCTGTGACTCGTACATGCTCTTTGGCAGAATGTGGCCCTCCGGAAGCAGGGTGCCAATCACGGCCAACATCTTATCGAAGCCTTCTCGACTCAGGTTTAACTCGGACTTCAACCCCATTAAGCGTCCAATGGCATCCAGTTGAGACACCGTTGACCGATCGTGAAGGGGTTTCTGTGCCGAGTCCATCATGTCGTAGAACGCCTGTGCGGCTGCCTCCATCTCCTCCTTCTCACGTCCCTCATCGAACTGTCCTTGGTGAAAGTCATCTAACATGTCTTCTACCCCGGCATCAGCATCATAAGCCTCGACGCGTGGTCTCACCACCTCCTCTCTCATACGATGGGCTTCACCATGGTGGACCCACCGGGTGTAGTCCGGCGTAAATCCATTCTTCAAAAGATGTTTACCCATGTCCACCTTGTTTACCATTCTCCTGTTTCCACATTTCTTTGCAGGACACAAAACTAGACAATGTCCTTTAGCGACCTTGCCAAATGCACGGTTCAAGAAAGCATCGGTCTTGTTCATCCATTCCGTGGTGTAATCACTCGACTTCTCGGCCGTGTACATCCAATGACGGTCATCCATCCTCTAACATATGTATCACGAGTAATGTAACCATCAATTGCATCTCGGAGGCGCCTAAGCGGGTTCGTGATCTCGACCATGATCTTAAAAGAGGGGTTATACCTAGGGTGGCGGTGGAGTCGGGCTAAGCGGGCCGTGGCGGGTCGGTGCGATGGCGGCGGACATGCAGGCAGAGACGCAAGACGGCGCGGGAACTCCGACTTCGGCCCGGCGGGCTCTTTCTGCAAAAATGGAACAAAATATCGTCATTTAAAAAAATTAGCAGAACCTCCCCTGCAGTGAGGTTTCCAAAACTGCAAAAACAACAGCACGATGGCCGACAACCACATATACAACCACAACCACAACTACACCGCCACAACCACCACGCCACCTCCTCCACAAGCACATATATCAAGGGAAACCATATAGTTTAATTATGAAGTCATGTACTACTACTACCTCTACCACTACTTCTACTACTACCGCTTCTACCTCCACCACCACCACCTCCACCTCCACCACCACCACCACCTCTACCTCCACCACCACCACCACCACCACTCCACCACCGTCAACCGCCACGACCACCACCACCACCACCTCCGCCACCACCACCACCTCCGCCACCACCACCACCGTCAACCACCACCACCACTGCACAGCAAGAACCTAGGGAGGGAAGGAAGGCCATACCTATGTCGCCGGTCTTTGGCGGGGATGGGTCGCCAGTCTGTTGCCCGTGGGCGGCATGGCCGGCGGGGAGGGCGACAGCGGCGTCTCGGGCGGCTGGGGCCTCCTCCTCCTCCTCCTCGGTGGCCTTGGCTTGGCCGGCCGCCTCCTCCTCCTCCGGTGGTGGGCTTGAGGCGGCCGGGCCTCCTCCTCCTCCTCCTCCTCCTCCTCCTCCTCCTCTGTGTGTGGGTGTGGGTGTGGCGGCGTGGGCAGGGGCGGGCGGGGTGTGGAGGTGGCGAGGGCGGGTGGGGTGTGCGGGCGTGGGGTGTGCGTGCGGTGGCGGTGTGTGTGTGTGTGTGTGTGTGTGTGGCGCGGCGCGGTGTGGTGGTGTGGCGGCGGGTGTGCGTGTGTGCGTGTGTGTGATGTGGCGACTCTAAGTCATAATGAGAAGGTTTGCCGAGTGCCGCGATCCGGCACTCGGCAAACAATTTTAATTTTTTATTTTTTAATTTCTTTGCCGAGCGTCGGATCAGGAGGGCACTCGGCAAAGAGCCAAGTTCGCCGAGTGCCCCTGATACGGCACTCGACAAACGTTAATTTTTTTAAAAAAAAGCTTTGCCGAGTGCTCCCCTGGCACGGCACTCGGCAAATAGGAAATTTTTTAAAAAAATAACAAAACCCCTTTGCCGAGTGCCAGCTGTGTGGCACTCGGCAAAGACACCCTTTGCCGAGTGCCGTGGCCTGGCACTCGGCAAACGTTTCTTTTTATCCCAGAGTGCCGTGGCCTGGACACCTTATATCCCAGATGGAGATGTCCTGGTTTGAAAGCAACGTACGTGACAACGTGCACGAAACCTTCTCAAATTTTTATCACAGCCTCCACATATGATATCATGACATCTCCACAAGTTTCATAATTTTCAGACTTTGTTTGCTTTTTATAGAATTTAAAAACACTTCGCCCGCAAGTTCACGGTCATGTTTCGTCAACAAGATGTCCGAAATTTCGGGTCCGTTCCTGGATACGGCCTCACACTACACTCAATAACATGACTATCATTTTTTGAATCATTAAATTCCATTATTCGATGCACGTGCAGTTCAAATTTGCATTTTCCGAAATAATTATAGTAAATGAAATAAATTAACTAAATATAACAAAAAGCCACAAAAATGTACCAAATTCTAACATAGAGTACCTGGTACTGTAGGAGGGCTGCACAAAAAATTTGGAGGCCAAAAAAAAAAAAAATTTTGCGAGTGCCAGGGCCTGGCACTCGGCAAAGATTTATTGTGCCGAGTGCCAAACGGCCGGCGCTCGGCAAAATTTGACGTCGGGCGGGAGCCGTTACCTCAGGCCGCCTTTGCCGAGTGCCCTCCTTTGCCGAGTGCCTGGCACTCGGCAAAGCGTGCGTTTACCGAGTGTTATCATTTGCCGAGTGCATGGCACTCGGCAAATATGAATTTGCCGAGTGCAGTTCTTTGCCGAGTGCGGCACTCGGCAAAATAGCTCTTTGCCGAGTGCCCGATATTTGGCACTCGGCAAAGAGTTTTGCACTCGGCAAAGACGCTGAGTCCGGTAGTGTTTGTTGTAAAAAAAAACAAACTAAAACCGTAGATAAACGAAGAGGGAAAAAAAGAACTAGGAGAGAGAGAAATTAAAAAGCCCCAAAGTTAGGATAGGGATAGCTAGCCACATATCACGAAGACAAAATTTCTGTGCGTACTACTAAGGACTTATGCTAAGAACTCCACATTTTTCAGTTCGAGTACTAAGGTGAAAACAAAAAAAAACTTTTGTGCATTTTACCTTTTACTTGACACGAACAGTAGGTGGAGACAAAGCTCGTGCTTTGACAATGTCTGTCAGACTTGTAAATTTTAAGAAAGGGACAGCAGTAAGCCAGTGCTATTTTAAGCTTAGCACCCGAAAGTCAAAGGCAAAGAACTTCAAGAACCAGTGCTATTTTAAACTTCAATGAAGCCTTATCTCCCCCAAAGCTCGTTCTAGTTGCAGGAATGCGGCTCAAAGGTTGCGTTCCTCAGAGTGCTCGGCACTTTGTATTTGGATGTCAATCAGATACCAAAACTTGGCTTCTTAATGCTTAACGATAATGAGCTTTTCTGGTGAAATAGCAAAGCAAATAGGTGAACAAAATAATCTCGTGAGCCTAAATTTATCAAGCAACCACCTCGTTGGTCCCATCCCCCGTGAAATAGGATATCTAAGTAACTTGGTTAAATTAGATTTGTCAAACAATAGCCTTATTCGTTCAATATCATTCATTCTTGCGAACATCAGCGTGCAAAATAAGTTAGGTATGTACAATAATCAATCTTCTCGATCTATCTCTAAAAGTATGGTAAATATATGGCAAAAATAAAGACAATATCACTATGCAACAATTACTTAACTGGTTCCATTCCACAGGAAATTGGAACTTTACTAAACCTACAAGAACTGGATTTAAGTGTAAACAATTTAGTAGGTTCAATTCCACACAATATTGGAAACTGAACGAAGCTCACTATTTTGTATGTTTGGGGCAATAATCTTACTGGGCAAATTCCTCCAGAAATTGGGAACTTAGTGAACCTCAATGCCCTGTATATTTCGTATAATAACATTTCAGGACAAATTCCTCAAGAAATTGGAAACTTACCAAACCTTGAGTCTTGGGACTCAATCAGAACAAACTCATAGGTTCCATTCCAAGAACCATAAAAACTTTTACCAAACTAAGTAAATTGTATCTTTGGGACAATAGCCTTTCTGAACAAATTCCTCGAGAGATTGGTAACTTAGTAAACTTAAATGGCTTGGCACTCCAAAAAAACACACACAGATTCCACTCCAAGCAATATAGGCAATTTGACTAAACTCACTACCTTGCATCTTTGGGATAATAACCTTTCCGGATACATTCCTAGAAAAATTGGAAAATTAGTGAACTTAGAAGTTCTAGCACTATCTATTAACAGGCTAACAGGTTCCATCCCAAGCAGCATTAAAGCCTTTTCAAAGCTCAAACAACCCCATCTACAGGATAATTAATTCACCGGATCAATTCCTACTGGAATAAGAAATTTGGAGATTCTTCACGTAGCTAACAACAGTCTCTCCGGTAGCTTACCGCCAGATATATGTGTTCGAGGTCAACTACAGAATCTTACTGCTAATGACAACAAATTGAAGGGACCCTTGCCAAAGAGTTTGGTAAACTGCACCAGCTTAATCAGAGCTCGTATACAAGGAAATCAGCTAGAAGGAGATATATCCGAGCTGGGATTTTATCCAAATCTTGTGTATTGTTGGAGATATTTTAGTTTAGATAAAAGTTCAAGTCGTGTGTGAGTCGGACTCAAGTTGTGTTAGAGTCGTACTGTAATATTTGGCACTATAAATAAATAGCATGACACGGAAGAGCAGGGGCTGTGGCGGCGCAGGCGGCAGCCAAGGGCGGTGGCAGCAAAGTAGGGTGGAGGTGGAGCCGCGGTCGAGGGAGAAGCAAATGGCGGGGGTGGGTCGGCGGTGGAGGAAAGACAAAGGGGATCTAGTGGTGGAGAAGAGCATCCGGTCGGGAGGAGGTGGATCTGGAGATCCGGCGAGACGGCGCTCAGGATCTGGAGGAGATATGACGGGAGGCGCTTAGGGAAGGAGGAAGAAGGCAGGAGAAGAGCCAAAGACGAAGAGGTGATGTGCTCGCTTGCTCGCAGGAGGAAGGAGAAGAGCTAAAGCCAAAGAGGTGTTGTGCTCTCTTGGGGGGGTGGCTTTCGGAGGAGAAGGAAGGAGAAAAAAGGAAAGAAAAAAGGAAAGAAAAAGAGAGAGGTGGGATCTGGTGTGGAGGACCCGATTTGATGTGGAAGTGTGATGATCTGATCCAATGTGGTGGGTCTGATGTGGTGTGACAGGATATAGTGTAGATCCAGATCGGTGGAGGATCTGTTGTGGATCCAAATCGGTGGATGATCTGGTGTGGCTGCGTGTGTTGTGTTGGGGAAAGGAGAGAGAGGATGGTGTGTTTGCTGAGAGTTTTAGTTACTGTTTGCTTAGTGGTGACAGTATCAGAGGTTACAACCAAAGATATGGAAGATAAGGGGAGAAGACTTTTCAGTGGTGCTTTGGTGGTTGCGCTGATGGTTGAATGGCTCCTCCACAGGTGTGACGGCCGTTGGTGCTGGGTTGGATCGATTTCTCCAGCCCAGATTCGACTGTGCGGATGAGGCCCATAAGCCGATAAGCCAGGCAAATGTCGATGTTGCGACAACATTGCTGCCATCTTGGGCTAGAGCTTTTTGTTGGGCCGAGAAGACCTCTAAGTATGTCGCTGCCGCTGCAGTGATCGAGTCACCTGAAGAACTGATCAAGCATTATAAAGGACGTGTAAATTTATGTCGTGTTAGGTTCGGAATTACACCACAGATCTGTTCCATGTCTATCCCTTTCCTTGAATTTTTCCACAAGTACCTTCCGGAAATAACCAATGTACAACTAGAGCACACAAAAGCCTTGGTGCTTGATCGATAAAGCCATCCAACATAGAGGATTAGAATCAGGCTAACATTTTTGCCAGTCATACGCCGAAGTAACTGACCAGCCATGTTCTGCCAACATCAACTATGCACCACGTCAAGCTTGAAAAATTTACCATCTTTACTATTACTAATTGAAGGCTAGCGTAGAAGCTACCGTATTAATCCTAAAAGGTAAAAGGCTAGAAATTTCTATTGTCTTAAACTTTTAACAGATGTACTCCCTCTGTTCAATAATGTATGACGTTTTGGACATCGGCACGGTCTCCGATACCGAACTTTGACCATTACTTTTTATATGATTATGTTAGTAAACAATTACAAAATTATTATATTATGGAAATATTTATCATGACAAATCTAATGATACTATACACTCATGACTAATCTAAATAGCTTTTCGTATATTATTAATCAAAGTTAGGTTAGTTTGATTGCACACTTTCTAAAACATCATACATTTCTGAACGGAGAGAGTAATTTTCAACCGGTGATTTTCGATGGGTGAATAGCGTTAACATCATCTCTTTTGGGGCCCTTTAATTATAGCCATTTCAAATGCTAAAATTTTAGCCTTTTCCGTTGCCATCAGTTGGGACTATAAAAAAATGCATTGGTTGCTTTTCAACAAGAACAAGCATGTCAATTCAAAAAAAAAATTTCAAGATCACACAAAAAGTTTTGTGTGTCTTTTCATTAAGTGAACAACAATAGAGGTATAGCGACACTAAAAGGGCGGATATTGAAGGCCCCTTAGCAGATTGTTAAGAGTTCATTGATAGACTACCACAACTACACAGCCTCGAAACCTAAGTTCTGGATCTGCGACACTCCTGCTAGATGCAGTAGGGAGGCTTCCTCTAGGATGGAACGAGCCACGTCTGTCGCCAGAGAGACATCGTTATTGACAGGGTGGACCAGGACAAAATTTTAGATAGGGCGGAGTTGCAAGCATGAACCAAGGATCCCTGGTTGCCTTGCCTCGCCTACTCGCCATGCGCCTGACAGCCTAAGCCCTTGCCAGCCCTCACGTGCTCGCCTCACCCTTGGCCGCCACCCAGGCGAGCCCTTGATGGCTTGCCGCCCGCCCTCGTGGTGTGGCCTCGCCCCCTGGCCGCCGCATGCCCACGCGTCACCTCGCCCACCGCCGCTCGCTACTTGGTTAGGGTTAGGGGAGGAGAGGACTTAGGAGGCATGAGTGAGTGAGGAGCAGAGAAGGCCGCGAGTCTGTGAGGAAAATGGGGTGCGGCTATGGGCTATGGGTAGTGCCTTCTAATGGACTAGCCAGTCTAGGCCCAATTGAACAAAGCCCATGAGGCCACAATCATGAAGTAGCCTTCTTTTCAACCTCCGCTCGGCACTCAGTGCTGCAGCAATTTCCTCCTCGCAGGCTGTGGGCTGCCTGTGCCATGGATGCTAGGACCTAAGGTCTGGCCATGTGGGGGGTCCAACTGGAGGGGAGCTCGGCCGGCCGCATGACCATGCCCGAAGGGAGGATCCGCCCCTGGTTATTGAATACCCTCGCATTTCTCTCCTCCCACAACTTCCAGCTTCTAGGCCACAAAGATTATTGCCAAAGCCACCTAGCTCCTATATTACAATTCCATGGATTTTTAGATCTTGAATTGCAAGGGAAAGCCTAAGATTTGTTGATTTCCATCCTTTCCATAGAAATTACTTTTCGATTAGCCCTTTTTTTTTCCATTGTTTCTCTATTCTAAGCATTAAGTAGAAATCATCCTAATAAAACACTTGCGTAAAGCCAAGAAATGATCCTCATATGACATACTACTGAATGCTGATGATGCATAATCGCAAAAAAAGAATACCAATGATGTAGTTACCACAACCAACCGTTTCCTAATAACCCACTTTCAGCATAAAACGTTATACTCTTAGTCTTCCTTGCTCGCTCTCGCGTGACTACCGACCAGGGTGGCGCCGCCGCTGCAGACAGGTTTACCCCCCCCCCCTCGCCTAGTTGTAGAGGGAGGTCGAGGAGGCGGTGGCCCAGCGATGGGCGGTGGTGGAGGGAGGCACGATGAGGTGGCCGCGCACTGAATACTAGGTTGGGCGGGGTGAGGGCGGCAGGGGAGGGGGAGACGGCGGCGTGGCGAGGTCGCCTTCGTCCACCGGTGGGGGAGGAGCTCGGAGCTACCGTTGGTGCCAGAGAAGAAGGCGAGGAGGGCGGCATGGGAGGGGAGGGGAGCAGTGCTGCTGGTGGAGTTATCCTGTTGCAACGGATAGCCTGAGCTAGCAGCCAACAAATTTGGGAACCATTGTCCAACCATAAGTAATGCATAAACAAATACTCCCTCTGTTCAGAATTGTCCGATGTTTTAGAAAGCGTGCAGTCAAACTTGTCTAACTTTGGCTAATAATATATGAAAAACTATTTAGATTGATCATAAGAGAATAGTACCATTATATTTGTCATGATAAATATTTTCATAATATAATAATTTTTTGATTTTTTTACTAACATAATTATATGAAAAGTATTGGTCAAAGATGAATATTGGAGACCGTGTCGACATCCGAAACGTCATATATTCTTGAACAGAGGAGTAAATTGTTTCCCAAAGATTTACCGAGACAAAGTCATAACAAACGTGCCGCACTGTCATTGACGAGATGCCAATCTCCAGGCGGCTCCTCTAAGCAGCCGAGCCAGCCGCGCGGTCCCCTTCCGGTCTTTTGGAGGAGTGCGCGCAACGCACGACGCCATGGGCATCCACGCACCGTGGATTGGAGCGGCCGGAGCCGCCGTGCCATGTGCGCATGCGAATGTGGAAGTGGAACTAGGTGTGTGGACGGTGGTGGGGTTGGACCAATTTTTCTAGCCCAGAGTTGGCGACCGAATGCCCGATAGGCCCAGCTCATAAGAGGTGAGGGTTACTACAAGCGCCCGATTACGTGGTATGTCGGGCTAGAGGTTTCTTGTTGCTCTGCGATGATGAGTTGGCATTAGTCTCATAGTCTCACCGGTAGAAGATGTTGCGGCCCATACAATTATTTCGCAGTTCTTTAGAATTTTTCTGAACATATTTGCAAGTATGATCCGGTGTTAGATTCTAGCGGACATATGTATTTTCTCACAATAGTTAAAAGTAATCTGTCGAAACAAGCCCTCGTATATAATCTTCACTGAAGAGTTGGATCAAACCAACTCTGAAATTGGTGCTTGAAGAATTCTACCGTTATAATGGACGGGCTGAGTGGACAGTGCCACAGTGGAGCTCTACCAGACTTAACCATATGTGATAATTCACAGACGGTTTTTCATAATAACCGTCTATGATAATCACAGGTGTCACAGATGGTTATTATGAAAAACCATCTGTGAATTATCATTTACGGTTTTCTTTACAAACCGTCTATGATAATTATGTATCACAAACGGTTTCCAAAGGAGGAACCGTCTGTTATGAGGTGTCCAGTATAGCCTGTTTTGTAATAGTGCTTATCACGCACAGACAGTGTGACGTAGGAGCATTAGTACATTCACTAAACGAAGCATGGTGGACTGGAATGAAAGGGATTTTATTTAGTCATGTGGACCTAAGAAAATATGATTAAACGATTAGGAACAACTAGGTGGTAGAAGAATTCAGCAGCCTGCTATTTACGACACGGCAAACCATTGCTTGTCACAGTTGCCATCAGAAAGGAACTGGGTAGTACTACAAGGATCTATTATTCGGTTGAATGTTCAGCAACAACAAAGCACGTTCAGTATCTTGAAGCGGATCAGAGGGCAGTGCAGACGCAGTCCGGTAAGGACTGATTATTGAACGTCAGTCTTTTGGGTAATGACAACAGCCAGTAAGTAGCAAAGCACCAAGCACGTTTTTATCTAGAGGATGCTTCTCTTCCTAAAAGAAGATTGTGCCTATTCAAAAGTTCATGACAATCTGAGGTTCTTATATGTAACAAAATATAATCTTGGGTGTTCCAGAATATATACAATTTTTGAAGAAACAAGAGCCACACTCATACATTGCTTTGGCAATATGTGCATAATTTTACGTATCTATCGAATGCTTGGAAACTACATGGGCATTACCGGGTCTTGGTTTTACTGCATTGCCGTGTCAGACATGCTATCCGATCCATCAGCGTATAGATTTGTCGTATTTTCGCGTATAGATTTTGACGACTCCGGAGAGCTTGATCCTTCAGAGGATTTAGAGTATGAAGACTTCGAGCAAGGCAAGTTATACCATTGATCATGTTGATCCCAATATTTTAAATTTATTTAATTCAGTTTTTAAATTATTATTGCATGCATAATTTTATTCAGCTATTTTAATTCCCTGTCTAAATCCTTAGTTATTCCAATTCCTTTGTATAGCCCATTTTGATTATTGTATTATCATTCCCTTGTCACCATTAGATAAACAAAAATTGAAAATAATTATATGCTTAGCCAATGCTTAGATCAAAACTGTGTATTTTGGGAAATTTTAGCCAAATTATTCAAACTTGTTTAAATTGAGTCTATGGTATTGTTTTACCATAGAAAGTTTATAAAATGGTTTTACTTGGAAAAAAAATAAAAAGATGGTTTGGACTTAGGCGAGATGGATGGTTGGTGGGTGCAGGTTTATGCACGAGTTCAATCCGGGTAGGATTAAGGCCTAGGAGTTATGTTGGAAGTCGCCCAAGTCAGTTAAGGACCGGTCTTTGAGTGTATTTTGCTACGCCTTACCGTACCACCACATGTCTGGAATGGGACAGATTTGGCTAAATAATTTGTGATATCTTAGTGTTATTTGTGCCATGTTGTTGTGTGGGTGTTGGTTAAACAGTAGTCCCACTTGGCGCAAGAGGGGGCTTATAGAGGATGGTTAGCCCAATGGAAGCGAAACCTTAGCGGGCATGAATACATTAAGGTAGAGCATTGTAAAAGCTTCATGATAATTTCTTAGTCACACGCATTCGGAAGCGTGTATTGGCCGACATTAAAAGTAAATTATCTCGTGTGGGTAAAGATGTACACACTCTGTAGAGTAGAAAGCTATTCGAATAGCCATGTCCACGGTCATGGACATGCTGAGCAAAACCACTCTAAGTTAGACTTTGTTTTTGGTTTTTAAAATGTTTAACAGATGATTTTAGGATGGTAAATCCTTGTGGTAAAATTGGGCGGTTAGCCATGTGATAGGAGGGTATCCTTCACCATTCATTTATGGAGGTTATCCACTATAAAATTGTCAATTTAAAATTTTGATTTTAGTTATAGATTAAAAATGGCCTTGGAAATTATTATGAATATTTAAACTGAAAATGTTGCTTTATGCAAAATAAACCATGCCAATATCACTTGTTTACTTATGCATGCATCATAATTCTTTATTGGGTGTAACTTGTGAGCACGAAAGTTGTGCTCACTCTAGCTGAATAATATTTATTCAGGAGAAGACTTCTATCAGGATAGTGAGGATCCAAACATTTAGGCCTATGCCCCTAGACGATTGCCTATGGCGCATCGTGTGGCCTACTACCTATTTTCTTCTGCTGTGATTTTCATTATTTGTCCTCAACCCATTTTGTAATAAACTCTGAATTATAATAAATAAATGCGTGATATGATTGTGATGTCACTTTTGTATGACTGTGTACACTAGCTATCCTGGACTAGTGTATGAACACAGATAATTTGGGATCCTTCGTTCCTAGGTTCGACACGAGTCAATGTCAAAAGCTTTGGAATCTATAGAATTAACGACATCGATAAACACCGAGAAATACCTCAAAAATCAAATTGCTCAAAAATGCATGATTTTCCTACAATGATCGGTTCGTGATTTTAGATGAATTTAAGTGAAAGAATTATTCCATTTGGACTTAGTATGTGAGAGTTATAGCAGTTTGAATCTCAGTTTTTAGAAAAATCCAATTCAATTGCAATCTGTTACTGTTCATTCAATTTAATTATTTGGTCAAAATTTGCAGAGCAGTGGGGAGGCAAAGGATTACATAGATGGATATATAATATTAATATAAGACCAAAATAACTTGGTTCATCTCATTTGGAGTTTTTATGAATTAGTTATGAGTTTTCAAAGTTAATAGTCTTTTCTAGTTCAAAAATAAATCAACTTTGGATCATTTTCCAAAAACTATATTTTTCGGTGGCAGAGACATGTTTGAAACCTATTTTAAAATAAAGTTCACTTAAAATGAAAATTATCAAAATTGGTTTCACTGCTTTTGGAGTTAAAATGAATTAGTTATGTATTTTTGAAGTTAATAAAATTTTCAGTGTAACAATAATTCATTTCCGGATTTTATAAATGCATTAATACTTTTCTTACCGAACACTCACCTAGCCGTAGTCGCTGACTGGTGGGGTCTAATGAACAGTGTCATTTTTCATTTTAACTTCATATTTTAATTTTTAACCGACAGGTAGGGCCCGCATGTCATAGAAACGGTCCACGAAATAGTTTGTGGACCGCGAGTCTACGACTGGTTCATAGGGTCCACGACTGTGCACTTAATCCGTGGGACCCACATGTCACTCTCTTATTTTAAACCGTTATTTGATTTCATATTCTGTTCACAGGGCCCACATGTAATACACTCATTAGATCTTTAAGACAACACTAACTACAGTAAGCAATGATTAGCCATTATATGACCGGAGCAACGCCCTAATGAGAATGCTACAGTATTGTCAGTAATCCCACAATACCGAGCTGCGCTCACCAGCGCATTGCCGACGATTCCGGCCACGGCGGCGCGAACCAAGGGCGTGGACGTGTGCGCAATAGTATTGCGCACCTATTAGTGGTGCTCTCAATGGCTGAGCCAAACATGCATGCACATACAAAGCTTTGCAGCGTCCAGAGAAGTAGGTGCCCAAGCATCCACAGGGCTAAGAGAGGCTACCTGAAGCTAGGAGGGGTTCGGAGAAGCTTGGAGGTGGTCAGAGCTGTGTTGGCGTCGGAGAAGATGACAGCGGCGGCATAGTTCACGTGGAGAGGTCGACTGGAGCAAAACCAATAGAAGAGAATGGTCGAAATAGCTTAAAGATCATCAGAGGATACTCTTGTATCAAAGAATCGAAGAATGTATTACCAGATCAAAGTGGGAGATGAACGGTTGTTCTTCGGTCAAAACGGGGCAAAGCTCCAAATTCGCGAGTTCCTATCATGCATTGCCCAAATAAGTTTAGGGGTTTTCAATACCCTACTAAATGATAGGAGATGACACAGAGGATTGAGGACCATACCTCCTGGAGATGAAGATGCTCGGGTGTGGCATTCAGAGCACGCACTAGAGCTGCCGAGGGCACCAAAATGGTCCGAGCGCTACGAGCAAGGACAGGAGCCAGGATTAGCTAAAATGGATATGGCATGGTACTAAGAAGGGAGAGGACGCACAGGATTGAAGCTTACCCGACAATGGAGCTAGAACGAGCTTCCCTCTCCTCGGTCAACAGGAGGAGAAGTGAGGGAGAAAGAGGTGTTCGGAGGGGTTTTAACCCGAGTGAGTGACAACAATGGAGGCGGTGTTAGCTGAGGAAATGCTGGGTTGGCCGAATCGAGCGGTGGATTGACACCGTCGACGGAACATCGCAGAAGCCCACGGCTGCGTGGCGAGCGCGCTCTGCGCGAGCCCGCACGAGGAGGAAGAAAGGTCTGACCAGCGGGACCACCTTGTCAGTGGCACAATGCAGCCCGAGCCCAAGTCCGGTGCGGCGTGGCCACGTTTAGGCGGTTCGGTCCAATTAAGTGGCTTGGGTTGGGGTTGGGTCTAAGCCTGAGGAACAGTGTACGGTTTGACTAATTCTGATTTCTTTTGATTCTAATTTGACTAAGCTACACAATATAGCAAATAAATTCCTAAAAATTTGAAATAAATCAGAGGGGTTCCTGGGAAAGTCTAGTGTTCATAAAAATTCTTAAACCTTACTATTCATGGTTTAATTTGTACAGTTTAAATTCAAACTTAGAGTAGGTCATTGAAATATGTTTGAATTTTACGAGGGTTGAAACTAGTCCCATAAATTTGAGAACTTTAATAGGATTTGTTTCGTTTTCAAATGGGGAGTTGCTTTAGGTTAAGGTTTAATCTTGTAATTAAGATTTTCCAAGTGCAATATTTTATACAAATGATCCAAAAACACAATGCATGCTCATGAGATGCATACTAATTATCGTTAATTAATTTGGGGATGTGATAGCCCTATTCCAATCACTAAGCAAAAGACATCCTACTAAAATGCCCACGTGAAGCCAAGAAATGATCCTCATATGGCATACTACTGAATGCTGATGATGCATAATCACAAAAAAAAAGAATAATGATGATGCAGTCAGCACAAACCAACCGTTTCCTAATAACCCACTTTCAGCATAAGACGCTATACTCTGCGTCTTCCTCGCTCACTCTCACTCTCGTGCAACTGCCGACCAGGGTGGCACCACCACAGCAGACAGGTTAACCCCCCTCCCCACCCTAGTTGTAGAGGGAGGCTAGGGAGGCGGTGGCCTGATAGTTGGCGGTGGTGGAGGGAGGCACGATGAGACGGCCGCGCATTGAATACTAGGTTGGGCGAGGTGAGGGCGGCAGAGTAGGGGGAGACGGCGGCGTGGTGAGGTCGCCATCGGCCGTCGGTACCAGAGAAGAAGGTGAGGACGGCGGCGGGGGAGGGGAGGGAGAACGGTGCAGCTGTTGGAGTTATCCCGTTGCAACGAATAGTGTGAGCTAGCAGCTTCCAACAAATTTGGGAACCGTTGTCCAACCATAAGTAATGCACAAACAAATACTCCCTTTGTTCAGAAATGTATGACGTTTTAGAAAGTATGCAGTCAAACTTCTCTAACCTTGACTAATAATATATGAAAAACTATTTAGATTGTTCATGAGAGAATTGTACCATTATATTTGTCATGATAAATATTTTCATAATATAATATTTTTTTGATTTTTTACTAACATAATTGTATGAAAAGTAATGATCAAAGTTGGATATTGGAGACCGTGTCAATGTCCAAAACATCGTATATTCTTGAATAGATGGAGTAAATTGTTTCACAAAGATTTACAAAGGCAAAAGCATAATAAGCGTGCCGCACTATCATTAGCGAATCGCCAATCTAAGCAACCGAGCCAGCCGCGCGGTCTCCTTTTGGTCTTTTGGAGGAGTGCGCGCAACGCGCGACGCCATGGGCATCCACGCACCGTGGATTGGAGCGGCCGGAGCCGCCGTGCCGCGTGCGCGTGCGAATGTGGAAGTGGAACTAGGTGTGTGGACGGTGGTGGGGTTGGACAAATTTTTCTAGCCCAGAGTAGGCGACCGAATGCCCGATAGGCCCAGCTCATAAGAGGTGAGGGGTTACTACAACTGGCCCGGTTACGTGGTATGTCGGGCTAGAGGTTTACTGTTGCTGCTGCAGTGATGAGTTGGCATTAGTCTCACACTCTCACCAGCCGAAGATGTTGCGGCCGATACAATTATTTCGCAGTTCTTTAGAATTTTTCTGAACATATTTGCAAGCATGATCCAGTGTCAGATTCTTGCGGACATATGTATTTTCTCACAATAGGTGCTAGAAGAATTGGATCAAACCAACTCTGAAATAGGTGCTAGAAGAATTCTACCGTTATAACGAACGGGCTGAGTGGACAATGCCAGAGTGGAGCTCTACTAGACTTAACAGTCTATGAATTATCATTTACGGTTTTCTTTACGAACCGTCTGTGATAATTATGTATCACATACGAGTTCCAAAGGAGAAACCGTCTGTGATGAGGTGTCTAGTATAGCATGTTTTGTAGTAGTGCTTATCACGCACAGACAGTGTGACGTAGGAGCATTAGTACATTCACTAAACGAAGCATGGTGGACTGGAACGAAAGGGATTTTATTTAGTCATGTGGACCTAAGAAAATATGATTAAACGATTAGGAACAAATAGGTGCTAAAAGAATTCAGCAGCCTGCTATTTACGACACGGCAATCCATTGCTTGTCACAGTTGCCATCAGAAAGGAACTGGGCAGTACTACAAGGATCTATTATTCGGTTGAACGTTCGGCAACAACAAAGCACGTTCAGTATCTAGAAGTGGATCAGAGGGCAACGCAGACGCAGTCCTGTAAGGACTGATTATTGAACGTCAGTCTTTTGGGTAATGACAACAGCCAGTAAGTAGCATAGCACCAAGCACGTTTTTGATCTGGAGGATGCTTCTATTCCTGAAAGAAGATTGTGCCTATTCAAAAGTTCATGACAATCTGTAACAAAATATAATCTTGGGTGCTCCAGAATCTATACAATTTTCGAAGAAACAAGAGCCACACTCATATTGCTTTGGCAATTTGTGCATAATTTTACGTACCTATCGAATGCTTGGAAACTACATGGGCATTACCGGGTCTTGGTTTTACTGCATTGCCGTGTCAGACATGCTGTCTGATCCGTCAGCGTCCAATAGCTGCATCAATATCCAATATGCGGGTAACACGAAGCTTACAAAGAGAAAAAAAAAACAAAAAGAAGAAAGCGTCCAATAGTTTACGGCTTCGGCCTTTTACTCCTTCAATGAAATATGGCCTTTTACACACACTTAGCTTACCTGAGTATGAAGGGAAAATACAAACCTGATGTTTATCGCCGATACACTCGGGGTCCTGGACCTCCTGCCACGCATTTCCATTTTTCCATGGATTTGGTTTCGTCTCACTCTAAATTTCTCCATTAGCTACCGTCCTCAACTGAAGTGTAGAAGGATTCACCCAGCAGATGGAGTCAGACTCAGAAGTAACTGCTGGGTGCTTTAGCATAGTTTGCTTCCAGGAGAGCACAATAACAATTATAGTGCGATGATATGAATATGTTGGCTCTTTTAAAGTTCTCATTCAACATTTGATTAGCTATATGTGTGACAAAATATTAAAACTATAAGAAAATTGCAGAAAAACTTTATTTTCTGGAAAGCCAAGTTGAGCACTTCGCTATCCATCAGTTTCCAACCTTTGGTCTTCGTATCCAGGTACTAGCATTCCAGCAAATGGACGACGACTTGACTTCAGAACCTGAAGGATGAGGCCCTACCACATTTCCTAGATTCCACGATATCGTTGAATGTTGATGCGGAAAGCTGATGACATAAGACAAATTTTAGTTGTATATAGTTCTTAAGTTTGTTTGGATTGGACCAGAAAGCTGCCATGCGTTCCATGCCAGTTCTCTATTAGCGTCTTCTCCACAAATAACGAATGTGCAACTGTCGCCTCATAGGGTCTCGGAGGTTGATGGATAATAACTGCCCAACTAAAGACAATGCTCTTGATAGTGAAGACCTCGCCACTTACTCTACGAGAACTTGACCGGTGAGTGGTGAGACTCCTGGTTCCCCCAAATTATACGTGATGGGCGGATGCTATTGATCTGTTATGAATATTAATATTACATGTATATTCATGAGGTGCAATGTGCAATATATATAGGGAGTACAAGTAGATATTACAAAAGAATACACCATACATATATAAGGAAATACAAAATAATTCCTATTGTAACCCCCTCTCAAACTCATGGTGGATCACATACATTGAGTTTGGAGAGAAAATACAAATGTTGCACCTTAGTAGGTAGCTTCGTGAAGAAGTCAGCAATCTGTAACTATGAGGGCACAAACTGTAAATCAAGTACTCCCTCCTGCACCTTTGAGCGAGTGTATGAAGCATCCACACAAATGTTCTCAGTGAACTCATGCTTCACGGGCAATAGTGAGAGCACCTATACTATCATACAAAAGAGTCGTAGGTCCTATCAGAGGCACTCCAAAATCTGCAAGTAGCCACCTCAACCAAGGAACCTCTGCTGTCATAGCTCTCAACTCAGCCTCTGTAGTCGAATGGAAAACTACAGTCTACTTCTTTGTCTTCCAAGCAATCAGGGAGTAGCCAAGAAAAACACAGTAAGCAGAAAGAGAATGACGATCAGAAGGATCACTAGCCCAGGTCGCATTGGAGTACGCCTGAAACTGTAGTGAGTTGGAGCTAGGGAAAAGCAAACGACGAGAGATAGTTCCACGCAAGTAGCAAAGAATACGAAGAATGTGACTGTAGTGAAGATGGGTAGGACGAGCCATGAACTGACTCAAGATATGAACAACATGAGCAATATCAGGACGAGTGCTCACAAGATACACCAAACTCCCAACAAGATGGCGATATGGAGTAGGATCATTAAGAAGATCACCATCAGTGGTACAAAGCTGAAGGGATAGTGTCGAACTCGAGAGCGAAGGATCCCAGATTCTCTGTGATTCATACACTAGTCCAAGAAGAGCTAGAGTACATAGTCAAACAAAAGTGGATAGCATAACCATAAAATGCCATTCACTAATAAAATTAAAGTTTGTTACAAAAGGGGCATAAAGCCAATAAGAAAAATACAGCGAAAGCCAAAGCAGTAAGGTAGACCACACAATTCACCACAGGAAATTGTCTAGGGGCGTAGCCTAGTTGTCCAAGTCCTCAATCTGCTCGTAGTACTCTTCTCCTGATCAACAATTTATTAAGCAAGGTGAGTACAAATGAATGTACTCCGCGAGTTACACCCAATAACAGATTATCATGCATGAGGATCAAAGGATGGCTTATAGGGTTGATTTTGCATAAAGTAAGGTTTTCTTTTTCAATACTTGTTCTAAGTTCCAAAGCAGATGTTCTATAATTAAAATTCATTTTCTAAATTCTCAAGTTTTATAGTCAGATAACATTCACACAAGAGTGGTGAAGGATATCCTCCTATCACATGGCTATCTGCTCAATTTCCCGATTGAATAAGAAATCCGTAATCATTTGATAAAATCTTTTGAAATCAAAACAAAAAATCTAACTTTGCATGGGCTTTGCTTCAGCATGCCCATGATCGTGGACACAGGTAGTCGAAACCTTCTTTTGACCAGTAGTCGAATCCTTCCTTCGACCTGATAGTCGCAACCTTCTTTCGACCAGGTAGTCGAATCCTCCTTTCGATCTGTTAGTCGAAACCTTCTTTCGACCAGGTAGTCGAATCGTTCCTTTGACATGATAGTCGAAACCTTCTTTCGACCAAGTAGTCGAAACTATTCTTCTTTCAACCACGCTGAGTAGTCGAATCCTTCCTTCTTTCAACCACGTTGAGTAGTCGAATCTCTCCTTCTTCCGACCACTCATGTAGTTGAACCTGTGAGAACCCGCGTAATTAAGCTAAACTAATCAACAGTAATCAGTAATTAGCATAAGTAAAATCTCATTAAATAAATGTCAAGCATAATATTAGTAATCCTTTAATCGCATAGTTAACGCTTTGAACTTTATAAGTAAGCAAATATCATTATTCACATCACAGTTTACAACAATTCAATTTCAAAACCGAATTAAAAATATTACAATCCAATGCTTAATTTAGAATTAATATTGTAGCTCTTTTACAAACATCAATTACAAGAATTAAGTAAATTATAGCTGAAGGTGCTTGCATTCATTTTACCGAAGCTTCCTTGTCATCTCATCTAACCACCCTCCACTTTTCCTGTCTTTCAACCAAAAGCTCAAGGAGTTGTTAGTAAAATCAAAAGCAGTAGTGCTAGATAGAGTAGAGGAGGGGGATTGCCGTCAGTTTCCTCGAAGTCTGGAAGGAGTACCATACTCACATAAGTCAACTAGTTCCTTAATCACCAAAATACCCTAATTAACCGAAGTTAATCGGCTCTTGATGATTAAGGCACCCAAGTCAACCTAAGCTAGTAGGCAACTGTTGCTTCTGAGGGCTTCATCATCCGGCGTCGTGAGAGCCAACACCCACCTTATTTCCTTTGCCTAAACCGCATTAAAGCCCAACAATGCATTCCCATTCATTCTCGCCCTCTGTTCAAAACATCATTGGGCCACTGAATCCAACACCCACATTATAATGCCGATCAACCGGAAAGCCCACAGTGGTAGCCACATTGCCCACAGCATCATTATTTAGCCCATATGCATCACCATAGAGAGCAGCCAAGAATAGGAAGCAATAGGATTGAGGTAAATAAGGTTGTGGTAAATAGGAATAGGAAGGCAGTAAATATGAAATTACCACAATGAGGATGAGATCAAACCCAAGTTAGGATAAGACCACCCACAGCCCCAACCCATCCTCATTCTTATCACCTTGGCCACAAGAGGAGGGGAGCAACCAGGAGGAGCCTCACCCACAGCCACCACCCCAGCCAGTGGAGCAAAGGGGGAAAGGAAGGAAGGAGCACCAGCAAGCCGGCACTGCAACTTCTCCCCATCTCCAAAAACCCTAGCAGGAGGTAACCCGACCCACATATGCTTGTTCTAATCATCCATAGTTATCTATCAAATCATCAGACATCAAGATAATCACCCACATCCACCCTCAGTATATTCATTCCATCACAGAGCAAGGGAGGGGTAAAGGATCAGAGAGCAGAGCGAGGTTATACCTCAGTGAGCGTCGGCCAAACCACCCCAAAATCACCACCCATTTGCATCATGTCGAAACCAACCATCACCTGTGTTATGCATCAATCAAGCACCAACAAGCAAAATGATTAAATCAACCAAATCAAGTAACTTTTGGACCATCAGTAAAGGGGGGTTAAGGTGAGGTAGCCATCGGGACCAGAGTCGGCAAGCCGACGGCCGACGGTGGCCGGAGGCCAAGCCGTCGCGCCGGGTCGAGCCAAGGCAGAAGGGGGAGGAGACCGCAGCGGGCCTAGGGCCAAGAGGCGTGGAGGCGTGAGTGCAAGGCTGCACCAGCCGAGCGGACAAGAGGAGGAGGTCCTCGGCGAAGAACGCCGGGCGAAGCCAGCCGAGCGAGGAGGCCAAGCAATGGCGTGGCGGCGCCGGCCGAGGCGAGAGAGGAGGCGACGGTGGAGCCGGGGAGAGAGGAGGTGTTGGAGAGGAGCGTCGTGGGGGAAGCTCCAGGGAGGCGGCGCCAGTGGGGGGCGGCGGCGGCTCCATTAGATGAGGAAGGAGTTGGGGGAAATGAAATTGATGACCTCAGGGGTGTAGTCCGAATGGAATAAAGGGGAAGAGGGTGTTTGTGTGGCCGGTTAGAAAGGATAGGAAATAGGATTAGATTGGTTAGGGTTTTAGTGTAGCAAAATAGATTAAGGTTAGAGATTAGAATTTAAAGTGCTAATTTTTGGATGTATTTAGATTAGACAAATAATCTTGACTCGTTAGCAATCGTTTAGTTGGATTAGAATAATTAAGATAATTAATTTGTGCCTAGTTTGAGAGTTGAAGTTTTTTACTTCCGCACAAAATAAAATCAAATAGATGTTTGAACACGCATAAAATTTACTAGAGTTGCTAATATTCGGTCAGGTGTAGCTTTTCTCGTCGTTCTTTAGATCGTGTGTATTTTTAGTCCTAACCCTAGAGCCGTTATGCCAGAACGACAGTAGCGGGGAGTGTTAACATGGCGATAGCCGAAAAGAGTTTATTAACACAAAAATCCACTAATGAAAAGAATCGTCTAACTAATATACATCTAGTAGCACCAAAATATCACTAAGTATTTACTTAAATATTTATTATCCGTTTCGTCGCATATTTGCAGCAGACGAGCCGACGCAGGCGGCAGTAGTTGAATCGGATTTTATCGACAGTGAGCTTTACTACTCTTTTGAAGGCAAGCTACTCTCTTGTTCATTAATATAGCTATATTAAATGTAAACAGTACCTTATTCTATCATATATGTATTGCATTAAAATGGTTTCTCAAAAACTCAAATCAAATAAATGAGATGAAGGTAAGAAAGATGAGAAAGATGTTAGATATGAAAAGAGATGAGAAATAAGAAATGAGAGTAAAGCAGAGTAATAATATGGCTGGTAAAGGGGGCCCTTGGTCAGGAAGAAAGAGGGCAAGAGGCGGGACCCTTTACATATGGTTATGATATAAGGACAAACAAAACTCTTACTCGATCAGAGGCCGGAAATTCAGTACCAACCATTTTCCCGTTGTTCGACGGGCAGAAAATGCTACCTTGTTACGTGATTTTGCTCTCCACACCGGGTATGTATTTATGTGTGAGTGTGGTGTAAGAAGAGATGCTATAAGCACTAGGTGGAGTGTTGGGTGCGAAGAGGATGAATCGGCCCAACCAACATTACCTGAACTCGGTGGTGGCCAGGTCAGCACCGACGAAAAGTAATGGGTGGAGAAAAATATTCACATAACCTGGAAAACGTTTTGTATTCTGGACCTGAAGTCGCATAAAAGGAAATGCGATGTACCCAGTTTAAAGAGGGTTCAGGATAGCTGTGGGTAAAGTGGTACAAAGCCTGCGCAGTGCTAAATAAATCATGAATTCATGCCAGTCTCCTGGATTGGAGTCTACGGGAACCACTGGGGGTCTATTTTCTCTCCGAGTAATCAAGTAGTCTTTTCAGAATAAAATCTGCAACCTAATGTTTTATGGTTTATTTTCAGAATAAGAGAAGAGGTAAGAATGTTGCTAAGGACGAAAAGTTAGAATCATCATTTGCATTTTAGCTACTAATGCTTGCTGAGTACACTATAGTACTCACTCTTGCTATCTTTCCCTTGCTTAGACCCTAGCTCTGCCGGGAGCAATCCCGAGTGGGAGGAGGGTTTTGCAGGTGCAGATGATGCTACAGGTGAAGAGGGCGTATATGTTGACGAGCAAGGCGAGATGGACTTCTCTTTTGACTCGTGGGACGAGTAGTTCGTTGGAGAGACCTAGATGGCAGACTCAGGGGAATGTGTTATCCCCTCTTTTGTTGTAAATAAATAAGTGTAATTAGAACCTTAGTCTTTTGTGGCTACTGTTGTAATAAAGGAACATTTTCTATCTTATTGTTCTGCTGCGTAACGCTGATAATGGCTTACTATTCGTTGGAGCAGTGTTCTACTGGGCAAACAAATAGTAATCCGTATGCTTAAGTGTGATTACCTCCTGGGTAATGACACGGGGCGCCGTAGAACCCTTCCGACCACGCGGTGTAATTGAACCCTTTTTGACCTCTTGTAGTCGTTGATTAGTACTTGAACACAAAACTTTGAGGACTCTGTTCTCCTCCGTTACAACTCCGATTACAACATTCTTTGTTTCTAAGTTTGTCTAATTCAATGTCTTGCTTTTGGTATTAGTCATATTTAATCTGGAGTTTGTTTGCTATTTCTTGGAAAAAGTATATTTTACAACTTTGAACTATTCGAAAAGTCTGGATTTCAACCCTAAACTACAAAACCGGACATCCTACACCCCCAACTATCAAAACCGTTCATTTTACCCCCCCCTCAACCCAAACAGGGGTGGTTTTGGGTGATGTGGCACTGACGTGTCAATTGTTTTGACATATAAGATTATTTTCGATGACATGGCAGCCACTTAGCAAATAAAACAAAAAATCTATTTACGGGGGCCCGCATGTCATCCTCTCATTCCTTTCTTTCCACTCATGGCCGAACAGCCAGGCTTGGTCCCGACGTCGCTCCTGGCCACCGGCTACCGGTGCCACCGCCTTGGCCCGCTCGCTGCTTGGCTCGGTCTCGACCCCTACACCTCCCTCTGGCTACGCCGCCTGCTCCCTCTAAGCCTGTGCGCGTGCTCGGCCCGTTGTGTGCCGGCCCGGCCGGCTAGGCCTCCCCTCTCCTCCGTGCGCCATCTTCTCCCAGAGCCGTGCCGCCACCTCGGCGGATGAGAGTGGACAGAGGAGTGTGGAGGCGACGAGGCGGAGCACGCGCATGTCAGCGGCGACGACAAGCTCGTTGGGGCAGTGCTCCTAGAGCTGTGCCGCCACCTCCACGGATGAGAGCCCCCACACGGTGGAGACGGCGAGGCACGCCTCACCCTCCTGGACGGTGCGTGTCCATGCTGGGAACTACTGGCCAACCTCACCCATCCTCAGAAGAAGGCATATGGTAGAGTTGTTGCTGGCGATGACGCCGTAGAGGTAGCAGACGTGGGGGCTGTCGGCGACCATGGCGCGGAGAAAGGGGCCCAATAGAGAGAAAAGGGAGATGGAGAAGGAGAAAATAGAGGAGAAGCAAGGCATGCAGGGACCGTGCTTCTTCTCCCCCAAATCTCCAAATCCCCAAATCCCCCAAATCGAGCTGAAACCACTGATGCCGCTGTCGCCATCGCCCCCTTCCCATATTCACGAGCATGGCCTCAGCACGATGAAACTGGTGGTCGCCTTAGCTTAGCCCAAGGTGGCCTGAGGCATGCTGGCACCGGCAGCGGCCATGGCGCGGAGGTGGAGATCGGCGACGATGGTCTCTAGCGAAGGAACATGGCGCAGAGGTGGAGGTCGGCGATGCTTGGCACAAGGTTGGTGAGGTCGTAGGCAGCCTGGGTCGGCTGGTGGCATGGAGAGGGAGGGAGGAGGAGGAGGCGGTGGTGGGCGACGCGGTGGAGGCATGGAGAGGGAGGGAGGATGAGGAGGTGGAGGCATGTAGAGGGGGGCGGAGGGGGCAGCTCGGGGGGGGCATGGAGAGGGGGGCGGAGGAGGCGACTCGGGGGAGGCATGGAGAGGGAGGGAGGAGGCGGCGGTGGCGGGTGAGGCGGTGGAGAGGGATACATGGAGGGAGAGGCGGCGTTGTGAAGGCACGGGGAGGGGAGAGAGAGAGAGAAAGAGGAAGAAAGAAAAAGTAGGACTGACATGTGGGCCCCACCTTACCCAGCAAAAACCACCATCATGTCAGCAAAAACCGCCTCCACGTCAACGAAAACCGGAGGTGGGAAGGGGCGAAGGGTGAAAACAGAACGGTTTTGAGAGTTGGTGGTTGCGTTTTAGACGGTTTTGATAGTGGGGGTGTAGGATGTCCGGTTTTGTAGTTTAGGGTTGAAATCTAGACTTTTCGAATAGTTCAAGGTTGTAAAATAGACTTTTTCCTTATTTCTTTGGTATTTATTTGTTCTCTCTGCTTGTTTGTTCCTTTTTCCGGTTCGTTCGTCCGAGTAGATTTCGAGTAAGCAGGAGGTCCCCAGTTCAATCAAGCACAAGATCATCAAGACTCTTATCTTCACCCCTGGCGAGTCAATACTTTGATCATTCTGAGTCTACATTTTACACAAATTATATTCCTTTAAATTACCAAATTGCATGCTTTAATTCCTTAAGCAATGTATGTTAACTCTTGAGGTAGTTAAATGCCCACTTGTTGATTAATTAACTATGATCCCCATCCATTGACATTTGAATCCGTTATTCCATGTCACCCTAGTATCTATGTGATAATTAATAGTTATAGGTTGTACTTAAGCGACATGCTAGTCTTGCTTAAGTACCCGGGGCATTAAAATGACCCAAGCATCATCTCTTGAAAACATGAAATGATTTGAGGCAGCCGTGGGAGGTACATGACTACAGTTTTGTTTAAGATAAATTGGTTTTCCTTCTCAAAACCCCAAACTGCTATACCACATCTAGGTGGATGGTATATTGGTGGGTGTGGATGTAGCACGAAAATGGTGGGTATGTGGAATGAACCGCCCAGATGGCATTAAGGACTTAATCCGGTGATGACCTCCCATTGTAAAACATATGCAACCACAAGTCTGCAAAGTGCAACTTGGCTTAGTAAAGTCATCAAACCCTGAAAGTCAACTCACTACAGAGGATCGGGGACTATGCAAGCAGCGGATGTGTTCTGGCTTGAATGGGACACCGAGGTATGGTGAAGTTACCAGCTGTGCTAGTCATTGTGGCGAGTGGAGGCCAGCTGCGCTAGTCGTTGTGGTGAACATCCTGCACAATGTATGGACACAACCCCATATGGGTGAGATGATGGAAGGGGCGAGATGATTCGCAAAGTTACTATGATGATCTCTCGACCATATGACTAAGGAATTGTGTGGGGCTACGAGTTGATTATCTCCTGTGGGTACATTGTACAAACCTCTGTAGAGTGTAAAACTGTTTAAACAACCGTGCCTACGGTCAAAGGCGGACATGGGAACTTGTTAGAGTTAGTTCTTTTTCAAAAACATTTGTGGGTGGGATGAAAACTGGTCGGGCGGATGTAACCCTGACCTGGTGTTTTTTCTAGGTGGTCGTACCCAGTGTTGTGAAGTGGTGGAGGTAACCACAACCAAAATTAAGCATAAGGTGGAGGTAACCTTCACTGTATTTTAATATTGCACAACTACTCTCTTTGTGAAATGAATTTGGTTAAAATACTAAGTGATAGGAATTTCTAATATCGATATTTGAAAACATTGCTTTGGCAAACAAAAGAACCCGAGCCTCCCTTGTTAAGCCATGCATTTATAGTATTGCATCTTGTGTGTTGGTTCGCGAACACAGAAGTTGTGCTCATCCTCGCTTTTTCCCCCAACCCTTCAGATCCAGCTGATCATGGAGACTACAACTACTACGAGGACCCCGAGGTCGATGGACAAGGCGACGATGAAGAGTAGTTTAGTTTCGAGTAGTCTTGATCTCGCCTCGGTCTAGTTGGCTCATCGGTACTTGCGTACGACCGGTGTTGTCCATGTCCTTGGTTAATACCAGTCATACACCAATACCCCAGTCGCTTGCGTGCGAAGAGATGTGCTCTGCCCCTTTTGCTTCCGCTGTGGCTTTCAACCAAGTGGTCGAAACCGGCATGTTTTCGCTATTCTTTTGTGATGTAATCATTTGGCCTGCTCGGCCCTTATTGTAAAACTCGACCTGACGTGGTCTATGTCACTCTGATGATTGTAATATACTGGATGGTTTGGTCTTACGACTTGTATGAATTGATCCAGCAATGTGCCTGTGAGTGCTATCTACTGATCTAGGGAATAGCACAGTGTTTTTCATAGAGGATTCAAGATTTAGAAAATCTGAGTCCGACACAAGTGAACCCAATCACATTGCGCAAACAAATGCTAAACAGTTTCCGTCTCCTAATTGCACAATTTGCAAACCCCATAGTTCGGTAATCCTCTTTGCTGTAGACGATCAATAGTCCAGTATTTGCCTTGCGAAGCTAACTAGACGAAGAATTTACACTTCAACCGACGGCGCACAACATTTCCAAATTTGCTTGTAATCTGCTAGTTTTATGGCACCCAGAAAGAAAGCCTCGCACGCTGATTTTATTGAGTACTCATGTGAGGAGGTCCAACGCCAGAGAAGTTTATCCTTCGCTTTTGGCTCAAGATGAATGGCAAATAAGTCTGTTATACTATGATATCCCTTCTTATGTGTAGTAGCCTTAAATCGGACCAGAGTTTGTGAGAAACTGTACGAGTGTGCACGGTATCAAGAATGAAGTAGATTAATCTCGTAGAGAGAATCAAATAACGACGACGAAATAATTACGACAAGAGAGAAAGATTTGGCAAAGCCGACCGCAAATTCCTTAAGCACAACCTCAAAAGAGTATAAGGGATTGTCACTCTCTCGCAACCCTCTCGAATCTTTTAGGACCCTCGGATCCTTGACCTATACAAGAATATAGTACTAAAGAATAACCTAGTCTCTAATCCTCTCGTGTGCCTCTTGCTTTGGATGAGTTGGTTTGTGGTTTGTGTTCTCCATGACCACCCATCATGGCTTTATATAGTGGACCCTAGTTCTCCTCCAAAAGAAAGTAGGAATCCTAATCCTATTAGGATTCATATAGGAATCCTTGTAGCACACTTCTCTAAGTCCTAGTTGATTAGACTATGAGTCACACATACTTAGCAATCTCCACCTTGACTTTTATCTGTTGAAGTCATCATGCTCCTCCAACAACTCGCTCTAAGTCGGCTCCACTTTTTTGTTTTTTCCTCCCACCTTTGGGAGTGCCCCTACCACAGTGGCTCATGCACATGACCGCAACGTGTGTGTCGGTATTCGGGCTAGCCCGCCCGAAAACTCCACATGTGAGCTCCTTTGTTGTGTAGTTTGGTTCACCACACCTCCTGTTCCTACAACCCTCCATGCCATAGGTTTGTACCGTCTCCGAGCTCCACCTACTCGTCGGTACCACATGGTTAGTCCCACCATGTCTTCCATCTTCCAATAGCTTCGCACCTTTAGCTTTGCGTCTGCTAGATTTTGCAACCATCTTTGCAGTTCCCCGCACATAACTGCAGATGAGATCTGAGTACCTACTGTTTATGACACGATTTCCTTCTCCTGACTAGGTTTTTTATCAGACCTTCAATTGGCTACTCTTCTATTATGATTACCAATTAATCGGTATCCTTCATTGCTCCAAATACTTTTCATGACTACCTGCCCTTTGCAAGTTACTCGCATGACTCTACCTCGAAGTGATACCTCACAACCTTTAAGTTAAAGTGACCTCATAAGATACGTATCAGACACTTGGGCTGACTCAATTTGGCCCAAAACGAACCAGCCGGCCCAACTATTTACCAACTTGGCCCGCTTGTTAACCTATCCTGCTAACTGACCCCGTGACCCGAGCAGACCGCAAAGCTTCGACCGTTCAACGCCGCCGCAGCGCCCGCTCGCCCTGCTTCATCACCAACTCGCCATCGCCAGATCCGGCGCTCCCGACGGCCACCAGCGGATTGACGGCCACCGGCGGATCCCGACGCCGCTCGGCTTCTTCCAGTGCTGCCACCGCCGGCTCCTTTCCCTGGTTTGCTTCTTCCCCTTTTACCTTCTTTCATTGCTGCCGCCGCTGGCTCCTTTCCCTGCGCTCGGCAGCGCCATGGGCTCACGGCGCCCCTCCTCCTGGCGCCGCCGCTTATAGCTGCTGGTTCGCCACTACTGCCTGGGTCTGCTGGCCCACCGCCTCCTCTCGGCTCGTCGGCCCCACGCCCTTTCCTGGGCCGGCTCGCGTCGCCCTCGCCGAAGGCGGCGTGCTCCACGTGGCCGCCGCGCCACTCACTCCTTTACTCACTCCCGCCGTCGGCCTTGGCTCAGCGTCGTGCGCCTCCTCGGCTCCGCATCCTGGTTCCCCGGCGCGGCCCTGCTCTCTCGCACCCAACTGGCCCTCACCTCCTATGGCCGGCTTGGCCTCTGGCCGCCGGCCACCTTGTCACTTGTAGACCTGTAGAGTTGTAGTGCACTTTAGTTTCTTGTATTCTCCTCCTTAGGATCACTTAAATATGGTCCTGCTGGACTGTTGTTAGTCTATAGACTTTGTTGAATGTTGATTGAATGATTGTTGCTTGTTGGTTCCACCCTTGTGGATATGCATGGATTATGAAAAATTGGAAAGTGTAATCATGTAATGTTATGTTCTTTGCTGCAGATTTAGGAATTAGGACTTAGAAGATGGAACTGGGTGGTTCAAATTCAAGTGCCGAGTAGCAAAATGTGAAGACTCCATTGTGGAATCATGTCGAGTTGCTAGAGAGGACTCCATTATAGACTTTGTTGAATGTTGATTGTTATCATTTGTCAATTATTTGATGCTTGTTATAATGTTAGGTACTTAGGTGTTTGCTCTTGCATTGTATTTGTTACATTGCTTACTTCACAGGTTAAAGGAATTTTGAATTTCTTGTATTAATATGAAGTTATGCTTTATGAAGAACTGAAAAGACCAGAAACCGAGGATCATCTTTGAGGTACATATTCCTAACATTTTACACTTTCTGTTTGCTAAACACGTAGAAAAGCATTCAATAATACATATGCATATATTATTATTATTATTATATATATATATATACACATATATATATATATATATATATATATATATATACGTGTATATATATACACACACACACATACATACACACACACACACACACATATATATATATATATATATATAGGAAAATGGTATGTATATATACACACACACACAGCCGTGTCCTCGTGTCGCCATTTTTTAGAAAATGGCGTATCCCGTATCTGATACGTGTCGTGTCTGACACGTGTGTCCGTATCAGTGCATCCTAGTCCTCAACTGAAGCGTAGAAGGATTCACCCACCAGATGGAGGAGTCAGAAGTAACTTCACCACGAGCTTTCTCCATGCAACCTGACACCAGAGTGTAGATCTGCAAGAAAACCATTAGTTTACTTGCTGGGTGTTTTAGCATAGTTTGCTTCCAGGAGAGCACAATAACAATTATAGTGCGATGATATGAATATGATGGCTCTTTTAAAGTTCTCATACAACATTTGCTTAGCTATGTTTGTGACAAAATATTAAAACTATAAGAAAATTGCAGAAAACCATTATTTTCTGGAAAGCCAAGTTGAGCACTTCGCTATCCATCAGTTTCCAACCTTTGGTCTTCGTTTCCAGCAAATGAACGACGACTTGACTTCAGAACTTCAAGGATGAGACCCTACCACACTTCCTAGAGGTTAGAATTAGAAATAAAGTGCGCCGGAGGTTAACTTTAGAATAAAATTTAAAAAATAAATAATTAATAAAAAAATTCCCAGTCCTACCAGTACCCTCCGAAATTTTTTTCGGACCGGTAGTGTTTTCCTGCCTTAGAGGTTGATGGATAATAACTGCCCAACTAAAGACAATGCTCTTGATAGTGAAGACCTCGTCACTTACTCTACGAGCATCTACAATAGTTTGTTTCTTAGCTTGTTACTAAGAAGAGAGAGAGTACTTAATCTAATAAAAAGAAACAACTATTCCAATGGATTGTTTTTTAAGCTTGTATCTAAGACTTTAATTGCTACAAGCTTGTTGGTAGGCATCAGGACCCACAAAATGAGTGTTTAGGTAACAACTAAGCTTCCAATAGAGTTTTTGGTTATTTCTTATGTCTTGGTATTAACAATCTGATAGTTTCTTCATGTAGAAACAGCTTTACCTTCTCTCTTCATCTTCTCTCCTTCACATCATCTAAAAGCTGATGTGGCAACCCCTTAGTAACAGCTGAGGTGGATTATTGTAGATGCTCTACGAGAACTTGACCGGTGAGTGGTGAGACTCCCGGTTCCCCAAAATTATACGTGATGGGCGGATGCTATCTAGTGCTGACACTGGGTCTCAAAAAAAGATGAAGTGATGCTGACACTGAAGACACAATGGGCGGATGCTATCTGGATTAGTAGGTTGTTAGGACTTAGGAGGAGACCAGTGGCGGGTGGCGGCAACACGTAAATCAAACTTCTCTGGAAATAAAAAACATTACGAACCAGAGCTTATACCTTCTAGCCATGGAGCCCTTCTCTCCCCTAAAACTCCTCTCACTTACTATACTACTATCCTCATTCCTCACTGCCACTGCCGTGCCATCCCTCGAAGAACAAGCCGGAGCGCTCCTTGCATGGAAAGCCACCCTCCCAAACCAGCATGTCCTGCAATCCTGGGGAAACAAGATATGGCCATGCAACTGGCGTGGCATCAGGTGCGGTACATAAGCAACGCCCCATGTGATCACCAAGATCTCTCTGCAGGGGTTGCGGCTGGGAGGGACACTCGAGGCTCTCAACTTCTCGGCCTTGACAACCTTGACGGGTCTCGAGCTCCCACGCAACAGGCTTACCGGGAGAATTCCTCCGGATGTTGAGCTCCTCAAAGCGCTCAATGCTTTGGATCTGCACGGCAATCAGATAAGAGGCTCAATTCCCCTTGTTTTGGTGAACCTGACAAACCTGCGTTTGTTAATGCTCAACGACAACGAAGTTTCTGGTGAAATACCAAGGCATATAGGTGAACTAGAGAATCTTGTGAACCTAAACTTGTCAAGCAATCGCTTGACCGGTCCTATCCCTTGCGAAATAGGCCACCTAAAGCACTTGGTTAGTTTAGATCTATCTGCCAATAACCTTTCTGGTCCAGTTTCCTTTAGTCCGGCTAACTCATCCATGCAAAATCCTACCAATAACTTTTCATGTCAGTCCGTTCCTGGAGCTACAGTAAAATTAGAAAAACCTAAACATACTACCAATATCCCAAAACAAACTAGCAGGCCCCTTTCCCCAAGATATACTAAAATTAACGAACCTAGAGTACCTAGACCTTAGTCTAAACAACTTTTCAGGTTCTATCCCAAGCAATATAGATGACTTGCGTAAACTCTCAATCTTGTATCTTTGGGGAAACAACTTCTCTGGGCACATCCCTCAAGAACTAGGTTACTTGGTGAACTTAGAAGACTTGGAGCTTAATGACAACAAACTCATGGGTTCCCTTCCAAATAGCTTAGGGAATTTGACTAAACTGACTACCATATATCTTTGGGATAACCAACTTTCTAGCCTTATTCCAAGAGAAGTAGGTTACCTAGTGAACTTAGAAGACTTGGAGCTTAACGACAACAACCTCACGTGTTCCCTTCCAAACAGCTTAGGGAATTTGACGAAACTCACTACCTTGAAGCTTCGGGATAACCAACTTTCTGGCCTTATTCCAAGAGAATTATGTTACTTGGAGAACTTAGAAGAGTTGGACCTTTACGGCAACAAACTCACGGGTTCCCTTCCAAACAGCTTAGGGAATTTGACTAAACTCACTACCTTGAAGCTTTGTGATAACCAACTTTCTGGCCTTATTCCAAGAGAAGTAGGTTACCTGGTGAACTTAGAAGACTTGGAGCGTAACAACAACAACCTCACGGGTGCCTTGCCATTGGGTCTTTGTGCGGGAGGCCGGCTACAGAAACTCATTGCTCATGACAACAACTTGGTTGGACCCTTGCCAACAAGCTTGCTACGTTGCACAAGCCTAGTTAGAGTTCGTCTTGAACGTAATCAGCTCGAAGGAGATATCTCTGAGATGAGAGTTTATCCGAATCTTGTCTATATTGACATGAGCTCAAATAAACTCTTTGGACAATTATCTAATCGCTGGGGTGAGTGCTACAAGCTTACCATGCTACGTACCTCAAACAACAACATTACAGGAGTCATACCACCAAGTATAGGTCAATTATCTCTGTTGGGGATACTTGATGTTTCATCAAATAAAATTCATGGACAAATTCCACCGGAAATTGGCAATCTAACAGCACTGTTCAATTTGAGCCTTGGTAACAACTTGCTCCAGGGATGTATACCGCAACAAGTTGCGTCGCTAAAGAATTTGGAATATTTGGATTTGTCATCAAACAACCTAAGTGGGCCGATACGAGGATCAATTGAGCATTGTTTGAAGCTTCACATACTAAAGTTAAGGCATAATCACTTCAATGGAAGCATTCCTATCGAACTAGGGCTGTTGGTAAACCTACAAGAACTGTTGGATCTAAGTGACAATTCATTCGCTGGCGTCATACCAAGTCAGCTAAGTGGTTTGAGCATGCTCGTAGCTCTGAATCTTTCACACAATGCACTGAATGGCAGCATTCCGCCATCATTTCAGAGCATGGTCAGCCTCTCATCCTTGGACATGTCATACAACAAATTGGAAGGGCCAGTGCCACATAGTAGGTTCTTTGAAGAAGCGCCAATCGAATGGTTCGTGCATAATAAGCAACTGTGTGGTGAAGTGAAAGGTTTGCCGTCTTGCGACATTACTCGAAGTGGTGGACAAGAAAAGAAGTCCAAAGCTATTTTACAAGCTATAATACCAGCTTTTGTGTTTATCACTGCACTAATAGCATGGCAATGTACAAGGAAGAAATCCAACACAAAGAGTGCAAATGAAGTGCAAGTGACTGAGTTGTTTGCCATCTGGAACTTCGATGGAGGAGATGTGTACAAGCAAATCATTGATGCCACAGAAAATTTCAGCGACACAAATTGCATTGGAACTGGAGGAAATGGATCTGTCTATAGAGCTCAACTACCAACAGGTGAAATATTTGCAGTAAAAAAGATTCATATGATGGAAGATGATGAGGAATTTCATCGTGAAATAGATGCTTTGATGTGTATTTGGCATCGCAACATTGCTAAGTTCTTTGGCTACTGTTCTGCTACTCATGGCAGATTTCTGGTCTATGAATACATGGATAGAGGAAGCTTAGCAGCATGTTTAAAGATCAAGGAAACTACAATTGAATTGGGTTGGACGAGAAGGTTAAAAATTCCCAGGGATGTTGCTCATGCTCTGTCTTACATGCATCATGATTGCTTTGTGCCAATAGTCCATCGAGATATAACAAGCAACAATGTTTTGCTCGATCTGGAATTCAGAGCTTGCATTTCCGATTTTGGTATAGCCAAAATACTAAATGCAGATGCATCAAACTGCACAAGGCTTGCTGGGACAAAAGGATATCTTGCCCCAGGTAAAATTTAATAAGTCGGTTACTTTAGTGTTATTATCTATTTTTTTCATAATTTATTATATATGCTTTTTCTTCCACTATGAAATGTTTAGCATTCATCTTTCCAATCACTTTGAGAAGTACTAGTGTATCACATGCTGCACAAATAATGCCACAAATTCACACTTTAATTAATTATAGTTGAAAACTAGCATATCCTAACTTTTATCCACTACACTATACCTGTCTCTAGTCTCTACAACCTATATTAATTAGCATTCATCAATACATGCATAGACAAAGGTTATCAAAATTAACTCATCAATATTGACATAGCAGAGCTTGCATACACAACAAAGGTGACGGAGAAGTGCGACATCTATAGCTTTGGAGTCCTCGTGCTTGAGTTGTTTTTGGGACATCATCCAGGTGATTTCCTTTTGTCCCTCTCGTCCATGGACAAGAAAAGTATATCAATGAAGGATATGTTGGACACCCGGCTCCCACTTCCTGAAGCTGGGACTGCAAGTGGAATATTCAAAGTGATCATGGTTGCTGTTCAGTGCTTAGAACCTAACCCATCACGCCGTCCAACAATGCAACATGTAATCCATTTGTTCTCTGAAGCTGAAGGACTCGGAAATCTTGATTATCTACACATAGACATCGTAATCCCTGCCTATTACTCGTGAATGTTCTTAGAACATTGTTGTTTCTTCCATTCCACCTTTTGATTAGAGATTGTAAATTTGTAATTCATTATTTGTATGATAGTTTGTTTTTTCTTTACCTTCATATCATGTACTATGTTGGTGCAATGCAACATGCCGTTATACTTTAAGCTGACCATTCGTAGTTGGTTGGCACATCAGATTGGTTTGTAAGCAATGTAGAGAAACATTTGTTACTATTAATTACTTCAAAATATTTCATTTGCATCCTCTGTGGCAGGAAGTGATAGCTCATTCTACTGGTGATTTTGTATGCATGAATAACATTGACATCATCTCTATCGGGTCTTCACTTGTAGCCATTTCAAAGTGCTAAAGCTATGCCTTTACCTGTTGCCATCACTTGGGACTGCAACAAAATCCATTGGTCGTTTTTCAACAAGAATATGCATGTTAGTTCTAAGCTTATTTTTCTTTGGCACATTACTGCCAAAGCCACCTAGCTTATTTTCTTTGGCACATTACTGCATGGATTTGAATATCTTGAATTGCAAGCCAACAACTAACATTTGTTGGTTCCCAAATACAAATAAATTTTCTTCTCGACTGATCTCCCCCAATAAACCACTATTTTAAGCGTCCTAATAAACCGCTTGAATGGTCATCTGACACAGTGAAAATACAATTAGCCCAATTCAACCATGTTAATAAACCACTTTCAGCACATAAAGAATTTGGGGGCAGTCATCCAACCATAGCGCATAAACAAAAAGCAATTGTGTCACATAGATGTATCGGATGCAAAGGAATACATTAATTGTCAACGTCAAGCGGCTAAATCTGCCTCGGCATCTCCGAACGGCTCCTCCAGTACCCAGTCGCCCAGTCCCCTTCGATCTTTCGGAGGAGCGAGCGTGACGGCGTGGGCATCTGTGTCAGTGTGGCATGGAGGAGCGGCCAGTGCCGGCCGTGTGCAGGTGGCGTCGTCTGGGTACTAGGATTGACGGCGGCGTCGTCTGGGTACTGGGTTGAACGGCTCCGCCACAGGCGTGATCGATTTCTCCAGCCCATAGTCGACCGTGCGGATGAGGCGCATAAGCCGATAAGCTAGGCTATGTCCTCTAAGTTGACAAATTTAGACAAATGACGTGTAAATTTAGCTCAAGAAATAATATATTAGAAAACTTGTTTTTTTTATTAGATTGAGTACTCTCTCTTCTTTTAGTAATAAGCTAAGAAGATACTCAGTGATCGAGTCGCCTGAAGAACTGACCAAGGATTAGAAAAGGGCGTGTAAATTTATGCCGTGTCAGGTTCGGAATTACACCACAGACCTGTTCCATGTCTGTCCCTTTCCTTAAATTTTTCCACAAGTATCTTCCGGAAATAACCAATGTACAACTAGAGCGCACAAAAGTCTTGGTGCTTGATGGATAAAACCATCCAACGTAGAGGATTAGAGTTAGGCTAACATTTTTGCTAGTCATACACAGAAGTAGCTGACCAGCCATGTTCTTCCAACCACAACTGGGCACCACGTCAAGTTGACAAATTTACCATCTTTTACTATTGGAGACAACTAGCATCCGGACGTCCGATTTAGGACATAGGATCGGACGCCCGGGTGGGTTCAGCCGCGTATAAAAAAACACGCATTTGTTTTCATGCGACGTCGTTTTCTCTGTTAAAGCGACGGCGACGTTTGGTTCCGGTCCTCGATCAATGCCTTGAGGACGTCACCTTCGGTTAGGCCATTTCGCTAGCTACATGCAGTTGCAGTTTACTTGGACGTGCTGGAGCAGCAGGCCGGTATGGGCGTTGGCCTTGTGGTGGGACCTCGCTGCAGGCTAGAAAGAGCCGGCTGCAGCAGCTAGCTAGTATTCAAGTGCATGCAATTAAAACAAGCTAGCTAGCTGGCCAAAGCCGATCATCTATATAGAAGTTGAGTGCATAACTGTATCTGCATCATCTATATCAAAAAAAAATATTGCACACGAGGAAAAAAATTATTGCACAGGGAGAAAAAAATGTTGCATACAAAATTTTAAGATGTTGTATTTTTCTTTGATATGTTTGGGTCTCCAGATATGTTTGTGTGACTGATTGTCTGATAATAATTGTGTTGTTTTGATTCTGAGATGTTGCAAGAGAGCCGGAGGGAAGAATGTTGCAACAGTGGAAAACAATTGTTGCACACGAGGGAAAAATTTGTTGCATACGACGGAAAAAATGTTGCATTAAAAAATCTGAGATGTTGCATTTTTTTTATATGTTTGGCGTCTCCAGATGTGTTTGTATGCCTGATTGTATGATAATAGTTGTGTTTTTTTTTATTCTGAGAATTTTTGTTGCTTGATCCTGAGATTTTGATGTTATGTTGCATATGAGTATTTCATATGTTGCAACAAAAGAAAGAATATGTTGCATACCAATGTTTGATTTGTTGCATCATCTGACTGGACCGTACTCTCACCGTACGTCCGAACCGAAGCAACGCCCATTGAGAAATAACTTACTTCTGCTAGTACATTATTTTGTTGTTGCATGAGATCAGTGCTGCACTTAATTTAATCAATCTTTTTAGTGAATAGAAAGAGAAGTCCTACAAAAGTTAATAGTATAATCTTTTTTTCTAAAAGTCTCCGCGAGGGCCCCTCCATTTGTTAGAAGTTAGAACGTCATATACACGTCAAGGTGCTACATAGTTTTATGAGTTAGTGCAACCTTATTGATTTGATTAGACGAAGTAAAAAAAAAGGCTATGGTGATAAATAAATAAATAAATAAATAAGACTTTGGACCAAGTCCGTAACAATTTATCAATCGATCGATGTATCGTTCCCAACAGCTAGTTCAGTTCAGTAACCTATAGAAAGTAAGTAAAACGTAGTGTGCAGCACCTAATGCTAAGCTAGCTTTGCACTTTAACTATATAGCAGCGGTACGTATCTCGTCTGGTTTTTTGGTTTCGCGTCTGGATGTACCAGACGTACGGTCTATAGCATTTTCCTTTACTATTACTAATTGGAAGCTCTCGTAGAAACTACTATATTAATCTTAAGAGATAAAAGGCTAAAAATTCCTATATTAATTAGAAAAAAAATAGAAATTCCTACATTAATCGGAGAAAAGGAAAAGATCTTGATCATTTGATTTATGTAACATATGCAACCATCATCTTAGATTTATCTGCTAGGTGTCATACATCGGCAAGAAAATAAGAAGTGTTCTATTTAAATAACATGCTCATATGCTAATAGCCAGCCAAAAACAAGTCCTCTTCGGTGAGTTACAGCATACATGCTTAAATAATTTTGCTCGGAAGTTAGTTAAAATTACACATGCTCAACTACGTTTTTAGGGTATATGCACAAGTGCACAACTATGCGGTGCTTGGGCGTTAGCAAACATGGAGTGAAAGCTCACCTTCACAGTATGCGTACAGAAAATTAGCTCCGAAAAATTAAAATTAAAATTTGGAATTTATTGTATATCAAATTAAATTCGAAACTAAAATTCTATCTAATTTATATAAATTTTGAATAAAAAGTCTAAAAACCGCTTGATCTTTGAAGTCATATGCACTAATTTGAATTGATGTCAATTACTGTATAGATAAGAATATTATGGAACTTTTTAAAGTTAAAAGTTATGGAAAGAATGTTTAAAATTATAGATTACTTTAGTGCTGTGTTGCAAGTCCACCATGGCAATTAAAGAAATATAATTGTTCAAAATATATGATATTGATCCTAAATTGATTTGGATTTGTATAATTTCTTCCATAACAAAAACAAATATTGAAAATATCCCTAGCCTGTGCATCTCACAGGTTGATGACTAGTACACTGAATTTAAGTACCACCGTCCCACCAGAAGACTGTAGTTATTGGTTAGACTCTCTATTATCTTATTAAAACAAGGGCTTTTATGTAACGGACCATGTCTAAATCGGCTCTAGCCCACTTTCACTCGGAATAAATCACATATACGCACTAACTTCACTTACGCTTTCGTCATCGCTTTGCGTAAACAGGTTAACACGGGGCTAGTGGTTTGGACTCAAATGGCCTTATATGTTGGTGCTTCTCAAGCTAGATTAGCAAGGTGTTACTAAACACCACACTCATAGGCCACATCATACGGACTCAATTCAACTCATCTTGGGCTGGGTCATCACACACACCCTCAAAAAACCTGATGTACTCGTCGAACCAACATACCCAGACTAGGGTAAATGACCAGGACCTTCCCTCTTGGCACACGTTTATGTGTCCAGTCCGGCATATATGTCATGCCGTGTGTTCACTCATCTAGTTCCACACGCGCCATGCGTGATATGCCTGCACCCCTGACCCGCACGCACGTGTAACCACGAGGGTTGGTTCTAATACCATTTGTAACGTCCTAGGTTCAAATCGGCTATGGCCCACTCCCACTCGGAATAAATCACGCACACGCACTAACTCCGTTTACTCTTTCGTCCTCGCTTCGCGTAAAAGGGTTAAGCCAGGGTTAGTGATTTGGACTCAAGTATCCTTATATGTTGGTGCGTCTCAAGCTAGACTAGCAAGGTAATACTAAACACCACACTCATGCAGACACACTCATGGGCCACATCACATGGGTTTAATTCGACTCATCTTGGGTCGGATCATCACATTATATGTTCACTCTAAAGAGGCTAGAAATTCTCACATTAGTCAGAGAGAAGAAAGAAAGAAAGATCTACACCACTTATTTTGGTGGATATATCCAAATTATAATGATGTAGATTAATTAGATTCATATATGAGAACTACTACAATTGAGCATTATAGTTATCTAGTAAATACAAATCTATTACAGAAAAAAAAACGTGTGTTTTAGAATCTAGCCACACAATTGTGCGGAAAATTCGGCTAGTTTGTTGTAAAAAAAAACAAACTAAAACCGTAGATAAACGAAGAGGGAAAAAAACTAGGAGAGAGAGAAAATAAAAAGGCCCAAAGTTAGGATAGGGATAGCTAGCCACATATCACGAAGACAAAATTTCTGTGCGTACTACTAAGGACTTATGCTAACAACTCCATATTTTTCAGTTCGAGTACTAAGGTGAAAATAAAAAACTTTTGTGCATTTTACCTTTTACTTGACACGAACACTAGGTGGAGACAAAGCTCGTCCCGCTCGTGCTTTGACGGTGTCCGTCGGACTTGTAAATTTTAAGAAAGGGACAGCAGTAAACCAGTGCTATTTTAAGATTAGCACCCGAAAGTCAAAGAACTTCAAGAACCAATTCCACTCTAGCAATGAAGCCTTATCTCCCCCAAAGCTCGTACTAGTTGCAGGAATGCGGCTCAAAGGTTGCGTTCCTCAGAGTTCTCTCTGTCAGGGATGCGGCTCAAAGGTGCTCTGACGCACCGGGATCACTGGGAGGATTCCCCGTAATGTTGCGTTCCTCAGAGCCCGTATTTGGATGGCAATCAGATAAGAGGCTCTATTCCACCTGTCTTAGTATCAAGGCCAAAACTACGCTTCTTAATGCTTAACGATAATGAGCTTTCTAGTGAAATACCAAAGCAAATAGGTGAACAAAATAATCTCGTGAGCCTAAATTTATCAAGCAACCACCTCGTTGATCCCATCCCCCGTGAAATAGGATATCTAAGTAACTTGGTTAAATTAGATTTGTCAAACAATATCCTTGCTGGTTCAATATCTTTCATTCTAGCGAACATGAGCGTGCAAAATAAAAATAAGTTAGGTATGAACAATAATCAATCTTCTCGATCTATCTCTAAAAGTATGGTAAATATGGCAAAAAATAAAGACATTATCACTATGCAACAATTACTTAACTGGTTCCATTCCACAGGAAATTGGAACTTTACTGAACCTACAAGAACTGGATTTAAGTGTAAACAATTTAGTAGGTCGCAACTGCATGTATCTTGGAACCCAACGTGGGTCCACCCTCCACGCTCTCGTGGGCGTGCGCAGCCACAGCGCACCAAGCTCAATCGCCATCTCGCTGTCCTAGGGGAGGATGGTACTGAGGCGGCTACGACGATACGCGTCAATTACCGGGTCAAGAAACTCATACAGCCACTGCGCAGTGTGCCCTGAGTCCGCCATACCTGAAAATTCAGTGCATATATTGTAAAAACTACGAAATATATACATAAAGTAATAAGAAGCGGCATTAATAAAATAATTACCATGCACAAATAGAAGCGAAATTTAAGTTGGGATTATTTGGATTAAGCTATACAAACCTTACTAACCTACTCTGTAATTTTTACAGATATTTTGTAGGAATGTTGCTATATTCCTAGCTTAAAAAGTATTTTCAGCACTAACAGAATAATTCGGCAATCATAATTATGTTAGGATTATTTCGATTAGGCTTTACAAACCCTACTAAGCTATTCTGCAATTTTTACAGTTTTTTAATAGGTATCTTGCTACTTTTCTTGTTTAAAAATTTTATCCAGCATTTTTAAAATATTTACTATTTGCAAATAAAAAAAATAAAGTTCATAATATTTTAATTCAGCTATACATAATCTATGTAGCAACTTCGCATTTTCTTTTGGAAAAAGTCTATTTTACAACCGTCTGGATTCAACCCTAAACTACAAAACTGGACATCCTATGCCCCCTACTATCAAAACCATTTATTTTACCCCCCTCAACCCAAACAGGGGTAGTTTTGGGTGACATGGCGCTGACATGTCAATGGTTTTGACACGTAATATTCTTTTCGATGACATGGCAGCCACTAGGTAAATAGAACAAAAAATATATTTACGGGCCCACATGTCATCCACTCATTTCTTTCTTCCTCCTCTCATTCTCACTCATCTCTCTCTTCACTCTTGCAAAAGGCTCCTGAACACCTTGTCGCTCCTGTTCTCCAGCTCCTCGATGCATTCCTCCAACTCCTCTAGCCTCTCCATCAACGCCATCGTCTCCTTCTCCTCCTCCGATGCTGCCACCGCCTTCTTCATCAAGAACACCAATGCTGCCGTCTTCTTGCAAGAGCACGCAGCCGCGGAGGCTAATGTTGACATGGCTGCCACAATGTTGAACAGTGCTGCGGACGCCACCACCGTGGCTGTGGCCGACTCCATCAGTAGCAGTCACCTCCACCTTCACTGTGCTACCGCCGAGCCCAAGGCGCGAGGGCCTCACACCCTTCCTCGCATTGGCCGCGAGCCATGCCAGCTCCTTCCCGACCTTGCGTTGCGACCTCACCGTAGACGAGAGCCATGTGCTATCGCAGCGGCGGATGGTGGCCAGCGCCTCGAAGATGTCTTGCTTGAGCGTGACGATGATGCAAAGTTTCCTCCTTGATTAGGGATTGCCATTTCCAATTGTGCCTAATTGAACACACGTAGCAGATTAAGAATTAGACTAAATAACTAGAGCAATTAAGTAATCGAGGCTCACCATGAACTCACTAGTGCTGAGGAGGTCGTTGACGGAGTCGTGGCGCGTGGTGAGGAATACAGAGGTGAACTGGTTGGTAGTGTCGATGAGTAGTGCGGCGACGATGGACCTACGGAAGCGGTGGCTGATGACCTTGAGCTGCTTGCGGATGTCGAGGTGCTCCCAGAGCACGCGCTCCACCCCGGTCCTTCCCTCCTCGACCTCGACGAGCAGCGAGCCGCCGAAGTCCTTGAGCCTGAGCCCCTGGAGGAGGCAGATGAGGCAGAAGAGGACGCAGGTGAGGAGGTAGATGGCACTGCGAGGGAGGGGAGGTGGCGGCGGCGGCGAGGGAGGAGGGACGAGGAGGTAGCGGCTAGGGAGGAGGGACGAGGAGGTGGCAGCCAGGGAGGAGGGAGGAGGCGACGGTAGCGGCAGCGGCCAGGGAGGAGGGAGGCGATGGGGGAGGACGTGGGTGGGGGGAGGTGGTGACGAGGAAGGAGGTGAGGGAGGGAGGCGAGGCCGCGATGCGAGGGTGGGGGAGGCGGCGCTAGCCACTGAGGAGGGAGGGGACGAGGCGGCGGCGGCGGGGGAGGGTGTGGGTGGGGGGAAGTGGCGATGAGGAGGAAGGTGACGGAGGGAGGTGGCGGTCTGAAGGTGGGGAAGGCAAGATCAAGAGGTGGGGACGAGGCCGGAGGGGAGGCGGCGAGGAGCCGGTGAGGGTGGGGGTTCGAGCTCGAGTGCGATGGCCACCGGGTTGGCTGGGGGTGGGGGTGGGGGCTTGGGCCGCTGGGGCATCTCGCCTCATGGTGGGAAGGTGATTTGTCTGCTTTGGTGGCAAAGTACGGCAACGTGGGTGCTAAGCTGGATGCCACGTTAGTAAAACTGGAGTGGTTTAGGGCGGAAGGGGGTAAAGTAAACGGTTTGAAGAGTTGGAGGTTGGCTTGTACCTGGTTTTGTAGTTTAGGGTTGAAATCCAGACTTTTCGAAGAGTTCAAGGTTGTTAAATAGACTTTTTCCTTTTCTTTTTTACAATTTTAAGATGTGCCATGCTATTTTCCTAGTTTAAAAAGTATTTTCGGCACTAACAAAATAATTATCGCACACAAACGGAAACCAGGATTATGTTGGGATTATTTCAATTAGGCTCTACAAACCATACTAAGGTACTCTGCAATTTTTATAGATTTTTAATATGTATCTTGCTACTTTCCTTGTTTAAAAAGTGTCTCGAGCATTTTTTAAATATTTATCGTGTGCAAATAGAAACAAAAAATAATGATCACAATATTTTAATTTGTCTCTACGTAATCTATGTAGCAACTCCAAATTTTTTTTACAATTTAAGATGTGTCATGCTATTTTCCTAGTTTAAAAAAATTCAGCATTACACTACTACAAAATGGCTAATATTGGACACCTCATCATAGACGGTTGACCAAAACCGACAGTATTAAATACAATCACAGACGGTTTTGGTTTAGCAGCTGTCTATGTTACTGGCTACGCTAAAAACCGTTTGTGAAGAGATAATATCACTAACGGTTCATGTTGAAAACCGTCTGTGAAGTATCACAGATAGTTCTGAACAAGAACCATCTGTGATATTACTAAATATCACAGACGATGTTTAATACAAACCGTCTATGATAATTAACTCATCACAGATGGTTTGTATTAAAAACCGTCTGTGATATTTCGTTGCCCAGACTTTCAAACCGAAGCGGCGCTGTGACCTCTCAACTACTCCAGATAGGTTCCGCTACCCAAATCCCCTTATATATACTGCCTGCACACGCCCAACTACTCCAGATCGATTTCGTCGCCTCCCATAAATCGAAGCGGCGTCGCCTCCCCCAAACCGATCGAAGCGCCCCGTCCCCCAACGATGCCGACTGCCGCCATGAGCTCCTCCGCCTCCGGTTGTGACGCCACGGTTCACTGCAGAAGGCACTCTTGTCATAAGAGTGCCTTCTGTAGTGTTACCATCGTGACACAATGATGACGCTACCACCGCCTCTCCTTCATCGCCGGTGATATCCCCCATCCGATCCCCTCCCTACTCTTCCTTGATGCTTGGATCGGAAATTACAAAATTGATGGATAGCTAGGGTTTTGGCCATGTAAATCTTGATGCTTGTGCATGTGAAAATTAATTGTTGATGCCTCTAGTTCTTGTGATGATTGATGGATGGCTAGGGTTTCAGCCATGTAAATCTTGATATATGCTTGTGCGTGTGAAAGTTAATTGTTGATGCCTTTAGTTCTTGTGATGATTGATAGATGGCTAGGGTTTCGGCCATGTAAATCTTGATATATGCTTGTGCGTGTGAAAATTAATTATTGATGCCTCTAGTTCTTGTGATGATTGATAGATGGCTAGGGTTTCGGCCATGTAAATCTTGATATATGCTTGTGCGTGTGAAAATTAATTGTTGATGCCTCTAGTTCTTATGATGATTAATGGATGGCTAGGGTTTCAGCCCTTGTTAAAATTCATGTTTTATTGCAGGATGAAGACATGGCGCCAAAGTCTATTGCACGATGGTGATCTCATTCTCATAAATAGGCCTGCTTTGGTTCATCTGCATTCTTTGATTGTGATGTTTTATAGTGAATCAGATAATGTTGATGAACTGAAGGAGGCCTATTTATGAGAATGAGATCACCATCTTCAATAGACAGTATAGCTATCACATATGGTTCTTAACTAGAATCGTTTGTGATAATAGATTATCACAGACGGTTCTTAACTTAGAATCGTTTGTGAGAAGTGTTATCACAGATGGTTAAAAAACCGTCTGTAATGCCCTTAGGATATTACTGACCCAAAAGCACAGACAGTTCAGGAAACTGATGCGGGCATCCTTACAACACATTCTTCTCCTCCACCTAATGCTCAAGATATACGTATCGAGCTGCTGACTGGACCAATTACAAGAGCACATGCCAAGAAACTACAATATCAGGTGAACTTGCTCCTTAATGAACATGTCATTAATTTTAACAAGAATTTTATACTACCCAACGTTTGTACTTTACTTGTTCTCGGGTTTGAGGAAGGAGAAGACGAGCTATCACAGGTGGTACAAGAGTCGGCACCACTATGCCTATTAGTGATTCCATCACGAGTACAAGAAGGCGGGAGATGGGCTCAGTGCTGCCCCAAGTCTACACGTCAAGATCATCAAAAGGAAGTCAGCCGGCCGTTACATGTTCTAGCCAAGCGTCAAGCCTAACATACACATATATTCCTGATCAACTCCACGTTACGTGTACTGCTACTGCTATTGCTACATTTCGAATTAGTGCCATGCAAAAGGCTTCGGCCGTGTAGAGATAGACCACCATTATGCATAAGAATTGAACAAAAAGCTATTGCTTGTTTTTTCGTTCCAGAATTCATGCGAGGATTTCTGAGAGAGAATTAGGCGATCCGTTGTTTGTTCTGTGACACAAGGTCAAGTTTGCTTTTCCGCTGGGAATTGAGGGTTTGGTGATCTCTGCTCGTGGTCTAGCGGTGATCATCCTGGTGTGTGTTGGTGAATATTCGTAGAGCTACAAGTCCGTGCACTGGCACGTGGTGTATAGCTGAGCGTTGTTCGTCGTCAAGTACTATTTATCCATGGTTCTACTCGAGAAGATTGGGCCACCCCATCTTAGAAACCGTCTGTGGTGATGTTTCTGAACCGTCTGTGATGAGCTTTTCTATAGTAGTGTTAATATAATAATTACTGCGCACAAATGGAAACCAAAATTAAGCTGGGATTATTTTGATTAAGCTCTACCTACCCTACTTAGCTACTCTGCAATTTTTACAAATTTTTAATAGGTACCTTGCTATTCTCCAAGGTGTCTTCCTAAGATTACATATTTATTATAAATCGTTCGAGTATTGCAACATAAATAATATCTGCACGATGAACTAAACTATACACGGCTCAAATGATGTACTACATAAAACAGCTCAAATTATCTAATCTATTGAATTCTATGTCGCTATTTTATTTGCTAACCGACAAGGTTTTGAAATAATGTACGAAGTTGCAAAAACATTTACTTGCAAAATGGCCGACCAGATCTGATGCTTCGCCTCTCTCTTCTCCACTACGAACTGGCAAGGCTTCGCTATGTCTCTTCTCCCCCTCTCCTCCTCTCTCTTCTCCCTCTCTCCTCTTTTTTCAGGAATTAAAATGACATTTCCACCGATTTTTGTGGCTTAAATAGCTAGATCCTATCGCCAGTTGAACTGACGATAGGAACTGTCATTTCTGTCGCCATTTCAAGCGCAACAGAACACTTCACCTTGTCAATCGCCAATTGAAAGGGCGAGAGGCACCTACTTTTGTAAAAAAAAAAAATCGACAATTTAATTTTGTAATTATCTTTTAAAAATAATATTATTTTAAAAAATCACGTGCAACACGCGGCGCTGTGGGCATCCACAGGATTCCACGCACCGTGGATTGGAGCGGCTGGAGCCGCTGTGCCGCTTGCGCATGCGAATGTGGAAGTGGAACCAGGTGTGGACGGTGGTCGGCTTGGACCAATTTTTATAGCCCAGAGTCGGCGACCGAATGCCCGATAAGCCCAGCCCATAGCAGGTGAGGGGTTACTACAACTGGCCCGGTTATGTGGTATGTCGGGCTAGAGGTGTACTGTTGCTACTGCGGTGATGAGTCGGCATTAGTCTCGCGCTCTCACCAGCCGAAGATGTTGCGGCCGATACAATTATTTTGCAATTCTTTAGAATTTATTTTTCTGAACATATTTGCAAGTATGATCCGCTGTCAGATTATTGCGGACATACGGATTTTCTGACAATAGTTAAAGCAATCTGTCAAAACAAGCTCTCGTATATAATCTTCACTGAAGAGTTGGATCAAACTAACTCTGAAATAGGTGCTAGGAGAATTCTACCGTTATAGCGATGCGAGTGGACGATGCGCGGTGGAGCTCTACCAGACTTATCACGCACGGACACCGTCACACTGACGTAGGAGCATTACTGCATTCACTAAACGAAGCATGGTGGACTGGAACGTGTTGATGACAGGATTTGGCACCTATAGTGGTCATTGCAATGCTGATTAGTTCAACGGTAAGAATTTAAAACTACCACTGGTTCACTCAACATTTTGTCTCGAATCGGAAAGAAGGATGTCCTCAAGGATCTCCTAAGAAAACCTGGAGAGTGGTCTTCGCAAATGGTCAGAAAGGGTGTTCTCCGCAAAGCTATTTGATCGAGTTTTAACGCCACGATTGACTTAAAGGCTTCGCTTGGTCCGAACGTCACTTAAATCTCAACAGTCACGGACCTCCACAAGATCAGCGCGCTTCAATCTTAACTATCGAGGTCCTCCCTAAGGAGTTCAACGCGCGTCAATCTCAACCATTGAGGTCCTTCCAGGAGACCCAGCGTGCTTCAATTTCAACCGTTAAAGACCTCCCCGGAGAAATCCTGACTGTCTAGAATCTTTCACAAAGGCTCATACATGGTTTAATCAAGACCACACAGGACCTCCCCTGGAGGAAATCAAGACCGCACAAAACCTCTTCTCGAAGCACAACGTGGCCTAATCTGAACTATCCAGGACCTCCTCAGGCACAATCTGGACCGTCTAGGACCTCTCTCATAAATGCATAAGTGGATCAATCTCAACCTCACAGGATTTCCCCACGAAGAGGTCTTGACCATCCAGGTCCTCTCTAAGATGCATCAACATGGCTTGATCTGGGCCGTAAAGGACCTCCCAGAAGTTCAGCGTGGCTCAATATTGACTGTCCAAGACCTCTTCAGGAACGCTTACGCGCATTCATCAGGGCCGCTCTAGACCTCCTCAGGTGCGCTACGCGGTCTCATCGCAGGCCGTCCAAGACCTCCTGAGAAGCGCTACGCGGTTTCATCACAGCCGTTCAAGACATCCTCAGGAGTGCTTGCGCGCCTCCATCAGGACCGCTCAAGTCCTCCTCGAGGGTGCTACATGGCTTCATCAGAGCCGCTCCAGACCTCCTCAGGTGCGTTACGCAGTCTCATCGCAGGCCGTCCAAGACCTCCTGAGAAGCGCTACGCGGCTTCATCACAGCCGTTCAAGACCTCCTCAGGAGTGCTTGCGCGCCTCCATCAGGATCGCTCAAGACCTCCTCGAGGGCGCTACGCGGCTTCATCAGGGCCGTATAAGACCTCTTCAGGAGGACTTGCGCGTCTTCATCAAGGACGTCCAAGACCTCCTCATGGGCGCTACGGGGCTTCATCAACGCCGTTCAAGACCTCCGCAGGAGTACTTGCGAGCCTCCATCAGGACCGCTCAAGACCTCCTCGAGGGTGCTACGTGGCTTCATCAGGACCGTCTAAGACCTCCCCGGAAGTGCCACGTGGCTTCGTCAAAGCCGCTCAAAACCTCCCTGGAGCTACTTGCGCACCTTCATCAGGGCCCTCCAAGACCTCCTCAGAGCACTTGCGGGCCACCATCAGGACCGCTCAAGACCTCCTCGAGGGTGCCACGCGGCTTCATCAGAGCCGCTCTAGACCTCCTCAGGTGTGCTACACGGTCTCATCGCAGGCCGTCCAAGACCTCCTGAGAAGCGCTACGCGGCTTCATCACAGCCGTTCAAAACCTCCTCAGGAGTGCTTGCGCGCCTCCATCAGGACCGCTCAAGTCCTCCTCAAGGGTGCTACGTGGCTTCATCAGAGCCGCTCCAGACCTCCTCAGGTGCACTACGCGGTCTCATCGCAGGCCGTCCAAGACCTCCTGAGAAGCGCTACGCGGCTTCATCACAACTGCTCAAGACCTCCTCGAGGGCACTACGCGGCTTCATCAAGGGCAGTCCAGGACCTCTTCAGGAGCACTTGCGCGCCTTCATCAAGGCCGTCCAAGACCTCCTCAGGGGCGCTACGCGTCTTCATCAACGCCATTCAAGTCCTCCTTAGGAGTACTTGCGAGCCTCCATCAGGACCGCTCAAGACCTCCTCGAGGGTGCTACGTGGCTTCATCAGGACCGTGTGAGACCTCCTCGGAAGTGCCACGTGGCTTCATCAAAGACGCTCAAAACCTCCCTAGAGCTACTTGCGCACCTTCATCAGGGCCCTCCAGGACCTCCTCGAGAGCACCACGTGGCTTCGTCATGGCCGTCCAGGACCTCCTCAGGAGCATTTGCGCGCCTTCATGAGAGCCATCCAAGACCTCCTCAGGAGCGCTACGCGGCTTCATCACGGTCGTCCAAAACCTCATCAAGAGCACTTGCGCGCCTCCGTCAGGACTGCTCAAGACCTCCTGAGAAGCGTTACGTAGCTTCATCACAGCCGTTCAAGACCTTCTCAGGAGTGCTTGCGCGCCTCCATCAGGACCGCTCAGGACCTCCTCGAGGGTACTACACGGTTTCATTAGGGCTGTCCAGGATCTCTTCAAGAGCACCTACGCGCCTTCGTCAAGGCCGTTCAAGACCTCCTCAAGGGCGCTACGCGGCTTCATCAACGCCATTCAAGACCTCCTCAGGAGTGCTTGCGCGCCTCCATCAGGACCGCTCAAGACCTCCTCGAGGATACTACACAGCTCCATCACAGCCGTTCATGACCTCCTCAGGAGTGCTTGCACGCCTCCATCAGGACCGCTCAAGACCTCCTCGAGGGTACTATGTGGCTTCATCAGAGCCGCTTCAGGACCTCTTCAGAGTATTTATGCATCTTAATTAAAGACGTCCAAGACTTCCCGCGATGACTTTCTCAGGACTTTCAGGGTCTCTCACGCGGACTTCTAAGCAGACTTTCCACGAAGACTTCTTGCCAAGCCTCTAGGACCTTCCACCAGGAGCTCCTTAAGGGAACTTACGTGACAAAAAAGGAAAGATTTTTCAACTATAGAAGGTTTGGAGATCATAACCGAATTATCTTTAAATTAGTTCAGTTTAGGAATCCTGAGCTATCACGGCTAAGGCCTGCCACCCTTTAAATAGATGAGGGTCACGGCCGATTGTAATCATCACCAATTGATCAATACAATTTGCATCTACTTTTTACCCTAGCTTTCCTGTAGTCCCGTTCTTCTTCCAACCCTTTTGCTTCCCTGGTTGAGTTCAAAGATCTTGCCAGGACATCACCGCTGCCTCAACATCACGACTAGCTCTGCCTAGGTGTTGCGCGCTGTGGTTTTTCGGCGAAGTTGAACCCTAACGTCGCCTGGGTTCGATATTGCCTATGTCTATCAAACCATGTGTTGGTGCTTCTTTGTGTCATATTTTTGTGTCAACACAAATTGGCGACTCCACTGGGGACACGATCTATTCCCTAGCCATGACGAACGGGTCTGAAGTCGATCCCGACAACGTCATTGCGCCCGCCATCGAGGAGCTAGATGAGGAAGCGCAGTGAGAATACGAGAAGCACAAGATGGAGTTCGACAGGGCGTTTGCTTCACGTTACCAGAAGACAAGACATGGCGTCATCCGAAAAGGAGGAGAGTTCGTGCCTGTCTACATAAAGCCCGAGGTAAAACCCACTGTGAGTAACGCATCTCTTACTGAGGAGCAAGTCACTTTAATGATTAATCAGCAACTAGGTGCTTCCGTATCTGATACCGTAGATAGATTGCTATCTAATCGCCTTAAGGCCATGGGTCTTGAAGTGCAAAGTGAAAGAGATCTAAAACAACACATGTTGCCTCATATTAATGCTCACAATATCAACAATGATGGCAACGTTCAACATGGCTCCTCGTTTGTTAACACATCGGTAGCAAATGTACCATATCAAAGTATACTACATGAGACACCGATGCAACATATACGTAGCTAGACTAACGCGCTGAGTTCGGCTGGTCATAGATCGCCATCGCATGTTATTCAAATATTGCTGTAGCCGAACCTGTGGCCTCAGTACCTTCATCAATCACAAATGCTAATATAGTCAATTCGGGTGCACTTAATGGTAGCAATTACAATAGCATGGGAGAAAGTTCAACAAATTTACAGGCACCTTTGTACCGCACTGTAGCGTACAGTATACCTCCCATGCCACCTCAAGGTTCCGGCATTCCATATGGTCCACATATAACATATCCGCAGCCGAACCATACTACATATGAGACACAACAACCCAATGTTTTTGGGCCACGACAACCAGTTGATGTAACACCTAATTGGCCTACGGCCGAGCCTTATGTGGGGCCTAAAAATGTTAGAGAGCAAGTGGTTAGTGTGTTGAGAGAACAGTTCGGGGTAGAGCCCAAAGGTAGATCATGTACATATCAAAGACCATACCCTGATTTCTATGATAATGTTCAATATCCTAGAGGTTTTAGAGCGCCTGATTTTATTAAGTTCACTGGGGATGATAGTAGAACTACCTTAGAGCATATTGGCCAATTCATCTTGCAGTGTGGTGAAGCTAGTGCTAGCGATGCTTTAAAACTGAGATTGTTCCCTTTATCATTGTCTGGCCCTGCATTTACCTGGTTTACTTCTCTGGCACCTAATTCTATTTATACATGATCTCAGTTAGAGCAAAAATTCCATGAATATTTCTACACTGGGGACACTGAGCTCAGATTGTCACATTTAACTTCGGTTAAACAGAAACATGATGAACCTGTTACTAATTACTTCCGAAGGTTTAGAGATATAAGAAACAGATGTTTTAATTTGACAATTTCTGACAAAGATTTGGCTGATTTAGCATATTCGGGTTTACTGTCTCAATTAAAAGAAAAGCTAGAAAATCATGATTTTCTAGACGTTAGTCAAGTATTACAAAAAGCTCTAGCACAAGAGAGCCGAGCTAAAGAGTCTAGAAATTTTCAGAGGTCAAGTGATAAAGTAAAAGTCAATCGTCCCAGTGTTCATATGCTTGATTATGAATCTAAAAATTCAGACAAAGATGATGTTGATGTGTGTGTGGCCGAGTGGGATTGGTCCTCAAAATCTAAACCAGTCGTTTGCTCAGTTTTAAGGCTGGTGTCACAAAAAAGTCAGCAAGAAGAAATCAAATAAACTTTTGACGTTGCTAAATGCGATAGGATCTTTGATTACCTGTTACAAGAAAAACAAATTAGATTGCCTGACAAACATGTTATACCGGCACCTGAAGATTTAAAGAGACGTGCATATTGTAAGTGGCATAACTCTTATTCTCATGCTACTAATGATTGCAATGTATTTCGTCGACAGGTCCAATCGGCCATTAATGAAGGATGATTGAAGTTCGCTGAAAGTCCGAAAATGCAGCTGGACCACGATCCTTTTCCTGTCAATGTGATTGATTTTGAGAACAAGAAAGTTCTTGTTCGACCATCTCAGGCCGAGTCTACAAAAGGCAAGAATGTGAAGATAGGAGAGAGAGGCACAGGGGCATCGAGCTCTGGGGCTGTGCGAGCTGTTAAGCCAAAAATGATCAAACCAAAAAGTCCGGAGGTTAATCATTGGAAGGTTAATAAGAACAGAAGCAAGACCGGCAAAAGATTTGAAAGGCCGAAGCCCACAGTTAAGGAACTTCTGGCTAAGTATGAGAATAGCAACGTCGGCAGAGACACTGTTGGTCGACCCAATAGTTTTAAGCGACCAAGATCGCCTATAGAGCAAAGTTTTAACGGTCGGGATCATCGTCGAGGAGATTTCCGTGCAACAATGCCATATCATCCTTTTGAGCAGCCAATACCTGTCCCATGGGGACCTCCTCCTACTGATATTTTCCCTTGTCCGCCGTGGGGCTGGTATGGTCCATGGATGCCACCTCCAATGCCCTTTAGGCCATTCCATCCGGGGTGGGCAGCACCGAGAAGACCTATGTTTGACAGGTTATCACGTCTTAATAATGACCGTTCTGATCAACAAAATCGGCCTCGTGATGGGAGAGGCAATAAAGTGGTGAGGAAAGTATACCGTGTCAAGAATAAAGGCAGCGAGGACCTCCCTCAAGGACCTCCTCAGGGGCACTCACAAGAACTCATCAAGACCACTCAAGACCTCCCCAGGAGCACCCACGTGGACTCATCAAGGCCACTCACGACCTCCTCAGGAACACTTGAAGAAATAGAAAAGTCAGGTTTGAATTCAAAGGGAAAAGGCCCGATCATCGAGAAGGAGGTCTTTGTGGATGGTCTCCGGGACCACTCAGGATGTCCTATAGGATCTCCCAGGAGGTCTTTGAAGCGATTGACGGGGCGTCTCAGAGCATAAGCGATCGGCTATTTCAAATATTAGCAGTCACGAATTATTATGCAAAGAAGCAATGAATGCACGATTCGGGTGCAAGCAAAGCGGTCGTCCCATAGCCACGAAGCAAGACCGTAGCTGCAGTCCCCATGAACATCAAACCGGTTACAGCAGCAGCTGCAGTGATAACCAAGCAGACCACATCGCATGTTGATTTTGAAGCGCCAGAAACAGTGGGGAAGTATAAAAGAAACACATCTTTGGTGTCCGGAACAAAGCCGCAACCCCGTTGGTGTCCTCTCGGTCTATCTCATTCACAAAAAAGGAGGCTACAGCGGCTACGCATGCAAGAACTTAGAGAGGCTCAGGTAGAGAAGATGAGAGATGAATTATTTAATGAAATAAAGCCTATGTGGCCTGTCCGAAAAGAGTGGAGGGTAAAGTCAGTTCAGACGCCTAGTGATGACGAGGATGATTTGCTAGATTATGGATCTCCAGTGATTAAAAATGATACTCCACCTCGTGAAGGTATGGATATTAATATGGTATTTACATTGCCTTTAGAATTTCGGATTGCTAGTGAGGAGGTCGCCTAGTTATGCCTTGGCCCTCAAGAAGCCATTTTTAAGAAGCCCAAAGAATCGAGCAGACATTTGAAACCATTATATGTTAGAGGACATATCAATGGTAAGCCGATTTCTAGGATGTTAGTTGATGGTAGGGCTGCTGTGAATTTGATGCCGTATTCAGTTTTCAAGAAGTTGGGGCGAGAAGATAACGAGCTCTTGAAAACTAATTTGATGCTTAATGGTTTCACGGGCGAACCGACGGAGGCTAAGGGTGTCATCTCCATGGAGCTTACTATTGGGAGCAAGACCCTACCTACGGCTTTCTTCGTCGTTGACGTGCAAGGTAATTATAATGTTTTATTGGGTCGTGATTGGATACATGCAAATCGCTGCATTCCTTCTACTTTGCCTCAAACTTTAGTACCATGGATCGATGATGACGTAGAAGTGGTTCAAGCGGACACGTCGGTTTATATTGCTTTGGCCGATGCTTCAGCTGACTGGCAACATGGTGACATCCAATGTTTGACGGGTCTAGACCTTTCTAGTTTTGATTATCTTAGTGTCACCAAAGATGGTTTTATACCCGTGTCTGTACAGCCGGCTTCCGCAGCCCGGCTTAGTAATATGATGTTATAAATGAATAAAGGAAATAATCTAGAGTGGTTGCAGCAGTGTACCGAGCAATATCGGTCAAACAAGAACAATATTTGTGAAGCTATTGAGGATTTTGATGAAGTGGAAAAGTTGGGGCAAGGTTTCTCATCGGCTGACCCATTAGAGGAGGTTGATATAGGTGATGGGGCTATTCCTAGGCCGACGTTTGTAAACAAAAATATGCATGATGAATACAAAAGCAAAGTGATAGAATTGCTTAGGGAGTATGTGGATTGTTTTGCTTGGGAGTATCATGAGATGCCGGGACTCAGCCGAGAGTTAGTAGAGCATCGATTGCCGGTTAAGTCTGGTTTTAGGCCTCACAAGCAGCCACCTAGGAGATTTAATTCTAATATATATGATCGGATCAAAGAAGAAATAGACCGACTGTTGAAAGTTAGTTTTATTAGGCCATGTCGGTATGCTGAATGGATTTCTAACATTGTCCCGGTTGAGAAGAAGAATACTGGTAAGTTGAGAGTGTGCATTGATTTTAGAGATTTGAACAAAGCTACTCCTAAAGATGAATATCCTATGCCCATAGCCAACATGCTAATTAATGATGCTTCGGGGCATAAAGTAATTAGTTTCTTAGATAGTAATGCTGGTTATAACCAAATTTTTATGGCCGAAGAGGATATGTCTAAAACGGCCTTTCGATGTCCTGGTTTCGTTAGTTTGTTTGAATGGGTAGTTATGACTTTTGGTCTAAAGAATGCCGGTGCTACTTATCAAAGGGCTATGAATTTGATTTTTCATGATTTACTCGGTGTTATCATAGAGGTGTACATTAATGATATAGTGGTCAAATCGGATAGTGTGGGTCATCACTTAGCCGATTTGCGTTTAACTTTTTGAAAGAATCGTCGGTATGGTTTGAAAATGAACCCACTCAAGTGTGCTTTTGGTGTGTAAATTTGGGAAATTCTTAGGATTTATAATACGAGAAAGGCATAGAAATAGATCCCGGCAAAATAGAGTCTATTAAGAAAGTGAAGGCGCCTCAGTGTAAAAAAGATATGCAAAAGTTTCTGGGAAAAGTGAATTACCTAAGGAGGTTCATATCCAATTTGTCTGGCAAGGTTAGTGCTTTCACTCCTATACTTCGGTTAAAGAAAGAAACCGAATTTATTTGGGGGGCAGAACAGCAACAAGCTTCTGAGGAAATTAAGAGATATTTGTCTAGACCTCCTATGTTGAGAGCACCTCAAGCTGGAATGTCGTTCCAGTTGTATATTGCTGCAGAAGAAGGTGTTATTGGTGCTGTTTTGACACAAAATTTTAGATGGCAAGGAGTATGTGATTACTTACCTGAGTCGGTGTCTCCTGGGAGCTGAGACAAGGTATGTTTTTATAGAAAGATTATGTTTATCTTTGTATTATGCTTGTACCAAGTTAAGACACTACTTGCTTTCTAGCACTTGTGTTGTTGCATGTCAAACCGATGTTATTAGATATATGTTGCAGTAGCCGATTTTAAGTGGTAGAATCGGAAAGTGGGCTTATGCTTTAATAGAGTATGATTTGACTTACGAATCTTTGAAATCGGTAAAAGGTCAGGTCGTAGCTGATTTCATTGTTGATCATAGGATTGGTAATGAGGTAGATTTGATTGACTATCTGTCTGTTCGTCCATGGAGTTTGTATTTTTGATGGCTCGGCTTGTAGAGAAGGACAAGGTGTTGGCATTGTTTTAATTTCACCTAGAGGTGTTGTTTTTGAAACATCGGTTCGCTTAGAGTATTTTTGTACCAACAATCAGGCTGAGTACGAAGCTCTTTTGTTAGGATTACAAATTTTAGAATCTATGGGCGTAAAGAATGTTGAGGCATTTGGTGATTCATTATTAGTTGTGCAACAAGTTGCTAAGAATTACCAGTGCTTTGATGGACCATTGAATATTTATTTGGAGAAGTGCTTGGAAATAATAGCAACTTTAGATGATTTTACTATTAGCCATGTCGCTAGAAAAGAGAATATGAGGACAAATGATTTGGCACAACAAGCATCTGGTTATCAAGTTAAAAGAGGTAAACTGTTCATGATAGAAAAACTGATGCTGGAAAGTGCTACAATCTACATGGCCGAACAGCATGATGGCAGCTCGGATGCTTTGAAAACATCAAGTTTTGCCGAACCTAGTGACTGGAGAAAGCCTCTAATTAGTTATTTAGAAAACCCTAGTCAAACTGTTGATAGAAAGCTTCAGCGACAAGCATTAAAGTATATAGTGCTTGATGGAGAGTTGTATCGCCGAACTATAGATGGACTATTTTTAAAATGTTTGGGTTCGGATCAATCTAAAGTTGGCATGGGTGAGGTGCATGAAGGTACATGCGGTACACATCAGTCAGCTCATAAGATGAAGTGGTTATTAAGAAGGGCTGGTTTCTATTGGCCGACTATGTTGGAGAATTGCTTTAGATATTATAAAGGGTGTGAGTCGTGTCAAAAGTTTGGTGATGTGCAATTGGCACCCGCTGCTATGTTGCATCCTATTATTAAACCGTGGCCGTTCCGTGGTTGGGGTTTAGATTTCGTCGGCCAAATACACCCTGCCTCTTCTAAAGGTCATCGTTTTGTTTTAGTAGCCACTGATTATTTTACAAAGTGGACAGAAGCCATTCCTCTTAAAAACATGACACATAAGGAGGTGATTAGTTTTATTTTGGAAAATATTGTTCATAGATTCGGCATACCACAAACTTTAACTACTGATCAAGGTTCGTCTTTTATGTCTCATCAAGTACGAGAATTCGCCGAATCATTTAGAATCAAATTCCTTAACTCCTCACCTTATTATGCTCAGGCCAACGGTCAGGCCGAGTCAAGTAATAAGACTTTGATTAAGCTTATTAAGAAAAAGATAGAGGAACATCCTAAGAGGTGGCATAAAGTGTTATCTGAAGCATTATGGGCTCATCGTATATCTAAGCATAGTGCTACAAAGGTGACACCATTTGAGTTAGTATATGGGCAAGAGGCCGTTCTACCTGTTGAGGTGAATTTGGGTGCCCTTAGATTGGTCAGGCAAAATGATTTGTCGACCGTAGATTACCATAACTTGATGATGGATAGGATAGATGAAGTTGCGGATGAGAGATTAAAAGCTTTGAGGGAGATTGAAAAAGATAAGGTAAGGGTAGCCAAGGCCTACAATAAGAAAGTGAAGGAGAAATCATTTCAAATAGGGGACCTAGTTTGGAAGACGATTTTACCTGTTGGATCTAAAGATAATAAGTTTGGGAAGTGGTCTCCGAATTGGGAAGGTCCGTATAAAGTGGTAGAGATTGTTCTTGGAAATTCCTATATGGTGCAATGTTTACGGGGAGAAAGGCTACCTAAAGCTCTTAATGGCAAGTATTTAAAAAAATACTATCCGAGTATTTGGTAAGATGCTTGAGAAACACACATGGCCGGTGAGTTATTTATCATCGTCTAGAGAAACATACTTATGGCCGATGTTTAATCATCGTCCTGAAGTGATATTGAAGACATTATCGTTTTGTGGCAAACATGCTTGTTTTACCAAAAAAACAGGGGGGCATATGTTGATGACAAGATTTGGCATCTATAGTGGTCATTGCAATGCTGATTAGTTCAACGGTAAGAATTTAAAACTACCACTGGTTCACCCAACATTTTGTCTCGAATCAGAAAGAAGGATGTCCTCAAGGATCTCCTAAGAAAACCTGGAGAGTGATCTTTGCAACTGGCCAGAAAGGGTGTTCTCCGCAAAGCCATTTGATCGAGTTATAACGACACGATTGAGTTAAAAGCTTCGCTTGGTCCGAACGTCACTTAAATCTCAACCGCCACGGACCTCCACAAGATCAGCGCGCTTCAATCTTAACTATCGAGGCCCTCCCTAAGGAGTTCAATGCGCGTCAATCTCAACCATTGAGGTTCTTCCAGGAGACCCAGCGCGCTTCAATTTCAACAATTAAAGACCTCCCCGGAGAAATCCTGACCGTCTAGAATCTCCCACAAAGGCTCATACATGGTTTAATCAAGACCACACAGGACCTCCCCTGGAGGAAATCAAGACCGCACAAAACCTCTTCTCGAAGTGCAACGTGGCCTAATCTGGACCGTCCAGGACCTCCTCAGGCACAATCTGGATTGTCCAAGAACTCTCTCATAAATGCATAAGTGGATAAATCTCAACCTCACAGGATTTCCCCACGAAGAGGTCTTGACCATCCAGGTCCTCTCTAAGATGCATCAACATGGCTTGATCTGGGCCGTCAATGACCTCCCGAAAGTTCAGCGTGGCTCAATATTGACTGTCCAAGACCTCTTCAAGAACGCTTACGCGCATTCATCAGGGCCGCTCCAGACCTCCTTAGGTCCACTATGCGGGCTCATCACAGGCCGTCCAAGACCTCCTGAGAAGCGCTACGCGGTTTCATCACAGCCGTTCAAGACCTCCTCAAGAGTGCTTGCGCGCCTCCATCAGGACCGCTCAAGACCTCCTCGAGGGTGCTACGCGGCTTCATCAGAGCCGCTCCAGACCTCCTCAGGTGCGCTACGCGGTCTCATCACAGGCCGTCCAAGACCTCCTGCGAAGCGCTACGCGGCTTCATCACAGCCGTTCAAGACCTCCTCAGGAGTGCTTGCGTGCCTCCATCAGGACCGCTCAAGACCTCCTCGAGGGTGCTACGCGGCTTCATCAGGGCTGTACAGGACCTCTTCAGGAGCACTTGCGTGTCTTCATCAAGGCCGTCCAAGACCTCCTCATGGGCGCTACACGGCTTCATCAACGCCGTTCAAGACCTCCTCAGGAGTACTTGCGAGCCTCCATCAGGACCGCTCAAGACCTCCTCGAGGGTGCTACGCGGCTTCATCAGGACCGTGTAAGACCTCCTTGGAAGTGCCACGTGGCTTCGTCAAAGCCTCTCAAAACCTCCCAGGAGCTACTTGCGCACCTTCGTCAGGGCCCTCCAAGACCTCCTTAGGAGCACTTGCGTGCCTCCATTAGGACCGCTCAAGACCTCCTCGAGGGTGCTACGCGGCTTCATCAGAGCCGCTCTAGACCTTCTCAAGTGTGCTACGCGGTCTCATCGCAGGCCGTCCAAGACCTCCTGAGAAGCGCTACGCGGCTTCATCACAGCCGTTCAAGACCTCCTCAGGAGTGCTTGCGCGGCTCCATCAGGACTGCTTAAGACCTGCTCGAGGGTGCTACACGGCTTCATCAGAGCCACACCAGACCTCCTTAGGTGTGCTACGCGGTCTCATCACAGGCCGTCCAAGACCTCCTGAGAAGTGCTACGCGACTTCATCACAGCCGTTCAAGACCTCCTCAGGAGTGCTTGCGCGCCTCCATTAGGACTGCTCAAGACCTCCTCGAGGGCACTATGCGGCTTCATCAGGGCCGTCTAGGACCTCTTCAGGAGCACTTGGGCGTCTTCATCAAGGCCGTCGAAGACCTCATTAGGGGCGCTACGCGGCTTCATCAACGCCGTTCAAGACGTCCTCAGAAGTACTTGTGAGCCTCCATCAGGACCGCTCAAGACCTCCTCGAGGGTGCTACGCGGCTTCATCAGGACCGTGTAAGACCTCCTCGGAAGTGCCACGTGGATTCATCAAAGCCGCTCAAAACCTCCCTGGAGCTACTCGTGCACCTTTATCAGGGCCCTCCAGGACCTCCTTGGGAGCACCACGTGGCTTCATCATGGCCGTCCAGGACCTCCTCAGGAGTATTTGCGCGCCTTCATCAGAGCCATCCAAGACCTCCTCAGGAGCACTACGCGGCTTCATCACGGTCGTCCAAAACCTCCTCAAGAGCACTTACACGCCTCCATCAGGACTGCTCAAGACCTCCTGAGAAGCATTACGCAGCTTCATCGCAGCCGTTCAAGACCTCCTCAGGAGTGCTTGCGCGCCTCCATCAGGACCGCTCAGGACCTCCTCGAGGGTACTACATGGTTTCATCAGGGCTGTCCAGGATCTCTTCAAGAGCACTTGCGCGCCTTCATCAAGGCCGTTCAAGACCTCCTCAAGGGCGCTACGCGGCTTCATCAACGCCGTTCAAGACCTCCTCAGGAGTGCTTGCACGCCTCCATCAGGACCGCTCAAGACCTCCTTGAGGGTACTACATGGCTCCATCACAGCCGTTCAAGACATCCTCAGGAGTGCTTGCGCGCCTCCATCAAGACCGCTCAAGACCTCCTCGAGGGTACTACGTGGCTTCATCAGAGCCGCTTCAGGACCTCTTCAGAGTATTTATGCGGCTTAATTAAAGACGTCCAAGACTTCCCGCGATGACTTTCTCAGGACTTTTAGGGTCTCTCACATGGACCTCTAAGCGGACATTCCATGAAGACTTCTTACCAAGCCTCCAGGACCTTCCTCTAGGAGCTCCTTAAGGGAATTTACGTGACAGAAAAGGAAAGATTTTTCAACTATAGAATGTTTGGAGATCATAACCGAATTATCTGTAAAATTAGTTTGGTTTAGGAATCCTGAGCTATCACGGCTAAGGCCTGCCACCCTTTAAATAGATGAGGGTCACAGCCGATTGTAATCATCACCAATCGATCAATACAATTTGCATCTACTTTTTACCCTAGCTTTCCTATAGTCCCGTTCTTCTTCCAACCCTTTTGCTTCCCTAGTTGAGTTCAAAGATCTTGCCAGGACATCACCGCTGCCTCAACACCACGACTAGCTTTGCCTAGGTGTTGCGCGCTGTGGTTTTTCGGTGAAGTTGTATCCTAACGTCGCCTGGGTTTGATATTGCCGATATCTATCAAACCGTGTGTTGGTGCTTCTTTGTGTCATATTTTTGCGTCAACAGAACGAAAGGGATTTTATTTAGTCATGTGGTCATGTGGATCTAAGAAAAACGAAGCATGGTGGACTGGAACGAAAGGGATTTATGTAGCCATGTGGACCTAAGAAAATGTGATTAAACGATTAGGAACAAATAGGTGCAAGAAGAATTCAACAGCCTGCTATTTACGACACAGCAATCCATTGCTTGCCATCAGATCATGAAGGTGAAAGCCGTGCGCCTTGAGAAAGGAACTGGGTAGTACTACAAGGATCTATTATTGAACGTTAGTCTTTTGGGTAATGACAACAGCCAATCACTTGGCTGGTCCCATCCCCATTGAACTAGAGAGTCTTCTGAGGCTAAACTTATCAACCAATCACTTGGCTGGTTTAGTCACAGGATTTATAATGATTGAGTTTAAAGTTCAATGGTTATTTGGTTGTAAGGCTTCGTGCCACCTTCAACTTTTTTGTTGTTTTGGAAACTTTGAATGTTGTAAGAAACTGGGTTGTGTTCATCCTTGATGCAGAGGCCGGAAGAGTTCTCTCTTCCATTATCTAAAAAAAAATAACGAACGGGGTGAGTGGACAGTGCCACAATGGAGCTCTACCAGACTTATCACGCACGGACACCGTCACACTGACGTAGGAGCATTACTACATTCACTAAACGAAGCATGGTGGACTGGAACAAAAGGGACTTTATTTAGTCATGTGGATCTAAGAAAAACGAAGCATGGTGGACCTAAGAAAATATGACTCAACGATTAGGAACAAATAGGTGCTAGAAGAATTCAGCAGCCTGCTATTTACGACGCGGCAGTCCATTGCTTGCCACAGTTGCCATCAGATCACCGTGCGCCTTGATAAAGGAACTGGGTAGTACTACAAAGATCTATTGTTGAACGTCAGTCTTTTGGGTAATGACAACAGCCAGTAAGGACATCTCTAATAGTTAGAAATAACCTTGTCTCTAATATATGTTACATCATCTTTAGAGATAACATCTCTAATAGATAGTCTCTAGCACACTTTTCAACATTTGTATTTTATAATTTTCTTTTGAAACGGTCCTACATGTCAACTAGAGTAGATTAATGTATCATGTCTTGTTTCTCGTGCACGATCGTCTCTTCAGGAAGAGACGACCTGTACTCTCTCTCCTTCCCCTCTCTCCTCCATGTAGGATTTTGTTGACGTGGCATAACTAAGAGACGATAATAAATACACTATTGAAGATGCCCTAAGCAGCAAAGCATCAAGCAGGAGAAACAAAGTCTTCGTTGGGTCAACAAAGGAGGCACCGCCCGCCCGCCCGCCCGCCTGCCTGGAGGTCGCCATCGGGAGAAGAAACAACAAGCTTGCGCATTTCTGGTCTTCTACTTCCATACGAACGCATCATCTTAGCGAGACGAACATCGCATATCAACATCACCATTCACCACCTACTTTTCGAAGGTAAGAGACCGCAAGGGCTAGCCACCGCAGCCGTGGAAATCACTGTGAACTAACCAGTGTCACGGTCAAGTTTGGCTTCTGGGTTCTTGCATGCAAAGCGAATGCAACAACGTTCCATTGGAGCAGGTGAGTCCGTGAGTGTTCAATTTGCGCAAGTCTCGCGGTAAAAAACAATGTGCCGAGTAAAAATCTAACACATGATAGTTGGTGTGGGGTTGTGACTGGTGGGTGCGTGGTGCTCTTCTTCCTCTGCTCCTTTTCTTCTGCCCTGCCTCCGCAGCGGATTCCATCCCTGCCAACTCTTCGCTCGCCGATGGCCAGACACTTGTTTCGGCTGGTGTGGTCTTCGAGCTTGGGTTATTCACCCCGCCGAGCTCGACGGCGAGGTTCTTGGGCATCTGGTACAAGAACATCGCTCCTCTAACCGTTGTCTGGGGTAAGCATCTATAGCTGTTGCTGCCGTGTAAGCCAAGAGGTCAAGTCAGTTCGTAAGGCTGCTCCAGTGCTCCACCCTGGCTGGTATCTTAAACCTACCATGTAGACAAAATGATGATGTAGCACCATAGTTAATGAAGAGAGAGTATACTCTAGTATCTAATTTGGATACCGGTTCGGTCTCGAAATCCAACGCATAAAATTTATTGTGATCGATCCCGTGCGGTGCCACAATGCTTTAGTATATGCCACAAATAGGTCACAATGCTCAAATACTAGTAAAGATCATGCATGTAATTAAATGAAACAGCCTAAGATATTACACCATAAGAAACCATGCATTGGGAAGATAGTATCCTAACACTCCTCATGCACTAAGATACTGCCCATTGTGAGCAGCCTAAGTGTGTCAACGTTGAGTTGTACACAACGTTGTTTTGTTTGAGTCGGTTCGTAGGGTCTCGGAGGTTGACGGATAATAACTGCCCAACTAAAGACAATGCTCTTGATAGTAGAGATTTCGTCACTTACCCTACGAGAACTTGATGGGTGAGTGGTGAGACTCTTGATAGTGAAGACCTCATCACTTACTCTACGAGAACTTGACCGGTGAGTGGTGAGACTCCTGGTTCCCCCAAATTATACATGATTGGCCGATGCTATTGAGGATGCTTCTATTCCTGAAAGAAGATTGTGCCTATTCAAAAGTTCATGACAGTCTGAGGTTATTATATGTAACAAAATATAATCTTGGGTGCTCCAGAATCTGTACAATTTTCGAAGAAACAAGAGCCACACTCATATTGCTTTGGCAATATGTGCTTAATTTTACGTATCTATCGAATGCTTGGAAACTACTTGGGCATTACAGGGTCTTGGTTTTACTGCATTGCCGTGTCAGACATGCTGCCCGATCCGTCAATGTCCAATAGCTGCATGAATATCCAATCCGCGGGTAACTTCGAAGTCTACTCTTTTTTTTAAGGAAACTTGGAAATCTATTCTGTGAGGGTTAACGACAAAATTTAGAGAGAGACGTTGAGACGACCCACCCCGTGATGTACCGCAAGAGGTCCGGGAGGACCAATTTTTTTTTTTTGCGCTGCGAAGTCACCACGGAAGGATGTGGTAGCACCGCATGGAGCTTTACCGAGGAGGTCTGCCAGGACCTCCCAGGAGGTCTTGCGGACCTCCTGGAGGTCTCGGCCCGCCACTGACCTCCCAGGAGGTCTTGAGGACCTCCTGGAGGTCGTGGCCGCCACCTGCTCGGTAGCACCTCCAGCACATCACCAAGAGAGGTCGGCAGACCTCCCAGCTAAGTCCCGTGGGACCTCCTGGTGGTCCCGCCTGCATCTGAGCTAGTCCCGGGACAATCGAGCTAGCTCGCACAAGAACACAAGCCAATACCACAACCACGAGGTCAAACAAAGATGAAGGCATAAATTAAACTTTATATAATAGGACCTTATGGTCAAGCTTGTTAACAAGGGTGCGCCATCGAGGGCTTACAAAACCAACGAGGACTTACAATCTGGCGACAAGGAGCTCTAGGGCTCAAACACCAAAACACGCAAGCCATCCAACAAGCACCACAGTGTCGGGTGGAGGACGCCCTAGGCATCTTAGTCATCGAAGAACTCCTCCTCGAAGAGGTCTCAGACCGCCTCGCACTTGGTCATCCTCATAATCTGCTTTGACACGGGGCTTAAGCCATGAGTACTTGGAATGTACTCAAGAAGTCACAGAGAGCAAAGATGCAATAATATTCATGCAAGGACTTACCAATGGAGAGTCAGTATGGTTAGTTTTATAAAGCCAAATTTGACAATAATAGCAATAATAGATTGAAAAAAGCAAGGTAAAACCATAATACATAATACTTTTGATGTTTTAATAAAAGGTGTTGTGAGCACCAACTCACGGCCACAACCAAAAATTGGGGAGGTCTGATCACACCGGTGGCTGTGTCCTCACCCAAAACCCCCTCGAACACCTGTTCCAGAGGTCGAACCAACCTGGACCACTACCCGAGCCAACCTTGACCCCTCTGGAGCGGCCAAGGTCTCTTCGAGGCAAAGCCAAAGCATCTCGCGGAAGTGTCGATGGCACAAGCTTTTGAAACATCTACCCCTTGCACCATTTCACCGAGCATGTCCATGACCAAGGACGTGGCTATTGAATAGATCTTTTACTCTGCAGAGGTGTACAACTTTACCCACAATCCACGATCTCTCTAGCGGATGGGTTCCGGTCACCCTTGCTCACTTCCTAAGGTGAGCGATCTAGAGAGCAGCAAGGCCTTTACAAAGCTTTGAACCGACTAGGGCTGCCCGCTAAGGTTTCATAATCCCCTCCAAAGGGTCTAGAAATCCACAGGTTATGGGGTGCCCCTCTTGCGCCAACTAATCACACGCCAACCAAAACAGCCCCAAGCCATCTCATTGCTAATTATTCAGCCTGCACCATTCCCATAAAATGATCTTGTGGTTGCACTAATTGGCCCGATTAAACAGACACAAAGTGAAGTCCTTAATTGTGCTAAGGCAAGACTTCCACAAACCAAAGTGTGCACAAAGACCCACTACTCACTCCTGCCTTCTTGCCTTAGCAAAACAATTGTATTAGCCCATGCCAAAAGACCACCCACCTGGCACACAAATTTTAACCAAGTGGTCTCACACCACAGTCGACTGACTTAGGCATCCCGCCATAGCTGCTCAACAATGGCACCAACCACACATTTCATAACTTATTAGTCAAGATTATTGGAGATGAAGCATGATACGCTCAAACCACGTTTTCTAAGCGAGGCTATATAAGACCTACGGCCCCCATGTTGGCAAATAACAAAGAACACCAACTAAATTATCCACCCTAAGGCTCACAAGGTGAACATGACAACATGATGGAGACAAGGTATAAAGGAGGCATAATGACAAGTAGGTAAGTAACTATAGCCCAAACCATTTTCTTATAAACATAGCCATGCATGATAATTTAAACCAAATACATTTGCAAAACTTGGTTCAAGATGATCAAAAGGAGGTCTGTGGCTTGCCTTGGTCAAGCAGTGGAGAGCCTTCTGCAGCAAGAGCCGGGTCCAAGATCTCCTCGAACTCGTGATCTACACATTCGCAAGAGAACCAAATAAGCAAAACCACACTAAGCCAGAGAACAACAAAAGAACCAAAAAGGAACTCAAACCAACTCAGCCAAAAGGAAACCAAGAGGCTTAACACCGCCTCAAAGAGCTCCTGGGGAGGGTCTTGCACAAGGAAGAACCGACCAGAGGAGGCAGGGAAGGAAGAAATGAGCAAAAGATTACAAAGGCCTGCCCTCCCAGGCTATATATAGCCGGAGTTGGTGGAGTGTACCAAGAAAAAGGTTCAATGACGTGTAGGCAATCGGGATAACTAGGGCAGGCTTGCCCAAAAGAATTGAAATAGTACCTCGGATGTGATTGCATTTAATGTGACCCGACACCTATTAAATGCGCATGAGTTCTAAGGCAAGAGCAATAATTACAAGGTGAAGAGGGGTGGCAAGTGGGGCTAGTCAAAAGGGTGCACCTTGGTCAAAGAGGTGGCCCCACCGCAAAGGGTCATTCCCGCCTAAGACCACCATGAGGTCCTAGGCAAGAGGTCCAAGACACTCAAAGGGAGGTCTCGGACAGGAGGTCCAAGGACTCAAGAAGAGGTCTGGACAAGAGGTCCTCAAAGCTCTCAACGAGGAGGCCTCGACACTCGGACCGCACAAGGGAGGTCTAAGGGTCAAGATTTCAAGGGAGGACCTCAACGGTCCAGATCAAAGGGCGCAGGAGGTCCCGACGAGTAGATCTCAAAAGGGAGATCTAACGGTCAAGATCTCAAGGGAGGACCTCAACGGTCCAAATCAAAGGGCGCAGGAGGTCTCGACGAGTAGATCTCCAAAAGGGAGATCTAACGGTCAAGATCTTAAAGGGGAGGACCTCAATGGTCCAGATCAAAGGGCGCAGGAGGTCTGACGAGTAGATCTCAAAAGGGAGATCTAACGGTCAAGATCTCAAAGGGAGGACCTCAACGGTCTAGATCAAAGGGCGCAGGGAGGTCCCGACCAACAGAATATTCAAGGTTAGGAGGTAGTCTTTACAAAAGACCAAAGAAGGGCCGAGGAGGAGGTCTTGGACCTAAGGAGGTCGGAACCTTTGGATCCCACTAAAGGAGAACACGGACGGCTAAGATCTCCAGAGAGGAGGTCCTAAAGGCCGATCCTACCAAGGGAGGTCTGAGCGGCTAGATCTCAACAAGGGAGGTCTGAGCGGCTAGATCTCAACAAGGGGAGGTCTCGAGCGGCTAGATCTCAACAAGGGGAGGTCTCGAGCGGCTAGATCTCAACAAGGGAGGTCTCGAGCGGCTAGATCTCAACAAGGGGAGGTCTGAGCGGCTAGATCTCAACAAGGGGAGCTCGAGCGGCTAGATCTCAACAAGGGGAGGTCTGAGCGGCTAGATCCCAACAAGGGAGGTCGAGCGGCTAGATCTCAACAAGGGAGGTCTGAGAGAAACAAAACCAAGCGTGGCTTGGGGGGCAAAGAGGTTTTGAAACACAAACCCGAGTGGGTCCTTGACAGAAAACCCCAAGCAAGGGAGAGGTTTGAGCAGAGGGAGATGTGAGAGAGGTGCGGATCTCAAAGAGATTCAAACCAACAAGGGAAGTTAAGGAGAGAGAAGAGGCGAACCGGGGCACACGAGAAGGCTTTGAGCACCACAACCCGAGGGCGGCAAAGACACCACAGAGAGCCACAACCAAAGAAGGAACACCAACAACAACTTAGTTAAGGTTTGATTAATTCCAATTGAACTCTCAGATTCAAAAATCTCGTGTTAAGCTTTGGATTCTCAATAAAGCCAAATGGTTACTTTTATTTTGAAAACTTGGCAAGGACTTAAAAGAAAACGGACATTACAAACCTTCACCCTTAAGGGAATCTCGACCCCGAGATTCAGCCGAGCTAGGGAATAGGTGGGGAACTCCTTCCGAGGTCCTCTTCTCGCTCCCATGTTGCCTCGGCCGGAGTGGTTGCTCCATTGCACCTTGCATGCCTTGGTGGTCTTGCTCTGGTAACTCTCTCGACACGCCCAAAATCTTGATGGGGTGCTCTCTGTAAGTGAGGTCTTCTTGGAGGTCCACTTCTAAAGGCATTTGGTCCTCTGGCATTCGCAAGCATTTCTTCAAGCGTGACACATGGAACACATTGTGAACTCCAAAGAAGTCGAGGAGGGAGGTCCAACCGGTAGGTTACTTCACCCCTTCTGCAAGGACCTGGAAAGGGTCCAATAAATCTTGGAGCAAGCTTCCCACTAACTCTGAACCGCTACATACCTTTGAGAGGTGAAACTTTGAGGTAGACTCGGTCTCTGGGACAAAAGCTAGGTCTCGACGCCTAACATCTGCAGTAGCTCTTTTGCCTAGTTTGGGCCACCTTTAACTTCTCCCTAATTGATCTCACTTGATCCTCGGCTTCTTTCAAAGAGTCCTGCCAAGAACTTGGCCTTCACCCGATTCTGTCCAAGACAAGGAGTCCTACACTTTCTCCCATAAATAGCTTCAAAAGGGACATTTGGAGACTCGCTTGGTAGCTGTTATTATAGGAAAATTCAAGATATGGTAACATCTTGTCCCAACTAGATTGTCTTTCTAGAGCGCAAGCTCAAAGATGTCCTCAAGGACTTGGTTAACTCTCTCGGTTTGGCCATCTGCTTGAGGGTGGTATGTCAGTACTAAAGTTGAGGTCTGTGCCCAAGGCATCATGTAGCTTTTGCCAAAACTTGGAGGTGAATTGAGATCCTCTCGTGCGAGACTATCTTCTTTGGAACACCATGAAGGCACACCACTTTTGCCATGTAGATTTCGCTAGCTTGTCTCCGAATAAGTAGTCTTCACAGAATAAAGTGAGCCATTTTTGTTAATCTATCCACTATGACCCAAATAGAATCAAAACCAGCTTGGGTACGAGGTAAACCAAGAATAAAATCCATGCCGATCTCTTCCCACTTCCACTCGGGTATGGGTAAGGGCACTAAAAGTCCTCCGTGTCTTTGGTGCCTTCGCTTAACCTTTGGCAAGTGTCACATTTGGCCACAAAATCTGCTATCTCCTTCTTCATTTTCGCCACCAAGACAATTCCTTGACATCTTGGTACATTTTGTAACTCCCGGATGTATAGAATACAAAGCTTCATGGGCTTCTTTAAGTATTATACCCTTGAGCTCCGTGTTATTGGGCACACAGAGCCTCTTATCAAACCGCACCGCACCTAGGTCATCCATAGAAAACCTTGCGCCTTCCCTTCTCTTATGTTGGTCTTAATCTCTTGGATGCTAGCATCTCCATCTTGGGCTGCCTTGATCTGCTTTTTGCAAGGTAGGTTGCACTTCAAGAGTTGCCAAAACCCTTCTTCCACTAACTCAAGTCTAAGCTTCAAGAATTCTTCATACAAGGCGGGTTGGCTCTCCTTAACCATCAAAGTATTGACATAAACTTTTCGCTCAAAGCATCTCGCCACCACATTGGCCTTGCTCAGGTGGTAGTGAATTCCCACATTGTAGTCCTTAATAAGCTCAAGCCACCTTTTCTCGCCTCAAATTCAAATCGCTTGTGTAAAGATGTACTTTAGGCTTTTGTGGTGGGTGTAAATTTCACACCTATTACCAATGAGGTAATGGCGCCAAATTTTAAGGCATGAACCACAGCAGACCAACTCTAGGTCATGAGTAGGGTAGTTTGCTTCATGAGGCTTCAAGCTGCCTTGAAGCGTAAGCTACCACTTTCTCATCTGCATTAGAACACAGCCAAGTCCTTGCTTTGACGCATCACAATAAACTTCAAATCTTTCCCGACATCCGAAGAACCAAAAGCTCGGGCAGAGGTCAACTTTCTCTTGAGCTCTTGGAAGCTCTGTTCACAATTTGAGGTCCAAAGGAACTTCTTTTCTTTCTTTAACGGTGAGTGAGAGGTTTTGCAATCCGGGAGAAGCCTTCAATAAACCTTCAGAATAACCGCCATGCCAAGAAAACTTGAACTTGAGGCACGGTCCTAGGGGTTCCCAATTGAGCACATCTTGAACCTTACTAGGGTTGTGAGACACTCCTTCTTTTGACAAAACATGCCCCAAAAAGACCACTTCTTTTAGCCAAAACTCACACTTACTAAATTTGGCAAAGAGCTGATGAGCTCTCAGCTTTTCCAAAACCGAAAAGAGATGGCTTGTATGCTCCTCTTCACTCTTGGAGTACACTAGAATGTCGTCAATAAAGACAATGACAAACTTGTCTAGGTACTCCATGAACACTCGGTTCATCAAATTCATGAAATAGGCAGGGGCATTGGTCAGCCCAAAAGACATAACAGTGAATTCAAATAACCCATACCTAGTTGAAAAAGCTGTCTTAGGGATGTCTTCCTTGCGAATCTTAAGTTGGTGATATCTCGTTCTCAAATCTATCTTGGAAAACACAAGAACCCCTTCAATTGATCAAATAAATCATCAATTCTTGGCAAAGGATACTTGTTCTTGATGGTGACATCATTGAGAGCTCAGTAGTCCACACACATCCTTTGAGTGCCATCCTTTTTAGGCACAAAATCACTTTGGGGCTCCCCAAGGTGAGGAGCTAGGTCTAATAAAACCCTTGCTCGCAAGTCTTCCAACCTTTTTCAACTCCACATGATCATCAACATGCAATCTGAGGGCCTTTTGGAGATGGGGAGGTCCACAGGATAAGGTTTATGACAAACTCAAGGTCTCTGTCTGGGGCATTCACAGGGAGCTCATCAGGAACACATCCACAAATTCTTTAACAACAGGACATCCTCCAAAACTTGAACTTGAGCACTACAAGATAGGGCTCCTTGGAGTTTCTCCGAGGTGGCGAAAACTTCACAAAGGGCACCACTAGGGCTGGTCAAAGAGATACTTTTGCCACTACAATCCAACATGGCATGGTGGTTAGCTAGCCACCCATGCCCAAAATCACATCTAGGGACCCGTGTCCAAAAGGATAAGGTTGGCTAGAAATTCTACTCCTTCTATGACCATTTTCACTTGTGGACAACCCTGGTTAGTGCTTAGTTCTCGAGCCGGGATTGAACCAACAAGGTAGACTTAAGAGCAACAACTTGAAACCGGTGCTTTGCAAAGAAAACTCCGAGAAATAAACGAATGGGAAGCTCCAGAGTCAAATAAAAGCTACGCACTGCATCAATTTACTAGGAACATACCTAGTACCACGCCCGAGGAGGTCTCATGCTTCTTCCATCGCCACATGGTTCACACGGCCCCTTCCAAAAGTTTGGGAGGTTCGGCTTGAGGAGGTCCTGACTGAGGGTCTTGGCCGAGGGAGGTCCCAAGTAGAGGTCTTGGTGGTTGGCTCTGTCTTTAGTGGGCATTGATTAGCAAAATGCCCCACTTGGTGACACTTGAAGGTGTGATCCCATTTCTTTGTGGAGGTCGTTAGGGTTGTCTTGGTCTTTGCCAGTGATGCTTGTTGGCGAGGACAATGGGTGGGAGGTCTTGGCAGAGGTCCCGAAGGTCCAGAGGTCCTTGGCGCTTGGTTGGTCTTGCACAAAAGCTTTGTGGCGCTGGGAGGTCTTTGCCGAGCAGGAGGGTGGCACCTTTCTCTTGTAGGACTCAGAGAGTTCTCTTGGGATTCCTCAATGAGCATTGCCTTGTTCACCATATGCTGGAAATCGGGATAATCGCTGCTCACAACTTGAACTTTTAAGCTGGGATGGAGGCCTCGCTAAAGCGCTCACAAGCATCATCCGTAGCCACATCTTCGCGAGCATAACGCGACAATTGAGTGAACTTAGTGAGATACTCACTTATCGACATGCCGCCTTGCTTGAGCTCTCTAAACTCTTCCTTTTTCATCTCTACCTTCCCATCGGGACATGGGAGTGGCGAAAGTCGCAGAGAACTCGCCCAAGAGATCCTCTGGGGTCAAGATGTGAGGCACAAAATGTGTCCCACCACTCACCGCAGTCCTTCCAGCTTGATGTGAGGCAAACAAAACCTTCTCCTGTCTTCACAATGAGCAATATCCAGCTTCTTCTCTGCTGATCTCAGCCAATCATACGATCTAAAGGCTCGGAGAGCTCGAATGTAGTAGGCGTGTCTTCATGAACTCGACACTTTGATTGAGGGTGAGTGGGGTGGAGGTGGTGGCACCGCTGCACTGACTATTCTCGACTCATCATGGCAAGTAAAGCATTGGTGGTGCGGCTTTGTTGAGCCATAATCTGGTTCATAATCGCATCATAGAGCTCATCATCCGAGCTTGGCCGCCATAAACCGCCCAAAACCCGGGTCATTCTTCGCCATTGGAGGAGGTGGGGGTGGAGGCAACTGTTCTGGGGGCTCACCCTGACTTGTGGACTGCCGACTCTGCACCATCTGGACAAAACTCTAAAGGTTTAATAGGTAAGAAGGAAAGCATAAAGGGTAAGAGGATACAGAGAAATAAAGATAGGGCATTTATTAGGGGTGACTTGGTTAACCCAAGAGAGAACCAAAAGGCCAGGAGGCCAAAAGAGGCAACAGAAGCTTCAAAACAGAGGTCTTCAAGACCCAAGCTAAGCGAGACTCAGAATAGGACCACTAATCCTAACCTTTCTACAGTCGGCCCTATTGAAGTTATAAAGGCAAGGAAGTCAAGTTAGATTCAAAATCAAGGTTCCAAGAGAGATAAGATAAGGGAACTAAGGAGGAGTTAAGATGAGAGTAGAACAGACAAGAAAAGATTTTAAGCGAGGATAAGGGCAAGATAGAACCAAAGACAAGGAAAGAACTACTAAACAAATTTTAAGTTGACTTGCTTTAGAAAATAACTTTTGGATAAAAACTAAATCGACCTTTCTGCCTATGGCCACGTCCTACAGCCGACCTAGGCTCTGATACCAACTGAGACGACCCACCCCGTGATGTACCGCAAGAGGTCCGGGAGGACCATTTTTTTTTGCGCCAAGTCACCACGGAAGGATGTGGTAGCACCGCATGGAGCTTTACCGAGGAGGTGCCAGACCTCCCAGAGGTCTTCGGACCTCCTGGAGGTCTTGGCCACATCGACCTCCCAGAGGTCTTGAGGACCTCCCGAGGTCGTGGCCGCCACCGCCGCAGAGCACCTCTAGGCACATCACCAAGAGAGGTCGGCAGACCTCCAGCTAAGTCCGTGGGACCTCCCGGTGGTCCCGCCTGTGCATCCGAGCTAGTCCCAGACAATCGAGCTAGCTCGCACAAGAACACAAGCCAATACCACAACCACGAGGTCAAACAAAGATGAAGGCATAAATTAAACTTTATATAATAGGACCTTATGGTCAAGCTTGTTAACAAAGGGTGCGCCATCGAGGGCTTACAAAACCAACGAGGACTTACAATCTGGCGATAAGGAGCTCTAGGGCTCAAACACCAAAACACGCAGAAGCCATCCAACAAGCACCACAGTCGTCGGGTGGAGGACGCCCTAGGCATCTTAGTCGTCAAGAACTCCTCCTCGAAGAGGTCTCAGACCGCCTCGCACTTGGTCATCCTCATAATCTGCTTTGACACGGGGCTTAAGCCATGAGTACTTGGAATGTACTCAAGAAGTCACAGAGAGCAAAGATGCAATAATATTCATGCAAGGACTTACCAATGGAGAGATGTATGGTTAGTTTGCACAAAGCCAAATTTGACAATAATAGCAATAATAGATTGAAAGGCAAAGCAAGGTAAAACCATAATACATAATACTTTTGATGTTTTAATAAAAGGTGGTGTGAGCACCAACTCACGGCCACAACCAAAAATTGGGGAGGTCCGATCACACCAAGGGCTGTGTCCTCACCCAAAACCCACTCGAACACCTGCCCAGAGGTCCGAACCAACCTCGACCACTACCCGAGCCAACCTTGACCCCTCCGAGCCGGCCAAGGTCTCTTCGAGGCAAAGCCAAAGCATCTCGCGGAAGTGTCCAATGGCACAAGCTTTTGAAACATCTACCCTTGCACCATTTCACCGAGCATGTCCATGACCAAGGACGTGGCTATTCAATAGATCTTTTACTCGCAGAGGTGTACAACTTACCCACAATCCACGCATCTCTAGCGGATGGGTTCCGGTCACCCTTGCTCACTTCCTAAGGTGAGCAGCCTAGAGAGCGCTGCAAGGCCTTTACAAAGCTTTGAACCGACTAGGGCTGCCCGCTAAGGTTTATAATCCCTCCAAAGGGTCTAGAAACCACGTGGTTATGGGGTGCCCCTCTGCGCCAACTAATCACACGCCAACCAAAACAGCCCCAAGCCATCTCATTGCTAATTATTCAGCCTGCACCATTCCCATAAAATGATCTTGTGGTTGCACTAATTGGACGATTAAACAGACACAAAGTGAAGTCCTTAATTGTGCTAAGGCAAGACTTCCACAAACCAAAGGTGCACAAGACCCACTACTCACTCCCTGCCTTCTTGCCTTAGCAAAACAATTGTATTAGCCCATGCCAAAAGACCACCCAGTCTGGCACACAAATTTTAACCAAGTGGTCTCACACCACAATCGACAATGACTTAGGCATCCCGCCATAGCTGCTCAACAATGGCACCAACCACACATTTCATAACTTATTAGTCAAGATTATTGGAGATGAAGCATGATACGCTCAAACCACGCTCTAAGCGAGGCTATATAAGACCCACGGCCCCATGTTGGCAAATAACAAAGAACACCAACTAAATTATCCACCCTAAGGCTCACAAGGTGAACATGACAACATGATGGAGACAAGGTATAAAGGAGGCATAACGACAAGTAGGTAAGTAACTATAGCCCAAACCATTTTCTTATAAACATAGCCATGCATGATAATTTAAACCAAATACATTTGCAAAACTTGGTTCAAGATGATCAAAAGGAGGTCTGTGGCTTGCCTTGGTCAAGCAAAGGAGAGCCTTCGCAAAGAAGAGTCGGGTCCAAGATCTCCTCGAACTCGTGATCTACGTTCGCAAGAGAACCAAATAAGCAAAACCACACTAAGCCAGAGAACAACAAAAGAACCAAAAAGGAACTCAAACCAACTCAGCCAAAAGGAAACCAAGAGGCTTAACACGCCTCAAAGAGCTCCCCGGGAGGGTCTTTGCAAGGAAGAACCGAAGCAGAGGAGGCAGGAAGGAAGAAATGAGCAAAAAGATTACAAAGGCTCGCCTCCCGTGCTATATATAGCCGGAGTTGGTGGAGTGTACCAAGAAAAAGGTTCAATGCGTGTAGGCAATCGGATAACTAGGGCGTGGCTTGCCCAAAAGAATTAAAATAAAGTACTCAGATGTGACCTGCATTTAATGTGACCCGACACCAATTAAATGCGCATGAGTTCTCGAGGCAAGAGCAATAATTACAAGGTGAAGAGGGTGGCAAGTGGCTACCGAAAAGGGTGCACCACTGGTCAAAGAGGTGGCCCCACCGCAAAAGGGTCATTCCCGCCAAAGACCACCGCGAGGTCCTGGGCAAGAGGTCCAAGACACTCAAAAGGGGAGGTCCTGGACAGGAGGTCCAAGGACTCAAGAAGAGGTCCTGGACAAGAGGTCCTCAAAGCTCTCAACGAGGAGGCCCTGACACTCGGACCTGCACAAGGGAGGTCTAAGGGTCAAGATTTCAAGGGGAGGACCTCAACGGTCCAGATCAAAGGGCGCAGGGTGGTCCTGACGAGTAGATCTCCAAAAGGGAGATCTAACGGTCAAGATCTCAAAGGGGAGGACCTCAACGGTCCAGATCAAAGGGCACAGGGAGGTCCTGACGAGTAGATCTCCAAAAGGGAGATCTAACGGTCAAGATCTCAAAGGGGAGGACCTCAACGGTCCAGATCAAAGGGCGCAGGGAGGTCCTGACGAGTAGATCTCCAAAAGGGAGATCTAACGGTCAAGATCTCAAAGGGGAGGACCTCAACGGTCCAGATCAAAGGGCGCAGGGAGGTCCTGACCAACAGGAATATTCAAGGTTAGGAGGGTGGTCTTTACAAAAGACCAGCAAGGGCCGAGGAGGAGGTCTTGGACCTAAGGAGGTCGGAACCTTGATCCCACTAAAGGAGAACCCGACGGCTAAGATCTCAGAGAGGAGGTCCTAAAGGCCGATCCTAACAAGGGAGGTCTCGAGCGGCTAGATCTCAACAAGGGAGGTCTCGAGCGGCTAGATCTCAACAAGGGAGGTCTCGAGCGGCTAGATCTCAACAAGGGAGGTCTCGAGCGGCTAGATCTCAACAAGGGAGGTCTGAGCGGCTAGATCTCAACAAGGGGAGCTCTGGCGGCTAGATCTCAACAAGGGGAGGTTTGAGCGGCTAGATCCCAACAAGGAGGCCTGAGCGGCTAGATCTCAACAAGGGAGGTCTGAGAGAAACAAAACCAAGCGTGGCTTGGGGGGCCAAAGAGGTTTTGAAACACAAACCCAGTGGGTCCTTGACAGAAAACCCCAAGCATGGGAGAGGTTTCAACAGAGGGGAGATGAGAGAGGTCGGATCTCAAAGAGATTCAAACCAACAAGGGAAGTTAAGCGAGAGAGAAGAGGCGAACTAGGGGCACATGTAAAGGCTTTGAGCACCATAACCCGAGGGCGGCAAAGACACCACAGAGAGCCACAACCAGCAAGGAACACCAACAACGACTTAGTTAAGGTATGATTAATTCCAATTGAACTCTCCAGATTCAAAAATCTCAGGTTAAGCTTTGGATTTTCAATAAAGCCAAATGGTTACTTTTATTTTGAAAACTTGGCAAGGACTTAAAAGAAAACAGGACGTTACAGACGTGAGCAAAGGAACACTAATATTTTAGTATTTTAGGGTGTCTTTGCCTCGATCTCTCTCGAAATAAAGAACATTACGAACCGTAGCTTATTCCTTCTAGCCATGGAGCCCTTCTCTCCCTAAAACTCCTCTCACTTACTATACTACTATCCTCATTCCTCACCGCCATTGCCGTGCCATCCTCGAAGAACAATTTGAGCGCTCCTTGCATGGAAAGCCACCCTCCCAAACCAAAGATGTCCCGCAATCTCGGGAAACAAGACATGGCCATGCAACTAGCGTGGCATCGATTAAAGAAGACAAGCAACGACCGTGTGATCACCAAGATCTCTCTGCGGGGGTTATGGTGAGAGGACACTCGAGGCCCTCAACTTCTCGGCCTTGCCAACCTTGACGGGTCTCGAGCTCCCACGCAACAAAGCTTACGGAGAATTCCTCAGGATGTTGAGCTCCTCAAAGCGCCAATGCTTTGGATCTGCATGGCAATCGATAAGAGGCTCAATTCCAACTAGTATAGGAAACCTAACACTGCTAACTACTCTATATCTTTGGGGTAACAAGTTTTCGGATCCATCCCACAAGAAATCGAAATTTAGCAAACTTAGAGGGTTTGAGACTTGGACAAAACAAATTTATAGGTTCTGCTCCAAGAAGCTTGGCCAATCTAACAAAACTCTCAATTCTGTATCTTTGGGGAAACAACTTCTCTGGGCACATCCCTCAAGAACTAGTTTACTTGGTGAACTTAGAAGACTTAGAGCTTAACGACAACAAACTGACGGGTTCCATTCCAAAAAGCTTAGGGAATTTGACTAAACTCACTACCTTATACCTTTACAGGAACCAACTTTCTGGGCACATTTCTCAAGAACTAGGTTACCTATTGAACTTAAAAGACTTGGAGCTTAACGACAACAACCTCACATGTTCCCTTCCAAACAGCTTAGGGAATTTGACTAAACTCATTACCTTGAAGCTTTGGGATAACCAGCTTTCTGGCCTTATTCCAAGAGAACTAGGTTACCTAGTGAACTTAAAAATCCTATCTCTTGGCAACAACACACTAACAGGTGTTAGGGTTCCATCCCAAATAGCTTAGGGAATCTGACAAAACTCGCAATCTTGTATCTTTGGGGAAACAACTTCTCTGGACACATCCCTCAAGAACTAGGTTACTTGGTGAACTTAGAAGACTTAGATCTTAACGACAACAAACTGACGGGTTCCATTCCAAAAAGCTTAGGGAATTTGACTAAACTCACTACCTTACACCTTTACAGGAACCAACTTTCTTGGCACATTTCTCAAGAACTAGGTTACCTATTGAACTTAAAAGACTTGGAGCTTAACGACAACAACCTCACGGGTTCCCTTCCAAACAGCTTAGGGAATTTGACTAAACTCACTACCTTGAAGCTTTGGGATAACCAACTTTCTGGCCTTATTCCAAGAGAACTAGGTTACCTAGTGAACTTAAAAATCCTATCTCTTGGCAACAACACACTAACAGGTTGTATCCCAAACAGCTTAGGGAATCTGACAAAACTCTCAATCTTGTATCTTTAGGGAAACAACTTCTCTGGGCACATCCCTCAAGAACTAGGTTACTTGGTGAACTTAGAAGACTTAGATCTTAACGACAACAAACTGACGGGTTCCATTCCAAAAAGCTTAGGGAGTTTTACTAAACTCACTACCTTATACCTTTACAGGAACCAACTTTCGAGGCACATTTCTCAAGAACTAGGTTACCTATTGAACTTAAAAGACTTGGAGCTTAACGACAACAACCTCACGGGTTCCCTTCCAAATAGCTTAGGGAATTTGACTAAACTCACTACCTTGAAGCTTTGGGATAACAAACTTTCTGGCCTTATTCCAAGAGAACTAGGTTACCTAGTGAACTTAAAAATCCTATCTCTTGGCAACAACACACTAACACGTTCCATCCCAAACAGCTTAGGGAATCTGACATGCACTCAATCTTGTATCTTTGGGGAAACAACTTCTCTGGGCACATCCCTCAAGAACTAGGTTACTTGGTGAACTTAGAAGACTTAGATCTTAATGACAACAAACTGACGGGTTCCCTTCCAAAAAGCTTAGGGAATTTGAGTAAACTCACTACCTTATACCTTTACGGGAACCAACTTTCTGGGCACATTTCTCAAGAACTAGGTTACCTATTGAACTTAAAAGACTTGGAGCTTAACGACAACAAACTCATAGGTTCCCTTCCAAACAGCTTAGGGAATTTGACTAAACTCACTACCTTGAAGCTTTGGGATAACCAACTTTCTGGCCTTATTCCAAGAGAACTAGGTTACTTGGTGAACTTAGAAGACTTGGTCCTTTACGACAACAAACTCAGGGGTTCCCTTCCAAACAGCTTAGGAAATTTGACTAAACTCAGTACCTTATCTCTTTTCTCTAACCAACTTTATGGATCCATTCCTCAAGAAATTGGCAACTTAATGAATCTTGGTCTCTTGGCACTTAGTTTTAATAATCTCTCTGGTGCCTTACCATCGAGTCTTTGTGCGGGAGGCCGGCTACAAAATTTCACCACTAACGACAACAACTTGGATGGACCCTTGCCAACAAGCTTGCTACGTTGCACAAGCCTAGTTAGAGTTCGTGTTGAATGTAATCAGCTCGAAGGAGATATCTCCGAGATGGGAGTTCATCCGAATCTTGTCTATATTGACATGAGCTCAAATAAACTATTTGGTCAATTATCTAATCGCTGGGGTGAGTGCTACAAGCTTACCATGCTACGTACCTCAAACAACAGCATTACAGGAGTCATACCACCAAGTATAGGGCAATTATCTCAGTTGAGGATACTTGATGTTTCATCAAATAAATTTCATGGACAAATTCCACCGGAAATTGGCAATCTAACAGCACTGTTCAATTTGATCCTTGGTAACAACTTGCTCCAGGGATGTATACCGCAACAAGTTGTGTCGCTAAAGAATTTGGAATATTTGGATTTATCATCAAACAACCTAAGTGGGCTGATACGAGGATCAATTGAGCATTGTTTGAAGCTTAGCTTTCTAAAGTTAAGGCATAATCACTTCAATGGAAGCATTCCTATCGAACTAGGGCTGTTGGTAAACCTACAAGAACTATTGGATCTAAGTGACAATTCATTCATCGGGCGCCATACCAAGTCACCGAGTGGTTTGAGCATGCTCGTAGCTCAATCTTTCACACAATGCATCTTTGAATGGCAGATTCCACCATCATTTCAGAGCATGGTCACCTCTCATCCTTGGATGTGTCATACAACAAATTGGAAGGGCGATTGCCACATAGTAGGTTCTTTGAAGAAGCTCCAATCGCATGGTTCGTGCATAATAAGCAACTGTGTGGTGAAGTGAAAGGCTTGCCCTCTTGCGACATTACTCGAAGTGGTGGACAAGAAAAGAAGTCCAAAGCTATTTTACAAGCTATAATACCAGCTATTGTATCTTTTGTGTTTATCACCGCACTAATAGCATGGCAATGTAAAAGGAAGAAATCCAACGCAGAGAATGCAAATGAAGTGCAGTGTGAGTTGTTCGCCATCCGAACTTTGATGGAGGAGATGTGTACAAGCAAATCATTGACGCCACAGAAAATTTCAGCAACACAAATTGCATTGAACCGGAGGGAATGGATCTCTATAGAGCTCAACTACCAACAGTGAAATATTTGCAGAAAAAGTTTCATATGATGGAAGATGATGGGGAATTTCATCATGAAATAGATGCTTTGATGCGATTCGCATCGCAACATTGCTAAGTTCTTTGGCTACCGCTCGCTACTCGTGGCATATTTCGGTCTATGAATACATGGATAGAGGAAGCTTAGCAAAGATGTTTAAAGATCAAGGAAACCGCAATTGAATTGGGTTGGACGAGAAGGTTAAATATTGCCGTGATGTTGCTCATGCTCGCCTTACATGCATCATGATTGCTTTGTGCCAATAGTCCATCGAGATATAACAAGCAACAATGTTTTGCTCGATCTGGAATTGAGCTTGCATTTCGATTTTGGTATAGCCAAAATACTAAATGCAAATGCATCAAACTGCAAACAAGGCTTGCCGACAAAAGGATATCTTGCCCCGTAAAATTTAATAAGTCGGTTACTTTAGTGTTATTATCTATTTTTCATAATTTATTATATATGTTTTTTCTTCCACTACGAAATGTTGAGCATTCATCTTTCCAATCACTTTGAGAAGTACTAGTGTACCACATGCTGCACAAATAATGCCACAAATTCTCACTTTAATTAATTATAGTTGAAAACTAGCATATTCTAACTTTTATCCACTACACTATACCTGTGGCTAGTCTCTACAATCTATATTAATTAGCATTCATCAATACGTGCATAGACAAATGTTATCAAAATTAACTCGTCAATATTGACATAGCAAAGCTTGCATACACAACAAAGGTGACGGAGAAGTGCGACATATATAGCTTTGGAGTCCTCATGCTTGAATTGTTTTTGGGACATCATCCAGGTTATTTCCTTTTGTCCCTCTCGTCCATGGGCAAGAAAAGTACATCAATGAAGGATTTGTTGGACACCCGGCTACCACTTCCTGAAGATGGGTCTGCAAGTGGAATATTCAAAGTTATCATGGTTGCTGTTCAGTGCTTAGAACCTAACCCATCACACCATCCAACAATGCAACATGTAATCTATTTGTTCTCTAAAGCTGAAGGACTCGGAAATCTTGATTATCTACACACAGACATCGTAATCCCTGCCTATTACTCGTGAATGTTCTTAGAACATTGTTGTTTCTTCCGTTCCACCTTTTGATTAGAGATTGTAAATTTGTAATTCATCATTTGTATGATAGTTTGTTTTTTCTTTAGCTTCATACCCTATACTATGTTGGTGCAATGCAACATGCCGTTATACTTTAAGCTGACCATTCGTAGTTGGTTGGCACATCAGATTGGTTTTTAAGCAATGCAGAGAAACCTTTGTTACTATTAATTACTTCAAAATATTTCATTTGCATCCTCTGTGGTAGGAAGTGATAGCTCATTCTACTGGTGATTTTGTATGCATGAATAACATTGACATCATCTCTTTCGGGTCTTCACTTGTTGCCATTTCAAAGTGCTAAAGCTATGCCTTTACCTGTTGCCATCACCTGGGACTGCAACAAAAATCCATTGGTCGTTTTTCAACAAGAATATGCATGTTAGTTCTACTTCTAAGCTTATTTTTCAACAAGCATATGCATGTTTGTTTTGCATGGATTTGAATATCTTGAATTGCAAGCCAACAACTAACATTTGTTGGTTCCCAAATACAAATAAATTTTCTTCTGTACTGGCCTTTTCCCCCCAATAAACCACTATTTTAAGCGTCCTAATAAACCACTTGAATGGTCATATGACACAGTGATAATACAATTAGCCCAATTCAACCATGTTAATAAACCACTTTCTACACATAAAGAATTTGGGGGGTAGTCATCCAACCATAGCGCATAAACAAAAAGCAATTGCGTCACATAGATGTATCGGATGCAAAGGAATACATACGCGTACCACATGGTCGGAAAGGTGTTTCCGAGTCACAACCGAATACACATAAACCTAACGGGTCACACACTTAACGGGTTGGAACAAACCAGTACGAATACGATTCGTAAAATGTGTTCAGATAGGATCCGTCATGGGCACTATATAAGGAGATGCTTGAGGCTATTGGAGTAGTGACGAGCTGACGTAAGTTGCTCCATCGAAACCCTAGCCGCCATCTTCCTGAGAGCTCTGCCGTGCGACCTGGTGCTAGTACACCGGCGTACGGTTGTTCCTTCCCTGGACGTGTGGATACCGTAGAGGCGCTACTGTGGTTGCTATTGCGCTTGAGGATGATCCGCGATCTTCATAAGGAATTGCAGAGGTTGCTGGAGGAGACGATCAACTCGCAAGGACGCAGACGATCGACTACGACCACTGCAATGATGTGCTCGACGCTGGACGATTGACTACGACCACTACATCGATGTGCTCTACGTTGGACCAGACTGCTCCAACTCTTCTTCCACTGCTCTGCACGTTTGGTGGTAATGATCTGTGATCATCTTCTTGCTTGGCTTGTCGGTTTACGTGGTAGATTTTGAATTGTTGCTATCATAGCCTACCTGTACCCCAACAAATACAACTCTAATTCCTTAGATATCAAATCTAAATGCATAGATATAGAATATGTATCCTGAAAGGACACCAACCAGACAATGTGTTCTGTTCTACATACGATGAGAGAACTCAACAAGTACATCAAAAAAATAAAGGAAAAAGAAATTGGTAGAATTAAAGCCAAGTTATAGGTAGTTCTCAATTCATTATTAATGTGACTGTGGCCCGATCTTTCGAAAGGTAGTGATATGTCGATTGTGGGGAACACGACGTTGATGATCCAAAGGTTCCGACCAAAACAGATTGATGTTGGGTCATGGGTAGGCTACGATAGCTACAAATCAAAAATTTCTACCACGCAAACCAGGAAGCCAAGCAAGTAGATAATCACAGATCATTACCACCAGACGCGCAAAGCAGCGGAAGAAGGGTTGGAGCAGCCTGGTCCAACGTAGAGTGCGTCGATGTAGTGGTCGTAGTCGATCGTTCAGCGTCCTCGCGAGTCGATCGTCTCCAACAGCAACATCTGCAGTTCCTTGTGAAGATCGCAGATCGTCCTTAAGCGCAATAGTCGCAGTAGCGCCTCTACGGTATCCACACATCCAGGGAAGGAACAACTGTATGTCGGTGTACTAGCACCAAGTCGCACGGCAGAGCTCTCAGGAAGATGGCGGCTAGGGTTTCGGTGGTGTAAAACTTACGTCCCAAACAGCCTCATGCATCTCCTTATATAGTGCTCGTGACGGATCCTATCCAAACATATTTACGAATTGTATCCGTACTGATTTGTTCCAACCCATTAAGTGTGTGACCCGTTAGGTTTATGCGTAGTTCGGTTGTGACTCGGAAACCCTTTCCGACCACGAGTCGTAGCGGTTCCTAGCAGAACATAGCGATTCCCGAATACAAACAAATTATATCGGATGAACCTTGATGCAATATGATCTACGACCAGGTCCTATCTATATACGACCAGTTCGTATTCGGTCACGACCAGTTCGTAATTCCTTACGACCAGGTTACGACCACTCTGTGATTACGTTCGACCAGTCTACGACCAGCTCGTATCTCCATACGACCAGTTCATAACTGATCGAACTAAGTGACCTACTCGTGTATTCTCCCTTTGCCTCACGATGTCTAGTTGAACTCCAGGTGAGATGTTGTGTCATCCATGGACTGTTCAATACTTTCTCGATCGGGTGTCGAATAACTTGATGTGGTCGAACACTTTGACTACTAGTGGCATGGTCATGCACTTTCTTTATCCAATCACAACGAAGGGCCCAGAGACATCTCTCTTGTTATGTTAGGAGGGGCAAATCCCATATCCAACCAGTCACATTCCTCTGCATGTTTCATAGCATACCCAAAAATTACCTTTATAACTACCCAGTTACGGTGTAGCGTTTAGCAACCCCTAAGAGTGCTATTACACATGTACGAAACCATGCTGATCTCAGGTCTAAGGATTATACATCATCATTGCTTGAGACCAACTAACGACACATAGAATCATAACAATCTCAATAGTGTCTCAAGGTGCGTCTAATCCAACACCATGTTCTTTAACATGTGTCCATATTATTGGTTTGATATCTACATATCCATGACTTGTGAAACATAGTCATCAACCAATACATAAACTAGTCTATTCATATGTGTCCTCATATGTTTCCGACCAGGGAACCTTTAAGAATAATCATCGCAGAAATATAGAGTTCCACAATCAAGTCACATACTTCATAATAAATATTAACAATAATATTCTAGGAACAAGATAACATATTATCCAATGTCATGAACATAATGAAATATAGTCGTCTTTATGATTGCCTCTAGGGCATATTTCCAACAATCGAACCCCTTGCAATCACTACATCACTGCTCCGATGGTTATCAACCGTGCCGAACGCGGTTAACCTCGCCAATAAGGCTATCTCCTACAAGCGAATTGAGAACACAAGCAAGAGAGTTGAAGATGCAATCTAAAATTGTATTGCGAATAATGATTAAGCTCACAAAGTTGGGGTTACTCAACCGAACGTCCGGCGAAACTGCTATGCAGAATAATCTAAAAAGAAACCCAAGGAAAACTAAAGGGGTGCAGCCTTCTTAAATAGGGGAGGGGGAGCCGCACATAGCTAAGAAATAAGGGGATGGTATTATTCACGTGGTACTGTTCACATGAACAGTACAACCATGAATAGTGCGGCCCAAGGGGGGCGGCCAGGGGGATGGTCGGCCATCATATGGGCCATGCTGTAGGTGTAAAAACCAAACACGAGTGAGGGGGTGGACGTCGGCCGTTTGACGGGCCATCGTCCATGAGGGTAAAAAATGACACGATGATTTATACAGGTTCGGGGGTCCAAGAGGACCGCCCTACTCCTGTCGGTGAGCCAACGGGGGGTTATCTCTGGGGAGAGAGCCCCCGAGGGCTCACCAGTTTTAATGTACTTCTTTATTGCTCAAGAGAGCCCTCCCCAAATGAGGGATACATGGGGTAATTATAGGCTCCCAAGCCTATACAAATGACGGGAATACCCTTCAGTGAGGTAGGTAGCTTATGAGTACAAGCAATGGGCATTACAATCTTTTATGAGTACAATGGCATTTCTCGAGTTTGTATGCGTGTCTTCTGAGAGGCGGGCCCCATCAGTATGACGGACGGATTATTCTTACAACAGGCCATATGGGCCAAGTCAGCCCATTCATTACATAGCCCATGGACCAACAAGAGGTGACGTAGCACCAGGGCATGCAGACATAGTACAATGGCATGTAGACGTAGCTCGGCTTGTAGGAGTAGACGTAGCTCTGTCCAACTGGTGAATATGGCAGCGTAGTAGCCGAAAGTCCTACCAGAGAAGATGTGGCTGAAGTAGAGGATGCCGTGCAGCGGGTCGAAGCAGTGGTTGCATCCTTAGGGTTGATGTCTCATCAAATATGCTTCGGCTTCTTCTTTGGACGATGCATCATGTTATTGGCTCTTTTTCCTTTTGTCTGGAGTGTTTTCTCTTTTCCGTAAGCAAGGGACATGAGGCAATAGACCAAGATTGTCAAGTCTACAAAGAATAAGTACGACATATTATAGGAGGTTAATTCTTCCCTTGAATGATTGGAACTCATGCATGGAACAGACGTTGAGGACTTCAAGATCACGACTAATCCTTTAATTACCAACTATGTTTTTAGTATGTTAAGATTTTACGAAGCTTTGCTCTTAACCTTCGGAACCAGATTGGTTTCATCTTCCCTGCTATTTCATCTCTAGTGACATGTACTAGCTTTTGTGAGCGAGCGAGGCCAACGAGAGCTACGAACGAACGTCATGGTTGGCCACAGCATCTTTGCCATGTGAAGATAGACAGGAGGAACCCAGAATTGCCGTTGCCTGTAGGATTGACTCTAACCACGACTCTATTATCAGATATTGTAGTTTGTACACCGTGGCAATTAACAATGAGAGAGCTGTAGAGGTGACCGAGTGGCACCAGTGGAACCCAACAATGAGAGAGGTGTATTGCAAATCCAACAACCGTAGGGAGACATGCCTAGACGATACTAAGAGAATTTTGGAATTTTGATCAATCTAAAGGAATTTCAAAGTTAATAATCAACATGATTGTCAATGACAAAGACTAAAATGAATTCAATTGCAGTACCTAGAAGGATTCAAAGGCGAAGAAGAAAATATATAATTTAGAAATTCACTATTGTATTCGGTATATAATTTAGACATTCATTATGAATCGAGGAGGAAACATGACACACATTTAGTTGGTATATTAGAGCATTTACAATAACTAGATGAATACTATAATCTCTTAAAATGTTGTTGCATTACATTTTGGACCTACATTGTACTATCTTATTATAAAGGTGAAACTTAACCATATTTCTTAGTATATTTTTAGCAAACAAGTTACACTAAATCAGCCGCGCAATCGTGCGGGTACTCTTGCTAGTTGGGCTAAAATAGAAGAAAATGTAGGGCGGTAGCTCCAATTGGGCCGGTACGTAGGTTTTTGGGCAACGAGAGAAGTGTTCTTACAGGCACACGGACACAACCAGTATTTCAGCCCATGCATAGCTTTTTGTGAATTTTCAACAAAACTGGCTCAGATCAGAAACACAAGCAAACCTTAAACCGAGCTCAATGACTCATCACAGTGAACGAGCTAACTCGAGTTCCACTAACTAGAGCACCGGTCTTGTTCAGGACCGTGTCCGGTCTTAGTTGGCATTTTGACAGAAATCGTACTACAGTAGTATGAGACTATGAGAGTGAAATGACTGTTAGTCTGTTGTAGTTTAAGACTTTAAGTCCATCAACCGCCTTTGTTAATTACGACCAACTTGACCCGGCGACATCTACTGATCGTATAGATAATATAGTTTCAAGCAGTTCGGCAAGGCTTACACGGATATATAGACTTGTCAGCTTTCACCCAGTGTATTAGATTACAACTTCCCCGCGGTAATTTGCATGCTAATGTTCTTTCAAGAAGTAATTTACTCAACAATTATTGTCCATGAAAAAAATATTTACTCGCCAATTAATGATTAAGCAGTTGACTAGAGGAGATCAGCATCGACGACCTCCACCAATCCTCAAGACTAGCAGTTGAGTTCAACTTATTCAAAGCAAGAAACTAGCATATAAAAGGTCTAAACACTCCAAAGCTTTGCCATGTGAAGACAGACAGGAGGAACCCAGAATTGTCGTTACCTGTAGGATCGACTCTAACTGTGACTCTATTATCAAATATTGCAGTTTGTACACCGTAGCATTTAACAATGAGAGAGCTGTAGAGGCGACCGAGAGGCACGAGTGGAACCTGTTAGAGATATATGTATAGTGTTATTCCCCATTGTTATGAGGGGTTATTTGCATATTCACCTCCTGTACTTTGTGTATATATAGTGGCCCATTGGCCTCATGATGAATATAAGCGCTATTCATAACATGGTATCAGAGCAAATCTAGGGTTTGTTTTCGTCGTTTGTCCTTCCCGCCGCCTCTGACTTCGCCACTTTGCTTGTCGTCCGAACTCGGTGTGCCTTGCTTTGGTGTCGCCTCCACCTCCGCCGCCTCGGTGTCGCCCGGCGTCGTTTTGGTGTCGCCTCGATCCGAAGCGTCGCCTCGTCTTCGTCTTCGTCGGTCTTCCTCGCTGGCCGGCGTCGCCTCGCTTCTTGCGACCCGGCGTGGTCTTCGCCCGCCAGACGCGACGAAGCGCCTCGCCCGACAACGCAGCACCCATCGCTTTTCCGCCACGCCGTTGCCGCCGGAAGCCCGCGACGCGCGTTGCCGATCCGGCTCGCCGCCGCCGTTGTTTCGCCATCTACTTGCGCTGGAGCCATTGCCGCCGAGGCCACCACCGCCGCCAGGGGGGACCCTAGTTCCCCCACTCACGCTCGGGACGCCCACACCACTAAGTCCTTCCGCGACGCCGTCGCCGACCGTTCACACGCTGCCGCCGCCGCTTTTGCCATTCGCTTGCGCGGCCGCCGCCGCCGCCGCCATTGTCACCGTCGCCGCCAAGGGGAACCCTAGTTCCCCTTGTGCTTCTTCGTGAGAGCCTTCGGTTGTGGGCCAAGTTTTAACTCGGTCGGTTAGCCGGCCCGTGAGTTAAAAAGAAAGAAAAAACGTCGATCTAATTGCTGCGCCGTCCAGCGCCGCCTACCGATGGCTTCCGTTCGCCTGAGTGGTGCTGGTCTGCTACCACTCCCCTCCGTGCTCGCCGCTTGTCCACCTGCTACACCGACTGCTCCACGCTTCAGCACACTGCCTCCTCCAGTGGCTGCCACAGGTGATGGTGGCCGCCCTCCATCTGGCGGTGGCCGTCCTCACTGCTCCTACTGTGACAAGATTGGCCACATTGAGTCCCAATGCTATAAGAAGTAGCGGCATCTTTCACGCCGTTCTTCTACTAGCACTAGCACTGGTGCTTCTACATTGACGTCTGCATCGACTCCTTCAGTAGTTTCTCTCACTGAGCAGGAGATAGCCAGACTTCAACGCCTGCTTGCCGCTTCAGGTTCTCCCTTGACAGGTTCTGCCAATTCTGCTACTGACTCTTCGGGCACTGCGAAACCACCACCTCCACAGTCAGACACCTCCCCGTGAATTCTTGATTCTGGAGCATCTTTTCACATGACTTCTGATTCTTCCACTCTGTCTTTCATTACACCTCTTGATTCTCCTGTCAGTGTTCTTACAGCTGATGTTACCTCTCTTTCTGTCTCTGGTCGAGGACCTCTTAGCAACTCATCTTTTCATGTTCCTTTTGTTGCTCATGTTCCTCACCTTACCATGCAGCTTCTTTCTGCTAGGCAGATTACTGACCTTGGTTGTCGGGTCATTCTCGACTCTGACTCTTGTTGTGTTCAGAACCGCCACACGGGAGCTCTAGTTGGTTCTGGCACTCGACGCCGTGACTCACAGCATCTTTGGGAGCTTGACAGGCTTCACCTTCCTTCCGCTGCCACTATCACCGCCAGTCTCTCCGCTTCTGCCACTTTGTCTACTGGCTCTTTCCAGCAGTGGCATCACCATCTTGGTCATCTGTGTGGATCTCGTCTGTCGTCTTTAGTTTGTCGTGAACTTTCGGGTCTGCCTCAGAGACGGTCTTTAGATTGTTAGGGCGTAAGTTAGGTAAGCAGATTCACTTCCTTATCCTCATAGTGAGTCGGTGTCTCGGCATCCTTTTGATCTTGTTCATTCAGATGTTTGGGGTCCCGCCCTTCGCTTTGAAGGGGGTCATCGATATTATATCATATTTATAGATGATTTCTCTCGCCACACTTGGATATATTTCATGTCTTCTCGTAGTAAGGCCTTGTCTATCTATAAACAATTTGCCACTATGGTTCACACACAGTTCTCCACTCCTATTCGTGTCTTTCGTGCTGATTCTGCTGGCGAGTACCTCTCTCGTTACTGCAAGCAAGCTTCCTTGCCGGCAGGCACTCTCGCCGATTCTCTTATCCTGGTGCTCTTGCTCAGAATGGTGTCACTGAGTGCAAGCATCGCCACCTCCTTGAGACGGCTCGTGCACTGATGATTGCCGCCTCTACTCCACCTCACTTTTGGGTCGAGGCTGTTTCCACTGCCACCTATCTCATCAACATCCAGCCCTCTTCTGCTCTTTAGGTTGCGATCCCTGTTGAGCGTATCTATGGTCTTCTTCCTGACTACTATGTGTAACAGCCTCAGCCCTAATAAACAGTAATAAGGTGTTGTTCATAGCATCACTGTTCATTTTGGCAAATTAGGCAACAGGTTACAATCTATTTTCCCAAATTTCTATTACAAACTCCAACTTGATCAAAATTTCAAAAGGAAATACCACCCAAAGTTGGTATTGAGACTGGGAAGTATTTTATTTAAAAAAACCAGATGAATTATCATGGCCAAAAATAATTTTGTTGAATTTTTAGAAATTATTTTGATCTTTAGAAAAATATTTGTCTTTAAATAAACCCTATTTGGTCTAAATGAATTATTTATGTATTTCTAAAGAAGAAACAGTGGTTTCAAAATTTATTTGGGAAATATATCATCCCAGTAGCAAGTCTGCAAAATTTCATGATTTTACAAATTTATTTGCTATTTTTAAAATCCCAGCCAAAGTTCTTGCAATTTTGAAATGCTCGTCAAACCTCTCGGCCGAATCCGACCCTAGCATCAGAGCGGCTCAACCCAACGCGTGGAGTCCAACCGGCGCTTGAGTCCGCTTCGATCACGCCTCACATGCGCTGCGTCAATCCCTAGCCCATCTCGGTAGCCCATTTCAGCGAATGGGCCAGATCCAATGGGCCGTTCGGACCACTCCAAACCACCTTCTCATTCTGGCCGTTGGATCAAAAACGAGCGGCGCGCGATCTCCAGTCAAAATCCTCCGTAAATGGCCAAAATTGAAAAGTATTTGGGCCGTTGAAATCTCAACGAGTGGCCCTGATCTGTTGGGCCGTTCGGACCGTCCGTACCTCCCCTCAATCCTGGCCGTTGGTTTGCGAATTAACGGCGATGGTCCTTGTGGGCCAAAGCGCACCAACGCGCATTGCATCTTGGGCCGTTGAAGCAAGATCGCACGGCTCCTGTGGTTTGGGACGTTCGGACCACTCCGGAGCTCCCCTCGATCGTGGCCGTCCGCTGGAAATCGCACGGTCCATATTTCACGATACCGGTTCAGTGTATTATTTGCCTCCTCATCACGATGCTCGCTTTAATCGGACGGTGGTCGTAAGGTCAAGCTTCGCTTTCTGCGGCGCCGCATGGTGTGGCTGTCTCTGGGGCCCGCGTGTCAGCTGCACTTCTTTGCTTCCTCTCTTGCTGTACACCGTAGACACTATTGTCGCCGGAATGGTGGCAGTGTACAGTGAAAATTAAGATATTTCTCTTGATAATTATCCTTAGTGCCACCTCATTGGTTCTAGAGAACTCTCGGTTGCTCTACTAGCTTCCACACTATATAAACCCTAGAGATGGAGCTTCTGCCATTATTGACCAGGAGGAGCTCTCTCACTTTGTCTTCCTCCCCAGTTTGGACTTAGGGTTCTTCTCTCTGTCAACTTGAGCCGTGAAGCACCATCTTTGGAAAAATCCTCATCCTGGTGAGTAGGTTCCATTTTTGCCTATCCAGGATGTATATGGTGGTCTTAATGTTTAAGTTCCATCACTTTCTTTTTGGTCAGCACAAGGAAAAGGACACTGGATCTTTTCTGTTGACCAAGAACTTGACTTTTTCTTATCCAACCCTAGCTGGTAAGTTAGACATTGAGTCTTATCATCTAAAGTTCCTTAAGAACATCTTTAGCTCCCATAGATCACTCACACGTCCAGGTGATACTCCAATCTTGTTTTAATGAAAAGTTGTTTTTATAACTTTTCGGTCTTTCATATCGTTTTCAAAACTTTAGATTTCTCTTACCAAAGGTATTAGCTTGTTAGGTCCTAGAGAAACCCTAGCAAAGACCCGTGGTCTTTCTTCAAAAGTCTTGTAGTCACCATTCCTTTATTATTGCAAATCCTCCTCGTTAGTTTTGTCGGTTAAGACCGACAAACAGTTAAGCTTTTATTTCTTTCTTCTAACCGGACGGTTAGGGGTTAGCATTAATGGGCTATGGTATTAAACACTTTTCTAATAGCTATAACTCCCAATTAAGTCTTTCGTGTTGTGTAGTTTTTCTAACCAACCGAGAATAGTAAGTGAGTCTTTTGCTGTTAATAAGCATTAAATGACCAGTTAGATCATAACACTAGCTTTAATACACTTAGCTACGTGCAGTATTTCATTTTCATGGAGTAGAGCTAGCTAAATAATTTAATTATATATTGTCCTGTTCTAGCTTCTAAAAGCTGATACTGTAGCTCAACCTAAACTTTAAACTGTAGTAGATAGCATTAGCAAGAGTAGTTGTCGGTTACTATTCTTAGTTAAATTATTGTACCTCCAGCATGTTGCTAATGAGGCAATAATCCTTGACCATACATTCTTTCTATGCATATTGTTCTCTGTTTCTTTTTCCTGGATTCATTGGATTGTATTTTCTTCTAGATACTGGTTCTTCTGAGATTATTGAGTCTTTTGTTGAGCCACAAGAACCTAAGCAAGAGGTTATATACTACTATCAAGGCAAGCTACCTCTCTGCACCATATTGATCCTACTCTTTTGAACTGTAGATTTATACATACAGTGATAACTGTTGCATGCAAATTTTTCTAAAAAAAATTATTTGTGCTCTGTCTTAGTTAGTTATAACCTGAGCTTGTGGCTTACCTTAAATTGAATCATACACTTAACCTAAGGTACTCTGTAGTATTATATACTTAGTTTTAAATTTGGCTTAGCCATGCAGTCCATAGAACGGTAGTGTTTGGCAAGCTTATCTTGTCAAACCTAGGGGCAACAAATAACTTTTATTTATTTTTGATTCTTGTTCAGTTTATTTTGAATTTGAAATGATCCTAAATCTTGTTGATAAACTAAATTCAAATCTGGACAAGTGGATGCTAGTGATGGTGCCTTTGTGCACGAGAATTGGGAAATGTGGATGTCTTGTCTGGATTGATTAAGGAGTGAACTCTGACAAACCAATTCAAGCCCCAACGTACTTCCACACACGGTGTATGGGCCTTTGTTTGGTTAAGTAAAGGGTTAATACTATTGAGTTGGAAACAGAGAGTAAGGACATGTGTATTGATTTCATATGGCATAGATGCTTAAGTCTTCGGCCGTGTCATATGCCATGTGGAGCTTATATTGATATCGATGTTCTTAGAAGGGTAAGGGCGAGATGTGTTCTATCGCATGTACGCATCTTGAGGCCCCGATGCGGTCTAATATGTGTGGCTAACACGAGTTTGCATTTAATTGATTGATCGGCATTCGGTACAACATGTGAGCCCGGCTGAATATATGCTATCATTGTTGTTTAAGCGGGAGCGATCTCACATGGGTCATCCAACTCAATAGTGTCGACTTATTGAAAATACCAAATCTTAGTCTACTACCCGGCATACCAAAGGCAAGTGTGCTATTATTCCGGAGGTTTACGGGCTAACTAAGTCGTGTGGGTAAAGATGTACACCCTTGCAAGGATTTAAAACTATTCGAATAGCCGTGTCCACGGTTACGGACGATACTTGAATTGATGTCACCTGTATAGATTTTGCTCTAAGTTTGGTATTGGGTATAATTTCAGCATGATGGTGTCATGCACGGTTGATATTGAATTGTGACTTAATATTGTTACTATTTATGCTTATGTTTTCCATTACTTACTGTTTTAGTCCAAATTGATTTATTAAAACTGCTTTGTTAAAACTTAGTACTGTAGGTTAAGGTGTATTGATTTATGCAAAATTAAACCATTAAAGCCTTCTGTGGTCAACCTTATGCATGTAAAATTTCTATTCCTTTGTATTGGTTCTATCAGACACTTTCTTTTGTTAGTTTGTGTAAGTCTTGCTGAGTACCTTTCGTACTCAGGGTTTCTGACCTCTTGTTGTAGGTGATGATGGTTACCTTTACGAGATGCCCGTTAGCGTCGATCTGGGTGACGCTAACGAGTAGTGCTAGTTCTAGTCTCCACGCAATAGCCTGCGGGATGGGGCCATTGGTGGTTTTAAGTTTATTTTGCTTTCGCTGTTGTGCTTTTGTGATGACCCAAGGTCATCTGTTCCTGTAGCAACCTGATACTGTAGCAATCGAATTTGAAATGTAACCTGATGTATAATTATGTGAATGTATGACTTGTATGTGATTGATGCAATGTTGTCTAAGGATATATGCGCAATAGTCACTAATCCTGGGAACTATTGCATGACATATATCCGGGAACCTGAATGTTAGAATTGTTACTTATTATGATTATGCTTCTAGTATGATTTTTAATAAAGGAATTACACTGTTCCTTAATTAAGAATTATGCTACCAGTATAATTTTAATTCGGCACATCCTAATATTTGAGGGTCTCACACTATGCCCTTAGTCTGTTTGGCTGCTTTTGCTATGTTCTTCTCGCCCCTCGAGAACGCACTCAAACCGATCTTTCATCTGTTGAGTGTGTCTTTTCGGGATCTGATCGAGCACAAGGGCTATCGGTGCTGGGATCCTGTTGGTCGACATATGCGGATTTCTCGGGATGTGACTTTCGATGAGTCTCGTCCCTTCTACCCACGTCCTATCTCTCCTACGACTTCCTCTGTGGAGTCTTTGTCTTTTTTGACCTTTCCAGATACACCTATATCTGTCTTGCCCTCGTCTACCCATCCCACTGAGTCTCCACATATTCCTCCTGTGGCCTCTCCGCCGTTGTCGCCGCCTGCTTTGTCTCCTGCGGCTCCTCAGGCTCCTCCCACTACAGTACCTTCCCCCCTCTCTTCTACACTCGTCGACCTCGTATTGAGGATCTTCCAGATGAGCCATCTTCTCCTAATGTTCCATCTTCTCCTGATGCTCCATCTTCCCCTAATGGGTCATCTTCTCCTCGCTACTCTCTCCTCGATCGCCAGTCGATTTGGCCCCCTGCCCGTTTTACTTTTGCTGGTGCAGCTACTCATGAGCCTGTCTCCTATCGGGATGCTGTTACTCACCCTGAGTGGCAACATGCTATGGCCGAGGAGATTGCTGTCCTGGAGCGTACTGGTACTTGGGATCTTGTTCCTTTTCTATTTCACTCTCGTCCCATCACGTGTAAGTGGGTCTATAAGATTAAGACTCGCTCTAATGGCTCTCTTGAGCGCTATAAGGCGCGTCTTGTTGCTTGTGGCTTCCAGCAAGAGCATGGTTGTGACTACGATGAGACTTTAGCTCCTGTGGCCCACATGACCACTGTCCGCACTCTTCTTTCGGTGGCGTCTGTTCGCCACTGGTTTGTTTCTCAACTTGATGTCAAGAATGCCTTTCTTAATGGTGAGTTGCGTGAGGAGGTTTACATGCATCGGCCACCTGGGTATTCTGTTCCTAAGGGCATAGTTTGTCGCCTTCGTCGCTCTCTCTATGGCCTTAAGCAAGCCCCTCGTGCTTGGTTTGAGCGCTTCTCCTCTGTGGTCACTACTGCTGGCTTTTCAGGTAGTGATCATGATCCTGCGCTCTTTGTCCACACTTCGTCCTGTGGTCGAATTCTTCTTCTTCTGTATGTTGATGATATGATCATTACCGGAGATGATTCTGAGTACATTGCCTTTGTTAAGGCTCGTCTTAGTGAGTAGTTCCTTATGTCGGATCTTAGTCCTCTTCGTTACTTCCTTGGGATTGAGGTTACTTCCACTCCAGATGGTTTCTTTATGTCCCAAAAGAAGTATATTTAGGATCTTCTTGATCGTGTCTCTCTCACTGATCAGCGTACTGTTGAGACTCCCATGGAGCTCAATGTTCACCTCCGATCCTCTGATGGCGAGCCTCTTTTTGATCCGACTTGCTATCGTCATCTTGTTGGGAGTCTTGTCTACCTTGCTGTTACTCGTCTGGATATCACTTATCTAGTCCACATTCTGAGTCAGTTTGTCTCTGCTCCCACTCAGGTCTACTACAGCCACCTTCTTCGAGTTTTGAGATACCTTCGTGGGACTATCTCTTGCCGTCTCTTCTTTCCACACTCCAGCTCGTTACAGCTTTAGGCTTATTCGGATGCTACTTGGGCCAGCGATCCCTCTGATCGACGGTCTATCTCTGCTTACTGTGTTTTTCTTGGTGGTTCTCTCATTGCCTGGAAGATGAAGAAACAGACTGCAATGTCCCGTTCGAGTGTAGAGGCTGAGTTGCGAACTATGGCTCTCTTGACAGCAGAGATTACTTGGCTACGGTGGTTACTTGAGGATTTTGGTGTTTCTGTCACTACACCAACTCCTCTCTTGTCAAACAGTACATGTGCTATCAGTATTGCCCGTGGCCCTATGAAGCATGAGCTCACCAAGCATATTGGTGTTGATGCTTCCTTCATGAGGTCTTGTGTGCATGATCCGGTGATTGCTCTTCAGTACGTGCCTTCAGAGCTTCAGATAGCGGATTCTTCACGAAGGCCCAGACTCGAGCACAGCACGACTTCTATCTCTCCAAACTCAGTGTTGTTGATCCACCATAAGTTTGAGGGGGGGGGTGTTAGAGATATATGTATAGTGTGTTATTCCCCATTATTATGAGGGGTTATTTGCATATTCACCTCCTGCACTTTGTGTATATTTATTGGCCCATTGGTCTTATGATGAATACAAGCGCTATTTATAACAGAACCCAACAACGAGATAGGTATATTGCAGGTCCAACAACCGTAGGGAGATATGCCTAGACGATGCGATGAGAATTTTGGAATTTTGATCAATCTAAAGGAAGTTCAAAGTTAATAATCAACATGATTGTCAATGGCAAAGACTAAGATGAATTGCAGTAGCTAGAAGGATTCAAAGACGAAGAAGAAAAAAATATAATTTAGAAATTCACTATTGTATTTGGTATATAATTTAGACATTCATTATGATCGAGGAAACATGACACACATTTAGTTGGTATATTATAGCATTTACAATAACTAGATGAATACTATAATCTCTTTAAATGATGTCAAGATTGCAGTACATTTGGATCTACGTTGTACTATCTTATTATAATTGGGCCGATCATTGGGTTTTTGGGGCGAGAGAACTGTTCTTCTGAGCAACACAGACACAACCAAGATTTCAGCCCATGCCGTTTTTTGTGAATTTTTGTATACGCCTTTCAGATAAATCTTCACTTTAGAGCCAACAAAAGCTGCTCAGATCGGACACATGAGAAAACCTTAAACCGAGCTCAATGACTCGTTACAAGAAACGAACTAACTCGAGTTCCACTAACGAGCACCGGTCTTGTTCAGATCGTGTCCATCTTAGTTGGCATTTTGATGTAAATCGTACTACTGATGAGTATGAGACTATGAGAGTGAAATGATCGTTAGTCTGCATTGCGATTTAAGACTTCAAGTCCATCAACCGCCTTTGTTAATTACGACCAACTTGACCCGGCGACGTCTACTGATCATACAGATAATATAGTTTCGAGCAGTTCGGCAAGGTTTACACGGATATATAGACTTGTCAGCTTTCACCCAGTGTATTGTATTACAACTTCCCCGTGGTAATTTGCACACTAATGTTCTTTCAAGAAGTAATTTACTCAACAATTATTGTCCATAAAAAAATATTTACTCGCTAGTTAATGATTAAGCAGTTGACTAGAGGAGATCAGCATCGACGACCGCCACCAATCCTCAAGACTAGCAGTTGAGTTCAACTTATTCAAAGCGAGAAACTAGCATATAAAAGGTCTAAACACTCCAAACAATGACCTTGAACTCTCTAACAGGAACGACTACAATCTTGCAAAATGGAGCCCTTGCCACCGCCAAAACTGTGAGAACCCGGGGTATTTAACTTGTAATACTTAACTATCAAGATGATTCAAGCATTACAAATCAAATATCTCAACTCTCGGCGTATATGTACTTCCTAGAATTTTAGAAATTATTTGATAATTTTGGAGGTAAGTCAAACCCTAGAATAGCCTTGATGAATTTCTAGAGAAAAATGCAGTACATAAAAACCTCTGGAAATTTTATGTAAGGTTAATCCTAGAGCACGGAAGCTCTAGTTAAAATTTCGGAATTTTTGGAGTTAGTTTCCTATCTCTAAAAATTCCTCCAACCTCAGCCTTCAAATTTAAATTCAAATCTGGCACTATTCCTTGGGTCCGAGCCAACTTCAAGGTTGGTCGAACCCAACCTCGTCAGCTCAGCCTGAGCTCCTCCTCCCCCACACGAGGTCATGCTCCGTTGGATCCAAATCAACGGCCACGACCTCCCCTATCCTCTCGTCGTCGTTGGATCAAGATCCACTGGCCACGACCTCCCTTAGCATCGTGCGCACCAGCCAGACCTCCCCCTTCTTTGTCGTGCTCCGTTGGATCCAAATCAACGGCCACGACCTCCCTGCTCATCTCGTCGCCGTCAGATCCAGATCTTGCGGCCACGACCTCCCCTCCCTTTTTAGTGTCTTGCCTAACGGCCCAGACCTCCCGCACCTCAGTTCGTCGCCGTTGGATCGAGATCCAACCGCCACGATCTCTCCTCACTGTTGTGCGCCGTTGGATTGAAATCCAACTGCCACGACCTCCTTTAGCATCGTGCGTAATCGCCCGACCTCCCACTTCTGTTCGTAGCCGTTGGATTAAAATCCAGCCACCACGACCTCCTTTAGCGTCGTGTGTAATCGCCCGACCTCCCACTTCTGTTCGTAGCCGTTGGATTAAAATCCAACAGCCACAACCTTCCATCGATGTTGTGTGCCGTTGGATCAAAATCCAACAGCCACGACCTCCCTTCTCTGTCGTGCACACCAGCCAGACCTCCCTCTCTGTTGTGCGCCCTTGGATGTAAATCCAATGGCCATGACCTCCCTTTGCGTCGTGAGCAACACCCACGACCTCCCTTTGCATCGTGAGCAACGCCACGACCTCCCTCCTCTGTTCAGTGCCTTTGGATGTAAATCCAACAGTCCTGACCTCCCTCCTTGTTGTGCGCCTTTGGATTAAAATCCAGCGGCTACGACCTCCCTTTGCGTCGTGCGCAGCGCCCATGACCTCCCCTCCATGCTGTGTGCCCTTGGATTAAAATCCAGCGGCCACGACCTCCCCTCGATGTTGTGTGCCTTTGGATCAAAATCCAACAGCCACGACCTCCCACCGCTTGTCAGGGTCGCGCGCAGCGGTTAAGACCTCCCGCCTCGGTTGATCGCCCTTGGATGCAAATCCAATGGTCACGACCTCCGGTCCCCTTTCAGAGCGCGACCACCCCTTTTCTTTTCGCAACCGCGCGATGGAGATCCAACGGCTGTGACCTCCCCTTTTCTTTGTGCCACCGTGCGATGAAGATCGTGCGGCTGCGACCTCCCCTTTCCTTTCCAGACCTCACCGTTTAAGATCTGAGGGTTGCGACCTCCCCCTTTTCTTATCAAACGGTGGATCTCTGTCGCCTGTTCTTCTCCTTCCTCGGTCACACACGCGTGCGCCATGGCAGAGGGAGGGCAGTGCCCTGTCACCTCCCAACAGCTCTTTTGCTTCCAGCATTAAATGCTGGTCAGCCTTCCACCCCCTAGGTCCTGCTCTGACCTGCCCCCATCAACTCCACGTCCTTGTCCGAGCCATGGACCGAGCTGTGGGCTAAGCTCACCATGGAGCTTAGCCCTAGCTCATGGCCTCTACTCCCCGGCTATATGTAACCATTTGGTGCTCTCTTTGCCTTCCTTTAACCACTCTTGAGCTTTGCCTTGCCTCTCTGTGCTTGGCTGAGCTCCATTCTCCGCAGACCTCCTCGGCCGCCATTGTTGAGCTTGGAGCTCCTCGGTGGAACCCGTGCTCCAGTGGCTCCCTCACTCAACCTCTTGCTCCATCTTGTTCTTCTGACCTCCTGGAGTCTTAACCCTAACTCAATTTTGGGTTAACCTCTTCAGGGAGCAGCTAATTTGGATTGGGTCTCCTTGCGGCCGTGAGCTCCCCCTTCTTCGTCAAGTCTGGTAAGGACCTTACCCTATCAATTCATTGCTCTAGGAGCACCTCCTAACTCTATGGAATGCATCTTGATGACCCGGTGCGGTTAATTATGCCTAGGTCCTCCTCTCCTCGTTGTCCTCCTCGGCGCCGGCAAGGTCCTGCGTCGCCGGAGCTCCCCTGTCCTCCTCGGCCCCTCCGCTACCTCCAGGTACCTCCTGGTAGTCCCTAGATGCGTGGGCACCCGCTTGTATGGATGTTGCGGAGCTTTCCTTCAATCTCGCTTTTAGCCATGTGCTACCACGCCACCCCTCTCCGACTCGCCGGCTCTCGTCCCACCATCATGGTGCGAGTGGTACCGATGCAGCAAGATCGCTATTGCGCACCGTGCACTGCACCCATTTGCACCACCGTGGTGTAGGTCGCCAGCGGTGAGGAGATCTTTTCCGTCGGTTTTGTTGTCGGACGAAACCGACAACTGTAGCGAGGTCCTCGGGCCGTCCGTGTTTAGATCTGGGGCTCGAGTTGCGGGGTTCGTGATGTGCCTCGTGTGTGCGTTGGTCGCGAGCCGTCCATCTCACGATCAACGGTCCACGACCTCCGCCCCGTTCGCACGCGCGAGTTCCAACCGCGCCGCGCGCGATCCAAATCGGGCCGTTGGATTCAAGATCAACGGCCCATGTTCGCTGGACCTGCGCGGGCACAAGCGCGCGATGCTGCAGGACTTCAGCCGTTGGATCCAAGATCCACGGCCCACGTTCGTCGACCTCGCGCAGACGACCGCGCGTTGCCAGCAAGTCTTGGGCCGTCCGATCCAGGATCAAGGGCCTAGGCTTTTCCTCGTCGTTTCCTTTTTAGGAGATTTTCCGATGGATTTATTTGTAAACTAAAAAAGGTAATGAACTTTGAAAATGCATAACTATTTCATTTTAGCTCCTTTTGAGTTGATTCAAATTTTGGTAGCTCTAGTTTGAACTGAGCTTTAATCTAAAAATGGTTGTGAGCTCAGTTCGGCTCCATAAAAGGGATTTACAAATTGGTTTAGAAATAGACTTTAAATGTTGCTCTATTTGTTGCAATTAACTTGTAAAATGCATAAGTAATTCTCTATAGCTCCTTTTTGAGTGAATCCAATTGTGTTGGCTTCCTCTATTAGTGCACTAAATGGTAGAATAGGATTTAAGCATGTCACTATTTTCAAAAGAAATCTGGGTGTATTTTATTTGTGCTATTTTGCATGTCTTTGAAAAATCATAAAACATGCATCAAAGATACAAATGAGGTGAACTCAATTGTGTTATTCATATCATAAGGTGCTTGACTTACCATAAAAATCCCAGGTGCAACACCCCTATGGAAAATTGTGCTAGGGAATTTAATTCGGATGAACAGTAACCGATTTGAATTTTCTAGCAATTTCCAGGCTGAGCAGAATTGTTTTGCCCATAACTTTTGCATTGAGAATCCAAATCAATTGGTTCTTGTTGCTAAATTCTTTAAAAATCGTGCTATAGCTGCTGTAAAAATTTTAGAGCATTTGGAGTAAGTTTTTTGTGGAGTCCTTTCGGTTTTCTTCATTCTTATCGGTTCTTTTCGCATTTTCGTTAGGTGCCGACGAGTGTGTTGATCCCATGAGTGACCCTTTGCAGCATAGTGAGCATCTCTAGAAAGGCAAGTAGTTTGATCATGACCATTACGTCCCATTACTTTAAAGTCTAATATATTGTTTAACTTGTATGTATGCATTGCTATTTTGTTGTTAAATGATATCGATTAGTGATCCTATAGATACATATTCTGTAGGTTAATGTTCATTCTCTACTACTAAGCCTAGGATTATCTTGCTGTGATGTAGAGTTCGATGGATGGACTCTTATCACTTAGTAGTTTGCGTTGATAATGCTTAGAAATGCTTAGATAACGGTAGAAATGGGCGGTTGCCGACATTATGTCGATGACCTTAATCACACAAAAATTATTATTCCATTATGTCCAGCACTTGTTCTTTGTTACTTTGTAAACAAATAAAATAAAAATGAAAACCAAATTGTTTCATGACTTGGGCACAATGGATGTTGGGGTGATCTGTTGGGTTTGAATGGAATGGTGCCTAAGTCCCCAAGGACCGAGTTACTTGTGTCACTAAGCCAAGCGCTTTTGCATGCTAACCACACGAGGGGGATATGGGACCCCTCTTGACTAAGTACTTTGGGGGGTGTTAATTATTGAGTCGATGGTGGTTAAAATGTTTTTATAGGGATTGGGAGCACCATGATTGCTTAGGTGGGTAGGTGCATCCTACCCTTTGGGTTGTCGCGACTCTTAATTAGCATCACCCATTGGAAATGTCTCAGAGGACTTAGCCGTGCGGCATACCAAAGGAAGTGTGCTAAATAGCTTGGCGAAAAGGCGGTCTAACGTGTGGGTACATTGGTACACCCCTACAGGGTTCAAACAATTCGAATAGCCTAGTCCTAGGTTATGGACTTGCTTGGTAAGGTCATGCAAGAACTAGACTAAACATTTAATTAAAACTTGACATGGGTGGTATGAATGGGTAATTCATACTATTGTTGAGGTGACTATTGGGTTAGTCACTTCCAGGATTGTTGTTGTCATCTATCTATTGTTATTATGTTATTGTCTCGTTGTTATTTGCAAATTAAAAATGAATTGCAAAACTGCTTTTAATCTATTTAAATATTGCAAATGAAAACTTGCTTTATGCTAAAATGAGCCTAAAGCCTTCCACTTAAATAAAGCTTGCATGTAGCATATGTATAGGTCTGTTACCTTTACACGTCAGTCTTGCGAGTACATTTTTGTACTCATTTGCTTTGCTTAATAACTTTGTTGCAGAGGAGGTAGAGCCCCAAGGGCCCTACTTTTGTGAGATGTGCTGTGGTTGGGATGACTAGCTTGGTGGCCCGGCCGGTTGCCTTGTGGGCTATAGGCAAACCGTATGGCTTTTGTTTATCACCATCTTATGGCTTTTGCTTCCGCTGTTATTTATCTTTCTTAGTTGTTATTTGGTCGGTCAGCCCTTTTTGTAATAACTCTCGCTATTATGTATGTCTTTGGTTTAATCTAGTTCATGCTTGGTTCTATGTCTTGTATGATATTGATGCATGATTTTGTAAAAGGGTGTGTATACTGCTTTTCTGGGAAGTATACACATCTCGAAGACACGAGTTATTTTGTTTGTGACGCTAGGGTCAATGGATGACTAAGCATTACAAGCCAAATAAGCTGGGGTCCTGACAAAGTTGGTATCAGAGCCATACTGACCGTAGTAACCCTAGCTTGGTCGTCCTTAAGATGTTTTGAAAAACTTAGTTTCAAAATATCAAATGGTTTATGAAAGCTTAAGTGCATTCTCTAATTTTACTCCTTACCTATCTTAGCTTTCTCATCGCATCTCACTCTAATTTGAGTTTTAAAAGTTGTTTTCCCTCTCCTTCCCTCAAAAGATAGTTGTTATCGTCTAATTGGGTTTTGGGAATCAATGAGATTGGCAAATTGAAGTGTAGGCTGCCCTTTTACAAGGTTTTGAAGTTTCTGGAGTCAGTGATTTCGGCTAAGAGCTTGGATGCAAAATCTGGACAGCAAGCATAAAATTTCCAGACAGCAATCTCAAGGTTTCTAATTAGGGTAGCTAATGAGAGGTTAATACAACTAAAACTTGTGGGAATAAAAGGGTAAGATGTGATACTAGTTAGCTAAGTATCTAACACCTATTTTATTGGTTTTACCTTGCTTCGTAGAAGTGTTAGAACTAAAATAGTGTGCTGAAATTTTGCCTTCTCTACCGATTACTCGTTCATTCAATACGGGTTAGTTGTGTAGGGAAGTTGAGCTTTAGTCTCGTATTTCCTTGCTATTTCTTGAGCCTTTTTGTAAACCTTAGAGTTGTGATCTCTCTGTTTAAGTTTGACTTTCGATTAGGGTGATTTTCCATTCCCCTAGTCGATAGCTATTCGCTTTCTTTAGCTTCTAATTTTTGGGTTTTGTTGCTAACCCCTTTTCTCTCTTCAGCAGGATGGCTGGAAGAACTCATAGTGGTCAGGGTCAGCCAGCGGGTCCGGATGAGGAGCTTCCGCCTCCTCCGACCATGGCTTTGGTTCTTGCTCAGATCGAGCAAAACCGTATGGATCAGACCAGGATTCTGGAGGTTATCGCGCACAACACCTCCACTCTTTCCGGTGCCTCTGGATCAGGGGGAGGAAGTGGGCATCAGTCGCGTGGGGGACTTGCAGAGTTCCTTCGCACCCAGCCGCCCACTTTCTCTAGGTCTGAGGACCCACTAGATGCAGACGACTGGCTTCGTCTGGTTGAGCGGAAGCGCAAGTGGGAGACTCAGAAGCCTTCCCAGACCAGCTCTTCTCGTGCGCGCCAGGCAGTCTCAGGGTCCCGCCTCGAGCTTCAAGACCCCGAGGTCGTCAGCACCTGCCCCTCGCCCTCCGCAGGCCGTGTTTCGACCACGTGCACTTGCGGCTCAGCAGGGTGGCCTCCGCAATGTCGCCGAGGTCACTTGCTTCTTTCGCAACCAGAAGGGCCATTATGCAAATAATTGCCCTAAGAAGACTAGAGCGGCCCCTCGTCCTAATGGAGGACGCGGGCAAGGAGGTGGTTCTTCTCAGGATCAGAAGATTGTCCCTGCAGCCCAAGGCATGGGCAGCGGTCGCGTCAACCTCATCTCTGCTGAGGAGGCACAGGAGGCGCCTGACGTCGTGTTAGGTACGCTTCTTGTTAACTCCCATCCTGCTACTGTTTTGTTCGATTCAGGAGCATCTCATTCTTTTGTATCTCAGTCTTTTGCTGCTGCTAGTGATCTTCTTTTTGCTCCTTTGTTGGTCCCGTTGCTCATTCGCTCTCCCGGTGCGGAGATGAGAGCTGAATCCGAGTCTCGGGAGGTTCCTATCGAGATTGAGGGAGTAAGGTTTTTAGCAAATCTTATTCTCCTCAATGCAGCGAGCTTAGATGTAATTTTGGGCATGGATTGGTTGTCTCAGCACATGGGGCAAATCGATTGCGCCCGGAAGCTCATCTACCTCACAAGTCCCTCCGGTGAGCAGTTCGCTTTTCGCCGAAGCTGCATGGTCCGCATCTCTTCGCGCTCGAAGCGAAGCCAGCTCCGGATATTCGTGAAGTCCCAACGGTATGTGACTTCATGGTTTTTTTTCCCGAAGATCTTCCAGGGATGCCACCAGTTCGAGACCTCGAGTTCGTCATCGAGTTGGCTCCCGGTGCCGCCCCGATTTCAAAGAGGCCTTACCGGATGCCACCGAATGAGTTGGTAGAGTTGAAGAAGCAACTTGGTGAGCTTCAAGAGAAGGGTTTCATCCGCCCTAGCTCATCTCCGTGGGGTTGTCCAGCCATCTTCGTAAAGAAGAAGGACGGTACTTTGCGCATGTGCGTCGATTACCGTTCGCTTAATGAAGTGACAGTAACGAACATGTATCCTTTGCCTCGCATCGACGATCTCTTTGATCAATTATCTAGAGCTCGAGTCTTCTCCAAGATTGATTTGAGAGTGGGATATCATCAAGTTCGGATCCGACCTGAGGATATCCCTAAGACGGCTTTCTCTACTCGTTATGGTTTGTACGAGTATACTGTCATGTCGTTTGGCTTAACCAATGCTCCTGCCCTGTTCATGAACCTCATGAATTCGGTGTTCATGGAGTATTTGGATAAGTTTGTCATGGTCTTCATCGATGATATTCTTATCTACTCCAAGAACGATGAGGAACATGCCGAGCATCTGAAGCTTGTTTTGGGCAAGCTGCGTGAGCACCAGCTGTATGTGAAGTTCAGCAAGTGTGTGTTCTGGTTGAAGAAAGTGGCTTTCTTGGGCCATGTTCTTTCAGCAAGAGGCATAGCCGTTGATCCTAGCAAGGTCAGCGATGTGCTTTCCTGGAGTCAGCCTAGTTCGGTAACCGAAGTGCGGAGTTTTCTCAGTTTAGCGGGATATTATCATCGCTTTATCGAGAACTTCTCCAAGATCGTGAAGCCGATGACTGAGTTGCTCAAGAAGGACAAGAAGTTCGTGTGGTCCGCGGAATGTGAGGAAAGTTTTCAAGTACTCAAGATGCGTTTGACCACCGCTCCCGTTCTTGTTCTTCCCGATGTTCATCAGAGCTTCGATATCTTTTGTGATGCTTCTCGTCTAGGCCTCGGTTGTGTCCTTATGCAAGAAGGCAAGGTAGTGGCCTATGCATCAATACAATTGAGACCTCATGAACTCAACTATCCCACCCACGACTTGGAGCTAGCTGCTGTGGTTCATGCACTTAAGATTTGGCGGCATTACCTTATCAGTAATCATTGTGAAGTGTATTCGGATCACATGAGCTTAAAGTATTTGTTCACCCAGCCAGATCTAAACCTCAGGCAAAGGAGATGGTTGGAGTTGATCAAAGACTATGACGTGGGTATTCTCTACCATCCGGGCAAGGCTAATGTCGTTGCTGATGCGCTTAGTCGTAAAGTGCATTGCAATGCATTGTTGCTCAAGGAGCATCAGCCCACCCTTCTGGAGGAATTTTGGTGTCTCAACTTGGTTTGGTTGAGCAGGGTTTCCTCGCTACCTTGGTTGTACAACCAACCTTGGTGGATCATGTCAAGGCCGCTCAGCAATCGGATGCTGGGGTGAACCAAATCAGGCAAAATGTCAAGAACGGAACAGCCAAGTGCTTCTCTGAAGATGAGCTTGGTGTTGTGAGGTTCGGACAGCGCCTGGTGGTTCCAAAGGACATGGAATTGTGGGACTTGATCCTCCACGAAGCCCATGATTCTCCCTTGTCCATTCATCCCGGGGCCATGAAGATGTATCAGGATCTCTGTTAGAGATTTTGGTGGACCTGCATGAAGAGGGAAATTGCCAGGTTCATTGCCATGTGCGACGTGTGTTGTCGTGTGAAGGCCGAACATCAGCGTCCAGCAGGTCTGCTTCAGCCTTTGCCAGTGCCAGAGTGGAAGTGGGATTCGATCGGAATGGATTTCATCACCGGTCTACCCATGTCCCCGAAGAAGAATGATGCCATTTGGGTCGTCATTGATCGTTTGACTAAGGTGGCACATTTCCTTCCTGTCAAGACTGACCTTCGGGTAGGTCTTTTGGCGGATCTCTACATAGCCCGCATCGTGAGTTTGCATGGTGTGCCGAAGACGATTGTGTCAGATCATGGATCTCTATTCACATCTCGTTTTTGGCATAGTTTGCAAGAAGCTATGGGAACTCGTCTTGCTTTCAGCTCAGCATATCATCCCCAAACTGATGGCTAGACCGAGAGGGTCAACCAAGTTTTAGAAGACATGCTCCGTGCTTGTGTTCTTTCCTATGGGAAGCATTGGGAGAAATGCTTGCCATTCGCCGAGTTTTCTTACAACAACAGCTTTTAGGCCAGTCTCGGCATGGCTCCTTTCGAGGCCGTATACGGGAGAAAGTACAGAACCCCGTTGTATTGGTCTGAGACCGGCGAGAGACCTTTCTTTGGTTCGGACTCGATCAATGAGGCCGAGAGTCAGGTCTAGCTTATTCGTGAGCGTCTACGCACAGCTCAATCCAGGCAAAAGAGCTATGCGGATCGCCGTCGTCATGAGTTGAGTTTTGAGCCTAATGACTTTGTTTATCTCAAAGTCTCTCCTTTGTAGGGCCATCAACGTTTTGGCGTCAGGGGCAAGTTAGCTCCTCAGTATGTGGGTCCCTACCGCATCATCGAGAAGAAAGGAGCTGTTGCCTATAAGTTGGAGTTGCCTGCTGCACTTGAGGGGGTACATGATGTGTTCCATGTGTTCCAGTTGAAGAAGTGCCTCCGTGTTCCAACTGAGGAAGCTCCGTTGGAAGCTCTCGATGTCCAAGTAGATTTGACCTATCGCGAGCATCCTGTTCGCATACTCGAAGAGGCTGAACGAAGAACAAGGAACCGTTCCATCAAGTTTCTTAAAGTTCAGTGGTCGAACCATTCCGAGGATGAAGCTACTTGGGAAAGGGAAGATCATCTGCGTGCGGACTACCCCTCTTTCTTTTCCGATTGAGCCAAATCTCAGGACGAGATTTACGGGGGGGGGGAGATTTTGTAACATCCCAAATGTATAAATGGGTGTGTGTTTCAAATGTAAGAAAATGTGTAGAAATTAAAACTTTTCTCACATCTTGAAACTCTTGAACATTTCCATAATTCTTGTCAAGAGTTGTGGAGTTCAAAAACCTAAGCCTCCTGTTGACTAAAGTCAAACTCTTATTCCACTTTATCACAAATCTTGTGCCAACCTTTGGAAATATTTTTCCTAGGTTCTAGGGATGATGTGTGACCCCTCTGAATTATTTCATAATTTTTAGAAATTATTTGGTAATTTTGGAGGTAAGTCAAACCCTAGAGCAGCCTTGATGAATTTCTTGAGAAAAATGCATTCCATAAAAACATTTGGAAATTTTATGTAAGGTTAATCCAGGAGTGAGGAAGCTGCAGTTAAAATTTCAGAATTTTTGGAGTTAGTTTACTGCCTCTAAAAATTCCTCCAACCTCAGCCTTCAAATTTAAATTCAAATCTGGCACTATTCCTTAGGTCCGAGCCACCTTCAAGGTTGGTCGAACCCAACCTCGTCAGCTTAGCCCGAGCTCCTCCTCCCCCGCGCGAGGTCGTGCTTCGTTGGATCCAAATCAACGGCCACGATCTCCCCAATCCTCTCGTCGTCGTTGGATCAAGATCCACTGGCCACGACCTCCCTTAGCATCGTGCGCACCAGCCAGACCTCCCCGTTCTTTGTCATGCTCCGTTGGATCCAAATCAACGGCCACGACCTCCCCACTCATCTCGTCGCTGTCAGATCCAGATCTCGCGGCCACGACCTCCCTCCTTTTCGAGTTGTCTTGCCTAACGGCCTGCACCTCCGCAAGACTCGATTCATCGCCGTTGGATCGAGATCCAACCGCCACGACCTCCCCTCACTGTTGTGCGCCGTTGGATTGAAATCCAACCGCCATGACCTCCTTTAGCGTTGTGCATAATCGCCCGACCTCCCACTTCTGTTCGTAGCCGTTGGATTAAAATCCAGCCGCCATGACCTCCTTTAGCGTCGTGTGTAATCGCCGACCTCCATACGTTGCGTAGATGTTGGATTAAAATCCAATGACCACGACCTCCATTGATGTTGTGTGCGTTGGATCAAAATCCAACAACACGACCTCTCTTCTCGTAAATGCGCACTACCAGCCTCCCTTCATTGCGCCTTGGATGTAAATCCAATGGCCACGACCTCCCTTTGCATCTTGAGCAACGCCCACGACCTCCCTCCTCTGTTCAGCACCTTTGGATGTAAATCCAACGGTCCTGACCTCCCTCTCTGTTGTGCGCCTTTGGATTAAAATCCAGTGGCCACGACCTCCCTTTGCGTCGTGCACAACGCCCACGACCTCCCCTCCATGCTGTGTGCCCTTGGATTAAAATCCAGCGGCCACGACCTCCCCTCAATGTTGTGTGCCGTTGGATCAAAATCCAACAGCCAAGATCTCCCACCGCTTGTCAGGGTCGCGCGCAGCAGTTAAGACCTCCCGCCTCTGTTGATCGCCCTTGGATGCAAATCCAATGGTCACGACCTCCGGTCCCCTTCGTATGCGACCTCCCTTTTCTTTTTCAAGAACCGTGCGATGGAGATCCAACGGCTGTGACCTCCCCTTTTCTTTGCGCCGCCGTGCGATGAAGATTGTGCGGCTGCGACCTCCCCTTTCCTTTCCAGACCTCACCGTTTCAGATCCGAGGGCTGCAACCTCCCCCTTTTCTTATCGAACGGTGGATCTCTGTCGCCTGTTCTTCTCCTTCCTCGGTCACGTGCGCGTGTGCCATGGCAGAGGGAGGGCAGTGCCCTGTCACCTCCCAACAGCTCTTTTGATACCAGCATTAAATGCTGGTCAGCCTTCTGCCCCCTAGGTCCTGCTCTGACCTGCCCCCATCCCCTCCATGTCCTTGTCCGAGCCATGGACCGAGCTGTGGGCTAAGCTCACCATGGAGCTTAACCCTAGCTCATGGCCTCTGCTCCCTGGCTATATGTAACCATTGGGCGCTCCCTTTGCCTTCCTTTAACCACTCTCGAGCTTTGCCCTGCCTCTCTGTGCTTGGCTGAGCTCCATTCTCCACAGACCTCCTCGGCTGCCATTGTTGAGCTTGGAGCTCCTCGGGGAAACCCGTGCTCCAGTGGCTCCCTCACTCAACCTCTTGCTCCATCTTGTTCCTCTGACCTCCTGGAGTGTTAACCCTAACTCAATTTTGGGTTGACCTCTTCAGGGAGCAGCTAATTTGGATTGGGTCTCCTTGCGGCCGTGAGCTCCCCCTTCTTCGTCAAGTCCGGTAAGGACCTTCCCCTTTCAATTCATTGCTCTAGGAGCACCTCCTAACTCTATGGAATGCATCTTGATGACCCGGTGCGGTTAATTATGCCCAGGTCCTCCTCTCCTCGTTGTCCTCCTCGGCGCCGGCAAGGTCCTACGTCGCCGGAGCTCCCCTATCCTCCTCGGCCCCTCCGCGACCTCCAGGTACCTCCTGGTAGTCCGTAGATGCGTGGGCACCCGCTTGTATGGATGTTGCGGAGCTTTCCTTCAATCTCACTTTTAGCCGTGTGCTACCGCGCCGCCCCTCTCCGGCTCGCCGGCGCTCTAGTCCACCACCACGGGTGTGAGTGGTACCAGTGGGTGCGCACTGCTATTGCGAACCCGTACCTGGCACCCATTCGCACCGCCGTGCCGTAGGTCGCCGGCGGTGAGGAGATCTTCGCCGTCGGTTTCGTTGTCGGACGAAACCAACAACTGTAGTGAGGTCCGCGGGCCATTCGTGTTTAGATCTGGGGCTCAGATTGCCCAGGGGTTCGCATGTGCGCTGTGTGCGTTGGTTGCGAGCCGTCCATCTCGCGATCAATGGTCCACGATCTCTGCCCCATTCGCGCGCGAGTTCCAAACGCGCCGCGCGCGATCCAACTCGGGCTATTGGATTCAAGATCAACGGCCCATGTTCGTTGGACCTGCGCGGGCGCGAGCACGCGATGCCGCAGGACTTGAGCCGTTGGATCCAAGATCCATGGCCCACGTTCATCGATCTCGCGCGGACGAGCGCGCGTTGCCGGCAGGTCTTGGGCCATCCGATCCAGGATCAACGGCCCAGGCTTTTCCTCGTCGTTTCCTTTTTAGGAGATTTTCCGATGGATTTATTTGTAAACTGAAAAAGGTAATGAACTTTGAAAATGCATAACTATTTCATTTTATCTCCTTTTGAGTTTATTCAAATTTTGGTAGCTCTGGTTTGAACTGAGCTTTAATCTAAAAATGGTTGTGAGCTCAGTTCAGCTTCAGAAAAGGGATTTGCAAATTGGTTTAGAAATAGACTTTAAATGTTGCTCTAATTGTTGCAATTAATTTGTAAAATGCATAAGTAATTCTCTATAGCTCCTTTTTGAGTGAATCCAATTGTGTTGGCTTCCTCTGTTAGTGCACTAAATGGTAGAATAGGATTTAGGCATGTCACTATTTTCAAAAGAATTGTGGGTGCATTTTATTTGTGCTCTTTTGCATGTCTTTGAAAAATCATAAAACATGCATCAAAGATCCAAATGAGGTGAACTCAATTGTGTTATTCATCTCATGAGGTGCTTGTATCCCAGGTGCAACACCTCCGTGGAAAATTGTGCTAGGGAATTTAATTCGGATGAACAGTAACCGATTTGAATTTTCCAGCAATTTCCAGGCTGAGCAGAATTGTTTTGGCCTTAACTTTTGCATTGAGAATCCAAATCAATTGGTTCCATTTGCTAAATTCTTTAAAAATCTTTCTCTAGCTTCTGTAAAAATTTCAGAGCATTTGGAGTAAGTTTTCTGTGGAGTCCTTTCGGTTTGCTTCGTTCTTATCGGTTCTTTTCGCATTTTCGTTAGGTGCCGACGAGTGTGTTGATCCCGTGAGTGACCCTTTGCAGCATAGTGAGCATCTCCAGCAAGGCAAGTAGTTTGATCATGTCCATTATGTCCCATTACTTTAAAGTCTAATATATTGTTTAACTTGTATGTATGCATTGCTATTTTGTTGTTAAATGATATCGATTAGTGATCCTATAGATGCATATTCTGTAGGTAAATGTTCATTCTCTACTACTAAGCCTAGGATTATCTTGCTGTGATGTAGAGTTCGATGGATGGACTCTTATCACTTAGTAGTTTGCGTTGATAATGCTTAGAATTGCTTAGATAACGGTAGAAATGGGCGGTTGTTGACATTATGTCGATGACCTAGATCACACAAAAATTATTATTCCATTATGTCCAGCACTTGTGCTTTGTTACTTTGTAAAGAAATAAAACAAAAATGAAAACCCAGTTGTTTCATGACTTGGGCACAATGGATGTTGGGGTGATCTGTTGGGTTTGAATGGAATGGTGCCTAAGTCCCCAAGGACCGAGTTACTTGTGTCACTAAGCCAAGCGCTTTTGCGTGCTAACCACACGAGGGGGATATGGGACCCCTCTTGACTAAGTACTTTGGGGGGTGTTAATTATTGAGTCGATGGTGGTTAAAATGTTTTTATAGGGATTGGGAGCACCCGCAGTTGCTTAGGCTGGGCCGGTGCATCCTACCCTTTGGGTTGTCGTGACTCTTAATTAGCATCACCCATTGGAAATGTCTCGTAGGACTTAGCCGTGCCGGCATACCAAAAGAAGTGTGCTAAATAGCTTGGCGAAAAGGTGGTCTGACGTGTGGGTACATTGGTACACCCATGCAGGGTTCAAACTATTCGAATAGCCTAGTCCTAGGTTATGGACATGCTTGGTAAGGTCGTGCAAGAACTGGACTAAACATTTAATTAAAACTTGACATGGGTGGTATGAATGGGTAATTCATACTATTGTTGAGGTGACTATTGGGTTAGTCACTTCCAGGATTGTTGTTGTCATCTATCTATTGTTATTATGTTGTTGTCTCGTTGTTATTTGCAAATAAAAAATGAATTGCAAAACTGCTTTTAATCTATTTAAATATTGCAAATGAAAACTTGCTTTATGCTAAAATGAGCCTAAAGCCTTCCACTTAAATAAAGCTTGCATGTAGCATAGTATAGGTCTGTTACCTTTACACGTCAGTCTTGCGATTACATTTTTGTACTCATTTGCTTTGCTTAATAACTTTGTTGCAGAGGAGGTAGAGCCCCAAGGGCCCTACTTTAGTGAGATGTGTTGTGGTTGGGACGACTAGCTTGGCGGCCCGGTCGATTGCCTTGTGGGCTATAGGCAAACCGTATGGCTTTTGTTTATCGCCATCTTATGGCTTTTGCTTCCGCTGTTATTTATCTTTCTTAGTTGTTATTTGGCCGGTCGGCCCCTTTTGTAATAACTCTCGCTATTATGTATGTCTTTGGTTTAATCTAGTTCGTGCTTTGGTTCTATGTCTTGTATGATATTGATGCATGATTTTGTAAAAGGGTGTGTATACTGCTTTTCTGGGAAGCATACACATCTCGAAGACACGGGTTATTTTGTTTGTGACGCTAGGGTCAATAGATGACTAAGCATTACAAGCCAAATAAGCCGGGGTCCTCACAAAGCCGGAGCAACAATGCTGAGTCCGAAGTTTAAATCTGATTTGACCAACTAGCAAAAGGTTTGACCGGGGCTCTGAAATTATAAATAAATTTCTAAAAATTCTTAAATAAATCAGGGGACTTCCTGGGACATCCTAGTTCTCAAATAAAATTTTAAACCCTATTGTTCAAGACTTAAATTTGTACAATTTAAATTCAACTTAGAATAGGTCTTTGATTTGTGTTTGAATTTTCTAGGGGTTGAATTAGGTTCCAAAAATTTGGAAAAAATTATATTAATTCATGATAATTATCTTAGTATTTGAATAAATTATTTGCAGAGGATTATCACAAGTTTTTACTCTTGCTTTCTTTTGGAACTTCAATTTGAGTTGTATGTTTTCTTTGATTTCAACAACTTCGATGCAACAAATTATGCAAAAACTCCATAAAACCATTGCATATTCAATAGTTTTAAATTCTCCTCATTTTTATACATTTGAAATACGAACCCAAGATTTGGGATGTTACAAAAACTCATACTAGCAATTGTCGCCATACTACTAGCCTCACTCCTCTCCGCCGTTGCGGTGCGGTTGCCTGCCTGCCGTCAAGAGCAAGAAATAAGCAGCGCCTCGCTCGAAAGCCACACTGCAAAACCAGCACATCCTGCGATCCTTGACCAACGAGACAAGGCCGTGCCACTCGGTGATCATCGCCATCTCTCTACCGGGAACGCGGCTGGGATGCACGCTTGAGGGGCTCAACTTCTCGGCGTTGGCGGCCCTGACAAGCCTCGACCTCTCGCGCGGCGGCATTGCCGGGACGATTCCTCGGAGCATCGCCTCCCTGAGAGCGCTCTGGTAGCTGAACCTGCAAGGAAATCAGATAAGAGGCTCCATCCCACCCAGTTTAACCAACTTGACAAAGCTGCGAATGTTGTTGCTCAATGACAACGAACTATCTGGTGGTATACTGAAGGAGATAGGCCAAGTGTAGAGCCTTCTGAGCCTGCACTTATCGAACAATCTATTGGCAGGCCCTATCCCTAGTGAAATAGGGTTCCGGAAGCACTTGGTTAGATTGGATTTGTCCTACAATAACTTAGTCATAACAGGCTTTCAGGATCCATTCTAAGCAATGTGAAGAATTTAATGTAACATCCCAATTTTCAGCGCTTTAAAATCCTTTAAATGGTTGTAGTGAGAAAATTCACCATTTGGATTTATTTGAATTTAATTTAAAAGCTTAATATTGGACTTTGAGTAACAAAACAATTTAATATGACTAAATTCAACATGAACAATAGTCAAAACTATTTTATTTGGATTCTATGTGCTTGGATATATTTCCTAGAATTTTTTGGAATTTTTCCAAGTTCATTTACTATTTTCTATTGCCATTTGGAATTTCTGCTATTTTCTAAAAAGAAAAAGCTAATTAAAATCTCCAAATAGTGGTTGGGCCGAATTCCCTCAGCCCAGTCATGTTCATCTCGGCCCGATCCTTCAGAGTGGCCGTCCGTCGAGTTGGGCGCTTGGATCCGCGCCCAGCGCCTCGCGCCTCGCCCTCTCGCGTGGGCCGCCTCCTCGTCTCGCTGCCAGGCGGGCCCACTACAGTGTCGTCATCTTCGTCGCCTTCATCTCCGCATGAGCGCCGCATCTGCCATTTTCGCGTTGTCGAGCTCGCCCGATCAGTTGCTAACAGCCCCGATTCTTCGCGCGGATGAGCCCTTCTAGAAGCCCTATCCTCCCCGGACTCATTCAAACGAGTTTGAATTCAAATCCATCCCTATCCCGTCTCCTCCGCGAGCACTTCTCGGGCGGTTTCACCCTCCGCCGCCGGCACGTCACCTCGAGGCCACCCTGCGCCTATAAATGGGTCCCCGAGGATCGCCGTAGCCCCCTTTCCAAAACCCCTCGCCCAATTCCCCCTCCCACGTCCTTGAGCCGCCACAGGAGCTCGAAGACCTAATCTCGCCGCCGCAACTCCGTCGAGCGATTTCGCCGCAACCGAAGCCGCCGGAGCCCCAACACCTACACCATCGACATCGCGCGATCGAGGGGAACCTCGGAGTTGCCTTCGTTTCGTCGGAGGAGCCCTCTAACGCCGTCACCATCGAGCCCGTACCAACTCCTCCGCCAAAGCCTCGCCACCGGCCGCCTCACTCGTCCTTGAGCACCAGTGAGCACACCCTCGAGATCCCCGCGTCCCTCTCTACCTCCCTGTACCACTCATCGCCGTCAACTCGCCGCCGTTCGTCGGAACCCTTGGTTCCTGTGCGCCGCCGCCGTCCACGTCGGCTGCCACCTCGGTGTTGCGTCACCCTTTTCGGCCACGTGTCATCCACGTGGGCGTCGCGCCAGCGCCACGCGCGCGGGTGCGCCACCTCAGCCCCGACCCAGATCCAGAGGCTCAATGGACTTGGTCCACCGTGAGCCGTGTCACTGACGTGTGGGCCCCACATGTCAGGATTTTCTTTTTATTTTATCTTTTCCAGAAATTCCTTCGCTGACGCCAGCATTGCGCAATATTCCGATTTTCTTTTAAAATAAATCGGGAAATTCGTATAATTCAATTTCTAGGGTTTTTCTTTAGATTCCAACTTCCAAACCTCATAACTTTTGCATCCTAACTCCAAATCAGCCCATTCAAATTTCTAAATTTGTCTAAAATCAAGATCTACTTAATGGAGATTTTTATTTATTTTTTTGGAGTTTTTTTGCCTCTGTTATTTATTTATTTTGTTTTGTTCTTCGTTTGCGAGTAGACTTCGACGCTACTGGAAGAGTTGAAGAAGAAGGAGCTTTCCAAGACCAGCACCAGCACCTAAACCTATTCCAAGGCAAGCTATACCCTTGACCATTTTGCTTCCCAGTTTGCTAAAAGTATTTTAATTCAAATTACTGCATCTTAATTCAAGTATTTATTTAAATGCTTTTGGGTGTAGTAGTTAATTCCAAATTGTTATGCCTTGATCCTTTGTCACCCTAGCTGATATTTAGTTGGTAAATATTGTAGCACCAACGTGGGTTGGATAGTACGAGTAGATTGCTTAGCCATGCCACGAATCACTTTCATGTGAGGCTGCAATTATTAACCTGACTAAGTGAATATGCAATCTTGTAATAATCTGTGTGTACTATGTGTCTTTGTGGCATGTGTTGCACTTAAATCAACCGGGTGGTAAAAAGGATTTGTACTGAGGCAAGGGGGTGGATACTGTGTGATATGGTGGGCTGTGTGCTAGTTTTTGGTGGAGCTGTGTGCATGGGCTTTATAAGCTGTGTGCATAGGGATTTGTAGTTAGCATGTGGTAGTCTTGCCTTGGTCAATTAAGGACCTCACCATGTGCGCCATTGAACTGAGCCCCATCTGTATGACCACATGTTTGTCATGGGACGGGCCTAGCATAGTAAGATGAATTTTTGAAATGCTTTGTTATGATTTGTAATAGCCTCAGCCCTAATAAACAGTAATGAGATGCTGTTCATAGCATCACTGTTCATTTTGGCAAATTAGGCAACATGTTACAATCTAATTTCCCCAAATTCTAATTGAAAACTCCAACTTGGACAAATCTTCAAAAGGAAATACCACTCAATGTTGGTATCAAGACTGGGAAGTATTTAATTCAAAAGCCAGAAGAATTATTTTGGCCAAAAATAAATTTTGTTGAATTTTTAGAAATTATTTTGATTTTCGGAAAAATATTTGTCTTTAAATGAAACCTATTTGGCCAAAATGAATTATTTATGTATTTCAACATGAGAAACAGTGGTTTCAAAAATTTATTTGGGGAATATAGCATCCCAGTAGCAGTTCTGCAAAATTTCATAATTTTACAAATTTATTTGCTATTTTTAAAGTCCCGGTCAAAGCTTTTGAAGTTTTGAATTAGTTTGGGTCAAACCTCTCGGCCTAAACCCAACCTGGCACTGTAGCAACCGGAGCTGGGTTCAAACCATGCGACTGGACCTCCCCGACACGTTACGCGTCCGGCCTCAACCTCCCGTGAGTGATCGCCCTCCATTTTCTCACGAACGGGCCAGATGTTTTGGGCCATTCGGACCGCTCTAATCCACCCTCCCATTTTGACCGTTGGATAAAAAACGTGCGGCGCGCGATCCCCAGGCAAAGCCATCCTTCAATGGCAGAAATTGAAAAGCGCGTAGGCCGTTGGATCCTCAACGTGTGGGCCAGATCTAATGGGCTGTTCGGACCATCCTAACGCCCGTATGATCTCCACCGTTGGATCATAATCCTACGGCATCGCAGCTTATCTCAATCTTTAAAATCCTCTTTAAATTCGTCCATCGTTGGATCTGCAATGGACCGCTCTGATCTATTGTGCCGTTTGGACCGGCCGGAGGTGCCAAGCGAGATCCATCATTGAAATTAGATCGGACGGACCACAGCCATTGGGCCGTTCGGACCGCCCGGACCTCCCGTCAATCTTGACCGTTGATTCTAAATCCAACGGTGACTTCCTTTTGGGCCGAAGCTCACCAGCGCACACTGCATCTTGGGCCATTGAAGCCTAATCGAACTACTCTTGTGGGTTGAGACGTTCGGACCACTCCGGACCTCCCCTCCATCGCAGCCGTCCATTAGAGATCGCATGGCCCATATTGCTTGATACCGGTTCAGTGTTAATTAGCTGCCTCATCACAGCCGTTTAATTAGAATCGGACGATTGTTGTTCCTCGCAGCTCACAGTGGGCTGTACGTGGCTGAGACTGTCTCTGGGACCCTTTTATCAGCGATGGTTGTTCCTCCTTTGCTTGCTGTGCGCCGTTGCAGCCATCCTCGCCGGAGTGGTGGTGGTGCACAGTGAAAATAAGGATATTTCCCTTGATATTTATCTTTAGATGCCACCTCATTAGCTCTGGATTGTTCTCGGTTGCTCTAGTGGCTCCAACACTATATAAACCCTAGCTTTCTACTCTCTGCCATTGTTGACCAAGAAGAGCTCCATTCGTTGCCTTCCTTCCCAGTGAAGCTTCTTTACTTCTACCCTTGTTCAACTACAAGCATGCCTAAATCTCATACTAATGTGGTTTTGGGCATCTCTTGTAGGGTTGGACTTAGGGTTTCTTCTCTGTCGACTTGAGCCAGTGGAACACCACTTTGGTGCAACCTCATCCTGGTAAGTTAGGCTCCATTCTTTCCCTATCAAGAACGTGCCTAATGGTCTTTAGAGCTTAAGTTCCATCACTTTCATTTTGTCAGCCCAAAGAAAAGGACTTGGATCTTTACTGTTGACCAAGAACTTGCCTTTTCTTCTCCAACCCTAGCTGGTAAGTTTAGACCTTGCCTCCTGTTAGCTTAAGCTCTCTAAGAACATCACTAACTCTCATGCATCACTCACTTGCTCATGTGATGTTCCAAACTTCTTTAAACTGAAAAGTTGTTGTTATAACTTTTCGGTCTTTCATATCGTTTTCAAAACTCAAGGTTTCTCTTACCAGTGTATTAGCTTATTTAGGTCCTAGAGAAACCCTAGTAGCACCCCTGATCTTTCTTCAAAGTCTTAGAGTCACCAGTTCCTTTATTGTTGCAATCCCCTCTCTATTAGTTTTTGTCGGTTAAAACCGACAAATAGTTAATCTTCTGTTTCTTTCTTCAAACTGGACGGTTAGGGTTAGCATTAATGGGTTGTGGTATTAAATACTTCCCAGACAACTCTAACTCCCATTTAAGGTCTTCGCTTTGTGTATTTCTTCTAGATAGCCAAAATCTGGAAAGGGATTCCTTGCTGTTTTTGATCAAACCGACAAAAGTTCACTTTTTCTTTTCTTTCCTTGAACCGAACACTTAAGAATTCTCAATAATAGGTAGTGATATTAAGTACCTCCCCTGATAGCTTTAACTCCACTTTAAAGTCCTAGTATTGTGTAGTTTTCCAGGCCAACCGAAATGGGTAAGAAGACTCTTGCTGTTTTTGGTTGTTGTCCAAACCGACAACACAGGCAGCAAAGAGTCCAAAGTCCTAAATTGCCATTAATAGCACTAAATGATTAGTTAGGGCACATAACTAGCTTTAATACACTTAGCTTCCGTGCAGTATTTCATTTATATGGGGTTGAGCTAGATAATTAAATTAAATGTAAGCTGTCCTGTTCCAGTTTCAAAAATTTGTAACTGTAGCTATAAGCTAAACTTAAATCTGGGTAATAAGGGTCATTAGATGGTAAATATGGGTTATTATTTTTAATAAGTTAGATATAGCTTAAGCATATTGTTAACCATGCATTACCATCTTGATCATACATTCTTTTTCATTATTTTGTCCTCTGTCAGTTCTTGTGTTTATTGGATTCTTTCTGATTTTAGATACTGGTTCTTCTGAGATTGTTGAGTCTTTTGTTGAGCCACAAGAACCTGAGCAAGAGGTTATATATTACTACCAAGGCAAGCTTCCTCTCTGCACCATGTTGATCCTAATCTTTTGAACTGTAGATTTACAAAACACAGTAATACTGTTGCATGCAATGTTCTAAAAATTATTTATGATCTGTCCCTATTTAGTTACAACCTGAATTTGATGGCTTACCCTGAATCTGATCATACACTCAACCTAAGGTAGTCTTTTGTATTATGGTATATAGTTTTGAATTTTGCTTAGCCAAGCAGTTCATAGAACAGTAGTGTTTGGCAAGCTTATCTTGTCAAACCTGGGAACAACAAATAACTTTTATTTATTTTGATTCTTTGTTCAGTTTATTTAAATATGAAATGATTCTAAATCTTGTTGATAAACTGAATTCAAATCTGGACAAGTGGATGCTAGTGATGGTGCCTTTGTGCACGAGAATTGGGAAATGTGGATGTCTTGTCTGGGTTGATTAAGGACTGAACTCTGACAACCCAATTCAAGCCCCAACGCACTTCCACACGCGTGTATGGGCCTTTGTTTGGTTAAGTAAAGGGTTAATACTATTGAGTTGGAAACAGAGAGTAAGGACATGTGTATTGATTTCATATGGCATAGATGCTTAAGTCTTGGGCCGTGTCGTATGCCATGTGGAGTTTATATCGATATCGATGTTCTTAGAAGGGTGAGGCGTAGATGTGTTCCATCGCATGTACGTACCTTGAGGCCCATTGCGGTCTAATATGTGTAGTGAGCACGATTCGCATTTAATTGATTGGGTCGGCATTCCGGCACAACATGTGGACCCCGGTTGAATAGATGCTATCAGTCGCTGTTTAAGCGGGATCAGTCGCACATGGGTCTTCCAACTCCATAGTGTCAACTTGTTGAAACATACCAAATCTTAGTCTCCCCGGCCGGCATACCAAAGGCAGTGTGCTATTATTCCGGAGGCTTACGGGCTAACTAAGTCGTGTGGGTAAAGATGTACACCCTTGCAAGGATTTTAAAACTATTCAAATAGCCGTGTCCACGGTTACAGACAACACTTGAATTGATGTCACCTGTATAGATTTTGCTCTAGGTTTGGTATTGGGAATAATTTTGGCATGATGATTGTCATGCATGGTTTGATATTGATATGTGACTTATTATTGTTACTGTTTATGCTTATACTTGCAATCACTTACTGTTTTTAGTCCAAATTGATTTATTAAAATTGCTTTGTCAAAATTTAGCGACTGTAGGTTAAGATGTATTGCTTTATGCAAACTTGAACCATTAAAGCCTTCTGTTGACAACCTTACGCATGTAAAGATTTCTATTCCTTTGTATAGGTTCTATCAAACACTTTCTTTTATTAGTTTGTGTAAGTCTTGCTGAGTACCTTTCGTACTCAGGGTTTATGACCTCTTGTTGCAGGTGAAGATGGTTATCTTTATGAGATGCCCGTTAGCGCCGATCTGGGTGATGCTAACGAGTGATGCTAGTTCTAGTCTCCACGCAATAGCCTGCGGGATGGGGCCATTGGTGGTTTTTGTTGTTTATTTTTCCTTCCGCTGTTGAATTTTTGGTGATGACCAAAGTCATCTGTCACTGTATCACACCTGTTACTGTAGCAACCGAAATAAGATGTAACCCGTGATGTATAATTATGTGAATGTATGACTTGTATGTGTATGATACAATGTTGTTTAAGGATATATGCGCAATAGTCACTAATCCTGGGAACTATTGCATGACATATCCGGGAACCTGAATGTTAGAATTGTTACTTATTATGATTATGCTTCTAGTATGATTTTTAATAAGGGAATTACACTGTTCCTTAATTAAGAATTATGCTACCAGTATAATTTTAATTCGGCACATTCCAATATTCGAGGGTCTCACATGATTAGTGCTAGCCACACTAATTATATCTTGTGGGTAAAGTGTACAAACTCTGCAGAGTGTAATTTAATCTATTCGAATAGCCGCGTCCTCAGTCATGGACAATGCTCGGGGATTTCACACTAGGGGTAGATCTTTATAAAACTGTGTGGGAAGGGAGCTGTGTGATTTAAATCATATAGCTATGTGAATAACCTGTTTAGGCTGTGTGTGCCTTTGTGAAATCAATTGTTAAAATTATTGTTATCTATTTGTTTTACTTGTTTTCAATCTATTACTAGTATTCAATTGCAAACATTGCATTTCTGCAAAAGAACCACAGAATGCCTTTCCCTTGTAAAAAGCCAACATGTATATATATTGCATTTCTGTGGTGTGGCTTGCGAGTACGGTGTGTACTCACGCTTGTTTTGACGAATCAAGCAGAAGAGGAGTCTTCACCAGCTTTCGAGGACGAGTTTATCGAAGGTGCCTGATTGCGAGGTCTTGATCCCGTTGGTCGCTGTGGTGAATCATTTGGGATGCCACTACCGCTTTTGTTTCCGCTGCTTTATTTCTCTGTTAGCCCTGCGTGGCTTAAATAAATGTAAACCCGACCGTAAGGTCAAACCATTATTTAATAATCAAATTATCGTTTATGCTATTATTCGCTTGTGTGGATCGATATCCACCTTTGTTGACACTGTGTGCACTAGCGTGATCCTGGACTAGTGCATTTAACACAGAGGGTCCCGAAGTGAAATTTTGGGTCCCGACATTTAACCAAACTCACTGTCGGATCCGGATTTTCTAATCCCGAATCCTCTATGAAAGACACTGTACCATTCTCTAGATCAGTAGATAGCACTCACAGATACATCACTAAATCATTTCATACATAACGTAAATTAAACCATTGATTAATTTAACACATCATTATGCTATTCCTTGGATTAGTAGATAGCACTCACAGATACATCACTGAATCATTTCATACATAGCGTAAATTAAATCATTCATTAATTTAACACATCAGAGATTACATAGACTACATTGGATCAGGTTTTACAATAAGGGCCGAACAGGCCAAAGATTACATTACAAAAATAGTGGAAGCGACAACGGAAGCAAAAGGGAGAGAGCACATCTCTCCACAGGCAAGCGACTGGGGAAACCTATGTGCGTCCGATATTACCCAAAGACTCAGGTAATATAGGATGCACGCAAGCACCGATGGAGTCAACTAGACTGGGGCGAGACTAGAACAGCTAAAGAATAAACTACGCTTCATCATCTCTTCACTACTACAAAACAGGCTATAGTAGACGCCCCATCACAAACGGTTCCTTTGGAACCGTCCGTGTTGGGTATTGCCGGACCTACTGGTGGCGCGGGAAGCCTATCACAGACGGTTTGTGAATAGAACCGTCTGTGAATTATCACAGACGGTTCTATTCACAAACCGTCTGTGATAATCCCCCCAATCACAAACGGTTCTAGTAGAGAAGCATGCGTGTAATATCACGAGCGGTTCTCAATAAGGACCGTCTGTGATTGTGGGGATTATCCTGAGCAGTTTGTAGTGAGAACCATCGTGATATTATCTGAGCGGTTCGAACGAGAACCGCTCGTGATAACTAATTATGATGAGCGGTTTTATTAAGAACTATCTATGATATCCTGCTGGGTATAAATTGAGCGACACATCCTCTCGCAAGACTACTTGTGTCCTTTGCCAGACTACACTGTGCCTCGCCCTTTGCCTCGCATGCAGTTTGGATAATCAACTACGTACTGGCCCCCTGCTGCTGGGCTCCACTTAGATCTGCTAGCTAGCTAGCTTCCTCCCCCAGGTGCCAGGCCACTTCCCTGCCCTAGCTCCTCCAACCTGCGGCTCCTCCCCTAATTAAACAGATGAAGTAATACTGATTATCTTTTATCCACTCTATTGATTAGTGAATTTCCCTTATTTTGCTACTCTGTACATAGACCCTAATGTTTTGTTTTCTTTGTTGTATTCCTTAATCGGAAGCATAGGGTTTAAGTTTCACTTAATACTACTTGATGGGAAAAGGCAAAACGTACATCTAGCTCTCAATTTGATGGACCCTAATTCCAGAAAATGAAAAGCAAAACATGTAGCCTTTAATTAATCTAGTGTAATTCCTTTGTGCAACGATGACACAAAACGAGTAAGTACGTGCAAAGAGGTGAAAGTCTTAATCAGAACTAATTTCATGAGTAGTTTTCTAGAACAGATTAAAAAGAAGAATTTATGACACACCAAGATAAGTCACATGTGCAATGATCTATTTTATATTTCCTCCATTTATATCTGTTGTAGGTGTAAAAACCAAACACAAGTGAGGGGGTGGACGTCGGCCGTCTGACGGGCCATCGTCCACGAGAGTAAAATTGACACGAGGATTTATACAGGTTCGGGGGTCCGAGAGGACCGCCCTACTCCTGTCGGTGAGCCAACGGGGGGTTACCTCCGTGGAGGGAGCCCCCGAGGGCTCACCAGTTTTGAACATGTTGCTTTATTGCTCCAGAGAGCCATCCCCCTGAAAGGAGGGATACATGGGGTATTTATAGGCTCCCAAGCCTGTACAAATGACCAAAATACCCCTTGGGGTTGGCTATACTATTAGTACAAGCAAGGGGTACTATGGTCTTTTATGAGCACAATAGCATTTCTTGGGTCTGTATGCGTGTCTTCTGAGAGGCGGACCCAATCAGTGTGATAGATGAATTATTCTTACAACAATATCCATGAAGAAACGTCATCACAGTGGTTTATTGTTTCAATTATATCAAAACGGATACCCGCGCAATCGCGCAGACCAACTTGCTAGTTATTAGGATCTTCCTCTTGTCTTTTGTCTCGTATCTAATCAACAATCATGCAGATAATCAATAATTATCCGTTGCACCAGCTTAGAGAGGAGAAGGTTGGACCCTTGAGCCTAGCGCCTCCAACACCCGCCGCCTCCTCCCCCATTGTGCCACCTTAGAGAGGAGAAGGAAAGGAGAGGAATCGTATTTTCTTCGTGAGCTCCGAGGGTAATGATCTATAACCCTTTATGTTTGCTATAAATTAATCGCTAATCAATTTTGACACTAATTTGTTACATGCGTAGTGTAGATGGATCGAAACTGGATGTACAGTGTGAACCGTGTGAGTCAAGAGTACATTAATGGCGTGGTTGCTTTTAGAAGAGCATTGAGCAGGATATGTTGAAGAAGGGATAAATTTTATGTCTTGTCCATGCATTGATTATGTAATCTGAAGATGTTTAACAACGGCGCAAATAGAAGCGCATTTGATTGAAGGGTTTCAAAAAGGGTATACATGTTGGACGATCCACGGTGAAGAGCGATTATTACACATGAAGTTAGTAATGACGGCATCGCCGAGGAAGTCAACGATATGCGGATGTGGTATCTTGCTTTTGATGAGGATAGGTCACACGATGACAATCTGGATCGAAGCTACGCGATGCGTAAGAGAACTACTGATGAGAGAGAGTTTTGTAAATTCGAGGGCTTAAGGGAGGACTCGGTGAGACCTTTGTTCCTGGTTGCAAGCGGAATATACAAGGTTGTCAAGCGTGCTTGAACTGCTGAAATTGAAGGCAAGCAATGGTTGGTCAATAAGAGTTTCACGGCGTTGTTAGGTCTCCTAGCGGACATCCTTCCGAGGAGAAGCGTTGCCCAAAGCACCACCTATCAAGCAAAGAAGGTTATTTGTCCATTGGGAATGGAAGTAGAAAGAATACATGCATGTCCGAACGATTGTATCCTCTACCGTAAAGAGTATGCAGACATGCATGTATGTCCCGTGTGCAAAGCATCCCGATACAAGCGTCAGAATACTGCTAAGGTGAAGCAAGGACCTCCTGCTAAGATATTGTAGTATCTGCCTGTGATCCCACGTTTGAAGCGTTTATTTGCGAACCCAAAGGAGGCAAGATTGCTGCGTTGGCACTTTCGAGGAGGCGAAGAGAGATGGAAAGCTAAGACACCCTGCTGATTCTGCCCAGTGGAGAAACTTCGATCGGAGCTTCCAAGAGTTCGGTGCGGAACCGAGGAACATAAGGTTAGGGTTGAGTACAGATGGAATGAATCCTTTCGGTAACATGAGCAGCCGACATAGCACCTGGCCCGTGAATCTATGTATGTACAACCTTCCTCCTTAGCTGTGTATGAAGCGGAAGTACATTTTGATGTCACTACTTATCCAAGGGCCGAAGTAACCTAGGAATGATATTGATGTGTACCTAGCACCATTCTTTGGAAGATCTTGTGACCTTTGTGGAGCGAAGGGTACAGGTATGGGATGCGTACAAACGAGAGAACTTCACTTTACGCGCCATGTTCTTCTGCACTATCAATGATTTTCCTGCCCTTGGTAACCTGTCGGGCTTGAGTACTGTGGGGACCCCGAGATCAGGTCCGTGTCAAGCTAAGTAATTATGCTGAAAGAGCATAATACTTAACTTGAAAGCAACGATTCAGTGCCGGATAGGTGTCTCATGTTAGCTCCCAAGGATCAGCGACTAACATGCACATATCCAAACACAACATTGTATTCACATCCATACACAACATACAAGAATAATTGGAAACGTAAATACAACATCATTGAATAGAAACATACTATACAAGTTTGCATAAGAGGGCCATTCGGCCAAACATAAATATCAAGAATAAATTGCAGCGGAAGATAAACTTAAAATAGTAGAGAATAACCGAGTTGGCATGCCCACAAACCCACAAGCAACCAACTGGAGTTAAAGTCGTAGCGTCGGAAGAACTTTACCCAATTCGAATGACTTCTCACCTGTAATAGCAAATTTTTAAGTACAAAGTTGTACTCGCGAGACTTTTCAAGAAAAATAAGGATGCATGTAAGTATCAAAGGAAGGCTACTACCCTAGTCAATTTTTAGCATAAAGCAAGTTTTGCAATTAGATAAACTATATAGATTCAAAATGCCATTTCTAAAACATTTAGAAAACATTGCAGTAGCAAGTAATGATCAACAATAGTACTATCTCCAAATATAAACAACACATGAATATACCATTCATGACACAATTCAATCCATAACCAATTAACATGCGAACATCGCGTTCAAGGTAGCAATTCAGATTTGAACAAACTAACATAATGACACACATTTTCAACCATAACCCCAAACTTAACTTCCCATACTCTAAGCGTGCATGCTTTCCCAAGCGATGTCCATAACCGGGACACGGCTATTGAATAGATTTATTTGACTCTGCAGAGGTGTACAACTTTACCCACATGATATGCATTCCTCGTAGTGTCGGCCAATGCACTCTTCCTTTGGAGTGTGAGTGAGGTAGCATAACGAGGCCGTTACAATGTCATGTCCTAACTATCAACCCACCCGGGGACAGTCCATGGCGGTCGTTTGCCGCTTTGAACCCAGGGGAACCCCGTTGTGTAAGTAAGTCCCTATCAACTAGAGACCCTTAGGGGCAAGATAAGAAAAGGGTAATATGCCCCCACAAGATTGACAACTCAAATAATTAAAAATAATAATAAAAGTTGCCAACCTAATTGTGTTTTGATAGTTAACACACAACAAATTATTAAGCCAAGCCATCGCCCATAAACCCGGCGTGTGGTTGTACGTAAGACTTGGTTCATCACACCACAGACCGGTCCTCAAATACCCAGACGGGGCTACACGAATCCGGGACCACCCCTTCATCACCCTATCACCCGTCCAAGTCCAACACATAACAACAACCCATCAACAAATTCATAATATTTAGATACAAAGATCTGGACATTCTCCTCAATTTCAATATAATCAAATCCATAATATCCTCAAATTTCATTTAAGATTCAATTCGATCCATCGGCCGATGGACTAGCTCCATCAACCATTAACGACTACAACTACTAGCATAGCTAAGCATCGTTCTACAAATTAGCAAACAATCCCATACAACATATAGCCTTAATCATTCAAGGTAAAAAGGATAATCAACATTCAAAGGAGGGCCAATGCAGCAAGTAGGATATTAACTACTTCTACCCATGAACATATTTTTCAACATAGCATGCACTTTAGAGATTAAAACCATACAAAACATTCTAAAATCAATAGGAGCAATATGTTCAAGAGGAGGGTGCTCGCACCTTTGCTGTACCACTTGTTCAATCTCAGGTTACACTCATGTATACGTTCGTATCGTCGAGAAATCTATCGAAAGAACGATATTGCAATCAACACCAAATAAGCTAAAAATTCAAAATGCTCAAAAATGCATGAAACTTATACAGTGGGTAGATCATGATTTTAGATGAATTTAGGTGAAGGATTCATTCCATTTGGAGTTAGTATGTGAAAGTTATAGCAGTTTGAAAATCAGTTTTCGGAAAAATGCTGAAAAATGGGCTTCGGTTACTGTTCACCCGAAATTAATTATTTGGTGAAAATTTGTAGAATAGTGGTGGGAAAATGGATTACATAGATAAATAGAGAATAATATTATAAGATCAAAATAACTGAGTTTATCTCATTTTGAGTTCCAAAACATTTTCTATGAATTTTTAAAGATAAAGGAGTTCTCAATGTAAAATTAGTTCTTTTCAGAAATTCCTACCACATTATAATACTTTTTAAACTCGGACTAACCTAGCCTCTGTCATAATCAAAGTAGCCTATCCATCCACACAATGCCCGGATTCACAATCTTCCAACTATACAACCTATCCGATAAATATACTAAATCCACCAAGTTATGGGCATAAGAGTATAATCAAATCCATCAATTGTTCTTTGCTAGACTAATTAAGCTAATACTAACTACTAGCTCTACTAGTCTAATCTCGGCAAGTCATATACGCATACACCCAATATCTCCAACGACCGAGGTTTAAATGACTAACCAACACCCAATGAGCTTAACAATTTAAAAACGTATCCAACATCTAATGGCTCACTAATCGATCATCTCATATCCATTCCACCGAACTTAGTCGTGAACGATCTCTACCAATCCAATCATATAAGTGCCTCTACGATCAACTAATGATCATTTATCTACTAATCCAATTGAGGGTACAAATGTATCCACTCGGCACATAGGACTCAACTACTAATTACATGGCAATTCAAATATTTGTCCGCAATCAAATCATCCATTCTACCATCACTCAAATCTAGCATGAATGACTCACAAAGCTATTAATTAAGACATCTCATCAATTTACTCATGATTAAATAATTCATCCGATTTAACCTCCATATCTCCAAAAATCTCAAGACAAGAGCTATCCATCAAGTAATAATTCATAAAATCCTATGCGTCCTAACTCCAAAATTACTAATCCCACATGAGGAAAAATCACCAATTAATGTATTATCCAAAGATCACTACTAACATCCATGCAACTTCAAAATAATACCATCCGATCAAATAATCAACTCATAAATTCAACCTAGCATCTACCGAACAATAAAACACGCATTTCACTACAATAATCTAATTATTCGCATTCACCAATATATCGATACATAATCATGCCTACGCACAAATACGACCTAACCGGAGAATTATACCGGTCTTAATTTACCAAAATATTTTTACAATTAAGCATGCATAAATAGATGATATGCTCATGACTAACATGTAACATGCACGACTAAAATCATAACGCGGTAACAAAATTAACACTAAAGATTTTACCGCAACGCTACGTGAGCAAATCGTCATCGGGCGACGTCTTCTCGGCTCCGCATCCACGTCCACCGTAGTCGTCGCCGAGCTCATTCGCATCCACGTCCGGCTCCTCGTCCCTGTCCATCATCTTGGTCCTGCCGTACCGCAGCGAGCCTCTGCTGTCTACATCCGTGTCCCGCTTCGCGTCGCTGCATGCATGCAAGCCCGACCGTGCAGCGAGCATGCGCCGTGCATCACCACGCCGTACTCCATCGCGGCTCTCCCTCGGCTCGGCCACTGCCAATGCCGCCGCTACATGCAAGCAGTGCCCCGTCTTCGGGTTCCGCCTTGCCGTGCTCGTGACGCCACTAGACAGCACCTCGGCATCCTCGTCTTCGCGTTGGGCTGCAGCGAGCATGCGCCGTCTTGACATCGCCGTGGCCGCAGCGAGTCGAGCCTTGCGAGCCGCTGCCCACGACGCCACTACTGCAATGCAGCGCCTCAGCCTTGCCTTCGCTGCTGGTCGCTGGCCGCCGCGCAATGCCTCACCAAGCAGGCGCACCCGCTGTCTCGGCGTCGCATGTGCCGCTGGCCGCTCCTGCCCAGTCCGCCCACGCGAGCTGCTCCCGGCCTTGGCTGCGCCCGGACTTGGCCACCTCCGCCTCAGCCTGCCTGGCTGCTGCTGCTGCAGCAAGCTTCGGCCGCACCTGGTCTGCATGTTGTGCTGCCGCCCAAGCCTGCTACTGCTCGCTGCATGCACTGCTACTCCAAGTGCTGGCCGAGTTGCTGCATGTGACTGCTGGCCAGGCCAGCACCACCGCCTGCTGCTGTAGTGCATGCTGGCCATGGCTCCATGGCTGCAGCTTCATGCCACAGGCTCCTCCACGCTTGCCGGCATGGCCACGGGCCGCAGCTACTCCTACTGCGCCCCCACCAGCCGGCAGTGCATATGCGCCTCCTCCTCCTTCTAACCTGTCCCAAGGTTCGTGCATGCACAATCTATTTGGATGAAAGGGATGCTCAAGAGGAGATGAAACCGATAGTGTAACATGCATTGAAGGATTCATGGTTCTAGGTGGTGTTTGGGAGGAGAGAAGGTGGAGAGGAGCTAGTGAAGGGGAAAAAAATGGCTGCTCTGAGCTTCTCGGTTGGGGATGAAGTGACGAGGGGAGGAAATGAGTGGGTGCTGGCCTGTTGCTCAGTGTTCGGCTAGAGGAGGAAATGAGAGAGAGGGTTCGGTTTGGGGTAAAGAAATGGACAGTGAGTGCTTTGGTTTGGGCATAAAAAGCAGTGGTTGGTGCTAGTTCGGCTATGACCAAACTAAATGGCAGTGAAGACTGCTGTATTGGGTAAAGAGATGAGTGCTACATAAAGAAATAGGAAAGTTGGCTGTGTAACTTTGGTTTGATGGAAAATGATGAGTGGTAGTGGGAGATAAAGAAAATGGCAATGGTGTGTCTCTCGGCTGGAGTAAAAATTCGAATGAATAGTGCACAGCAATAAAGAAATGGACAGAGAGAGTTAAAGAATATTTGAGCATAGAAGTTTAATTCCAAAAATTATGAAATTTTTAGGGGAGGTACCTGACATAATGTTGATGCTTAGGTAAAATTTTCAGGAATTTATCCAGAGTGCGATGCTCTCTAAAAATCTTTGAAGTTCCTGTTTGCTTGGATGAAGAATAGCAGTACAGTTCTTCCTCTTTTTCTCTAACTCGCTCAAACGACAATGCATGCGCAAACTAATTGCATGATTGGAAAGTCCTCGCGATGACGAATGCCGCAAAATAACATGCAAAGCTTGAATTTGGGTTTTTTGGTTGTGATTGTGAAGAGAGAAGTTGGAGAAAACAAATGGACACACAGATGTTTTATCTGCTACTTCTTCTGCTCCACTCGCAAAATTGCACAAACTGCCATGCATGCGAAAATGAATTGCGGAAATGGGTTGGTCGTGCGATGACGATCGCGGTGGTATGACATGCATGGCTTGGTTTTAAGTTCTTCGATGAGATTTGAAAGAAAGAAGCAAAAAGAGTTAGCAGGGAAGGAAAAAGGGAGATGACAGGAATAAGAAGAACACACGGGTGTTTCGCCCGTGGTCGGTCAAATCGGAAAAGATGAACGATGATACTAATGCATGCATAATGACATGATTTTTTTTTGTGATGTATGCGAATACATAACATCAAAATAATTAAGTTTTTAATTGCAGTTTTTCAAGCAATTTGATATTTTTTTTAAAAGCAATATTTTAATTAAACACCGGAAAATTTTAAAACCTAGTAAAAATTTTAATAGATCGCCAAATTAAATATTAACATCCCGATTATGAAAATCGGGGTGTTACAAGTACAAAAGGAGCCAAAGCCTGTCCGCACTACTTAGATGCTACAGAGAGTGTATGGCTGAACAACTCGCACAAAACTGTGTATATGCGTCACTGTAGGTTCCTTCCCAGGAGTCACCCATACCGCAAGATGAAAAAACAATTCGATGGAAATAAGGAGAATGATTCAGCTCCAAGGGCTTTTAGAGGGAAAGAGGTCTATGATATGGTTAAGGATATCGATGTTGTGCTTGGGAAGAGGCGTAAATTAAGAACACGTGAGAAGAACATCTGGAAGAAGCGGTCAATTTTTGGGACTTGCCTTATTGGGAGCACTTAGAAGTTCGCCTTTGCATCGACATCATGCACGAGAGAAGAATGTATGTGATAGCTTGATTGGTCTCTTCTTTGAACATTAGTGGCAAAACAAAGGATGGTGTTAGCATGCGGCGTGACTTGGTTGATATGAACATAAGGACCGAGTTATCACCGGAAGAGACCGATCTGAGATTTAACGTACCTTCCCTAGCTTGCTACACTCTATCCAAGGCGAGAGAAATGAACTATGCCGAGCTTGCATGGAGTGAAAGTCCCATCTGGTTACTCCGCTAACATTAAGAACCTTGTTTCTATGCAAGATTTGAAATTAATTGGTATGAAGTCTCATGATTGTCATGTCTTGATGACACAAATGCTTCTGTTGCAATTAGAAGTATCTTCTTGAACAAGGTCCGAGTGGCAATCTTGAGGTTTGTGTTATTTTTCAACTCAATTGCTCGGAAGATCATTGATCCCCAAGGACTAGATGCTCTGCAGCCGAGGTGGTGACCACTCTATGTCATGTTGAGATGTATTTCCCTCCGTCATTTTTCGATATCATGGTCCATCTCATTGTTCACCTTGTGAGAGAGATAAAGATATCTTGACCTGTGTTCTTCGTCATATGTACCCGTTCGAGAGGTACATGGGAATTCTCAAGTCCTACGTCTGAGTCGATCTCGTAGGAGGGCAGCATCATCGAAGGTTATGCAACCAAAGAGGTCATTGAGTTCTGCGTCGACTACATGGCTCGTGGAACCGATAGGTGTGCCTCTATCTCGCCATGAGGGGGATGGATGGTATCGGGACCATCGGAAGAAATCAATAACTCCCGATCTGGATACGTGACGCTCAAGCCCATTTCATGGTCTTGCAACACATGACCCAAGTGTCCCCATACATCGGCGAGCACAAAGACATGGTGCGCCAATGTAATCGAGACCGGTCGAAGGTTTGGATCACGAGAGCACAACCGTCGGTTCAGCGAATGGTTAAAGGTGCGAATCATCTGGGAGGTCATCAAGTGATGATCTGCTGCTATGGTTGTACGAGGGCCACAATTTACAATTGTCGCATGGCAAGGATACGACATAAATGGGTACACATTTTATACGGCAGCTCAGGATAGGAAGAGCACAGTCCAGAACAGCGGTGTCCGCATAGATGCATTCAGTACCGATGGGATGAGGAGCTCCTACTATGGGCAAATAGAGGAGATATGGGAGCTCGACTACGTGCTTTTCAAGATCCCCCTATTTCGGTGCCGTTGGGTCCATCTCCCACAGGTGAAGGTCGACAAGTACGGTGTCACTACCATGGACCTCGAGCGTGTGGGATACAAAACGAACCATTCGTCTTGGCTAACCAAGTTGTTCAAGTCTTCTATGTAACCGACCGGCAAATAAGAAGCGCCACGTAGTTCTTCATGGAAAAAGGAGGGTTGCCGGAGTTGAGAATGTAGTGGGCGAGGAAGAATATAATCAATTTGACGAGTTGCCTCCTTTTGGAAGCGGCATTAGGCTCGAGGAAGAACCCGGTGAGGAAGCTAGCTATATCTTGCGTCGATCATCACGAAGGCCTATATCTTAATTAAGAATTTACTCCAATGTAATTAATTTATTCCATAACATCATGTGTTATGGACTTGTAATCTCTCATATATTTTGATGTCAACGTGAAATTGTCATGTGTTGATGTGTTATGGACTTGTCATATTTGATATTGATGTCAATGTGGACGTACATTGTAATGTGGAGTATCAAAATTGGTTTCACTTGATTTGGAGTTGAGTTGAATTAGATATAAAATTTTGAAGTCAAATGTGTTATGAACTTGTTATGGACTTGTCATATTTGATATTGATGTCAATGTGTGGGCGTACATTATAATGTGGAGTATCAAAATTGGTTTCACTTGATTTGGAGTTGAGTTGAATTAGATATGAAATTTTGAAGTCAAATGTGTTATGAACTTGTCATCATACTTGTCACCGTGTTAGAATTCATATGGACTTGTCATAATTGTCATCATACTTGTCTCACGGAGTTCACTATGTTTTGTCGGGATATTTATGTCTCACCGAGTTCACTATGTTTTGTCGGGATATCATAAATTGTCATCAGGTTTTCGGCTATCATGACGGTTTTATAATACAACCGCTCAGTGATTATTATCCTGAGCGGTTCTCATTACAAACCGTCGTGATATTAATATCCTGAGCAGTTCTCATTACAAACCGTCTGTGATATACTATAAAGCGAAACGCTAGGGTTTTCCTCTCACTTCTCACTTCCTCTCGCGCCCTTATGCTCTCATGGCGCTCGTTACGCCTCCTCTAGGGTTTAGGGCTCGCCTTCACGTGACTACGACCTCGGCGCCGCCGCCCGACATTGGCGCCCCGACCTCTGCGCGCCGCCCGACCTCTCGCCACCGCCCGACCTCGGCGCCCCCGTTCACCTCCCCGGCCGTAAGCCCCGACGTCGCCGCCTTCGACCTCGGTGCCGCCGCCCCCGACATTGGCGCCTCCGACCTCGACGCCGCCGTCCTCCTCCCCATGTCGGCCTCCTCCCTCTGCACCGGCCTTATCCCCGCGCCGTCCTCCTCCCCGTGTCGACCTCCTCCCCCACCTCCCTCCTCCCCGCATCAGCCTTCTCCCCTGCACTGGCCTCCTCCTTGCACCGTGAGTTCTTGTGCGGCATCCTCTCTGTGAGTATTGCTCCTCTGTGGCATGGCAGTTCGGTTGATCTTTGCATATATATATATATATGCAGTGCTAGTTGATACCTTGATCTGTATTAGTTACGATTTACGAGTCTATCTGAAGATATTGCAAATTGATCGATGGGCTTTGTTGACATGCTCTGTGATGAACTCATCTTATCTTGAGATTGAATGTGATAGTTAGTTCATACTTGAGCTCTATTGTATTACTTACTCTTGTCAATATGATGTCTTGTTAATTGGTTACTTTCGGTTGAGCTCATAGTTACATTGCAAATTGATCGATGGGCTTTGTTGACATGCTCTGTGATGAACTCGTCTTATCTTGAGATTGAATGTGATAGTTAGTTCATACTTGAGCTCTATTGTATTACTTACTCTTGTCAATATGATGTCTTTGTTAATTGGTTACTTTCGGTTGAGCTCATAGTTCTATTGCAAATTGATCGAGTTGTATTGACTAGTTTGTGATTCTTCTAGTAGTCTGTATGAGCTCATTCAACTTTTCATTTGCCATCTTGATCTCTATAGTCAACCTCTGTTTGTTGGAAGTTTAATCTGTTTTTAGATTATGAGTTGAGATCATTTGACAGTTAAGCAAAGTATTGTTTAGAGCTCATAGTTTGAATTTACATTATCATATTCATTTAATGAAGAGTATAGACAATAGGATTGAGATGGCAAAGACTTGTTTTTTAGCTACTCTCCTTCTGAGAGCACATAATATCATCAATCAATGTGTTGGAATAGTGTATGTGCACTGTTAATCTCTAGACCTTTTATTGCCTGAGAGTTTAATCTAGACGGTTCTTATTAAGAACCGTTTGTGATTCCTTCACATTTCCTTAGAGAAGCTGGTGGATTAAGGAGTGTTAAATTCTTTAGGAATTATGCTTTAGTGCTAATTAATTTTGTTGGGATTAATTCTGAAATTTTGCTAAAACTGCATTTTTTACAACAATCCAAAAAGAAAGTTTTACTTGATTCTATTTTGTTTCTATGTTGGGATTAAACCTTTGCTTAGCATTTCCTTAAATCGATCATTTTACTTGATTCTAGTTCTATGTCTTCATTAAAGGCTAGTCTTACGTACATGAAGCATTAAACCTTTGCTTAGCATTTTCTTCGTCGATCTGACACACTTGAGTGTACCTTTGCTTCATACCAATCCTCCACGGCCATGAAGCAGATGGTACACTCCAGTGTGTCGGGCTCGATGAAGTAGGCTCGGGCAAAGATAGGCTCGGGCAAAAGATTTATATCACTAGTTTCTATCTATACAAAGATCACAAGAGAAGCTGGTGGATTAAGGAGTGTTAGAATAGAAGCTCGTGGATTAAGGAATGTTAGGAATGTTAGTAGTCTGTATGAGCTCATTCAACTTTTCATTTGCCATCTTGATCTCTATAGTCAACTTTTGTACTTCTTCCTGAGATTAATTGTTTCATATTTATGCTGGAATGTTAGTAGTCTGTATGAGCTCATTCAACTTTTCATTTGCCATCTTGATCTCTATAGGCAACCTCTGTACTTCTTCCTGAGAGCAAGTAAGCGAGATGGCAGAGGCACCATCTTCGCCGCCGTCACCGACGCCGCAGATGGAAGAGGCGCCGACGAGGCCGCCAACACCGACCCATGAGATGGAAGAGGCGCCGACGAGGGCCGTCACCGTCGACGATAATGACACGGAAGCGAGATGGCAGAGGACAATCGAAAATGCCTACGGGCCGACTAGTCATCACGGAGGTCAGTGACTTTGGGGTCCCTCTGAGTCCCAAGAGATCAGCGGCGAGATTCCGGACCATCTGCGGGATACTTGCAAGGGAACGAGTCCTCATCACCACACCAAGGTGGAAGGACCTGACGAAAGAAGTGAAAGGCGTGCTGTGGACAGAACTTTCAGAGAAGTTCACTATTCCAGAAGCACATGTGGCACGCGTTCGACGGACGGCGATGCTCACGATGGGTAAATCGTGGAGGACCTTCAAGAGCATTCTTGTCACGAAGTACGTGAACACGGGTCAGACGCCCTTCGCGCAGTATAGATTCTTGACGTGGGAAGCATGGGACACCTTTGTGGTTATGAAAACGACGGCCGAATTTATGGAGCAAAGTGCGGCGCTCAAAGCTCTCCAGACACGAAACACTCACCCACACAAACTCAGCACCGCTGGGTACGCGGGTAAATACGAGGAATGGGCGGCGGAGAAGGAGAACCCATTTCCTGATGTCACAGACCCGCGTTCCCTAAGCTGGTTAAAAGCGAGGGCACAAGTCTCGTCTTCGGGCAGCATCTCCTTCACAAACCCAGCAGACCAGGAAGTGTCCCAACGTGTGGTAAATATGTCGAACTACTAAGTTGTTAATAAGTCCATAACTTCATAGTGCCTATAATAACGTGATGACCTCTTGCAGTGTGACTTGATCGCCCAAGCTTCCCAAGGCTCCTTCCATGCGAGCGAGGAGAAGGATATACTATCTACGGCCTTGGGAAACAAGGAGCACCTGGGTCGCACGCGAGGCCTTGGGGTTAACGTACCTTGGAGTCATGGATTCGCGGACGACTACTGCACGTATAGGACTAGGAAGAGATCCAAGGCCGAGCACGACAACCAGTTGGTACAGATGATTACTAACCAATTTCAAGTATAGATGGTAGCATTGCAGAGTCAAATGGATATACTCATGAGCCAGCAATCGCAAGCCGCCCCCGCTAATTCGGGAGGCAGTCCTCCTCGACGTCGGAGTAGCGTCGCGTCCACGCATAATTGTGAACATGACAACATCCGATTACCGATAGACGACATCAATGTAACGTACATCTATGGAATGCACCAAAGATAGACCTATAGGACGCCTTAGCTAATTGCGTATCGTTTTGTAGGAGCCGACGCCCTATAAGCTCCAAGTGAGGATGGATGGGTCCCTTTGTATTGAGGCTGCGCAGGGGATGGTGTATCCATACGAGGAAGGGCGGTCTGAAGACGGTGCCGGTGGTGGTGCAGTTATGCCAGGTCGGTGGATATGGTACATGTCAATTTCCAAGCCGTCCCACTGAAGATTTGCCCAAACGAAGAGATCACAACACTAGGGGATGCCGTCCTCTCTTTTATCTAGTGGCCCAAGAAGAACATCGCACTGGACCCAGCAGTGCCACGATCTGGACACAACCATTCCTCTCCAACGGGACCCTCGATGACTCCACCTCATGTTTCGTCTCAGATGGCCACCTCTTCGATTCCCGTGGAGAAGACGCCGAAGGAACAGCAAAAGCGTGCCGACGTATCGGTTCCCGAGTCGTCTCACAAAAAGACGCAGCCAATCGCTAAGGCCAAATCGAAATCAACGAACGTTTAGGCGCCTCCCAAGTCCGGGAAGTCCGCGATACCCGGGAAGTCCACGATACCCGGGAACTACATCATCGGAAAACCGTTGTGCTCCGAGGCAGTATTAATGCACGCTGGATATGCTTGTCAGGCTTTGCATGCCTGGTACTTGGACAAGACCCAAAAGAAGGGGTGCGATACTAGAATCACCGTCAGATACGAGGACAAGCATTTCTTCAATGGGACGAGGTACTTCGTCGTGGGCTTCAACGACCTATATGACCTATTCAACCTCGTTGGCCTCGACGTCGCGCTTCTACGATGTTGGACACTGTAAGTGCGTACAATCAAGTTCTACATTCATGTAATACCGATAAATATCACAACTCATTGCTTATGTATAGATACATCTGAAAAATGTCCGGAATGGAAAGAACCGGTGGGTTTCCTCGACCCACATGTGGTATCGTTGCAAACCATCCAAGAAGACTAGATCCTTCGCCGAGAAATACATAACGAGGTCATTGCTTCGTCAAGCGAACATGAAGTACATAGTGGTGCCCTACAACCAGGGGTAAGTGTCACTACTTGCTATACAAATTTCATTTGTACTTTATCTGTGACACAAACTTAGGTTTAATGACTATAGCGACATACATGAGTAGGTACCCTTTGGATCCTTTTAGTTATTATACCCAAGAGGAACCATGTGATATACCTTGATTCCCTAAACCGCAACAAGCACGACTTGACATTCTAAGAGGAATACTCGAGAGGTATGCTCATTTCCTCCTTACATAACTCTATTGTAGTCTTCATTCGTTTGAAATGGCGAGGATAACTTTTTGAATCATGTAGGTCGTTCATCAATTATGTTGCCAACAAAGGAATATCACGATAGAAAAGCGCCTAACTAACACACGGGATGGATTTTCGATGCAGCGCTACAACACGATAATCCTATATCATACTTCATAATAAGCATCTCGAAATGACTATACCTATATATGTAATTCTATTTTTGCGGTGCTTGACAAAAAGATGATGAGTTATGTGCAATCTACGTCTGCTATCATATGCAGCTAATCCTTAGAGCTAGGAAGAAGGATCCTAAGGTTTGTCAATCTCGAAATAATTATTTCCTAATTATAAATTTAAATATATATAGCTTACCACTTTACTCTTAATTGGTAGCTTATGGTCTTGGATTTACAATGTGATTCACTCGTTGCGGAAGAGATCAAGGACATTCGAGGGAAGCTCTGCACCTTTATCAACACAGAAATCATTAACGACAATGGAGAGTTTCACTCCATCGCCAACCGAGAGCATCACCCGCCGACACCTCTCCGCGTAAACAATTGTAATCCGGTTGTAACTATAGCGACAATACTTGAACAAATGCGATCTTTTGTAATTTATTTGAGTAATGATCACTTTGAGTTGTCAACAATTGATTATCTCTAATGAATCTGTTTTTGTGCATGCTTGAATCTGTTTTTGTGCATGCTTGTTTTCGAGAGGGCATGGCTAGCAATTCACGAGGCTAGCCAGAAACAAAATTGTGGGCGGGGAATGAGCTATCACAGACGGTTTTTGTTAAAACCGAATGTGAAGGCAAGTATCTGAGCGGTTTCTCACGAAAACCATTTGTGATACGAGAATATCCTGAGCGGTTATAAAACAAACCGTCGTGATCGAAATATCACGACGGTTCTAAACAAAAGCCGTGCGTGATATTCTAAATCCTGAGCGGTTTTATTTAGAACCGTCGTGATATTCTCGATCACGATGGTTTTAGTCCAAAGCGCTGCGTGATACTAGCCTTCCTGAGACGGTTTTTAGTAAAACCGTCTGTGATAGTTCTTATCACAGACGGTTTTTTACCGTCTGTGATAATATCCGGTTATCACAGACCAACAAACATAGACGGTTCGGAAACCGTCTGTGATGACGGTTCCGAACCATCTGTGATGTGGCTTCCTGTAGTAGTGCTTGGGCCTCCAACTTCTGGATCATCGTAGTAGTCATAATCTGCAGGATTTCCTACTTCTGAGAGTTTTGGGGGAAAGAACGAGAATGAGCACAACTTCTGTGCTCGCAAGCCCATACACACAATGCAATAATATACATGCAAGACTTAACAAGGATGGCTTGGGTTCTTTTTGTAACAGCCCAAAGTTCTGTTACCAAATTAAAATTAATAAAATTATTATTTTATTGGATTTTCTGAAATTTGAAAGAGTTTTATTTCTTCTTTTGAATCTCTGAAGTTTTATTTGAGTTAAATTTGAAAAATAAAAACTTAATTAATTTCTGGAATTTTCTGGGATTTTAAAAGCTTTTACTAATTATTTTAAAACCAAAATAAATTATGTGCAAAAACTATTATCAATTATAAGTTGAAAATATTTTATCTAAGTTCAAAATAACTTTAGAAATTTTTGTGAATTTTTTCTAGAATTTTTGGACTCTATTTACTATGTTCTAAAATCTATTCGATTTATTGCTTAAATCTTTAATTTCGAAAATAAAATATATATATATATATATATATAGAAAAAAATATTTTATTTCCCGTGCGGTCACCCATCCATACGCTGCACTGTGCCCTGCACGCTTAACTCCATGCAACATAAGTGCATGGGCTGCCAACTAGCCATTTAGCTTCTAATCAATTACTAACTTCCCATTTATGGTTTTATTCCTTTTCTTCTCTCTCTATTCATCTTCAACCTCACGAACCGTTTTTGCTTTCCTGTTTCTTCCCGAGAGCAAACGCAACAATGGCAGCGCCGCCCCTTGGTTGCCAGCTCGGCCACCGCCGATCGCCGCTGGAGCCACTCCTAGCCGCCGCCCATCTCCACCACCGCGCCGCCTCTCCTTCTTTCCCCTTCCCTCACAACCATGCAATGGAGCTCCAACCTCCATTAATGGCTGCCGACCAATCTTTCTCTTCTTTCTCCCCACTCAAAGCATTAAAACTCATTCCGTCTGAAGCGAAGCGTCCGCACTAACATCACCTACGTTCCCAAACCTTCAATTGGACATTTCATCTACTACATACGATTAATTAAGCCGTTTTCATTTCGTTCTTCACTTGCACTCGGAACGGCCGCCCCACGATCTCCCTCTCCCGGTTCCCTCCGCCTCTATAAAAGGGAGCATTAGGTGTGCCTCCTCCTCCTGACCAACACCCCTCAAAGACCCCTCTCTCTGTCCCTCAATCACCGGCAATTCGAGTTTTTCTCCGCGCCGCCGAAACTCAAATCCTCGTCTTCTCCGGCGCCGTCAAGCCTTTCCCGGCCATCCCGACCTCACCGTCGGCATCGCCGCAACCTCACCAACCCCGTGCTCGCGCCGCCTTCACCGAAGCATCGCCCAAAACCCCGCGCCATCACGAGCCAAGCCGCACCGACGTCGTCTTCCACGCCTCCGGCCATCCGTACACGTTCCTCCACAACCGAGGTGAGCACCGGCATCTCCATCATTCCCTCTCTCCATTCCAACCCTCGTCGGCCGCCGGAACGCCGTCGTTCGCTGGCAACATCGCCATCTAAGCCATAGACCGAAGCTTCTTCTTTTGTGAATTTCGTCGCCGTCGAACTAGCTCCGGCCATATCGTCTCCACCCATGGATTTGCATCGTCGGGCTCTACGTGATGCTCTCCTACTCTCGCTGATGCCGTCACCGAAGCATCGCGGCACCAAGACCAAGCCGCCGGCCAAGCTTTTGGTTTTTTTTTTCTGTTCGGCCACATGAACGAAGCACAGTAAATATTTTTCTAGTCATGTGACCATCCTTTGTACATACCCCTTTTATTCCTTCCAAAATTTTGTTCTCCCACATACAAGCTCCAAATCCGTTGATTCCTTCACCTAAATTCATCCACTATTTTTAGTATTTATTTCATAATTTTTATATTTTATTTAATTTCTATTAATTATTCGGTTCATTTTGTGCGTCGCCGCCCCGACAGCCGACCTTGCGCATTCCACGACAACCGTGGTGAGCGTTGTGTTCCCCGCGGTTCCATCTTCAAATCGTCGCCAACCTCACTCATTAAATCCTCTCCGTTTGCCCAGAACGCCGATGTTCGCCCGCCGAAGGTCTTCTCCGTCGGACTACGTCGCCATCAAAGATCCTTTGGCCGAGCTGTCTACACCGTTGAGTTTGTCACAACGTGTTCTACGTCGTGCTTCATCATCTTGGTCCTAAAACTCTTTCCTTGTTCCCAATCAACTCGAAACCACAATTCCTGTGAATAATGAATTTTCGGAATTATCTCATTTCATGTGATTTTCAACCTTCCGGAATTTCGTTCTCCTTCATACGAACTCCGATTCCTTCCATTCAACTTCCTAAATTCATAAAAAGTCGATACCTTCCTAGAAGTATTTATTTTATAATTTTTGGATTTTTATTTGGATTTTATTTGAATGTTATTTGAATTCGGATCGTTTACACGTATAGATTTCGACGACTTCGGACGACCGGATTTCGACGCCGTTTGAGAACATCGTTTAATCAAGCAAGGCAAGTTACACTCTTGATCATATTGATCCTATTATTTAAAATTAATTATTCTGTTTTAAATTATTGTATGCCTATTTTTATCAAGTATTTGAATTCCTGTTTTAAATTGTAGTTATGCCTAAATCCTTTGTAATGCCAATCTTGACATTGAAATGAACCTACCATTGATACCTTAGATAAAATCTAGTTTATGCAATAGTATGAACTAGAATGTTTTGAGAAAATTATGCTTAGACCAAAACATTTCATTTGGGAAATTTAGCCAATGATTCAAATCTTGTTTAAAATTAAGCTATGGTATTGTTCTACCATGGACTCTTGGAAATGATTCTGAAAACAAAATAAAATCAAAAGATGGTTTAACTTGGGCAAAATGGATGTCAAGCTGGTGCAAGTTTATGCATAGGATTTAATCTTTTTAAGGATTAAGTCCAGGGTTGTGGTATGTTGCCCAAGTTGTTTAAGGACCGGCCTGAGAGCCGCTTTTGCTAAACCACAATCGTACTCCCACATGTCTTGTGTGGGCAGGACCTGGCCAACTAATCTGCAACGTTCTACTGTTGTCTTTCCCTTCCGATGCGTGGGTGTCTTTTACGACCTACTTTTATATATTCCCACCTGGCATAAGAGGGGGCACCCATTAACCCGGCGGGTTTTCATCCAAGGGGGGATTTGCGAAACCTTAATGAGGGTGGACTGCGGTGGAATGGCGGATTGTAAAGGCCTTGGCACGTGCTCTAGACCACTTACCTAAGGTAGTGAGTGGTGGCATAGATATATGCCGGACAAACTAGAGAATTCGTGTCATGTGGGTAAAGTTGTACAGCCTCTGCAGAGTGTAAACCTATTCGAATAGCCGTGTCCACGGTCATGGACATGTTTAGCATTGGCCACTCAAAGTTAGACTTTGGTTTTGAATTCAAAATGGATTTGACACAAATGGTTTATCAAATTGGGAATTTGGGTGGTTAGCCTTGTGATAGGAGGGTATCCTTCACCATTCATGTGTGAATGTTATCTGACTATAAAATTGATTTAGAAAATGAATTTTAGTTATGGAATAACTGCTTTGGAACTTAGTACAAGTATTTAAAGAAAATGCTGCTTTATGAAAATTAAATCAATAAGCCTTCCTTTGTTATACCCTTGTATGCATGTCATCCTGTTATTTGACGGGTGTAACTTGCGAGCACGGTAGTTGTGCTCATACTTGCTTTATGCAAACAAATTTCAGAGGAGAAGGACTTTGCTATCGGTGTGGACCTTGACGACTAGGCCGCTATCCCAGTCGATTGCCTGTGGCAAATCAGCTGGACTCCACTACTTATTCTTCGTCTTCCGCTGTGTTCTTTATTGTTGGCATGTAAGCCTCTTTTGTAATAAACTCTGTTGATTATTAATAAAGTTATACGATTTATGGATGTTACCACATTTGTTTACTGTGTGAACTAGCTACTGATCATGGGACTAGTTCAGAAAGGCACAAAGGATTTAGGAGTATTAATCCCGGGTCTTACACTTTTATTTGCTAAAGCAACATTTTCAATTATCATAATTACAAATTCTTATCACTTAGCATTTTAACCAAATTGCATTTTATAAAAGAGAGCAATTGTGCAATATTTGTAACAGCAGAGGCTACCTCCACCTTTATGCTTAAATTTGATTGGGGCTATCCCCATTTATTAACACAATTGAGTTCGAAATCCAGGAAAAATCCAATCTCAGGGCTAGGTGAGCCCACCATATTTTTTATTCCACCCACCAAGGTTTTTGAAATAGAACTAACACTAGTTAAGTTCCCATGTCGGCCTTTGACTGTAGGCACGACTGTTCGAATAGTTTATTACTCTGTAGAGACTATACACTTTATCCACAAGAGATAATTGTCTTGATATGTACACACGCTTCCTTAGACATGTGAATCAAGGGGAGATCACTACAAGGCCTTTACAATGCCTCCTTCAGTATTAGTTACACCCTCTAAGGTTTTGTCTGAGAAGGGTTACGCTCGTATAAACCCGTTAACCCCTTTTGCAAACCCCCTCTTGTGCCCTCTTAATGACTTACATCGTGCGCCCCGACCCCCTTCTTCACGAAGGCTTACGACGTCGCAGGACATCTACCTGGTGCAACTCGTACTGATGGATACAAATTATTTAACCAGGTTGTACTTTACAGACTTATGGTTGCATTGTTTTACATTGGGAGGTCATCACAGGATTAAGTTCTTAAGGTTATCTGGGCGGTTCATTCCACATACCAACCACATACCAATATTCCTTGGGCTACATTAGCACCCATCATCACACCCTCTATCATATCATCCGCCCAGATAGTAACAACAATTATTAGGGCTTTTGAGAAGCAAAATACATTAACTCAACCATCTAAGTCATTTACCCACAATGACTACCCAAAACCACTTTCATGTTTAAAAGATGATGATTAGGATATTTAATGTCCCGGTACTTAAGCAAGATTAGCATGTCGCTTAAGTACAACCTATAACTAGTAATTACTATATAGTTACTAGGGTGACATGGAATAGTGGATTCAGTTGTCAAGGGATGGTATTATAATTAATTAATCATCAAATTGGTATTTAACTACCTTAAGCTTTAACATACATTTGATTAAAGAATTTAAGCAGGCAATTTTGGTATATTAAATGAATATAATTTACATATAATGTAGGCTCAAAATGATCTAAGTATCAACTCGCCTTGGTTATAGGTAAGAGGATCTTGATATTCTTGTGCTTGATCAAGTTGGAGATCTCACGCTTCTTCGGATCCTATTTGGACGAACGTACCGAAAAAAGGCACAAACAAGCAAAGAGAGCAAATAAATACTAAAGGAATAATAAATGAACATAAAATTAAACAAGATCAGTGCCATTAGCAAGATCTTAAATTTACAAAATTTTAGAAACAAATTTCATAATTTTGAGAGTTATAACAGAGGAGAACGAAGCCTCCGAAGTTTGAATTGAATTAAATCAGGAAATCAAGAAGAAGAGAGAGAATCGGCCCATTGACATGTGGGACCCATGAATAGTGTCGGGTCCATGTGCACAATGCATGGACCAGTAGGTCAACATGCACTGTGCATCGGTCCACGGTGCACCAGGTGCATACTGTGCATGGGGGGGCACCTGTCATTGAGTCCTGAAAAGCAAAGTAGTTAAGCCAGCTGTCACTGTTTGGAGGGCCCACTGGTCAGAGTGAAGGGGCTTTAAGCCGGCAGTTAAAGCATTAATTAAAATGGATGAGCAATCATTTGCCAACAGTAATTGGTTCCTTAACCACGCACTGTTCATGGTCCGAACGTTTCCACGTTTGGTCCGAACGTGCCACACGAGGGTGCATGCAGCTCCGGCTAGCCAGCGGTGAGGGAGGACACGATGGCGGCCAAGCAAGGTCAAAATGGAGTGCTTAAGTTGAGGCGGAGTCGGTGACGGGAGTGGCGCGGCTGGAAGATCACCAGAGCGGTGGTGCGGTGGAGGTAAGCGGCGGCAGAGGCACGGCAACAGCGGAGAAGGAGCTCCGGCGGTGCCCTGAGCCGAGGAGGGCGAGCATGGGGAAGAGCACGATGAGGCGAACCCACTGGGATGAAAATGGGGACCCGAGAGGGGCGGTGGCCAGAGAAGGGTGGTGGAGAAGGAGGCGGTCGGAGTTGGGGGAGAAGGTTGAATCCGACAACGACAATGGACCAAAGCTGAAATGTCTTGAGGGGAAAGGTCCCTTGGCGTCGGGGGCGCACGGTGACGAGGGCGGCACGGCAGCTCCTTTGGTGGAGCTTACCGGGGCAAGGCGATGAAGTGGGGAGGCAAGGGGGAAGCACAGGGGACTTCTTATAGGCCAAGGGAGGGGGACGGGCCGTTGGAGGGGGCTTGGGTGCGCGCGTGGTCCTGAGGCGATCATGGGCGCGCTGGCAAGCTTTGGGCACGGTGACGACTTGCGCGATGTCTCGATGGGACGAGGCAGAGGTGGCTGACGTAGCGACGAAGCTGTGACGCGGGTGCGTGTGCAAGTGCAGCGCATCCCTGCCTGGTGCTCTGGAGCGGCGACGACGCATGGCATCATGGTGTGGCGCAGTGGAGGTGACAAGGCGAAGAGAGGGTGCCGAAGTCTTGGGTAGCAGAGGGAGTAGGTGACGGTGTCAGAGGGCAGGCAAAGCACGCAGGTGGCAGAGGAGCAAGTTGAGCACGAGGAGCGGCGTGGGCAAGCAAAGGGTGGCGTCACGGCACAGCAGGCGGTGACAACCGGGCGACTCGGGCGAAGAAAGAAGTAGGGGGAGGAAGGAAGGGATCCGGGCTAGGTTGTGCCGAAAGGAGGAAAAAGGCCGGGGGCGCTGGGCCGGGAGGCCAAGAAGGAAATGGGCTGGGGCCCAAAGGAGGGGTTCAGGCTGAGCCCAAAAGAAAGGCAAGATGAGAAAGTGGCCCAAAACCGAAAAGACAAATTCAAATTCGAATTTTGAATTCGAGAATGGGAAGGAGGTTTGAAACTCTAATTTGCACTTAGGTATAAGCTAACGGGTTTTGAGAATATACGATAATTTGAATTAGGTTTGAAAATCCAAGAAGCAAAGTAATTACTATTCACCATTTTGAAAACGACATGTTACACTCACTAAACTGTATCTTTTCAATAACCAACTTTTCGGATGCATTCCTTAGTGAACTTGCAGTATTTGGAACTCGATAATAATAGACTAACAGGTTCCATTCCAAGCAGCTTAGGGAATTTGACCAAACTCATCAAATTGAATCTTTACAATAATCAACTTTTCGAAGGCATTCCTCAACAGATTGGGAACTTATTTAACTTAGAATACTTGGAACTGGATGGTAATGGACTAACACATTCCATTCCAATTAACTTGGGGAATTTGACTAGACTCTCAACATTGTATCTTTTCAGTAATCAACTTTCTGGATGTATTCTTCAAGAAATTGGGAACCTGGTGAATTTAGAATACTTGGAACTCAACGATAATGAACTAACAGATTCCATCCCAGGCAGCATTAAATCCTGGGGAAATTAGCTCAGTGACGTTGCGTTAGAGCGTAATCGAAGGAACGACACTCCATTCATGACGCACTGGAAAATAACATCGCTAACACTGAAAAATTAGACGAATGACATCGCCGCTAGTTACTTCCGTTTCTAGAATTTTTTAAATATAGAAACTAAGCTCAAAAAATTATCATTTTTTTTGTGAAGCCTCCTGACACAATTTAATTTCTTGTGTATTTTTTTCAAAACTTTATACATTGTGATTTTGTCTCTAAAATTCATTTAATTATAATGTTTGTAGAAATTTTCTAATATAGAAAATGAGGTCCAAACATTATAGTTTTTTTAGGCTCCTTACATAGTGGACTTGATTGTGTATTTTTTCTAAAATTTTTACAAAATTAATTAATGCAATTTCATAATGTCCTTACATTATGAAATATTAGACTCTTCATGCAGTGGACATTATGAAATTACATTACTTAATTTTGTAAAATTCTGGAAAAATTACACAATTAAGTCCACTATGTAAGCAGCCAGAAAAAATAATTTCATAATATTTGTACCTCATTTTATATATTAGAAAATTCCTATAAACAATATACTGAAATGAATTTTAGAGATAAAATCTGAGCGTATAAAGTTTTGAAAAAAAAATACGCAAGCAATAAAATTGTGTCAGGAGGCTCCACAAAAAAATTGATAATTTTTTGAGCTCAGTTTCTATATTTAAAAAATTATGGAAACGGAAGTACCTGGCGGCGATGTCATTTGCCTACTTTTTCGGTGTTCGCGATATTATTTTCCAATGTGTCATGAACGGAGTGTCGTTCCTTTGATTACGCTCTAACGTGATGTCACTGGGCTAATTTTGCCTTAAATCCTTGCAAAGGCTAAATAACCTGTTTTTAGCAAATAATCAACTTCACGGATCAATTGCTGTAGGAAATAGAAATCTCGTCAATCTTGATTTAGCCAACAACAATCTCTCGGGTACCTTACCACCAGATGTTTGTCTTTGGAGGCTGACTCTGAATCTCACCTTGAAAGCAGAGGACCGGAAAGGCGACCAGAGGGGGGGGGTGAATAGACACTTTCTCTATTTATTTTTCCCGATCAAACTCAACACTACTTCCACTCCAATAGCTATAAAAGCTATGAAGATGTGTATACAGGCACAGCGAATGACCTGTGTTGAATCTGATCAAACCCCGAAGCAAAAGACTAAAACCATATCACAACTGCATGCACAACATCCAAAGCATTCTCTCACGGCAGAGCACAAGCAAAAACCTAAGAGGTACTAACTAAAGTTAAACTAATGGCTAGAACAAAAACTAGTGGATGAAATTGATTGCATCTAGAAACTGTAATCTCTCTTGCTAAACACGCACAAGCCGAACCAAACCTCACAGCTCTAGAGGAATTTCTCAATGCCAAAGGTAATGAATAGATGACTAGCAAAGTCAAAACAATCGATCAAACAGAGGAGATTAACTCAAAGTTAAAGAAATTAAGACGCAGTAGCAAACACTGGATCTCTAATCTCATCTCAAGCACAGCACTAAACCCCTCCACAGGCACCTCGGCCAAGCAATATGCGAGGCGCTGCGCAACGTCAACCTGGGACCTTGGGAGCGCGTACTGCTTGATCTGCTTCAGCAGCTCCATGGTGCCCACCAGCCGAGCCTGCAGGCCCTCGTCCAAGCAAAATCTAATCTAACATCACACAGCACAGAGCCGAGTAGCATGTAAGAGAGACCACAGCCAAAACAATAAACTAGTTTAAAACAGCAAAACGCACAGCGAGTCAAATCATTGATGACAAGCCAGGGCAATAAACAAATATAAGTTCAATGCAAAACTGCTTGCAATTAAAACTGGAACCTTTAGTCGCATCATCGGAAGGCAACCCAAAACAATAAACTAATTCACATTCAAATCATTAATGCACTTCAGATCAAATAGTGAATCGAGATTTCTTACATGCTAGAAGAAAAAGGGAAATCACTACTGCCGCATCATTAATTGCAGCCGAAATAAAAAAACACAAGAGACAAAACCTGCGATTCGTTCAATAAGCAACGGCTCCCCTTCTAAACTCTGTTTTCAACGGCTACGCGCCCGTCTCAGATCTGGTTTTCGGGCGCATAGGCATTGCCGATTTTTATGGGGAGGAGCAGGCCGCCGCCACCTACTTCAGATTTTTCACGGGAAACCCTAATGTCCCATCTCCAAAATCCTTTTACAAGACCACCAACCCTAAAACCCTTTTAGAATTCGAGCTTCTAGAAGGTTAAACCAAATGGGCTTCCGTTAAGGCCCAACAACAACGAAACACACACGAACGCATTTTAAAGCGTTGTCTTCACTTCTCTTGACTTAATCCACTTCTTGACGCATTGTCTTGCGCCGCGGGTTGGCATTAGGTCACCAAGGCGGTATTTGGTAAAATTTCTAAAATACCCCTTCTCGATCTTTCCTGAAGACCGAGTCCAATCCTGTTGAAGCAATCGCCTGCTTCGCCACGTGTAGGTTGATCAACGGCTCTCATCATGTCGGCAAGTCTCTCCCATCCGGTTCCCACCGGACCACCTTGGCACTTGCACCGACCCCCGCACCGCTTGATCAACCAGTCGCACCGAACTGCCCGTTCGGTCATCCTTGTCCATTCTGCGCCACTCTTGAGTCCATTGACCTCACTCGGCATCCATGATCGTTCTGGACCTTAGCTCTCCAAGCTTAGTCCCGATCCTCCTCGCCGTTGATCGTCGTTGACCTACAAGCCACTTGCACAGCAATAGACAAAGAAATCGATTCTGGGAACAAGTTCTTCACAACTTGACCCACGTTAGTGAAAACATGCATAATGCAACACATATGCACTATAGCCTATGAACTCAATCTATTCCAAAACCAAATTCCCAAAATGGCCGAAGACTAGCCTTTTAACTTTGCCGAAAACGCGTGAAACTTCAAACCAAAAGCAAGATTGCCAATTGTTTCATCATCCTAAGATCATGGGCATATCTCCATGATATCCACAATCTCCCCCTTGATGAACACATTGGCAATTTCTTAGAAAATGAAGTTTTGGGGTTTGAAAAGTAAAATACTCACAGTTTTCGCGCAAAGGCACAACTTGGTCCAAATGCAAGAAAAAGCAAAGGAAATGACCAAGCTGGCTTCAGAATAGCATAAGCAAGTGAGATAAGGCAAAAGAAAGCACAAAAGCTTCAATTTCCAAAGAATAGCCAAAAATCTCACTTAGGTCCATATGAAAGAACAATTGTTCTATTTGACCTTTGATCATTGAGATGAAAAGCTCTAAAACAACATTTTTAACCAATCTTTCTCCCCCTTTGACAATGGATTCATCAAGGTGCATGGAAGAAGATAGAGCATGAATGTAATGGAATGGCTGCAATTTTGTAATTTTTCATGTTTTCATTTTTTTTGTTTTGCTTTTAACTTGAGCAACAGGAGCCATGAAGATTATCCAAGAAGACTATACAAGTATTACACCAAGCTAGATTATGTGAAGCCACTATGTTCAATCATGGCAAAACAAGTACAGCAAAGCTAAGGCCAAAATAGCAATAATTTGAGATTAAATGAATCAACAGCATGACAAGGTGCTCAAGATCACAGTTTAACTAAAGGTATCCAAAAATGAGTTAGGCCATGTCTATAAGCAAAATGGAGCCAGAAGCTAGAAAATGAGTCAATTTTGAGCATTTTTAGATCAATTGTGAATCAATTTGTTCAAGCATTTAGAATTTAGCACTTTGAGCACTTTGCTTAAAATGATTGGTTTTATCTTAGTAAAGCAAGTCCTGGACTAGGAGCCATCCACAACTGCCTTCTAAGCTTCAACCAACTGCCAATTTGTTTTCTTAGCATTGTGCTAGATCTCAAGCCTCACTACGACCATCCCAAGCAACAAAAGCTTAAGAGAGTGGTCTAGGTCATCCAAAACTCCCCCTGAGTTCATGCCTAGTGCAATGGCAAGCCGTCCCACGAGAAAGAATTGGTGAGATCAGTTGTTTCGCACAGAAAAAGCTCATTTTTCATTTGCTTGACTTAAGAATTATCATAGCTCAAGTTACAACTCAAAATAAGTTCAAGACTCAATTAAGCCTATATGACATGGCATGAATCATGAGAGGATCACTAAAGCAAAACTAGTCACAAGATCCAACACGTCATATTATGATTCAGTTTGCTCACAGATAATAAAGCTAGCATGGCAAAAGCTAAGCTATACATAAAAAGCCATAAAAGAAGTCTAGCAAACTAGCACAAGACATGGCAGGGTATAAAGCATAAAATTAAGTCATACAAGGATAATAATCAAAGCTCCACAAGATTATATTACAATGCAAGTTGCTGAATTGTAAAATGCATTACGATACAAATGAATGCAAAAAGAGCAAACTCCCCCTCAAAACAGGCCAAGAGGGCTAACAACCCCCAACTCTCCCCGCAAAGAAGCAAAACTAGAAGAATCAAGAGCTTTAGTGAAAATGTCAGCAACCTGCTGCTCGGACTCGACAAAATGAAGCACAACGTCACCCTTCTCAACATGGTCTCTAAGGAAATGATATCTAACGTCAATGTGCTTAGTCCTAGAATGTTGCACTGGGTTTTTGGCAATGTTAATGGTAGAAGTGTTGTCACAGAAAAGAGGAACACTACCCAAAAACAACCCATAGTCCCGAAGAGTAGATAAGATCCAGAGAACCTGAGAGCAACCATCGGTGCTGACTACATACTGCCTCAAGAAGGGTCGTGCAATGTAAGACTGTTTCCTAGATGACCAAGAGATAAGAGATGTGCCTAAGAAATGACAAATGCCAGAAGTACTCTTCCTATCCACTCTACACCCGGCAAAATCAGCATCAGAAAAAGCCCGAATAGAGAGAGCAGAAGAAGAAGAATACCAAAGTCCAAAGTCAAGAGTGTCCTGGAGGTACCTGAATATGCGACGCACTGCTTGACGATGAGATGCACGAGGGGAAGCCTGAAATCGAGCGCACAGACACACAACAAATTGTATGTCTGGCCTCGACGCTGTGAGGTAGAGGAGGGAGCCGATCATGTTGCGGTACTCCTTCTGGTCCACGAGCTCTCCATCCTCAGCAGGGTCTAGCACGGTGGTCATGGCAATGGGAGTAGACATTAGCCTACTACTTCCCATGTCGAAGCACCGAAGAAGTTCCTTTGTATACCTACTTTGATGAATGAAGGTGCCTTCTTTCAGTTGCTTGACTTGAAGACCAAGGAAGAAGGTCAATTCGCCCATCATGCTCATCTCGAACTCCCTGCTCATAGAATCTGAAAATCTAGACACCAAATCATGAGAAGAACCACCGAATATAATGTCATCCACATAAATCTGAACCATCAAAAAGTCATTGCCATGCCTGAGAGTGAACAAAGTTTTATCTACCATTCCCATTTTAAAATCATTTTTAAGCAAGAAACTCTTAAGCCTATCATACCAAGCTCTAGGGGCTTGCTTCAATCCATACAAGGCTTTGGAGAGTTTAAAAACATGGTTTGGGAACTTTGGATTTTCAAAACCAAGAGGTTGCTTGACAAAGACCTCTTCTTCTATGAAACCATTCAGAAAAGCACTTTTGACATCCATTTGAAATAGCCTGAAGCCCTTGGATGCTGCAAATGCTAGCAAAATGCGAATGGCTTCTAATCTAGCTACAGGAGCAAAGGTCTCCTCAAAGTCTAAGCCCTCTACCTGGGAATACCCTTGTGCTACAAGTCTAGCCTTATTGCGAACTACCAACCCATCTTCACTTTACTTATTTTTGAAAACCCATTTTGTTCCAATTACGTTATGATTAGGTGGAGGCTCAACTAAGGTCCAGACTTTGTTTCTTTCAAAATTTTCAAGTTCTTCATGCATGGCATTGACCCAAGAGGCATCAGAAAGAGCATGGGTGACATCTCGGGGTTCAAAAGAAGCAACAAAAGAAGAATGTGCATGAGAATCAGGAGAAATGAACCTGGAGCGAGTGACTCGCTCATGAAGATCCCCAATCATCTGCTCAGGTGGATGCTGTTGCTGAATGCGAAGATGAGCTCTTGGTGCTGAAGTGGCCTCTACCTCATGGGCTGTGGAGGTAGGAGCAGAGCCACTCTGATCGTCGGTGAAGGTAGGAAGAGGCTGCTCATCTGAAGCTGGTGTAGTGGAAGCAGGCTCTCCAACCATGTCAGAAGAGACTTGAGGATGGATTGGGTCCTCATCCTCAGAGTCATCATCGATGAAGATGCTCTCAGAAACCTGTGTACCTGCATCATCGGGTCTAGTACCAGGACTAGCCTCATCAAAAGTGACTTCGCAAGTCTCAACAACTTTGTTAGTGTCAAAATTAAATACACGATAGCCACGAGAATGAGCAGGATATCCAAGAAATATGTCATCAGAACATCTAGATTCAAATTTATCAAGGTTGCCATGTTTAAGAATGAAGCACTTGCAATCAAAAATCTTGAAATGAGACACTTTGGGCTTATGACCAAATCTGAGCTCATAAGAAGTCTTGCCAATAACAGATCTCAAGAAAACCCTATTGGAAATATAACAAGCAGTAGAAATCGCCTCAGCCCAAAACCTCCTAGGTGTGGAATGCTCATCTAGCATGGTCCTGGCCATCTCTACAAGGGTCCTGTTCTTCCTCTCTACCACTCCATTCTGCTGGGGAACTCTAGGTGATGAAAACCGGTGCTCTAGCCCCCTATCAGAACAGAAAGTGGCAAAGGAAGAATTTTTGAATTCTGTCCCATTGTCACTCCTAATGGCTCTCAAAGCTCCAGGAAGCTCAACAGCATGTCTAAGGACCAACTCTCTAAAGAAGCCAAATGCCTCGTCCTTAGAAACCAGAAAATAAACCCATGAATACCTGGAGTAATCATCCACAATCAGAAGCACATACCATTTCCCACCGGCTGACTGAACTCTAGAAGGACCAACAGTGTCTAAGTGCAGGAGCTGACCAGGTCCATCTGTCATCACTAAGGTAAGAGGTGGATGAGAAACAGAAACCATCTTACCATGTCTACAAGGTGAGCAAACAAGGTCTCTAACAGCCTTTAGCCTAGGCAAACCTCTAATCAAATCCTTGCTACTGACTCTAGTCAAGTGGTCGAAGCCTATGTGACCAAGCCTATGATGCCATAGTACTAGATCATGGGAGTCAGAAGCTACAAGATACTTAGGGCTAGAAGCAGAAGAGATATTGAAATCAACACAAAAGATCCTCTCAAACCTGGAGATCTTAAAAACAAGCTCACCGGAGGAATCTAGAACTCTACACTCAACACTCTTAAATCTCACCTCTAGACCCTCATCAAGCAGCTGAGAAACAGATAGCAGATTATACCTCAGCTTACTTACCAGAGCGACGTCCTTGAGCATGAATTTGTTGTTGACACGATCGTGTGCCCTTTGGTCATCACGGTCCCGAGAAGCATCCCCAAATGTGATCAATTCATTGCGGATGCGCGTGAGGGAGGAGAACCATCTAGAATCTCCAGTCATGTGTCGAGAACACCCGGAGTCAACAAGCCATATGTCCTCCTTCCTCGCACGATGGACCTAGAAAGCACGAATAGGAAACATCTATGCCTCAGTACTGGGGTTAGTGATAAAAAACTTGGGAATCCAGTACTGAGTCACACGATGGTTGGGCAAAGCAGTAGAAGCAGCAGTAAAATGGTTAGGAGCAAAATCATAAGAATGCACACGAGAACCACCTAGACCTCTCCGAATCGACCTACCAAAAGGTTGGTACTCCCCCTGTCTAGGTGCTACTCGCGGTCTCTCCTCACGAAATCCTAAACCAGAACGCTGCCTAGAGCCACCAAAAGAGTCAAAGAAGTCCTCTATGAACCTAGGCCTATGTCTAGCAGGAAAAACAGACTACCTGGCTCTAGGGACTACAATAGGTAAGGAAACTCCTCTAATGGTTCTCAAGGTAGTCATCCTCTCCTTCCTCTCAATCTTGGCTCTACGGAAGCAGAACTCAACAATGTGGCCATTCTTCTTGCAGAAGGTGCCATGGTACTTGACCTTTTAAGGGGTCTGACCTGATGAAGTAGAAGCACCTATCTTGCTAGAAGTGGTTTGGGCAAAACCAGCAGATTTGAAGACTATCTTGGATGGCTTAGAGGGTTCTACCTCAAACAGGCCACTCTCAACAGCTCTAACAACCTTAGGTGGATGATTCTTGGAATGCTCTAGAGAATTAAATCCTAGGCCACTGTTATTCACACTCACCTTAGATTTGTCTAGAATCATGTTGAGGTTCTTCTTCCCACCAATAAATCTCTCAAGAGTCTCTTTAAGGTAGTCATTTTGTTTGGCTAGTTCATAACAAGAAGCACACTTATTTGACTTGCTAGCCCTATCAGACTTTTCTTTATAGTGAGCTACCTCGGCTTTCAAAGCCTCACAAGACACACAATAGTTATCTCTAATCCTGTCCAACTGCTCTTTGAACTTAACTCTAAATGCTTCTTATATCTTATCTACATTATGCCCAAGTTCAATACAAAGAGTACAAGAATCAGACTCAGCAACTTTCTTCGAAGCAGTCATGGACATGGATTGTTCAATTTTAGCTTTCTCCTTAAGAGTCTTGTTTAAAGCATCATTCTCAATTGTGAGTTTAAGACAGTTTTCACATGAAGCAGATTTAGAGTGAAGGATCATTTCAGTCATTTCTTTCATTTTAGTCTTATTTTTCTCACAATGAGAGTAGGTGTGACTAGCATCAAATTTCATCAATTCTTTTGTAGCACTATCCAATTTTAGTTCAAGCAAAGCACAATTTGAACAAGCCAGAGGGATAGCATCTACAGTAGTCACATCTAAAGCAATGGCATTCATGCAAGTAGGACTAGACTTGAGGGATTCTATTTCATCAAGAGCATCTTTCAATTGATTCACAACAGAGGAATGAGCATATTTCAGGTTGATCAACTCATTTTGCAAGCTAGAGCAAGAGTCACAAATATCAACAGGATTAACAGATTTAAGCCTAACAACCTCTAAGTTCAGATCATCAATCATGTTGTCCTGTCTCTTAATCAATTTAGCTTGCTTCTTCAAATTGTGTTCAGCAATGACCAAAGCACGCTTCATATCAGCAAGTGAGGGACATACCTCATCTGGGTCACTGAAAGGGTCGTCATCGTTGGAGGAGTCGACGTCGTGACTGTCCTTCGCCATAAAGCACATACCGGTGAAGTCCTGGGCCTTCTTCTTGCCACGAGAGTCGTCGTCGTCGTCCTCTGTCTCCGAGTCCACATCGCTCATGTCAACATTTTCAAGAGCGGCAAGGACCCGGCTAACGAACTTGCGGTAGTTTGGCTTCTTTGCTTTTGCATCCCGAGCTTGAGGACGCTTCTTGAAGTTCTTCTCCTCCTTGCCCTTCAGCTTGGGGCATCTGGAACGAATGTGGTTTGGCTCACCACACTCAAAGCAAGTGATCGGACCACCTCTCCTTCTGTTCCTTACCTTGTTGTAAACTCTCAAGAATTTGGTGGATAGGAGGGCTAAATCATCCTCAGGTAGTTTCTCTAGCTGCTCATCACTCAAAGAATGCAAAGCAGACAATGAAAAACCAGATGAGCCAAAATCACAAGAATCAGAAGAGCTACCCTTAGATGGGTCAACCACAAGAGCCATCGACTCTGTCTTGGGGAGACGTGAGATGAAATCAATCTCATGCGTCTTCAACCTCGAGTAAAGCTTATCCATGGTAAGCTCACTCATGACAGTGTTTTCATGGATGGATGTGATCTTCATCCCCCAGACCTTCACATCAAGAGCACCCAAAAACTGGCGTGCATTCTCAGACTCAGTAAAAACAAGATCAACAGCGCGAAGATCATGAAGAATCTTGGAGAACCTCCCCCACAGCTCATCTAAGGACTCACTAGGTCTTTGCTCGATCTTTGAGTATTCTTTCTTGAGCTGGTTCTGTCTCACTTCCTTGATCGCAGTCGAACCCTCATGGTAGTCACAAAGGGTCCTCCAGATCTCGTGAGTAGACCTCAAATGAGCCACGCGCTCAAACTCAGATCGACTAAGACCTTGGATCAGAACGTTCCGAGCCTTGCTATTAGCCTCAACATCTGGAGTGATCACATCGTCATTGGCTGGCACAACATATGGATTTTTGACCTTAAGCCAAATAGCGTGCCCTTGAGCCTCGATGTAGGCATGCATGCGTGCCTTCCAGTAAGCAAAATCAACTCCATCGAAAACAGGTGGTTTGGTTAATACTTGTCAGTTGCCATGGATCCAAAGACCGGTTAAGATCTATGAGAAGAGCTAACCGGGCTCTGATACCAGTTGTAGGACTGGAAAGGCGACTAGAGGGGGGGTGAATAGACGCTTTCTCTATTATTTTTTTCCCGATCAAACTCAACACTACTTCCACTCCAAGAGCTATAAAAGCTATGAAGATGTGTATACAGGCACAGCGAATGACCTGTGTTGAATCTGATCAAACCCCGAAGCAAAAGACTAAAACCATATCACAACTGCATGCACAAAATCCAAAGCATCCTCTCACGGCAGAGCACAAGCAAAAACCTAAGAGGTACTAACTAAAGTTAAACTAATGGCTAGAACAAAAACTAGTGGATGAAATTGATTGCATCTAGAAACTATAATCTCTCTTGCTAAACACGCACAAGCCGAACCAAACCTCACAGCTCTAGAGGAATTTCTCAATGCCAAAGGTAATGAATAGATGACTAGCAAAGTCAAAACAATCGATCAAACAGAGGAGATTAACTCAAAGTTAAAGAAATTAAGACGCAGCAGCAAACACTTGATCTCTGATCTCATCTCAAGCACAGCACTAAACCCCTCCACAGGCACCTCGGCCAAGCAATACAGTGAGGCTGCAAGCAGTCACCACAGGACCTTGGGAGCGCAGTCGCTTGATCGGCTTCAGCAGCTCCACGGTGCCCACCAGCCGAGCCTGTAGGCCCTCGGCCAAGCAAAATCTAATCTAACATCACACAGCACAGTGCCGAGCAGCATGTAAGAGAGACCACAGCCAAAACAATAAACTAGTTTAAAACAGCAAAACACACAGCGAGTCAAATCATTGATGACAAGCCAGGGCAATAAACAAATATAAGTTCAATTCAAAACTGCTTGCAATTAAAACTGGAACCTTTAGTCGCATCATCGGAAGGCAGCCCAAAACAATAAACTAATCCACACTCAAATCATCAATGCACTTCAGATCAAACAGTGAATCGAGATTTCTTACATGCTAGAAGAAAAAGGGAAATCACAATTGCCGCATCATTAATTGCAGGCGAAATAAAAAAAACACAAGAGACAAAAGCTGCGATTCCTTCAATAAGCAGTGGCTCCCCTTCTAAACTCTATTTTTCAACTGGCTACACGCCTCCATCTTAGGATCTGGTTTTTCGGGGCGCACAGGCCGCTGCCAGTTTTTCCAGGGGAGGAGCAGGCCGCCACCACCAACTTCAGATTTTTCACGGGAAACCCTAATGTCCCATCTCCAAAATCCTTTTACAAACCACCAACCGTAAAACCCTTTTAGAATTGGAGCTTCTAGAAGGTTAAACCAAATGGGCTTCCGTTAAGGCCCAACAACAACGGAACACACACGCACACATTTTAAAGCGTTGTCTTCAGTTCTCTTGACTTAATCCACTTCTTGACGCATCGTCTTGCGCCGTGGGTTGGCATTAGGTCACCAAGGCGGTATTTGGTAAAATTACCAAAATACCCCTTCTCAATCTTTTCTGAAGACCGAGTCCAATCCTGTTGAAGCAATCGCCTGCTTCACCACGTGTAGGTTGATCAACGGTTCTCATCATGTCGGCAAGTCTCTCCCATCCAGTTCCCACCGGACCACCTTGGCACTTGCACCGACCCCCGCACCGCTTGATCAACCAGTCACACCGAACTGCCTGTTCGGTCATCCTTGTCCATTCTGCGCCACGCTTGAGTCCATTGACCTCACTCGGCATCCATGATCGTTCTGGAGCTCAGCTCTCCAAGCTTAGTCCCGATCCTCCTCGCCGTTGACCTGCAAGCCACCTGCACAGCAATAGACAAAGAAATCGATTCCGGGAACAGTTCTTCACAACTTGACCCACGTTAGTGAAAACATGCATCATGCAACACATATGCACTATAGCCTATGAACTCAATCTATTCCAAAACCAAATTCCCAAAATGGGCGAAGACTAGCCTTTTAACTTTGCCGAAAACGCGTGAAACTTCAAACCAAAAGCAAGATTGCCAATTGTTTCATCATCCTAAGATCATGGGCATATCTCCATGATATCCACAAAAACAACAATTTGTATGGACCATTGCCAACAAGCTTGCTAAATTGCACAAGCTTAGTCAGAGTTCGTCTTGAACAAAATCAATTAAAAGGAGATATCTCTAAGTTTGGTGTTTACCTGAACCTTGCCTATATTGACATGAGCTCAAATATAAACTATTTGGTCAATTATCTCATTGCTGGGGTGAGTGCTACAATATTACCATGCCACGCATCTCAAACAACAATATTGCTGGAGCAATACCGCCAAGCAAAGGGCAGTTGTCTCGGTTGAGGATACTTGATGTTTCATCAAATAAACTTGATGGATAGGTTCCGAAAGAAGTTGGCAATCTACGAGCATTGTTCAATTTTGTAACGTCCCGTTTCTCCTAGGTTCTTGCCCTGTTTCCAAAATAAAAATAACCACTTGGTTTTGATGAGAGTTCAAAGCTTAACTTGAGTTTTCAAAAGAGCTTTAATTGATTAAACCAAACTTGAGCTAAATCTGTTCGGTGCCTTTTGTTGTTTGTTGGAGTTTTCCTGTTCTCCCTCCTTCTGCTCTGTGTGCCCTTGTGTTTGGTTTCTCCTTTCCAGACCTCTTTTGTGTCTGGATCTCCTCTCTCGTTCTCCCTCTCTGTTTTGACCTCCCCCGTGGACCTCTCGCCTCTCTTTTGGACTCCCCCCCTGAGTTCACTTGGGCGTCCCAGAGTTTCTCTGGACCTCTCAGTGCCCTTTTGGAACCTTCATCGGCCTCCCTTTGTCCTACGGACCTCCTCCGCATCCTTTAGGAGCTCCCCTTGCCTATTTGGATCTCCCTCGCGTTCAAACAGACCTCCCCTTGTTGAGATCTGGCCGTTAGGACCTCCTCTCTGGAGATCTTAACCGCACAAACCTCTCCTTGTTGAGATCTGGCCGTTAGGATCTCCTCTCTGGAGATCTTAACCACACAGACCTCCCCCTTGTTGAGATCTGGCCGTTAGGACCTCCTCTCTGGAGATCTTAACCGCACAGACCTCCCCTTATTGAGATCTGGCCGTTAGGACCTCCTCTCCGAGATCTTAACCGCCTGCAGACCTCCCTTGTTGAGATCTCGCCGTTAGGACCTCCTCTCTGGAGATCTTAACCGCACAGACCTCCCCCTTGTTGAGATCTGGCCGTTAGGACCTCCTCTCTAGAGATCTTAACCGCTCAGACCTCCCTCTTGTATAGATCCATTCGCTAGGGTCTCCCTTTGGAGATCTTAGCCGTCCAGGTCCTTCCTTTGATTGGATCTAAAGGTCCCGACCTCCTTAGGTCCAAGACCTCCTTAGCACTTGAACCCACCGTTGGCTCCTGCGGTCATACCGCTTAAGGCTTTGCCTTCATCACCTTAGGACCGTTCGATGCTGTTCGGATGGCCCGATCCTAAGGGCACGATCACTTGGTTCGAACGTCCCCTTTCCCTCCTAGCCATTCGATCTAAATTAGACGGCCTGGTCTCGTTGACCTGTTCGCTCGGTCCGAACGGCCCCTTTGTTTTGCGCCATCCGATCTTGATCTATCGGCCTCAGCCTTTCCCCGCGTATCCTTTGATCTGGACCGTTAAGGTCCTCCTCTTTGAGATCTTGACCGTTAGATCTCCTCTTTGAGATCTAATCGTCAGGACCTCCCTGCACCCTTTGATCTGGACCGTTAAGGTCCTCCTCTTTGAGATCTTGACCGTTAGACCTCCTCTTTGAGATCTAACCATCAGGACCAACCTGCACCCTTTGATCTGGACCGTTAAGGTCCTCCCCTTTAAGATCTTGACCGTTAGACCTCCTCTTTGAGATCTAACCGTCAGGACCTCCCTGCACCCTTTGATCTGGACCGTTAAGGTCCTCCCCTTTGAAATCTTGACCGTTAGACCTCCTCTTTGAGATCTATCCGTCAGGACCTCCCTGCACCCTTTGATCTAGACCGTTAAGGTCCTCCTCTTTGAGATCTTGACCGCCCAGGACCTCTTCCTGGCTGTTTTGCAAGGACCACCTCCTCAATCCTTGTTGGTCTTTTTGTGAAGACCACCCTCCTAGTCCAGAGTATCCCTTTTGATCAAGACCTCGCCCTTGAGCATTTTGGACCTTGTAAGGACCCCGAATTATTGGAGGTTTATATCGAATTAAAAATCATACCACCAGCATAATGCTTAATCAAGAACATCCTGTCCTTAATTAAAATCATACTAGAAGCATAATTCTTAATTAGATACAAATCCAACATTCAGGTTCCCGGATATATGTCTCATGTTAGCTCCCAGAATCAGCTGCTAACATACACATATCCTTACAACATTATATCACAAGCATGCACGATTAGAATTTGCATACACAGCTAGCATATAAATACATATCGGTAAAATTTTACAGCGGAAACACTTAGTAAACAAGAAACAGAAGAAGAAATAAGAAAATAAACTTTCCAATGAAGCGCCACAACCCAAGGGCAACTTGACTGGGATTAAAGCCGAAGAACCAACGCAATCGTCTCAACTTGAAATATTAATTAGAATGTCTTCACCTGCAACAAGTGGACAATTTCCACTGAGTACAGAAGGTACTCAGCAAGACTTACACAAACTAATAAAAGAAAGTGTTTAATAGAACCTATACAAAGGATTAGAATTGATATATGCATAAGGTTAACAACAGGATGGTTATAATGGTTCAATTTGCATAAAGCGATACATCTTAACCTACCATTGCTAAATTTTTACAAAGCAATTTAATAAATAAATTTGGACTAAAATAGTAAGGAAATGAGACATAATCATAAACAGTAATATTAACAAAATGACTGAAATCATAAACAGTAACATTAACAAAATGGCTATTCAATACCAAAACATTGCATGACACCAATTATGCCGAAAGTACCCATAACCAAAATTTGATTTCCAAAATCTATACAAAGCGCTATTCAATCCAAGCGTTGTCCGTAACCGTGGACACGGCTATTCGAATAGTTTTAAACCCTGCAGGGGTGTACATCTTTACCCACACGACTTAGTTAGCCCGTAGCCCCTAGGATAATAGCACACTGCCTTTGGTATGCCGGCCGGGTAAACTAAGATTTGGTATTTTTCAACAAGTTGACACTATTGAGTTGGACAACCCATGTGAGACTGATCCCGCTTAAACAACGACTGATAGCATCTATTCAACCGGGGTCAACATGTTGTGCCGGGAATGCCGACCCAATCAATTAAATGCGAACTGTGCTCACTACACATATTAGACCGCAGTTAGGGCCCTGAAGGTACGTACATGCGATGGAACACATCTACGCCCTCACCCTTCTAAGAACATCTGCTATCGATATAAACTCCACATGGCATACGACACGGCCCGAAGACTTAAGCATCTATGCCATATGAAATCAATACACATGTCCTTACTCTCCTGTTTCCAACTCAATAGTATTAACCCTTTACTTAACCAAACAGCGCCCATACACCGCGTGTGGAAGTACGTTAGGGCTTGAATTGTCCAGTCAATGTTCAGTCCTTAATCAACCCAGACAAGACATCCACATTTCCCAATTCTCGTGCACTACGGCACCATCACTAGCATCCACTTGTCCAGATTTAAAATTCAGTTTGTTAAACAAGATTTAAATTCATTTTTGTTTTAAACAACTGAATAAAGAATCGAAATAAATTAAATTCATTTGTTGTTCCCATGTTTGACAAGATAAGCTTGCCAAACCCTACCGTTCTAAGGACTGCATGGCTAAGCAAAACTGAAAACAAGTAATTAAATATAGAAGCACTACCTTAAGTTTGAGTGTATGATCGGATTAAAGGTAAGCCTCAAATGTTAGGTGGTAACTAACTACTAACAGATCACAAATACATTTTTAGGAAACTAGCATGCAACAGTGTCACTGTTTTTAGAAATCTACAGTACAAAATTTGGGATCAATATGGTGCAGAGAGGAAGCTTGCCTTGGTAGAAGTCCACTTGTTCACTCATGTAGGCGTAAATATTCACTCCGCGCAATTTATAATCTAGAGAGAAAATGCGATATCGAATAAACACCAATAACATCGAGAAATCCAAAATGCTAAAAAAAATGCATGATAATTATATATATTAATGAAGTTATGATTCTACATGCATTTAGGTATCGATTTTAGTTTAATTGGAGTTCAACTTCTTATGAATTTGTTGAGGTTAATTCAATTTCTGAGGTAATCATAATAACTGATGATATCTAGAGTTTAGGTGATATTGCTTTCCTTAACAGGGCACCTAGTACTCACAAACACTCTCTCTAGACATTCTATGCATACATCCACGATGATCATACAGTCAAAATTAATCCTCTTATATGTTTTCTTATCAATTGATCTTTTAAAGTCTTAACAAGTATTCAAAAGAATAGCTTATTTCATTATCTTGTTAAGTACTAAGATACTATTCACACAAATGGAAAGACAATAGCGTTTTGAGTTTTAACTTGACTAAACTTGTTTTGGTTAACCAAATTAATGCTTATTCTTTAGATGATTAGCCTTAGTTAGTTTAAGGGCTAAAGTTCAAATGGACCAAAAAGCTACATCTAATCTAAATAAGAGCAAAAGCTTCTAGTTATCTTCTATTGCTACTAGCTGTCACAATTTAAAGTCCAATCTAGAATTACAATTTCAGATTTAGAGCAAACTGAGAACAGGGCAAAAAGAAGAGTGGACTGCTTTAAACATTGTGAGTAAAGTATTATTTTTGGGTTTAATTTAAAGCTAAATTAGTATAGCTAAAAGTTGATTTTAATACTTACAAACTTACTAACCAGTTTTTGGAGAAATGAGAGGTTGGTTCAGTTTTGCTACAGTTCAGGTGTTGAAACTGAAAGTAAGACAGATTAAGAGAAAGGTTTGCTGATTTATACATTCGCAAGTGGATAGAGTTAAAAGTCTAACTGATACCAGGGCTACATCTTGTTGTATATGTGGTCAGCATGACCGGCAAGAAAACAGCAAGACCGAACTGAGATTCGGTTAGCTAAAGTTTCAGATTTTGGCAAAGCTGAAAGTGGACAGATTTCAACATGGTCGGCAAGAAACGGCAAGACCGAACTGAGATTCGGTTAGCTAAAGCTTCAGATTTGGAAAAACTGAAAACTGGGACATATTACAATGGTAAAGTTTGTTGCTTTCTCAGATCATGAACAAAATGATGCTTTAGCTTAAGTTAATGCTAACTCGTAAAACTTAAAGCCTAACTTTTTACTTGATACCATTAACTGACAGCAAGTAACAGAAATAGAACAACCTGCTGCATATTGTCAGTTTGCTGAAAACAGAACAGCAGAACAGGGATTGGAGATTTAAGGTTGATTTTGAAATACTCTAAGCACAAGACTTTTGCTAAGGCTAAAGCTAACCTTAAACAAGCATAATAACCCATTTTAATACTTGTTGATACTAATTGTTCCAGAATTAATATTCAGTTCCGAGCTACAGTTTTTGATGTTGAAACCGAAAATGGGACAGATTATAAGAAAAAGATTTGCTGTTCCATTAGACTATGACAAAAGAATACTTTTGATTAAGTTACAGCTAGATGAGTAGAATTCAAAGCCTAGCTTACCACTTAGCATTAATTAACACTAATCCTCAATTCTCAGTTGAAACTGGACTGCAGTTTGCATATTTGCAAAAACCGAAACAGGGCAGATTTCAGATTTCGAAATCTGGAAACAGGACAGATTCCAAAGAATGATTTGCTGCTCTAAACATACACAAGTAAAAGTGCTAAGCTCAAGCTTAGAGTGTTCTCAACTAGGTTAGGAAGTGAACTCATCATTTACTGGCACTAAGTGATAAGAATTAATGAAGTGGCTGTGTAAACTGTTAGTTCAACCGAAAATGGACAGGGCACAATTGGCTGTTTGACAGATTACAGAATTTGGCTAATTTGAAAAATGCACTTAAGCGAAAATTGTTTGCTAAAGCTAATCTTCAGAGAAAGGGGTACAAGACAACTAATACCTACTACAACATTCTACCTAATTCCTTGATTTAGCCATTTGAACTAATCTTATACTACCTCTGTTCATATATCAAAAATAGGACAGCAATCTCAACTAAAAGTTAACATCTAATCTTCATACTAACTCAAACTACAAGCTTTTGGCAAATCCATTGAGCAACAACATTACTGAACATTCACTTATCTAATCCATTGGTAAATCGATCTACCTGACATCCATCCATACACACAGAGGAAGTTGGATCTGAACCGAGGGGAAACATAGAAGCATCAGGGGCGGCTTGGGCATTTTGATGGACACCTCCAGCGTCGCGAGCTCGACGAAGAAGGGAAGGGGCGGCAGCGATGATGGTGGGGCGCTCGCCGGCCAGAGGAAGATGAAGAAGCGATTTAACTCCCTCTGCGCAATCCCTGAAATAAATTGGGGAATTTTGAGGAGAAGGGCTGGGACAAGATTTGATATGAACAACATAGAAGTGGCTCACCCGGCAAGAAGAATAGCAAGCAGTGTGGCACCGGCTTTGGAGACGACGTCAAGGTGCGGCGTCACAAAGCTAGGCCAAGGAAGATGGCGTCTTTGAGGCGCTGAGCTTGTGGAGGAAGCAGCGTCGTCGCGGCGCGCGGGAGACCGTGAGGCGGCGCGTGCTTCAGATGGAGGAGGAAGGGGCTAAAGATGTCGGTCTTGAGCTGCTCGCGGTCGCGTCGCTCTGGGGTAGAGTCGAGGGGCGCGGCGGCGGAGGAGGAAGGGGCCGAAGAGGTGACGCCGACCATGGAGCCAGTGGGGGAGGCATCGAGGTTGAAGACGGCGGTCTCGGGCCGGAGTCGGTGAAGAAGACGGCGCACGGAAGGGCGGCGAGACTCAGGGAGCCGGAGTGCGGGCCGGAGGGGAGGTAGACGGTGGCGACGGAGGAGGGCGGCAGGGAAGTGGAGGCCCATGGAGGCGCGCAGGGCTCGGCACGGCGGCGGCGGCCTGGTGAGGAGTGGGGAAGCAAGGAGGCGGCCGGCGCCATCCCAGAGGAAGAGGGGAAGGAGGCGGTGAGTAAAAGGGGTGGCGGTGTGGAGCTCACTCGGTAGTTGGGCAATGGAGCTGAGGACAGCGGCGCAGGGCCCGGAGCCGTGGCGGAGCAGGTGGAGAAGGCGCTTGTGGAGGTGGATCATGGCGCCGGCGGCATGGGCGCAAGGGGATCATGGCGGCGCAGAGCCTCGGGCCGGCGGCGGGCTGCCGAGGCCGGGAGGGGGTCGATGGGGAGCGGGAAGAACGTGAGGGTGGCCATTGTTGGGGAGGCGCCACGGTGACCGGAGGCGGCGACCAGGGGAGGCGGCACCATGGAAATATGGTGGCGGCGCCATGGAGTTGGAGGAGGGGAAGAAAACAGATTTTGGGGAAGACAAGGAAGGGTGGGCTGTGCCTAGTGTGTTGACCGAATGGATAAGGAAGATGTAGGGAGAAGCTACGAGATGGGTGGCGTGGCATGCATGCAGGCCTGCTTCGACAGAAATGTTGGCGCGTGCCTCCGGTGCTGCAGCGGCGGAGGGATGCGTGGCGTCGGCGAACGCTCTGGAGAAGAAGGCAATCGACGAAGGAGTGGGGCCCGCCGGTCAGCGGAAGAAAAGGGTGACGCGGTCAGTTGGGCTCGAGTTAAACAGTGAGTGGTCCGGTGCGGTTTAGTTTGGACCGCCCGATCGGGAATAGACGGTTGAGATTACGTGGGCCGTTTGGACCATCCGATCTGGCGTGCGATTTGGGCCGTTGATCTTCAATCGAACGGTCCACAAACATCGGGTGTGGCTCGGTACAATTAGTTGACTCCACCGAGTCAAGAGGTCTGGTCGGGCTTGAGTCCACAAGACAAGCACCATGAGTTTGGGTCTAGGCTTTTGACTAAGATTTTAAATTCTGATTCCTACTTTGACCAAGGGTTTAAAATAGAAATAAAATTTGTAAAATTCTGAAATAATTTAGGTGGGTTCCTGGGATAGTCTAGTGTTTATAAAAATTATTAAACCTTACTGTTCATATAATATTTTGTATAATATAAATTCAAACTTAGTGTATATTATAGATGTGTGTTTGAATTTTCTGTGGTTTGAATTTAGTCCCAAAATTTTGGGAAAAACTATATTAATTCATGATAATTATTCTAGTATTTAAATAAATTATTTTCTAGAGATCTTATGAACATTTATTTAAAATTTCTTTTGTGGCTTTAGTTTGAATTTAGAGATTTACATTTGATTTTAAGATTTACCAATGCATAATTTATGCACATGCTCCAGAAATAACAATTATACTATAAAAATGCATATAATTACTGTTTATTAAAATTGGGGCTGTTACAGACCTCTTGTCCAGGACCTCCCCCTTGAGCGTTTTGGACCTCTTGTCCAGGACCTCCCAGTGGTCTTTTGCGGAGACAGCCCTTGCCGAGGGGCCACCTCTTTGACCAATGGTGCACCCTTTTGACTGGCCCCACATGCCAGCCTCACTCAACCTTGTTTTTATTGCTCTTGCCTCAGAACTTTGTGCGCATTTAATAGGTGTCGGGTCACATTAAATGCAGCCACATCTGAGGTACCCTATTTTAATTCTTTTAGGGCAAGCCCTGTCCTAGCTACCCCGATTGCCCACACGTCATTGAACCTCTTTCTTGGTGCACTCCACCAACTCTGGCTATATAAAGCCTGGGTGGGCAAATCCTTGTAACCTTTTGCTCACTTGCCAACCTTGCTCCTGCCTTGGTCGCTCCAGGCTTGTGCTCGGAGCTTCCCCGAGAGTTAGCTGCGGGAGCTGACATCCTCTCTGGAAGTCCTCCTCGCGGATCTTTGCTGGTCTTTTGCTTAAAAACCACCCTCTCTTCTCTTGGACCTCCCTTCTCATTTTGGGGCCACCCGTTTGCCTGGTTTTGGTTGAGTTTTGTTTAAAGCTTTTTTTTTAAATCTTCTTTTGAAGTTCTTTGGCCTAGTGTAGAATTACTTATTTGGCTCTTGCGAACGTGTAGATCACGAGTTCGAGGAGTTCTTGGATCCAATTCTCTCTACTGAAGGATCTCCACTACTTGACCAAGGCAAGCAACAGACCTCCTTTTGATCATATTGAACCTAGCTTTGCAAATCTATTTTGGATTTACTTTATCATGCATGGCTATGTTTATAAGAAAATGTTTGGGTTGTAGTTACTTCCCTACTTGTTGTTATGCCTCCTTTATACTTTGTCCTGATCATGTTGACATGTTTACCTTGTAAGCCTTAGATTGGGTATTTAGTTGGTGTTCCTTGTTATTTGCCAACATGGGGCCGTAGGTCTATGTTTAGCTTCGCTCTAGAAACCGTGGTGCCAACGTATCATGCTTCATCAATTAATAATCTTGACTAATGATCTATGGAACCTATGGTTGGTGCCACTGTTAAGCAGCTATGGCAGGATGCCTAAGTTGTGATGATTGTGGTGCAAGATCACCATTATAACATTTGTGCCAAGACTGGGTGGTCTTTTGGCAGGGTTAATTACAAAGTGTTTTGCTGAGGCAAGAAGGCAGGAAGTAAGTAGTGGGTGCTTTGCACTTTGGGTTATGGAAGTCTTGCCTTAGCACAATTAAGGACTCAACTTTGTGTTCTGTTGATCTGGGCCAATTAGTGCAACCACAAGATCATTTTATGGGAATGGTCTGGGCTGAATAATTAGCAATGAGGTGGCTTGGGGCTGTTGTGGTGGAACGTGCTGATTCATTGGCGCAAGAGGGGGCACCCCATAACCCTGCGGATTTCTAGACCAAAGGGGGGATTGCGAAACCTTAGCGGGCAGCCCCGAGTTAGTTCAAAGCTTTGTAAAGGCCTTGCCACGCTCTCTAGACTGCTCACCATCAGAAGTTAGCAAGGGTCTTTCCGGAACCCGTCCCGCTAGAGAGGTCGTGGATTGTGGGTAAAGTTGTACACCTCTGCAGAGTGAAAAATCTATTCGAATAGCCAAGTCCTTGGTTATGGACATGCTTGGTGAAAATGGTGCAAGGGGTAGTGTTCTCAAAGTTTGTGCCACTGGACACTTCAGTGAGATGCCCTTGCTTTGCCTCGAAGAGACCTTGGCCGGCTCCAGAGGGGTCAGGGTTGGCTCGGGTAGTGGTCCGAGGTCGGGTTCGGACCTCTGGAGTGGGTGCTCTAGGGTGGTTTTGGGTGAGGACTGGTCCCGGTGCGACTGCACCTCCCCTTTTGGTTGTGGTTGTGAGTTGGTGCTCACTCCATCTTTTTGAAAATCAATTGTATTATGTACTATTGTTTTTAACTTGTTGCTTTTCAATCTACTTATGTTATTGCTGTCAAACTTGGCTTTGCGCAAACTAACCATACAGCTCTCAATTGGTAAGCCCTTGCATGAATATTACTTGCATAAATGCTCCCTGTGTCTTGCTGAGTACATTCCATGTACTCATGGCTTAAAGCCCTATGTCAAAGCAGATCTGGAAGATGATCAAGTGCAGGGCAGTGCAGACCTCTTTGAGGAGGAGCTCTTCGACGATCCAGCTGCCTAGGACGTCCTCCACTCGACAGCCTGTGGGCTTGCCGGATGGCCTTATGTACTTTTGGTGTTGTGCTTTGGAGCTCTTTTGTTGCCGGTTGTAAGTCCTTGTTGGTTGTTGTAAGCCCTTAGTGGCAGACCTCTTGTTGACAAGCTTGACCATAAGGTCCTGTTTTATATTAAGTTTAATTTGTCTGCTTCATCTTTTGTTTGGCCTTGTGGTTGTGGTATTAGCTTGTGTTTCTGTGTGAGCTGGCTTCTGTTGTCCTGGGACCAGCTCGGAGCACAGGGGCAGGACCTCCAGGAGGTCCTACGGGACTTAGCCTGGGAGATCCTGTCGGACCTCCCTAGTGATATACCAAGAGGTGCTACCGGAGGGTTGCGGGCCAAGACCTCCAGGAGGTCTTAGAGACCTCCTGGGAGGTCGGTTGCGGGCCAAGACCTCCAAGAGGACTTGAAGACCTCCTAGGAGGTCCTGGCAGACCTCCTCGGGAATGCACCGAGTGGTGCTACCACTCCTCTATTGTGAGACCCCGATTTATTAGGCTCATAATACTTAGTCATCCAATTGACTCTAGTATTATCAACTAAATAAACCGTGCCTCGAGATATATGTACTCCCGTAAATGTAGTACACACAACTCGTTACAAAAGGTTGCATCAATTCCATTCAAACACATAGAATGTAACAAGCAACAAACCGAAGTTAATATAAATAAAGGATAGTTATTACAAAAGAGAGGCCGACCGCCAAATAACACAAGTCTACTAAGATACACAATGAAGCAAAAGTGCCATAGAGATGGCCCAAAACAAGAGCCAACCAAAGGTGCCTTCACCCACAAGGCAATCGACCGGACCGCCAAGCTAGTCGCTTCCCAACCACCAAGACAAATCACAAAAGTAAAGCCCTTTGGGCTCTACCTCCTCTGCAACAAAGTTATTAAGCAAAGCAAATGAGTACAAAAATGTACTCGCAAGACTGACGTGTAATATAACAGAACTATAGTTTAACTACATGCAAGCTTTATTTAAGTGGATGAGGCTTTGGACTCATTTTTAGCATAAAGCAAGTTTTCATTTGCAATAATATAATAGATTGAAAGCAATTTGGCAAAGCATTTTTAATTGTTGAAGTAACAACGAGATAATAACATAATAACAACACATGAACAACCTGGAAGTGACTAACCCAATAGCCACCACAACAATAGCATGAATTACCCATTCATACCACCCATGTCAAATTTTAATTAAAGGTTGTAGTCTAGTTCTCACGGGGCGTATCCGAGCGTGTCCATAACCTAGGACGAGGCTATTCGAATAGTTTTAACCCTGCAGGGGTGTACCAATGTACCCACACGTCAGACCGCCTTTTCGCCACATGATTTAGCACACTTCCTTTGGTATGCCAAGACGGCTAAGTCCTACGAGACATTTCCAATGGATGATGCTAATTACGAGTCAAGAACTCACGGGATAAAGACACATTAGACAGCCTAACCGGTCTGCCAATGCTCCTTCCCAACACCACACACACACATTTTATTTAAACATACCCACCGACCAGCTCATAATTAACACCTCCCAAACTACTTAGTCAAGAGAGGTCCCATGTGAGCAGCCAGATTTATTAAGCTCATAATACTTAGTCATCCAATTGACCCTAGTATTATCAACCAAATAAACCCAGTCTCGAGAGATGTATACTCCCCAGAATGCAGTATACATACCTCACAACAAAAGAATGTATCAATTCCATACAACACATAGAACATAAGCAACAAACCAGAAGTTAATATTAATAAGGAATAGGATACTACAAAAGAGGGGCCTTCTGGCCAAATAACAACAAGAACTACAAGAACAACAGCGGAAGCAAAAGTGCCATAGAGATGGCTATAACACAAAGCCAATTAGTGTGCCTTAACCCCTAGGCATCTGACCGGACCGCCAAGCTAGTCGTCGAAGAAGCTGCAACACGTAGCACAAAAGAGAGGCTCTAGGAGCTCTCCTTCTTCCTCTGCAACAAAAGCCACAAAAATGCCACAACCACGGGCAGATGAGTACATAAAGTACTCCGCAAGACTTACGTGTGAGATAACAGAACTATAAATAGCTACATGCAAGCTTTCTTTAAGTGGATGAGGCTTTGGACTCATTTTAGCATAAAGCAACATTTATTTGCAATAACATAATAGATTGAAGGCAATTTGGCAAAGCATTTTAATTGTTGAAATAACAACGAGATAAAAAACATAGTAACAACAACAAGATCAACCTGGAAGTGACTAACCCAATAGTCACCACAACAATACCATGAACTCCCCGTTCATACCAACCATGTCAAGTTTTAATTAAAGGTTGTAGTCTAATTCTTACAGGAAATAACCAAGCGTGTCCATAACCTAAGACGAGGCTATTCGAATAGTTTTATCCCTGCAGGGGTGTACCAATGTACCCACACGTCAGACCGCCTTTCCTTTAAGCACACTACCTTAGGTGTGTCGACACGGCTAAGTCCTACGAGACATTTCCAATGGACAGTGCTAATTCTGACCCGCACAACCCACGGGGATAAGGACCCAATGGACAGCCTAACCGGCCTGCCACTGCTCCATTCCCACACCACACACACACATTTTATCTTAAAAACACACCAACCGAGCGACCCCAATTAGCACCGCCCAAAGTACTTAGTCAAGAGAGGTCCCATATCCCCCTCGTGTGGTTAGCACGCATAATTGCTTGGATCAATGGTGCAAGAATTCGGTCCTTGTTGACTCAGGCATACCACCACATCCAAAAACCACACCATCCATCCAATATGCCCAAGTCTAAATCAATCTTTTATTTTCAGTTTTTGATTTTACAAATTAATCAAAGCACAAGTGCTGGACATATAGGAGTAATAATCAGTTTTGAGTGATCAAGACCATCGACTAAGCCGATGATCGCCCATTACTACCGATAACTAAGCATGTCTAAGCAATTTAAATCGAAACTACTAAGTGATAAGAGCTCATCCAACGAGCTCAAACCACAGCAAATAACCTAGGCTCATGGTAGTAGAGGATAAACAATTCCTACAGATTATGCAACTATAGGATTGCTAGCGACATTTAACACAAAGTAGCATGCATACATAGAAGTAAAACAATATATTAAGCTTTAAAGTAATGGGACAATGATGGAAATGATCAAACTGCTTGCCTTGTTGTTGCTGGCCAAGTTGTGGCAGAGGGTCACTTTCGGGATCGCCACAAATGTCGAAGCCTAACGGAAAAGCGATAAAGAACCGATAAGAAGGACGAAAAACAACAAAGACAGCACAACAAACGAACTCCAAATTCTCTGAATTTTCTACAGCAGCAAGAGGGTGATTTTTATGGAATTTTGCAATAAGAACCAATTGATTTGGATTCTCAATGCAAAAGTTATGAGCAAAACAATTCTGCTCAGCCCCTAAAATACCAAACTGCACTATTCACTAATTTAATTATGAGGCAACATTTTCTAGAAAGGTGGTGATACTGAAATTTTTACTGTGAAACCAGCACCTCATGAGATGAATAACACAATTGAGTTCACCTCATTTGGAGCTATTATGCACTCTCTACAAATTTTCAAAAACAAGAACTTGAACAAAATTATAATGCACAAGTCCTCATTCTCATAACAGCAACATGCTCAAAACTAATGTTCACAGTAAGATCATTAATGGAGGAAACCAACAAAGTTGGTCTCACTCAAAAATAATCTACAGAGCATTAGTTATGTATTTTACAAGTTAAGCATTATTTTGAGTGTATATTTAAAGTGAGTTTTAAAATCCAATGGCAAAACTGTGCTCTGAAGCTGAACTCAACTTACAATCATTTTTGGATTAAAGTCAAGTTCAAGACAGAGCCAACACAATTTGAATGACCTCATTTGGATTTAAAACAACAAAGGTATGAAATTCTAAAGTTATACCTTATTTCAGTTTACACTTAAGAGTTCACTGGAATTTCTAAAAACCCTAAAGACATGGGAGGTCATAAGCGGCTCAGATCACACGGGGGAGGTCCTTAACGGTTGAGATCTTCCAAAGGAAGATCTAAACTACCAAGATCTCCCCAAGGAAGATCTACATCGTCAAGACCTCACAGGGGAGGTCCTGGACGGTCCAGATGTTCCAAGGGAGGTCCTCGATGGTTCAGATCGTCCGAGGGAGGACCTTGACGGTCAAGATCTACCCGGGGAGGTCATGAACGGCTGAGATGACTTCGGGGAGGTCCTAAAGGGAGGTCCTAACGTCACAGACCTCCAAGGAGGTCTGGACGGCCACGATTTCAAGAAGGGGAGGTCTTGACGCTCCAGATCTCCCTGAGGAGATCTCGACGCCCTGACCAGCCCAGCAAGACGCGCTGGACATGGAATAAATGCGCAGGACAGCGAGGAGGTCCGCGCGCAAGATCTTAAATGCGCAACAAAGGGCGGATTAAAAGGCATTTAAGACCCACCCAATGATTACAATGATTGAGGTATTAAAGCGGCAAATCTTTGTCCTAAAACGACAATGTACTGTCGGGACGTCCGACAAAAATTTGAGGACGCCCCACGGCTTATCGTCGGCGATTTAGGGCACGGCGGCAAGACCGAGGGCACCGTCAGACCGCAATAGCCAGCGATCCCGAGGGCCTATTCTCACCGGCGGCGGCGGTTTTAAACGCCATGAGCCGGAGAGGGCAAGAATGACCAAAGACGACCAAAGACAAAAATGCAAAATAGAGCTCATGACATTCAAGCTGCGCCCAAATAAAGCTCAGCGACCTCATACATGTGGGTGCCAGCAGCTAAGGGACTAACAGAAGTACTGGAGGTCCTAAGGTCTTTGGGGAAGTGGAGGAAGGTGAAGACCGAGCCGAGGAAGATGAGGTTGCTCCACTGCCACAGCCCAGCCTCCAAGATCCCCTTGGCCACTTCAAAAACGCCCAAACTAATCAAGTTAGGACTTGCTCCCAGAGGGAATGGCACAAAAGAAGCTCAGTGAAAAGGAGGAAAAACTCCAGGACCCTTGTCCACCGAGGAGCTTCAAGCTCCAAAGAATGGCGGCCAAGGAAGCTTGGGTGGTTTAGAGCTCACAAGACAGGGTGTAAGCCAAGGAACAATGGTGTGCAAAGGAAGCCAACCAGACAAATGGGGAGGCTTTATACTTAGGGCATGAAGGTCGTGGACCACCGGCTAAACTCATGGTGAGCTTGGCCCATGGGAGGTCCATGGCTTGGACAAGACACAAGGTTGACAAGGTGCAGGCCTGTGTTGACCAGAGAGGCGGAAGGCTGACCTGCATTAAATGCGGGTCAGCAAAGAGTTGTTAAAAGTACACAGTGGGGCATGCATTAACTCCCCGCCAGAGCTCGCGCAGCATGACCATGGAAGGAGAAGAACAGGAGGTCTTTATGACCGCTGGATAAGACCAGGGGGTCCTAACCATCGGATGACAATTTTGAACCGTTACGCCAAATGATCGGGAGGAGGTCCTAGCCACACGATCAAGGATGGGGAGGTCGTGGCCCTCCGATTTCCTTAATGTGTAAGCGCACGTGGGAAAATGGGATTAGGAGGTCCAAAGCGTTGGATCTCAATCCAACGCGCGACTCCTCTGTGAGGTCTTAACCGCACATGGGCTTAAGAACATGAGGGGAGGTCATGGCCTTAGGATTTAAATCCAAGGGCGCACAACCAAAGGAGGTCTCGAGGCTTTGCGTGAAGTGCGAGGGAGGTCAAGACCTTTGATTTTGATCCAACGGTGTTGATCAAGACAGGGGAGGTCCTGAGCCTCGCACGTGGCGCAAAGGAGGTCTTGAGCTTGCGCAACACACAAGGGAGGTCATGGCCATTAGATTTAGATCTAAGGGCAACGACCTCACGTGCGCGGGGAGGTCTGATGCGCATAAGACAAGGAGGAGGTCGTGACCGTGGATTTTTAATCCAACGGTGCACAACATGAGATAGGGGAGGTTGGGAGCGCTTGATAACGCAGGGAGGTCGTGGGCTGTTGGATCTGATCCAACGGCTACGACCTCAACAAGGTGGGAGGTTTGCTTAGTTTAACAAGGAGGGAGGTCGAGCGGTTGGATGTAAATCCAATGGCTATGACCTGACATGGTGATAGATATCGAAGGGAGGTCCTTGCGGTTTTTTATTACTGTGGGAGGTCATGACCGTGGATTTTGATCCAACGGCTATGACCTCGTGAGGTGAGGAGGTCTTTGCGGTGTTAATCATGAGGAGGTCGTGGCGGTTGGATGTAAATCCAACGGCTGCGACCTGATCAAGGTGGAGAGGAGGTCTCACGAGGTGCATAAGGTTACTGGACCATTTTGCAAAGTGGCTAGGCCAAGGAACAGTGTAGGCTTTTAAATTTAGTTTTTAACAGCTGAAACTTAGCAGAATTATTTGAGATAGCAAATGAACTCCAAATTTGATGAAATTTTAACTGGAGCTTGCTGACAATGAGATTAACCTTACATAAAATTTCCAGAGGTTATTATGCAATGAATTTTTCTCAGGAAATTCATGAAGGTTGCTCAAGGATTTGTTTTACCTCCACAATTTATCAAACAAGTTTTACATCTTGGGATATTTTTCAGAGGGGTCCCACATCAGGTTTAGGACCAAGGAGAACATTTTCCAAATGTTTGGCACAAGATTTAAGCTAATAGGAAAAGGAGTTTGACTTTTGGTCAACAAGAGCTTTGTGTTTTTGGATTACACAACTCTTGGACAAGAATCACATGAATGTTTAGGGGTTTTCAAGGTGTGAGAAAAAGTTTTAATTTCTACACATATAATTATACTTGAATAACCCTGTTTATACACTTGGGATGTTACAAAATCTCCCCTTACAAAAATCTCGCCCCGAGATTTGGCTCACTCGTAAAGAAAGATGGATAGTCCGCACGCAGACGCGATCTTCTCTTTCCCAAGTAGCCTCATCCTCGTAATCGCTCGACCACCGAACTTTAAGGAACTTGATAGTCTTATTCCTTGTCCTTCGCTCGGACATTCATCGAGCACGTGAACAGGTGCTCGCGATAGGTCAAATCTTCCCGACATCGAGAGTTTCCAACGAGCTTCCTCGTTGGAACACGGAGGCACTTCTTAAGCTGGGACACATGGAAAACATCATGTACCCCTCAAGTGCAGCCGGCAACTCCAACTTATAGGCGATAGCTCCCTTCTTCTCGATAACGCGGTAGGGACCGACATATCGAGGAGCCAACTTGCCCTTGACACCAAACGTTGATGGCCCTTCAAAGGAGAGACTTTGAGATAAACAAAGTCATTAGGCTCAAAACGCAACTCACGCCGACGGCGATCCGCATAGCTCTTTTGCTGGATTGAGCTATGCGCAAACGCCACGAATAATTTGGACTTGGCGCCGCCTCATTGATTGAGTCCGGGTCAAAGAGAGGTCTCTCACCGGTCTCTGACCAGTTCAACGGGGTCCTACACTTTCCCCCATACAAGGCCTCAAATGGTGCCATGCCGACCAGCACGAAGCATGTCTTCCAAAACTTGGTTGACCCTCTCGGCCCGACCATCGGTTTGGGGTGAAATGCCGTGCTAAAGGTAAGACGGGTTCCCATAGCCTTTTGCAAAAGCTATGCGTAAACGGAAGTGAAGATAGAGCCACGATCGTAAACGATCGCCTTAGGTACGCCATGTAAGCTCACAATCCTAGAGACATAGAGCTCAGCTAGGCGATCGGTACGAATCTTAGTCTTGATCGAAGAAAATGAGCCACTTTAGTCAATCGATCGATGATGACCCAAATGGCATCATTTCCCTTCGGGGACGTGGGTAGACCGGTGATGAAATCCATTCCGATCGAATCCCACTTCCACTCAGAACTAGCAGAGGTCAAGCGCCCCGCCGACGCCGATCTTTCGGCCTTGACACGACGACACACGCCGCACTCTAAGAACGAACTCGCAATCTCCCTCTTCATTCGGGTCCACCAAAATCTCTGGCGGAGATCTTGATACATCTTTGTGGCCCCGGGATGAATAGACAAAGGCGAATCATGGGCTTCGCAGAGGATCAAATTCCGCAACCCCATGTCCTTTGGAACCACCAGGCGTTGCCTGAACCTCACAACACCATGCTCATCCTCAGAAAAGCACTTGGTTGTTCCGTTCTTGACATTTGCCTTAATGTGGCTCACTCCAACATCCGACTGCTGAGCGGACTTGATCCGATCCACCAAGGTTGGTTGCACAACCAAGGCAGCGAGGGAACCATGCTCAACTAAACTCAAGTTGAGACGCTGAAATTCTTCCAGAAGAGCGGGCTGAAGCTCCTTGGACAACAAGGCATTACAATGCGCTTTACGACTAAGCGCATCAGCAACGACATTAGCCTTGCCCGGATGGTAGTGAATACCCATATCATAATCCTTGATCAACTCCGACCATCTCCTTTGCCTGAGGTTCAGGTCAGGTTGTGTGAACAAGTACTTTAAGCTTTTGTGATCCGAATACACTTCACAATGATTACCGATTAGGTAATGTCGCCAAATCTTAAGTGCATGAATCACAGCAGCTAACTCCAAATCATGGGTAGGATAGTTGAGTTCATGAGGTCTCAATTGCCTTGATGCATAGGCCACTACCTTGCCTTCTTGCATAAGGACACAACCGAGGCCTCGACGAGAAGCATCGCAAAAGATATCGAAGCTTCGATGGATATCGGGAAGAACAAGAACGGAGCGGTGGTCAAACGCTTTTGAGTATTTGGAAACTTTCCTCACACTCAGCGGACCACACGAACTTCTTGTCCTTCTTGAGCAACTCCACATCGGCCATGATCTTGGAGAAGTTCTCGATAAAGCGACGATAATATCCCGCTAAACCGAGAAAACTCCGACATCGGTGACCTAAACAGTCGACTCCATGAAAGAACATCGCTGACCTTGTTAGGGTCAACGGCACGCCTCGCTGAAAGAACGTGGCCTAAGAAAGACACTTCCTTCAACCGAATGCACACTTGTGAACTTCGGCGACTGGTGGTGCTCACGCAGACTTGCCTAACACAAGCTTCAGATGCTCGGCATGTTCCTCATCGTTCTTGGAGTAGATAAGAATATCATCGATGAAGACCACGACAAACTTATCCAAATACTCCATGAATACCGAATTCATGAGGTTCATGAACAAGGCAGAGCATTGGTTGTCGAATGACATGACGGTGTACTCATACAAGCCGAAGCGAGTAGAGAACGCTGTCTTTGGAATATCCTCAGGTCGAATCCGAACCTGATGATATCCCACTCTCAAATCAATCTTGGAGAAAACTCGGGCTCCAGTTAATTGATCGAAAAGATCGTCAATGCGTGGCAATGGATACTTGTTCTTTACCGTCACTTCATTAACTAGGCGGTAATCAACGCACATGCGCAAAGTACCATCCTTCTTCTTTACGAAGATTGCTGAACAACCCCAAGGAGATGAGCTAGGGCGGATGAAACCCTTCTCTTGCAGCTCACTTAACTGCTTCTTCAACTCCACCAACTCGTTCGGTGGCATCCGATAAGGCCTCTTTGAGATAGGGGCGTGCCGGAGCCAACTCAATGACAAACTCGAGGTCTCGAACGGGTGGCATTCCCGGAAGATTCGGGAAAGACATCAACAAAGTCACAAACTGTTGGGACTTCGCTAATATCTAGAGCGGCTTCGCTTCAAGCGCGAAGAGATGCGGATCTAGCACCGGTAGCGAAAAGCTTAACCTCGCCGCCAGAGGGACTAGATAGAGAGATGAGCTTCCTGGCACAATCGATTTGCCCCATGTGTTGGGACAACCAATCCATGCCAAGAATCACATCAAGACTCGCTGAATGGAGAAGGATAAGGTTGGCTAAGAACCCTACGCCGATCTCGATAGGAACATCCCAACACTCAGATTCAGCTCTCAACTCCGAACCAGAGAGCGAATGAGAAGCGGGACCGACAATGGAGAGAAAAGAAGCTCTCCAACAGCAAAGAAAAGACTCGTAAACAAAGGAATGAGATGCTCTGAATCAAACAAGACAAGAGCAGGTGAGAGTTAACGAAAGTGTACCTAGCACGACGCCGGGTGCCTCCCGAGCCTCCTCTGCGGTGGCAGCGTTGACGCGACCACTACCCACGCCTTGGGTAGCCGGACGATCTTCGGGTCCCGAGATGCACCACCTCGCCCGTCCTCCATTAGGACGAGGGTCGCCTCGTCTTCTTAGGGCAATTATTTGCATAATGGCCCTTCCGTTGCAAGAGAAGCATGTGACCCCAAAGCCGGGTTATGCGAGGGCCGCTCACGACTCGCAGTGCACGGATCGAGACACGGCTGCGATGAACGAGGAACAAGGTGTAACCTCGGGGTGCCAAGATCGACTGGTACTTCGAGACCGCCTCAAGCGGGACGGAGGAATCGCCTCGATGACTTATGGGCCTCCCACTTGCGCTATGGAGTCCATAAGCTCGAGCCGCATGCTCGCCGACGATGGCCTTGTCGACCAAGGTCCGGAAATCGGGAAGTTGACAATGGATAGCTTGTCCTTCTCCTCGGACAAGCCACGCTGAACTTGGCCTACTTAGCCATATCGGTGGCCACATCCTCGGGAGCATAACGAGCTAGATGGTTGAACTCGAGACATACTCCATGGTGAGCTACACCCTTGCTTGAGCGCAAGAAACTCCCTTCTTGATCTCCATCAAGCCGGCAGGATGTGAGCTGACGGAAGGTAGTCTGTAAACTCCTCCCAAGAGACGGTGTGGTGCGGGCTGCATGGCGAGAAAGCTCTCCCACCATGACAAAGCTGCACCTCCGGTGGTGCGATGCGAACAGCGCCTTCTCGTGCTCTCGCGCTGCGCGATGCGAGCTTCGCTCCACCAGACGGCCAATCGTCGCATCCAACGGGTCCTCGACCGGGAAAAGGTAGGAGGCCGAGTACGAAGAAACTCCGCGAGTCCTCCACGCGCCGATGGGCGTTCCTTGCCCAGATCCTCAAGCTCCGGTAAGTGCGGTGGTGTTGCGCGCGATGACGCCCAAGAGAACTCTCTGTCATCCGCGGTTGCGCCGATCCAAGAAGAACCTCGGCCATGGTCGGAGGAGGAGGAAGCTCCTCGTCTGGACCAGCCGATCGCCTTGGCCGCACGAAAAGGCCCGCCATCCTGTTACAAGAAATTTTGGTTAGCAACTAGACCCGAAAACAAAGCCTTTAAAAGAAGCAAAAGCGATCGACTAGGGGAATGGAATATCACCCTAAACGAAAGCCAAAACAGCGAGTAAATCAACTTTAGAAGCTTCTAAAAGACTCTAAAAACAGCCAAGAAACACCAAAAGCAAGGCTCGACTTCTCAACTCAACTAACCCGTATTGAATGAACGAGTAATTGATCGAGAAGATTAAAAATCAGATTGTAAGATGAGATCTAAAACTATTAGAGAGCAAGGTTAATGCAGCGAAATAAGTGTTAGATACTTAGCTAACTAGTATCACATCTTACCCTCTTATTCCCACAAGTTTTAATTGATTTAACCTCTCATTTTCTACCCTATTTAGAACCTTTGAGCTTGCTGTCCGGAAATTGACGCTTGCTGTCCAGATTTTGCATCCAAGCTTCCAAATAAATTGGCCATTCCGAAGCTTCAAAACCTTGTAAATGGGCAGCTAACACTTCAATTTGCCAAACTCATTGATTCCCCAAAACCCCATTAATCGATAACACTATTTTGTAGAAGGGAAGAGAGGAAAACAACTTTTAAAACTCAAATTAGAGGGAGATGAGAAGAGAAAGCTAAGATAGATGAGGAGTAAAAATCTGAGAATTTTCTTAAGCTTTCAAAACTCATTTGATACTTTGAAATTAGGTTTTCCAAAATACCCTAAAGACGACCAAGCTTGTGTTACTACGGTCAGTATAGCTCTGATACCAACTTTTGTGAGCACCCGGATTTATTAAGCTCATAATACTTAGTCATCCAATTGACCCTAGTATTATCAACCAAATAAACCCAGTCTTGAGAGATGTATACTCCCCAGAATGCAGTATACATACCTCACAACAAAAGAATGTATCAATTCCATACAACACATAGAACATAAGCAACAAACCAGAAGTTAATATTAATAAGGAATAGGATACTACAAAAGAGGGGCCTTCTGGCCAAATAACAACAAGAACTACAAGAACAACAGAGGAAGCAAAAGTGCCATAGAGATGGCTATAACACAAAGCCAATCGGTGTGCCTTAACCCTAGGCATCTCGACCGACCGCCAAGCTAGTCGTCAAGAAGGCGCAACACGTAGCACAAAAGAAAGGCTCTAGGAGCTCTCCTTCTTCCTCTGCAACAAAAGCCACAAAATGCCACAACCACGGGCGATGAGTACATAAAGTACTCCGCAAGACTTACGTGTGAGATAATGTAACTATAAATAGCTACATGCAAGCTTTTTTAAGTGGATGAGGCTTTGGACTCATTTTAGCATAAAGCAACATTTATTTGTAATAACATAATAGATTGAAGGCAATTTCAAAGCATTTTAATTGTTGGAATAACAACGAGATAAAAACATAGTAACAACAACAAGATCAACTCGAAGTGACTAACCCAATAGTCACCACAACAATAGCATGAACTCCCGCTCATACCAACCATGTCAAGTTTTAATTAAAGGTTGTAGTCTAATTCTTACGGGAAATAACCAAGCGTGTCCATAACCTAGGATGAGGCTATTCGAATAGTTTTATCCCTGCAGGGGTGTACCAATGTACCCACACATCAGACCGCCTTTCCTTTAAGCACACTACCTTAGGTGTGTTTCAAGCACGCTAAGTCCTACGAGACATTTCCAATGGACAGTGCTACTTGACCAAGACAACCCACGGGATAAGGACCCAATGGACAGCCTAACCGCCCGCCACTGCTCCATTCCCACACCACACACACACATTTTATCTTAAAACACACCAACCGAAAGCGACCCCAATTAGCACCGCCTAAAGTACTTAGTCAAGAGAGGTCCCATATCCCCCTCGTGTGGTTAGCACGCATAATTGCTTGGATCAATGGCGCAAGAATTCGGTCCTTGTTGACTCAGGCATACCACCACATCCAAAAACCACACCATCCATCCAATATGCCCAAGTCTAAATCAATCTTTTATTTTCAGTTTTTGATTTTACAAATTAATCAAAGCACAAGTGCTGGACATATAGGAGTAATAATCAGTTTTGAGTGATCAAGACAATCGACTAAGCCGATGATCGCCCATTACTACCGATAACTAAGCATGTCTAAGCAATTTAAATCGAAACTACTAAGTGATAAGAGCTCATCCAACGAGCTCAAACCACAGCAAATAACCTAGGCTCATGGTAGTAGAGGATAAACAATTCCTACAGATTATGCAACTATAGGATTGCTAGCGACATTTAACACAAAGTAGCATGCATACATAGAAGTAAAACAATATATTAAGCTTTAAAGTAACGGGACAATGATGGAAATGATCAAACTGCTTGCCTTGTTGTTGCTGGCCAAGTTGTGGCAGAGGGTCACTTTCGGGATAGCCACAAATGTCGAAGCCTAACGGAAAAGCGATAAAGAACCGATAAGAACGACGAAAAACAACAAAGACAGCACAACAAACGAACTCCAAATTCTCTGAATTTTCTACAGCAGCAAGAGGGTGATTTTAGGAATTTTGCAACAAGAACCAATTGATTTGGATTCTCAATGCAAAAGTTATGAGCAAAACAATTCTGCTCAGCCCTAAAATACCAAACTGCACTATTCACTAATTTAATTATGAGGCAACATTTTCTAGAAAGGTGGTGATACTGAAATTTTTACTGTGAAACCAGCACCTCATGAGATGAATAACACAATTGAGTTCACCTCATTTGGAGCTATTATGCACTCTCTACAAATTTTCAAAAACAAGAACTTGAACAAAATTATAATGCACAAGTCCTCATTCTCATAACAGCAACATGCTCAAAACTAATGTTCACAGTAAGATCATTAATGGAGGAAACCAACAAAGTTGGTCTCACTGAAAAATAATCTACAGAGCATTAGTTATGTATTTTACAAGTTAAGCATTATTTTGAGTGTATATTTAAAGTGAGTTTTAAAATCCAATGGCAAAACTGTGCTCTGAAGCTGAACTCAACTTACAATCATTTTTGGATTAAAGTCAAGTTCAAGACAGAGCCAACACAATTTGAATGACCTCATTTGGATTTAAAACAACAAAGGTATGAAATTCTAAAGTTATACCTCATTTCAGTTTACACTTAAGAGTTCACTGGAATTTCTAAAAACCCTAAAGACATGGGTGGTCATAAGCGGCTCAGATCACACGGGGGAGGTCCTTAACGGTTGAGATCTTCCAAAGGAAGATCTAAACTACCAAGATCTCCCCAAGAAAGATCTACATCGTCAAGACCTCACAGGGGAGGTCCTGGATGGTCCAGATGTTCCAAGGGAGGTCCTCGATGGTTCAGATCGTCCGAGGGAGGACCTTGACGGTCAAGATCTACCCGGGGAGGTCATGAACGGCTGAGATGACTTCGGGGAGGTCCTAAGGGGAGGTCCTAACGTCCACAGCACCTCCGTGGAGGTCCAGGACGGCCACGATTTCGCAAGGGGAGGTCTTGGACGCTCCAGATCTCCTCGGAGGAGGTCTGGACGTCCCAGACCCAGCGCGCACGCGCTTGGACATGGAATAAATGCGCGCGGGACAGCGAGGAGGTCCGCGCGCAAGATCTTAAATGTGCAACAAAGGGCAGATTAAAAGGCATTTAAGACCCACCCAATGATTACAATGATTGAGGTATTAAAGCGGCAAATCTTTGTCCTAAAACGACAATGGCACGGTCGGGACGTCCGACAAAAATTTGAGGACGTCCCACGGCTTATCGCCGGCGATTTAGGGCACGGCGGCGCGCACTGAGGGCACCGTCGGGACCGCAATAGCCAGGCGCATCCTGTGGGCCTACTCTCAACGGCGGCGGCGGCCTTAAACGCCGGTGAGCCGGAGAGGGCAAGAATGACCAGCACGGCCAAAGACAAAAATGCAAAATAGAGCTCCGCGCGACATTCAAGCGTGCGCCCAAATAAAAGCTCCGCGACCTCATACATGCGGGTGCCAGCAGCTAAGGGACTAACAGGAAGTACCTGGAGGTCCTAAGGTGCTGGGGAAGTGGAGGAAGGTGAAGACCGGAGCTGAGGAAGATGAGGTTGCTCCACGGCTACAGCTCCAGCTCCAAGATCCCCTTTGGCCACTTCTGAAAAATGCCCAAACTAATCAAGTTAGGACTTGCTCCCAGAGGGAATGGCACAAAAGAAGCTCAGAGAAAAGGAGGAAAAACTCCAGTGACCCTTGTCCACCGAGGAGCTTCAAGCTCCAGCAATGGCGGCCAAGGAAGCTTGGGTGGTTTAGAGCTCACAAAGACAGGGGTGTAAGCCAAGGAACAATGGTGTGCAAAGGAAGCCAACCAAGACAGATGGGGAGGCTTTATACTTAGGGCACAGGAGGTCGTGGACCACTGGCTAAACTCATGGTGAGCTTGGCCCATGGGAGGTCCATGGCTTGGACAAGACACAAGGTTCACAAGGTGCAGGCCTGTGCTGACCAGAGAGGCGGAAGGTCGACCTGCATTAAATGCTTGGTCAAGAAAGAGTTGTTAAAAGTACACAAATGGCAAAGCGTAGATTAACTCCCCGCCAGAGCTCGCAGGCATGACCATGGAAGGAGAAGAACAGGGGAGGTCTTTATGACCATTGGATAAGACCAGGGGGGGTCCTAACCATCGGATGACAATTTTGAACCGTTACGCTCAAATGACTGGGAGGAGGTCTCAGCCACACGATCAAGGATGGGGAGGTCGTGGCCCTCCGATTTCCTTAATGTGTAAGCGCACGTGGGAAAATGGGATTAGGAGGTCCAAAGCGTTGGATCTCAATCCAACGGTGCGGACCTCCTGTGAGGTCTTAACCGCACATGGGCTTAAGAACATGAGGGGGAGGTCATGGCCTTAGGATTTAAATCCAAGGGCGCACAACCAAAGGAGGTCTGAGGCTTTGCGTGAAGTGCGAGGGAGGTCAAGACCTTTGGATTTTGATCCAACGGTGTTGATCAAGACAGGGGAGGTCCTGAGCCTCGCACGTGGCGCAAAGGAGGTCTTGAGCTTGCGCAACACACAAGGGAGGTCATGGCCATTAGATTTAGATCTAAGGGCAACGACCTCACGTGCGCGGGGAGGTCTGATGCGCATAAGACAAGGAGGAGGTCGTGACCGTGGATTTTTAATCCAACGGTGCACAACATGAGATAGGGGAGGTTGGGAGCGCTTGATAACGCAGGGAGGTCGTGGGCTGTTGGATCTGATCCAACGGCTACGACCTCAACAAGGTGGGAGGTTTGCTTAGTTTAACAGTGAGGGGAGGTCAGGAGCGGTTGGATGTAAATCCAACAGCTATGACCTGGACAAGGTGATAGATATCGAAGGGAGGTCCTTGCGGTTTTACACACAGCGGAGGTCATGACCGTGGATTTTCGATCCAACGGCTATGACCTGGTGAGGTGAGGAGGTCTTTGCGGTGTTGACCGCGGAGGAGGTCGTGGCGGTTGGATGTAAATCCAACGGCTGCGACCTGATCAAGGTGGAGAGGAGGTCTGCTGAGGTGCAGACAAGGTTGGGCTGGACCAGCTTTGCAAAGTGGCTAGCCCAAGGAACAGTGTAGGCTTTTAAATTTAGTTTTTAACAGCTGAAACTTAGCAGAATTATTTGAGATAGCAAATGAACTCCAAATTTGATGAAATTTTAACTGGAGCTTGCTGACAATGAGATTAACCTTACATAAAATTTCCAGAGGTTATTATGCAATGCATTTTTCTCAGGAAATTCATGAAGGTTGCTCAAGGATTTGTTTTACCTCCACAATTTATCAAACAAGTTTTACATCTTGGGATATTTTTTAGAGGGGTCCCACATCAGGTTTAGGACCAAGGAGAACATTTTCCAAATGTTTGGCACAAGATTTAAGCTAATAGGAAAAGGAGTTTGACTTTTGGTCAACAAGAGCTTTGTGTTTTTGGATTACACAACTCTTGGACAAGAATCACATGAATGTTTAGGGGTTTTCAAGGTGTGAGAAAAAGTTTTAATTTCTACACATATAATTATACTTGAATAACCCTGTTTATACACTTGGGATGTTACATCCCATATCCCCCTCGTGTGGTTAGCACGCAATAATGCTCAGCACGGTGGCGCAAGCAACTCGGTCCTTAATGACGCGGGCATACTACCACATTCCAAAAACCACACCATCCATCCAATATGCCCAAGTCCAAATCAAACTTTTATTTTCAGATTTTGACTTTACAAAATAACAAAGCACAAGTGCTGGACATAAAGGAGTAATAATTAGATTTGTGTAATCAAGACCATCGACTAAGTCGATGATCGCCCATTACTACCGATAACTAAGCATGTCTAAGCAGTTTAAAACGAAAACTACTAAGTGATAAGAGCTCATCCAACGAGCTCAAACCACAGCAAATAACCTAGGCTCATGGTAGTAGAGGATAAACAATTCCTACAGATTATGCAACTATAGGCTTGCTAGCGATACTTTAACACAAGATAGCATGCATACATACAAGTAAAACAATATATTAACCTTTAAAGTAATGGGACGATAGAGAGAATATGATCAAACTGCTTGCCTTGCTGTTTCTGGTCAAATTGTTGCTGAGGATCGCTCACGGAATCAACACACTCGTCAACACCTAATCGAAAAGACGAAAAGAAACGATAAGAACGACGAAAACGACAAAGACAGCACAGCAACCGAACTCCAAATACTCTGAAATTTCTACAGCAGAAAGAGGATGATTTTTAGGGAATTTAGCAACAAGAACCAATTGATTTCGATTCTCAATGCAAAAGTTATGAGTAAAACAAATCTGCCCAGACCTAAAAATACCAAACTGCCACTATTCACTAATTTAATTATTAGGCAACATTTTCTAGAAGGGTGGTGATACTGAGATTTTTACAGTAGAACAAGCACCTCATGAGATGAATAACACAATTGAGTTCACCTCATTTGGAGCTATTATGCATTTTCTATAATCTTTCAAAAAGAAGAACTTGAACAAAATTATAATGCACAAGAACTCTTTTTGACAACAGCAACAAGCTCAAAACTAATTTTCACAGTAAGTTCATCAATAGAGGAACCCAACAAAGTTGGATTCACTCAAAAATAATCTACAGAGCATTAGTTATGTATTTTACAAGTTAAACACTACATTTAAAGTTAGTTTTAAAACCTATTTGCAAAACCATGTTCTGGAGCTGAACTGGGCTCATAACCATTTTTAGATTGGAGCCCAGGTCAAACCAGAGCTAACAAAATTTGAATCACCCTATTTGGATTTAAATTGACTTAGTTATGCAATTTTAAAGTTCATACCTTTTTCAGTTTATAATTAAGACCTCACAGGAGGTCCTAAGGACTAGAACGAACTGGGAGGACATGAGCCATAGATTTTTGATCCAACGGCTCAAGACCTCCCAGGCGATAATGCGCACACGCGCTCGCGAGATCTAGAGGACATGGGCTGTGGATCTTGGATCCCACGGTCCTTGTCCTCCCAATGAAATGCAAGACGCGTCGTCTGCTTGAGATAGAGGTCGTGGCCGTTGATCTTGGATCCAACGGCTATGACCTCAAGATCTCGCGCGCTCGCGCTAGCGCTGCTGGACCTTATGCGCGCGATCAGAGAGGAGGTCGTGACCGTTGATCTTGCGAGATGGACGGCCCACGACCTCGCACCTCACGCACGCGCGCGCGGGCGAGTTAATGCGCGGGACAACGAGGAGGTCCGCGAGGTCTTAAATGCGCCGCAAAGAGACAGATCAAGGGCGAATGGCGAACCCAATGATTAATGAGGTTGGCCAATGATAAGCGCATTTAAGAGGGAGGATCTTTGTCTTAACGGCACGCGCTGGACGTCCCGTTCCGACAAAAACCACAACGCAAAGATGGGGGCAATGCCGGCGATGCAGACCTCGCCGGCGACCACCAATGGTACCAACGGGTGCGCAATAGTGTGGCGCACACCATGGACCTCCTCTCAACGGCGGCGACGGCCTTGAACGCCGGCGAGCCGGAGAGGACAAGGTGACAAGCACGGGCCGAAAGACAGCAAAGAAGATTTGAGCTCCGCAATGACATTCAAGCGGGTGCAAGCCTAGGGACTACCAGGAACGCACTGGAGGTCCAGAGGATGCCGAGGAGGTCGAGGAGGGGAGGACCGGAGTTGGAGAAGATGGGGTTGCTCCACGGCCAAAGCTCAGCCTCCAGGCTCCACTTTGTCCACCTCTGAAAATGCCCAAACTAATCAAGTTAGGACTTGGTCCCTGAGGGAATGGCACAAATGGAAGCAATGAGAGGAGAAGAAATCTCCAGAACCCTTATGCCACCGAGGAGCTCCAAGCTCCAAAGAATGGCGCCAAAAGGGAGGTCAAGGAGGAGAAAGCTTAGAAGACACAGTGCAAGCTAGAGCTTGGAAGTGTGCCAAAGAAGCTAAGGAGGAACCCAATGGGGGTTTTATAATTGGGAGAAGCAGGGCACATGAGCTAGTGGTAAGCTCACGGTGAGCTTAGCCCATGGCTCAGTCCATGGCTTGGACAAGACGTGGGGTTGACATGGTGACAGGCCTGCGCAGACTAGAGAGGCGGAAGGCTGACCAGCATTTAATGCGGGTCAGCAAAGAGTCGTTGAAGGTACACAAGTGACAGGCACGCCCTTTTCTCCCTGCCCAGGAGCACGCATGCGTGAGCGAGGAAGGAGAAGAACAGGGGAGATCATTTTGACCGTTGGATAAGACTTCGGGGAGGTCCTAACCATCGGATGTGATTTTTGAACCGTTAAGTTCTTAAGTGACTGGGAGGAGGTCCCAGCCACACGATCTTGGACGGGGAGGTCGTGGCCCTCCGATTTTCATAACGCGGGTGCGCAAAGGAAAGAGATCAGGAGGTCCAAGGCGTTGGATCTCAATCCAACGGTGCAGACCTCCTGGAGGGCTTAACGTTTGCGCACGCTACAGCCCAAGATGTGGAGGTCATGGCCTTTGGATTTAAATCCAAGGGCACATAACAGATAGGGAGGACTTAGACGCTGCGTAACGCACAAGAGAGGTCATGGCCGTGAGATCTACATCTAACGGCTACGACCTCATGTGCGCTGGGAGATCTGATGCGCACGAGGCGAGGAGGAGGTCGTGACCGTAGATTTTAATCCAACGGGCACAATAAGAGATGGGGGAAGGTTGTGAGCGCTTGTTAACGCTGGGAGGTTGTGGGCTGTTGGATGTAAACCCAACGGCGCACAACAATTAAAGCGGGGAGGTCCTGGGCTGCGATGATTTGCAGCGGAGGTCATGGCCTTTGGATCTGAATCCAACGGCTACGACCTCAACAAGGTGGAAGGTCTGAAGGTTTTGATAGAGAGGGGAGGTCATGGCCATGGATCTTTGATCCAAGGGCTGTGACCAGATGATGTGGGGAGAGGACCTTGCGGTGTTAACCGCGGAGGAGATCGAGGCGGTTGGATGTAAATCCAACGGCTACGACCTCAACAAGGCGGGAAGGGAGGTCTGATGGGTTGCGAACGAGGTTGGGTTGGACCAGCTTTGCAAAGCGGCTAGCCCAAGGAACAGTGCACCATTTTAAATTTAGTTTTTTTAACAGCTGAGACTTTGCAGAATTGTTTGGGATAGCAATTCAACTCCAAAATTTATGAAATTTTAACAAGAGCTTGCTGACATCATGATTAACCTTACATAAAATTTCCAGAGGTTATTATGCAATGCATTTTTCTCAGGAAATTCATGAAGGCAATTCAAGAATTTGTTTTACCTCCAAAAATTACCAAACAAGTTTCATAACTCATGATATTTTTCAGAGGAGCTCCACAACATTTCTAGGGCCAAGGAAAAATATTCCCAAGGGTTTGGGACACGATTTGTGACAATTGGGAAATGAGTTTGACTTTTGGTCAACAAGAGCTTGTGTTTTTGGAATACACAACTCTTGGACAAGGATTACATGAGAGTTTAGGGGTTTTCAAGATGTGAGAAAAAGTTTTAATTTCTACACATTTAATTATATTTGAACAAACACCTGTTTAGGTATTTGGGATGTTACAAAATCTCCCCCCCTTACAGAAATCTCGTCCCGAGATTTGGCTCACTCGGTAAAGAAAGATGGATAGTCCGCACGCAGACGATCTTCCCTTTCCCAAGTAGCCTCATCCTCGGAATGGTTCGACCACTGAACTTTAAGGAACTTAATGGAACGATTCCTAGTCCTTCGTTCAGCCTCTTCGAGTATGCGAACAGGGTGCTCGCGATAGGTCAAATCTGGTTGGACATCGAGAGTTTCCAACGGAGCTTCCTCAGTTGGAACACGGAGGCACTTCTTTAGCTGGGACACATGGAACACATCATGTACCCCTCAAGTGCACCGGCAACTCCAACTTATAGGCAACAGCTCCTTCTTCTCGATAACGCGGTAGGGACCGACATATCGAGGAGCTAACTTGCCCTTGACGCTGAAACGTTGATGGCCCTTCAAAGGAGAGACTTTGAGATAAACAAAGTCATTAGGCTCAAAACGTAACTCACGCCGACGGTGATCCGCATAGCTCTTTTGCTCGATTGTACGTGCGCGAACGCCACGAAATAATTTGGACTTGGCGCCGGCCTCATTGATTGAGTCCGCCAAAGAGAGGTCTCTCACCGGTCTCGGACCAGTTCAACGGGTTCTACACTTTCTCCGCATAAGGCCTCGAAGGTGCCATGCCGAGACCGGCTCGAAAAGTCGTTGTTATAAGAAAACTTCGCGAATGGCAAGCATTTCTCCCAATGCTTCCCATAGGAAAGGACACAAGCACGAAGCATGTCTTCCAAAACTTGGTTGACCCTCTCGGTCTGACCATCAGTTTGGGGATGATATGCTGTGCTAAAGGTAAGATGGGTTCCCATAGCCTCTTGCAAACTATGCCAAAAGCGTAGAGGTGAAAAGAGAACCACGATCCGAGACAATCGCCTTGGGCACCCCATGCAAGCACACGATGCGGGAAACATAGAGGTCTCCGCCAATTGACCAACAGAAATCTTAGCCCGCGACCGCAAGAAATGTGCTACTTTAGTCAACCGATCAATGACAACCCAAATGGAATCTTTCCCTTTGTGTTCAGGCGCATCGGTGATAAAGTCCATGCCGACGAATCCCACTTCCATTCCCAAGACAGTAAAGGTCAAGCGATCTGCAGACGCCGATGCTTTCGGCCTTGACGCGACGACACACGCCGCGACTCGAAGAACGAACCGCAATCTCCTCTTCATTCGGGTCCACCAAAATCTCTGGCGGAGATCTTGATACATCTTTGTGGCCCCGGGATGAATGGACAAAGGCGAATCATGGGCTTCGCGGAAGATCAAATTCCGCAACTCCATGTCCTTTGGAACCACAAGGCGTTGCCCGAACCTCACAACACCGTGCTCATCCTTAGAGAAGCACTTGGTTGTTCCGTTCTTGACATTTTCCTTGATTTTGTTCACACCAGGATCCGATTGCTGAGCGGCCTTGACACGATCCACCAAGGTTGGCTGCACAACCAAGGTAGCAAGGGAACCATGCTCAACCAAACCCAAGTTGAGACGCTGAAACTCCTCGACAAGGGTGGGCTGAAGCTTCTTGAGCAACAAGGCATTGCAATGCGCTTTGCGACTAAGCGCATCGGCAACGACATTAGCCTTGCCCGGATGGTAGTGAATACCCATATCATAATCCTTGATCAACTCCAACCATCTCCTTTGCCTGAGGTTCAGGTCAGGTTGGGTGAACAAATACTTAAGGCTTTTGTGATCCGAATACACTTCACAACGATTACCGATTAGGTAATATCGCCAAATCTTAAGTGCATGAATCACAGCAGCCAACTCCAAATCATGGGTAGGGTAGTTGAGTTCATGAGGTCTCAATCGCCTTGATGCATAGGCCACTACCTTGCCTTCTTGCATACGGACACAACCGAGGCCTCGACGAGAAGCATCACAATAGATATCGAAGCTTCGATGGATATCGGGAAGAACGAGAACGGGAGCGGTGGTCAAACGCTTCTTGAGTACTTGGAAGCTTTCCTCACAAGCATCAGACCACAAGAACTTCTTGTCCTTCTTGAGCAACTCTGTCATCAGCTTCACGATCTTGGATAAGTTCTCGATAAAGCGACGATAGTACCCCGCTCAACCAAGAAAACTCCGCACTTCGGTGACCGAAGTGGGCTGACTCCATGAAAGAACATCGCTGACCTTACTAGGATCAACGGCTATGCCTCCTGTTGAAAGAACATGGCCTAAGAAAGCCACTTCCTTCAACCAGAATGCACACTTGCTGAACTTCACAGACTGGTGGTGCTCACGCAGCCTTGCCTAACACAAGCAGGATGCTCGGCATGTTCCTCATCGTTTTGGAGTAGATAAGAATATCATCGATGAAAACCACGACAAACTAATCCAAATACTCCATGAATACCGAATTCATGAGGTTCATGAACAAGGCAGAGCATTGGTTGTCGAATGACATGACGGTGTACTCGCATACAAGCCGAGCGAGTAGAGAACGCCGTCTTTGGAATATCCTCGTGTCGAATCGAACTCGATGATATCCCACTCTCAAATCAATCTTGGAGAAAACTCGAGCTCCAGTTAATTGATCGAAGAGATCGTCAATGCGGGCAATGGATACTTGTTCTTACCGAGTCACTTCATTAAGTGGGCGGTAATCAACGACATATCGTAAAGTATAAATCCTTCTTCTTTACGAAGATTTTGGACAACCCCAAGGAGATGAGCTAGGTGGATGAAACCCTTCTCTTGAAGCTCACTTAACTGCTTCTTCAACTCTACCAACTCGTTCGGTAGCATTCGATAAGGCCTCTTTGAGATAGGGGCGGTACCGAGCCAACTCAATGACAAACTCGAGGTCTCGAACGGTGGCATCCCGGAAGATCCATGGGAAAGACATCAACGAAGTCACAAACTGTTGGGACTTCGCTAATATCTAGAGCGGCTTCGCTTCAAGCCGAAGAGATGCGGACCTAGCGACCGGTGGCGAAAAGCTTAACCTTTCACGGGAGGACTAGACAGATAGATGAGCTTCCTGGTGCAATCAATTTGTCCCATGTGCTGGGACAACCAATCCATGCCAAGAATTACATCTAGACTCGCTGAATGGAGAAGGATAAGGTTTGCTAAGAATCCCACTCCTTCGATCTCGATAGGGACGTCCCTACACTCAGATTCAGCTCTCAACTCCGAACCAGGAGAGCGAATGAGTAGCGGGACTGACAATGGAGAGAAAAGAAGCTCACCAATAGCGGCAAAAGACTCAGAAACAAAGGAATGAGATGCTCCTAAATCAAACAAGACAGTAGCAGGATGAAAGTTAACAGAAAGCGTACCTAGCATGACGTCGGGTGCCTCCTGAGCCTCCTCTGCGGTGATGGCGTTGACGCGACCACTACCCACGCCTTGGGTAGCCGGGACGATCTTCTGGTCCTGAGAAGAACCACCTCCTGGCCCGCGTCCTCCATTAGGACGAGGGGCTGCTCCTGTCTTCTTAGGGCATTGGTTCGCATAATGCCCCTTCTGGTTGCAAGAGAAGCAAGTGACCCCGGCAGCCGGGTTGCGGGGGTCAAGAGGCTATCGACTTCGCAGTGCACGGATCGACACGGCTGCGATGAACGGGGACGAGGCGAGGTGACCTCGGGCGCCAAGATCGAGATCGGTACCCCGAGATCGCCGGAGTGGGGACAGAAAGAACTGGCCCTGGATGACTTGTGGGCCTCCCACTTGCGCTTGCGGGAATCCATAAGCTCTCTAGCCGCATACTCAGCAATGATGGCCTTGTCGACCAAGGTCCGAAAATCGTGAAGTCGACAATGGATAGCTTGTCCTTCACTTCTCGGACAAGCCACGCTCGAACTTGGCACCTTAGCCATATCGGTGGCCACATCCTCGAGAGCATAACGAGCTAGATGGTTGAACTCAGAGACATACTCCATGGTGAGCTACGCCTTGCTTGAGCGCAAGAAACTCCTGCTTCTTGATCTCCATCAAGCTCGCAGGGATATGAGATCGACGGAAGGCAGTACGAAACTCCTCCCAAGAGATGGTGTGGTCTGCGGGCTGCATGGCGAGAAAGCTCTCCCACCATGACAAAGCTGCACCCTCAAGCTGGTGCGATGCAAACAGCGCCTTCTCGTGTTCCTGGCACTGCGCGATGCGGAGCTTCCGCTCCACCAGACGAAGCCAATCGTCTGCATCCAATGGGTCCTCAGACCGGGAAAAGGTAGGGGGCTGAGTACGAAGAAACCCCGCGAGTCCTCCACGCGGCTGATGGGCATTCCCTTGCCCAGATCCTGAAGTTCCGGTAAGGGCAGTGGTGTTGCGCGCGATGACGTCCAGTAGAACTCTCCTGTCATCCGCACGGTTGCGCTCTATCTGAAGAAAAACCTCGGCCATGGTCGGAGGAGGATGAAGCTCCTCGTCCGGACCAGCTGCCTGGCCTTGGCCGCTACGAGTGCGTCCGGCCATCCTGTTACAATGAAATTTGGTTAGCAACTAGACCCGAAAAACAAAGCCTTAAAGAAAGCAAAAGCTAACGACTAGGGGAATAGAGCATCGCCCTAACCGAAAGCCAAAAACAGCGAGTAATTAAACTTTAAAAAGCTTCTAAAAGACTCTAAAAACAGCAAGGGATCACCAAAATCAAGGCTCAACTTCTCAACACAACTAACCTGTATTGAATGAACGAGTAATTGATCGAGATGATAAAAAATCAGATTGTAAGGTGAGATCTAATGCTACTAAAGAGCAATGCTAATTCAGCGAGATAAGTGTTAGATACTTCGCTAACTAGTATCACATCTTACCCTTTCATTCCCACAAGTTTTAGTTGAATTAACCTCTCATTTTCTACCTTAATCACTAGCTTGAGCTTGCTGCCCTAAAATGCTTACTTGCTGTCCTAATTTCCAAATTTGAATTCCATCTCCAAATACTTCCATTCTTCACCAAAAGACAGCCAAGATTTCAAATTTAGAACTCTCATAAGTTCCCCAAAACCCAAATTAATCGATAACAACTAATTTTGAGGGGAGAAGGGGAAAACATCTTTTAAAACTCAAACTAGAGCAAGATGAGATAGAAAGCTAAGATAGGTAAGGAGTAAAATCTGAGAATTACTTAAGCTTTTAAAACTCATTTGATACTTTGAAAATAAGTTTTCCAAAATATCCTAAAGACGACCAAGCTTGGGTTACTACAGTCAGGATGGCTCTGATACCAACTTTTTGTGAGACCCCGATTTATTAGGCTCATAATACTTAGTCATCCAATTGACTCTAGTATTATCAACTAAATAAACTGTGCCTCGAGATATATGTACTCCCCAGAAATGTAGTACACACAACTCGTTACAAAAGGTTGCATCAATTCCATTCAAACACATAGAACAGAACAAGCAACAAACCAGAAGTTAATATAAATAAAGGATAGTTATTACAAAAGAGAGGCCGACCGGCCAAATAACACAAGTCTACTAAGATACACAGCGGAAGCAAAAGTGCCATAGAGATGGCCCAAAACAAGAGCCAACCAGTGTGCCTTCACCCACAAGGCAACTGACCGGACCGCCAAGCTAGTCGCTTTCCCAACCATCAAGACTCACAAAAGTAAAGCCCTTTGGGCTCTACCTCCTCTGCAACAAAGTTATTAAGCAAAGCAAATGAGTACAAAATGTACTGCAAGACCGACGTGTAATATAACAGAACTATAGTTTAACTACATGCAAGCTTTATTTAAGTGGATGAGGCTTTGGACTCATTTTTAGCATAAAGCAAGTTTTCATTTGCAATAATATAATAGATTGAAAGCAATTTGGCAAAGCATTTTTAATTATTGAAGTAACAACGAGATAATAACATAATAACAACACATGAACAACCTGGAAGTGACTAACCCAATAGCCACCACAACAATAGCATGAATTACCCATTCATACCACCCATGTCAAATTTTAATTAAAGGTTGTAGTCTAGTTCTCACGGGCGATCCGAGCGTGTCCATAACCTAGGACGAGGCTATTGAATAGTTTTAACCATAGGGTGCACCAATGTACCCACACGTCAGACCGCCTTTTTGCCACATGATTTAGCACACTTCCTTTGGTATGCCAGCACGGCTAAGTCCTACGAGACATTTCCAATGGATGATGCTAATTACGAGCCGCAACCCACGGGGATAAAGACACATTAGACAGCCTAACCGTTCTGCCAATGCTCCTTCCCAACACCACACACACACATTTTATTTAAACATACCCACCGACCAGCTCATAATTAATACCTCCCAAAGTACTTAGTCAAGAGAGGTCCCATATCCCCCTCGTGTGGTTAGCACGCAATAATGCTCAGCACGGTGGCGCAAGTAACTCGGTCCTTAATGACCCGGGCATACTACCACATTCCAAAAACCACACCATCCATCCAATATGCCCAAGTCCAAATCAAACTTTTATTTTCAGATTTTGACTTTACAAAATAACAAAGCACAATTGCTGGACATAAAGGAGTAATAATTAGATTTGTGTGATCAAGACCATCGACTAAGTCGATGATCGCCCATTACTACCGATAACTAAGCATGTCTAAGCAGTTTAAAACGAAAACTACTAAGTGATAAGAGCTCATCCAACGAGCTCAAACCACAGCAAATAACCTAGGCTCATGGTAGTAGAGGATAAACAATTCCTACAGATTATGCAACTATAGGCTTGCTAGCGATACTTTAACACAAGATAGCATGCATACATACAAGTAAAACAATATATTAACCTTTAAAGTAATGGGACGATAGAGGGAATATGATCAAACTGCTTGCCTTGCTGTTTCTGGTCAAATTGTTGCTGAGGATCGCTCACGGAATCAACACACTCGTCAACACCTAATCGAAAAGACGAAAAGAAACGATAAGAACAACGAAAACGACGAAGACAGCACAGCAACCGAACTCCAAATACTCTGAACTTTCTACAGCAGCAAGAGCATGATTTTTAGGGAATTTAGCAACAAGAACCAATTGATTTGGATTCTCAATGCAAAAGTTATGAGCAAAACAAATCTGCTCAGCCCTAAAAATACCAAACTGCCACTATTCACTAATTTAATTATTAGGCAACATTTTCTAGAAGGGTGGTGATACTGAGATTTTTACAGTAGAACAAGCACCTCATGAGATGAATAACACAATTGAGTTCACCTCATTTGGAGCTATTATGCATTTTCTATAATCTTTCAAAAACAAGAACTTGAACAAAATTATAATGCATAAGAACTCTTTTTGACAACAGCAACAAGCTCAAAACTAATTTTCACAGTAAGTTCATCAATAGAGGAACCCAACAAAGTTGGATTCACTCAAAAATAATCTACAGAGCATTAGTTATGTATTTTACAAGTTAAACACTACATTTAAAGTTAGTTTTAAAACCTATTTGCAAAACCATGTTCTGGAGCTGAACTGGGCTCATAACCATTTTTAGATTGGAGCCCAGGTCAAACCAGAGCTAACAAAATTTGAATCACCCTATTTGGATTTAAATTGACTTAGTTATGCAATTTTAAAGTTCATACCTTTTTCAGTTTATAATTAAGACCTCACAGAGGTCCTAAGGACTAGAACGAATCGGGAGGACATGAGCCATAGATTTTTGATCCAACGGCTCAAGACCTCCCAGGCGATAATGCGCACACGCGCTCGCGAGATCTAGAGGACATGGGCTGTGGATCTTGGATCCCACGGTCCTTGTCCTCCCAGCGGAAATGCGCACGCGTCCGCGCGAGATAGAGGTCGTGGCCGTTGATCTTGGATCCAACGGCTATGACCTCAAGATCTCACTCGCTCGCGCTAGCGCTGCTGGACCTTATGGGCGCGATCGGAGAGGAGGTCGTGACCGTTGATCTTGCGAGATGGACGGCCCACGACCTCGCACCTCACGCACGCGCGCGCGTGGGCGAGTTAATGCGCGGGACAACGAGGAGGTCCGCGCGCGAGGTCTTAAATGCGCGCAAAGAGACAGGATCAAGGGCAGTAATGGCGAACCCAATGATTAATGAGGTTGGCCAATAATAAGCGCATTTAATAGGGAGGATCTTTGTCTTAACGGCACGCGCTGGACGTCCCGTTCTGACAAAAACCACAACGCAAAGATGGGGGCAATGCCAGCGATGCAGACCTCGCCGGCGACCACCAATGGTACCAACGGGTGCGCAATAGTGTGGCGCACACCATGGACCTCCTCTCAACGGCGGCGACGGCCTTGAACGCCAGCGAGCCGGAGAGGACAAGGTGACAAGCACGGGCCGAAAGACAGGCAGCAAGATTTGAGCTCCGCAGCGACATTCAAGCGGGTGCCAAGCTTAGGGACTACCAGGAACGTTACCTGGAGGTCCAGAGGATGCTGAGGAGGTCGAGGAGGGGAGGACCGGAGTTGGAGAAGATGGGGTTGCTCCACGGCCAAAGCTCCAGCTCCAGGCTCCACTTTGTCCACCTCTGAAAATGCCCAAACTAATCAAGTTAGGACTTGGTCCCAGAGGGAATGGCACAAATGGAAGCAATGAGAGGGAGAAGAAATCTCCAGAACCCTTATGCCACCGAGGAGCCCAAGCTCCAAGAATGGCGCCAAAAGGGAGGTCAAGGAGGAGAAAGCTTAGAAGACAGGTGCAAGCTAGAGCTTGGAAGTGTGCCAAAGAAGCTAAGGAGGAACCCAATGGGGTTTTATAATTGGGAGAAGCAGGCACATGAGCTAGGGGTAAGCTCACGGTGAGCTTAGCCCATGGCTCATCCATGGCTTGGACAAGACGTGGGGTTGACATGGTGACAGAACTGCTTGCAGATCGGAGCGGCGGAAGGTGACCAAAGATTTAATCCGGTCAAGAAAGAGTCGTTGAAGGTACACAAGTGTGAGCACGCCCTTTTCTCCTCGCCAGAGCACGCATGCGACCGAGGAAGGAGAAGAACAGGGGAGATCATTTTGACCGTTGGATAAGACTTCGGGGAGGTCCTAACCATCGGATGTGATTTTTGAACCGTTAAGTTCTTAAGTGACTGGGAGGAGGTCCCAGCCACACGATCTTGGATGGGGAGGTCGTGGCCCTCCGATTTTCATAATGCGGGTGTGCAAAGGAAAGAGATCAGGAGGTCCAAGGCGTTGGATCTCAATCCAACGGTGCGGACCTCCTGGAGGGCTTAACGTTTGCGCACGCTACAGCCCAAGATGTGGAGGTCATGGCCTTTGGATTTAAATCCAAGGGCACATAACAGATAGGGAGGACTTAGACGCTGCGCAATGCACAAGAGAGGTCATGGCCGTGAGATCTACATCTAACGGCTACGACCTCATGTGCGCTGGGAGATCTGATGCGCACGAGGCGAGGAGGAGGTCGTGACCGTAGATTTTAATCCAACGGGCACAACAAGAGATGGGGGAAGGTTGTGAGCGCTTGTTAATGCTGGGAGGTTGTGGGCTGTTGGATGTAAACCCAACGACGCTGCTTGATTAAAGCGGGAGGTCTGGGTCTGCGATGATTTGCAGCGGAGGTCGTGGCCTTTGGATCTGAATCCAACGGCTACGACCTCAACAAGGTGGAAGGTCTGAAGGTTTTGACAGAGAGGGGAGGTCATGGCCATGGATCTTTGATCCAAGGGCTGTGACCAGATGAGGTGGGGAGAGGACCTTGCGGTGTTAACCGCGGAGGAGATCGAGGCGGTTGGATGTAAATCCAACGGCTGCGACCTCAACAAGGCGGGAAGGGAGGTCTGATGGGTTGCGAACGAGGTTGGGTTGGACCAGCTTTGCAAAGCGGCTAGCCCAAGGAACAGTGCACCATTTTAAATTTAGTTTTTTTAACAGCTGAGACTTTGCAGAATTGTTTGGGATAGCAATTCAACTCCAAAATTTATGAAATTTTAATAGGAGCTTGCTGACATCATGATTAACCTTACATAAATTTCCAGAGGTTATTATGCAATGCATTTTTCTCAGGAAATTCATGAAGGCAATTCAAGAATTTGTTTTACCTCCAAAAATTACCAAACAAGTTTCATAACTCATGATATTTTTCAGAGGGGCCCCACAACATTTCTAGGGCCAAGGAAAAATATTCCCAAGGGTTTGGCACACGATTTGTGACAATTAGGAAATGAGTTTGACTTTTGGTCAACAAGAGCTTGTGTTTTTGGATTACACAACTCTTGGACAAGGATTACATGAGAGTTTAGGGGTTTTCAAGATGTGAGAAAAAGTTTTAATTTCTACACATTTAATTATATTTGAACAAACACCTGTTTAGGTATTTGGGATGTTACATCTATGTGGTGGCACCGCAGTGCAAAAAAAAAATGGTCCTCCCGGACCTTTTGCGGTATATCACAGGGTGGGTCATCACAGGTGGTATCAGAGCCTTGGTCGGCTGTAGGACGTGGCCATAGGTAGAAAGGTCGTTTTAGTTTTGATTCAAAAGTTATTTTCTAAAAGCAAATCAACTTCAACTTGTTTGGTGGTTCTTTCCTTGTTCTGGTTCTATGCTGCCCTTAACTTATCTAAATCTTTTCTCATCTTATTCTACTCTAATCTTAACCCCTTCCTTAGTTCTGTGATCTTGCCTCCTCTGAAACCTTGTTCTTTAAGTCTAACTTGACCCTCTTGCCCATGTAATTCCTATAGGGCCGATTTTAAATAAGGTCAGTGTTAGTGGTCCTTTTTGTTTGAGCTCGTTTAGTTTGGTCAGTAGACATTTGGTGTAGCTTTGTTGCCTCTCTTTGGCCTCTTGGCCTTTTGGTTTTCCTTTGGGTTTAACCGAGTCACCCCTAATAGATGATCTATCTTTCTCCCCTATACTCACTCATCTTGATGCTTTATCCCTCTTATCTATCATGCTTTCTTTCTTACCTATTAAACCTTTAGAGTTTTGTACAGATGGTGCAGACTCGGCAGTCAACAAGTCAGGGTGAGCCCTCAGAACAGTTGCCTCCACCCCCACCTCCTCCAGTGGCAGCAACAGACCCGGGTTTTGGGCAGTTTATGGCAGCACAAGCCCAAATGATGAGCTCTATGATGCAGAATATGAACCAAATAATGGCTCAACAAAGCCAGACCACCAATAATTTACTTGCTATGATGAGCCAGAACAGTCAAGAAATAGTTGTGCCACCACCTCCACCTCCTGCTCATCATCAGTCAAGGTTATCGGAGTTCATGAAGACGCGCCCAGCCACCTTTTCAAGCTCCCCTGAGCCGTTAGATGCAGATGACTGGCTGAGATCAACAGAGAAAAAGTTGGATATTGCTCGCTGTGAGGACCGGGAAAAGGTTTTGTTTGCCTCACATCAATTGGAAGGGGCTGCAGCTGAGTGGTGGGACACATTCTGTGCCTCACATGTTGACCCCCAGAGGATCACTTGGGCAGAGTTCTCAACCGCTTTTCACCATTCCCATGTTCCTAATGGGAAGGTAGAGATGAAAAAGAATGAGTTTAGAGACCTCAAGCAAGGTAGCATGTCAGTGAGTGAGTATCTCACTAAGTTCACACAGTTGTCACGTTATGCCTGTGAGGATGTGGCTAAAGATGATGCTCGTCAAAAGCGCTTTAAGCGGGGTCTCCATCCCAGCTTAAAAGTTCAAGTTGTTGGCAACGATTATCCTGATTTTCAGCATATGGTGAACAAGGCAATGCTCATTGAAGAGTCCCGAAGAGAGCTTTCTGAGTCCTTCAAGAGAAAGGTGCCACGCTCCAGTGCTCAACCAAGACCTCCCTAGCGTGCTAAAACATTTGTGCAGTTTCAACATAAGCGCCAAGGACCTCCTGGACCTCCCAAGACCTCTGCCAAGACCTCCCGCCAATATTTCCCAAATCCAAGGCAAGATCATCGGGCAAAGCACCAAGCAACCCCCGACGACCTCAACAGCAGCTGGGGTCACTACTACAAAACAGGCTATAGTAGACACCCCATCACAGACGGTTCCTTTGGAACCGTCCGTGTTGGCTATTGCCGCACTGCGGGTGGCGCGGGAAGAATATCACTGCGAGCGGTATTTTTAGAACCGTGCGTGATGATCATCATCTATCACAGACGGTTTGTAAATTGAGCGTCGTGATATTACGAGCGGTTCTATTCACAAACCGCCTGTGATAATCACCAATCACGCAGCGGTTCTATTTAATAACCGTCATGTAATATCACGAGCGGTTCTATTTACAAACCGCTGCGTGATTTGGTGATTATCACGCACGGTTTGTGAATAGAACCGTCAGTAATATCACGCACGGTTCTATTTACAAACCGCTCAGGATAGATGATCTATCACGCACGGTTTTATTAAGAACCGCTCGTGATATGCCCATCGCAGATAAATTGAGAGCGACACATCCTCTCGCCAGACCGCCGCCGTGTGTTCATCGCCAAGACCGCCGTGTGCCTCTGCCACTCCTCCGCTGCTGCTTGGTTTGGATAAATATAATCAACCGCCGCCCTCGCTGCTGGGCTCCACTTAGATATGGTAGCTAGCTTCTCCTCCCCAGTGCCGTGCCACTTCCTCCCTAGCTCCTCCAACTGCGATTTCTCCCTAATTAAATAGATGAAGTAATCTTGATTATCCTTTTTCACTCTATTGATTAGTAAATTTCTCGACTTTGCTACTCTGTACATAGACGCTAATGTTTTGTTTTTTTTGTTGTATTCCTTAATCGGAAGCATAGGGTTTAGGTTTCAATTAATACTACTTGATGGGAAAAGGCAAAACGACGTACATCTAGCTCTCAATTTGATGGACCCTATTTGTAGAAAATGAAAAGCAAAACATGTAGCCTTTAATTAATCTGGTGTAATTCATTTGTGCAACGATGAGACAAAACGAGTAAGTACGCAAAGAAGTGAAAGTCTTAATCGTAACTAATTTCATGAGTAGTTTTCAGAACAGATTAAAAAGAAGAATTTATGACACACCAAGATAAGTCACATGTGCAATGATGTATTTTATATTTCCTCCATTTATATCCATGAAGAAACGTCATCACAAAGTGGTTTATTGTTTCAATTATATGAAAATGATATACGCGCAATCGCACGGACCAACTTGCTAGTTATTAATTAGGATCTTCCTCTTGTCTTTTGTCTCGTATCTAATCAACAATCATGCAGATAATCAATAATTATCCGCTTCGCCACCTTAGAGAGGAGAAGGTTGGACCCTTGCCCTAAGCGCCCAACACCGCCACCTCCTCCCCATTGCGCCACCTTAGAGAGGAGAAGGAAAGGAGAGGAATCGATTTTCTTCGTGACCTTCGAGGGTAACGATCTATAACCCTTTATATTTGCTATAAATTAATCGCTAATCAATTTTGACACTAATTTGTTACATGCGAGTGTAGATGGATCAAACTGGATGTACATGCAGAACCGTGTGAGTCAAGAGTACATTAATGGCGTGGTTGCTTTTAGAAGAGCCACGAAAGGTGATATGTTGAAGAAGGAGATAAATTTTATGTAATTGTCCATGCATTGATTGCGGTAATTTGAAGATGTTTAACAACGCGCGCAAATAGAAGCGCACTTGATTCAAGGGTTTCACAAAAGGGTATACATGTTGGACCACCACGGTGAAGAGCGATTATTACACATGAAGTTAGTAATGACGGCACCGCCGAGGAAGTCAACGATCACGGATGTGGATCAGATCGCTTTTGATGAGGATATGTCACACGATGACAACTGGATCGATGCTACGCGATGCGTAAGAGAACTACAAGGAGAGAGAGTTTTGTAAATTCGAGGGCTTAAGGGAGGACTCGGTGAGACCTTTGTTCCCTGGTTGCAAGCCGAATATACAAGGTTGTCAACCATGCTTGAACCGCTGAAATTGAAGGCAAGCAATGGTTGGTCCGATAAGAGTTTCACGGCGTTGTTAGGTCTCCTAGCGGACATCCTTCCGGAGGGAAACGTGTTGCCCAAAGACCACCTATCAAGCAAAGAAGGTTATTTGTCCATTGGGAATGGAAGTAGAAAGAATACATGCATGTCCGAATGATTGTATCCTCTACAGTAAAGAGTATGCGAACATGCATGTATGTCCTGTGCAAAGCATCCCGATACAAGCGTCGAATATCGCTAAGGTGAAGCAAGGACCTCTGCTAAGATGTTGTGGTATCTCGCTGTGATCCCACGCTTGAAGCATTTATTTGCGAACGCAAAGGACGCAAGATTGCTGCGTTGGCACTCGAGGAGCGTAAGAGAGATGGAAAGCTAAGACACCTGCCGATTCTCGCCTAAGGAGAAACTTCGATCGAGCTTCAAGAGTTTGGTGCGGAACCGAGGAACATAAGGTTAGGGTTGAGTACAGATGGAATGAATCCTTTCGGTAACATGAGCAAACCGACATAGCACTGGCCCGTGAATCTATGTATGTACAACCTTCCTCCTTGGTCGTGTATGAAGCGGAAGTACATTTTGATGTCACTACTTATCCAAGGGCCAAGCAACACGGGAATGATATTGATGTGTACCTAGCACCATTTTGGAAGATCTTGTGACACTTTGTGGAACTAAGGGTACATGTATGGGATGCGCATAAACGAGAGAACTTCACTTTACGCGCCATGTTGTTCTCGCACCATCAATGATTTTCCCGCCCTTGGTAACTGTCAAGCCAAAGACAAAAGGAGCCAAAGCATGTCCGACCGCTTAGATGCTACAGAGAGTGTATGGCTGAACAACTTGCAAAAATCGTATATATCGCCACCATAGGTTCCTTCGTGAGTCACCCATACCGCAAGATGAAAAACAATTCAACGAAATAAGGAGAACGATTCAGCTCCAAGGGCTTTTAGAGGGAAAGAGGTCTATGATATGGTTAAGGATATCGATGTTGTGCTTGGGAAGGACGAAATTAAGAACCCGTGAGAAGAACATCCGAAGAAGCGGTCAATTTTTGGGACTTGCCTTATTGGGAGCACTTAGAAGTTCGCCATCGCATCGATGTCATGCACGAGAGAAGAATGTATGTGATAGCTTGATTGGTCTCTTGTCAACATTAGTGGCAAAACAAAGGATGGTGTTAACGCACGGCGTGACTTGGTTGATATGAACATAAGGATCGAGTTAGCACCGGTAGAGACCGATACAGATTTAACGTACCTTCCCCAAATTTTGCTACACTCTATCCAAGGCCGAGAGAAATGAAGCGTGCTGTGAGCTTGCATGGAGTGAAAGTCCCATCCGTTACTCCGCTAACATTAAGAACCTTGTTTCTATGCAAGATTTGAAATTAATTGGTATGAAGTCTCATGATTGTCATGTGCCGATGACACAAATGCTTCCTGCTGTAATTAGAAGTATCTTGCGAACAAGGTCCGAGTGGCAATCTTGAGGTCGTGTTATTTTTTCAACTCAATTGCTCGAGAAGATCATTGATCCCCAAGGACTAGATGCTCGCAGGCGAGGTGGTGACCACTCTATGTCATCTTGAGATGTATTTCCTCCGTCATTTTTCGATATCATGGTCCATCTCATTGTTCACCTTGTGAGAGAGATAAAGATATCTTGCCCTGTGTTCTTACGCCATATGTACCCGCTCGAGAGGTACATGGGAATTCTCAAGTCCTACGACGAATCGATCTCGACCGGAGGGCAAGATCATCGAAGGTTATGCAACCGAAGAGGTCATTGAGTTCTGCGTCGACTACATGGCTCGTGGAACCGATAGGTGTGCCTCTATCTCGCCATGAGGGGAGATGGATGGTATCGGGACCATCGGAAGGAAATCAATAACTCCCGATCCGATACATACGCCAAGCCCATTTCATGGTCTTGCAACACATGACCCAAGTGTCCCCATATATCGATGAGCACAAAGACATGGTGCGCCAATGTAATCCGCATCGGTCGGAGGTTTGGATCACGAGAGAGCACAACCGTCGGTTCAACGAATGGTTAAAGGTGCGAATCACTGGGAGGTCATCAAGTGATGATACGCTGCTATGGTTGGCACGAGGGCCACAATTTACAATTGTCACATGGCAAGGATACGACATCAATGGGTACACATTTTATACGGCACCAGATAGGAAGAGCACGATCGTAATAGCGGTGTCCGTGATAGATGCATTCACTACCGATGGGATGAGGAGCTCCTACTATGGGCAAATAGACGAGATATGGGAGCTCGACCACGTGCTTTTCAAGATCCCCTATTTGGTGCCGTTGGGTCCATCTCAACGGTGAAGGTCGATAAGCACGGTGTCACTACCGTGGACCTTTAACGTGTCGGATATAAAGACGAACCATTCGCATCTTGGCTAACCAAGTTGTTCAAGTCTTCTATGTAACCGACCCGGCAAATAAGAAGCGCCACGTAGTTCTTCATGGAAAAAGGAGGATTGTCGGAGTTGAGAATGTAGTGGACGAGGAAGAATACAATCAATTTGACGAGTTGCCTCCTTTCGAAACAAAGATTAGGCTCGAGGAAGAACCCGGTGAGGAAGCTAGCTATATGCGTCGATCATCATGAAGGCCTATATCTTAATTAAGAATTTACTCCAATGTAATTAATTTATTCCATAACATCATGTGTTATGGACTTGTAATCTCTCATATATTTTGATGTCAACGTGAAATTGTCATGTGTTGATGTGTTATGGACTTGTCATATTTGATATTGATGTCAATGTGGACGACATTGTAATGTGGATTATCAAAATTGTCATCATACTTGATTTCGAGTTGAGTTGAATTAGATATGAAATTTTGAAGTCAAATGTGTTATGAACTTGTTATGGACTTGTCATATTTGATATTAATGTCAATGTGTGGACGACATTGTAATGTGGAGTATCAAAATTGGTTTCACTTGATTTGGAGTTGAGTTGAATTAGATATGAAATTTTGAAGTCAAATGTGTTATAAACTTGTCATCATACTTGTCACTAGGTTAGAATTCATATGGACTTGTCATAATTGTCATCATACTTGTCTCAAAGAAAGTTCACTCTGTTTTCTCGTGATATTTATGTCTCACCGTGTTCAAGATGTTTTGTCAGATATCATAAATTGGCCTCGGGTTGTGGCTATCACGACGGTTTTATTATACAACCGTCAGGAATAATATCACGACGGTTCAAATGAGAACCGCTGCAGGATATAATATCACGACGGTTCCATAATAGAACCGTCGTGATATTATCATATCATTTGCGGTTCTATTATGGAACCGTCAGCGATATATATCACTGACGGTTCTCATTTCGAACCGTCTGTGATATACTTTTTATAAGGCGGGAAACGCTAGGGTTTTCCTCTCACTTCTCACTTCCTCTCCCGCGCCCCTTACTCTCTCGCGCGCTCGTTCGCCTCCTCTAGGGTTTAGGGCTCGCCTTCACCGCCGACTATGACCTCGGCACCGCCGCCGCCGACATTGGTGCCCCCGACCTCTGCGCCGCCGCACCCGACCTCGGCGGCCGACCTCGGGCCGCCGCCCCGACCTCGGCGCCTGCTCACCTCCCAGTCAGAAGCGACGCCGCCGCCGACCTCGGTGCCGCCGCCCCGACATTGGCGCCCGACCTCGACGCCGCCATCCTCCTCCCTGTGTCGGCCTCCTCCCTCAGACCGGCCTTCTCCCGCCCGTCCTCCTCCCCTGTCGACCTCCTCCCCAGCCTCCTCCTCCCAAGATCGGCCTCCTCCCCTGACTGCCTCCCCAGTTCTTGTACGGCATCCTCTCTGTGAGTATTGCTCCTCTGTGGCGATTAAGTTGATCTTTGCATATATATATATATATATATATATATATATATATATATATATATATATATATATATATATATATATATATATATATATATATTTGCAAAGTGCTAGTTGCAAATTAATGAGTGGGCTTTGTTGACATGCTCTGTGATCATTTGCCATCTTGATCTCTGTAGTCAACCTCTGTTTGACTGGAAGTTTAATCTGTTTTCGTTAACAGTTGAGATCATTTGACAGTTAAGCAAAGTATTGTTTAGAGCTCATAGTTTGAATTTATATTATCATATTCATTTCATGAAGAGTATAGACAATAGGATTGAGATGGCAAAGACTTGTTCTTTAGCTACTCTCCTTCTGAGAGCACATAATATCATCAATCGCATTTCCTTAGAGAAGTAGGCTCGGGCAAAAGATTTGTATCACTAGTTTCTATCTATACAAAGATCACAAGAGAAGTGGTGGATTAAGGAGTGTTAGGAGTGTTAGAATAGAAGCTCGTGGATTAAGGAGTGTTAGGAATGTTAGTAGTCTCAGATGAGCTCATTCAACTCTTCATTTGCCATCTTGATCTCTATAGTCAACCTCTCAGATTTCTTCCCGAGAGCAAGTAAGCGAGATGGCAAAGGCATCGTTTTGCCGCCGCCACCGACGCCAAGCAGATGGAAGAGGCGCCGACGAGGCCGCCAACACCGACTCCGCAGATGGAAGAGGCGCCGACGAGGCCGCCAACACCGACCCCGCAGATGGAAGAGGCGCCGACGAGGTCATTGCCACCGCCGATTTATAATGACACTAAGCGAGATGGCAGAGGACAATCGAAAATGCCTACGGGCCTACCGGTCATCACGGAGGTCGGTGACTTTGGGGTCCCTCCGAGTCCCAAGAGATCGTGGCGAGATTCCGGACCATCTACGGGATACTTGAAGGAACGGTCCTCATCACCACACCAAGGTGGAAGGACTCGACGAAGAAGCGAAGGCGCTAGTGTGGGATGAACTTTCAGAGAAGTTCACTATTCCGTATACATGTGGCACGCGTGCGGCGACGGACGGCGATGCTCACGATGGGTAAATCGTGGAGGACCTTCAAGAGCATTCTTGTCACGGCACGTGAACACGGGTCGACGCCTTCAAGCAAAGATAGATTCTTGACGCGGAAGCATGGGACACCTTTGTGGCTACGAAAACATCGACCGAATTTAAGGAGCAAAGTGCGGCGCACAAAGCTCTCCAGACGCTAAACACTCACCCAAGACAGACTCGGCACCGCCTGGTTACGCGGGTAAATACGAGGAATGGGCGGCGAGAAGGAGAACCCGCTTCGATGTCACGCACCTGCGTTCCCTAATTTGGTTAAAAGCGAGGGCACAAGTCTCGCCTTCGGCAAAGATCTCCTTCACAAACCCGCGAGACTGTGAAGTGTCCCAACGTGTGGTAAGTATATCGAACTACTAAGTTGTTAATAAGTCCATAACTTCATAGTGTCTATAATAACGTGATGACCTCTTGCGGCGTGACTTGATCGCCCAAGCTTCCCAAGGCTCCTTCCGTGCGCATAGGAGAAGGATATACTATCTACGGCCTTGGGAAACAAGGAGCACCCGGTCGCACGCGAGGCCTTGGGGTTAACGTACCTTGGATTCATGGATTCGCGGACGACTACTACACGATAGGACTAGGAAGAGATCCAAGGCCGAGCACGACAACCGGTTAGTGCAGATGATTACTAACCAATTTCAAGTAGAGATGGCAGATTGCGAGTCAAATGGATATACTCATGAGCGGTGATGCGCAAGCCGCCCCGCTAATTTGAAGACAGTCCTCCTCGACGTCGGAGTAGCGTCGATCCGCCAAGATAATTGTGAACATGACGACGTCCGATTACCGATAGACAACATCAAGGTAACGTACATCTATGGAATGCACCAAAGATAGACCCTAACGACGCCTTAGCTAATTGTGTATCGCTTTGTAGGAGCCGACGCTCAGAAGCTCCAAGTGAGGATGGATGGGTCCTTTGTATTGAGGCTCAAGCAGGGATGGTGTATCCATACGAGGAAGGGCAAGGCAAAGACGGTGCCCACCGGTGCACAGTTACGCCAAGGTCCGTGGATATGGTACATGTCAATTTCCGAGCCATCCCGCCGACATTTGCCCGAACGAAGAGATCACAACACTAGGGATGCCGTCCTCTCTTTATCCAAATGGCCCAAGAAGAACATCGCCTCGAACCAAAGAAGGTTAACGATCCGACACGACCATTCCTCTCCAACGGACCTCGATGACTCCACCTCATGTTTCGCCTCAAAAGGCCACCTCTTCGATTCCCGTGGAGAAGACGCCGAAGGAACAAAGAAAAGCGCGGCCGGCGTCGGTTCCCGAAGTCGTCTCACAAAAAGACGATGCCAATCGCTAAGGCCAAATCAAATCAACGAACGTTAAGGCGCCTCCCAAGTCCGGAAGTCCGAGAAGTCCGGAAGTCCGCGATACCGGAAGTCCGCGATACTCGGGAAGTCCGCGATACCGGAAATACATCATCGGAAAACCGCTGTGTTCCAAGACAAGATAATGCACGCCGACATGCTTGTCGCTTTGCATGCTCGGTACTTGGACAAGACCCAAAAGAAGGGGTCCGACATCGAATCACCGCCGATACGAGGACAAGCATTTCTTCAACGGACGAGGTACTTCGTCGGGCTTCAATGATTTATTTGAACTATTCAACCTCGCTGGCCTCGACGCCTCGCTTCTATGATGTTGACATCGTAAGTGCGCATAATCAAGTTCTACATTCATCTAATACCGATAAATATCACAACTCATTGCTTATGTATAGATACATGCCGCAAAATGTCCGGAATGGAAAGAACCGTGGGTTTCTCGACCCACACGTGGTATCGTTGCAAACCATCCTACAAGACTCGTCCTTCGTCGAGAAATACATAACGAGGTCATTGCTTCTACAGAGGAACATGAAGTACATAGTGGTGCCCTACAACCAGGGGTAAGTGTCACTACTTGCTATACAAATTTCATTTGTACATTATACGAAGCACGAACTTAGGTTTAATGACTATAGCGACATACATGAGTAGGTACCATTGGATCCTTTTAGTTATTATACCCAAGAGGAACCATGTGATATACCTTGATTCCCTAAACCGCAACAAGCACGACTTCAGCACTCTAAGAGGAATACTCGAGAGGTATGCTCATTTCCTCCTTACATAACTCTATTGTAGTCTTCATTCGTTTGAAATGGCCGAGGATAACTTTTTGAATCATGTAGGTCGCTCATCAATTATATTGCCAACAAAGGAATATACGATGGAAAGAGCGCCTAACTAACACATAGGATGGATTTTCCAAAGACGTGCTACAACACAATAATACTATATCATACTTCATAATAACGCCTCGAACCGACTATACCTATATATGTAATTCTATTTTTGCAAAGGCCGCCAAAGAAAAAGATGATGAGTTATGTGCAATCTACGCCTCGCTATCATATGCACTAATCCTTCTGACTAAGAAGAAGGATCCCGAGGTTTGTCAATCTCGAAATAATTATTTCCTAATTATAAATTTAAATATATATAGCTTACCACTTTACTCTTAATTGGTAGCGATAGGTCTTGGATTTACAATGTGATTCACTCGTTATGAAGAGATCAAGGACATTCGAGGAAGCTCTGCGCCTTTATCAACTCGAAATCATTAACGACAACGGAGAGTTTCACTCCGTCGCCAACCCGAGCATCACCCCACTAAAACCTCTCAACGCAAACAATTGTAATCTAGTTGTAACTATAGCGACAATACTTGAACAAATGCGATCTTTTGTAATTTATTTTGAGTAATGATCACTTTGAGTTGTCATGGTCGCTTGAATCATATTGTGAAATCTTGTTTTTGTGATTGCTTGAATCTGCTTACGTGAATGCTTGTTTTCAGAGGGCATGGCTAGCAATTCTTGAGGCTAGCCAGAAAACAAAGAAATTGTGGGCGGGGTATTAGCTATCACAGACGGTTTTTGTTAAAACCGCTCAGGAAGGCAAGTATCACTGAGCGGTTTCGATCGCAAACCGCTCGTGATAGGAGAATATCACTGACGGTTCTATATAAAAGCCGCTGTGATAGTCACAAATCCTGACGGTTTTATTTAGAACCGCTCGTGATATTCTCGAATCACGAGCGGTTTTCGCTCAAACCGCTGCGTGATATTTTGACTTCACGATGGTTTTTAATAAAACCGCTCGTGATATTTCGTATCACGACGGTTTTGTACCGTCTGTGATAATATCCTGTTATCACAGACCAACAAACATAGACGGTTCGGAAACCGTCTGTGATGACGGTTCCGAACCGTCTGTGATGTCGGTTCCTGTAGTAGTGGGTCACTTGCTTTAAGTGTCACCAGCTGGGGCATTTCACAAGTCAATGCCCACTGAAGACTGAGCAAGCCGCAAAGACCTCTACATTAGGACCTCCCTCAGCCAAGACCTCTCAAGTGGCAGGACCTCTTCAAGCTAGGACCTCTCAATCTTTTGGAAGAGGACGTGTGAACCATGTTGCCGTGGAAGAAGCTCAGACCTCCTCAGATGTGGTGCTAGGTATGTTCCTAGTAAATTCAGTGCCAGCTGCAGTTTTGTTTGACTCTGGAGCTTCTCATTCATTTATTTCTCGGAGTTTTGCTGCAAAGCACCAATTTCGAGTTGTTGCTCTTAAGTCTACCTTGTTGGTTCAATCCCCCGGTTCAGAATTAAGCACGAACCAGGGTTGTCCACAAGTTAATTTGGTCATAGAAGGAGTAGAATTCCTAGCCAACCTCATCCTTTTGGACACCAGGTCCCTAGATGTGATTTTGGGTATGGATTGGCTAGCTGACCACCATGCAGTGTTGGATTGTAGTGGCAAGAGTATCTCTTTGACCAGCCCTAAGGGTGTCACTGTGAAGTTTTTGGCCTCCTCTGAGAAGCTCAAAGGAGCCCTAACTTGTAGTGCTCAAGTCCATACCTTGGAAGATGTCCCTGTTGTTAAAGAGTTTGTGGATGTGTTCCCTGATGAGCTCCCAGGAATGCCTCCAGATAGAGACCTTGAATTTGCTATCAACCTTGTTCCAGGGACCTCCCCCATCTCCAAAAGTCCTTACAGGCTACATGTGGATGATCAAGTGGAGTTGAAGAAACAGCTAGAAGACTTACGGAGCAAGGGTTTCATTAGACCTAGCTCCTCACCTTAGGGAGCCCCAGTGATTTTTGTGCCCAAAAAGGATGGTACACAAAGAATGTGTGTGGATTACAGAGCTCTGAATGATGTCACCATCAAGAACAAGTATCCTTTGCCAAGAATAGATGATTTGTTTGATCAACTAAAGGGGGCTGCTGTGTTTTCCAAAATAGATTTGAGGTCAGGTTACCATCAACTCAAAATTCGAAAAGAAGACATCCCAAAGACAGCTTTTTCTACTAGATATGGGCTGTTTGAGTTCACTGTCATGTCTTTTGGGCTGACCAATGCCCCTGCCTATTTCATGAATTTGATGAATAGAGTGTTCATGGAGTACCTAGACAAGTTTGTCATTGTTTTCATTGATGATATTCTTGTGTATTCTAAGAATGAAGAGGAGCATGCAAGGCATCTCTTTTCGGTTTTGGAGAAGCTGAGAGCTCATCAACTCTTTGCTAAGTTTAGCAAATGTGAGTTTTGGCTAAAAGAAGTGGTCTTTTTAGGACATGTCTTGTCTGAAAAGGGAGTCTCTATTAACCCCAGTAAGGTTCAAGATGTGCTCAATTGGGAACCTCCTAGGTCAGTGCCTCAAGTCAGAAGTTTTCTTGGTATGGCAGGGTACTACGGAAGATTTATTGAAAGTTTTTCCCGAATTGCAAGACCTCTAACTCAGCTCCTAAAGAAAGAAAAGAAGTTCCTTTGGACCTCTGATTGTGAGTAAAGCTTCCAAGAGCTCAAGAAAAAGTTGACCTCTGCTCTAGTTTTGGTATTGCCTGATATCAGGAAAGATTTTGAAGTCTATTGTGATGCCTCAAAGCAAGGACTTGGCTGTGTTCTAATGCAAGAAAGAAAAGTGGTGGCCTATGCCTCAAGACAATTAAAGCCCCATGAAGCCAGCTACCCTACTCATGACCTTGAGTTGGCTGCGGTAGTGCATGCTTTGAAGATTTGGCGCCACTACCTTATTGGTAATATGTGTGAAATTTACACTGACCATAAAATCCTAAAGTACATTTTTACTCAAGCAGATTTAAATTTGAGGCAAAGAAGGTGGCTAGAGCTAATTAAAGACTACAATGTGGGAATTCATTACCACCCAGGCAAGGCCAATGTGGTGGCAGATGCTTTGAGCAGAAAAGTTTATGGCAGCACATTGATGATCAAAGAGAGCCAACCTACTTTGCACGAAGAATTCCTGAAGCTTAGGCTTGAGATAGTTGAGGAAGTGCAACCTACTTTGCAAAAACAGATCAAGGCAGCTCAAGTTGAAGATGGTAACATTCAAGAAATCAAGGCTAACATGAGAAAAGGGAAAGCTGCAAGGTTTGCTGAAGATGAGCAAGGTGCGGTCTGGTTTGATAAGAGGCTCTGTGTGCCCAATAACACAAAGCTCAAGGGAGTAATACTTAAAGAAGCCCATGAGGCATTGTATTCTATTCATCCAGGAGCTACAAAAATGTATCAAGACATCAAGGAGTTGTATTGGTGGCCAAGAATGAAGAAAGAGATAGCAGATTTTGTGGCCAAATTTGACACTTGCCAAAAAGTTAAGGCAGTACACCAAAGACCTGGAGGACTTCTAGTGCCTTTACCCATACCTGAATGGAAATGGGAAGAGGTCAGGATGGACTTCATAATTGGTTTACCCTGTACCCAAGCTGGTTTTGATTCTATTTGGGTCATCGTGGATAGGTTAACTAAAATGGCTCACTTTATTCCTGTGAAGACTACCTATTCTAGAGACAAGTTGGCAGAAATTTACATGGCAAAGGTTGTGTGTCTTCATGGTGTCCCAAAGAAGATAGTTTCAGACAGAGGATCTCAGTTCACCTCCAAATTTTGGCAAAAGCTACATGAAGCTCTAGGCACAGACCTCAATTTTAGCACAGCATACCACCCACAAACCGATGGACAAACTGAAAGACTGAATCAAGTCCTTGAAGACATGTTGAGAGCTTGTGCCCTGGAGAAGCAAGCTAGCTGGGATAAGATGTTACCTTATGCTGAATTTTCCTACAATAATAGCTACCAAACGAGCCTTCAAATGTCCCCTTTTGAAGCTATTTATGGAAGGAAGTGTAGAACACCTTTGTACTGGACAGGAAATGGTGAAGGCCAAGTTCTTGGCCCAGACCTTTTGAAAGAAGCTGAAGATCAAGTAAGGTCAATAAGGGAGAAGTTGAGGACTGCACAGACCCGACAAAAGAGCTATGCAGACATTAGGCGTCGAGACCTAGCTTTTGTCCCAGGAGATCAAGTCTACCTCAAAGTATCACCTCTCAAAGGCATGCAACGGTTTAGAGTCAGTGGAAAGCTTGCTCCAAGATTTATTGGACCTTTTCCAATTCTTGCCCGAAGAGGTGAAGTGGCCTACAAGTTGGACCTCCCTCCTCGGCTTGCTGGAGTTCATGATGTATTCCATGTGTCACAATTAAAGAAGTGCTTGCGAGTGCCAGAGGATCAAATGCCTTTAGAAGCTGTGGACCTCCAAGAAGACCTCACTTACAAAGAGCAACCCCTTAAGATCTTGGACGTGTCAGAAAGAGTTACAAGGAGCAAGACCACCAAGCTGTGCAAAGTGCAATGGAGCAACCACTCTGAAGCAGAAGCAACATGGGAACATGAAGAGGACCTCAAGAAGGAGTTCCCCCACCTATTCCCTAGCTCAACCTGAATCTCGGGGTCGAGATTCCTTTAAGGGGTGAAGATTTATAACGTCCCGTTTCTCCTAGGTTCTTGCCCTGTTTCCAAAATAAAAATAACCACTTGGTTTTGATTAGAGTTCAAAGCTTAACTTGAGTTTTCAAAAGAGCTTTAATTGATTAAACCAAACTTGAGCTAAATCTGTTCGGTGCCTTTTGTTGTTTGTTGGAGTTTTCCTGTTCTCCCTCCTTCTGCCCTGTGTGCCCTTGTGTTTGGTTTCTCCTTTCCAGACCTCTTTTGTGTCTGGATCTCCTCTCTCGTTCTCCCTCTCTGTTTTGACCTCCCCCGTGGACCTCTCGCCTCTCTTTTGGACTCCCCCCCCCTGAGTTCACTTCGGCGTCCTAGAGTTTCTCTGGACCTCCCAGTGCCCTTTTGGAACCTTCATCGGCCTCCCTTTGTCCTACGGACCTCCTCCGCGTCCTTTAGGACTTCTCCTTGCCTATTTGGATCTACCCCGCGTTTAAACAGACCTCCCCTTGTTGAGATCTGGCCGTTAGGACCTCCTCTCTGGAGATCTTAACCGCACATACCTCCCCTTATTGAGATCTAGCCGTTAGGACCTCCTCTCTGGAGATCTTAACCGCACAGACCTCCCTCTTGTTGAGATCTGGCCGTTAGGACCTCCTCTCTGGAGATCTTAACCGCATTGCACCTCCCCTTGTTGAGATCTCGCCGTTAGGACCTCCTCTCTCGAGATCTTAACCACAGAGATTCTCCCTTGTTGAGATCTGGCCGTTAGGACCTCCTCTCTGGAGATCTTAACCGCACAGACCTCCCCCTTGTTGAGATCTGGCCGTTAGGACCTCCTCTCTCGAGATCTTAACCGCTCAGACCTCCCTCTTGTATAGATCCATTCGCTAGGGTCTCCCTTTGGAGATCTTAGCCGTCCAGGTCCATCCTTTGATTGGATCTAAAAGTCCCGACCTCCTTAGGTCCAAGACCTCCTTAGCACTTGAACCCACCGTTGGCTCCTGCGGTCATACCGCTTAAGGCTTTGCCTTCATCACCTTAGGACCGTTCGATGCTGTTCAGATGGCCCGATCCTAAGGGCACGATCACTTGGTCCGAACGTCCCATTTCCCTCCTAGCCGTCCGATCTAAATCAGACGGCCTGGTCTCGTTGACCTGTTCGCTTGGTCCGAACGGCCCCTTTGTTTTGCGCCATCCGATCTTGATCTAACGGCCTCAACCTTTCCCCGCGTATCCTTTGATCTGGACCGTTAAGGTCCTCCTCTTTGAGATCTTGACCGTTAGACCTCCTCTTTGGGATCTAACCATCAGGACCTCCCTGCACCCTTTGATCTGGACCGTTAAGGTCCTCCTCATTGAGATCTTGACCGTTAGACCTCCTCTTTGAGATCTAACCGTCAGGACCTCCCTGCACCCTTTGATCTGGACCGTTAAGGTCCTCCTCTTTGAGATCTTGACCGTTAGACCTCCTCTTTGAGATCTAACCGTCCGGACCTCCCTGCACCCTTTGATCTGGACCGTTAAGGTCCTCCCCTATGAGATCTTCACCGTTAGACCTCCTCTTTGAGATCTAACCGTCAGGACCTCCCTACACCCGTTGATCTGGACCGTTAAGGTCCTCCCCTTTGAAATCTTGACTGTTAGACCTCCTCTTTGAGATCTAACCGTCAGGACCTCCCTGCACCCTTTGATCTAGACCGTTAAGGTCCTCCTCTTTGAGATCTTGACCACCCAGGACCTCTTCACTACTACAAAAAGGCTAATACTGGACGCCTCATCACAGACGGTTGACCGAAACCATTGGTATTATATTCAATCACAGACGGTTTTGGTTTAGAGACGTCAGGCTCTTGCGCGCTTAAAAACCGCTCGTGAATAGGCAATATCACGAGCGGTTCATGTTGAAGATCGTCATGAAGTATCACGAGCGGTTCTTGTTCGTAACCGCTCGTGATATTAATCGAGATCACGAGCGGTTTTAAACACAACCGTCAGTATCACGACGGTTCAACAAGAACCGCTCGTGATATTAATTAATATCACGAGCGGTTCTTAAAAATAACCGCTCTGTGATAATATCGCCCAGGCGTGAGTTTCTTCATCGCCGTCGTCTGTTCGCCGCCAATCCGCTTCGGCTCCCGATCGTCTCTTCATCGCATCGATCCGCTTCGGCCCCGGCGCGTCTCTTCGCCTCACGCCTCAATTTATTCCTTGTTTTATAAAAGGATCATCCGCCATCCAAGATGATCATCCCCACATACTTATAAAAAACGTAAATGGTCGCCTCTTCCTTGTCGCCGACATCGATGGCCTTCCGCCGCGACTGCATGTGCACCTCTCTCGGTGCACGTTGAACTGCGGTTGCGGAAGAACACTGCTTGATCAGCAGTGTCTTCACTCCTCTGCCATGCAGAATTTGCCGGAGCGGTGACGCCACCTTCCGCCGCCTTGACATCCTCCTCCGCCGTGTCTTCCGGTGATCTCCCACTTTCGGCGAAGTTTACGCGCCATCGACATAGTCCTCCAAAACGATGTTGCACGTCTCGGTGAGGCTTGCCGTCACTTGGACTGTGGAATCGAGGCGGCAGAGCATCGAGTCGACGGCCGAGACCCTCAAGCAAGGGAAGAGAGCCTATGGGCTCAATTCTTCTTGGTTCAACAGTCTGAGGGTCTTCGGAAGACACTCGAACGAGCGCGTCAACGGGTGGACGCATTTCAGGCTTTGTTCGCTGATGATCAGGAACCGTCCGATGCCGACACCGTCGCCTATGACGTATTGCAGATGGAGATAGCAGCCTACCTTCGCCACTAGAAAAACCTTCCTGGCTGTTTTGCAAGGACCACCTCCTCAATCCTTGCTGGTCTTTTTGTAAAGACCACCGTCCTAGTCCAGAGTATCCCTTTTGATCAAGACCTCCCCCTTGAGCGTTTTGGACCCCTTGTCTAGGACCTCCCCCTTGAGCGTTTTGGACCTCTTGTCTAGGACCTCCCAGTGGTCTTTTGCGGAGATAGCCCTTGCCGATGGGCCACCTCTTTGACCAGTGGTGCACCCTTTTGACTAGCCCCACATGCCAGCCTAACTCAACCTTGTTATTATTTCTCTTGCCTCAGAACTTTGTGCGCATTTAATAGGTGTCAGGTCACATTAAATGCAGTCACATCTGAGGTACCCTATTTTAATTCTTTTAGGGCAAGCCCTGTCCTAGCTACCCCGATTGCCCACACGTCATTGAACCTCTTTCTTGGTGCACTCCACCAACTCTGGCTATATATAGCCTTGGTGGGCAAACCCTTGCAACCTTTTGCTCACTTGCCAACCTTACTCCTGCCTTGTTCGCTCCAGGCACCTCGCGGATCTTTGCTGGTCTTTTGCTTAAAGACCACCCTCTCTTGTCTTGGACCTCCCTTCTGGTTTTGGGGCCACCCGTTTGCCTGGTTTTGGTTGAGTTTTGTTTAAAGCTTTTTTTAAAATCTTCTTTTGAAGTTCTTTGGCCTAGTGTAGATTTACTTATTTGGCTCTTGTGAACGTGTAGATCATGAGTTCGAGGAGTTCTTGGATCCAGCTCTCTCAACTGAAGGATCTCCACTACTTGACCAAGGCAAGCCACAGACCTCCTTTTGATCATATTGAACCTAGCTTTGCAAATCTATTTTGGTTTTACTTTATCATGCATGGCTATGTTTATAAGAAAATGTTTGGGCTGTAGTTACTTCCCTACTTGTTGTTATGCCTCCTTTATACTTTGTCCTGATCATGTTGACATGTTTACCTTGTAAGCTTTAGATTGGGTATTTAGTTGGTGTTCCTTGTTATTTGCCAACATGGGGCCGTAGGTCTATGTTTAGCTTCGCTCTAGAAACCGTGGTGCCAACGTATCATGCTTCATCAATTAATAATCTTGACTAATGATCTATGGAACCTGTGGTCGGTGCCACTGTTAAGCAGCTATGGCAGGATGCCTAAGTTGTGATGATTGTGGTGCAAGATCACCATTATAACATTTGTGCCAAGACTGGGTGGTCTTTTGGCAGGGTTAATTACAAAGTGTTTTGCTGGGGCAAGAAGGCAGGAAGTGAGTAGTGGGTGCTTTGCACTTTGGGTTGTGGAAGTCTTCCCTTAGCACAATTAAGGACTCAACTTTGTGTTCTGTTGATCTGGGCCAATCAGTGCAACCACAAGATCATTTTATGGGAATGGTCTGGGCTGAATAATTAGCAATGAGGTGGCTTGGGGCTGTTGTGGTGGAACGTGCTGATTCGTTGGCATAAGAGGGGGCACCCCATAACCCTGCGGATTTCTAGACCAAAGGGGGGATTGCGAAACCTTAGCGGGCAGCCCCGAGTCAGTTCAAAGCTTTGTAAAGGCCTTGCCACGCTCTCTAGACTGCTCACCATCGGAAGTGAGCAAGGGTCTTTCCGGAACCCGTCCCGCTAGAGAGGTCGTGGATTGTGGGTAAAGTTGTACACCTCTGCAGAGTGAAAAATCTATTCGAATAGCCAAGTCCTTGGTTATGGACATGCCTGGTGAAAATGGTGCAAGGGGTAGTGTTCTCAATTTTTGTGCCACTGGACACTTCAGCGAGATGCCCTGGCTTTGCCTCGAAGAGACCTTGGCTGGCTCCAGAGGGGTCAGGGTTGGCTCGGGTAGTGGTCGAGAGGCTGGTTCAGACCTCTGGACTGGCTGCTCTAGGGTGGTTTTTGGGTGAGGACCTGGTCCTGGGTGTGACCAGACCTCCCCCTTTTGGTTGTGGTTGTGAGTTGGTGCTCACTCCATCTTTTCAAAAATCAAATGTATTATGTACTATTGTTTTTAACTTGTTGCTTTTCAATCTACTTATGTTATTGCTGTCAAACTTGGCTTTAAGCAAACTAACCATACAGCTCTCAATTGGTAAGCCCTTGCATGAATATTACTTGCATAAATGCTCCCTGTGTCTTGCTGAGTACATTCCATGTACTCATGGCTTAAAGCCCTGTGTCAAAGCAGATCTGGAAGATGATCAAGTGCAGGGTAGTGCAGACCTCTTTGAGGAGGAGTTCTTCGACGATCCAGCTGCCTAGGACGTCCTCCACTCGACAGCCTGTGGGCTTGCCAGATGGCCTTACGTACTTTTGGTGTTGTGCTTTGGAGCTCTTTTGTTGCCGGTTGTAAGTCCTTGTTGGTTGTTGTAAGCCCTTAGTGGCAGACCTCTTGTTGACAAGCTTGACCATAAGGTCCTGTTTTAATTAAGTTTAATTTGTCTGCTTCATCTTTTGTTTGCCCTTGTGGTTGTGGTTTTAGCTTGTGTTTCTGTGTGAGCTGGCTTCTGTTGTCCTGGGACCAGCTCGGAGCACAGGGGCAGGACCTCCAGGAGGTCCTACGGGACTTAGCTTGGGAGATCCTGTCGGACCTCCCTAGTGATATACCAAGAGGTGCTACCGGAGTGTTGCGGGGCAAGACCTCCAGGAGGTCTTAGAGACCTCCTGGGAGGTCAGTTGCGGGCCAAGACCTCCTGGGAGGTCTTGGCAGACCTCCTCGGGAATGCACCGAGTGGTGCTACCACTCCTCTATGTGGTGGCACCGCAGCGCAAAAAAAATGGTCCTCCCGGACCTTTTGCGGTATATCACAGGGTGGGTCGTCACAAATTTGAACCTCGCTAACAACTTGCTCCAAGGAAGCATACCCGAAGACATCAGATTGCTATACAAGTTGGAGTATTTGGATTTATCATCGAACAACTTAAGTGGGTCAATAAAAGGATCAATTGAGTATTGTTTCAAGATTCGATTTCTAAAGTTGAGCCATAATCACTTCAATGGCAGCATTCCTACTAAACTAGGGATGTTAATAAATATGCAACAACTGTTGGATTTAAGTGACAATTCATTTGTTGGTACCATACCAAGGCAGCTGAGTGGTTTGAACATGCTAGAATCTCTTAATATTTCACACAATGCTTTGGATGGCTCCATTCCACCATCATTTCAGAGTATGACCAGCCTGTCATCCATAGATGTATCATATAACGAATTGGAAGGACCAATTCCACAAAATAGGTTCTTCAAAGAAGCTCCTACTGAGTGGTTTGCACATAATAAATAGTTGTGTGGTACAGTACAAGGTTTGCCTCCTTGTGGTCTTACTCAAAGTGGTTCACAAAGAAAATAATTCAAAACTATTTTACTAGCCACATTACCTGTTACTGTATGTTTTATTCTTATCGTGGCACTAGTATCATGCCAATTGAGAAGAAAGAAATGCAAGCCACATAATGCAAATGAAGTGCAACAGACAAAAGTATTCACTATTTGGAACTTTGATGGAGGAGATGTGTACAAGCAGATTGTTGAAGCAACACAGAATTTTAGTGACAAACATTGCATTGGGGTTGGAGGGCATGGATCTGTCTATAAAGTTGTACTACCAATAGGTGAAATTTTTGCAGTGAAGAAGATTCATATGACAGAAGATGAGACTTCAATAAAGAGGATCTTTTCAATTGTGAATTAAAGTCTCAGATGGAAATTTGACATCGAAACATTGTGAAGCTTTTTGGATATTGTTCTGCTGTTCAAGGTAAGTTTCTCATCTATCAATATATGGAGAGAGGAAGCTTAGCAACCACTCTCAATACCAACCAAAGAGCAATTGAGTTGGATTGGAAGAAGAGGATAAATATTGTTATGGATGTATCTCATGCTTTGTCTTACATGCATCATGATTGTCCAACACGAATTGTCCAGGGATATAACGAGCGACAACATTCGATTGATCGGAATTGAGCTTGCATCTCCGATTTTGGTATAGCTAAAATGCTAAATGTGATGCATCAAATCGCACAAGTCTAGCCGACAAAAGGATATCTTGCCCGGTAAAATCACATGTACATTCAACTTATTCTTCTTTGTTAGTATTACCTAATCTCTCGCTAACCTATTCTATTGCTAAGTTGACTTATGGTTAAGTGAAGCATTACACTATATCCCAAAATGTTTAAGAAAATTTTCGGACCGGATTCATGCGAATCCAAATCCTCTGTGAAAACACTTGTGCTATTCACTGGATCAAGTAGCTAGCACTCACAGACACATTGCTGAATCAATTCATACATGGCGTAAATGAAACCATACCATTCATTAATTTAACACAACAGATTTTACATAGACCGCATTGGGTCAATTTTTTTACAATAAGGGCCGATCAGGCCAAAGATTACATTACAAAAGTTTTGAAAGTGTGGCGGAAGCAAAAGGGGAGAGCACATCTCTCCACGAGCAAGTGGTCGGGAAAACGTGTGCGCTGATATTAACCAAGAGCTCGCTAATATTGGATGCACGCAAGCACCAACGGAGTCAACTAGGCGGGTGAGACTAGAACAACTAAAGACTAAGCTACGCCACATCAGTTTCTAGCCTCTAGCCACGGATCTTAGAGAAAGCGTAGTCTCCTTCGTCTTCATTATCTGAAGGGTTTGGGGAGAGGAGCGAGAATGAGCACTACTACCGTGCTCGCGAGCCAACACACAATGCAATAATATACATGCAAGGCTTAACAAGGATGGCTCAGGTTCTTTTATTTGCGAAAGCAAGCTTTTCAAATATCATAATTACAAAGTCCTATCACTTAGCATTTTAACAAATTGCATTTTAATAAAGAGAGTAATGTGCAATAATTAATAACAGTAGAGGTTCCATCCGTCGGAACTCTACACATGCATCTTTTTAATTAGAGCTGCCTCCAATGACCACACCCACTGAGCTCGAAGACTCAGGGAAAATCCAACACAGGTCTAGGTGAGCCCTTCCACCATTTTTATACCACCCACAAGGTTTTGAAATAGAACTAACTTAAGTTATGATTCCCATGTCCGCCTTTGACCGTAGGCACGGCTGTTTAAACAGTTTTAGACTCTGCAGAGGTTGCACACTTTACCCACAAGAGATAGTCATACTCATTACCCTACACAATTCCTTAGTCGTGTAGTTGAGCGACTGTCACAGTAACCTTTCAAATTACCTCGCCCCTTCCGTCATCCCACCGTATGGGTCGCGCTTGCGGTGGGTCCCATACGTTTGCGCGGGTTGTCACCCCTATGACTAGTCGTAGCAGGCGCTTCACCCTTCCTTGGTGACCCATTCAAGCTGGACCGTGTCCACACTTGCACAGTTCTTTTAGTGAGATGACTTTCAGGGTTTAATAAATTTACTAGGCCAAGTTGCACTTTGCAGACTTGTGGTTGTACTTGTTTAACACGGGAGGTCGTGACAAGATTAAGTCCTTAGGATTATCTGGGCGGTTCATTCCACCACCCAACCATTCTCGTGCTCCCGGAGCACCCATCGCCTCACCATCCGCCCAGATAGAACTAGCAATTAGGGTTTTTGAGGAGTAAAATCCACCAATTCTACCATCTCAGTCATTTCCCCAAAATGACCGCCCAAAACCATTTTCATGTTTTTAAAGGATGATGATTGGGGTATTTTAATACCCCGGTACTTAAGCAAGACTAGCATGTCGCTTAAGTACAACTAATAACTAGTATTACCATATAGTTACTAGGGTGATAAGGATTAAGGGATTCAAGTTATCAAGGATGGCATATTAATTATTTAATCATCAAATGGGTATTTATCTACCTTAAGCTTTAACATACATTTGATTAAAGAATTAAAGCATGCAATTTTGATAATTTAAATAAATATAATTTGCATAAAATGTAGGCTCAATATGATCAAAGTATTGACTCGCCTGGAATATAGGTAAGAGGATCTTGGTATTCTTGTGCTCGATCGAAGTGGAGATCCTCCGTGTCTTCAAATCCTAATCGGACGGACGCACCAGAAAAAGACACAACAAGCAAAAGAAAACAAATAAATACACACGAAACAACAAATGAACTCCAATTTAATCAAGACCTATGCTATTAGCAAGATCTTGAGTTTACAAAATTTTAGAAACAAGTTTCATAATTTTTGGAGGTACGACGAGGTAGAACGAAGCTTCCGAAGTTCGGTTTGGAATTAAATCAACGAAATGAGGAAGGGAGAGAGAAAGTCAGCCGTGGGTCCCATAGTGCAGTTACTGGTGCACAGGAAACCACGCGTGGACGTGGTCCACAAGCGAGCGCGTGTGAACTGGCTAGGGCTGGGCCCACTTGGCAGCCAAGGAGAGAGAGAGAGGGGTAAAGTCAAATGACACATGGGCCTTTGGCCATTCCCCATTCAATTGGCCTAGGGAGCAGAGGGCGGTGGCGGCGGCTCAAAGGTGGTGGTGGCGCCGGCAGGTGGTGGCGCGGGGAGGCGAGCGAGCGGGCGGAACGGGCTCCCCTGAGGACAGCGACCTCAAGGGCACCGGTGATAGGTCCAGCGGCGCTATGGAGCGACGGCACGGGCGGAAAGGCAGCGGCGCGGGTGCTCGGCCAAGTGCGGCGCCGATAGTGGAGTGGTGCGGCGGCGAAGTAGGCGCGCGAATTAGCTATGCGCGGGCGTGGGGAAGACGGCGGGGTGGTCCAGGTGGCCTGGGGGTGGCCGAATTGGTCCGGCGGTGCCAGCCATGGACGGAGGAGAAGGAAGCCCGATGGCGGCTTGGCTTGGCGGCGGGGAAGACGAATGGTGGTTGGGGATGACATGAGGGCCTCCAAAGACGCGCCGTGACGGGGTCTCTTGGGAGAAAAGCTCACCGGAGTGGGCGAACGGCAAGGAGGCGGCGCGGCCAACAATGGGGGCGCAGCTCCGTTTCGGTGGAGAAGAAGGGTGAAAGGGGCAAGGGCACAGGTAGGGGAGAGGAGGCAAGAGGGGGATACAAGGTCCTTCTTCTAGCTAGGTGCAAGGATGGAGCCGTTCAGGCCTGATGGAGCACGGGGAGAGGACCAAGCGCCGGCGGAAGCGGTGGACGCACGAAATGGGCGCACGCTGCACGCGCACGACACAGGGTCGGGGCGAGCGTGGGCAATGACTGGTGGGGTGTGCGGCCCGGGCGATGGGACGAGGCGAAATGGATGCCATGACGTGTTGGCGACGGCTTTGGGCTTCCCTCGGCACGAAGGCCTGAAGGCCATGCAGCAAGGCAACCGCAGGCGAGGGTTCTGACGGCAACGACGTCTTGTGCAAGTATTTGTCGATGGAAGGATAGAGCGAGGTGGAGACAGCTGCGCGCAGGCGGCGATGTCGGCCACGGGAAGGAGTGAGGCAGCTACAGCTTTTGACCCGGGGGGTAAAGAAGAAGACGACCTGGCGGCTCGGGCCAAAAGAAAGGGGAGGCCGGAGGTGGCTTGGCAGACCCGGGGTACGAAAAAAGGAAGAGAGGGCCGGAGGGGAAATGGGCTCGGCCCAGAAAACAAACAGGCTGAGCCCAAAGAGAGGAAGAAGGCCAAAACTGAAAAGGGAGGAAATTCAACTTGAATTTGAATTTCAAAATTTGAGGAAGTTTGAAACACACACTCGAGCTTAACTAAAAGCTAGAAGTTTTGAAATTACTTGTTTATTTGAAATACATTTTGGAAACAAAGAACCAAAAGTAATTACTATTCGCCGTTTTCGAAAACGGGACGTTACAAAAATTGGACTACACAAAAATGTTAAAAATTCAAGTTCTTGATTGGTGATGTTCTTTTACTCTTGATAGTTGCTACCCAAATTTGATCAGAACATGCTCCGCTGGAAATACATGCCTGGTATTTGTTTTGGGAAACTTATTGCTCTCTTAAGAAATAAGACCTAATGGTTTGATTGTGTTAGACCGTGTGGCTAGGTCTAGTTTATTTTAGTTGATGAATAACTGAAAATGTTATTTACTCATGTTATTCGAGATGTGTGGCGCGTGTGTGGACTTATGTCGGTCAAGTTGGGAAGAACTTGTGCTGGGAAAAGATGGTGTTTTTGTCTTTGCATGTGCAGGGTAAGTCGGAGGCGATCGTGGTCTACGACGATGACCGGGAGATGGCTTGGTGTGAAGTCATGGTCCAGATGGTCGAGGATGCTGGAGGAGACGATCGAGCTTGAGTTGGGCGCGTGGAGATCAAAGATGAATGATGCGTGTTGGAGCTACGGAGGTGCGGTCCAGAGGCTACGACACATGATAATTTTGGGGTGTCCAAAATTGGCTTTGTAATCTGGTGTAAAAGCCCACATATTGGGCCCTAGGACTAGTGGGCCGTACGTGAGTGATTAGGGTTTAGATGTTGTACGGGTATAAAAAGGATTAAGAGTTAATTTGTGCGATTTGCGAATAGATCTTGAAAAACGAGCGTGGCGTTGCATGTTACGTGTTGGCGGTATGGCGACCAAAAAAGTAATTCGTGCGTGAATTTTTGGGTGGTGCGGCTTTTGAAGAAAATCGGTTGTTGGCGGCTCCTTGTGCCATGTGCTTTTTAGAATACCTAGGAGGAACTAGGTATTTTTCTCATTAGAAGATTTTTTTTCGAAATTTTCCCCTCCGAACCGGACAGTAGGCGCCTGCTTGAGTCCTAGCTCCCCGACTTGCCTTACGCTCACTTCTGGTTGGTGTGTTTTTTGGCTGTGACATGAAAGAGGAATTGGTGCTGGTGGTTGGAAGGCATTAAGGGCTTTCAGCGAATTTTTTTTAAATAATATTTTTTTAAAAGAAAATTACAAAAATATATAGTCGCCCCAAAAAATTACAAAAATGAGTCCCTGTCGCCAGTTGAACTGACGATAGGAACCTATCGCCAGTTCAACTGGTGATAGGGACCCTGACCGCACCTGTCGCCGGTCTAACTACCTATCGCTGGTTGAACTAGCGACGAAATGAAACGATCTAGTTTGCCGCCAGTTGAGCTGGCGGCAATTCTGTCGCCGATTCATGGCACGATATGCTATGTATAAAAACCGAGAAAAATCCCTCCAATCCTCATTTTAATTCCAGAAAAAAACAGAAGAGAGGAGAGGAAGAGAAAAAAAGGTAGCTAAGCTCTATTTGGTTAAATCAGGAGAAGAAAAATTGATGAGTAGCAGATCCGATGAGGCTAGCCATCTTTCGGTATATTTTTTGCAACCTTGTACATTATGTCAAATTATGTAGAATAGCGACATAGAATTAAGTAGAATAGCCAGTAGAGTTATGTAGAATAGCGATATAGAATTAATTAGAATAGTGACATAGAATTAAGTAGAATAGCTAGTAGAATTAAGTATAATATCGATATAGAATTAAGTAGAATAGCGACTAGAATCAAGTAGAATAGCGACATAGAATCAAGTAGAATAGCGACATACAATTAAGTAGAATAGATAATTGTAGTGAAATTATGTATTACATTATTTTTTTACAACATTGTACATTATGTCAAATTATGTAGAATAGCAACATAGAATTAAGTAGAATAGCCAGTAGAATTAAGTAGAATAGTTTGTAGAATTAAGTAGAATAGCGACTAGAATTAAGTAGAATAGCGACTAGAATCAAGTAGAATAGCGACATACAATTAAGTAGAATAGATAATTGTAGTGAAATTATGTATTACATTATTTTTTACAACCTTGTACATTATGTCAAATTATGTAGAATAGCAACATAGAATTAAGTAGAATAGCCGGTAGAATTAAGTAGAATAGCTAGTAGAATTAAGTAGAATAGCGAGTAGAATCAAGTAGAATAGCAACTAGAATTAAGTATAACAGTGACATAAAATTAAGTAGAATAGCGACATAGTGTAGTTCGTCATAGAACATGTTTTGTACTCTTTGTAATGTATGCACTTAATTTGTAGATATGGCGGACGGAGGCTAGTATGAGTTGCTTGACCCGGTGATTGATGCACGTCATCATAGTCGTCTTAGTACCGTGCTCCCCTAGGATGGTGAGGCGCCGATTGAGCTTGGCGTGTTTCGGTTGCGCACGCCTATTAGGGCATGGAGGTTGCACGCAAACTGGATTCCGAGGTACGTATAGTTTATGACCTTAGTACACTCAATCGTGGTATGACTACTTTGTGTGCATTCACATTTGTTCTTAATCATTTCGACGTAGGTTGAGAGTGGCAGGCCTCCTTCCACTAACGAGGATGGTGGAGGCAACTTTTGAGGACGACCAGGACCGTGTTGCTGGTCGTACGTCTAGGCGTTTTCCATACGACCGGGCGCTGCTGACGGCGCTGGTTGACCGATGGAGGCCAAAGACGCACACGTTCCACCTTCTGTGCGGGGAGATGGCACCGACGCTGCAGGACGCTGTGAGACCCTCAAATATTGGAAAGTGCCGAATTAAAATTATACTGGTAGCATAATTCTTAATTAAGGAACAATGTAATTCCCTTATTAAAAATCATACTAGAAGCATAATCATAATAAGTAACAATTCCAACATTCAGGTTCCCGGATATATGTCATGCAATAGTTCCCAGGATAAGTGACTATTGCGCATATATCCTTAAACAACATTGCATCATACACATACAAGTCATACATTCGCATAATTATACATAACAGATTACATTGTTGGTTCGGTTGCTACAGTAACCGAATTTGCTACAGGAACAGATGACCTTGGGTCATCACAAAAGAGCAACAACGGAAGCAAAATAAACATAAAACCACCAATGGCCCCATCTCGCAGGCTATTGCGTGGAGACTAGAACTAGCATCACTCGTTAGCGTCACCCTGATCAGCGCTAACGGGCATCTCAAAAAGATAACCATCTTCACCTGCAACAAGAGGTCATAAACCCTAAGTATGAAAGGTACTTAGCAAGACTTACACAAACTAATAAAAGAAAGTGTTTGATAGAACCTATACAAAGGAATAGAAATTTTACATGCATAAGGTTGACAACAGAAGGCTTTAATGGTTCAATTTTGCATAAAGCAATACATCTTAACCTACAGTGGCTAAATTTTGACAAAGCAATTTTAATAAATCAATTTGGACTAAAAACAGTAGCACTTGAAGGGATGAGCATACACAGTAACAATAATAAATCACAGATCACTATTAAACTGTACATGACAACATCATGCCGAAATTATTCCCAATTCCAAACTTAGAGCAAAATCTATACAGGTGACATCAATTCAAGTGTCGTCCGTAACCATGGACACGGCTATTCGAATAGTTTTGAAATCCTTGCAAGGGTGTACATCTTTACCCACACGACTTAGTTAGCAGTAAGCCTCGGAATAATAGCACACTTGCCTTTGGTATCTTGGTAGGAGACTAAGATTTGGTATTTTCAACAAGTTCACACTATTGAGTTGGAATACCCATGTGCGATCGATCCCGCTTAAACAACGATCGATAGCATCTATTCACCGGGCCCACATGTTGTGCGGGAATCTTGACCCAATCAATTAAATGCGAACTCGTGCATAAGCGCACATATTAGACCGCGATCGGGGCCACGACGATGCGTACATGTGATGGAACACATCTCGCCCTCACCCTTCTAAGAACATCTGATATCAATATAAACTCCACATGGCATATGACACGACCCGAAGACTTAAGCATCTATGCCATATGAAATCAATACACATGTCCTTACTCTCCTGTTTCCAACTCAATAGTATTAACCCTTTACTTAACCAAACAGTGCCCATACACCGCGTGTGGAAGTACGTTGGGACTTGAATTGGGTAGTCAGAGTTCAGTCCTTAATCAACCCAGACAAGACATCCACATTTCCCAATTCTCGTGCACAAAGGCACCATCGCTAGCATCCACTTGTCCAGATTTGAATTCAGTTTATCAACAAGATTTAGAGTCATTTTAGTTTTAAATAAACTGAACAAAGAATCAAAATAAATAAAAGTTATTTGTTGTTCCCAGGTTTGACAAGATAAGCTTGTCAAACACTATCGTTCTATGGACTGCATGGCTAAGCCAAAATTTAAAACTAAATATTATTATATCACAGACTACTTTAGGTTGAGTGTATGATCAAATTCAGGGTAAACCATCAAGTTCAGGTTGTAACTAACTAGGGACAGATCATAAATAATTTTTAGAACATTGCATGCAACAGTATCACTGTATTTTATAAATCTACAGTTCAAAAGATAGGGATCAACATGGTGTAGAGAGGAAGCTTGCCTTGATAGTAATAAATAACCTCTTGCTCAGGTTCTTGTGGCTCAACAAAAGACTCAACAATCTCAGAAGAACCAGTATCTAAAATCAGAAAGAATCCAATAAACACAAGAACTGACAGAGGACAAATTAATGAAAAAGAATGTATGATCAAGATGGTAATGCAAGGTTAACAATATGCTTAAGCTATATCTAACTTATTAAAGATAATAACCCATATTTACCATCTAATGGCACTTATTACCTAGATTTAAGTTTAGCTTGTACCTACAGTTACAGATTTTTGAAACTGGAACAGGACAGCTCAAAATTAAATTACTTGTTTAGCTAAGCATCATATAAATAGAATAATGTGCTGTAGCTAAGTGCATTTAAACCAGTGCTGTGATCTAACTGGTCATTTAATACTTATTAATAGCAATTTAAGAATTTGGACTTTTGCTGTCTGTTTTGTCGGTTGGACCAACAACAAAAACAGCAAGGAGCCTTTTTACCATTTTCGGCTGGCTAGGGAAACTACACAATACAAAGACTTTAAAGGGGAGTAATAGCTATCAGGGGAGTAATTAATACCACACCTATTATTGCTAACCCTAACCGCACGGTTTAAAGAAAGGAAAAAGGAAGAGTGAGCTTTTGTCGGTTTGATCAAAAACAGCAAAGGAGCTTCTTCCAGATTTCGGCCATCTTGAAGAAATACACAAAATGAAGACCCTAAATGGAAGTTAGGGCTATCTGGAAAGTGATTAATATCATAAGCCATCAATACTAACCCTAACCGCCCAATTAAAGAAGGAAAAAAGGAAGATTCACCATTTATCGGTTTTAACCGACAACAACTAACAGAGAGGGGGTTTGCCATAAAAAAATGTCCCAGTGCTCTCAATAGTCAAAGGGTGGTCTACTTATGATACTAGGGTTTACCTAGGACCTAAATAAACTAGTATCTTGACAAGAGAAACCCTAATTCTTGAAAATGATATGAAAGACCGAAAAGTTATAAAAACAACTTTTCAGTTTAAAGAAGTTTGGAGCGTCACATGAACATGTGAGCTAAAGATGTCCGTAGAGAGCTTAAGATAACAGAAGGCAAGGTCTAAGCTTACCAGCTAGGGTTGGAGAAGACAAAGTCGAGCTCTTGGTCAAACAAGAAAGATCCAAGTCCTATTCTTTGGGCTGACAAAAATGAAAGTGATGGAGCTTAAGCTTTAAGACCACCATATACGTTCTGGTCAAGCAAGAATGGAATCTACTCACCAGGATGAGGTTTCCACCAAGGTGGTGTTCCACTGGCTCAAGTCGACAGAGAAGAAACCCTAAGTCCAACCCTACAAGAGATGCCCAAAACCATATTAGCATGAGATTTAGGCATGCTCCAAAGTTGAACAAGGGTGAGAACAAGAAGGCTTCACTGGGAAGGAAGACAAAGCTAGGGAGCTCCTCTTGGTCAACAATGGCAGAAGGTAGATAGTATGGTTTATATAGTGTTGGAGCCACTAGAGCAAACGAGAATTCTCTAGAACCAATGAGGTGGCATCTAAGGATAAATATCAAGGGAAATATCCTTATTTTCACTGTGCACCACCACCACTCCGGCGAGGATGGCTGCAACGGCGCACAACAAGCAAAGGAGGAACAACCGTCGCTGACAAACGGGTCCCAGAGGCAGCCACCGCAGCGCACAGCACCTGGCCAACCTCAAGGTACAGCCACCGTCTAATTAGAAAAGAGCGGCTGTGATGAGATGGCCAAAACACACTGAACCGGTATCAAGCAACATGGGCCGTGCGATCTCCAATGGACGGCTAAGATCGAGGGGGGGGGTCTGGGTGGTCCGAACATCTCAACCCACAAGAGCCGTTCGATTAGGCTTCAACGGCCCAAGATGTAGTGCGCGCTGGTGAGCTTCGGCCCACAAAGGCAATCACCGTTGAATCTCAAATCAACGCCCAGAATTGACGGGAGGTCCGGACGGTCCGAACAGCCAAGGGCTGTGCTCCGTCCAATCTAAATTCAACAGTGGATCTTGCTCATCACCTCCGGCCGGTCCGAACGGCCCAACAGATCAGGTCCAATCGTTGAGAATTCAACGACCCAGATGCTTTTCAATTCCTACCGTTTAAGGATGGCTTTGCCTGGGGATCACGCGCCGCACGTTTTTGATCCAACAGTCAAAATGGGAGGGTGGATTGGAGTGGTCCGAACGGCCCATTAGATCTGGCTCGTTCGCGCGGAAATGGACGGCGATCGTTCACGGGAGATTGAGGACGCGCGCGGAACGTGACAGGGTTGGATCTAGTGCACCGGGTTGGGCACAACTGGTTCGGCCTGAGTTGCTACAGTGCCAGGTTTGAGTTTAGGCCGGGAGGTTTGACCAACCCAGTTTAAACTTTCAAAAGGTTTGACCGGGCCTTTAAAAATAGCAAATAAATTTGTAAAAATACCAAATTTTGCCAGGATGCTACTGGGATGATATATTCCCCAAATAAATTTTGAAACCACTGCTTCTCCTTTTGAAATACATAAATAAGTCATTTAGACCGAATAGGTTTTGATTAAGGACAATTATTTTTCTTAAAACCAAAATAATTTCTAAAAATTCAACAAAAATTATTTTTGGCCAAAATAATTCCTCTGGACTTTAAATAAAATACTTCCCGGTCTTAATACCAACATTGAGTGGTATTTTCTTTTGAAGATTTGATCAATTTGGAGTTTTAGTTAGAATTTGGGGAAATTAGATTGTAACAGGTTGCCTACTTTGCCAAATTGAACAGTGATACCATGAACAGTATCTCATTACTGTTTATTAGGGCTGAGGCTGTTACAGACGCGAGCTTCCTGCTCGGGTTGCCATGCGCAAGCTCCCCCATGGCAGCGTACGACATCTCGCCCACGTGGCGCATGGACCTCCTAGTGAGGTTCGGGATGTGCTACTGCGGCGGCGGCTTCTAACGAAGTTCAAAGACCCGCACGGGCCGATGTTGAGGTGGATCTGCCAGTTCTACATAAGTATTTGTAACTATTGTCATCTCGCTTAAATTCGTATGTGAACCTCGCTGACGTGTACATGTCTTCTTACAGCCCGAGCGTTTGGCGCCAGATGCAGGAGACGTTGCTGTTAGGAGGCACTTCGAGGCCTACCTGCTATGGTTGTTTGGGTGGGTCATGTTCCTAGGGTTCCACGGCGACAACAGCGACAAGCACTACGTCCGGTATGCACATGAGGTGGCCGACTTGCCGATTGAAGAGATCCCCTCGTACGCCTGGGGTCCAGCCGTATTGTGCGCGACGTACCACGCACTGTGCGACGCCTGCCACCGTGCCCAGGACAACTCCGTCCTCTCGGGATGCCCACTACTTCTGCAGCTGTGGTCCTTCGAGCGCTTCTGGATCGGATGACCACAGTTGGACTTGCGAGCGTACATGATCAACTTGTACGTTGCGGCCGACGAGGTGGATCGGCCCACCATGGGCATGGCTTGGTACCGCCGACGGGTAAGTTTTATGATCATTTGTTATTTTTCCTATTGTAATCACAATTTCGTGTGCTAAGTTTGCGGTGTTCTATTGCACAGGTCACCTTCACGCCGATCAATTCGCAGGGGTCCTACCCCGAGTACGTCGCGATGTTCGATCAGCTCACTGATGACCGCATCATCTGGACACTGTACACTACGGAGAGGCTTTTGCAGCGGGCGCCCAACGGACTGTCGCTCCTGTACTCGTGAGACTACGTGTACTGGTACACGCGGAGGGCCTTGGTACATGATGTCTTCGTGGAGGAGTACCAGGTGTAGCGGGTCCTACACCAGTTCGGTCTACGACAGGAGATCCCAGCCCCTTGGGGGGGGGATACGGGTGCTGGCGCACGTCCACGTGTAAGTTCACATCATTACTTATTTCACACAATGTAATTATGTGCTGACCAAATAATTGTGTTCTTGTCACGGTACACTAGGAAGAGTCGTGTACGGTGTCTGGTTGGATAGGATGAGACCTTGGGTCGAGGCTTGGAGTCACGTGCTCGAGGATCTCATCCAGTGTGGGGAGGATCCCTACGACTTCGAGACGTACGCGGATTACATGGATTGGTACTCTAGTCGGACGAGGCTTCGCTGCGTCCGGGTCATGGTCGACCCACCACGACACGAGGCTGCAACGTCCAACACGTACCCTACCTAGCCGGACTTTGCTTTCCACCTCTCGGTACGTATTGAACGGTCCTTAATTCATATTTAACTTGTCAGCTTTATGTTTCCAACTTGTTCATTACTTGTGTAGACAGATCTACACCGGGAGATTCTCGAGGTAGCAACCACCGTGCACCAGAGGACGTAGGGGGATACGAGAGGGCTCGTGCAGCGGATCATGGACGCGGTGAGACGAGGCTTCCAGATCGTGACTTGTCGCACGCCGAGGGACTTGGTGGACCGACCAGTGCGAGGACGAGGGGTCAGCCGAGGTGGTTCATGTCGATGGGCTCTTGCCCCGAACGTGGCGGGCGTGTCATCGTGGCACCATGGTGGGAGCACCACTGGGCAGGAGTACGCGGAGTCATCGGGGCACGCCTTCGTGCCACTAGGTATGACCACCCTGCTTGCTTGCGGAATGTAATGCTTGTTTCTTTCGAACCAAACTAGAACTAACGGCATTCTTCTCTTTTAGGTCCTGAGCTCCACCATCACGCGGGGCAGGAGTACGCAGAGTCATCGGGGTACGCCTTCGTGCCATCAAGTATGACCACCCTGCTTGCTTGCGGAACGTAATGCTTGTTTCTTTCGAACCCCAATAGTTACTAATGGCAATCTTCTCTTTCAGGTCCTGAGCTCCACCATCACGCGGAGTCGTCGGAGCACATCTCCGGGGCAGCAGGTATGACCACCTTGGGATGATTAGGTTTCTTTTTCGTGTTATCCGCATGATTACATTTGTAACACAATACTTCACAGGAACAACTTGGGAGGACGGTTCATTTTAGGACGACCTGGCAGACCTATCGGTACCCCTCGATTACTTCTACTGTGACCCGCGTGACCCCACGTTCAACTTGGAGGCTTCTCAGCTGCAAAGTGCGCTGCTGTAACATCCCAAATGTATAAATAGGTGTGTGTTTCAAATGTAAGAAAATATGTAGAAATTAAAACTTTTTCTCACATCTTGAAACTCTTGAACTCATCCATAATTCTTGTCTAAGAGTTGTGGAATCCAAAAGCACAAAGCTCTTGTTAACTAAAGTCAAACCCTAATTCCACTTGTCACAAATCTTGTGCCAATCCTTGGAAATATTTTCCCTTGGTTCTATGGATGATGTGGGACCCCTCTGAAAAATTTCATAAGTTTTAAAACTTGTTTGATAATTTTTGGAGGTAAATCAAACCCTAGAATAGCCTTGATGAATTTCTGGAGAAAAATTCATTGCACAAAAACCTCTGGAAATTTTATGTAAGGTTAATCCTAGAGTCAAGAAGCTCCAGTTAAAATTTCGGAATTTTTGGAGTTGGTTTGCTACCTCTAAAAATTCCTCCAACCTCAGCCTTCAGATTTGAATTCAAAACTGGCACTATTCCTTGGGCCCGAGCCACTTCCCAAAGTGGGTCGAACCCAACCCACTTCCCAGCCAAATGCGTCCCGGTCCTCCCCCGCGTGAGGTTGTGCCCGTTGGATCAAGATCAACGGCCACAACCTCCCCTCTTTGTCGTGCGCATCAGACCTCCTACCTCATCGAGGTTGTGTGCCATTGGATCAGATCCAACCGCCACGACCTCCGCCACAACCAGCTCGACCCAGTCCTCCTCCCTCGCGAGGTCTTGCGCCGTTGGATCAAAATCCACAGCCATGACCTCCTCTCTTTATCAAGCGCACCAGTCCACCCCCTCTGCCATGTGTGGTGCACCGTTGGATTAACATCCACGGCCACGACCTCCTCTCGTTGCCTTGCGCACCAGACCTCCCACCCGCACGTGGTCGTGCCCGTCGGATTAAAATCCATGGCCACGACCTCTCCTCTCATATCGTCGCCGTCAGATCAGGATCGCACGGCCATGACCTCCCCACCACTTTTACGTGTCGTGCGCAACCGTCACGACCTCCCTCCTCTGTTCAGCGCCTTTGGATGTAAATCCAATGGTCCTGACCTCCTACCTCCGTTCGTTGCCATTGGATCAAAATCCAACAGCCATGACCTCCCTTGTGTCATGCGCAGCGCCCATGACCTCCCCTCATCGTGGTGTGCCGTTGGATCAACATCCAACCACCACGACCTCCCTTTGTGTTGTGCGCAACAGCCGCGATATCCCCTCTATGTTGTGCGCCCTTGGATGTAAATCCAATGGACACGACCTCCCCTCATCATTGTGTGCCCTTGGATGAGAATCCAAAGGCCATGACCTCCTCCTCGCTTATCAAAGTCGCGCGCAGCGGTTAAGTCCTCCCCATCAGGTCCGCGCCCTTGGATCGCAATCCAACGGCCAGGACCTCCTACCTCCTTATCGGTCCCAACCTCCCCCTTTCCTTTCGCAACCGTGCGATGGAGATCCCATGGCTACGACCTCCCCTTTCCTTGCGCCATCACGCGATGAAGATCAGGTGGTCAAGACCTCCCCCGTGCCTCTCCAGATCGCACCGTTGCGGATTTGAGGGTCACGACCTCCCCGTGGGCTTATCCAATGGTTGGGGGTAGGTCTTGTTCTTCTCCTAGCTCGGGCGCGTGCGTGCGCCATGGCAGAGGAAGAGGTCAGTGACCTGTCACTTCCTCAACCGCTCTTTTTTTCTGCCAGCAATTAATGCGTGTCAGTCTTTCCGCCCCTAGGCCATGCCCAGGCCTGCTCCCCCGTCACCTCCACGTCCTGGTGGAGCCATGGAGTGAGCCATGGGCTAAGCTCACCATGGAGCTTAGCCCTAGCTCATGAGCTCTGCCTCCTCGAGCTATAAGACCTCCCTTGGTTTTCCCCCTTGGCTTCCTTTACACACCATTGAGCTCAGGCTTGCACCACTATGCTTGGCTGAGCTTCCTTCCCCTCAGACCTCCTTTGGCCGCCATTGATGCACCTTGGACCTCTCGGTGAAGGCAGTGCTCCAGTGGCTCCCTCTCTCGACCTCTTGCTCCATTTTGCTCCTCCAACTTCCTGGAGTATTAACCCTAACTCAATTTTGGGTTGACCCTTCCAGGAGCGGGCTAATTGGAGTTTGGAGCCTTTGGGCATGGAGCTCCCCTTCTTCACCATCGCCGGTCCTCTTCTCCCCAGACCTCCTCAGCACCTCCAAGACCTCCAGGTAACCTCCTGGTAGTCCTTTAGATGCTGGGCACCCACTGTATGGTTTGTTGCGGAGCTTTAAATTCATATGTTGCTTTCGGCCATTTTGGTCACCGTCGTGCTCCTCCGGCTCGCCGCCGTTCTGGGCCGTCGCCGCCGGTGTGAGTGGCACCTTCAAGTGCACCTGGCTATTGTGGTTCCGTCGGTGCCCTCAGTGTGCGCCGCCGTGGCCCATCTCGCCGGCGACAAGCCGTGGAACACCCTCAGGTTTTTGTCGGACGCAACTAAGCTGTGCCATTGTCGGATTTGGACATCTTTAAGGCCAAATCTCTGTGTTAATCTGCGCCATTAATGAGTTGAATCGTTGTCGGAGCGCGCGTGCGCTGTGCGCGTTGGTCGCGAGCCGTCCATCTCGCGATCAACGGCCATGACCTCCTCCCCGTTCTCGCGCGCGAGGTCCTAACGCGCCGCGCGCGAGCGCGCGATGCCGCAGGTCATGAGCCATTGGATCCAGGATCCACGGTGTTGGAAATATGCCCTAGAGGCAATCATAGAGATGATTATATTTCATTATGTTCATAACATTGGATAATGTGTTATCTTGTTCCTAGAATAATATTGTTAATATTTATTATCAAGTATGTGACTTGGTTGTGAAACTCTATATTTTTGCGATAATTATTCTTACACGATCCCTGGTCGTAAACATATGAGGACACATATGAATAGACTAGCATATGTATTGGTTGATGACTATGTTTCACGAGTCATAGATATGGAGATATCAAACCAATAATATGGACACATGTTAGAGAACATGATGTTGGATAAGACCCATCTTGAGGCACTATTGAGATTGTTATGAATCTATGTGTCATTAGTTGGTCTCAAGCAATGATGATGTATAATCCTTAGACTGAGATCAAGATGGTTTCCTACATGTGTAAGAGCACTCTTAGGGGTTGCCAAACGCTACACCGTGAATCGGGTAGTTATAAAGGTAGCTTTGGGTATGCTCAAACATGAAGAGGAATGTATTTGGTGGGATATGGGATTTGCCCTCCTAACATAACGGAGAGATGTCTCGGGCCCTCGTTGTGATCGGATAAAGAAAGTGCATGGCCATGCCACTAGTAGTCGAAGTGTTCGACCACATAAGGTTATCGATACTCGATCGAGAAAGTATTGAGCAGATCTATGGATGACACAACATCTCACCGAGTTCAACCAGATATCGTGAGGCAAAGGGAGAATACATGAGTAGGTCACTTAGTTCGACCGACACCGGTGGTCGTATGGAGATACAAGCAAGTCGAGGGCGGTCGAGCGTAATCACAGAGTGGTGAAACCAAATCGTAAGGAGTTACGAGTTGGTCGTGATCAAATCTGTTGATGTCGTATAGAGATAGGACCTGGTCGTAAGTGATGAGGACCTGGTCGTATATCATATTGCATTAAGGTTCGTCCGATATAATTTGTGTGTTTTAGGGAATCGATATGTTCGCTAGGAGCCGCTTCGACTCGTGATCGGAAGCGGTTTCGAATCACAACCGAACTACACATGAACCTCTGGTCACACACTTAACGAGTTGGAACAAACCAAGATCGAATACGATTAAATGGCGTCCGGATAGGATCCGCCACGAGCACTATATAAGGAGGTGCATGAGGCTATTGGGAAGATCGTGAAACACCACCGAAACCCTAGCCGCCATCTCCTTGAGAGCTCCACCGTGCGATTTGGTGCTCGCACACCGACGTTCGGTTGTTCCTTCCCTGGACGTGTGGATACCGTAGAGGCGCTACTACGATTGTTGCGTTTGAGGACGATCCACGATCTTCACAAGGAACCGCAGACGTTGCTGGAGGAGACGATCGGCTCGCTGGACGTTGGATGATCGACTACGACCGCTTCATCGACGCGCTCTTCGTTGGACGCATCGCTCCAACCCTTCTTCCGCATTCTACTGGCGTCTCGTTGGTAACGATCTATGATCATCTACTTGCATGGCTTCTGGTTTGCGTGGTAGAAATTTTTGTTTGTAGCTATCGTAGCCTACCCGTGACCCTTGGTGGTATCGAGCCATCTGCGTAGTTTTTGATCCGGATCGATCGCATATACTTGATATGTGGTAGTAGTAGATTGGATCTATTCTTGGTCGATTTTGGTAACCTAGATCGGTTCATATAGATGGAACGACCTAGACCACGGTCGATAAGATCGTCGGTTTCTCGGTGGTAGTAGATGGGTTTACGAGGAGGTATGAGCTATAAGGACCGGATGGTTTATTGCACTTGTCCACGACGCATCGCATATCACTCCTACTGGTCGAATTCCGCCATCGGAGTATGCCGCAAAGATGTGGTCGTATCAAGGCATTGATCGGATTGGTTGAATAGGGCTAATTTGATTAACCCGATGATTTCCAAGGCTCGGATCGTGAATAAGATTCATGTTTGAATAGGGCTAATTTGATTAACCCGATGATTTCCAAAGGCTCGGATAAGCGGGACCGACGTCTTTGGGTATTCGTATCTGCATGCGCTATAGGTAGTGTGTGCTCATGTCATCCGTTAGAATTGGATTACATGCATAACTTGTTTTTGCAGGATTGATGTGAATAGTATGACCCATCTTGTTTCATGTATGAGATGCATGTATGCTTGTAATTTTCATGACTGCGTGTCATATTAATTGCAACCCAAGGTCAGTCTATAATTGTATAACGGCTGCGTGTGGACTTGTGATGCTTCTTTACTCCTTGTGTTTCATTACTAGTGCTATTAGAAATAATGGCTTAGTGAGAGTGCTTGGAGGAGTCCACCACTTGAAGACATGGTGAGCAGGATACATGGCGATGGAGATTACCATGAAGAAGGGTCATGCTATATCACAATGCAATTTGATTGTCTGTGAATGCCTTTACATTCTGTTCATTTATTTCTATGCATGTTATTTTGCTTTAATTGCTTTTAATATGATAGAAGTAAAATTCCCTCACTTAATATTAAGTTAAATTGATGCCCTCCCAAATATGCCGCACATCAAAAGTCATGTATTTTAATGGTAGGTCTTGCCAAAGCAGAGTGCCATTAACTCTCCTTGACTAGATGGGTTTGTGTCGGACACTTACGCTACCGGCATTGGTTCAACTTAACAAGGTTATCATAACAGTTGTGGACCTTGGGGCATAAAGGTTGGGTTAGAAGCATAGAGATCTTGCCCAACAACAAGAGTCATATAGTAGATATGATTAGCAAAGGTTGCTTACCGTTTTCACTAGTCTTCTAGCGGTGAAGCCAAAGCTCACTAGTTGATTAAATGATTATGGATCTTGAATCATTAAATGTCATAAGAGGGATATGGTGTTTAGTGGGAGTATCTTTATTAAATTGTTTAATAGAAGTTACTTTAATGAACATATGTCTTAGTTTTGCATATATTTTTGTTGTAGATCATGGCACCAATCTTTGTACCTACATCGGTTTTGCTTTACGTTCGATACTTGAAAAGGAAAAACTTAATGGAACAAATTTTGCGGATTGGTCCCAACCTTGAGAATTGTTCTCGTGCAAGATAAAAGGAACATGTTCTAGAAGAACCAATTCGAAGTGCTCTACGAAAATCTGCTGCTTTGCTATTAAAACCGCCTATAAAAGGGCATGTGATGAGTCCCTTGATGTTAGGCTGTCTCATGCTTGCTGCTATGAACTCGAGACCTTGAAGCGGTTTGAGAACATAGAGGCCTACGATATGATCGTGGCGCTCAAAGGCATGTTTGAGACACAAGCAAGAACCGAGAGATTTGAGATCTCAAAGAACTTGTTTGGATGTAAGCTAGCCGAGGGTGGTTCGGTGAGCCCTCATGTAATCAAAATGGTTGGTTACACACGAGCTTGGAAAAACTTGGTTTTCCACTTAGCCAAGAATTGGCTCTGATTTGATTCTTGCTTTGCTTCCGAAAGCTATGGCAGTTCATTTTGAACTTCCATATGAGCGGCTTAGACAAGAATCTCACCGAATCGCATATGATGCTTAAGGCAAAGAGAGGGCAAGATTAAGAAATGCAACAATCATGTGATGATGGTGCAAAAGAGTACAAGCTTCAAGAAGAAGGCTAAGACTTGGGTCAAGAAAAGGGCAAGGCTAAAGTTTGGATGAGATCCAAACCGACAAACCTAAACCCAAGACTAAGTCCGCCCGACTCAAGAGAATGAATGCTTTTCTTGCAAAGAACTAGGCCCTTTGGAAGAGGCGCAAGAAATACCGGCCGATCGTAAAAGGAATGGTGGGACTAAAACTTCCACTCTGGTATTAATGTTATAGACATTTTTCTTGCGACTCTTCCGTTAACTCATGGGTATTTGATAACGGATCGGTTGCTCATATATGCAATACGATGCAGAGTCTAACAAGAAGTAGGATGATTGCAAGGGGCGAGATGGATCTTCGCGTCGGGAATAAAGCAAAGGTTGCTGCATTAGCCGTCGGGACTATGCCACTACTATTGCCTTCAGGATTTATTATGGAATTGAATAATTGTTATTACGTTCCAGCCATTAGTAGAAACATTATCTCTGCCTCATGTTTGATGGCAGAGGGTTATAAATTCATTATAGAGAACAATGGTTGTTCTATATTTTTGAATGAAGTGTTTTATGGCTATGCACCTATTTTGAATGGGTTGTTTATTTTAAATCTTGATGATGCATCAGTCTATAATATTAATGCTAAAAGGCTTCGGCCTAATGAAATAAATTCCACTTTTATTTGGCATTGTCGTTTGGGTCACATAAGTGAGAACGCATGAAAAAGCTCCATAATGATGGAACTCTAAACTCATTTGATTTAGAATCATTTGAAACATGCGAGTCTTGCACAGTCGGAAAGATGACCAAGACGCCTTTCTTTGGTCGTAGTGAAAGGGCGTCCCACCGATTGGCACTCATACATCTTGATGTGTGTGGACCAATAAGCACGACGACTAGAGGTGGTTTTCAAGATGCTTCATTACTTTCACCGATGACTATAGTAGATATGGTTATATCTACTTAATGAGGCACAAGTCGGAATCCTTTGAAAAGTTCAAGGAGTTCCGAATGAAGTACAAAATCAACTTGGCAAGATAATCAAATCTTCTGATCGATCGTGGAGGTGAGTTTTGAGCCATGAGTTTGGTAATCATTTGAAACAATGTGGAATTGTTCCTGACTTACACCACCGGCACTCCACAATGGAATGGGGTGTCCGGCGCGTAACAAGACCTTGTTGGACATGGTTCGATCAATGATGAGCCAATCGGATCTGCCATTATATTTTTGGGATTATGCTCTAGAAAGCGCCGCTATCATTTTAAATAAGGTACCATCTAAATCAATAGATAAGACACCATATGAGATGTGGTGGGAAAAGTCCTAGTTTGTCTTTTCTAAGGATTTGGGGATGTGATGTCTATGTTAAGCGTTTGACGTCGATAAACTCACACCCAAATCGGATAAATGCTTCTTTATAGGATATCCTAGGGAAACCAAAGGATATTATTTCTACAACCGAAGAGGACAAAGTTTTTGTTGCCGAAATGGTGTCTTTTGGAGAAAGAGTTTCTTTCAAAAGGAGTCGATGGGAGAAAGGTGCAACTCGAAGAAATTAGGAAACATCTGAAAGTGTTTCAACTCCTATTGAACTCTCTTTGGATGAACAAATTGTTGTTGAACACAGAGACAAGGCACCATTTACGTAGATCTAAAAGGCGCGTCAATTGCCTACAAGATATGGGCATGACATATTATTATTGAATAATGGTGAGCCTAAGACTTATGAGGAAGCGATGATGGACCCGGACTACGAGAAATGGCTTGGAGCCATGAAATCCAAATAGATTCCATGAGAGAAAATTAGGTTTGGAACACGGTCGATCCACTTGATGGTGTCAAAACCATTGAGTGCAAATGGATCTATAAGAAAAGATTGATATGGATGGAAATGTTCACATTCATAAGGCTCGACTAGTCGCAAAAGGTTTTCGACAAGTTCAAGGAGTTGACTACGATGAGACTTTCTCACCAGTAGCGATGCTTAAATCTGTTCGGATCATTCTAGCAATTGCTGCATATTTCGACTATGAGATATGGCAAATGGATGTCAAAACAGCTTTCCTTAATGGAAACCTAGATGAGGATGTGTACATGACACAACCTGAAGGTTTTGTCGATCCAAACAATGCTAGTAAAGTATGCAAACTTCAAAAGTCCATTTATGGATTGAAGCAAGCATCTCGGAGTTGGAATATACGTTTTGATGAGGAGATCAAAAGGTTTGGTTTAAATCAAGAACAAAGAAGAACCTTGTGTTTACATGAAGGTTAGTGGGAGCGCACTTGTTATTACGATCTTGTATGTAGATGACATACTCTTGGTGGAAATGACATTAGATGCTAGAATCTGTTAAATCTTCATTAAGGAAAAGTTTCTCAATGAAAGATTTAGGAGATGCAGCATATATCTTGGGAATAAGGATCTATAGAGATAGATCTAAAAGGCTAATTGGATTAAGCCAAGAAATGTACATAGACAAAGTGTTGAATCGGTTCAACATGCAAAATTCAAGAGAGGATTCTTGCCCATGGTGCATGGCATTAATCTTAGCAAGAATCGGTGTCCTCGACTCACCGATGAGCGAGACAAAATGAGTGATATTCCATATGCTTCGCCATTGGATCTATCATATACGCCATGATATGTACACGACGGATGTATCATATGCTCTAAGTGTTACGGCGCAGATACCAAGTCGATCCGGTGAATGTCCTTTGGACGGTAGTAAAAACATTCTTAAGTACTTAAGAAGGACTAAGGATGTGTTCCTAGTTTATGGCGGTGATGAAGAGCTCGTCGTAAATGGTTACACCGATGCAAGCTTTCAAACCGACAAAGATGATTATCGTTTGCAATCTGGTTTTGTATTCATTTTGAATGGAGGAGCAAAGTGAGTGGAAAAGTTCCAAGCAAGAAGCGGTTCTTGATTCCACGACAGAGGTGAGTACATTGCGCCACGAAGTCGCAAAAGAAGGTGTTTGGATAAGGAATTTCATTGCTGAATTGGGAATGGTTAGAGTGCCTCGAGCCCAATGGATCTCTATTGTGACAACAATGGAGCCATTGCTCAAGCTAAGGAGCCTAGATCCCATCGAAGTCCAAACACATACTCGAGGCGTTATCATCTTATCCGCAAATTGGTGGATAGAGGAGATGTTAAGATATGCAAAGTTCATACGGATTTAAATGTTCTTCGATCCGTTGACAAAGCCTCTCACACACCAAAGCATGAGGCACACACAAGAGCTATCGGTATTAGATACCTAAAATGATTGACTCTAGTGCAAGTGGGAGATGTTGGAAATATGCCCTAGAGGCAATCATAGAGATGATTATATTTCATTATGTTCATAACATTGGATAATGTGTTATCTTGTTCCTAGAATAATATTGTTAATATTTATTATCAAGTATGTGACTTGGTTGTGAAACTCTATATTTTTGCGATAATTATTCTTACACGATCCCTGGTCGTAAACATATGAGGACACATATGAATAGACTAGCATATGTATTGGTTGATGACTATGTTTCACGAGTCATAGATATGGAGATATCAAACCAATAATATGGACACATGTTAGAGAACATGATGTTGGATAAGACCCATCTTGAGGCACTATTGAGATTGTTATGAATCTATGTGTCATTAGTTGGTCTCAAGCAATGATGATGTATAATCCTTAGACCTGAGATCAGCATGGTTTCCTACATGTGTAAGAGCACTCTTAGGGGTTGCCAAACGCTACACCATGAATCGGGTAGTTATAAAGGTAGCTTTGGGTATGCTCAAACATGAAGAGGAATGTATTTGGTGGGATATGGGATTTGCCCCTCCTAACATAACAGGAGAGATGTCTCTGGGCCCCTCGTTGTGATCGGATAAAGAAAGTGCATGGCCATGCCACTAGTAGTCGAAGTGTTCGACCACATAAGGTTATCTGATACTCGATCGAGAAAGTATTGAACAGTCCATGGATGACACAACATCTCACCTCGAGTTCAACCAGATATCGTGAGGCAAAGGGAGAATACATGAGTAGGTCACTTAGTTTGACCACTCTGATCGGTCGTATGGAGATACAAGCAAGTCGAGGCGGTTGAGCGTAATCACAGAGTGGTCGAAACCAAGTCGTAAGGAGTTACGAGTTGGTCGTGATCAAATACGAACTGGTCGTATAGAGATAGGACCTAGTCGTAAGTGATGAGGACCTGGTCGTATATCATATTGCATTAAGGTTCGTCCGATATAATTTGTGTGTTTAGGAATCGATATGTTACGCTAGGAGCCGCTTCGACTCGTGATCGGAAGCGGTTTCGAATCACAACCGAACTACACATGAACCTCTGGTCACACACTTAACGAGTTGGAACAAACCGACGAATACGATTAAATGGCGTGTCCGGATAGGATCCGCCACGAGCACTATATAAGGAGGTGCATGAGGCTATTGGGAAAGATGCATGAAACACCACGAAACCCTAGCCGCCATCTCCTTGAGAGCTCCACCGTGCGATTTGGTCTTTGCCGCACACCGACGTTCGGTTGTTCCTTCCTGGGCGTGTGGATACCGAGAGGCGCTACTACGATTGTTGCGTTTGAGGGCGATCCACGATCTTGAAGGAACCGCAGAGCGTTCTTTGGAGGAGACGATCGGCTCGCTGGACGTTGGATGATCGACTACGACCGCTTCATCGACGCGCTCTTCGTTGGACCAGACTGCTCCAACCCTTCTTCCGCTGTTCTGCGCGTCTGTTGGTAACGATCTATGATCATCTACTTGCATGGCTTCCTGGTTTGCGTGGTAGAAATTTTTGTTTGTAGCTATCGTAGCCTACCCGTGACCCAACAGTGGTATCAGAGCCATCCTGCGTAGTTTTTGATCTGGATCGATCGCATATACTTGATATGTGGTAGTAGTAGATTGGATCTATTACTGGTCGATTTTGGTAACCTAGATCAGTTCATATAGATGGAACGACCTAGACCCTGGTCGATAAGATCGATCGGTTTCTCGGTGGTAGTAGATGGGTTTACGAGGAGGTATGAGCTATAAGGACCAGATGGTTTATTGCACTTGTCCACGACCAGACTGCATATCACTCCTACCGGTCGGAATTCCGCCATCGGAGTATGCCGCAGTATGTGGTCGTATCAAGGCATTGATCGGATTGGTTCGGAATAGGGCTAATTTGATTAACCCGATGATTTCCAAGGCTCGGATACGTGAATAAGATTCATGTTTCGGAATAGGGCTAATTTGATTAACCCGATGATTTCCAAGGCTCGGATAGCGGGACCGACGTGCTGGGTATTCGTACCGCGCGCTATAGGTAGTGTGTGCTCATGTCATCCGTTAGAATTGGATTCTGTGCATAACTTGTTTTTGCAGGGATTGATGTGAATAGTATGACCCATACTGTTTCATGTATGAGATGCATGTATGCTTGTAATTTTCATGACCTGCGTGTCATATTAATTGCAACCCAAGGCTGTCTATAATTGTATAACGGCCTGCGTGTCGACTTGTGATGCTTCTTTACTCCTTGTGTTTCATTACTAGTGCTATTAGAAATAATGGCTTAGTGAGAGTGCTTGGAGGAGTCCACCACTTGAAGACATGGTGAACAGGATACATGGCGATGGAGATTACCATGAAGAAGGGTCATGCTATATCACAATGCAATTTGATTGTCTGTGAATGCCTTTACATTCCTGTTCATTTATTTCTATGCATGTTATTTTGCTTTAATTGCTTTTAATATGATAGAAGTAAAATTCCCTCACTTAATATTAAGTTAAATTGATGCCCTCCCAAATATGCCGCACATCAAAAGTGATGTATTTTTAATGGTAGGTCTTGCCAAAGCAGAGTGCCATTAACTCTCCTTGACTAGATGGGTTTGTGTCGGACACTTACGCTAGCGGCATTGGTTCAACTTAACAAGGTTATCATAACAGTTGTGGACCTTGGGGCATAAAGGTTGGAGTCTTAGAAGCATAGAGATCTTTGCCCAACAACAAGAGTCATATAGTAGATATGATTAGCAAAGGTTGCTTACCGTTTTCACTAGTCTTCTAGCGGTGAAGCCAAAGCTCACTAGTTGATTAAATGATTATGGATCTTGAATCATTAAATGTCATAAGAGGAATATGGTGTTTAGTGGGAGTATCTTTATTAAATTGTTTAATAGAAGTTACTTTAATGAACATATGTCTTAGTTTTGCATATATTTTTGTTGTAGATCATGGCACCAATCTCTTTGTACCTACATCGCTTTTGCTTTACGTTCGATACTTGAAAAGGAAAAACTTAATGGAACAAATTTTATGGATTGGTCCCGAACTTCGAGAATTGTTCTCGGGCAAGATAAAAGGAACATGTTCTAGAAGAACCAATTCGAAGTGCCTCTGTAAAATCTTTCGCTTTGCTATTAAACCGCCTATAAAAGGGCATGTGATGAGTCCCTTGATGTTAGCTGTCTCATGCTTGCTGCTATGAACTCAGACCTTCAGAAGCAGTTTGAGAACATAGAGGCCTACGATATGATCGTAGCGCTCAAAGGCATGTTTGAGACACAAGCAAGAACTGAGAGATTTGAGATCTCAAAGAACTTGTTTGGATGTAAGCTAGCTGAGGGTGGTTCGGTGAGCCCTCATGTAATCAAAATGGTTGGTTACACACAGAGCTTGGAAAAACTTGGTTTTCCACTTAGCCAAGAATTGGCTACAGATTTGATTCTTGCTTCGCTTCACGAAAGCTATGGCAGTTCATTTTGAACTTCCATATGAGCAGCTTAGACAAGAATCTCACCGAATCGCATATGATGCTTAAGGCAAGAGAGGGCATTAAGAAATGCAACAATCATGTGATGATGGTGCAAAAGAGTACAAGCTTCAAGAAGAAGGCTAAGACTTGGGTCAAGAAAAGGGCAAGGCTAAAGTTTGGATGAGATCCAAACCGAGAAACCTAAACCCAAGACTAAGTCCGCCCGACTCAAGAGAATGAATGCTTTTCTTGCAAAGAACTAGGCCATTGGAAGAGGAACCGCAAGAAATACCGGCCGATCGAGAAAAGGAATGGTGGGACTAAAACTTCCACTAGGTATTAATGTTATAGACATTTTTCTTCTTGACTCTTCCGTTAACTCATGGGTATTTGATCGGATCGGTTGCTCATATATGCAATACGATGCGAGTCTAACAAGAAGTAGGATGATTGCAAGGGCGAGATGGATCTTGGCGTCGGGAATAAAGCAAAGGTTCTTTGCATTAGCCGTCGGGACTATGCCACTACTATTGCCTTCGTGATTTATTATGGAATTGAATAATTGTTATTACGTTCGACCATTAGTAGAAACATTATCTCGCCTCATGTTTGATGGCGAGGGTTATAAATTCATTATAGAGAACAATGGTTGTTCTATATTTTTGAATGAAGTGTTTTATGGCTATGCACCTATTTTGAATGGGTTGTTTATTTTAAATCTTGATGATGCATCGGTCTATAATATTAATGCTAAAAGGCTTCGCCTAATGAAATAAATTCCACTTTTATTTGGCATTGTCGTTTGGGTCACATAAGAGAAACGCATGAAAAAGCTCCATAATGATGGAACTCTAAACTCATTTGATTTAGAATCATTTGAAACATGCGAGTCTTGCACAGTCGGAAAGATGACCAAGACGCCTTTCACCGGTCGTAGTGAAAGGGCGTCCCACCGATTAGCACTCATACATCTTGATGTGTGTGGACCAATAAGTCACGATACTAGAGGTGGTTTTCAGTACTTCATTACTTTCACCGATGACTATAGTAGATATGGTTATATCTACTTAATGAGGCACAAGTCGGAATCCTTTGAAAAGTTCAAGGAGTTCCAGAATGAAGTACAAAATCAACTTGGCAAGACAATCAAATCTTTACGATCTGATCGTGGAGGTGAGTTTTTGAGCCATGAGTTTGGTAATCATTTGAAACAATGTGGAATTGTTCCACAGCTTACACCACCCGGCACTCCACAATGGAATGGGGTGTCCGAGCGGCGTAACAAGACCTTGTTGGACATGGTTCGATCAATGATGAGCCAATCGGATCTGCCATTATATTTTTGGGGTTATGCTCTAGAAACTGCCGCTATCATTTTAAATAAGGTACCATCTAAATCAATAGATAAGACACCATATGAGATGTGGACTGGGAAAAGTCCTAGTTTGTCTTTTCTAAGGATTTGGGGATGTGATGTCTATGTTAAACGTTTGACGTCTGATAAACTCACACCCACATCAGATAAATGCTTCTTTATAGGATATCCTAGGGAAACCAAAGGATATTATTTCTACAACCGGGAAGAGGACAAAGTTTTTGTTGCCCGAAATGGTGTCTTTTTGGAGAAAGAGTTTCTTTCAAAAGGAGTCAGTGGGAGAAAGGTGCAACTCGAAGAAATTCGGGAAACATCTGAAAGTGTTTCAACTCCTATTGAACCTCTACTGGATGAACAAATTGTTGTTGAACCTGTAGACAAGGCACCAGCCCCACGTAGATCTAAAAGGCCGCGTCAATTGCCTACAAGATATGGGCATGACATATTATTATTGAATAATGGTGAGCCTAAGACTTATGAGGAAGCGATGATGGACCCAGACTCTGAGAAATGGCTTGGAGCCATGAAATCCGAAATAGATTCCATGAGAGAAAATTAGGTTTGGAACCTGGTCGATCCACTTGATGGTGTCAAAACCATTGAGTGCAAATGGATCTATAAGAAAAAGATTGATATGGATGGAAATGTTCACATTCATAAGGCTCGACTAGTCGCAAAAGGTTTTCGACAAGTTCAAGGAGTTGACTACGATGAGACTTTCTCACCGATGGCGATGCTTAAATCTGTTCGGATCATTCTAGCAATTCTTTGCATATTTCGACTATGAGATATGGCAAATGGATGTCAAAACAGCTTTCCTTAATGGAAACCTAGATGAGGATGTGTACATGACACAACCTGAAGGTTTTGTCGATCCAAACAATGCTAGTAAAGTATGCAAACTTCAAAAGTCCATTTATGGATTGAAGCAAGCATCTCGGAGTTGGAATATATGTTTTGATGAGGAGATCAAAAGGTTTGGTTTAAATCAAGAACAAAGAAGAACCTTGTGTTTACATGAAGGTTAGTGGGGCGCACTTGTTATTACGATCTTGTATGTAGATGACATACTCTTGGTGGAAATGACATTCCGATGCTAGAATCTGTTAAATCTTCATTAAGGAAAAGTTTCTCAATGAAAGATTTAGGAGATGCAGCATATATCTTGGGAATAAGGATCTATAGAGATAGATCTAAAAGGCTAATTGGATTAAGCCAAGAAATGTACATAGACAAAGTGTTGAATCGGTTCAACATGCAAAATTCCAAGAGAGGATTCTTGCCCATGGTGCATGGCATTAATCTTAGCAAGAATCAGTGTCCTACGACTACTGATGAGCGAGACAAAATGAGTGATATTCCATATGCTTCGGCCATTGGATCTATCATGTACGCCATGATATGTACACGACCAGATGTATCATATGCTCTAAGTGTTACTGAGATACCAAGTCGATCCGGTGAATGTCCTTTGGACGGTAGTAAAAAACATTCTTAAGTACTTAAGAAGGACTAAGGATGTGTTCCTAGTTTATGGCGGTGATGAAGAGCTCGTTGTAAATGGTTACACCGATGCAAGCTTTCAAACCGACAAAGATGATTATCGTTCGCAATGTGGTTTTGTATTCATTTTGAATGGAGGAGCAGTGAGTTGGAAAAGTTCCAAGCAAGAAACGGTTGCTGATTCCACGACAGAGGCTGAGTACATTGCGGCTTCTGAAGCTGCAAAAGAAGGTGTTTGGATAAGGAATTTCATTGCTGAATTGGGAATGGTTCCGAGTGCCTCGAGCCCAATGGATCTCTATTGTGACAACAATGGAGCCATTGCTCAAGCTAAGGAGCCTAGATCCCATCAGAAGTCCAAACACATACTCAGGCGTTATCATCTTATCCGCAAATTGGTGGATAGAGGAGATGTTAAGATATGCAAAGTTCATACGGATTTAAATGTTGCTGATCCGTTGACAAAGCCTCTCACACAGCCAAAGCATGAGGCACACACAAGAGCTATCGGTATTAGATACCTAAAATGATTGACTCTAGTGCAAGTGGGAGACTGTTGGAAATATGCCCTAGAGGCAATCATAGAGATGATTATATTTCATTATGTTCATAACATTGGATAATGTGTTATCTTGTTCCTAGAATAATATTGTTAATATTTATTATCAAGTATGTGACTTGGTTGTGAAACTCTATATTTCTGCGATAATTATTCTTACACGATCCCTGGTCGTAAACATATGAGGACACATATGAATAGACTAGCATATGTATTGGTTGATGACTATGTTTCACGAGTCATAGATATGGAGATATCAAACCAATAATATGGACACATGTTAGAGAACATGATGTTGGATAAGACCCATCTTGAGGCACTATTGAGATTGTTATGAATCTATGTGTCATTAGTTGGTCTCAAGCAATGATGATGTATAATCCTTAGACACTGAGATCGGCATGGTTTCCTACATGTGTAAGAGCACTCTTAGGGGTTGCCAAACGCTACACCGTGAATCGGGTAGTTATAAAGGTAGCTTTCGGGTATGCTCAAACATGGAGAATGAATGTTGGTGGGATATGGGATTTGCCCTCCTAACATAACAGAGAGATGTCTGGGCCCTCGTTGTGATCGGATAAAGAAAGTGCATGGCCATGCCACTAGTAGTCGAAGTGTTCGACCACATAAGGTTATCTGATACTCGATCGAGAAAGTATTGAACAGTCCATGGATGACACAACATCTCACCTAGAGTTCAACCAGATATTGTGAGGCAAAGGGAGAATACATGAGTAGGTCACTTAGTTCGACCAGCTACCGACTGGTCGTATGGAGATACAAGCAAGTCGTAGACTGGTCGAACGTAATCACAGAGTGGTCGAAACCAAATCGTAAGGAGTTACGAGTTGGTCGTGATCAAATCTGAATGGTGGTATAGAGATAGGACCTGGTCGTAAGTGATGAGGACCTGGTCGTATATCATATTGCATTAAGGTTCGTCCGATATAATTTGTGTGTTTTAGGAATCGATATGTTCGCTAGGAGCCGCACGACTCGTGATCGGAAGCGGTTTCCAAATCACAACCAAAGTACACATGAACCTCTGGTCACACACTTAACGAGTTGGAACAAACCAAGACGAATACGATTAAATGGCGTGTCCGGATAGGATCCGTCACGAGCACTATATAAGGAGGTGCATGAGGCTATTGGGAAAGATGCGTGAAACACCACCGAAACCCTAGCCGCCATCTCCTTGAGAGCTCCACCGTGCGATTTGGTGCTGGCACACCGACGTTCGGTTGTTCCTTCCCTGGACGTGTGGATACCATAGAGGCGCTACTACGATTGTTGCGTTTGAGAACGATCCACGATCTTCACAAGGAACCGCAGACGTTGCTGGAGGAGACGATCGGCTCGCTAGACGTTAGACGATCGACTACGACCGCTTCATCGACGCGCTCTTCGTTGGACCAGACTGCTCCAACCCTTCTTCCGCTGTTCTGCGCGTCTGTTGGTAACGATCTATGATCATCTACTTGCGTGGCTTCCTGGTTTGCGTGGTAGAAATTTTTGTTTGTGGCTATCGTAGCCTACCCGTGACCCAACACACGGCCCACGTCCTCGATCTCGCGAGGGCGCGTGCGCGTTTTCACCAAGGTCTTGGGCCGTCCGATTAAGATCTACGGCCACGACCTCCGCCCCGTTCGCACGCGCAAGATCCAAACTCACAGTGATGCCGCAGGTTGTGAGCCGTTGGATCCAGGATCCACGGCCCACATCCTCGATCTCCTGTGGGCACGTGCGCGTTTCCACTGGGAGGTCTTGGGCCGTCTGATTGAGGATCAACGGCTCATGTCCTCCCGCTTCGTTATGGTTTTTAGGAATTCCCGAAGGACTTACTTGTGAACTGAAAAAGGTAATAAACTTCAAAATTGCATAACTATTTCATTTTTAATCCAAATGAGTTGATTCAAATTTCTGCTGTTTTGGTTTGAGCTGAGATTTAATCTAGAAATGGTTGTGAGCTCAGTTTGGCTCCAGAAAATGGATTTGTTAAATTGGTTTCAAGACTAACTTTAAATGTTACATTAAAAATTCATTTAAATTGTAAAATGCATAAGTAATTCACTATAAATCATTTTTGAGTGAATCCAACTTTGTTGGCTTCCTCTGTTAATGCACTAAATGGTAGAATAAGATTTAGGCATGTCACTATTTTCAAAAGATTTGTGGGTGCATTTTAGTTGTGCTCATTTTCATGTCTTTGAAAAATTATAGAAAGTGCATAATAGCTCCAAATGAGATGAATCTAATTGGGTTGTTCATCTTATGAGGTGCTTGTTTTACTTTAAAAATTTCAGTTGCACCACCTTTCTAGAAATTTTTGCTAAACAATTTAATTGTGTGAATAGTAGTAGTTTTCATTTTATAGGCTGAGCAGAATTGTTTTGCTCATATCTTTTGCATTGAGAATCCAAATCAATTGGTTCTTGTTGCTAAATTCTCTAAAAATCATCCTCTTGCTGCTGTAAAAATTTCAGAGCATTTGGAGCCTGTTTGCTGTGGCGTCTTTTCAGTTTTCATCGTTCTTATCGATTCTTTTCGCCTTTTCGATTAGGTGTCGACGAGTGTGTTGATCCCGTGAGCGATACTCTGCAGCAAACTGAGCATAACCAGCAAGGCAAGCAGTTTGATCATATCCATATTGTCCTATTACTTTAAAGTCTATTATGTTGTTTAACTTGTATGTATGCATTGCTATTTTGTTGTAAATGATATCGTTAGTGATCCTATAGATGCATATTCTATAGGCAAATGTCCATTCTCTTCTAGTAAGCCTAGGATTATCTTGCTGTGATGTAGAGTTCGATGGATGGACTCTTATCACTTAGTAGTTTGCGTTGATGATGCTTAGAAATGCTTAGATAACGGTAGAAAGGGGCGGTTGTCGACATTATGTCGATGACCTTGATCACACTAAAATTATTATTCCATTATGACCCTCTTGTGCTTTGTTACTTTGTAAACAAATAAAATGAAAATGAAAACAAAATTGTTTCATGACTTGGGCACAATGGATGTTGGTGTGATTGTTGGGTTTGAAAGGAATGGTGCCTAAGTCCCCAAGGACCGAGTTACTTGTGTCACTAAGCCAAGCGCTTATGCGTGCTAACCACACGAGGGGGATATGGGACCTCTCTTGACTAAGTACTTTGGGGGGTGTTAATTATTGAGTCGATGGTGGTAAAAATGTTTTTGTAGGGATTGGGAGCACCCGCAGTTGCTTAGGCTGGGCCGGTGTATCCTACCCTCCGGGTTGTCACGACTCGTAATTATTATCATCCATTGGAAATGTCTCGTAGGATTTAGCCGTGCCGGCATACCAAAGGAAGTGTGCTAAATCTAGTGGCAAAAAGACGGTCTGACGTGTGGGTACATTGGTACACCCCTGTAGGGTTAAAACTATTTGAATAGCCTCGTCCTAGGTTATGGACATGCTTGGTAAGGTCGTGCAAGAACTAGACTACAACCTTTAATTAAAACTTGACATGGGTGGTATGAATGGGTAATTCATACTATTGTTGTGGTGGCTATTGGGTTAGTCACTTCCAGGATTGTTGTTGTCATCTATCTATTGTTATTATTGTTCCTTGTCTCGTTGTTACTTGCAAATTAAAAATGAATTGCAAAACTGCTTTGAATCTATTTAAATATTACAAATGAAAACTGCCTTATGCTAAAATGAGCGTAAATCCTTCCACTTAAATAAAGCTTGCAAGTAGCTAACTATAGTTCTGTTATACTACACGTCAGTCTTGCGAGTACATATTTTTGTACTCATTTGCTTTGCTTAATAACTTTGTTGTAGAGGAGGTAGAGCCCAAAGAGCTTTACTTTTGTGAGATGTGCTGCGGTTGGGAAGACTAGCTAGGCGGCCCGGTCGGTTACCTTGTGGGCTAAGGCACACCTCTTGGCCTTCTTTTGTTTATCGCCATCTTATGGCTTTTGCTTCTACTGTGTTATCTTTCCTAGTTGTTATTTGGCCGGTCGGCCCCTTTTGTAATAACTCTCTCTATATTAGGTAGGTCGTTGCTTTATTCTAGTTCGTGCTTTGGTTTTATGTCTTGTATGATATTGATGCATGATTTTGTAAAGGGGTATGTATACTGCATTTCTGGGAAGTATACATATCTCGAAGACACGGGTTATTTTGTTTGTGATGTTAGGGTCAATGGATGACTAAACATTACAAGCTAAATAAACCGGGGGTCCTCACAGCTGCCACCGATCCAACCGACACAGGTAGCCCCCCTCGCGACACCACCTCGGACTACTCGTGTCGGTCGGCCAGTCATCCCGCCTGATCCTCTGACATACTCGGACCATCGCAGGGCGAGGCCAGGGGCGACACGTGGAGTGTGCCCCAAGAGGGGCCACCAGTAGATATTTGGTCGTCTAAATATCAGTCATGCCATGTAAATATTAATATGTGTACAACTATTATTATGCTAGTCTCGTGTTTCCATATCTCTTTTTTTGCATGTTTGTTCGGTTCCACAATCTATGCACGTACATCACAACATCTATGTTAGGGTTTTAGGTTCAGGGTTTAGGGTTAGGGTTAGGGTTCAGGCTTAGGGTTAGGGTTCAGGCTTAGGGTTTAGGCTTTTCAGAACGATTGGACAACCCTGACCCTCGCTAGGTTTTCAGATCGACGTGACAACACTCTACATCTTTCTTTGCATAGTCATGTCTTTTCGTTCTGAAAAGCTGGCGAGGCGGTCAGGGTAGTCACTATGCAAAGCTGCTCCGTGTGGTCTTGTCACTGTGCCCCACGCTCCAGAAGGACCACTCGATAAGATAGTACTTTGCAAAGCAAGACCGGACTCTGCATGAAATTAACCACACCATGCCAACCATGGGGCTTATAAAAGGGGGTTGAACTAAACCCAACACTACACAACACTACACAATAAATACCCAGCTATGGACTCTTTAGCAAACTTCTACGCGAGGATGTTGCAGAAGCGCAAGGGGCTTGCACTGAAGAGGAAACGTCTAAAATACCCAGATTTTTCAATGAAAGATGCTCTAGTACCACCACGTTTTCCAATCCCGTAGTGTGTGTGTCGCGAGCCGGCAGAGATCATTCAGTCCACACACCCAGACATCACCTCCTAGGCGTACTACATGTGCGGGCACCACCTCGTAAGTGTTTCTTTCGCGCGCATCGATTTTCCTCTCCCAACGTTGAATTCCTTAAATTTTTAACTTCATCCCCACGTAATGGCAGCCCGATATACGCTACCACTTCTTCCAGTGGATCGACAGCCTGGAGATGTACGACAGGGCATTCATCCAGCAGAAATACAAGCTCAACTACTCGGTGCGGGCCGAGAACTTCGTGCGGTGGAAACCTTACGTACCGGACCCTATTGAGGAGGCACCGAAAGAGCCCAGTACTTGCCCGAACATGGACAACTTTGACATACCAGCCCGACGTGGACAGTCCCACGACAAGGGCAAGGAAAAACTCATCTTGGTGAGCGCGCCGCCACAGCAGATCGGTAGCAGGCGTAATCCGTATCGACGACGTGAGTTATGAAAAATTTACATCCTTGTTACGATTTTCACTATACGGTGCACTTACATCATGGAATCGCAGGACATGGACGACTTCAACATACCAGCCCGACATGGACAGTCCTACGACAAGGGCAAGGGAAAGGCTTATGCAGCTGAGCCCGTCTGCCACAGCGTTTCTGGTCGCCCGAGCATAATCCGTATCGACGACGTGAGTTATGAAGAATTTACATCCTTCTTATGATTTTCACTATACGGTGCACTTACATCATGAAATCGCAGGACATGGACGACTTCGACAGACCAGCCTGACGTGGAGGGTATGGCAACAAGGGGAAGGGGAAGGCTCCTTCGACCGAGACCGGCCGACGTCGTTAAATAGGACACTCTTTGTCAAATTATCAGTTTGTCGTGCATGATCTATATTGTACGGCATGTCATTCTGTAGTAGTCCCCCGTCCTACCCGCCATGTTTTTTACTATCCCCTAAAGGCATGTATACTTACATGGTTCGGATGCTTGTGTCGCAGTGTACCGTAATATTAGCGAGGATGACTAAAGCAATTAGGCGAACCATCATGCCATGTGACTACGTGTAACGTGCTTCTGTCCGCGGACTCTAATGTAGTTCTGGTTCCGTGTCTCCGCTAAGCCATCAAAGCTAGCCTATATTGCAAGTATGCCTCTTCTACTAGAATCCCAGAAAGAACCATTCGCACCGACATCGAATCCTCCATGTTTTGGGGCATCTTCATAATCACAACGAGCTTTCTCAGCCCGTTGTGAGTTTGCTTGGACGACATCCTCAAGGTTATACCTCGTCTAATATGCTTATCAATCATCCTTTCTCTGAACGAATAAAATTATACAAAAATTACAGAAGCAACAACACTATGACGGAAGGCTTATCAATCATCCTTTCTCTGAACGAATACCACTTACCTTTTTACTTACAACTCATCACAGATCGACTGGACAACCTTGACCCTTGCCAAGTTTTCAGATCGACGTGATAACACTCTACGTCTTTCTTTACAGAGTCATGTCTTTTCATTCTGAAAAGCTGGCGAAGCGGTCAGGGTTGTCACTACACAAAGTTGTCCTGTCTTGTCTTGTCACTACGCAAGGCTGTCTCCTTTGGCCTTGTCACTGCGCAAAGCTGCACCGTGTGGTCTTGTCACTACGCAAAGCTGCACCGTGTGGTCTTCTCACTGCGCAAAAGCTGCTTCGTCCGGTGTTGTCACTGCGCAAGGCTGTCTCCTTTGGTCTTATCACTGCGCAAAGCTACACTGTGTGGTCTTATCACTGTGCCAAAATTGCCCCGTCCTATCTTGTTACTGCGCAAGGCTGTCTCTTTTGGTGTTGTCACTCCGCAAAGCTGCCCCGTTTGGTCTTATCTCTGCGCAAAGCAGACAACCTCGTCAGGTCTTGTCGTCTACAACCTAACACATTGCCCCGTCAAGTCTTGGCCTCCCCCCGCGGGCTATAAAATGTGTGCTCCATGCTCCGGAAGGACCACTCGATCCTTCAAACTGTAGGAAGAAGAACCTTCTCCGTCATACACTAACATACCGTGGTAGACGCCCAGGGACCAGTCCAACCGGGGTCACCGAAGCAAGACCTTCTCCAGGAAAGGAGGGAGGACTTCATCCCTAACTACTGGTTGATGCCGAACAAGCGTGCTCAACCTAAGTGGACGAAATGCGGACACGGGGAGGATGCTATCGTGCAGGTCATAGACGGCCCTTTCGATGGTGGACAGCGTTTCTTTCGATGCCCATACTCTGGGGTAAATAGTTTTATTCATGTTACTGCTAATACATCCTCCATACTAACCGTCCCTTGCAGCAGATGGCGAAATGCAACTTTACCCGCTGGATCGATCCTCCCCATGAACGACATGTTGCGATGCATGTGGATATATTGTGGAACCGAATATTTGATTTGGAGGCGCAAATTGATGATCTTAAAGAGCAAAATGATGACCTCCGCCAACAGATGCAGCACGAGAGGGGCAACGAAGAGGTCGTGAACATAGGAAGTTCCTATGATCCCACATGCTGCTGCGCCAACCCTAGCTGCATATGTGCGTGCCACTACAACGACGGTCAGCCACGTCCGAGGTGCCCAACTGGAGAACACTCTATGTGGGTAGCGCGAGGCACCTTTCCGTACTAGTTCCCAGAAGGTCTTATTTATTTCCATTCAAAAAAGGCGCATATGTATCGTAGAAGTACTTCGGTTTGTTGCATCGTGTATGATGCTGTTTGTTACGCACGTAACCAAACCCTATGCGCTGTGTTATTCCCAGCTTCGTTATAAAGTGTTTTTAAATTCGCAACTTCAAATCTCCTCGTCTTTTCGCATTCCATTCTTCCATGTTATTCGCATCATCGTAATATCACTTAGCTTCCTACTTACAAATCATTAATACCTCAATCGTCCTCATAAAATTCTACAAAAATTCACTGCGCTAGAACAACATACGATGATCATAAAATGTTATTGCGAGACTAATAGATTTTGTACCGTTAAAAATTTATGAAAATCACAAGTACGTAAAGTAGACTTACAAATTAGGGTAGGAAGAGTAGGGTGAGAGGAATCTGTCACCAGTTCAACTAGCGACAGGAGCCTATCGCCAGTTGAACTGGCGACAGGTAGTTGGACCGGCAACAGGTGCGGTCAGGGTCCCTATCGCCAGTTGAATTGGCGATAGGTTCCTGTCGCCAATTCAACTGGCGACAGGGACTCATTTTTGTAATTTTTTGGGGCGACTCTATATTTTTGTAATTTTCTTTTTTAAAAAATATTATTTAAAAAAATTTGGCTTTAATTTGGAAGGCTTTTGTTCTTTGGGCGTGATCTCGAAGCAAAACTTGAGGGTTTTTCGCGACGGCTCGGGACGTGATGACTAGCTATTGGTGGTTTATCTCTCACGTACATGAGCATCGCCAGATGGCGAGGTGCTAGCAATGGCGATCAAAAGGGCGCTGGTGGTTTTCTCACGTGAGATTTAGTGTTTGGCGACGTGAGGATTAAATTTGGCGGCGAGAGGAATTTGGTCAAGCGCTTGTGGTTGGATGTTTCGGTACGAAAAATCTTCCACAATCATTCACCCCCCTGATTATCATTAACGATCCTACAACTGGTATCAGAGCTAGGTTGCAATAGCATCAGATCGAGATCGTTTTTTAGGTAAGCCACCGTTTTTCCACGGGTCAGATTATGTGGATATCATAGGGATATGTGCACGATCTTAGGATGACGTTACAATTGGCAATGTCGTTAAAGGTTTGTCGAATCACGAGTTTTCGTCGAAGTTTGGAATGTTCTTGCTGATCATCGACCAGTCGTGGCGATGAGTGTTGGGTTAGGTCAAGTTCATGGGTTTCATGGCATATGTGTTGCATGATGCATGTTTTGACTAACATGGGTCAAGTTGTGAAGAATTTGTTCCTGGAATCGATTTCTTTGTCTATTGTTGTGCAGGTTGCTTTGAGGTCAATGACGGTCAACGGCGAGAATGATCGGGATTAAGCTTGGAGAGCTGAGGTCCAGAACAATCGGGGATGCCGAGTGAAGTCAATAGAGTCAAGCATGGCACAAAAGGGACAAAGGTGACCGAACAGGCAGTTCGGTGCGACGGGTTCGATCAAGCGGTGCGGGGGTCGGTTCAAGTGCCATGGTGGTTTCGGTGGGAGCCGGATGCGAGAGACTTGCCGACATGATGAGAGCCGTTGGATCAACCTACATGTGGCGAAGCATGGAAGTGCTTCACGCAGTTGGGACTCAGTCTTTGCAAAAAGATCGAGAAGGGGTATTTTGGTAATTTTACCAAATACCTCCTTGGTGACCTTTTGCCAACCCTCGGTGCAAGACGTGCGTGGAGAAGTGGATTAGGTCAAGAGGAGATAAAGACGGTGATTTAAAATACGTGCGTATGTAACCCGTTTGTGTTGGGCCTTAACGGGAGCCCATTAGGGTTCAATCTTCTAGAAGGTCTAAGCCTTCACTATAAATAGAGGAGGGAGGTGGCTGCACCTCTCTCAACCCTTTCATTGTGTTTGAAACCCTAGTTTGCTTAGGGAGAGGATTAGTGGAGGTTAGGGTTCTAGAGAGTTAGATTTGATTTCGTGCTCATGTATTGAGTCTTTGTCCTCCATTGATGGAGTGGCTATAAACCAATACCATATCAAATCAATCTAAAGAAAGTTCTCTCAAAGATGAGTTCATTTGCTTTCTTTCTCTCTATTTGGTGATTTAGGGTCTCTCTTTGATTCTCAAGTCTTTGCTTGGTTTCTTCTCTTGATCTAGCTTGCTGTGACATGTGAGAACATATCTAAGATCATCTTGATCATCATTCACCCACGAGCAAGTCTCTAGATCATGTTTTCATTTTGACTCAGTTTTTGAACCACCTTCGTTCAAACTGAAAAATATAGGAACTTTGGCATGGATCTCTGCGATCTTGGATTGGAATAGGTTCCTAATATCTTTAAGAAGGTGTGGTTCAAATTTCGTGGAGTTTGGCCTTACGGATCAAAAGTTAGACCAATTTTTGTTTTACATTTTCGGGATGTCTACAGTAGAATCGGTAATACCGCCCATGAACAAAGGTATTACCAATAATTGGTAATACCGCCCATAGACAGAGGTATTAACGATTTCCCTGATTTCTTCAGCACTTCCTTGGTTTTGTGTGCTGAGCTTTGGGGGTTAGGAGTGGATTCAATACAAGGCTTCCTCTGTGCTTATTCATTGATTTTCATAGCTCTCATAGCTATTGAAGTGATTTACAAGTTGAATCTATTCAAAGTGAAAAAGAATTTGAGCTCCTATTCAACCCCCCCCCCTCTAGTCGCCTATTTCGGTTCAATAGATTATATATATTAGAAAACGCGCATGGAGGTTTTTCTACAAACACAAGGTAATGCTCTTTGGCAAAAAGTTGAAAGTCCATAAGAAGTGCCTGCTGTTATTATTGCTGATAATACTACTGATGTTGAAGCTAATGCTAAGGCTAGAAATATATTGTTGCAAGGTCTAGGTAGAAACGAGTTTGTCAGAATTGCTAATATTAAATCTACTAATAAAATTTGGACTACTCTAGCTGATTATCATGAAGGTTCTAAGCCTATTAAAGGTGTTCGTCAGAACTAATTCAAAAAGGAGTATTCTAAATTTGAGATGAAACTAGGAGAATCAGTAGATGCGCTTTTTGATCGCTTCAATAAAATTGTTAGTGATCTGCAATCTGTTGATGTCACATACTCTGATTTTGACAATGCTCGTCAAATTTTAAATGCTTTGAATGTGACTGTCTGGAATGTGTTAGTCACAACTATTAATAATTCTGTTAACATGGAAACACTCACTTTGAATGATCTTTATTCTAAGATGAAAACACATGAGATTGATATTTTGGCCAGGGTAAATAAGTCTAATTCTTTGGGTTTAGTGACTAACCAAACTAGCAGTTCTTCTAGTTCCTCTATTGTTTCCTTGTCTGCACTGTGTTCTATTTCAGATGAACAGTTAGAGGAGATTCCAGAAGAGCAGCTTGTACTCATCTCTAACAAAGTGACCAAAGCAATTAACAACATCAGAACAAGGCGGAGAGGAGGTCCAATCAGATGCTATGAGTGTGGTGAGCTAAACCACATCAAGACAAATTTCCCTAAACTGAGAGGCAAGGAGGTCAAGGATGACAATGCACAAATTTGTCGCTCTCAATTCAAGATTAACCCAAGCAGGAAGCGCAATTATCGTAGGGTGGTCAACAAAATAATTTCAGCACTTGATGAGATTGATTTGAGTGATGATGATTCTGGAAGCGACGATGAGGACAATGGTAAGAAGGCAAAGGAGGTGGACTTCATAGGGATGTGTTTTATGGCAAGCAGTGAGGAGCTTAACAATGATGATCTCCATAGTGATCCTGATGATTTAAAACCTTCTTATACAGATTTATCTCGTGCTGTGCTTAGGTTGACAGATGAGCTTAAAAAGTATAAAAAGAAAATAAAAAAACATGATCTTGTTGTTGAGAGCTTAAATTCTGAAATTGATAGACTTAGAGTTTCTATCCCTAATGATGAATCTTGTGAGTCTTGTCAAGTTTTACACTCTGAGTTGGAGACTGCTAGAGCAATTAATGCATCAACCTTGGTTCAACTTAAGGATGTAACTGCTAAACTTGATGAACTAAGATTGGCACATGATTATTGTGATGAAAAGTTAAAACTTGCAAATGATGAAATTGAAAAGCTCAAGTTTAGTTCTCTTACATGTTTAGAGTCAAGTATTTTAAATGCTCAATCTAAAGCTTGCTCTAATTGTCAATTGCTAGAAGCTAGATTTAATTCTTCTCAGGAATCTATTAAACAAATGGTTTATCATGAGACACTTTCTTGCACTAATTGTCCTAAGCATAGCACAAAAATAGAAGCACTGACGACAACTTAATGATTTTATTGAAAAAGATAGATTGATTCAGTCGAGTGTTTCTAAGAATGTTGTGAATGAACCAGTTAAATGCACAACTTGTCCTACTTTATCTAAAGAAAATGAGTACCTTAAGGACACTTTAGAAAGATTTTCTATTGGCAAGAAAATTTTGAATATGATTATAGACAAATCAAAAGTGAGTGTTAAAAATCATGGTCTAGGATTTAATTTTGTTGAGCATGCCAAGAATAATCCTCCTAAGATTGTTAAGCCTCTTGAACATGGAATATTTGAAGTAGAATATGAACCAAAACAAATTGTGTTTAAATCCGCTGGTTGTGTGCAAAGCTCTTCTGCTAATGTTGTAGGTGCTTGCTCATCATCTCAAAGGAATTCTAATTATGTTAGATTTCATTGCACCTATTGTGGTAGAGATGGGCACTTGCATGAATATTGCTTTAGGCGTGTTAAGAAAAAGAAAAAAAAGAAAGATTGAATGCCTTAAGACAAAAACGTGCAACCTCTTTTGTTGTCCCTAGAACTAATTCAAAAGCTAGGTTTTTAGAGGGCTTTCATGATGGCTTTAAATCTGCTTCACGTACTGGTTTGGTTTTTAATTCACATAATTCGCGTTTTGATCGTGCATGCACACGTGGTTCTAGTTCTAGTTTTGTTGCTGTTCCTCCATATCGTGTATCTCAGTACTGGATTCCTAGATCTTATTTGCAAAGTGAGTTGGGTGTGTTGCATCCTATGGGTTTATTCTGAGGGGGAGCTTGTTGTTTAAAATTTCAGAAGCTTTGCTTATTATACTTGTCAAACAATCATCAAGTCCAAGCCATTGAAATCAAATGAGGTGTAGAGCTCTCGTTATCATATTTACTCATGTGATGTGTAGACTTGCCACATTTAAACTAAAGCATGACATGGCGGAATACTTTGACTAAGATTTATTATAGTTAGTACTTTGCGATGTTCATTTAAAAGGATTAGCTTGATTGTGAATCTTATTTTAAATCTTGGATATGAAGCTCGTTTGTTTCTTATTGCAATATTTTTATGTTCACTCAATTTGGCATGTTACAAGAAAAATGAGAAAGAGACAATTGAAAAGATGTATGCTTCAAGCATGCCATACATATATCTATGTATGTGTGTGTGTGTGTGTGTGTGTGTATGAAAAGTGCTCAAATGAAAAGAAGTATGCTTCAAGCATGCCATCATTGAAAAGAAGTGTGCTACAAGCATGCCACCATTGAAAATAAGTATGCTACAAGCATGCCACATACTTAAGAATTGAAAGTGGAGCAATAGGTTGTTACATGAGACTGCTAGCTCATCTAGCTTTAAAACTTGCTTCACTTTTAGGCTTTAACTTTTTATTGTGATATCTCATTGTGCTCTTTATAATCGGTTTGATCATTGTTGAGATGCTTGTCATTAATTTAAATTATTTAATCATTCTAAAGACTTGTTTTGTCATTGCTATATGGTATATGACTTGATATGATCTAGATAGCTCTACTAAAAAAGATGGCTTGGTTAATTTACTAAATCAATGCGAAGTGATTTGGATAATCTACAATGCTTCTTGATTTTTACTCTCCTTGCTCCTTTGTTTTAGAATTATTCTTTCTCTGAAGTTCTTGATGATTACATTGCCAAAGGGAGAGAAAATAGGAGAAATTTTTTAAAAAAATTGGCGATTTTTTGCTTCCCTTGTGTTGAGGGAGAGTTTTTCAGCTCCTTGTGTTGAGGGGGAGTTTTTCACTGTGGTTTTGAAGTGTTTACTTTGCAACTTTGAAACTTTCTTTTCGCAAATAAAATTCAATTCTTAATTTTGAAGTATTGTCAATGTATTCATCAAGGGGGAGATTGTTAGACCATGTGGCTAGGTCTAGTTTATTTTAGTTGATGAATAATTGACAATGTTATTTACTCATGTTATTCGAGATGTGTGGCGCGTGTATGGACTTATGTCGGTCAAGTTGGGAAGAACTTGTGACGGAAAAAGATGGTGTTTTGGTCTTTGCATGTGCAGGGTAATTCGGAGGCGATCGTGATCTACGGCGGTGACCGGAAGATGGCTTGGTGCGAAGTCATGGTCCAGATGGTTGAGGATGCTAGAGGAGACGGTCGAGCTCGAGTTGGGGCGCGTGGAGATCAAAGATGGATGATGCGTGTTGGAGCTATGGAGGTGCGGTCCAGAGGCTACAACACATGATAATTTTGGGGTGTCCAAAATTAGCTTTGTAATCTGGTGTAAAAGCCCACGTATTAGGCCCTAGGACTAGTGGGCCGTACGTGAGTGATTAGGATTTGGATGTTGTACGGGTATAAAAAGGATTAAGAGTTCGGCTGTGCGAGTTGCCAAATAGATCTTGAAAAATAGAGTAGCGGCGGCTGCATGTTCTGGTGTTGGCAGCTGTAGCGACCAAAAACAGAATTCTGTGTGCGTGAGTTTTTGGGTGGCTGCGGCTTTTGAAGAAAATCAGTTGTTGGCAGCGGCTCCTTGTGCCATGTGCTTTTTTTTTTAGAATACCTAGGAGGAACTAGGTATTTTTCTCATTTAGAAGATTTTTTTTTGGAAAATTTTTCCCTCCGGAACTGACCGTGGGGCGCCTGCGTGAGCCCTAACTCCCCATCTTGCCAAGTGAGCTACGCTCACTTCTGATTGATGTGTTTTTTGGCTGTGATGTGAAAGAGGAATTGGTGTTGGTGGTTGGAAGCCATTAAGGGCTTTCGGCTGGAAGGCTTTTGGTTGCTGCGGCGTGATCTCCAGAAGCAAAACTTCGAGGGTTTTCTAGCGGCGGCTCCAGGATGTGATGGCTAGCTACCGGCTGGTTTATCTCTCACGTACATGAGCATCAGCAGTAGGCGAGGTGCTAACAGCGGCAGTCAAAAGGGCGTCTGGCTGGTTTTCTCACGTGAGATTTAGTGCTGGCGACGTGAGGGGATTATGGGCTGGCGGCAGCAGGAATTTGGTCAAGCGCTTGTGGCTGGAAGATTCGGTACAAAAAATCTTCCACAACCATTCACCCCTTTTGATTGTCATTAATGATCCTACAGATTGCATCTACAAGTATGCCTTAAAGTTCCATGTTTATTTAATTATGCTGATTAAAACAAATATACTGCACTTCCATGTTGCCCACTAAGTCTTATCTTCATGCAAATGTTGATAAGCATACATATTTAGATGTGGGCTCTTGAACTGAACTCTTGAACTTTGACATCACAGAGCTTGCATACACAACAAGAGTGACAGAGAAATGTGATGTCTATAGCTTTGGAGTGCTGATTCTTGAGGTATTTGTGGGATCTCATCCAGGCGATTTTCTTTCATCCTCCTCACCCATGATGAAGACAAGTATACTAATCAAGGATATGTTGGACGCTCGGCTCCCACTTCCGGAAGCTGTAATTGAAAGTGAAATATCTAAAATAATCATGGTTGCTCTTAAATGCTTAGAAACGATTCCATTGTGTCGTCGAACAATGTTATCAGTGACTCAAGAGTTTTCTAAGGTTAAAGGACTCACCAATCTTGATTATCTGCATGGCGAAATAGTCATTCCTTCCCAGTGCCCCTGAACGTACCCAGAACATAACTGTTTCTTCGACTGTATTTTATCATTGTCAGAAAGGTTCTCTTCACTTTAGCTTGTACTATAGATGTACAAATTGTATAAGACACTGTTATGCTTCCATTGATCATAAGGCATTGCAATTTAAGACTCTGAGGCAATGCTGTCTTAATTAATCTGGTCATACTTTTAGCCCTTAAAGATGGAGAAAACAATTACCGACTTGGTATTTAATTTTAGATGTTTCTCCATGCACGTCTGAAGTGACTTATAGGTACTTGTGGCACCAGAGATGCTATTGCCTATTGGCACCAAAGAGACATTCGTAGAGGTAAATTAATGACAAACCATTTCTGTTCGAAAAATAGGGACAACGAGACACGAATTTTTACATGAAAAACCCTTGTAGGAAAAAACCACGGACGTCAACCGGCGATGATCACTATATGAAGAGCGATTACAAAACGCGGGAGATTACAATGAGGCATCACTCTCCCGTGCGGCTTACAAGAGGAATATAAAGGGGTAAAAGGACTTAGAGTCCAAGTAGAAAACTAATCCACTAATATGGCATATTCCAGATACTTCTATATTAGAAATTCGATCACATACGGATCCAAATATTAACAATCTCCACCTTGAGACGAATTTCTCTTGTAGCAAAATAAAGAATCATCAATCACCAAATGATTCCCCAATAAGATAAAAATCACCGTGCGCCAACTAGCCACTAGGACTAAACTGTAATACCAACTAAGCTTGAGCAAAGCTCAAACTTAGTAACAGGAACTGGCTTTGTCATCATATCAACTGGATTATCATGAATACTTATCTTGCACACTTTGACATCACCTTGAGCAATAACATTTCGAATAAAGTGATATCTCACATCAATGTGCTTTGTTCTCTCGTGGAACATCTGATCCTTTGTAAGGCATATAGCACTCTGACTATCACAAAATATAGTAGTGCAAGAATTATCTCCACAAAGCTCAGTGTACAAACCTCTCAACCAAATAGCTTCTTTACAAGCTTCAGAAATAGCCATATATTCTGCTTCAGTGGTTGATAAGGCAACAGTAACTTGCAAACTTGCCTTCCAACTAACAGTACAACCACCAATGGTGAAAACATAACATGTTAGAGACCTCCTTTTGTCTAAATCACCAGCATAATCAGAGTCAACATAACCAACAAGTTCATCTCTAGAATTCCCAAACTACAAACAAGCATTAGAAGTGCCACGCAAATATCTGAAAATCCACTGAACTGCTTTCCAATGCTCTTTTCCAGGATTAGCCATGTATCTACTGACAACACTCAATGCATGAGATAAATCAAGACAAGAACAAACCATGGCATACATAAGAGAACCAACTGCACTAGAATATGAAACTCTAGACATGTACTCAATATCATAATTTGACTCAGGACATAAGGCTGAAGATAATCTGAAATGCGAAGCTAATGGAGTACTCACTAGTTTTGCATCATGCATATTAAAACGACGAAGAACCTTCTCAATATAACCTTTTTGACTAAGGTATAACTTGCCAGATTTTCTCTCTCTAATAATCTCCATGCCAAGAATTTTCTTTGCTGCACCTAAGTCCTTCATCTCAAATTCATTACTCAATTGTGCTTTCAGTTTTGCTAGTTCTGACTTATCTTTTGCAGCAATCAACATATCATCAACATAGAGAAGTAAATAAATAGCTGAACCATTAGAAGTCTTTAAATAAACACAACTATCATAATCAGACCGCTTAAAGTCATGAGAGAGCATAAAGGAGTCAAATCTCTTGTACCATTGCCTAGGAGATTGCTTTAAACCATAAAGAGATTTCTTTAATCTACAAACAAGGTGTTTTTTTCTAGGAGTAACAAAACCCTTAGGTTGGTCCATATAAATGTCTTCTTCCAACTCTCCATGTAAGAATGCAGTTTTAACATCTAATTGCTCAAGTTCATAATCATGTATGGCAACAATACTGAGTAAAGTGCAAATAGAACTATGCTTCACAACTGGAGAAAAGACATCATTAAAATCAATACCTGGAATCTGACTATAACCTTTAGCAACCAATCTTGCTTTATACCTTGCTGGTTAAGTAGAAGAAATACCTTCCTTTCTTTTGAAAATCCAGTTGCAATGAACATGCTTCTTCTCCTTTGGCAATTTCACTAATTCCCAAGTGCCATTCTTTTCAAGTGACTCCATTTCATCATGCATGGCAGTTATCCACTTATTACAATCAGTGGCGTTAATAGCCTCAGAGTATGATGAAGGTTCTGAATTACCTTCAATTTCTTCTGCCACACTCAAAGCATAAGCAACAATATTAGCTTCTTCAATCAACCTCTTGGGTGGATTAATCTCCCTCCTAGGCCTATCAACTACAATAGACCATTGTGGTGGCTGCTCAACAATAGGAGTATCATCAACAATAGGTGCATCATGAACAACAATATTTTTCTTATCTGATGTGTCATTTGAACCAAAAAAATGGTCTACCTGAACACTTGAATTCTGCTCACTCTCAACACGAATATTAGTGGGCAGTTTATCATAAGCATAGCAGATTCATTAAAGACAACGTTTCTGCTAATCACAACCTTCCTTGTTTCAGGATTCCACAACTTATATCCTTTAACAGTAGACTTATAACCAAGAAAGATGCACTTAACAGCTCTAGGCTCTAATTTTCCATTATCAACATAAGCATAAGCAGTACAGCCAAAAACCCTCAATTCTGAATAATTTGCTAGGGAACCAGACCATACCTCAATTGGAGTCTTCTTTTCAATTGCAAGAGAGGGTGACCGATTAATAAGGTAGCAAGCAATGGAAGCGGCTTCAGCCCAAAAACGTCTATGCAAACCTGCATTTGACAACATGCAACGGGCCTTGCAAATGATGGTCCTGTTTATACGCTCAGCTACACCGTTTTGTTGAGGAGTACCAGGAACGGTGTAGTGCCTAACAATGCCTTCAGTCTTGTAATATGATTCAAATTCATCAGAACAGAATTCCATCCCATTATCAGTGCGAAGTTTCTTTACCTTCTTTTTAGTTTGCCTTTCAACCATAGTCTTCCACTCTTTAAATGCTGAAAATGCTTCTGATTTATGCTTCAAGAAATAAGGCCACACTCTTCTAGAGTAATCATAAATAATGGTTAACATATAGCGAGCACCTCCTAGCGATATCTTCCGAGATGGCCCCCATAAATCAAAATGCACATAATCCAAAATACCTTCTGTGGTATGAACTGAGGTATTGAACCTCACCCTCTTGTGTTTGCCAAACACACAATGCTCACAAAATTGTAGCTTGCCAATGCTATGTCCATCAAGGAGTCCTCTCTTGCTCAATTCTGCCAAACCAATTTCACTCATATGCCCAAGGCGCATATGCCAAAGATTAGTAGCATCGGAATCAGATAACACTATTACAGAAATGCTAATACTGGAGGCCTCATCACAGACGGTTCATCGAAACCGTCTGTATTAAACAAAATCTCAGGCGGTTTTTGTTTACCCACTGTCTGTGTTATTCTCCGCGCTAAAAACCGTCTGTGAAGAGGTCATATCACAGATGGTTCATGTTTGGAACCGTCTGTGAAGTATCACAGACGGTTCTGACCAAAAAACCGCTGTGATATTGGGTAATATCACGACGGTTTTAATCGAACCGTCTGTGATACTTCACGACGGTTCCAAACATGAACCATCTGTGATATGACCTTTCACAGACGGTTTTTGTTAAAAACCGTCCGTGATAATTAACTCATCACGAGGCGGTGCAAAGGTACATATATAGCTCCCGCCAATGAGTCTTCTTGATCTCCATCTCACGGTGCTACGGTAACCACGGAGATCTCAAGCCCGGTGAGTCCATCGCCTGCGTGCGGTTTGAGTATCGCCTCACCTCACTGAGCCGGCCCGCTCGTGTGGTCCATTTCAGCTATTGTCGCCGAGGAGCTTGCCGCTGTCGCCTCTGTTCACCGATCGACGACCAGCCACCTTGGACCTTCCCCAACTTCATTGACACCTTCCTCGTGATCGAGGTGAGCTACTGGAGCATAAGCATCCTTTAATTTGAGTAGTTTCAGGCGTTTACGCCGAAATCGCTAGTTTCAAGCGCCGCCACGGGACATCATCGTCGGTTCACCTCAGGCGACCTTAGGGCCGAGCCACGACTATTAGCATTGCGATGTCACCCTAAGCCCAGTTTGAGCTTCAAATCCTACTATTTTTAATCATTTAGTTAATAAACTAACGAGTCTATGACATGTGGGACCGCCATAGATTTTATAAATAAAATCATGAAATAAAAAATGAGTCACTGACAAGTAGGGCCCACATGTAAGTTAATAAAATCCGGAAAAATGAAAAAAGCGTAATTAAGCCTCAGAAAATACGCTTTCGAAGTCACCCTTTTATTTATTTTCAGGGTTTTCAATACGAACCGTGTGATGGACCGAATTTGGATGTCTGCCGAGAACCGTGTGAGTGAAGAGTACATTAATGGCGTGCTGCTTTTACAAGAGCCGCCGAGGAGGATATGTTGAATAAGGGGTGGAATATATGTACTGTCCATACATTGGCTGCAAGAATCTGAAGATGTTTAACAACCGAGCGTAGATCGAAGCACACTTGATTCGAAGGGGTTTCAAAAAGGGTTATACATGTTGGACCAGTCACGGTGAAGAGCATATTATACAAGAAGTCAACGATATGCATATTATCAGAAGTCAACGATATGTTTGCCGAATGATGTCGATTGTGGTTCCGATTCGGATAGGCCGCACGATGACAATCTAGATCGAGATGCTTCGCGATGCGAAGGGAACTGTGATGAGAGGGAGTATGTTCAATTCTGGGGCTTGATGGAGGACTCGGAGAAATCTTTGTTCCCAGGCTGCAAGTCGGAATACACAAGGTTGTCATCTGTGCTTGAACTGCTGAAATTGAAGGCAAGCAACGGTTGGTCCGACAAGAGTTTCACGGAGCTGTTAGGTCTCTTAGCGGACATACTTCTGGAGGGAAACGAGTTGCCCAAAACCACCTACAAAGCCAAGAAGGTTCTTTGTCCATTGGGAATGGAAGTAGAAACAATACATGCATGTCCGAACGACTGTATCCTTTATCGTAACGAGTATGCAAACATGCATGTATGTCCGGTGTGCAACGCATCCCGATACAAGCGTAAGAATCAATCAGATGACGACGAGGGAATCGAGGTGAAGAAAGGACCTCCTGCTAAAATGGCGTGGTATCTTCCTGTAATTCCCCGTTTGAAGCGGTTTTTTGCGAACCCAAAGAATGCAAAACTGCTGTATTGGCACTCAGAGGAGCGTAAGAATGACGAAAAGTTAAGACACCCTGCTGATTCCGCCCAGTGGAGAAACATCAATAAGAGGTTTGCAGACTTCGGTGCGGAACCGAGGAATATAAGGTTTGGATTGAGTACAGATGGAATGAATCCTTTTGGTAACATGAGCAGCCGACATAGCACTTGGCCCGTGACGCTCTGTATCTATAACCTTCCTCCTTGGTTATGTATGAAGCGAAAGTATATTTTGTTGTCGATACTTATCCAAGGGCCGAAGCAACCTGGGAATGATATTGATGTGTACCTAGCACCATTGATGGAAGATCTAAAAATACTGTGGATTGAACAGGTATATGTATGGGATGCGTACAAATGAGAGAACTTCACTTTACGTTCCTTGTTGTTCTGCACCATAAATGATTATCCTGCCCTTGCTAATCTGTCGGGCCAGAGTACAAAAGGGGCCAAAGCCTGTACTCACTACTTAGATGATACCGAGAGTGTGTGACTGAATCACTTGCGCAAAACCGTATACATGCGTCATCATAGGTTCCTTCGGAGGGCTCACCCATACCGTAGGATGAAGAAACAATTCGACGAAGAGAAGGAGGACAGTTTAGCTCCAATGCATTTAAGGGGAAAAGAGGTCTATGATATGGTTAAGGATCTAGATGTTATGCTTGGAAAGGGATGTAAATCGAGGACCCGTAAGAAGAACATGTGGAAGAAGAGATCAATATTTTGGGACTTACCTTATTGGGAGCACCTAGAAGTTCGCCCTTTGATCGACGTCATGCACGAGAGAAGAATGTATGTGATGACTTGATTGGTCTCTTCTTGAACATTTGTGACAAAACAAAGGATGGTGTCAACGCATGCGGCTTGACTTGGTTGATATGGACATCGGACTGAGTTAGCACCAACAAGGACCGATAAAGGACAAACGTACCTTCCCCGCTTGTTACACTCTGTCCAAGGCGAGAGAACCGAGCGTGTCGGTGCTTGCATGGTGTGAAAGTTCCGTCGGTTACTTCGCCAACATGAAGAAACTTCTTTCGATGGAAGATTTGAAGTTAATTGGCATGAAGTCTCATGATTATCATGTGTTGATGACACAAATGCTCCCTGTTGCAATTAAAAGTATTTTGCCGATCAAGGTCCGAGAGACAATCATGAGGCTGTGTTATTTCTTTAACACAATTGCTCAGAAGGTCATCGACTCCGAAGGACTAGATGCTCTGCAGGACGAGGTGGTGATGACTCTATGTGATCTTGAGATGTATTTCCCTCCGTCATTTTTTGATATCATGGTCCATCTCATTGTTCATATTGTGAGGGAGATAAAGATGTGCAGGCCCGTGTTCCTACGTAGCATGTACCCGTTCGAGAGGTTCATGGGAATTCTCAAGTCATATGTACAGAATCAATCTCGGCCAGAGGGCAGCATCGTCGAAGGTTATGCAACCGAAGAGGTCATTGAGTTCTGCGTCGATTACATGGCTTAGGTCGAACTGATAAGTGTGCCTCGATCTCACCATGAGGGGAGGCTCGAGGGTATCGGGACCATCGGAAGGAAAGCAATCACTCCAGATATGGATGTGTATGCTCAAGCCCATTTCACAGTCTTGCAACACATGACTAAAATATCCCCGTATATCGACCAGCACAAGGACGTGCTTCGGCAATAGAATCCGGTGCGGCCGGATGTTTGGATCACGAGACAACACAACATACGGTTCAACCAATGGTTGAAAGAGTGACTTGCTAGGAGCTCGTCAAGTGATATGCTGACATGGTTGGAAAAAGGGCCAACATTTACAGTTGTAACATGGCGAGGATACGACATAAATGGGTACACATTCTATACGCAGGCTCAAGATATAAAAAGCACTAACCAGAACAGCGGTGTCCGCATAGATGCATTCAGTACCGATGGGCTGAGGAGCTCCTACTATGGGCAAATAGAGGAGATATGGGAGCTCGACACGTGCTTTTCAAGATCCCCTATTTCGGTGCCGTTGGGTCCATCTCCCACGGTGAAGGTCGACAAATGCAGGCGTCACTACCGTGGACCTCGAACGTGTCGGATACAAAGACGAACCATTCATACTGGCTAACCAAGTTGTTCAAGTCTTCTATGTTACCGACCCAGCAAATAAGAAGCGCCACGTGGTTCTTCATGGAAAAAGGAGGATTGTCGGAGTTGAGAATGTAGTGGACGAGGAAGAATACAATCAATTTGACGAGTTTCCTCCTTTTGAAAACGGCATAAGGATCGAGGAAGCTAATTTTTAAAGATTAATTGAACAATGTGTGTATATATATGTACATTCTGATGAATGGTTAATTTTAGTTCATTTGAGTTAATTAATTGATTTGTACTGTGAAATGGATGTGATTGTTTCTCAAATGAATGTGAATTGGATGTATATACATGTACTTGTTGTCTTTTTCGCTTGTTTCAGAGGGCATGGCTAGCATTTCACGAGGCTAGCCAATAAATGAATCTAGATATTAACCAATACAAAATAATATCACGCAGACGGTTTGAACTACAAACCGTCTTACATCACATATCACGAGCGGTTGTTTATTAAAACCATCGTGATACATACTATCCTGAGCGGTTCTAAGTTAGAACCGCTGCAGCGATATATATATCCTGACAGTTCTAATTTAGAACCGTCTGTGATGTCCATCCCTATTTATATTCGGACTCTAGCTAGGATTTGCCGCGCCCGCCACTCTCAAACGATTAAGTTTCTCAACTCCTCGCTCCCTCCTCCCCCGAGCCCGTCGCCGCCGTCCTCGACACCGCCTCCTTGAGCCCGGCGCGACTCCTCCCCCGATCCCGTCGACACCGCCTCCTCCTCCAGCCCGGCGCGCCTCCCCCTGAGCCCGCCGAGCCTCCTCCTATAGCCCAGTCGCCTCCCCGAGCCCACGTGCCTCTTTCCCGAGCCCGCCTCCTCCCCTCCCAGGCTCGGTCGCCTCCCCTTCAACGCCGCCTCTTTGCTCGGTCTTGCTCCTGCTCGTCCTTCTCCTCGACGCCCAAAGGTAACCAATGCCGAGTTGCCAACCCCGATGCCCCTTTCCCTAACTATTTCTATCAATAATCTGTCATGGTCCCTCATGATAATTGTACTTGTTTTAGGAATTTGTATTTGTTCTAGTTAGTTATTCATATAGTATTTGTTTTGATACTGCTACTGGAATATATTACAATGTGGTGTGGTGGGCTTGAGATGAATGCTCTGTGATGATTGTAGTCTTGTACTGAAATTGTTTTGATAATCGGGTTTGTACTTGAGCTCTAATTGGAAGGCTTACTCTACATCTGATAGCAATATCAAAATGTTAAATCTTAGCTTTATGCTGATTTCATTTGTTCACATGATGTTCTATTTCTTGTGAAGATGTCTTCCGCTCATTCTTCGTCATCGCCGCCTCATGTGTCTGATGATGCACCATCCTCTAGAACAATATCCAACCGCGATAGAAAAAGAGGAATATCGAAAAGGCCCGGGGGGCGATTTACCATCACGGAGGTCGATCAGTCTGGGACCCCTATCAATCCTCGCCGAGCAGAGTCTACATTCTGGAGAACGGTCGGAATAGTTGCACGCGAACGGGTCAGCGTCACCTACGATTCGTGGAAGGTGGTGCCCAGACCACTGAAAACTGCTGTGCTAGCGGATATTCTCGCATCGTTCGAGATCCCGATAGAACACCTCGACTCCGTGCGACGACATGCGTTGCTACATGCGTGCAAAGCGTGGAAGAACTTCAAGAGCACCCATGTCAAGAACTACGTGGAGAAGGATTTGAGGGCGCCCTTCCACAAGTATCCATTCTTGGAAGAGTCCTGGGCCGAGTTTGTGGCGAAGAAGACGACAGATGAATTTAGGAGTGAAAGTCTGCGCACACGGCCCTCAAGCAAAAACAAGCACCCCCACGGACTCGGATCGCTGGGTATGCGGGTAAAGCCCGATATGGAGGATCAGAGCGATGAGGCAAGCTGTTCGAATGTCTCCCCGCCATTTCCCAAGATCACTGATGTGCGCTCCCGACAGTGGTTATTTGCGAGGTTATGTATTGGATCTACGGGGGAAGCGTACTTTCCAAACCTCGAAGACCCAGAAGTGTCAAATACTTTGGTAAGATATCGAACTACCTAGTTTGTAATTACTCCATAACTTCATAGGAAGTGAAATGACATGTCGGGCTATTGCAGATAACGTTGAGTGCACAATCTTCCCAAGGCTCATTCCAGGTAGACAGGGAGAAAGATATACTCTCTACGGCCCTAGTAAATAGTGAGCATCCGGGTCGCACGAGAGGCGCTATTGTTTATGTTACATGGGAAAAATGGTTCCAAGCGGACTCCGGATCGTACCGGAGGAGGAAGAGAGCCAAAGCCGAGCACGATGCAAAGCTACGAGAGGATCTTCGTGCATCCCTCAAAGATGAGCTCACTGAAAAAATCAGAGAGGAGGCCACTGAAAAAATCAGACATGAGGTCACTCAATCCCTCAGAGAGGAGATTCGTGCATCCGAGCAAAAGCAGATGGAGACCTTTGAGGAAAGGATTCGAGGATTGCAACTCCCAAATCAGTTGCAAGCCCCTGCACCTACTGTGCTATCTAGCCCCCCCAAACTTCCGAGTAGCTGCGCGTCCAACCCTAACCCTACCCCAATAGGTGACGACAGATTTCCCATCGATGACATCCAGGTAATAATTATTATCTCTGGAATGCTCGGTCCATTGATAGGCCTGTTGGAGTAGCTAATTTTGTATCGTTATGTACGTAGGTGGCTATGAAGTGCAAGCTCCAAGTGAGATATGTCTCTGTTGCCCTAGATGCTACATGGGGCCAGGTGTATCCATCCGGTGTCGGAGCTTTGGTACACGGTGCAAATCTAGCGCCGGGTTTCGCAAAAGTGAATGTGGATGGTGTTTATGCCAATTTCGAGGCCGTCCTGGTAAAAATTCCCCCAAACGTTGAGGTCATGACTCTAGGGCAAGCCAGTGGAACATTCATCCAGTGGCCCAAGGAGGACATCTGCCTAGAGCTACCTGCTCCGGTGTCAACTTCATAGGAATGTCCTACAATGGCATCAAGTCCACGGGACCTGACAGCACCGAAGCTACCTGCACTGACATGGCAAGGGCCCGCTGCATCACATGCATCTACACCTCGTGCTCAGTCGACTCTTGTGAAGTTGACCTATACAAAGCGAGGCAGCAAGGGAAAATCGAAGACGATCGACTCCTTTCCTGATATCCCCTTCTTGCCGTTGGCCCAGAAATTCATGCTAGGCGAGCCATTGCTCGAGAAGTTAGACAGCCCTACCCTAGGACCGGATTGCACGGAATTGCATACATGGTACATGGAACGGTCCAACAAGCCGGTTGATCAACGACGCTCGGGTTTCACCATCAAGTTCAAGGAAGATCATTTTAACCACATGCATCAAGACATTGTCTTCACGATGACCTTCGATGACTTGTTCTGTCTCTTCAACCTCGACGAGCTCGACGTCTCACTCATACAATGCTGGACACTGTAAGTGTGTACAATCACGGTCAATGTTCGTGTAATACCGATAAATGTTATATATAACTCCTTGCTTTTGTATATAGATACATGATCTCTGAAGCCGAAAGAAGGAAATCACCGGTAGGTTTCCTCGACCCACACATTGTCTCCGAGCAATGCATCACGGCGAATGCAACATTCGTCGAGAATTACGTTATAGATTTTTTTCATGGCTCGCCACAACAAGGAATTCATACTTTTTCCCTACAACCAGAAGTAAGTGTTGCACTACTGGCTATACTTGTTGATTTGTACTTTATAAGCAACACGAACTTAGGTTTAATGACCATGCTGACATAACTGTGTAGCTACCACTGGATTCTAATTGTAATTATACCAAAACGGAAATGCGTAATATACCTAGATTCCCTACAGAGGGCCACTCACAACTTCACAATTATCCGAAATTTAATCATCAGATAAACACATTTCCTCCATAGAAACTCAATTGTAGTCTTTCCTTCCTTTGCAATGGCTAAGGCTAACTTCTTGGAGTCACGTAGGGTGTTCGACGTGTTACATGCTAGAGGATGGAATATCAGGGGAAGGACGCTATCACATGATCAAAAATTCCCGGTACTCACTAGCTAGTACACATTAATCCTATATAACACTTCGTAGTAATGCCTCTCGAACTAACCAATTCTATTTTTGTAGTGCCACCAGCAGCCGCTGGGCCGCAACGTCTGTGGATACTATGTTTGCCACAACATGCAACTACTCATCGGTTCTGTGATCACCAATGATCCTCAGGTTTGTCAATCTTTCAACAATTATTTCATATATACTTACCAATTTATATAAACACGAATTTAATCTTCCTATCGACAGGTTGCGACCATCGACGAAACTGCATTGGAACAGAGCGAGCTCATAAAAGTTCGATCATACCTTGCGTCATTCCTGAACAGACAGGTCATAAATCCAGATGGGAGTTTCCACAATGTAGATTGAACTTGATTGGGATAGATTGAACTTAATGGTACATGTGTGTAAATTAATGTACATTAATGCTTAAAGTTAATTGATTTGTGAATTGGATGTGCTTGTTTCTGAAATGAATGCAATTTTGATGTGCTACGAAATGAATGCTAATTGGATGTGCTTGTTTCAGAGGGCATGGCTAGCATTTCTGAGGCTAGCCAATAAGCGTAAATAGATTTAGCAATACAAAGACTACCCACGAGCGGTGCATAGATGAAACCGTCAGTGATATCGACTACCCTGAGCGATGCGTAGATGAAACCGTGCGTGATAGTGGACTATCACGAGCGGTTTCATCTACGCATCGTCTGTAGAAGTCGATCATCCTGACGGTTTCATCTACGCACGTGCAGTGATAGTATGTATTATGAGCGGTTGAAAACCGTCTATGATGACCTCATGCATTCTTGACCCATAAACTCAAACGGCTCACGAAACCGTTTGTGATGGCGTTTTTGAACCGTCTGTGAAGGCCTTTTCTGTAGTAGTGTAATGAACTTGAAATTACAGCAACATTACCTAATATTGTAGTACCTCGCAGATGGTACAGATTGGCAGATTTAATATCAGCTTTCATCACAACAAGAGAGCCTTTTGATACCTTTAAAACTCCACCTTCACCAGAATACTTGTACCCTTTACCATCAAGAGTACTCAAAGAGATAAGGTTTCTTTTCAAATCTGGAATGTGCCTCACATCTGTCAAAGTTCTGACAATGCCCATCAAACATCTTGATCTGAATTGAACCAATTACTGCAACCTTACAAGATGAGTTATCACCCATCAACACAGTACCACCTTCAACAGGTTCATAGGTGGCAAACCAGTCCCTATTAGGACATGTATGAAAGGTACAGGCAGAATCAAGAATCCATTCATCATTGGTCTTAGCACATCCAGCAAAAGCAACAAGAACTCCTCTATCAGAACTATCATCAGCAGCAAGGGAGGCATTACCTTCATCATCTGGTTTACCTTTTGGCTTATAATTGCCAGTTCTCATTTCTTTATTCTGCAGCTTCCAGCATTCAGAGATGTCGTGCCCACTTTTCTTGCAATATTTGCACGACTTGTACTTGCCTCTCGATTTTGATCAGTTCTTGTAGCTGTTCGAACTTTTGCCTTGAGATCCATTGTTTGAGTTCTTCTCCTTTTGCCTGCCACGAACAAACAAGCATTCTCCTTTTGGACTTGAATTTTCGGAAGGTACCATCTGTTTCATCTTCTCCTTAGCATGCAAAGCTTCATAAACTTCATGAAGAGTGAGAGTATCTCTACTATATAATATGGTATCTCTGAAATTTGAAAAAGAACTAGGCAGGGAACACAAAAGAATAAGACCCAAATCCTCATCATCATATTTTACCTCCGTCGACTCAAGGTCGGAGACGGTCTCCTTAAACAACGAAAGATGATCAAGCACCGATCCTCCTTCTTGCAATATGTGAAAGTACAACTTCTGCTTGAGATGTATCTTGCTGGTCAGATCCTTTGTCATGCAAATTTGTTCCAGCTTCAGCCATAATGCAGCAGCTGTCTTCTCCTTCAAAACCTCCTGCAAAATATTATTTGATAGATGAAGGTGAACCTGAGATAAAGCCTTATGGTCTTTACGCTTCTCATCTGGAGTCCATGTGATGAGTTGTTTCTCAAACCTTTCCAATGCATTATCCAAATCTATCTGTGCTAACACAGCCCTCATCTTCACTTGCCACAGCGAAAATCTTGTGTCTCGACCCAAGAGTGGAAGATCATACTTCAAAGTCGCTATGAGGAATAAACCCTGAAAATTGCTAGTACTGATATGTGTAAACCTAGCAAAAATCTCGACCTCTTTGTACACGAACTGTGTATACAAATCAATGATCTTCGAATCTCGTGGTATCCTTCTCGTGAGGACAAAGCAAAAAATCCAGAACTACCAGAACCGGCAGTAGCACCTCACGAACCAACAGGGCCTCCACGAATCAACAAGCTTGCTGTTTCTCCACGTGAATCAACCAGATGGCCAAAAGATTAGTTGGAGATTTAATAAACAATGAATTGAAAGGGACCTGTGACTTCTTGCTCTTGGATTTGGTCCTGATGCCTTCTATCGCACGGTTTCTAGCGCTTGTCTTGACTGCGCCGCGCGGACCGAGACGACCAGGGGCGATGGCTGCGAGATGTTGTCCTCGGTCTTGTACGCACGCACGCGCTGGTTGCGGATCGAGGCTGTGCGAGCGATTTGCTGGTGCTGCTGCCCACTCGGACTTGGCGACACAGCCGATTGGATCTACTTGCGACGCACGCGCCGAGGAGCAATACGCAACGCGTGCTGGTGTCGAAGAAAACGCGCGACGGGAGATCCTTCCGCGCGCTGGATGAAGACGGCGGCGCAGATCCGATCTGATAATTTTTCCTTCGTGTATCTCTCAACCCTAATCACATATGCTCTAATACCACTTGTTAGAAAAATAAGGACAAACGAGACATAAATTTTTACATGGAAAACCCTTGCGGAAAAAAACCACGGACGCTAACCGGCGATGATCACTATATGAGGAGCGATTACAAAACGCAGAGGATTACAATGAGACGTCACTCTCCCATGCGGCTTACAAGAGGTATATAAAAGGGTAAAAGGACTTAGAGTCCAAGTAGGAAACTAATCCACTAATATGGTATATTCCAGATACTTCCATATTAGAAATTCGAATCACATACAAACCCAAATATTAACAATTTCATCCGCGATTTTAATGAACATTGGTGCATAACAAGTTTGGCTCACTTTTTTCTACAAAACTTCTGGTGAACTGCACAGTTAATGTGATGTGACCAAACAGAACGATACAAATCTTTAAAACACTAAGCGGAATAAGCTAGAGAAGCATACAAGGTGTAAAGAAGCAGGAGAATTATATTAGCATACAACAATTCCAGGAGCAGCTGTCAAAAGATAGATTATACACAAAACAGTTTCTCCTGGAAATTTGTAGTTGCAAAGGGATACTTCATTGCCGAAAGCAAGTTGCGAAATCCAGCACTGCTTCTCCCACCAGCTCTTCCAATACTCCTCCCTCAATCTGTTCTGTGATATCAACCACTTGTGACCTCATCATTTTCATCCAGCCTCTTCCTTCAACCTCCTGCTTTACAATTCTATCCATCATGATACCAGCATTGTCTCTCTTGCTCACCACAAACATCCGTGCCCCATAAATCCAGTCTTTCAGAATACTCCAGACTTCTACATCCAAAGCACGAGACGAGGAGTGTTTTGCACCATGGGAATGTGCTTAGTAAGGCGTTCTCTCCGATCTCAATTAGAGCAACATTGACACAATAAAAAAGAAGCCTTTGGTATGATCTTCGCTCCCGCAACTCCAAGACTTTGTTGCACAGCACTGGATCGAGAGGGCAATCAGGTAGGTGCCACCCAGTAAAAACCATACTCGATTGTGCATTGTCTAATCCAGCAGATGACATTCTGTTTTGCACAAGGACGTGGCATTCTGATTCAGAAGAGAGGGGGAGAGAGAGGGAGGGACAGGGAGCCGGGTTGGGCTGGCGGGTGGGCTGGGCCAAAAGAGAGAAGGGATTTTTAATTGATTTGCGAATTTCAGAAAATGAGACAAATTAATTAGGCATTTAAAATAGAAAATAGAGTTCAACAATTCTACGAAAATTCCCATAAATTCTTTAAATTATTTTGAACTTAATAAAATTATTTCCAACTTAAAGTTGTCTTTTATTTTTGCATATAAATTATTTTTAATTCTAAAAAATAGGAAAAACGTTTTTAAAATCCAGAAAATTCATGAAATTAATTAAAATTTCCTTTTTAACTATAAATCCAAGAAAACCTAGAAAAACTCAATAACTTTTCTTTTTTACTTTTAAAAATCTAGAAAATTCAAGAAAAAGTAAGAAAACTCTTTTAAAACTCAGAAAATCCAATAAAATAATAACTTTATTAATTTTATTTTTGGTAACATAACTTTAGGATGTTACAGCTACCGTTTGTATGCAAATAAAATAATCAAATTGAGGATAATTTCAATAACATGCTCAAAATACTTTCCACGTTTATTATCAATATAATTATCCCAAGTTTATAATTTTTAGATGTTATAAATTGAGTGATCAGATGAGACAAAACCAAAAATCATAGACAGTACAAATAGTAGTTCGATTAGTACTACTCGGAGCACGAAGGAAATAGTATTGCTACCCGAAGTCGACCAGGGCGGTAGAGGAAATCATACTTTGACTTCGCGGCAACATTCCGATACGTTTTTTTATCTTTTTTACAGAGGTAAAAAAAGAACAAGTAAATATTATCACAAGACCGGGCCACGGGGGCACCGAGAGAGTTTTTGGCTAAAATAGCATGGTCTTGTGATAATATTATTTCTTCTTTTTTTAACCTCCGTAAAGAAGATAAAAACCATATTGAAATGTTGCAGTGAAGCTGGAGTACAATTTCCTCTATGTCTCGATCAACTTCGAGTACCAATACTATTTTCCTTCGTGCTCCGAGTAGTACAAATAGTACCACTATTTTTACTATCTACAATTTTGTGTTTTGTCTGATCTGATCACTCGGTTTGTAACATCCAAAAATTGTAAATTTGGGATAATTATACTGAGAATAAATGTGGAAAGTATTTTGTGAGAATAAATGTGGAAATTATTTTGAGCGTGTTTTTGAAATTGTCCTCAAATCGATTATTTCATTGGCATACAAATAGTAGCCTTAAAGGAATTTTCGAGAAAAATACAGAACAGATAAAATTATGAAAAATTACACAAGCAAGCACACTATGTCAGGAGTTGTCACAACAATTTTCATAATTTTCGGAGCTCATTTGCTATATTTATAAATTTCTACAACTCTCAGCCTTTTACGGGAGGGAATCCGCGCCGCGTGGTGCGTCCGGGGTATTTCTGCGCCTCTAGGCCATGGCAATACCACGGACACACCACGTGGCGCCATGAGGGGAAAATCATGCCTCTAGGGGCACGGCAAAGCATATTTCCTGCCCCTATGGGCGCGACAGAGGTGAATTCTAGCACCCTGGAGCACGATATTTGCCACGTGGCGCAACGGGGCGAGCCCCCCCCCCCCAACCCCCCACACACACACGGCGTGAAGAATGCCATTTTTTTCGTAAATATGGTGGAGAGGAGCCTACTTTTGTTATTGACTCCGCCAAAAGAGCTTGTAACATCCCAAATTTATGTTTGTGTTTCAAATATATAAAATTAAAATATTTTAAAATTTTTTGGTTGAAATTAGTGGGTTTGCTCTGGGTTTTCTAAAATTTGTTTTGAAATTCAAACTTTAAGTCGGATTTCAAGTTTTTACTTGATTCTAGAAAAATTTATGTATAAAATCTCTGAAAATAATTTTTTAAAATACTAGATTATTTATCATGAATTGATATAATTTTTCCCTAAATTTTTAGAAGTTGTTTTGACCTTTTCAAAATTCTAGCCAAGTTTCTTGGGCTGATTTAAAAAGGAATTTAATTTTGCCTAATTATGTACTAAAAGTAGCTAAAATTATTTTTACTAAGTCATAATTGAAACCCAGAACGCCCACAAAAATTTTTAGAATTTTTGGAAATTTATTCCTACTTTTAACAGCCCGGTCAAACTCGTTGTTTTTCGGTCAACACTGAAAGCAAAACCTAAATCCAAATTTCAGCTCGTGGATTGTGGACCGTCCGATCCAATCTCTACGGGCCAGATTCACCGGTGCCGTTTCGACCGAGCCACATCATTTTGACTTGACTCGACCAAGACCGCTTGCATGGGACCGAGTCGAACTCGGCTCGGCCGTCACCCTGCCTCGCCTCCGTCCGCCATGTGGGCCCCGCTTGTCGACTTCATCTTCCCGCGACCGCTTACCCAAGCTCTGGCCTGGCAGCACTGCCAAGATTCGCTCCGCGCATCCTCCAAAGTCTTGAAGAGCCACCTCATGCACCCGTGGTCAAACGAGGATGACCACCGAGGCTTCATCTACCTCTTGAGCCAATCCATTTGCCATATCTCTCACTCTCTCGCTCTCTCTGCTCATTTCTTCCTCTCGGCCGGAGTTCAAGGTGAAGGCCGTGCCGCCATGTTGGTGCCGCCCTTGGATCCGTGACCCCACCACCGTGATCCACGCTCCACGCTGCCTCCATTTTGCCTAGCCCGAGTCCTTGGCGTCCAGTGGTTCGCCGGGACCGTAGTCGTCGTCCTCGCCCCCGGCGTTCACGGCCCCGCGAGCGTTTAAGCCCTCCGGTGAGTTGCCCTCTTCAAGACTTGGTCCCTTGGAATCACAAACACCTCCTGAGTCTAACCGCGTCGTCAATTTTGTCTTTGGTGCATCCCCGAGGTCGTGCGACCCTTTCTTCTCCGATTTCGGTCCACCGCCGCCGCTCCGATTCAAGCCGCCACCGCCCTCCTCCGGCGTCAAGTCTATGGGCGTATCACTCCTGGAGCAGAGGCGATCCTGGTGCGCGTCTTCCCGAGGCTTCAAGAGTCTTGTAGCGCCTTGTCCACGTGAGCCGTGCCATCGTTTCTGCCTCCGGTCACCGTCAGCTCGCCGCTGGCCTCCCCGAGGACCCATGCCGCCGTCATCACCTTCGCGAAGCCCTTGCGCACCTGGAGGTGTTGTCCCCAAGCCCGGAGCGCCTCTCAATCGCCAGATCCAGTTCCTCATCGTCGCGACCGCGCGCGGGAAGTCCGGTGAGCCGCCGGCTGTTTAGAGTTAATCAAAATCATTAGCGGGTAATTACTGTTTAGTTGTTTGTATGACATGTGGACCCCGCCGAGTTAAACGCGTTTAAGAATTTTGAACCGTCTCGTTTAAACTTCTGAGCCATTGACATGTGGGCCCTCTGACCGGTTAAGTGTATGCAAAAATGTTGAACTACGTTTTCTGACTGGAAAAGCATATTAGTTAGTATAGTTTTTCCAAAGTTCGTCTTTTGAAATCCAAAGGCGTATTTGGAAAGTGCGCCTTCGACGTCGCTTTTGGCCGCGGCTGGGTCAAAATTGACCTAGTCAACGTTTTCGTCGGGCCCGCTGGTCAGTAGCAGTGGGTCGTTTGAGCCTCAGTAGAAAAAGTTCTTAATTCCTTTAGAAATTCCGAAAACAATAAACTTTGTACTGAAAATTGATTTAACCTAGAAAATTCATAACTAATTCAATTTTGCTCCAAATTTAATGAAACCAATTTTGTTATTTCTTATTTTTAGTGTACTTTTTACTGGATTAGATTTCAAACTTGGTGCTGTTCCAGAAAGAGTGAAGCTAAATAAATTGTTTTTGCTTTAGAAAATGATTCAAACTTCAAAAATTCATAAGTATTTCATCCTAACTCCAAAATGAGTAAAATTTATTTTGTTAATTCTTATTTATTGTACTTTAACCTGGTTTAAGTTTGGCTCATGTTGCTATTTCATAAAATGTTGATAATTAATTTAGTTAAGATGTCCTGTTTTTAACTTGTAAAATATTTAGAAAATTCAAATAAATTCCTTTTGGACTAAAATTCTTTGCCCAAAAACCTCTAAAAATCAAAACTTTCCTGCTGTATATGAATGTTAGTTGAATTTGGAGTCGGTTATTTGGTGTTATTCGTTCTTATTCGTTATTTTGCTCGAACGATAGATTTTGACGATTCGGGAGTGCCACCGAAATGATCGTGAGAATGTCCAGATTATCAGCGAACAAAGGCAAGCACCTAATTTCCATTGATGCATATTGATCCTATTATATTCAAAAATTATTATCTTGTTTGCAAACTGTATGTATGCATGCTTTCTTTGTCAAATTAATTTTGTCGCTTAAGAGATAGTTAATCCTGTTGCATGAATTCCTTAAAATTGTTTATCCCCTACCACCAACCTAAGTTATTAATCCCGCTGGTGAATTAGAGCCCAGTGGTTGTTGTATAGTCTAATTATGTTTATTCAAGGCCATATGCTTAGCAATGCTTAGTTTACGTAGATTGGGCGGGTTATCGACTTATCGATGACTTTGATCACATAAACATTTTTATTATGATTATAACCAGCACTTTGTGCTATTGTATTTGGAAAACTAAAAATGAAAACAAAATGATTTGGACTTGGGCACATTGGTATGTTGGTGTGCTTTTGGGTGTGTGATTGGTGCCCGAGTCAATAAGGACTGAACATCTTGTTACACTGAACCAAGCATTATTGCGTGCAACCACATGAGGGTATTGGGAACCCCTCTTGACTTAGTACTTTGGCGTGTGTTAATTCCGAGTCACAGGCGGGTGTGAGTGTGTTGTGTTAAAAAAAAAGGTATTATTTATGTGTGTTGGGTGCGAGGGGTGGAGTTCCGGTCTAGGTTCTCCAGTCCTAAGGGTATCGGCAGTTGCTTCGGCTAGGCCGATATCCGACGCAACGTGTGGGTCCTGCGTGGGAGCCTTGTGTGCACACGAGGCGGTTCACGGAGGGTTTTACCCATACATGCGACTCGTAATTAATGCACAATATTGGAAACAGTCTCGTAGGACTTAGCCGTGCCGGCATACCTAAGGAAGTGTGCTTTATCCGGTGGCAAAAAAGCGGTCCGACATATGGGTAAAGTTGTACACCCCTGTAGGGTTAAATCTATTCGAATAGCCACATCCTTGGTTATGGACACGCTTGGCGAGGTCTTTCAAGAGTTAGACTCAACATTTTGGATTTTAAACTTAAAACTTGATGGGTAGCATTGAGAATGGTTTCTCATGCTATTGTTGTGTGCTGCAGGTGCAGCCACTTGATTAGTTGTTGTCCAATGATAATTACTTATTGTTATTTAAAATATTAAAAATGTTTGCTCATTTGCCATTTAAATCTACTACATGGTATTCAAATTCAAATATTGCTTTGCGCTGAAAAATGAACTCTAGCCTTCTCCTTTGAGTAGAGCTTGTATGTAGCTATATATAGGCTTGGTAAATGCTTGCGGAGTACATTCGTGTACTCACTGTGTGCTTTTGTTTAGTAATCTGGACAGCAGGTATTGAGGTCGAATCGAGTAAGAAAGTTGCGCAGGAACGTCAATTGCTAAGGTTTTAATCCCCAGTCGGTTGCCCTGAGGGTTATGGCAAGCCATTGGGACTCCATCGCTGACTAAGTTATGATTTTATTTCAATTCATTTATTGTTTTCCGCTGTATACTCGATATGTTTATCTTGCGATATTATGATACCCTGTGTATAGCTCGATACTGTTTGTGAAGGTGTGTGTGCCGCTCCTGGGAGGTACACAGTACACCGAGAGTGGAAAAATTTAATTTATGATGCTAGAACTGATTAGGGGTTAAGCATTACAAGTTAAATCGTCCGACAACTCTCACAGAGCTGCAAGCCCAAAAACTCACAGACGAGCGGTGAGCCCGGCTTGCTTCGAGGACTGGAGAAGGAAACTTGGGACTTGGGGAGGACATAACTTGAGCCGGGCCAATCCAAAATAAAAGGATCAGGATTGGTCTCCGTACTTTCCTTTCTCAGTATAATTGGGATGACGCCATTATACACAGTGAAGGATGCCATTTCGGCCTCCTCAAAAATTATTTTGTTGGGAACCCGAACAGTACTACAGTAGCTTTATGTTACGTTCTCTCTGTAAAAAAGGCTGCTTCTTCTGATTTTTTTTTCTGATCATTTCACGGGAAATTTTCTGAACATGTTTCCTACGTGTATACAGTTTCGCGTTCCAAACAGGCCCTTGTCTGGAAACAGAAGGTTAAAACCGAGAAAACAATTAGCAGAATTCAGTACTTTTTTCCAACAGTTGTTAGTGTCGAGGAACCGTTGCTGACGAGTCCAGTCCAAACAATTTCCTCGTAGACAAGTATAAAATCATAAGAATAATGTAATAATACAAGAGCACAAGAACACAGAGATATGAGGGTCTTCAGGCTTCTCTTTATTACTCTTCCAAAATGGTGTGTTACAATGAGGGGTCTCCTCGTCTTTATATAGACTATAGAAGGATGGAGAGTCCACATGGGCCAGGACACTTTGGTCTTGGGCCAGTTTCTTAACATTCCCCCTTGGACACTCATCCGACATGTTCATGTCTTGTCAAAACTCCATAAAAACCCAGTGGGAAAAATTTGGAGAAAGAGTACATGTCATGCATTCCATTGCGTTGCACGAATTGCCTCATAAGAACCTTAGCCGAGAAACTTCAGGAAAACTCGTCAAGGGAAAAAGAGTACAATCCATCCAATTTCATTTAATCTCCAGGATCTATTCTTTGGGTACTCGATCTTCATGATGAAGCTTTAACAAAGAGTTCGTGAAGGTTCTCCCCCTGAATTCTACACTTCTCTAAGTCTCATCATTCCTATTCCACGTATGCATCTTTCAAAGCTAGACGTTGGGAGTGACTTAGTGAATAAATCTACTAGATTTTCACATGACTTAGTATGCAGTACTTTAATTTCATCCATCTTTTGCAATTCATGAGCATAGAAGAACTTGGGGTTGATATGCTTAGTGAGATGACTCTTCACATAACCCATACGCATTTGTGCAACACAAGTCGCATTATCTTCATAGATAATAGTGGGGGTTTCTTGTGTATTCAATCCACACGATCGCTGGATATGGTGAATCATTCGAAGCCAAGAACATTCTCGCAGCCTAAATGCGGTGCTATAGTTTCTGAGTGGTTCGTCGAAGTCGATACAAGACTTTGCTTAGACGATTTCTATGAAATTGCAGTTCCACCACATAGAAATACATAGCCTGTTTGCGACTTTAGTCATCTTGGTCCGACAGTACCCAAAGATCTACATAGTCAGTCATAGTTAGGTCTTGGTTCTTTCTGTAAAACTGTACAAGATCTTTACTTCCTTGGAGGTATCGGAAGATGTCCTTTATTCCCTACCAATGCCTTTTGGTAGGTTCTTCACTATACCTTGCTAGAAGGTTCACTGCAAATGCAATGTCCAGTCTAGTACAGTTTGCTAAATACATGAGTGCTCCAACTACGCTCAAGTATGGGAATTCTGGTCCCAGGATTTCCTCCCCCTCTTCTTTAGGTCTGAACGGGTCCTTGTCTTGCTGCAAGGATCTCCCGACCATCGGCACTTTTGAAGGGTATGCCTTTTCAAATCCAAACCTTTCTAACACTTTCTGAGTATAGGTTGACTGAAGTACTAAAATCCCTTCAAGGGTATGCTCAAGCTTCAAGCCTAGGCAATATTTGGTTTTACCCAAATCTTTCATTTCGAACTCCGACTCCAGATAAGAGCTTGCTTTCTTAATATCTTCCAGGGTCCCGATGATATTCATATCATCTACATATACTAAGATTATACAAAATCTATCCTGGGATCTTCGTATAAATACACAGGGACAATACTCATTGTTCGTGTAGCCTTTCTTGTAGAGAAAGTCGCTTAAGCGATTATACCACATTCACTCGATTGCTTCAAATCCATACGGTGACTTTCTCGAGTTGCACAATCGCATGATTTCTATTTGCTCTGTCTTGGTTTGGGACAATGATACCTTCGGGTACTTCATGTAAATGTCTGAATCCAAGTTTCCATAAAGGTATGCAGTTACCACATCCATCAATTTCATTTCCAAATTCAGGTTTACTGCCATTGAGATTAAATATCTAAAGGTAGTTCCGTCCATGACTGGGGAATAGGTTTCTTCATAATCAACTCCTGGTCATTGAGTGAAACCTTGTGCAATAATCCTTGCTTTATGTCTTACAACTTCATTGTTTTCATTTCTCTTTCGAACAAATACCCACTTACACCCTCCGGGGTGCACATGGGGAGGTGTGCGGCTTACAGGCCCAAACATCTCTCTTTTATTCAGAGATATTAATTCTACTTCTATTGCCTCCTTCCAATCTTTTCAATCTGATCTTTTCTTACATTCAGCGAGCGATGTAGGCTCTGGATCAAGATCGATGATTGTGGCAATTTTCTTTGCAAAATAAATATCGACATTGGTTGTTGTTCTATTCATAGATTCTCCCGTAGTCATATAATTTATAGCTATTTCTTCATAGGGCGGTTCTGCTTCTACTCGCTCACCACTGCTTCCAATTGCGGGGCAAGTCCATTTAGTTTTTCAGCTCCGATGTGTGTGCACACATCCATGCTGATGTCTCCCTTCCTGGGGATGTTTAATTCTAGTATGCCTTGTTCTGAAGGTTCCATACAAGTGCCAGGTCTCAATTGGCTCCCCTTCTTGTTCTGGGGAACTTCGGTAATCGGCTGTGTCAAGTCCTTCTTATCCTTTTTCACTAGGCGCCCCCGGTTACTTCGGATTTGAGGGGCCGGAGTTCTCGTCCTTTCAAAGGCCTTAGGACGGGATTAGGGATACCTTCATTGGTATTTCAACCCTCTCCGGTGCATTGCGTGCAAGTACATGCGACTTGGTCACGCTCTTCAAATCACTAAAGTGGTCAAATAGATGATTTACTAATGCTTGCAAATCAATTACTTCTGGACTGCAATTGTCTTTCTAGACTTCAATTATCTACTGGACTTCTCTATTTGCTTCACTAGTGCGTGGGTCATGTGCATGCATTTCAATTTTCTTCTGGACTTCAATTATCTTCTGAACTTCTCTATTTCCCGATATTTTCATCAAGGGGTTGATTTCCTCCCCCTAATGATGGAAAAATAGCCTTATCTAATATACTATCAGTGAATCGGGCAGTATACAAATCTCTCATCATAGGGTCCAAATACCTGATTATGGATGTTGTCACATAACCAGCGTATATCCCAAACATTCAGAGAATGCCCATTGCAGTTCGCTGTGGTGATGGTATAGGTACATAAACCTTGCAACCAAACCTTCAAAGATGAGAAATTTTCTATGCTGACCCTTGCGCTAGATGTATAGGTGAATAGATGTTATATGCCAGTGGTCTAAAATTGATGAGAGTTGCTGCGAGCAGAACTGCGTGTCCCCAACATATAGTTGGTAAATTACAATTCTTCAAAGGTGGTCAGGCAATAAATTTAATCCTTGTAATTAATACCTCTGCTAGTCCATCCTGGGTGTGGACATACGGTACGGGGTGCTCAACTTTAATTCCCATTGCCATACAATAAACATCGAATACCTTTTGAAGCAAATTCTCTGGAGTTGTCCATTTTGGTGGACTTCACATGATGATTAGGGAAAATATTTCTAATTTTAATTATCTGTGAGATTTAGCTTTGCAAAAGCGTAGTTTCTCATAGACAATGCGACCATTTCAAGGAAGCATCGATGAGCACCATAAAATACATAAATGACCCTTACAGGGGCTGTAGATGACCGCAAAAAGTCTCCCTGGATACTGTCCAGGAATGTTGGGACTTCCTTCGATTTCAGAGCAGAAGGTTTAGTAATTAAATTCCCGGTGGCACATGCGGGCACACAAAATCTTCTTGATCCGGGAAATTTTTTACCTTGACATTATGTTCCTGTGAATTGTTAATTATATTGATTATCATCCTAAGACCTAGTCGACATAATCTATCATGCTAGAGATAGAAAGGGTGCAAAGCTTCTAAATACGGTTTTTAGGGCAGTATAGGCTGCAGATGCCTTAATATTAGTGTAGTATAGCCCAGATTCATTTGAAGGAAGTCATTCTAGTATCATTTTTCTACTTTCTTCACGCTTTGTAATGAGTAGGTATTCCTTACCATACTCTTCTTCAGTCTCTACGTGGAAACTGTTAGCACGAATATCCTTGAGAGTTCTAGTCGATTCCTGATACAACAAGGCTTCTTTAATGACCAATGTTGTGCCTATCGAAAGTATAATTGTGGCCCTTCTTGAGCCTACTATACAAGTATCGCTACCTATGATTGTCATAAGGCTACCAGCATTCTTGCCGATCGACTGAAAAGGTTTCGTCTATCTCAAGATGGTATTCATTGTGCCGCTACCTGCTAAGCACACTCCTTCCATAGGGTGCCACACGCGTTCTAATATAATGTACTTTATTAATATGTAGCAGAAAGCAAGCAACACATAAATAAAATACTTCAGATATCAGAATATAACTTGCTATTATAAATACGGGAATAAGTCTTGCAAGACTCGTCATAAGAATTTAATGCTTTGCTCTCCTAGAGCTTACAACCATTATTCAAAAATAATTCAATGTTCTGCTTCAATTACAAACTGCAAGTTACTATAAAAGATCCAAGTGCAATGCGTGCACTAGATCGAATCAGCGAAGTATTCAGAAACTTCTACCTCAATCTGCTCCATGGAGATCTTCTCCTTTTTGGTAACTACGGCTGCGGCCGCTGCGATGTCCAAAAGAGGGATAATGGGGGCTGCTACTAGGCTATCCACATCCATGAGTGCAACTAATGGGTGTGGATCTTCCGCGCCTGCAATGGCGAGGTGTGCCTCATGCTGTCATATGCCCTTCTTCTTAGACTAGAAAGCATCAATAACGTGCGAACCACAACCTTACCCTTTTACCCTTATCCTTCGTGAGAGGCTTCATTACCTTGTAGCTGCTAGTATTGGCTTCATGACCAACATTGCTACGAGGTGGTTGTGAGATGTAGTTCTTCCTTAGAACATCATCTTGAGCTCTCGCAACATGCATGGTGTCAATTAATACGGCATACTTCTTGTAGCTGTCTTGACGATAGTTGCGTGCGGATTGTGCCGCATTTGGGTGAAAGGTACAGAGAGTCTTCTCAATCTTCTACGTATCCGTGATTACATTATCACAGAGTTGAAGACTTGTACAAATTCTGGCCATGCTGGGTCAGTTCTTCGAACTCCTAGTTCATGATGCCAGTCATTTTCTATATTCATGCAAAGAGTTCATAATATTACTGCTAGTATTTTACATAAAATGGTTGCAAAAATCTCATAATGCTCTTCGAACTCCCGGTTCGTGTTTCCATACTTTTCTATGCATATTTCATGATTTACTGTTATTTTCAGTGATTAAAAGCAATATAAACAATCACAGATAATTAAAACAGTAAATACTATAAATAAATTGCATAGAAATAATAAAAACAAAGTTAAAAATGGTTCAAATGCAAAATTTGATTCAAAAATTGAATTCCCGAGGCTCTTTTCTGCTGGAAAATGAATTTTCGGCGAATTCTGCAATTTTTAGGAGTTAAAACGCGAAATTTTAGTTCAGAGAAAAATTTTCGCGTAGTTTTTAGAATTTTGAGGGCCTTTCCGCCAAAATTTGGGATTTCTTTTCCCTTTTCCTTTTTTTGCTCCCCCGGCCGGGCCTTGCCTTCTTTCCCCGCCCAAATACCAGTGGCGGCCCAAGGCAAACCCATTCACCGGCTCAAATGCAAGACGGGTAGGGTTTTCCCCTAGAGTGAGCGATGGCATGGCGATGCGCTCAACAAGCAGTGGTGGCGGCGCTTCGGGCAATGGCGTGTGCCGCTTCAAGGGGACGGAGGCGAGCAGGGCCGGCGAGGGCGAGAGGCTTCGCGGCGGCGGCGGCGTCATGCGGAGGCGCTGGTGGAGGCGCCGGCGGCGGCGGCGCGGGGAGTTGCGTGCACGGTGGCCGGCGGGGCTTTCCAAGGCTGCCGGGACCGGCGGCGCCGCTACAGGCGGACGAGTGGAGGTGATGAAACACGGTGGCCCGATCTCCCGATAGGTTCGATTTGTTTCGTCGTAAGGACGTTGACGCTTTGAGGCTTCCGACCCGCAGATCTTCACCTCGCATTCGCTACACCCGCACGATCGCCGTTATCAACCATGCTTGCACGCGATCGACCTTACCACGAGGGTTATGGTTCCGCAGCAATCGAAGCAACTCACAAGAACACGAGATGCAATCTGAAATATATTGCGAATATGGATGAAGTTCACAAGTGGGGTTCTCAAACCGAACAAGCGCTAAACCGCAAAGTGGCGAATAATCTAAGAAAAACCCGCCCCTAAGCGGTGGCGGTGCTGCCGCCGACATATATAGGGGGACGGAGGAGGTCGAGCTAGGGTTGTGCTACTGAGGCATGCACATCCTAGGCTTTGACCTCGACACGCTTACAAGGCCTTATTAGGCCCAAAACGGTGACACAGCACCTTATTTCCATGTCTCTGACTAACACCCAACGTGGTCGTCACTGGTCGTGGGCCTGGTCGTAGGACTGGTCGTAGGAGTCGTAGGACTGGTCGAGGGCTTGAGACACTGGTCGAGATCTAGCAGATCTGGGTCGAGAGTGGGTACACCAGTCGTCGAGACCTTGGGAACTTGGTTTGGATCCTCCCATTATTCCTAAGTAGCGTAAGATCACAATTATTAGGTAGCATACCATTCTCGCATAGATAAATTATTAGCACCTAGAAACGAGCTCACCTCATAATTTAAGTGACGTGCTCGAGCTCTTGTCATAGGACCGACCGGATCCGGAGGATGTTGTGTAGTGCGTGTATCCGAACAGTGATGTCCTCATCATCCTCCCCCTCTTGAATTGGAGTCGTCCTCGACTCAAGGTCATCTTCTTCCCCCACGTATGGCTTCAAATCTGAAATGTTAAATGTAGGGCTAACCCCAAAATCTGCAGGTAGCTCCAATTGATATGCATTGTCATTTATCTTTGCAATTATCTTAAATGGTCCATCAGCTCTAGGCATCAACTTTGATTTTCTTAATTCTGGAAACCTATCCTTTCTCAAATGCACCCAAACTAAATCACCCGGTTCAAATTTTATTTCTTTTCGACCTTTACTTCCAGCAACTCTATACTTTTCAGTCATACGCTCTATAATCTCTTTAGTTGTTTCATGCAACTTAAGAACAAATTCAGCACGCTTCTTAGCATCTAAATTAATTTTTTCAGAGGTAGGCAAAGGTAGTAAATCAATAGGAGCATGGGGGTTAAAACCATACACTACCTGAAATGGACTTACCTTGGTGGTAGAGTGTACCGACCTGTTGTAAGCAAACTCAATATGCGGTAAACACTCTTCCCACATCTTCAAATTCTTCTTTAAAACAGCCCGCAACATGGTGGATAACGTGCGGTTGACAACCTCCGTTTGTCCATCGGTTTGGGGATGGCACGTAGTAGAAAATAGTAGCTTTGTCCCCAATTTGTTCCAAAGTGATCTCCAAAAGTGGCTCAAAAACTTCGTGATCGCGATCCGAGACAATTGTATTGGGCACTCCATGTAAGCTTAATGATTTCTCTGAAAAACAAATCAGCTATGTTTGTGGCATCATCGCTCTTGTGACAAGGTATAAAATGGGCCATTTTAGAAAACCGATCCACTACTACAAATATCTTGTCCTCCCTCTTTGTCCTAGGCAATCCTAAAACAAAATCCATAGAAATATCCTCCCAAGGGCGCTTAGGAATAGGAAGAGGCATATAAAGTCCATGTGGATTGAGACGGACTTAGCTTTGTTGCATGTAGTGCAAGCGAGCCACGAAGCGCCGACATCGCGCCTCATCTTTGGCCAAAAGAAGTGGGCGGCCAGCACATCTTCAGTCTTCTTTGCTCCAAAATGCGCCATCAAACCTCCTCCATGCGCCTCCGCAACAACAAAAGACGAACGGAGCTAGCCGAACGCATAGCTTGTTAGCACGATAGACCAAACCATCAATGCACATATTTATTCCATGTTTTCCTCCTTTACAATGTTCAAGCACTTCTTTAAAGTCCAAATCAATAGCATATAAATCTTTAATGGTCTCCAAGCCAAAAATCTTATGATCAAGTTGAGATAACATGGTATAACGTCTAGAAAGCGCATCGGCAATCACATTGTCCTTACCTTTCTTATGCTTTATGACATATGGAAACGGCTCAATAAATTCTACCCAATTAGCATGTCGCTTATTCAGTTTAGCTTGACTTCTAATATGTTTTAGCGATTCATGATCGGAATGTATAACAAATTCTTTGGGCCATAGATAATGTTGCCAAGTTTGAAGCACACGAACTAAAGCATACAATTCTTTATCATAGGTAGAATAATTCAGACTAGGCCCATTTAATTTCTCTTTGAAATATGCGACCGGCTTACCTTCTTGAATCAATACACCACCTATCCCAATCCGCTAGCGCCACATTCAATCTCAAAAGTCTTACCAAAATCAGGAGTTGGAGTAGGGTGCTGTGGTGAGCTTCTCTTTCAATAAGTTGAATGCCTTCTCTTGTGCAGTACCCATTGAAAGGCACTCCTTTCTTTGTCAATTCATTCAATGGTGCGGCCAAGGTGCTGAAATCCCGCACAAAACGTCGATAGAATCCAGCAAGGCCGTGGAAACTCCGCACCTGTGTCACAGTGGTAGGTGTCGGCCAACTTTGGATGGCTGCAATCTTTGCCTCATCCACCTCAATTCCTGTGGTGTCACAACATAACCAAGAAACGCGAACTCGATCGGTGCAAAAGGTGCACTTCTCGAGGTTACCAAACAAACGTGCATCTCTCAAAGCATTAAAAACAGCACGTATATGATTCAAGTGTAGCTCATGTGACTTGCTATAAATCAAGATATCATCAAAATAAACCACCACAAATTTTCCAATGAAAGGACGTAAAACCTCGTTCATCAATCGCATAAAAGTGCTAGGTGCATTAGTTAGACCAAAAGGCATCACTAACCACTCATATAGTCCGAACTTAGTTTTAAAAGCAGTCTTCCATTCATCTCCCAATTTCATTCTAATCTGGTGGTAACCACTCCGCAAGTCAATCTTTGTGAAAATAATAGAACCACTCAACTCATCAAGCATGTCGTCTAGCCTAGGAATAGGATGACGATACCTTATGGTAATATTATTAATGGCTCTACAATCAACACACATACGCCAACTACCGTCTTTCTTAGGAACCAAAAGGACAGGAACAGCACAAGGACTAAGGCTTTCTCGTACGTACCCACGGTCCAAAAGATCTTGGACTTGACGCTGAATCTCCTTAGTCTCCTCCGGATTGGTCCTATATGCAGCATGGTTTGGCAAAGTCGCTCCCGGGATCAAATCAATTTGATGCTCTATCCCTCGAATAGGTGGTAATCCCGGGGGTATCTCAGCTGGAAATACATCCACATACTCCTGCAAAAGGTTAGCAACAGCAGGAGGCAAAGAGCTAGACAAATCCTCAAGTGAAAATAAAGCATCTTTGCATATCAAAGCATAGCATGGCAGCTCATTGTCACAAATTTCAGCAAGTTCAGATTTAGTGGCAAGCATAACACACCCCTTCAATTTTATTCCCTCGGACTTAGAACTAGGCGGCACTTTCTCCCCTGTAGGTGGGAAAACATATTTTGCTACTTGCTGATTTTCAGAATCATGTTCTTTGATGTTTCTTTCATTTTTAGCACGTTCTACTTCATCTTTCACAATTTCAGTTGGTGTCAAAGGCAACAGCTTAATCTTCTTGCCCCTATGTGAGAACGAGTAGGTATTAGCTCTACCATGGTGCAAAACATCATTATCATATATCCAAGGCCTACTGAGCAACAAAGAGCATGCTTGCATAGGCACTACGTCAAAGTCGGTACTATCTTTGTAATTACCAGCTGAAAATTGCACTCTCACAACTTGGGTTACCTTTAACTTACCACACGAATTGAACCATTGGATGTAGTAGGGACGTGGGTGTGGCTGTGTGGCCAAGCCAAGCTTCTTGACCATCTCGGAACTTGCAAGGTTATTGCAGCTCCCTCCATCAATGATTACTCTGCAGGCTCTCTCCTTCACGAGAAATCTGGTTTGAAACAAGTTGTGCCGTTGATTTTGCTCTTCTCTTTCCACTTGTGCGCCAAAGACTCATTGTGCAACAAGGCTCATATGGTTCCCAGTGTCAACAGCAGCTACTTGTTCCTCTACATCATCAGCATCACTGTCTGTTTCGACTCCTCCACCGCAATGTTAGCCGCAAGTACATATTCATCCTCAATATCACTAGCACTTACATAACCTCCGTCTGCAAAGGGCAAGGTATGCTCACGACTTGGGCGATCCCTCATGACGTGGCCCATTCCCTTGCAACGGTGGAAAATAATCCCAGTCGTACGGCCCGTGGAAGCAACCGAAGAAGAACTCTTGGCGGGGGCCTGCACACTAGTAGATTTACTTACCTCGGGTGCATGTGATGGTGTCGGTGGTGCTGCTGAACGCGCCCTACTCGAGGAGGGGGCAGCAGACCGTGTAGCCAAAGGTGGGACTGTTTTAACTTGACCTGGTGTTGTTCTTGGTGTAGACGTGCTTCCAAAATTGTTCCTTGGCCTCTGTTGTCATCCCTGCAATTCCTTTTCTGCCAAACATGCAAGTTGAAACAATCTAGGGACACTATTATAGTCTTTGTAATCAACTATGTCCTGAATTTCACGTGTTAATCCTCCATAAAAATGTGCCATCGCAGTCTCTTCATCCTCAATAATATTACAACGCAACATACTAATCTATAGCTCCTGATAATATTCTTCTACGGATCTATTGCCTTGGTTTAAGCGCTCCAATTTCTTAAGGTGTCACGTTTAAAAGAAGGTGGAACAAATCTATTACGATAGCAACCTTTAAAGCATCCCAAGTAGTAGGCGCTAATCCATCAAGACATACTCTATTCCAACAAATGATGGCGAAGTTTTTAAATTCACTTGTGGCTTGTCAACTCTATGCACTTCAGAACTAAGTGAGCATTAAATTTCTGTTCTACCGTCAACTCCCAATCTAGATACATTTCAGCATCATAAGCACCCACAAAAGATGGTATAGTGAACTTGACTTTAGCATTTGGATCATCATTAACACGTGCATTATGTTGCTGAGCGTTATTACCCTCATACCTTGACGGTTGAAGTTCAACCGTGCCGTTGTCGTGCATCAAAGGCGCCGTGGTTGGGCATCTCATTTTCATTGTCAAACTCATGGTCATGGGCTGCACCATGAGGACCCACACGCCCATTGTTCGGTGGTTGATTGGCCAAACCATCAATGCGTGTGTTGAGCATTGCGATACTATCATTGAGTTGCTGCAGTGTAGCCGTTGTTTCTGCAAACTTCCTATCAATGTTGTCATTAATAGCATGGCGGTGCTCATCCAACACCCTTGTGAGCTCTCCCCTCAAAACACACTCTTGCGCCTCCAATTCCTCACCTGCCATGTTTAGTAGAAGACAAAAGACAACACAAAGATATTATCCCGATCAACTACTAGGTGGTGGGAGGTGGGATCACACTCTCAAGCGCCTTACCAAGCTCTTATGAATTTCTTACCAATTGCAGCGGTGGTATGATCGGAGAAGGTGGGATGTACGATCATGGCGGATGGCGAATGCGAGGATCCAAATCTGGGGGCCGAAAGTATGTGGAGCTCGGATAGGTAAAATTTTGTAGCAAGGAATAGCAGTAATGAAAACAGATTAGCAAAGCTGAATCAAAGTCCACGGTACTCGTCACAGTTGCTGGCCCAAACGCGTTCCTAGAACTAGCTCGAGCAAGCCGAAATACAAGCACAATAGAACAAAATTCGCAAGGCAACTGATTTCTCCTGAGGGTGGTCGTGGACCAACTGTGGATTGTCGTGAGCCACCTGAGGGTGGTCGTAGACCAAATGAGGGTGGTCGTGAGCCAACTGAGGGTGGTCGTGAGCCAACTGGGAGTGGTCTTTCTGTCTTTTTTTTTCGCTTCTCTCTTTTTTTTTTGACTACCGAAACCCTACCTAGGGTTCCTCTCTTTTTTTTTCGTGAGACCTTGACTCACAACTCTTAAAAACCCTCTTCTGGGTCTGCGGATATATATAGGTCACAAACTTTTTCCGGAGAGCAGGGGTATAAAGGTAATAAAAAGATGGTCGAATGGGTAGGGGGTCGGATCTAAGGAGGTGGTCGAACTCGAAGAGGTGGTCGAACACGAGGTGGTGATCGAATCCGACTGGGTGGTCGAACACGAGGTGGTGGTCGAATCCGACTGGGTGGTTGAACACGAGGAGGTGGTCGAACTCGAGTAGGTGGTCGAACTCGAATAGGTGGTCGAACACGAGGTGGTGGTCGAATCCGATCGGGTGGTCGAACCCGAGGAGGTGGCGAATCCGACTAGTGGTCGAACACGAGTTGGTGGGGGTCAAACCGAGCACGTGGTCGATGAGGGTGATGACACGATCTCGCTATAGCGCACAAAACAACGGATGCGACCAAGGGCAAGCCGAGATACACGAAGACTAAAACAAGAAAGACTCGACGCTAGAAACTAGATCACGGCGACTAGACCAAAGAACAAAGACACCGACGATGGACTCGAATTCAACAACGCGAAAATCGAAAACACAATCGCGAAAGGCACCAAGAGGTTTGGGCAATGGAAGAACTAAGATCTAAAACTTTTTGTGGGGCAATTTTTCGACTCTAGGTGATGGAAAACAACTAACAAAGGGGATAAATGAGATTACCTAACGGCAACCCGGTGCTCGATACCACTTGATGAAACATGGTGGCCCGATCTTCCGATAGGTTCGATTTGAAATCGTCAGAAGGACGTTGACACTTTGAGGCTTCCGACCAGCAGATCTTCACCTCGCATTCGCTACACCCGCACGATCGTCGTTATCAACCACGCTTGCACGCGATCGACCTTACCACGAGGGTTATGGTTCCTGCAGGCAATCGAAGCAACTCACAAGAACACAGTAGATGCAATCTGAAATATATTGCGAATATGGATGAAGTTCACAAGTGGGGTTCCTCAAACCGAACAAGCGGCGAAACTGCAAAGTGGCAGAATAATCTAAGAAAAACCCACCCCTAAACAGTGGCGGCTGCTGCACATATATAGGGGGGACGTGAGGAGGTCGACCTAGGGTTGTGCTACAGAGGCATGCACATCCTAGGCTTTGACCTCGACACGCTTACAAGGCCTTATTAGGCCCAAAACGGTGACACAGCACCTTATTTCCATGTCTCTGACTAACACCCAACGTGGTCGTCACTGGTCGTGGGCCTGGTCGTAGGACTGGTCGTAGGAGTCGTAGGACTGGTCGTAGGGCTTGAGACCTGGTCGTAGATCTAGCAGATCTGGTCGTAGAGTGGGTACACCTGGTTGTAGACCTTGGGAACTTGGTTTGGATCCTCCCCATTATTCCTAAGTAGCAGAAGATCACAATTATTAGGTAGCATACCATTCTGCATAGATAAATTATTAGCACCTAGAAACGAGCTCACCTCATAATTTAAGTGACGTGCTCGAGCTCTTGTCATAGGACCGACCGGATCTGGAGGATGTTGTGTAGTGCGTGTATCCGAACGAGTGATGTCCTCATCAGGAGGCTTCAAGCCGTCGCGGGCGGCCGCGTCCAAGGGTGGAGGTCCCGATGGCGGCGGCAACTTCAAAGCGGTGCACGGAGCGATGGTCCGACGGCAGCGTCCACTGCCGCATGCGAGCGGCTCCTTCAGGCGGCCATGCGGTGGTGCCCATGGGAGGTCCTGGTGGTCGTAGCGGGCGCATGCGGGCGGCCATGCGGCGGCACTAATCCCCCCACCCCCTTGCTTTTGGTCGGTGTGGAACCGACGGCTTCTAGTCGACGGCGGCACTATGCGGGCACGGCTCCGGCGGCGCGAGCGGGTGGGGCTCTGTGGCTACAGGCCTGCGGCAGTGGGGAGCGCTCGTGCGCGGCCGGAGGCAGCTCCAAGTCGTCGGCCTTTTATTCATATTTACTGTTCATGCGATACAATTACGGTTCATGCGATGCAATGCAGTGCAATGTAGGGCAATCAACATCGGTTCTTGCCTGCAACCACCGATCGGCTTGGCCGGCGACTTCAAGTCGGCTCGTGGTAGGTTAGAACAGATTTGCACCATAGAAAATCAATCTAGAAAGCGAATTTGCAGAATTGAAAGCGATCTAGAAAGAAAAATGTTAGACCAAGAGGTTTTTGGTCATGATATTTGACGATGAATACATTGCCAACAATGAAGACTTAGTCATGGTGTTTAAAGATGAATACATTGTCTCTGGAACATGGTTTTGATCTCAGTTGCAGACCTCTGTTGATTTCTGTCGAAAATCAGTTTTTGTCAGTTTTAGCGGTAATACCGGCATTGCTTGCACGGTAGTACCGCACAACGGTTCAACCTTTTTTAGTTGGCGGTTCAAAATTTCCAAAAGACTTGTTCTTGGAGTTTCTGATTTTCTTGATAGCGGTAGTACCGGCTTTGTACAGACGGTACGACCGTAGGACGGTAAGACCGCAGCTTGTGTGGCGGTCCTACCAGTTTATCTTCAGACTTCCAAGTTTGAGAGGCTTTGAGAGACATCCGATATGCAAATTTGATCTGGAGCGTCCACGTGGCAAAAATGGCTTCGTTCTGAAGTTTTTGAGCATTTTCTTTATGCGGTAGTACCGGCGTTGTTTTCACGGAACTACCGCTCCGCGGTAGTACAGCAAGTAGCTTACGGTAGTACCGCAAGTCATTTTCTCTGGTGTGCCTTGCTCGTATCGTCAGATCTTGATCTGAAAGTTCTCATTGAAGTGAACGTTTGGACTGTCCGAAATGCTGAGGATTATGGGCTTTTGGATTGAGATTCGACAGCTGACTTTCACAGGAACGTTCGGACTTTGAACAGTAAATCCAACGGTAGAGAAGTGAGGTCCGATCGGCAATGCATCTAGGCCGTTCGCGTTGCTTTGAGGTTCGTAACTTGTTTTGACATACATTTGTACCGATTGTGTACGTGGTTGTACCGCATTTACGGTAGTACCGTAGGTTTGCCGATGGTAGTACCGTGCCTGTTCTTGAGAGAGAGAGGGGTTCTGATAGGTACTATTAAGTCAAAATCGGATGAACCGAATTCTTGAAGCGGTTCAACCGCTGGTCGGTAATACCGCGCTCTTAATGGCGGTAGTACCGTTCGTCGGTAAGATCGTTTGTGAACGGTATGGAATTTCCAGAGAGCTGTTTTTGGAGACTTTCGAATAACTTTGTCGGGCGGTATGTTTTCAGTGTTTTAAGTGGTACAACCGCAGGTGCGGTAGTACCGACGCTAGAATGGAGGTAGTTCCGATTGTTCTCTGGAAAATTGATGCCTTGAGAATTTGATTCTTTAATTGGTTGATTTGATGATGATAAAGTCTTGCATGTTGCATGATAGTGTTTATGGGTGTGTGTGAGCTAATGGATGGTCAAGTTGGAGAACTTGTGCCAAGAATTGGATTTCTTTGGTCTTTGCATGTGCAGGATGGGCGTAAGGACGAATCACGGTCGGTGACGGAGTTTGACTCGGACTAGGATAGGGAGATCTGAGGTCTTGGAAGTTGTGGATGTCACGTGGTGATTTGGATCGCGCTGGAGCACGTGGAGGTCAAAGGTGAAGTGCGCTGAAGCTACGGGATGCACTCCTGGAGGCTTACAGCGTGGAAAAGATCGTTTTTTGTAAGTTTGACAGATTTGGTAAAACCTGTGTTGGAAAGGGTTTCGGGTCCCTTGATTTTAGGAGAGGTTGATTTCGTATTGGTTGCTAACACGGTTAGAGCTTTGCCTATAAAAAGGGCAGAGAGTTGTGCTTGGCACACGAGATTTTGATAGGTTTTTGCTGTAGCCTTCTTGCTGTTTTGTGCTGCGGTTTAGAGGTCCTTCAAATTGGGGCTTTGAGGGGTGCTTGTTGAGCACTTTGTAGACACAAATCAACACTGAGATATAAAGATCAGATTCGTTCAATCTTTGTCTTTGATTTGGTCTTCTTGCTGTGCGGTTGAGAAAAGGATCTTGCTGAAATTTGGATTTGGTTGTTAAATTGCTGCAATCATTCAACCCCCCCCCCTTCTGATTGCCATTACGATCCTACAAGTGGTATCAGAGCGAGGTTGCAATGGCATCAGGTCGAGATCGATTCTTAGGTAAGCCACCGTATTTCGATGGATCAGATTACATCTATTGGAAGACCCGTATGGAAGTTTTTCTACAAGCTCAAGGTAATGTTATTTGGCAGAAGGTAGAAGCTCCTTATGAAGTCCCTGCTGTGATCACCAATAACAATACTGCTGATATTGAAGCAAATGCTAAGGCTAGAAATATTCTGTTGCAAGGTTTAAGTAGGAATGAGTTTGTTAGAATTGCTAATATAAAATCTGCTAACAAAATTTGGACAACACTTGCTGATTGTCATGAAGGTTCAAAATCTATTAAAGGTGTTCGTCAAAACTAATTCAAAAAGGATTATTCCAAATTTGAGATGAAACCGGGTGAATCTATAGATACTCTTTTTGATCACTTCAATAAAATCATTAGTGATTTGCAATATGTTGATGTGATTTATTCTGATTCTGACAATGCTAGACAGATTTTGAATGCTTTGGATATGTCTGTTTGGGAGGTCCTAGTCACTACAACCAATCATTCTGTTAATATGGAAACACTCAATTTGAATGATCTCTATTCTAAGATGAAAACTCATGAGATTGATATTTTGGCCAGAATAAACAAGTCCAATTCCTTGGGTTTAGTGACTAACCAAACTGATAGTTCTTCAAGTTCCTCTAGTTTCTCTTTTTCTGCTTTAAGTGCTATTTCAGATGAACAATTAGAGGAGATCCCGGAGGAACAGCTTGTGCTCTTCTCAAATAGGGTAACTAAAGCAATCAATAATGTTAGATCAAGGAGAAGAGGAGGTCCAATCAGATGTTTTGAATGTGGTGAGCCTAATCACATTAAGGTGAATTGTCCCAAATTGAGAGGCAAGGAAGCTAAGGATGATAAAACACCAGCTCGGCGTTCAAAATTCAAGTTTGATTCAAGCAAAAAGCAAAATTATCGAAAGGCTGTCAACAAGGTTCTTTCAGCACTTGAGGAAATTGGATTAAGCGATGTTGATTCAGACAGCGACAATGAGGAAGACAAAAAGAAGGCAAAAGAGGCTGATTTCACAGGGATGTGCTTTATGGCAAGTAGTGAAGAAATTAATGATGATGATGATCTCTACAGTGACCCTGATGAGGTAAAGCCCTCTTGTGCTGATTTATCACGTGCTGTGCTGAAATTAACAAATGAGCTTAAAAAATACAAAAAGAAAGTGAAGAAACATGATCTTGTTGTTGATAGCTTGAATTCTGAAATTGATAGACTTAAAGCTGCTATTCCTGATGATGAATCATGTGAATCATGTCAAGTTTTGCATTCTGAATTGAAAGTTGCTAGGTCAATACATGCTGATTTTGAAGAGTTAAAACTGGTGCATGCAACTTGTGATGATAAGCTGAAACTTGCTTCTGTTGAAATTGAAAAACTGAAATCTAGCTCAATTTGTTTAGAGTCAAGTACTGTGAATGCTCAAATTAAGACTTGCTCTAATTGTGAACTACTAGAAGCTAGATTAAGGTCATCTCAGGATTCTATACAACAAATGCTTTATCATGAGACACTTTCTTGCACAAATTGTCCCAAGCTCACAACTGAAATTGATGCATTGACTAGACAATTAAGTGAGTTTGCTGAAAAAGAAAAGATGTCTCAGTCCAGTGCTTCTAAGAAAATCTTGAACTATTCTGTTAATTGCACAACCTGTCCTAAATTGGCTAAAGAGAATGAATATCTTAAAGACACTTTGGAAAGGTTCTCATTTGGCAAGAAAAATTTGAACATGATTCTAGACAGATCTAAAGTAAGTACTAAAACTCAAGGTCTAGGATTTAATTCTACTGAACATGCCAAGAATCATCCTCCCAAAGTTCTTAAGCTTCTAGAACCTGGAAAGTTTGAAATTGAATCTGAACCTAAACATGTTGTGTTCAAATCTACTTGTTTTGCAAAGGATTCTATTACCAAAGTAAGCACTGTAAAGAGTAAAACTGAAATTACATATCAACAAAAGTATCAGTGCACTTACTGTGGTAAAAAAGGACATGTGGTTCAGTTTTGTTTTCGAAAAGCAAAGAAAGAAAAAAAGAGATAGGCTGAGAAAGAATTTTCATGCTCCTTTTGTCTTCACTAAACAAGCTGATACATAATTGATCAGAATGACACCTAAACAATATTTTGGCCGACAGCATGCAGAAATCAAAAGTGCTTTTGTTGCTCCTACTCGTCGTGTGTCACAGTATTGGGTTCCTAAATCATGTCTTACTAACCCCCAGTACTGTGAGACCGATAATCTCTTCAATGTAGGTACAGCAATTGAGGAAGGGGAACTTTTGGTTAGTTGATTCAGGATGTTCTAGGCACATGACTGGTGATTCAAAATGGTTCTTCTCCCTCACTAAAGCATACAGTGATGAATTGATTACTTTTGGAGATGCTTCAACTGGAATTGTGATGGCAAAAGGTACTGTGCGCGTTAATGACAAGTTCATTCTTAAAGATGTTGCCTTGGTAAGTAAATTGAAGTACAACCTGCTTTCTGTGTCTCAATGGTTGGAAGAAAATCTTGAGGTAAGCTTTAAGAAACATGCTTGCAGGGTTTTAGATGCCTCTAGAGATCTTGTTTTTAATATCACTCGATTAGAGAGAATTTTTAAAGCTGATTTCAATTATTCCTTTTCACCTAATGTTAGATGTTTGGTAGCTTCTGATTCTAGGGATCTATTCTTTTGGCATCGTAGACTAGGACATATTGGTTTTGATCATCTTGTTCGAATTAGTGGAATGGATCTTATTAAGGGGTTACCTAAGCTTAAAGGTGAGAAAGATTTGGTTTGCTCTCCTTGTCATCATGGTAAGATGGTTGCTGCTCCACATTTTCCTATTTCTATAATCATCACAGATGGCCCTAGACAATTGTTGCATATGGACACTGTAGGTCCCTCAAGAGTTCAATCTGTTGGAGGTAAGTGGTACTTTCTTGTGATTGTTGATGATTACTCTAGGTACTCTTGGGTGTACTTTATGGTGTCTAAGGTTGAAGCTTTTGGTCATTTCAAAGATTTGTTTCTCAGACTTAATAATGAATTGAATGGTCTTTGTGAAAGTAATAAAAAGTGATAATGGTCCGAGTTTAAGAATTCTTTATTTGCTTCCTTTTGCTCTGAACAAGGTTTGGAACATCAATTTTCCTCTCCTCGGGTTCCTCAACAGAATGGTGTAGTTGAGAGGAAAAATAGAACCTTGGTTGAGATGGCAAGGACTATGCTCGATGAACATGCCACTCCTAGGAAGTATTGGGCAGAGGCAATCTCAACTGCTTGTCATGTTTCGAATAGAGTGTTTTTGAGAGCCTCTTTGCACAAGACTTCTTATGAGTTGAGATTTGGCAAAAGGCCTAGTGTCTCTCACTTTAGAGTTTTTGGTTGCAAATGTTTTATTCTTAAATATGGTAACTTGGACAAATTCGAATCTAGATCAACTGATGGCATATTTCTTGGATATCCTCTTCACACTCGTGGCTATCGAGTGCTTAATCTTGAAACTAACAAAATCATTGAGACTTGTGAGGTTACTTTTGATGATGTCAGTACTTGTACTAGAACTGACATTTCGTACACAACAAGTGGGGAGTCTGAAAGTATATTTCTTGATGAAGAAGATGATTTTGAGCTTGGCAATGATGTTTCTCCCATGCCATCACCTGATGATCAGCCACTTGCTGATGCGCCACCACCAAGTGAAGAACAGATAGCCGAAGGTTCTCAAAATGGCGAAGCATATTCAGAACCTACTACACCTTTGAGAATTCAGCGACTTTATCCTCCAGAATTGATGATTGGTGACATACATGAAAGGGTAACACGTTCTAAGTTTACTTCTCCTGACTCACATGCTCATTCTGCTTTTGTTGCCTCCTTTGAGCCCAATGATGTAAGTCACGCTTTATCTGATGAATCTTGGATCAATGTCATGCATGAAGAATTAGAAAACTTTGAGCGTAACAAAGTCTGGACCTTAGTTGAACCTCCTCATGGACATAATGTAATTGGAACTAAATGGGTTTTTAAAAATAAACAAAGTGAGGATGGTGTTGTTGTGAGAAATAAGGCTAGACTTGTTGCTCAAGGATTTTCACAGGTGGAGGGTCTTGACTTTGGTGAAACTTTTGCCCTTGTAGCCAGATTAGAAGCAATTCAAATTCTTTTAGCCTTTGCTGCATCTAGAGGATTCAAATTGTTTCAAATGGATGTTAAAAGTGCTTTTCTAAATGGCTACATTGAGGAAGAAGTTTTTGTTAAACAACCACCTGGCTTTGAAAATCCTAAGTTTCCTAATAATGTCTACAAACTCTCAAAAGCCTTGTATGGTTTGAAGCAAGCTCCTCGGGCTTGGTATGAGAGGCTCAAGCTGTTTTTGCTAAAAAATGATTTTCAAATGGGCAAGGTAGACAAAACTCTTTTCACTTTTAGATATGGCAATGATCTATTACTTGTTCAGATTTATGTGGATGATATCATCTTTGGGGGCTCCTCTCATGCTTTGGTTTCCAAGTTTTCAGATACTATGAGCAGGGAGTTTGAGATGAGTATGATGGGGGAGTTAACTTACTTCTTAGGACTGCAAGTAAAACAGTCCAAGCAAGGAAATTTCATTCATCAAACCAAGTATACGAAAGACTTGCTTAGGCGCTTTAACATGGCAACTTGCAAACCCATCTCCACACCAATGGGGTCTACATCTGTTCTTGACCCTGATGAAGAAGGTGAAGCAGTGGATCAAAAAAATTATAGGAGTATGATTGGTTCTCTACTCTATTTGACTGCTTCAAGGCCGAATATACACTTTGCTGTATGCTTATGCGCTCGATTTTAAGCATCACCTCGTGCATCTCATCGACAGGCTGTGAAAAGAATTCTCAGGTATCACCAATCCACTTTAGAATTTGGGCTTTTCTATTCATCTTCATCCTATCTTACCTTGCGTGCATATTCGGATAGTGATTTTGTGGGGTGTAGGATTGATAGAAAAAGCACATCTGGCACATGTCACTTTTTAGGCACTTCCTTAGTGTCTTGGTCCTCACGAAAATAATCTTCTGTTGCTCAATCTACTGCTGAAGCTGAGTATGTTACTGCTGCTGCTAGTTGCTCTCAAGTTCTTTGGATTTCTGCTACCCTCCGAGATTTTGGTTTAGAATTGGGCCCTGTTCCTCTTTTCTGTGATAACACTAGTGCTATTAACATTGCTAAGAATCCAGTGCAACATTCTAGAACCAAACACATGGATATTAGATTTCACTTTCTCAGAGATCATGTGGAAAAAGGTGATATTGTTCTCCACTTTGTTGAGACTGATTTCCAATTTGCTGATATTTTCACTAAGCCGCTTGATACTTCTTGATTTGTTCATTTGTGGAGTGAATTGGGTGTTGTTCGTCCTATGGGTTTATTTTGAGGGGGAGCTGTTGGTTAAAATTTCAGAAGCTTTGATGATTCATTAAGTCCAAGCCATTGAAATAAAAGGAGTAGTAGAGCTTTCTTTATCATATTTGTTCATATGCTATGAAGCTTTGATCTAGACTGGTTTACTAATCATCCTACATAATGAACTAAAGCTTGACATGGCTGAAATTTTTGACTAGATTGATTATTGGTATCACTTTGTGCTAGTTATTGAAAAGGATAAGCTTGTTTGTGAGTCTTATTTTAAATCTTGGATTTGAAGCAAAATGTCTCTCACTTCAATCCTGTGTTGCTCACTCAATTTGGCATGTTATAAAAGATAAAAGGGTTGAGAAAAGTAATATGCAAAGATGTGTGCTTCAAGCATGCCATACATAGCTATGTATCACAATAACAAAAAGGGGTACATAACAGTGCTCAACTGACAAGAAGTATGCTTCAAGCATGCCATACCCAGCTATGTGTTTTTGAAATAAAAAAAATGCACAAAAAGTGCTTCATCAAAAGAAGTATGCTTCAAGCATGCCACCCTGGAAAAGATGTATGCTCCAAGCATGCCACATAAACATAAAAATTGAAAGTGAAGCAAAAGGATGATTCATGAGATTGTAGCTCATGCAGCTTTTAAAGTTGGTCTCACTGTTTGGCTTTCACTTTTTGATGACTTCTATTTGTGGTCTTATAATCTTTTTAGTCATTGTAAATGCTTGTCATGAATCTAAATTGATTTATCACTTTGAAATACTTGTCTAGATATTGCTCTGTGGTATATGCATTTATATGATCTTGTTAGCTCTACTCACCAAATTGGCTTGGTTAATCCATTAAATAGATTTGCATAAAGCTTCTGGACTTTTTACACTTCTTGCTTCTCTATTTTCGAAATTTGAAGCTCTTGATGATCACATTGCAAAAGGGGGAGAAACTGAGAGATATTTGCAAGAAATTTGATTTTCTTGTGTTAAAGGAAGGTTTCAGCTGCTGTTTTGTTGCTTGGCAGTTTTTTAACAGTTTTTGCAACTTTGACACTTTCTGTTGCTCACACTCATTTCTGAATTTTTGGAAGTGTTGTCAATGTATTCATCAAGGGGGAGATTGTAAGACCAAGAGGTTTTTGGTCATGATATTTGATGATCAATACATTGCCAACAATGAAGACTTAGTCTTGGTGTTTAAAGTTGAATACATTGTCTCTGGAACATGGTTTTGATCTCAGTTGCTGACCTCTGTTGATTTCTGTCAAAAATCAGTTTTTGTCAGTTTTAGCGATAATACCAGCATTGCTTGCGTGGTAGTACCGCACAACGGTTCAACCGTTTTTTAGTTGGCGGTTCAAAATTTCCAGAAGACTTGTTCTTGGAGTTTCTGATTTTCTTGACAGCGGTTGTACCGGCTTTGTACTGATGGTACGACCGTAGGACGGTACGACCGCAGCTTGTGTGGCGGTCCTACCGGTTTATCTTCAGACTTCCAAGTTTGAGAGGCTTTGAGAGACGTCCGATTTGCAAATTTGATCTGGAGCGTCCACGTGGCAATAAGGGCTTCGTTCTGAAGTTTTTGAGCATTTTCTTTCTGCGGTAGTACCGGCGTTGTTTTCACGGAACTACCGCTCCACGGTAGTACCGCAAGTAGCTTACGGTAGTACCGCAAGTCATTTTCTCTAGTGTGCCTTGCTCGTATCGTCAGATCTTGATCTGACAGTCCTCATTGAAGTGAACGTTCGGACCATCCGAAATGCTAAGGATTGTGGGCTTTTGGATTGAGATCTGACGGCTGATTTTCACGGGAACGTTCGGACTTTGAACAGTAAATCCAACGGTAGAGAAGTGAGGTCCGATCGGCAACGCATCTGGGCCATTCGCGTTGCTTTGAGGTTCGTAACTTGTTTTGACATACATTTGTACCGATTGTGTACGCGGTAGTACCGTAGGTTTGCCGATGGTAGTACCGTGCCTGTTCTTGAGAGAGAGAGAGAGGGGTTCTGACAGGTACTGTTAAGTCAAAATCAGATGAACCGAATTCTTGAAGCGGTTCAACCGCTGGTCGGTAATACCGTGCTCTTAATGGCGGTAGTACCGTTAGTCGGTAAGACCGTTTGTGAACGGTATGGAATTTCCAGAGAGCTGTTTTTGGAGACTTTCGAATAACTTTGTCGGGTGGTATGTTTTCAGTGTTTTAAGCGGTACAACCGCAGGTGCGGTAGTACCGGCGCTAGAATGGAGGTAGTTCCGATTGTTTTCTGGAAAATTGACGCCTTGAGAATTTGATTCTGTAATTGGTTGATTTGATGATGATAAAGTCTTGCATGTTGCATGATAGTGTTTATGGGTGTGTGTGAGCTAATAGATGGTCAAGTTAGAGAACTTGTGCCAAGAATTGGGTTTCTTTGGTCTTTGCATGTGCAGGATGGGCGTAAGGACGAATCACAGTCGGTGACGGAGTTTGACTCAGACTAGGATGGGGAGATCTGAGGTCTTAGAAGTTGTGGATGTCACGTGGTGATTTGGATCGCGCTGGAGCACGTGGAGGTCAAAGGTGAAGTGCGCTGAAGATACGGGATGGACTCCTGGAGGCTTACGGCGTGGAAAAGATCATTTTTGGAAAGTTTGACAGATTTGGTAAAATATGTGTTAGAAAGGGTTTCGGGTCCCTTGATTTTAGGAGAGGTTGATTTCGTGTTGGTTGCTAACACGATTAGAGCTTTGCCTATAAAAGGGGCAGAGAGTTGCACTTGGCGCACGAGATTTTGATAGGTTTTTGCTGTAGCCTTCTTGTTGTTTTGTGCTACGGTTTAGAGGTCCTTCGAATTGGGGCTTTGAGGGGTGCTTGTTGAGCACTTTGTAGACACAAATCAACACTGAGATATAAAGATCAGATTCGTTCAATCTTTGTCTTTGATTTGGTCTTCTTGCTGTGCGGCTGAGAAGAGGATCTTGCTGAAATTTGGATTCGGTTGTTAAATTGCTGCAATCATTCAACCCCCCCCCCCCCCACTTCTGATTGCCATTACGATCCTACAAAAAACGATTCAATCTATGAGTGTCGTTCTTCGATAGTTACCTTTCAATTTGAGGAGAGTCGATCGTGCTGATAACGTGTTGAGGAACCGTCGCTGGCGAGTCCAGTCCGAACGATTACCTTGTAGACAAGTATGGAATCGTAAGAACAATGTGATAATACAAGAACACAGAGATATGAGGGTCTTTAGGCTTCTCTTTATTACTCTTCCAAAACGGTGTGTTACAATGAGGGGTCTCCTCGCCTTTATATAGATTATGGATGGATGGGGAGTCCACATGGGCCAGGACACTTTGGTCTTGGGCCTAGTTTGTTAACAGTTAGCATGCCCGGCCGTGAGGAGAAGCATCTTCCTCGACAGAGGTGTTTCCCATTTCCACAGGTTGATGGATGCATTAACGGTTCTCAATGAAGTCCTTGAGAGTACGATGCTTAGGCCTGGTAATGGGCCAGTGCCCAGTCCAAACCCCAACCTGGCCCATAAGTATGGGGTGTGGCTCCAACCCTTATCCATCCCTCTACTCTATGCTTACACCCAATCCAGCCCAACCCTTTAAGTAGGAAGACCCTAATCCTATCCTGACCCATTTTAGATCCTCGGGCCAGCCCAGTAATCTTAACTAGCTGAGCCCTTTGGGTCATTTTCCCTCTGGGTCGTGCCAACTCAGTACGTAAAGTTTGTGAGCAGAAGTTTCTGTAGCAACTACTCACCACCATCAAATATCTTAAGTGTTGATAGACGCAAAGTGCTTCCATTTGAATCATGAATCCTTGGATCTGCAGAGAAATTGATCTGCTGCCCACTATTGAGAAATTGATTGATAGCACGAGCAACAATCCAAACTGAATCATAAGCATAAAAACCATACGAATTCAAGCTAGAAGTAATGTTCCTATTATGAGCCGCATCATTCCACTTAGATATGAACTTTTTCTTGGCATCAGAATCAGGAGTGTGCTAACGAAGAACAATTAATCCTTGTATATAACTCATGTCTTTAAGAACAAACAAATCTGGAATCTTACAATTTGAGCATAAATCAAACATCAATTCTGCAATCTTACAAGTAGTAACAAGTAATAAGCATTACAAGCATCCAATTAAATGAAGTCTTTCAGGTGAAATTGTAACAAAAAATCCAAACAAAATTGAGGGTAACTTGATACTTTACTCAGAAGGTCAATATTAAGGACGCTGCCACCGCTATAGATACAGTATACGCAGATGAATTATTTAAAACCAATGTCCTTAGAGCTAGTGAAAGAATAGTAATAACACAGAAACCATTAATTGCCATCTTCAGTAGCTTCTTGAACTCAGCCCAATCAATTGAAAGCATCTAGGCCCCTAAAAATGGTTTTGGTAATTAATGATAATATGTGAATATGGGATTAACATGTTTATTGAGTATTTACAAGGTTAAGTTCCATTGGTGAGTTTGATGACTTGGAGATCCATGTTAAAGGACTTCCTGAAGATCAATATGGCTAAAAGACAAGGTATGAGTAGTCTAGGATCCTTTTTATGTTTTACCGGTCTTAGGAGATATGGTTGGAAGACCGGATTATAGGTTAAATGCCGTACTATTAAGAGGGATCATGACTAGTAGCTTGATAGCTTGTTCTTGTGCCTTATGGATCAATTTAGGATCATGCATGCATTTGAATCTGTTTTTGGAAAGCCAACTTTGAACTTTCAAGGAAAACGGTAGTACCGACGTTAAATCGGTGGTACTACCGCTCAGCGGTACGACCGGCTCGTAGTGTGGTACTACCGCACGTCGGTTGTTCCGATTTCTAGTTGGCGGTTCGTTTAAAACAGAGAGACACCTTTTGGAACTCTTGTGCTCCCTTGGCAAACGGTAGTACCAGAAGTTTCTTGGCGGAACTACCGCTTAGCGGTTTGACCGCATTTCCTGTGGCGGAACTACCGTGTGCCGTTCGGACCATCTGAACGTACCTTTGATCGAATGGTTTAAACAGTGGTCTGAACGGCCCAATTCATCTGAGCCATCCACGTGGCAAGTTTGGTGCCGTGTCAAGCGGTAGTACCGCGATTTCGTGGCGGTAGTACCGCTCCGCGATTGTACTGTTTTCTTAATGGCGGTACGTAAATTCCAGTAAAGCGACTTTTTGGCTTGAGTTGAAAACCCTACAAACGGTAGTACCGCTCCTTTGTGCGGTATGACCGGCTCAAGCGGTAGTACCGCAACTTGGTTGGTGGTAGTACCGCTTTGGGATTTTCAACGGCTATGTCAGAGTAGTTAATGCTACTGTTCTAGCCGTTACAGTGCTCTGACATGGGTGCGGTAGTACCGCTCCTTGGTTGGCGGTAGTACCGCATTTCGTTGAAAGTTGGGGATTTCTGTTCCAATGGCTAAAATTTGCTGGTGAGGGTATAAATACCCCTCCACCTGCTCAAGGACAGGCTGTTAGAGTTCATTTATCATCCTTAGATCCTTGAGAGCCTTGAGCATCTTCTCAACACCCAAAATTCTCTTGTGCATTCATTGTGAGGTTGTTGAGTTCATTCAAGTGCATTCACTCATCCTAGTTGATCCATTTGCACTTGAGTGCCGTCAAGTGAAGGCCATTGATTTGTTACTCTTAGATTTTTGCCGAACTCCTAGACGACTTGGCGGTGGAGCACGGTGATCTCTTCAAGAGGATTGTGAAGAGGCCCAGTGCAAGATTGTGAGTGGCTTAGAGTTCGTCATCTCCGGAGTGGAGGAATAAGTACCATAGTGATCGAGGGAGGCTTAATTCGTGGAGCCAGCTTGATTCGTTCAAGCTTCCTCAACGTAGACTAGTGAAGATCGGCAAAGTCTTCGATACCATAGGAAAAACTCGTTGTCTCTTTTTGTGGTTATCTCTAGTCTTTACTTTCCGCATTTACAATTCTAGCATTTATCTTGTGTTGATTGCTTAAATAGAATTGTATCTTGTTTAGACATAGTTCTTATTTGGCTTAAATTGTTAAATTATCAAAAAGTTTAAAAACCTCCTATTCACCCCCCTCTAGTCAGTTATCCTTCATCCTACATCAGTTCCTAACATTAATACAAAGAAACCATTTAGATATTGATTCTTGAGACATATATGTTCATTGAGATCTCCAAAGACCAACAACAATTAATGGAAAATAGGGAGTAATACAGGCACATGATATCTTATGTTGAAGCTATAGTAAGGATAATCCTGTAAGAAAGATGTATGTCCAACATAAAGATGTGTAGCGTTTGCTCAGGGTTATGTTTATAGTCTACATACAAGTTCTTGTCCATACTGGAAACACGTTTTCTAGGGGAAGAGTCATTTATTGCAGTCTGTACGTAGCTGGTTATACGAGAATTATTTAATTCATCATGCAGACAAAAAAGGGAAAGAAAAGAATCACTCAAAGAGTGTAATACAACATTAGCTGGCTCAAAATAGGGAGATAATGCATGAAGATTGTTTGTGCTTGCATTGACAACAATTACATAAAGAATTTTAGGATGCTGGTGAATTGGGATTCGATACTGAGGTAATATCAAAGGAAAATCTTGGTAATAATGGAATTGCAAGCATGCTATTTGATTTAACACTCAAAGAGACATAGATAATGTTGGACCGAAAAGGCGACTAGAGGGGGGGTGAATAGGAGCACGCTCACTTTTTCACAAAAGATGGATTCAACACAAATGTCACTCCAATAGCTATGGAAGCTATGAAGATCAATATACCAGTATAGCGGAAGACTAGTATTGAATCCAATCCAAACCCCGAAGCAAAAGATCAAAACATAATCAAATCAGGGCTGAGCGGTCAGACCGGCGGTACAAGGGCGGTCGACCAAGAGCTTGGCGATCGATCACGTGGAGACCGTAAGCACAGTAGCAATTGAAATCGGCCAAAAACGAAACACAAATTGGCCTAACTTTTGATCTATGTGGTCAAACTCCACGAAACTTGACACACACCTTCTCAAGGATATTGTGAACCTATTCCAACCAAGGATCGCAGAAATCCAAGCCAAGGTTCCTCTATTTTTCAGTTTGAGCAAAGTAAGGTCAAAAACCGAGTAAGAAACGAAATATGATCTAGAGACTTGCTCGTGGGTAATTGATGATCAAGATGATCATAGATGGGTTCCCACAAGTCACAGCAAGTTAGATCAAGCCAAGAAACCAATCAAAAGCTTGAGAATCAAAAAGGGCATCAAATTACCAAATAGAGACAAAGAGATAGTAGATTCATCTTGAGAGAAATCTCTTTGGATTGATTTGATTGAGTATTGGTTTACAGCCACTCCACCAATGGAGGACAAAGACTCAATACAAGAGCACGAAATCCAATCAAACTCTCTAGAACCCTAACCTCCACTAATCCTCTCCCTAAGCAAATAGGGTTTCAAAAACAATGAAAGGGTTCACGGGGGTGCAGCCACCTCCTTCCTCTATTTATAGTGGAGGCTTAGACCTTCTAGAAGATTGAACCCTAATGGGCTCCCGTTAAGGCCCACACACAAACGGGTCACATACGCACGCGTTTTAAAGCGCCGTCTTTATCTCTTGACCTAATCCACTTCAACTTGCGCCATTTTGCGCCGTGACTTGGCAAAAGGTCACCAAGGCGATATTTGGTAGAATTACCAAAATACCCCTCCTCGATTTTTTGCAAAGACCGAGTCCCAAAGGCCGGTCTGACCGCCAGTCCATGACTTAACCAAATTTCCAACCTGGAAATCCAAAACCTACTGGAATTTTCAAACCAATAGAACTTTTACCTGGAGGCTCCAAAAATTATGAAACCAAGTGCAGAAGAACCCTCTCACTTGCCTACACCTTCTATTTTTGGCCCAGCTCAAAAATCCAAAATATAGCAATGGCCGGTCTAACCGCTCAGCAAGGTCGGCCGACCGCTTCCACCGGCCGTCATTGACCGGTGAGCATTTCAGGAAAACCAAGTCAAGGCATGGCCGGTCTGACTCCTCCCCTGGTCGGTCAGACCGCTAGAGGCCTGACAGAACTGAAACTTTGCCGAAAACACGTGATTCGACAAACCGTCAACGACATTGCCAATTGTAACATCATCCTAAGATCTCAGGCATATCCCCATGATATCCACAATCTCCCCCTTGATGAACATATTGGCAATTTTCCACAAATGCGAATTTAGAGGTTTGAAAAGTAAAAACACGTCGTTTTCGTTCAGAAGCACAACTTGGTCCAAATGCAAGAAAAAGCAAAGGAAATGTCCAAGCTGGCTTCAGAATAGTATCAGCAAGTGAGATACGGCAAAAGAAAGCACGAAAGCTTCAAATTCCAGAAAGGAGTCAAATTCTCACTTAAGGTCCATATGAAAGAACAATTGTTCGATATGACCTTTGATCATTGTGAGGATCAAGAATTGCAATTCAAGTTCAGAAATAGCAATAAAACCATAAGAATGCAAATAAGAAACTCCCCCTCACTATGATCCTCAGAATTTCTCCAAGTAGCTCCCCCTTTTTCAAACAACTTCTCCCCAAACAACTTCTCCCCTTTTTAACATTTTTACAATATCTTCTCCCCCTTTGACAATGGAGTCATCAAGGAATCACGCCTTCCTCTCGTCCAGAGATGACAAATGCAGAATGAGGAAAAAGCATAAGATGGAGCATGCATGAAATGCAATGGAGTGACTTCATTTTTTTGTATTTTTCAAATGTTGAGTACAAGAAGCTTTGGAGATTACCCAAAAGAACAAGCTAGCATTTCAAAAGTTGTACAAACAACATATCAAGCCTAACAACGCTAGCAAGATCATAATAAGACATGTATAACAAAGCTAAGCAAGAAGGCTCAATATAAAACAATGAATTTTAGCATTTTAAGCAAAGCTTCAAATCTAGCAAGTTCATCAACAGGGATCCTAAAATGATACTGGCCATGTCAAAATGTCAACGTGAGATCCAAAAGCTAACAATGACCACATTACGAGACAAATAGGTCCTGAATTTAATCATTTTGCTCATTTTTCTCAAACGCCCATTTTTCAACTGTTTTTCATTTGCAATGAATATTGAAGTTGACTAATGATCTAACTTAGTGACAAGATCCTGGACTAGGAGCCATCCACAAACTCATCCTAAGCTTCGACCAAAAGTTGATTAAAGGTATATCTTAGTGAAGAAGATCCTGCACTAGGAGCCATCCACAAACTCTTCCTAAGCTTCTACCAGGGCGACAAATCTTGAGGTTCTTGTCAGTTTTGACAAGCAGTCCCCATGAGATCGTCTGGATCATCAAACTATTTCCAAGTTCATGTCTTTGACATGCAGTCTCGTAAGAGTAGTTTGGCACAATTTAAGCATAAGACAATCTTGAAGATTGATTTTTCATTTTTCACAACAGCAGTTTTAGATTCTCAAGAACACAAGAAGCTCAAGTAATGATCAAAGCTAGATTCAAGAGCTAACAAAGCAATTTTGACAGGGCCAATGTCACAAAAGGAGCACTAATTAAGAATCGGCTAAACAATTCACAAATTGCTAATTTCTTAGTTCAAGTTGTTTTTCAAGTTCTAGCTCATACAACAAAGACTTGGCTACACATGTGAAAGCATGATAATTCTAGCAAGTCAAAGAACTAGACATGGCATTGAGCAAGAATTGAAACACTAAAGCTCCAAAGGGTAATAAGCAAAGCTTCATCAAATTTAAAAGATAAGCAGAAAAGCTTATATTACAATGCATTTTTTTTTGGATTTTTTATATGAGTGCAATATGATACAATGAGATGCAAGAAAAGCTCAAAAAGCCTAAAAAGCCTAAAAAGATCAAAAAGATCAACAAGTTCAAAAGAAGATCAAAAAGAGATCAAAAGAACAAGAAAAGATCAGAAAAGATCCAACTCCCCCTCAAACCAACCCATAGGGATAAATTACCCCTAGCTCACTTCTCAAGGTGGCAAATCTTGTTGGGTCTAAAGGCTTGGTGAGGATATCGGCTAACTGAGCCTCGGACTCCACAAAAAGCAGCACAATATCACCCTTTCTCAACGTGATCTCTAAGGAAGTGATAGCGAATATCTATGTGCTTGGTCCTAGAATGTTGCACTGGGTTCTTAGCAATGTTAATAGCAGAAATGTTATCACAGAAAAGAGGAACACTAGCAAAGGTTAACCCAAAATCCTTAAGAGTGGAGACCATCCACAAAATCGACTACAAAGAACTAGCAAAGAGACTACATACTCACCTTCAAGAAGGATTGTGCAACAGAAGACCGCTTCCTAGAAGACCAAGAGACAAGAGAAGTGCCTAAGAAATGACATGTGCCGATGTGCTCTTCCTATCTAGCCTACTGACCATAAAATCGAATCAAAACCCCAAATGGACAGCGAAGATGAACAAGAATACCAAATGCCATATTGAAGGGTAGAGTGTAAATACCTGAAGATGCGCTTAACGGCTTGGCGATGTGAAGTCCTTGGTGACGCTCAAACCTCGCCTGAGGCGCATCGCGAAGTGGATGTCCGGTCTTGAGGCCGTCAGGTATAGAAGGGAGCTGATCATGCTGCGGTACTCGCGTTGATCCACGGCTTCTCCTTCCTCATCTGGATCTAGAGCAGTCGAAGTCATCATGGGAGTGGCGATCGGCTTGCAGTCACCTATATCAAAACGCTTGAGCAAATCCTTTGTGTACTTCGTTTGATGGATGAAGATCCCTTCCTTGCATTGCTTGATTTGTAGCCCCAGAAAATAATTAAGCTCGCCCATCATGCTCATCTCAAATTCCCTGGACATGGTCTCAGAAAAGCTGGAAACAAGAGCATGAGAAGAACCACCAAAGATAATATCATCTACATAAATCTGAACAAGCAGGAAGTTATTGCCATGCCTAAGAATGAAAAGAGTCTTATCTACTTTTCCCATTTCAAAATCATTCTTAAGCAAGAAGGTCTTAAGTCTATCATACCAGGCTCTAGGGGCTTGCTTAAGACCATACAAGGCTTTGGATAGCTTAAAGACACGATCAGGGTGCTTGGGATTCTCAAAGCCAGGGGGTTGTCTAACATAAACTTCCTCCTCTATAAAACCATTCAAAAAGGTACTCTTGACATCCATTTGATACAATCTAAAACCTTTAGAAGCAGCAAAAGCAAGCATAATCCGAATGGCTCCTAATCTAGCAACAGGAGCGAAGGTTTCATCAAAATCTAACCCCTCAACTTGGCTAAAGCCCTGAGCTACCAATCTAGCCTTGTTTCTAACCACAGAACCATCCTCATTTTGTTTATTTTTGAACACCCAACGGGTTCCTATAACATTATGACCATTAGGACATTCTACAAGGTTCCAAACTTTATTTCTTTCAAAATTCTCTAACTCCTCATGCATGGCATTGACCCAACTAGCATCAGATAAAGCATGTGATATATCTTTGGGTTCAAAAGAAGCTACAAATGTAGAGTGAGAGAAAAGACTCGGATCATGATACCTAGAGCGAGTGACTCGCTCATGGAGATTACCAATCATTTGATCCGGAGGGTGTTGCTTCTGAATGTGCAAAGGAGCGCCTGGGGGAGATAGCGTCTCCTCAACCTCCGCAGGTACTGCTGACGATGAAGATGCAGCAGGAGCCTCAATTGGAGGTGAAGTAGTCGTCACGGGTTCAGGAGCTTGGGCAGCTTGGACAAGAACATCAACAACAGGTGGAGGAGCAGTATCAAGTTCATCTTCATCTTCTTCAACAAAAATGCTCTCAGTCACCTGTAAGTCACCTGAAATATCGGATCTAGCTCCAGGGCTAGTCTCATCAAAAGTGACATTGCATGTCTCCGGACAATGTTAGTTTCAACATTAAAACCCGAAAACCCTCGAATGAGCAGGATAACCCAGAAATAAACCATCACAAGTCCTTGATTCAAATTTATCTAGGTTTCCTGTCTTAAGAATAAAACACTTCGATCCAAAGACTCGAAAGTGAGAGACAGAGGGTTTTATGCCAAAACGAAGCTCATAAGAAGTCTTGCCCAAAGACGGTCTGAAAAAGACACGGTTTGAAATATGGCAAGCTGTAGCAATAGCTTCGGCCCAAAACCTCCTTGGTGTGCTATACTCATCTAGCATCGTCCTAGCCATCTCGACTAGGGTCCTGTTCTTCCTTTCAACAACGCCATTTTGTTGAGGGACGTGTGGAGAAGAGAACTGATGCTCAATACCGCGCTCAGCACAAAAAGAGGCAAAATAAGCATTCTTGAACTCCGTGCCATTGTCACTGTGGATCGCTCTCAAGGCACCAGGAAGCTCAGAAGCCAAACGAAGAACAAGGTCATGATAATGATCAAAAGCCTCATCCTTCGAAGCAAGAAAGAACACCCAAGAGTATCTCAAAAAATCATCGACTTTGACAAGAATGTACCATTTGCCACCGACTGACCGAACTCTAGCAGGACCAATAGTATCCATATGAAGCAACTATCCCGGACCGTCAGTCATGACCATAGTCAATGACGGGTGTGAGGCGGCAACTTGCTTGCTATGCCTACAGGGTGCACATACAGCATCCTTGACAGCTTTGAGTTTAGGCAAACCTCTCATGAGATCAAGGCCACTAACTCGTGTCAGATGATCAAAACCAATGTGCCCCAAACGTCGGTGCCAAAGCCAGATATCAGAAGAAGATGCAATCAAACACTTAAGAGACCCGGCAAGCGATTCAGAAAAGTCAGCTCCAAAAATTCTACCAACTCTAGAAATCCCAAAAACGAGCTCACCAAAAGAATCAAGCACACGACAGACATTCTTTTTAAATCGAGTCTCATAGCCATCATCGAGAAGCTGTGAGACAGAAAGGAGATTATACCTCAGCTTGGACACAAGTGCGACGTCTTTGAGAATGAACTTGTCATTCACCCTGATCACTCCAGTTCCTTCAATGCGCCCTTGTGTATCATCTCCAAAGGTGATAAAATCATCACCGGTTGACCGCGTGAAAGAGGTGAACCATCTTGAGTCTCCGATCATGTGGCGTGAACACCCGGAGTCGACAAACCATGTGTTCTTCCCTCTTCCGCGGCAATCTTGAAAATCAAGGACTAAAAGAACGATGTGTCTCAATACTGGGGTTAGTTAAAAGCGACTTGGGAACCCAGTACTGAGACACTCGTCTGCGAGTAGTATGCAAAGCAGATGTGCTATCCTTGACTTTATTAGCAGTTCTATTATGAGCAATGGTAACAGAAACATGAGATGCATCCTGTCTAGGAACATGGTGATGAGCATGTGCGGCAAATCCTAGACCAGGGTTCTTCTTTTGTACGTGACCATATCTCATAAAAGCTCTAGGTTGATTAGATGACATTCTAGCAATATTTTTCTTAGCGTTCTTCAACCTACGCCAACAGAACTCAACCAATTGTCCACTCTTCTTGCAATAGGTGCAATGGTATTTTGTACCACTGGGAGAAGCACCTTTTGCCTTAAAAGAAGGTTGAACAAACCCTGCAGATTTAAAAACAGTTTTTGCAGGTTGGGTTTTGAATTCAACTAAGCCGTTTTCCAAGACCTGAATGACATTAGGCTTGGATATGTCCTGGGCAGAGTTGTATCCTAAACCTTGCTTCTTAAAAGCTGGCTCAAAATAGGGAGATAATGCATGAAGATTGTTTGTGCTTGCATTGACAACAATTACATAAAGAATTTTAGGATGCTGGTGAATTGGGATTCGATACTGAGGTAATATCAAAGGAAAATCTTGGTAATAATGGAATTGCAAGCATGCTATTTGATTTAACACTCAAAGAGACATAGATAATGTTGGACCGAAAAGGCGACTAGAGGGGGGGGGTGAATAGGAGCACGCTCACTTTTTCACAAAAGATGGATTCAACACAAATATCACTCCAATAGCTATGGAAGCTATGAAGATCAATATACCAGTATAGCGGAAGACTAGTATTGAATCCAATCCAAACCCCAAAGCAAAAGATCAAAACAGAATCAAATCGGTACGAGCGGTCGATGGCGGTACAAGGGCGGTCCGTGGTAGCTTAATGATCGACCATTGGAGACCGTAATGACCCGAGCAAAGTGAAATCAGCCTGAAAAACGAAACACAAATTGGCCTAACTTTTGATCTATGTGGTCAAACTCCACGAAACTTGACACACACCTCCTCAAGGATATTGTGAACCTATTCCAATCAAGGATCGCAGAAATCCAAGCCAAGGTTCCTCTATTTTTCAGTTTGAGCAAAGTAAGGTCAAAAACCGAGTAAGAAACGAAATATGATCTAGAGACTTGCTCGTGGGTAATTGATGATCAAGATGATCATAAATGGGTTCTCACAAGTCACAGCAAGTTAGATCAAGCCAAGAAACCAATCAAAAACTTGAGAATCAAAAAGGGCATCAAATCACCAAATAGAGAGACAAAGAGATAGTAGATTCATCTTGAGAGAAATCTCTTTGGATTGATTTGATTGAGTATTGGTTTACAGCCCACTCCACCAATGGAGGACAAAGACTCAATACAAGAGCACGAAATCAATCAAACTCTCTAGAACCCTAACCTCCACTAATCCTCTCCCTAAGCAAATAGGGTTTCAAAAACAATGAAAGGGTCCACGGGGGTGCAGCCACCTCCTTCCTCTATTTATAGTGGAGGCTTAGACCTTCTAGAAGATTGAACCCTAATGGGCTCTCATTAAGGCCCACACACAAACGGGTCACATACGCACGCGTTTTAAAGTGCCGTCTTCATCTCTTGATCTAATCCACTTCAACTTGCGCCATCTTGCGCCGTGACTTGGCAAAAGGTCACCAAGACGATATTTGGTAGAATTACCAAAATACCCCTCCTTGATATTTTTGCAAAGACCGAGTCCCAACGCGTGAAACATATCCATGCTTCACCACGTGTAGGTTGATCCTGCGGCTCTCTTCATGTCGGCAAGTCTCTCCCATCCGGCTCCCACCGAAACCACCGTGGCACTTGCACCGACCCCCGCGCCGCTTGATCCAACCCGTCGCACCGAACTTCCCGTTCGGTCATCCTTGTCTATTCTGCGCCATGCTTGAACCCATTGACCTCACGGCATCCCGATCGTTTCGGACCTCGGCTCTCCAAGCCTAGTCCCGATCATCCTCGCAGATTGACCGTCGTTGACCTTCAAGCAACCTCGCACAAACATAGACCAAGAAATCGTTTCCGGGAACAAGTTCTTCGCAACATGACCCACGTTAGTCAAAACATGCATCATGCAACACATATGCCATGAAACCCATGAACTTGACCTAACAAGAAAACATCGCCACCACGGGCGATCGAAACACATCGAACCGGTCGACCGCCACCTTGGCCGGCCTCGATCTCTCACGGCCGACCGCCACCTTGGCGGCTCGACCGCTCGCCGGTCGACCGCCACCAAAGGGCGGTCGACCGCCACCCATGACTTAACCAAATTTCTAACACGAAATCCAAAACCTCATCGAATTTTCAAACCAATAGAACTTTTACCTGGAGGCTCCAAAAATTATGAAACCAAGTGCAGAAGAACCCTCTCACTTGCCTACACCTTCTATTTTTGGCCCAGCTCAAAAATCCAAAATATAGCAATGGTCGGTCTGACCGCTCAGGCAAGGCCGGTCAGACCGCTCCACTGGCTGGTCTGACCGCCACTCTGGCCGGTCTGACCGCTAGTGACCATTTCAGGAAAACCAAGTCAAGGCATGGCCGGTCTGACCGCCAGAGGCTGGACAGAACTGAAACTTTACCGAAAACACGTGATTCGACAAACCGTCAACGACATTGCCAATTGTAACATCATCCTAAGATCTCAGGCATATCCCCATGATATGCACAGATAACATGCACAACAAGCATGCTAGTATTCTTGTTTCTATTGATAAGAAACACATCTACACTTGAAGTTTTAAGCAACAACAATATTACAATATAAATGTCAAAATTGCTACCCTTGTTTCAGGCTGCGGATGAAAAAAACTCAGATGAATAGTGTGGATATCATGGGGATATGCTCATGATCTTAGGATGATGTTACAATTGGCAATGTCGTTATTGGTTTGTCGAAACACGCGTTCGTCGAGTTTGAATGTGTCGGTCAAAGGCGTCGATCGGATCGGCGTCGAGCGGTCGATCGGCCGGCTGATGCGGTCGACCAGACCATTCAATGGCGGTTCGACCAGATTCTGATCGACCATCCATTCAATGGCGGTCTGATCGGATCATGGTCCGACCGCCATTCAATGGCGATCCGACCGATCTGGCCCGACCGCCATTCAATGGCGGTCGACCGATTTTATATCGCTCATCGCCAAAAGTGGCGATGAGTGTTGGGTTAGGTCAAGTTTATGGATTTCATGGCATATGTGTTGCATGATGCATGTTTTGACTAACGTGGGTCAAGTTGTGAAGAACTTGTTCCCGGAATCGATTTGTTTGTCTATTGTTGTGCAGGTTGCTTGGAGGTCAATGACGGTCAACGACGAGGATGATTAGGACTAAGCTTGGAGAGCTGTGGTCCAGAACGATCGGGGATGCCGGGTGAGGTCAATGGAGTCAAGCATGGCGCATAAGGGACAAAGGTAATCGAACGGGCAGTTCGGTGCGACGGGTTGGATCAAACGGTGCAGGGGTCGGTGCAAGTGCGATGGTGGTTTCGGTGGGAGCCAGATGGGAGAGACTTGCTGACATGATGAGAGCCACTGGATCAACCTTCACGTGGCGAAGCATGGAAGTGCTTCACGCAGTTTGGACTCGGTCGTCGAAAAAGATCAAGAAGAGGTATTTTGATAATTTTACCAAATACCACCTTGGCGACCTTTTGCCAACCCACGGCTCAAGACGGTGTGTGGAGAAGCAGATTAGGTCAAGAGGAGATGAAGATGATGCTTTAAAATGCATGCGTGTGTGACCCGTTTGTGTGTGGGCCTTAACGGGAGCCCATTATGGTTCAATCTTCTAGAAGGTTTAAGCCTCCACTATAAATAGAGAAGGGTAGTGGCTGCACCCCCTTATCCATTTCATTATTGAAAACCCTAGTTTTGCTTTTGTGCTTAGGGAGAAGATAGTTGGAGGTTAGGGTTCTAGAGAGTTGGATTTGATTTCATGCTCATGTATTGAGTCTTTGTCCTCCATTGATGGAGTGGCTGTAAACCAATACTATATCAAATCAATCCAAGGAAAGTTTCTCAAAGATGTGTCTCTTTGCTTTCCTTCTCTCTATTTGATGATTTTGAGTCTTTCTTTGATCCGTGAGTTTTTACTTGGTTTCTTGCCTTGATCTAACTTGCTGTGACTTGTGGGAACCCATCTAGGATCATCTTGATCATCAATCACCCATGAGAAAGTCTCTAGATCATATTTCGATTCTTACTCGGTTTTTTAGCACACTTCCTTCAAACTAAAAAAAAAAATAGGAACTTTGGCATGGATCTCTGCGATCTTTGATTGGAATAGGTTCCTAATATCTTAGAGAAGGTGTCTCAAATCTCGTGGAGTTTGGCCTTACGGATCAAAAGTTAGACCGATTTGAGTTTTGGTTTTCGGGCTGTTTGCGCTGTTCATCGTGAAGTCGGTCAGTCCGAGCTTTGGTCTTCGGTCAGTCCGGCCTCCGGTTAGTCCGCCTCCTTGCCGCTAGTTAGTCCGGCTAGAGCGGTCAGACCGCACAATAGCCATCGGTTAGACTGCGCCTCTGATTAGGGTTTTGGTTTGGATTCAATACAAGTCTTCCGCTGTACTTGTATATTGATCTTCATAGCTTTCATAGCTATCGGAGTGAAATTGGTGTTGAATCCGATCAAAGTGAAAAAGTGAGCATGCTCCTATTCACCCCCCCCCCCTCTAGTCGCCTTTTCGGTCCAACAATTAGCTTTATATTATGTGCATTAGTAATGATGTGACAAGGGGTCAAAAGAACATGTGAAGTTATTGTTGCTCCATAAGTCATAACCAACTTACATAACAATATATTGCAGGTAAGGGCATGCGCAATTAGTAACTAACTGAAAAAGAAGGGTGAACACAAACTAGTGCATCTGCCAATCTGGTGAATCCTCAAAGGATAAGCAGCAGTACTTTGTTCAATGCCAGTATCGAAAACAGACGGCGATGCTCCTTAATCTGTGACAAAGAACAATACCAAGTTCAAGTCATGTGTGCATGGGATCAAGCAGCAAATAATTGAGACTGTAACGGCAATGTTACCAAGTCAAAGAACCAGAACCGAGAACACATTGGACATAAAAAAAAAGTGCATGAATGAGATAGGATATGCAAACATAGAAAAAGTATTTTAGTTCACAGAATTCTGAATATGCTGAAATCAAACATAGAGAAAGCTATGATTATATAAGGTACAGGTTTTTGTTCGGATACTGCTAAGGAGGTTATAGAAAGGACAATTCAAACTAGTGCAACCCTACATCAACATTTAACAACCAGCTTTGGATATAGTGAAATATGGAAATGCAGCATATGAAAGGCGTAGCAATTACCAGGCTATCTGTACACATAAATATTCAAATCATACGGATCAAAATCAATTGCATCAAACTCAATTCATCAGATGATTTCAAACAGCATCAAATTGCAATGCAATATTAATAAACTCAATTCATCAGATGACTTAAAAGGAGTATCAATTTACACTATCTCAATACTATCGATTTAACCAGGCACCTTTTTTTGGGTAAAGAAATCTTACGACCACAGTAGATAGAACTTGAATCAAGAAACATCATAGCAATTACTGGAAATTTTCGGGAAAACTTCATGATCCAAGAAAAGCCTGTGAATCAAAAGGAGAGAAAGGCACCTAGGGGCGAGGAAGAAGGGGACGAGATCGCGGCTAAAGGTTGGGTGAGGTAACCCGGGGAGGTTGCAGCTGATGCTGAGCTACACCGGCTTACTCTCCCTCAGTGCCGTCACGATGGCCATATCGATCTGCTCATGCGCGTTGTCCAGATTGGTCACCACCGCCTGAATCCACGGAAAAGCAAACCAGCCATCAACCAACCAGATCACGAGCCGCCCGATTGAACCCAAGAAATTAAAGGAATCCAATAAGAACCCGCATTATCCCGTCTAGTCCCATCTTCGTGTCCAAAATCGAAATCCCAAAGAAACCAAGAACGCCAAGTAGGCTCACCGGAACGTAGCGCCACCTGGTGGCCGCCTCCTTGCCGTCGCCGCCCGACGCTACTGGCCACCCTGGCGTCCACTTGAGGCAAAGACAGCGTTCTGGGGAGGTGGGGGAGTCGGGAGATATGCTCCGTCCATGGGTTACAAGAGAGGGTTGGGCCCTTACACGGCCCAAAATCACTGGTACATTTGAGTCCTAGCCCAATCCTATTTAAAGCCAGCCCAATCCTATCTGTACCCTTTTTTATTTCTACCCATTTGATATAACCCAAGATCAGCCCATTTACTGGCCCAACCCTTTCGGCCTGATAAACCCTGGCCCAAAAGAGAGAAGGGATTTTTAATTGATTTGCGAATTTCAGAAAATGAAACAAATTAATTAGGCTTTAAAAAAATAGAAAATAGAGTTCAACAATTCTATGAAAATTCCCATAAATTCCTTAAATTATTTTGAACTTAATAAAATTATTTCCAATTTAAAGTTGGCTTTTATTTTTCCACATAAATTATTTTTAACTTCAAAAATAAGAAAAACGTTTTTAAAATCCAAAAAATTCAAGAAATTAATTAAAATTTTCTTTTTAACTATAAATCCAAGAAAACCCAGAAAAACTCAATAAATTTTCTTTTAGACTTTTAAAAATCTAGAAAATTCAAGAAAAAGCAAGAAAGCTCTTTTAAAACTCGTAAAATCCAATAAAATAATAACTTTACTAATTTTATTTTTAGTAACATAACTTTGGGATGTTACACTATTGTTTGTATGCAAATGAAATAATCGATTTGAGGATAATTTGAATAACATGCTTAAAATACTTTCCACGTTTATTATCAATATAATTATCCCAAGTTTGTAATTTTTAGATGTTATAAATTGAGTGATCGGATGAGACAAAACTAAAAACCGTAGATAGTAAAAGTAGTAGTACAATTAGTACTACTCCGAGCACGAAGGAAATAGTATTGCTACCCGAAGTCGACCAGGGCGGTAGAGGAAATCATACTTTGAATTCGCGGCAACATTTCGATATGGTTTTTATCTTTTTTATAGAGGTAAAAAAAGAACAAGTAAATATTATCACAAGACAGGGACACGGGGGCACCGAGAGAGTTTTTGGCTAAAATAGCATAGTCTTGTGATAATATTCTTTCTTCTTTTTTTAACCTCCGTAAAGAAGATAAAAACCATATCGAAATGTTGCAGTGAAGCTGGAGTACGATTTCCTCATGTCCCGGTCGACTTCGAGTATCAATACTATTTTCCTTCGTGCTCTGAGTTGTACTAATAGTACCACTATTTTTACTATCTACAATTTTTTGTTTTGCCTGATTTGATCACTCGATTTGTAACATCCAAAAATTGTAAACTTGGAATAATTATACTGAGAATAAATGTGGAAATTATTTTGAGCATGTTTTTGAAATTTTCCTCAAATTGATTATTTCATTGGCATACAAACAGTAGCCTTAAAGGAATTTTCGAGAAAAATACAGAACAGATAAAATTATGGAAAATTACACAAGCAAGCACACTGTGTCAGGAGCTGTCACAATAATTTTCATAATTTTCAGAACTCATTTGCTATATTTATAAATTTCTACAACTCTCAGCCTTTTATGGGAGGGAATCCGCGCCACATGGCGCGTCCGGGGTATTTCCGCGCCTCTGTGGGCCAGACGAGGTATTTCCGCACCTCTAGGCCATGGCAATACTACGGACGCGCTACGTGGCGCCATGAGGGGAAAACCATGCCTCTAGGGGCACGGCAAAGCATATTTCCTGCCCTATGGGTGCGACAGAGGTGAATTTCGCACCTCGAGCGCGGTATTTGCCCCCAGCGCTGAAGAATGCCATTTTTTTTGTAAATATAGTGGAGAGGAGCCTACTGTTGTTATTTCCGCCAAAAGAGCTGCAAGCCCAAAAACTCACAGACGAGCGGTGAGCCCGGCTTGCTTCGAGGACTGGAGAAGGAAACTTGGGACTTGGGGAGGAGATAACTTGAGCCGGGCCAATCCAATATAAAAGGATCAGGATTGGTCTCCGTACTTTCCTTTCTCAGTATAATTGGGATGACGCCATTATACACAGTGAAGAATGCCATTTCGGCCTCCTCAAAAATTATTTTGCTGGGAACCCGAACAGTACTACAGTAGCTTTATGTTACGTTCTCTCTCCAAAAAAGGTTGCTTCTTCTGATTTTTTTTTTCCTGATCATTTCACGGGAAATTTTCTGAACATGTTTCCTACGTGTATACAGTTCTTCGCGTTCCCAACAGGCCCTTGTCTGGAAACAGAAGGTTAAGGTTAAATCCGAGAAAACAATTAGCAGAATTCAGTACTTTTTTCCAACAGTTGTTAGCATGCCCGGCCGTGAGGGGAAGCGTCTTTCCTCGACAGAGGTGTTTCCCGTTTCCACAGGTTGATGGATGCATTAACCGTTCTCAATGAAGTCCTTGAGAGTACGATGCTCGATGCTTCTTGCTATTCAAGAGGAGGTCATCCGTTGCCTGTCACAGTTCCCATCAGATCATTAAGGCGAGAAGCCGTGAACCCAGCTTCGTGCAGGAGTGGTGGAGGGAGACATGTCGAAGTGATGTCTCAACATTGATGCCAATAGCCAAGATGTAACAAAGCAAGTATTATGGTCCAGAAACTTGCTTCTATTTCTGAAAGAAAAATTGTATATATGCTCCAAAACGCAAGACAATCTGAGGTCCTAACATGTAACAAAATACAGCTAGTATAGTATAGTACTATCTCCAATGCTTTATTATTTTTAGGCAACACCTAAAAGATTTGCGTTTCTTTGTATTAAGATAGAAAAGCGTACAGAAATAAATTAAAATAAATTAGAAGAGGGTTCACCCCCAAGGACCAAAAGAACAAAATCGAAAGAATATTACAATGGACTGAAGGATGCCCTACGCAATGCAGCCCGGCTACTATTCTAATTTCGTCTAGGTCTCGTCTCACAAAAATACGTTCAACTTTGACGCCAGAGCCATAGCTCTTCCAACTCTCGGCTCACTAGGTCTCGCAATTCTGAGGACTTGCCCTTAATGACCCTTGAGTTTCACACCTTCCAGATCATCCATAGGGTTTAGAATGACAATAGAATCGAAACCACACCGAGATGCATTTGGGATAAATTTTCGCATTCGTGACTGTTAGACAACACGCACATGCTGTTTAAGCCGTTGTAACTTTGCCCTATTCTATTGGCATCTCTCTTGTTTATAGCTGACTTGTTGTTAGTTAGTTATGGCTTAATGTGTATTTAACACAGCCAATGATCAATACAAGAACTGTGTTGCATCAAATTCTTCTCTCTAACGCTCTACATGGTATCAGATTTCTTTAGATCCTAAACCCATATACCTTCCGCTGCCTCGTTTCTTCCATTACTACCTCCTCTCGTCCTCTCCACCTTTCTAATGTTCTTATTGCCCCAAATCTCATTAAGAATCTCCTCTCTGTTCGCAATCTCACTCGTGATAATTCTGTCTCTGTGGAGTTTGACCCTCGTGGTTTTTCTATCAAGGACCTACGCACCAAGAAGGAGATTCTCCGATGTGATAGCGACGGCGAGCTCTACCCTCTCACGTCACCTCCATCTTCCACTGTGGCTGCTCAAGGGTTCATCGCCATCTCCTCCGACACATGGCACCAACGTCTCGGCCACCCGGGACGTGCTTCCCTTAGTCATGTTTTAGGTTCATTTCAATTTCGCAGTCATAAAGATCATTCTAGTATGCGTGTCATGCTTGCCGCCCAGGCAAGCACACCCGCCTTCCTTTTTCTAATTCTATTTCCACACACAATTTCCTTTCCAACTTCGCATTGTGATGTATGGACCTCTCCGTGACTAGTATCTCGGGTTTTCAATACTACTTGGTACTTTTGGATGATTTCACGCATTTTGTCTGGACTTTTCCTTTACGACAAAAGTCTGAAGTTACCTCTACCATGATGTCTTTCCATGCTTACGTCGCAACACAATTCTCCCGTCCCATTCTCTCTTTTCAAACAGATAACGGCCGTGAGTTCGATAACACTGTTCTTCGATCCTTTTTCTCCACAAAGGGAATCGTGTTCCGACTGTCATGCCCATATACCTCACAACAGAACGGGAAGGCTGAGCGCATCCTACGGACGTTGAATGACTCCGTACGAACGCTTCTCATCCACGCCTCCATGCCCTATCACTTCTAGGCTGAGGCCCTTGCCACCGCCACATATCTTCTGAATCGGCGCCCTTGCAAACCCAAGCAGTTCACCACACCATTTGAACTCCTTCACGGCTCTCCTCCTGATTATGAGCACCTACGCGTCTTTGGGTGCTTATGCTTTCCAAACATGACAGCCACTTCCCCCCACAAACTCGCGCCTCGCTCGGCTGCATGCGTTTTTCTCGGGTACCCTCCGGACCACAAGGGCTACCGATGCTACATTCCTTGGACTAGGCGTATCATCATCTCCCGGCATGTTTATTTCGATGAACATAGCTTCCCCTTTGCTCACCAGTCTGGCAACCCCACACCGGCTCCCGTGCTTCCCGCGGATTCTGCATGCGACGCGCTCAATTCCCTGCCGAGCCACTCGCCTAACAACTTTCCTGCTCCCTGCGCTACCGGTGCCCCACGCACGCGCCATGCACCGGCTCCCGTGATTTCCGAGGAACCTCCCTGCGACGCGCTGCATTCTCTGCCGCGCCGCACGCTTCCCGTCTTGCCCGTTCCTAGCGTTACCAGTGCCCAACGCGCACAATCCCCGCCTTCATCTCCGTCTCGCCCAGCACACAGCAATTCTCCCGGCGGGAATCCCTCCATCCTACCTGAGCTTCCAACCTCCAACCCATCCGCTCCTCTTCCACATTTGGTTCATCAACCGTCCAGTGTCCCTATTCACCCAATGGTCACACGCAGCCGGGCCGGCATCTTCCAACCGAACCCACGCTATGCTCATGTTACCATTACTTCCCCACCGTCGCCACTTCCCACTTCCGTGCGAGTCGCTCTTCGTGATCCGCACTGGAAAGCTGCCATGCAGGAGGAGTACGACGCCTTGGTCGCCAACGAAACCTGGAGGCTAGTTCCACGTCCGCGTCACGCCAACGTGGTGACGGGCAAATGGATCTTCCGGCACAAGACACGGGCGGACGGCACGCTGGAGCGCTACAAGGCGCGGTGGGTGGTCCGCGGCTTCTCCCAACGCCCCGGCATCGACTACGACGAAACATTCATCCCCCGCCGCTGCCGGGCGACCATCCGGACGGTGCTCACGCTCGCGGCGTCCCGCAGCTGGCCGGTGCACCAGCTCGATGTCAAGAACGCCTTCTTGCATGGCGTCCTCGACGAACAGGTGTTCTGCCTCCAACCAGCCGGCTTCATCGACCGCCTCGCCCGATCATGTGTGCTGCGCTCAAGTCCCCACGGCCTCAAGCAAGCGCCACGCGCTTGGTTCACGCGTTTTGCCACCTTTGCGCGGCAGCTCGGCTTCACTTCGTCACGCTCGGATGCCTCCCTGTTCATCCTCCGGCAGGGTACTGCTACGGCCTTCCTCCTCCTCTACGTCGACGACATCGTCCTCACCGCCTCCTCCGACAAGTTTTTGCGCAGCATCATCGACCGGCTCCATGCTGAGTTCCAAATGAAGGATCTCGGACCCCTTCATTACTTTCTCGGCATACATGTGACTCGATCTCCTTTGGGCTTCTTCTTGTCGCAACGCCAGTATGCTGAGGATCTCTTGGAGCGCGCATGCATGGCAAATTGCAAACCGGCGGGCACGCCCGTCGACACCAAGCCCAAGTTGGCGGCAGACACTGGTGACCGCGTCACGAATCCTTCGGAGTATCGGAGCCTCGCCGGCGCACTCCAGTACCTCACCATGACTCGACCTGACCTCGCCTATGCTGTCCAACAAGTTTGCCTGCATATGCATGATCCCCGCGATTGTCACCTCGCACTGATCAAGCGGATTCTTCGCTACGTCCGTGGAACTACTCGGTTCGGTCTCCAGCTCCATGCCTCTCCCTCGACGACCGTCTGCGCATACTCTGACGCGGACTGGGCGGGCTGCCCCGACACACGGCGATCTACGTCTGGGTACTGTGTCTACATCGGCAACTCGCTTGTCTCCTGGTCCTCTAAACGCCAGCCGACAGTGTCACGTTCGAGCGCCGAGGCTGAGTATCGGGCCGTGGCCAATGCCGTGGCCGAATGCTGCTGGCTACGGCAACTTCTCGCCGAACTCCACTGCATCATCGATAAAGCAACGATTGTGTACTGTGACAATGTGTCCGCGGTGTACATGGCAGCCAACCCCGTTCATCATCGCCGCACGAAACACATCGAATTGGACATCCACTTCGTCCGCGAGAAGGTGGCACTTGGCCAGTTTCGAGTGTTACATGTACCAACCGGTCAACAGTTCGCAGACGTGATGACCAAAGGGCTACCAACGGCAACATTTAATGACTTTCGCTCCAGTCTTTGCATCATCTCCGGCGACGACGTCAAGACTGCGGCAGGGTGTTAGACAACACGCACATGCTGTTTAAGCCGTTGTAACTTTGCCCTATTCTATTGGCATCTCTCTTGTTTATAGCTGACTTGTTGTTAGTTAGTTATGGCTTAATGTGTATTTAACACAGCCAATGATCAATACAAGAACTGTGTTGCATCAAATTCTTCTCTCTAACGCTCTACAGTGACCACCAACCCAAAGGAGTATGTTGATGGCGGGCATAATGCACATCCAAAGCAAGCGGGCACAATCACATTGCGCAAACAAATGCTGAGCAGATTCCGGCTCCTAATTGCACAATTTGCAAACCGCATGGTTCGGTAATCCTCTTTGCTGCAGACGATCAATAGTCCAGTATCTGCCTTGCGAAGCTGACTAGATGAAGAATTTACACTTCAACCAACGGCGCACAACATTTCCAAATTTGCTTGTAATCTGCTAGTTTTATGGCACCCAGAAAGAAAGCCTCGTACACTGATTTTGTTGAGTACGCGTGCGGAGGCCCAACACCAGAGAAGTTTATCCTCCGCTTCTGGCTCAAGATGAATTGCAAATAAGGCTGTTATACTATGATACATCTTCTTATGTGCAGTAGCCTTAAATCGGATCAGAATTTGTGAGAAAGTGTACGAGCGTTCACGGTATCAAGAATGAAGTAGATTAATCTCGTAGAGAGAATCAAATAACGACAACGAAATAATTACAAAAAGAGAGAAAGATTTGACAAAGCTAACCGCAAATTTCTTAAGCACAACTTCAAAAGAGTACAAGGGATTGTCACTCTCTCGCAACCCTCTCGAATCTTTTAGGATCCTTGGATCCTTAACCTATACAAGAATATAGTGCTAAAGAATAACCTAGTCTCTAATCCTCTCAAACACCTTTTGCTTTGGATGAGTTGGTTTGTGGTTTGTGTTCTTTATGACCACCCATCATGGCTTTATATAGTTCACCCTTGTTCTCCTCCAAAAGAAAGTAGGAATCCTAATACTATTAGGATTTATATAGGAATCCTTGTAGCACACTTCTGTAAGTCCTAGTTAATTAGAATATGAGTCACACATACTTAGCAATCTCCACCTTGACTCTTATCCGTTGAAGTCATCATGCTCCTCCAAGAACTCGCTCTAAGTCGACTCCACTTTTTTGTTTTTTACTCCTACCTTTGGGAGTGCCCCTACCACAGTGGCTCATGCACATCACTGCAACATGTGTGTCGGTATTCGGGCTAGTCCGCCTGAAAAATCCACATGTGAGCTCCTTTGTTGTGTAGTTTGGTTAACTACACCCCCTGTTCCTACAACCCTCCATGCCATAGGTTTATACTGTCTCCAAGCTCCACCTACTCATCGGTACCGCGTGGTTGGTCCCACCATGTCTTCTTCCAACAGCTCACACCTTCAGCTTTGTGTCCACTAGATTTTACAACCATCTTTGTAGTTCCCCACACATAACTGCAGATGAGATCTAAGTACCTACCGTTGACTACTCTTCCTTTATGATTACCCATCAATCGGTATCCTCCCTTGCTCCAAATACTTTTCATGACTACCTGCCTTTTGCAAGTTACTCGCATGACTCTACCTCGAAGTGATACCTCACAACTTTCAAGTTAAAGCGACCTCATAGATATTAGATTCTTCTTTAAGTTGGGAGCATTCCGAACTTATGTCAATATATGATGTGCTCTATTTTACATCTGCAATGTAACCGTTCTCACCTTAGTAATTGCATACTTCTTGTGATCCGCTAAGTGAACAGTTTCACGTATCGGATATAGAGATCCTTCGTCAAACATCTCCCTCACCGAACATATATGGAAGCAACAACCTAAATCTAATATCCATCCGTGAGAAGTACCAGATCCAACCAGGTTGCTCCCTCCTCGCCATTCTGCCTGATGTGGTTGCTTGGCTGGGTCACCTTCTCCTCACCATTGGGTCAGCCGCTAGTGGTGCAACCCGTTGCCATCGCGCGAGGGGTGCACACAGGTGTCACGGTGACGGTCGGTGTCAGATGGCCCAGTGTCAGGGCGGTGCGGTGATGGTGGTGTGTCACGGGCGGCGCAGCATGCAGCGCTGTGCGTCAAGAAAAGGGCTGGTCAATCTGCCATTGTTGGGTAGTGCTCATTGTGTGCTGCTGACTTGAGGAGCAGGCTGGCCGTTGAGGAGACCCGAGGAGTGGGCGCTCGTTACTTGATCGTGTCCTACAGGCCGATCGTGGTGGAGCCCCTCGTGGTGAAGTTTTTCCGGGTCCTTGTTTGAGGCAAGTTATCGTTTTGGTGTGTCGTGTGGTCGTCGGTTGTGCGCGGCGTGGCAGTATCGTTGGCTTGTCTCTCCTCGTTGCCCCTTTTGTCGAATTTGAGTGGAGGGGCCACCCCCTTCTGCCAAAGTTGTCTTGCCAGCCATCCTGTTGATGCATTGTGCTAGCTGTGGTCCCACATACTTTTGTGGTAGCTTGTCTTGCTGGTGGTTGTCATCCGATGTTGTGTTTGTGCTTGCCCAGTCAATGGTATGGTGTGCCATGGTGGGCTCACTTTGGTGAGCCGTGGTGTGGCTCCTGCCGTGGTGTGCACCCTAGTGTTGATGGCTACATCTCAAGACCCTGCAAGAGTTGTAATTATTCAATTTTGTGCCTTGCCTTGTGGATAGCCAGCCCTAGACTTCGTTGTTTGTTGTGGTGGCGATTTTTGTTGTTACTCCACAAGGTAGCTGTTGGTGCTTTGGTAGGAGTTCCATGTTTTGGTCTCCTTGCCGGTGTTGTTGTCGTCTCTTTTGGGGCCGATGTTGTGTCTATTTTTCTTTCTCTTTGAAATGAATAGCAGAGCTCCTGTCCTTGTTTTTTTTTTAAAAAAAAAAAGATTCTCTTAAGTCTCGACAATACTTAGCAATATATGTTTCACAAACATTTAAATACTATATGATCACGACCGAGTCATTCCTTTATATTGCATTGCCGTGTCAGGTGCTTCGGCTTTCTGTTCAGCATCCAGTACATGCATCTATGTTAAGGTAAAACTAGCCTTCCGGCAAAGTAACAGTCACTCCGAACTTGAAGCCTATGGCAATTGCCTAGCTCCCAGGATTTGTTGATGAGGAAAGCTTATTAAGACAGAAGATGCAATATTTAGTTACTTTTGAGTTCCCTAAGCTCGCGTGAATTGGACCAGGGAAACGTGTAGTGTCCTTCAGACCTTGAGGTAGATGGATTATATGCATCTATGTTGACTGTTACAAGCTCGCGTGAATTGGACCAGGAAACTCGCTTAAGTTGACTGTTGGAGCTGACCGTAACTTCACTATATCCATCAAGCATTGAAGCCTCCAGAATATTCTATATCGCTATTTTTATTTGCTAACCGACAAGGTTTCGAAATAATATAGAAGTTGTAAAAACATTTACCTACAAAATAGCCGACTAGATCTGATGTTTTGTCTCTCTCTCCTCCGCTACGAATTGGCAGAGCTTCGCTACATCTCTTCTCTTTTTTTTAGGAATTAAAATGACACTTCCACCGAATTTTGGGGCTTAAATAGCTAGATCCGCAATTTTATGTCGCCATTTCAACTAGGGACCGGAATACTGTTCATTGCTAATCGTCAGTTGAAATGGTGAGAGGAAAGTGGACCGACGACAGGCAGTAAATAGGATCTCTGTCGCTAATTGAAATAGCGACAGACATATACTTTTGTTAAAAAAATTCTGACTATTTAATTTTGTAGTTATCTTTTAAAATAATATTATTTTAAAAAATCACGTGCAACCGCGTCGCCGTCGGCGGCCGGAGCCGCCGTGCCGCGTGCGCGTGCGTGTGCGCATGCGAACGTGGAGTGGAACCAGGTGTGTGGAGGGTGGTGGGCTTGGACCTATTTTTCTAGCCCACAGTCGGCGACGGAATGCCCGATAAGCCCAGCACATAAGAGGTGAGGGGTTACCACAACTGGCCTGGTTATCTGGTATGTCGGGCTAGAGGTTTACTGTTGCTGCTGCAGTGATAAGTTGGCATTAGTCTCACACTCTCACCAGCCGAAGATGTTGCGGCCGATACAATTATTTTGCAGTTCTTCAGAATTTTTCTGAACATATTTGCAAGTATGATCCGGTGTCATATTCTTGCGGACATATGGATTTTCTCACGATAGTTAAAGCAATCTGTCGAAACAAGCTCTCGTGCATAATCTTCACTGAACAGATAGGTGCTAGAAGAATTCTACCGTTATAACGAACGGGCTGAGTGGACAGTGCCACAATGGAGCTCTACCAGACTTACCACGCACGGACACCGTCACACTGACGTAGGAGCATTACTACATTCACTAAAGGAAGCATGGTGGACTGGAACGAAAGGGATTTTATTTAGTCATGTGGTCATGTGGATCTAAGAAAAACGAAGCATGGTGTACTGGAACGAAAGGGATTTATGTAGACATCAGATCATGAAGGTGAAAGCCGTGCGCCTAGATCTTAGACAAATAGGGCGGCGGCACCACATAAATCAAACTTCCAAGTCTATTCTGCGAGGGTTAACGACAAAATTGACAGAAAGAGACATGAGCAAAGGAACACTAATATTTTAGGGGGTGCTGCCCTGATCTCTCTGGAAATAAAGAACATTACGAAGCAGCTTATACCTTCTAGCCATGGAGCCTTTCTCTCCCCAAAAACTCCTCTCACTTACGATACTACTATCCTCATTCCTCACTGCCACTGCCGTGCCATCCCTCGAAGAACAAGCCGGAGCGCTCCTTGCATGGAAAGCCACCCTCCCAAACCAGCATGTCCTCCAATCCTGGGGAAACAAGACATGGCCATGCAACTGGCGTGGCATCAGGTGCAGCAGTACACAAGCAACGCACCGTGTGATCACCAAGATCTGTCTGCGGGGGCTGCGGCTGGGAGGGACACTCGATGCCCTCAACTTCTCGGCCTTGACAACCTTGACGGGTCTCGAGCTCCCACGCAACAGGCTTACCGGGAGAATTCCTCCGGTTGTTGAGCTCCTCAAAGCGCTCAATGCTTTGGATCTGCACGGCAATCAGATAAGAGGCTCAATTCCAACTAGTATAGGAAACCTAACACGGCTAACTACTCTGTATCTTTGGGGTAACAAGTTTTCTGGATCCATCCCACAAGAAATCAGAAATTTAGCAAACTTAGAGGGTTTGAGACTAGGACAAAACAAATTTACAGGTTCTGTTCCAAGAAGCTTGGGCAATCTGACAAAACTCTCAATCCTGTATCTTTGGGGAAACAACTTCTCTGGGCACATCCCTCAAGAACTAGGTTACTTGGTGAACTTAGAAGATTTAGAGCTTAACGACAACAAACTGACGGGTTCAATTCCAAACAGCTTAGGGAATTTGACTAAACTCACTACCTTATACCTTTACAGGAACCAACTTTCTGGGCACATTTCTCAAGAACTAGGTTACCTAGTGAACTTAAAAGACTTGGAGCTTAACGACAACAAACTGATGGGTTCCATTCCAAACAACTTAGGGAATTTGACTAAACTCACTACCTTATACCTTTACAAGAACCAACTTTCTGGGCAAATTTATCAAGAACTAGGTTACCTAGTGAACTTAGAAGACTTGGAGCTTAACAACAATAACCTCACAGGTTCCCTTCCAAACAGCTTAGGGAATTTGACTAAACTCACTACCTTGAAGCTTTGGGATAACCAACTTTCTGGCCTTATTCCAAGAGAACTAGGTTACCTAGTGAACTTAGAAGACTTGAAGCTTAACGACAACAACCTCACGGGTTCCCTTCCAAACAGCTTAGGGAATTTGACTAAACTCACTACCTTGAGGCTTTGGGATAACCAACTTTCTGGCCTTATTCCAAGAGAACTAGGTTACCTAGTGAACTTAAAAATCTTATCTCTTGGCAACAACACACTAACAGGTTCCATCCCAAACAGCTTAGGGAATCTGACAAAAATCTCAATCTTGTATCTTTGGGGAAACAACTTGTCTGAGCACATCCCTCAAGAACTAGGTTACCTGGTGAACTTAGAAGAATTGGAGCTTGACGACAACAAACTCACAGGTTCCCTTCCAAACAGCTTAGGGAATTTGACTAAATTGACTAACTTGTGAAGAATCTAGACCTACCATTATGTGTTAATGAGGTTTTGGTGATTAATGACAAATCTAATTGTGAGACTAACACTTTCATTGATATACATATTGTGTAGTCTTATTTGGATATAAAGGTAATAATCATGAAGGCATGCATGTGATTAATGACAAATCCAATTCATTGGATAAACAAAAGGAAAATCCAAACAGGTATGCATTCATGATGATGAATCTATTTGTGAGACTAACATTTCTATTTGTTATATCATGTTTAGTCTCGTTTGGGTATAAAGATCAAAAGAGGTATGCATTCTACTTTGTATTCATATATCTTGTTGCATTCCTCGGATCCAAAATATATGTTGAACTTCACCAAAAGTCTAACTTGAATATGTGCATATATTTCCATTACACATTTGTGTATGCACACATTTAGGGGGAGCTCAATATATGTTTTGTGGTTTCATTAGTATTGATCCATATTTCCTTGTCCATATATAATTGGGATCCTTACTTTGAAACATGTCCTTTGAATATATTTAACTTGCATAGTTAATTTATTCATATGAGTATATGAGACTTGTGTAGTTCATATATTCTTGAATGTATTTAACTTGTGTAATTAATATATTCATATGAGTATATATATAACTTGTGTAGTTCAGTATATACTCATATCCTTGAATATATTTAACTTGTGTAGTTAATATATTCATGTGAGTATATATAACTTGTGTAGTTTATATATGCTCATATTCTTGAATATATATAACTTATGTAGTTAGTATATTCAAGTGTGTATATATGACTTGTGTAGTCTATATACACTTATATGTGAGTATAACATAACTTGTGTAGTTCATGTGTACTCACATATCTTTGAATATGTTTAACTTGTGTAGTTAATATATTCATATGAGTATATGAGACTTATGTAGTTTATATATGCTCATGTATTCTTGAGTTAATACAACTTGTGTAGTTCAGTATACACTCATGTTGAGTATATATAACTTATGTAGTGCTTATATACTCATACCAAACTCTATTCAATTATTTGTTATTGAAATGGTTATCATCAATTACCAATGAGGGAAAGATTGTGGTATCTTGTCCCACCATTATGAGTTAATGGTATGTTGTGGTAATTAATGATAATCATATTGTGGAACTAACATTTTCCATGAGTTGGATGAATAGGTTATGTTCCGGTGGTTGATGACTTGGGATGACATCATGTGTTGATAGTCATCAAGTCAAGAAGAGATGATCATGTGTTAATCATCAAGTCAAGTGAAGACCCATCATGAGTTGATGGATGTCAAGTGAAGAGTGCATCATGTGTTGATGCATATCAAGACTGGATGGAAGATGTCATCATGTGTTGATGAGCATCAAGTCAAGATCCGAAGTAAAGCTTCATCATGTGTTGATGAAGGTCAAGTAAGGATGCATCATGAGTTGATGCATATCAAGTCAAGAACCCGGAGTTGAAGCAAGGATGTGCGCCATCAAGCTTCAAGTGTTTGGGCAAGGCAAAGGTATGACTAGCTAGGGCTAAGGATGTGTTCCTAGTCTTTTACGGTCTCGGTGTTTTGTTGGTAGACCGGATTGCTAGTATAGGTTGCCGTACTATTAAGAGGGGTCTTTGACTAGTAGCTTGAGTTTGTCATGTGTTGATAGCTCATTGTGTTTGCTCTAGCTCACTTTAACATGTTGCCAATATTTGTGAATGTGTTTTACAAATAGTTGTGGCTCATGGTTAATCCTTGTAGCATGTGACTTAAGTTTGCGAATGCGTTTTGCAAATGGTGTAAGTCCATGTACCTTATTCCTTGTGGTGTGATTCTAAAAGTGTGCAAATCTGTTTTGCAACTTGTTGAGAATCTCACTTAAGCCCTTGTGTGCATTGCGCATCAAATTAGCAAATGTGTTTTGCAATTTGAGTTGAAGCGAATGCAATCTGTGTTTTCTCAGAAAATCGGATGAACCGACGTGTAATGTGTGACGACCGGATGCGGTCATCTCGGCGATTATCTGGCTGATGCAGACGACCTCGCTTGAGCATGTGTTGCTCGGGTGTGGAGCGGTAGTACCGGCGTGTCGAGCAAAGACGACCGTAGGCCGGTCGTTCCGATTATTTGTTAGCGGTTCAGTTTTTCCAGAGAAGATGCATTTGTTGCTCATCTTTGTTTTGAGAAACCCTTGGAGCGGTACGACCGCAGGTGTTTGGGCGGTACGACCGCGATGCGGTTCGACCGCTTTCTTGGTGCGGTTGTAAAATTCCAGAACAGTTGTTCGTGGGACTTAGCCGCATTTGGCGCTCCTTTGTGGAGCGGTACGACCGCAGGTGTTTGTGCGGTTGTACCGATTGTTGCGGTACGACCGGGCCTTAGTTGGCGGTCGTTCCGATTTGGTGACCAACGGCTAGTTTTATAGCCGTTGGAGGAAGGGCGGTACGACCGGCCCCATAACGGCGGTCGTTCCGATTTCCTAACTTTTTCAGCAGACTTTGTCCCAACGGCTAGTTTTTGTGTGTGGGCTATAAATACCCACCTTGGCCGTGTGAGGGATAGTTGCTGGTGCCCCATTGAGTTCCTTTGAGCTAGTGCAAGCCCTCTCACACTCATTTGTGCATGTGTTGCACTTAGAGAGGTTGGAGAGGCAAATCCTATTGCATGTGTTGCATTAGGTTGTGGATTGTGTATCCATAGACCTTTGGCACTTGATTGGTTCAAGTGAAAGTTGGAGTCTTGTTACTCTTGGTGTTTGCCGACACCTAGACGGCGTGGAGGCGTCGTGGTCGATGATCTTCTCAAGTGAAGCTTGTGAGAAGGCCCGGTGTTTGTGAGTGGTGTGGTGCTCGCCATCTCCGGAGAGGAGGAAGGAGCAACCCTAGTGGAGCGAGGTGTTGGTTCGTTTTGGAACCGGTCCAAGTGGTTGGACTTACCTTGGAGGAAGGCTTAATTCGTGGAGCCGCCCAATTGGTTTGGGTTTCTCAACGTGGATTAGGGAGACAAGCAAGTCTCCGATCACCACAGTAAAACATCGCCGTGTCAATTGTGGTTTGATCTCTTGTGTCTCACTATTACATTTATATTCATTGTGTATGAATATTTGCTTTACATTGTGCAATTTATATACCTTGTAGTAAATTGCTTATTCATTGTGTATGATTGCAATAGTTCATTGTGCTATTCACCATTGCTAGAATTGAATTGCTCAAGTCATATGTTTAATTACTATATTCTTCAATAGACTTGTATTGTTGGTGTACTTAGGTGAACCTAGTTGATTTAGGCTTTTAATTGTGCAAAACCGTATTTATATTAGCTTCCGCATTAGAAATCGGTTTTAGCCAAAGAAGTTTTTAAAACGCCTATTCACCCCCCCTCTAGTCGGCCTCCTCGATCTTACAAGTGGTATCAGAGCTTGGTCTCTCATTTATTAGACTTAACCGTCTAGAGAGTAAAGGATGGCGACTAGTAAAATTGTGCAGCTAGGTGAAGCACCTAAATTTGATGGCACAAATTATGCTCATTGGAAAATCCGCATGTCATGTTATTTTAAGGCCATGGGCCTAAATATATGGCGGATTGTAGATGTTGGCTTTTCTCCTCTATTGGATCAACTAGCTCCAACAATTGAGGAAGAGAAATGCTTACATCTCGATGCCAAAGCAACTAACGCTTTATTTAGTGCTTTGAGTGTAGATGTGTTCTATACGGTATGCGATTTCAAGAACACTCATGAAATGTGGACACAACTTCAAACATATTATGAAATGTCCATTTCAACTAATGAGGATTGCATACAAGAGAGGTCGTCGGGAGATGAATGCTCAATCTCCAACTCCGACGGCGATGAATGCACAAGCACCTCCACAAATGATGAGTGCATTCAAGAGTGGACATCGGGATATGAGTGCTCAATCTCAAACTCCGATGATGAAAAGTCCACAAGCTCCTCTACATCAACTTCTAGCTTCGAAAATAATGACATATCAACTCCATCAACATCGCCTCATTGCTTTATGGCAAAAGGTAAAAAGAAGGTATATAATGATGATGATAATGATGAACCTTCATATGATGAGTTGATAGATATGCTAGAAGAACAAAATGTTTTTATGGGAAAGGAGGTTTCAAAATTCAAAGTTTTGAAGAAAGAATTGAACTTGCTTCAAAATAATTATGATGTTCTAAAGAATGAACATGAAACCCTCCTTCTTAAAAATTATACTAGCTCTAAAGTGGATATAGGAATAACATGTGATTTATTAGATGATATGCCATGCATAGCTCCTATTTCATGCAATTCATCTAAAATCAATATATCCACTTCTTGTGATGATTTAATTGATATGCCTTGTTGCTCTAAATTAGATGCTCCTATTTCTTCTATGCTTGTTGAGACTAATCTTGTAGAAGAAAATAAAGAGCTCAAGGACCAAGTCACAAAATTGAAAATTGACTTGGAAAGAAGCTACAAAGGGAAAGCCTCTCTTGACGATATATTAAGTAAGCAACAAAGATCAAACGACAAGAGAGGAATTGGCTTCACTCCTTTGAAGAAGGAGAATAGCAAGACAAGACACAATGCAAGACATACAAAGAAAAATATCAAATGTCTTGGTTGTCATGAAAAGGGTCATATCGCCTCCGTATGCCCTAACAAGAAGAATGACAAAGGAGGACTTGGTCTCACCGCCAAGAAGAAGGTGAAGAGCATTCCAAAGCAAGATAGAAAACAAGTCAACAATATCAAGTGCTTTGGATGCAAGAAGAATGGTCACATTGCCTCGGTATGCCCAAATCAAAAGGATGACAAGTCAATATCATCAAAGAAGAGGCAAACCGGTGTTGAACAAGATAAGAAGACAAGTAGGGGAAGCAAAAGTCCAAATTGCTACAATTGTCGGGAGAAAGGACATTTTAGTAAGGAATGTCCCAAAGGTATCACTCCTAAGCCTATCATCTATAATGATCATTATTTGCTTAGGAAGGATAGAAATGGCAATGTGTTTGCTAGGAATGTTAGTTTACATAAAACTAATGCTAGGGCCATTTGGGTGCCCAAAAGTGTTGTGACTAACATTCATGGACCCAACCAAGTATTGGGTACCAAAATGCGCTTAAATGATTAAATAGGTACTTGGAGAAGCATTGGAGGTTTGGCTCATATATGAAGAGGTGGATTCCATCATATACAAAATTGGAGCCAAGCTTAAGGAAGATAAATTCATATCATAAACCAATGCTATCTCGGTAACAAGTATTTACATTGAAGTATCTAGCCCTTATACCTTGTGTAGGTTGCATTCATGAATAATCTTAAAAAGGGTGTTCTTGCTCTTGTTCTTAATCGTCTTTATTAAAATCTTGAGCAAGTTGCTTGTGGCACATTAAGGGGGAGTGCTAAATCATAACCATGTATACCACATCCCTAAGTGTGCCCAAATAAATTAAGTGCTAGTATTGTTTCTCAAAATGAGCCATTTAGCCAAAAGTCAAAATTTTGAAATTATTAGTATAAACTTTGAAAAACTAGTTGCAAAATGTATTCAAATGATTTCCAAATGTTTTGCAAAGGTTTTGGTTCAAGAAAAACCTATTTAAAATGAAAATGAGTTTCTAGCCAAAATTCTAGATCTTAGAAACTTGTTTTTGACCAAAACTAGATTTTTTGTGTAAAATCTATTCTAAAAGGAATTTGACTTTTGTCCCAAAATGAAAATGATAGAGTTGGCTATTCTAAACAATTTTGGTATTCAAAATATTTCTAAAAGGCCAACCTATCAAAAGTTATTCGATTTTGAAACTCATCCAAAATTCAAGGTTGACCTAAGTGGTCACTTTCTAGCACTTAAGTGAGTTTCGCCATATGAACCAAAATTATTCACATGAAAAGGTCCATAATGGTATTAATGACTCATACATGCAATTGGATGCTTAAAATTTCTTCATGTGCTCTTTTGGTTCTTTTGGAGAAGTTTCATCAAAAATGAGCTTTATTCGAAAATTCAAAAGACTAATTCATAAAAACTATATTCATTGAAGTTTACTATCTCCAATCTAATGCATAAGGATCCTAAGTAACATTTATTTGAATATTAAAACAAAGGATCATTTGCAAAATTTCCTATTCCTTGATCTATTCTCGAAGCTCCAGGAAAATCGGAACGACCGGAGTTATTCGCGCGGTACAACCGATTTTTGATGCGACCGCCTTTGCACTGCAGACGATCAAGAACGGTATGACCGGCAATTGAACTGCGGTTGTACCGATTTTTTGCTTTTTGCGATCAATTGATTCCATTTCAATTCTATTCAATTCTAAATCTTTTGATTGCCTCCCTCATGTCAAGATTGATCCTTGTTATCCTTGCAAGCTACTCACTACTAATTGTCCTTGATTGCAAGTGCAATTATCCAAGTGGTATCCTTTCCAAGAGTAGCTTCTCAAAATCATCTTGACATCGAAAAGATTCAAATCTAAATCTTTTGGCTATCCTCTCAAGTCAAGTTGATCCTTGTAATCCTTGCAAGCTACCCACTCATGCTTTGTTGACTCCAAATACCATTTTGATCCTTGTGATATGTTTATCATTCAAGTGGTATTCCTTTAAGTGGTAGCACCTTTTGATCATCTTGATCTAGGCATGGAATTCATATTACTTATGTTTACAAGTGGTATTCTTCAAATGATATCATCTTGTCTTTATAAGTGGTATTCTTTCTAGTGATATCCTTCAAGTGGTATACTTCTTATACCCACCTACAAGTGATATCTATTTCAATCCTTGCCAATCAATTCTTTTCAAACCAAGCTCTCTCCGATACCTCCAATTCATGATATATCTTTTTCATGTGGTATCTCTCCGATACTTTCATTTCATGATATATCTTTTCAAGTGGTATCTATCTAAGTCTTATCTCTCCAAGTGGTACCAAGTATCTACAAGTGGAATTAATTATTATTTGGTATCATCTTTGCTTTCAAGCCTTGTCGACGCATGTTTTCTTCAAGTGGTATCAACATGTGGATTTACAAGAGTATTATTTACAAGTGATATCTACATGTTTAACCAACAAGTGGTGTCGTCAAGTGAAAGAGAGAAGTAGAAGTCATCTTAAGTGTTGGATGGACATATTTCAAAAGGATGACAAAGAGGGAGATAATTGGATAAAGGGAGCTTTTGTGCGTCAAAAGAAAAGATATGGATTGGACAAAGAAAACCTTTGTGTGTCAAAGGAGAAGAATGTCCAAAAGGAACCTTTGTGAAAGGGGGAGTTTTCCTAAAAAGTTTTGAAAAAGTATTATTGAAAAATGTTTTCATTTTTAAAATGGGTAATCTATTATATGGGAAAACCAATTTAAAAAGACTCCCTTATGGCTTTGTTTTACTTTGGATTTTTGTTGTTTTATGCCAAAAGGGGGAGTATGCTTAGTTGCTCAAAATAAAATGAGTTTTATTGCCTAGCTCATAAGTTTTGCAAAGACTCTCCTCTTGCTTAAGATTTGTTTCGGTTTTTGGTGCTTAATGCCAAAAGGGGGAGAATTTGTATGAGCTACATTTGGATGTTAATTTGTGTGAGCTTTATTTGTTATTCTCTTGATCTCTTGTGTTGCCTAAAAGGGGGAGAATCTTGTGGTGCCAAAAGTGGGAGTTTACCAAGATTCTCTTGTCATTTCAATGCATGCAAACAGTCAAATAAGCTTCATTTCTTATCCTATGTTGATTTATATCCAAATGTTCTCATTTATAAAGGATTTGTCATCAATCACCAAAAAGGGGGAGATTGAAGAATCTAGACCTACCATTATGTGTTAATGAGGTTTTGGTGATTAATGACAAATCTAATTGTGAGACTAACACTTTCATTGATATACATATTGTGTAGTCTTATTTGGATATAAAGGTAATAATCATGAAGGCATGCATGTGATTAATGACAAATCCAATTCATTGGATAAACAAAAGGAAAATCCAAACAGGTATGCATTCATGATGATGAATCTATTTGTGAGACTAACATTTCTATTTGTTATATCATGTGTTAGTCTCGTTTGGGTATAAAGATCAAAAGAGGTATGCATTCTACTTTGTATTCATATATCTTGTTGCATTCCTCGGATCCAAAATATATGTTGAACTTCACCAAAAGTCTAACTTGAATATGTGCATATATTTCCATTACACATTTGTGTATGCACACATTTAGGGGGAGCTCAATATATGTTTTGTGGTTTCATTAGTATTGATCCATATTTCCTTGTCCATATATAATTGGGATCCTTACTTTGAAACATGTCCTTTGAATATATTTAACTTGCATAGTTAATTTATTCATATGAGTATATGAGACTTGTGTAGTTCATATATTCTTGAATGTATTTAACTTGTGTAATTAATATATTCATATGAGTATATATATAACTTGTGTAGTTCAGTATATACTCATATCCTTGAATATATTTAACTTGTGTAGTTAATATATTCATGTGAGTATATATAACTTGTGTAGTTTATATATGCTCATATTCTTGAATATATATAACTTATGTAGTTAGTATATTCAAGTGTGTATATATGACTTGTGTAGTCTATATACACTTATATGTGAGTATAACATAACTTGTGTAGTTCATGTGTACTCACATATCTTTGAATATGTTTAACTTGTGTAGTTAATATATTCATATGAGTATATGAGACTTATGTAGTTTATATATGCTCATGTATTCTTGAGTTAATACAACTTGTGTAGTTCAGTATACACTCATGTTGAGTATATATAACTTATGTAGTGCTTATATACTCATACCAAACTCTATTCAATTATTTGTTATTGAAATGGTTATCATCAATTACCAATGAGGGAAAGATTGTGGTATCTTGTCCCGCCATTATGAGTTAATGGTATGTTGTGGTAATTAATGATAATCATATTGTGGAACTAACATTTTCCATGAGTTGGATGAATAGGTTATGTTCCAGGTGGTTGATGACTTGGGATGACATCATGTGTTGATAGTCATCAAGTCAAGAAGAGATGATCATGTGTTAATCATCAAGTCAAGTGAAGACCCATCATGAGTTGATGGATGTCAAGTGAAGAGTGCATCATGTGTTGATGCATATCAAGACTCGGGATGGAAGATGTCATCATGTGTTGATGAGCATCAAGTCAAGATCCCGAAGTAAGGCTTCATCATGTGTTGATGAAGGTCAAGTAAGGATGCGTCATGAGTTGATGCATATCAAGTCAAGAACCCGGAGTTGAAGCAAGGATGTGCGTCATCAAGCTTCAAGTGTTTGCGCAAGGCAAAGGTATGACTAGCTAGGGCTAAGGATGTGTTCCTAGTCTTTTATCGGTCTCGGTGTTTTGTTGGTAGACCGGATTGCTAGTATAGGTTGCCGTACTATTAAGAGGGGTCTTTGACTAGTAGCTTGAGTTTGTCATGTGTTGATAGCTCATTGTGTTTGCTCTAGCTCACTTTAACATGTTGCCAATATTTGTGAATGTGTTTTACAAATAGTTGTGGCTCATGGTTAATCCTTGTAGCATGTGACTTAAGTTTGCGAATGCGTTTTGCAAATGGTGTAAGTCCATGTACCTTATTCCTTGTGGTGTGATTCTAAAAGTATGCAAATGTGTTTTGCAACTTGTTGAGAATCTCACTTAAGCCCTTGTGTGCATTGCGCATCAAATTAGCAAATGTGTTTTGCAATTTGAGTTGAAGCGAATGCAATCTGTGTTTTCTTAGGAAAATCGGATGAACCGACGTGTAATGTGCGGTACGACCGGGATGCGGTCATATCGGCGACAGGTCTGTGATACGACCGCACTTTCTTGAGCATGTGTTGCTCTGGGTGTGGAAGCGGTAGTACCGGCGTATCGAGCGGTACGACCGTAGGCCGGTCGTTCCGATTATTTGTTAGCGGTTCAGTTTTTCCAGAGAAGATGCATTTGTTGCTCATCTTTGTTTTGAGAAACCCTTGGAGCGGTACGACCGCAGGTGTTTGGGCGGTATGACCGCGATGCGGTTCGACCGCTTTCTTGGTGCGGTTGTAAAATTCCAGAACATTTGTTCGTGGGACTTAGCCGCATTTGGCGCTCCTTTGTGGAGCGGTACGACTGCAGGTGTTTGTGCGGTTGTACCGATTGTTCTGCGGTACGACCGGCCTTAGTTGGCGGTCGTTCGATTTGGTGACCAACGGCTAGTTTTATAGCCGTTGGAGGAAGGGCGTACAACCGCCCCATAACGGCGATCGTTCGATTTCCTAACTTTTTCAACAGACTTTGTCCCAACGGCTAGTTTTTGTGTGTGGGCTATAAATACCCACCTTGGCCGTGTGAGGATAGTTCTTGGTGCCCCATTGAGTTCCTTTGAGCTAGTGCAAGCCCTCTCACACTCATTTGTGCATGTGTTGCACTTAGAGAGGTTGGAGAGGCAAATCCTATTGCATGTGTTGCATTAGGTTGTGGATTGTGTATCCATAGAGCTTTGGCACTTGATTGGTTCAAGTGAAAGTTGGAGTCTTGTTACTCTTGGTGTTTGCCGACACCTAGACGGCGTGGAGGCGTCGTGGTCGGTGATCTTCTCAAGTGAAGCTTGTGAGAAGGCCGGTGTTTGTGAGTGGTGTGGTGCTCGCCATCTCCGGAGAGGAGGAAGGAGCAACCCTAGTGGAGCGAGGTGTTGGTTCGTTTTGGAACCGGTCCAAGTGGTTGGACTTACCTTGGAGGAAGGCTTAATTAGTGGAGCCGCCCAATTGGTTTGGGTTTCCCTCAACGTGGATTAGGGAGACCGCAAGTCTCCGATCACCACAGTAAAACATCGCCGTGTCAATTGTGGTTTGATCTCTTGTGTCTCACTATTACATTTATATTCATTGTGTATGAATATTTGCTTTACATTGTGCAATTTATATACCTTGTAGTAAATTGCTTATTCATTGTGTATGATTGCAATAGTTCATTGTGCTATTCACCATTGCTAGAATTGAATTGCTCAAGTCATATGTTTAATTACTATATTCTTCAATAGACTTGTATTGTTGGTGCACTTAGGTGAACCTAGTTGATTTAGGCTTTAATTGTGCAAAACCGTATTTATATTAGCTTCCGCATTAGAAATCGGTTTTCGCCAAATAAGTTTTTAAAACGCCTATTCACCCCCCCTCTAGTCGGCCTCCTCGATCTTACACCTTGTATCTTGGGGGTAACCAACTTTCTGGCCTTATTCCAAGAGAACTAGGTTACCTGGTGAACTTAGAAGACTTGGAGCTTAACCACAACTACCTCATGGGTTCCCTTCCAAACAGCTTAGGGAATTTGACTAAATTGACTACCATGTATCTTGGGCGTAACCAACTTTCTGGCCTTATTCCAAGAGAACTAGGTTACCTGGTAAACTTAGAAGACTTATCTCTTTCCTTTAACCAACTTTCTGGATCCATTCCTGAAGAAATTGGCAACTTAATGAATCTTGGTGCCTTGGTACTCAGTTTTAACAATCTCTCTGGTGCCTTGCCATCGGGTCTTTGTGCGGGAGGCCGGCTACAGAATCTCAGTGCTAGTGACAACAACTTGGTTGGACCCTTGCCGACAAGCTTGCTACGTTGCACAAGCCTAGTTAGAGTTCGTCTTGATCGTAATCAGCTCAAAGGAGATATCTCCGAGATGGGAGTTCATGCAAATCTTGTCTATATTGACATGAGCTCAAATAAACTATTTGGTCAATTATCTCATCACTGGGGTGAGTGCTACAATCTTACCATGCTACGCATCTCAAACAACAATATTACTGGAGTCATACCACCAAGCATAGGTCTACTATCTAAATTGGGGAAACTTGATGTTTCATCAAATAAAATTGGCGGACAGATTCCACCGGAAATTGGCAATCTAACGGCACTGTTCAATTTGAGCCTCGCTGACAACTTTCTCTAGCGAAGCATACCAGAAGAAGTTGGGTCGCTACACAATTTGGAGTATTTGGATTTATCAACAAACAACCTAAGTGGGCCAATACAAGGATCAATTGAGCATTGTTTGAAGCTTAGCTTTCTAAAATTGAGCCATAATCACTTCAATGGCAGCATTCCTATCGAACTAGGGATGTTGGCATACCTGCAACCTTTGTTGGATCTAAGTGACAATTCATTTGCTGGGGCCATACCAAGTCAGCTGAGTGGTTTGAGCATGCTCGAAGCTCTGAATCTATCACACAATGCACTGAATGGCAGCATTCCACCATCATTTCAGAGCCTGGCCAGCCTCTCATCCTTGGATGTGTCATACAACAAATTGGAAGGGCCAGTGCCACATAGTAGGTTCTTTGAAGAAGCTCCAATCGAATGGTTCGTGCATAATAAGCAACTGTGTGGTGAAGTGAAAGGTTTGCCCTCTTGCGACATTACTCGAAGTGGTGGACAAGAAAAGAAGTCCAAAACTATTTTACAAGCTATAATACCTGCTATTGTATCTTTTGTGTTTATCACTGCACTAATAGCATGGCAATGTAAAAGGAAGAAATCCAACGCAGAAGGTGCAAATGAAGTGCAAGCGACAGAGTTGTTCGCCATCTGGAACTTTGATGGAGGTGATGTGTACAAGCAAATCATTGACGCCACAGAAAATTTCAGCGACACAAATTGCATTGGAACTGGAGGGAATGGATCTGTCTATAGAGCTCAACTACCAACGGGTGAAATATTTGCAGTAAAAAAGATTCATATGATGGAAGATGATGAGCAATTTCATCGTGAAATAGATGCTTTGATGCGTATTCGGCATCGCAACATTGCTAAGTTCTTTGGCTCTTGCTCTGCTACTCATGGCAGATTTCTGGTCTATGAATACATGGATAGAGGAAGCTTAGCAGCATGTTTAAAGATCAAGGAAACTGCAATTGAACTGGATTGGACGAGGAGGTTAAGTATTGCCAAGGATGTTGCTCATGCTCTGTCTTACATGCATCATGATTGCTTTGCGCCAATAGTCCATCGAGATATAACAAGCAACAATATTTTGCTCGATCTAGAATTCAGAGCTTGCATTTCTGATTTTGGTATAGCCAAAATACTAAATGCATATGCATCAAACTGCACAAGGCTTGCTGGAACAAAAGGATATCTTGCCCCAGGTAAAATTTAATAAGTCAGTTACTTTGGTGCTATTATCTATATTTTTTTCATAATTTATTATATATGTTTTTTCTTCAACTATGAAATGTTCAGCATTCATCTTTCCAATCACTTTAAGAAGTACTAGTGTATCACATGCTGCACAAATAATGCCAAAAATTCTCACTTTAATTAATTATAGTTGAAAAGCAGAATATCCTAACTTTTATCCACCACACTATACCTGTCTCTAGTCTCTACAATCTATATTAATTAGCATACATCAATACATGCATAGACAAAGGTTATCAAAATTAACTCATCAATATTGACATAACAGAGCTTGCATACACAACAAAGGTGACGGAGAAGTGCGACGTCTATAGCTTTGGAGTCCTCATGCTTGAGTTGTTTTTGGGACATCATCGAAGTGATTTCCTTTTGTCCCTCTCGTCCATGGGCAAGAAAAGTACATCAATGAAGGATTTGTTGGACACGGCCCCACTTCAAGCTGGGACCGCAAGTGGAATATTCAAAGTGATCATGATTTGCTGTTCGATTGCTTAGAACCTAACCCATCATGTCGTCCAACAATGCAACATGTAATCCATTTGTTCTCTAAAGCTGAAGGACTCGGAAATCTTGATTATCTACACAAAGACATCGTAATCCCTGCCTATTACTCGTGAATGTTCTTAGAACATTGTTGTTTCTTCCGTTCCACCTTTTGATTAGAGATTGTAAATTTGTAATTCATCATTTGTATGATAGTTTGTTTTTTCTTTACCTTCATACCCTGTACTATGTTGGTGCAATGCAACATGCCGTTATACTTTAAGCTGACCATTCGTAGTTGGTTGGCACATCAGATTGGTTTGTAAGCAATGCATAGAAACCTTTGCTACTATTAATTACTTCAAAATATTTCATTTGCATCCTCTGTGGTAGGAAGTGATAGCTCATTCTACTGGTGATTTTGTATGCGTGAATAACATTGACATCATCTCTTTCGGGTCTTCACTTGTAGCCATTTCAAAGTGCTAAAGCTATGCCTTTACCTATTGCCATCACTTGGGACTGCTGTTGGATTTTTTTATGTGGCTTTCAACATTTAATGTGATTATTATCTACTTTAACTCAATGTGGAATATTGATATATGTGATAGGGAATTATTTGATGCGGAATCAAACTCGAGGAATTAATACTCAGGGTGCTGAGGACGGTTGTGCTGGAATAGGTAGACATATTTATGAAGATCGAGTCTACTAGAATTTAATATGCATGTGTATGATTAATCCGGATACAGCACAGGGCAGAATAGCTAGGTTTGTTTTGATCGGCTCTGTAGGCTGTTGACCCACATGATCAAATTGGAATTAATCTTTGTGGATATCATGGGGATATGCTTATGATCTTAGGATGATGAAACAATTAGCAATGGTGCTTTTGGTTTGAAGTTTCAAGTGTTTTCGACAAAGTTTCAAATCTGTCAGGTCAGCGGCGGTCTGACCGGCTTTTGTGCTGATTGTTGATTTAAGTGGTGAATTGATTTTGGGATAGGTCATATCCATATTTGTTAATGCATATGTGTTGCATGATGCATGTTTTCACTAACGTGGGTCAAGTTGTGAAGAACTTGTTCCCGGATTCGTGTTTGCTTGTCTATTGCTGTCTAGGTGGCTTGAAGGTCAACGACGGTCAACGGCGAGGAGGATCAGGACTAAGTTTGGAGAGCTGAGGTCCAGAACGATCAAGGATGCCGGGTGATGTCAATGAATTCAAGCATGGCGCAGAATGGATAAGGATGACCGAACGGGCAGTTCGATGCGACTGGTTTGATCAAGCGGCGCGGGAGTCGTTGCAAGTGCTCAGTGGTGCCGGTGGGATCCGGACGGGAGAGACTTGACGACATGGAGCCGTTGATCAACCTACACGTGGCGAAGCAGGCGAGTGCTTCGCGCAGATGGACTCGGTCTTTGGACAAGATCGAGAAGGGGTATTTTGGTAATTTTACCAAATACCATCTTGGTGACCTTTTGGCTAACCACAGCGCGGGACGGTGCAAAAGAAGTGGTTTAAGTCAAGAGAATTGAAAATGGCGCTTTAATTTGCGTGCGTGTGTGTTCCGTTGATGTTGGGTCTTAACGGAAGCCCATTAAGGTAAATTTTTTAGAAGGTCTTTAGGATTAGAGGATGCCCTATAAAAAGATTTTGGAGATAGAATATTAGGGTTAGCCCTGCAAAAAAAGCAGAGGCTCTGGGCGCTTTTGGAGTCCCTATGGCGGCGCCCTGTTTTGCTCCCGAAAATCCTCTGGCGCGGTGCTTGTGGAGCCTGTGGCGGCGGCTTGGGCTGCGCCCGTAAAAAGCAGCGCTTGATGAAAAGCAGAGCCTGTAGTGGCGGCTGCAGTGTAGCGCCTGGAGAGCTCCCCGCATTATCCGGATTTCCTGCCGGCGGATGTTTGCTGTTTATTTTTATTGCCGTGCCTTGGCTCATGCATGTAATCTTGTTTTGTTTCTTGATTCACTGTTTGATTTGATGGTGCATTGACCATTGTTTTATTGCTGGTCGGCTTGGCTTGTGTGGTCTTGATTGCTATGACTTTGCATTAAGTGCTTGGCTGCCATCTTGTTTCTTTCTTTATTTCTTGTCTGCTGCCTGCTTCGCCGGTGAAAAAAAGCCTAGGGGCGGCGGCCTGTTCTTGCCCACGAAAAAAAGAGGAAAAGAAACGGAGCTCTGTGGCGGCGCTGAGTGCGCACACAAAAAAAATGAAGAGTTCTTTGTTGTGGCCTGTTCTGCGCCCGTGACATCAGAAGTTCCTGGCGGCGACTGCGCAGTGCCCGTGGAAAAACAGGAGCTTTGGCGGCTGTAGCTTCTTGCTGCCCCATCAGTTTGTAAAACTCACAGCTTTTGATTTGAGCTTGTATCTGTTTAGTTTTTATTTGACTGCCTTCAATCCACAACTTGCTGGTTGCATTTGTTTATTGCGGCTGCCATCAATGATCCGACTAAGCATTCGGTTTTGAGTCCCAGAGAATTGCTGTTCATGCTTTGTTTATTGCTTTGGATGCAGTGTCTCTTCTTGATTTGTTGTCTGCTCGGCTGCCTTGAAAAATCCAGTTTGTGAATCTCAGTTGTTGCTTTCCGTTTTTTTTATTGCTTGTTGGCCTGTGCCCGGCAGAAAAATTGAAGCTCCTGGCAGCGCTTGTGTGTCCGCAAAAACTGGTGATTGTGATGGTGGCCTGTTTCCCTGAGTGATAGAAGCCCTGCGGCGGCCGGTTCCTCTGGAGAAAAGCTGAGTCCTTGCGGCGGCATGCTCCAGTAGAAATCGGTAGACACAAAAACTAGGTGGCTGTAGTTTGGTTGTCACATCGGTTTGGAAACACATAGTCTTTGCTGTTGATTAGAATTTGCTATTGCCTTGGGCTGTTTTCATTGATGCGACTGGTTGTTCCGTAGCCTCGAGTGCAGAGAGAAAAACTGAAATCTGTAGGGCGGCCGCTGCTTAATCAAGTAGTCGCAGCTTCCTGCCTCATGTGTGTAAGAGACTCATTCGCTGTTTTTAAGATCTGCTTATTTGCCAGCTTATCGGATCTAGAGGTTTTGATCCAGTGAATGCTTAATTTATTTATTAGCTTGGGCTGCCTTCATGATTCGACTGAAACTCTGTTTGCTGTGCGTGTGCGTGCGGTCTTGAGATGTTTGTAGTCTTTTGCTTCGGGGTTTGATCAGATTCAACACAGGTCATCCGCTGTGCCTGTATACAGATCTTCATAGCTTTTATAGCTATTGGAGTGAAAGTAGTGTTGAGTGTGATCGAGGAGAAAAATAGAGAAAGCGTTTATTCACCCCCCCCTCTAGTCGCCTTTCCGGTCCTACAATCTTGTAAATAATCTGATCATGGCACATGACTCACATATGTGTGCTAGAGACTAATATATTTTAGACTCATTAAACTGGCATGTCTGATCGTGGTTGGTGATATGGTTCAGGAGTCTCACGGTGTACCGGAAACAGGTGGGTCAATTATAACACCTGGAAGTGGAGTCTATAAATAGGTCCCTACCCTCTAGCCTCAGAATGCGATTGTGAGCGGCACCACGGAAAATTCAGAGGAATAGAGGGTAGACCAAAAAACCTCCACAAATCAATCTAGGGTTTTGAAGAAATCCTAACATTGGTATCAGAACCGACTAGCGACGCGCACGGCAGAAGTTCGCATCCAAAACCATATCGTCGTCCGTGTCTGAAGACAAGTCTACTTCTGCTGCACACGTCTACTTCGCAACACACGCTGTCAGACTCCCGAGCGTGGAATACATGTGAGTCTTATGTGTATACTGTGCTAGTCCCAGGAATAAAGGCTAGCACACACATTCACAACATTTGGCATCACAATCATACATTCACATACTAAAGTAAAGCAAAAGGGTGTAATCTACTTAAGCTATTACAAGAGTTATTACAACAATGGCCGACCGGCCAAATAAAACAGTCATCAGAGAAACATAAAGTAACAGCGGAAGACATAATAATAGTAGTAGCAAAAGTCCAGCGATATGCCCATCTGATCCCTCAGGAAACCGACAAGGAAACAAGGCCTAAGTAGACCCGTCACCGAACCCCTCGGTGCCAAGTGCAAAGAACTCGTCGTCTAGCGTCGGATCATCTGTAAATTCTAAACCAACAACAACAACAAGATTGAGTACTTGTGTACTCAGCAAGACTTGTAGTGTATCACAAAAATTATATCAGATGCAAGGTTGTCAAAAGTATGGCTCTACTCTACAAGTTCTTTTGCTCAAAGCCAAGTTTATTTGCAATAATCATAAGTAATAATTTGCAACGAAAAATTTGAAAGAGCAGTTTATGAAAGTGTAAGTACTGGACAGTAGATAATATAACTGAAAGAGTAACAACAAGCACTCACAACCCTACCCGGTTGTAAGCAAAAATATAATCAACATTCTGCCATAGAAATGGCACTGACAGATTCACATTCAAACCATAGAAATGGCAATACTGCTATATAAATAGCAAAACAGTCATAGAAATGACAATTCCTGCTATAGACATACCAACAAAACCATAGAAATGGTAGTTAACTCAACAAATGGAAAACCCCATGTCATTACCCCAATCTTTTGTGACAAAACAGTTTGGAAAAACAAAGCTACCGCCATACCAGCCGCACTAAGCATGCTCATGACCGCGAGCGCGACTATTGGAATAGTTCATAACTCTGCAGAGGTGTACAACTTTACCCATAGTACGCAGTATTTCAGTTGCCTGGAATATCTCTATATTACTGCTCACTACCAAAGGTAAGCAGCCTAGAGTTCGCGACGCACCCTTTACATTATCTAGTCCTAACCCTGCACTAGCCCTGCGAATCTTTATCCTCATCCGTCGAGATAATAATAATAACACTAGTAGTAACAAAGTAACACATTGGATGAGGAGACTTACTCACCGGATAGTCCCCGATGAGCAAGTCCCTCACTTCGCTCGGATAACACCCGTCGAAGTGAGGCATTCGCAGTTGTATCGGCATGCCGAACCCCCGGCATGTGCGCACTACTTCTGCCTACTATCATGCAAGGCTAAGATCTCGATAACTTAGTTAGCTACGACCATCCCACACTAGCACATATTGTTGTACGATTAGGTCTTAGTCTCGGATTTGCTGGCTTCAGTCCTTAACCGACTACAGGCAAGATCTCCACCCTATCCACTAGTGAGTCACAATCCTCACTTCATCAGAATACAATATAACTTGCTCGTGTCTAAAGACTAAAGTTTTCATGTCATTTTCACACAAAATAACAGAGGTAACTCCTATGGACATTTTACAAAATATTCCCAAATTCACATATTAACATATCGTCCTTTAATCAATTTTCAGAAACTCTATTGCTCTAATTGCATTTGTGCAATAACTGCACTCGAAAATTCCCAAATGACATTACATATTGTCTAACCCATATTCTAATGGTTATAATAGTAAGAGATCAATAATTCAAGGAGACATATGCAGCAAGTAGGATTTACACTACCAATTTCCCCAATAATAGCATTTTCATACAAACATACACGCATGCATAATAGGATTTGCAAAACAAAGTACAATAATTAAAATACTGGGATCAACATGATCAAAGAGGGTGCTTGCCTTGCTCTTGCTGTTCTGGAGGTATAACAGATTGATCGTCGCAAGAATAACCAGAATAATCAATGTCTAAAAAGAGCCGAGAAAGAATTAAAATTACATCCAACAAAAACAACGGTAACCAAAAATAAATATTTTTACATATTTAGGTAGATCATGATTTTATACGAATTTAGAGACTAATTTCACTAAATTTGGAGTTGTGTAGCAAAAGTTATTAAACTTTTACTACAATCGGTTTGAATAATCCAAAATAAATGGAAAATACGTTTTCTAACGGAAAAAGCGTATTCTTTCGTCTGTTATATCGGAGTTTACGCCTTCCCAAAAGGAAAATGTATTCCGGCTATAACTGAAAGCCTATTTTCTATTTTCCATTGGATTTCTGATTAAACTGATAGGTGGAGCCCACTGTTAGTGAGACGGTCCACTGGCTCTCTCTGTGTACTTAAACTACATGGCCCGCATGTCATAGACTCAAGCGACGATAACGGTTTGAGTTAACTTAAGGCTTGGTCCCACATGCAAGTGACTCATTAGAACTAACTAAGCAGTTAAATGGTTAGTTAGCCTTAATGATGCGATTAGGCACGCTGATGATGAGCTACAGTGCTCGTCACCGCGGTGCCGCACGGTAGCGTTCATGGCTGTGCTACTCGCGAGCGATATAGGGCTCGACGAGGCAAATGGGTGCTCAAAACGGCATCTACATACTAATGCGCACCTGCCGGCTCCAACGGCGTGGCCTGGGGTGGCTCAACGCGGTGGTGCGTCGGCGGCGAGCGAAAGGGCTGTTACGGCAAAATGCGACAATGCAAATGAGCTACGCACGTGACAAACTAACGCGCGCATAAGCATCTAGGGACTACTAGGAGTGTACCGGAATGACGCGGAAGTACAGAGATGGTCTGAGGTGAGCTGTCGATGGTGAGGTGCGGCGGCGAGGTTGGTCGTGCGTGGAGAAGACGATAAGGTGAAGGAGCTTGAAGTCCAATGATCAGAGGAGCTCCCTGGTGCTCTAGCGATGCTTCAGGTGTACCCAATCGGTCCAAACCACAATGAATCACCGACGAGGCTTGAGCGGTGGCTCTGGCCGGAGACGAAGAAGAAAAGCCAATTCGGGCGATCCTGTGAAGCAAAGATCAAATTGAATGAGGGGAAAGATTCAAGGTGTTAAGGGACGCGATGTGATGCGATAGAATTGACACCAAACCCTTCACGGTGCCGGAGACGAAGACAATGGCACATGGTGATTTTAGGGTTTTAGTTCTTGGAGCTCTAGAGCTCGATTGAGTGGATGGAATGAGAAATGGGTGAGCGCACGAGTTTGGAAAAGAGAATGAGAAGCTCAACGTGGCCTTTATATAGGCGGAGCGGTGGAGAAGAACGAGGAAGGCTCGGGCAGCCATGGGCAATAGGGGCGGAGCTTCTCCACATTGTACGAGCAGCTAAGAGTTGGCGCAGGTAGACATGGGCGTGACATTGAATGGTGATGCGACCGGAGTAGCTGAGCTGCAGCAAAAACCGCGGGCGGTGAGGTCAAAACGGTGGGTAGCGGAGCTCTCGCGGTGCTGCGCTGGAGCACCCGGGCGCGAGGTGGACAAAGGTCCCTGCGCTCAGGGCCCACCAATCAGTGACGCAGCGAAATGATAAGAGTTGATCAAATCGTGACGGTCCGATTGGAAACGAACGGCTGAGATGAATTGTGTTGTTTAGACGGTCCGAACGGCCCAACCAATCTGGATCGTTTATTTTATAATCAACGGCTCAGATGAAATGAGATGTTCGGATGGTCTGAACGGCCCACTCGATCTAATCTATCTGATAATATCTAACGGTGCGCGCATGTGTTTACTGGGCTGCCCGATCAAAATTTGAACGGCCCAGATCGCGCGTTTGTTCGAACGGTCCGAACGTTCCTTTTGATCTGGACGGTTGGTTTTAGATCCAACGGCTCATATAGGTTGTGTGGTTCGGATGGTCTGAACGTCCCATTTGATCTGGACGGTTGGTTTTAGATCCAACAGCTCAAATCGCTTGCGCTCTTTCGGACTGGTCCGAGCGAAGGGGGTTGGGTTCGACCGTGAGGGTTGGACTCGAGCCCGATGAACAGTACAGGCTTTAGGGTTTTTGAATTATCAGCTGATTTCTTTGCCGATTTAATTCACCACCAAAACAAAGTCCAAAAAATTATGAAATTTTTTGTGTAGACTACTGGACTCAAGTAGTTTCTACAGAAAAAATTTCAGAGGCTAACACCTTCCGTGAATTTCTACAAAATTCAAACAATGTGCTGTTCCTAGGTGTTTGTAAGGATTTTTCTAAACAAAATTTCATATAGAAATTTTGGTTGAATGGTTCCTGGGATAAAAGGCCTGAAACCATTCTCTCACTTAGGAAATTTTATTTTTCTTCATCTATTTCCTTTTTAGCACCTAATGTTGTTCAAGTTTTAGTTTTAAAACCAACACAAGATTTTCAAAAAAAGCAAAGTTTAAATGCAAATGTTCAATGAAATTTTTTCTAATGCATTTATATTACTTAATCCCAACATTAGGATTTTGGGATGTTACACACATCCTCGCTCTGTCCCCGATCACATCCAGCACGTCGTTGTCTTGGGTCGCTGGGAAGGAGCCGAGCATCCGCTGCGAAGGAAGCAAATTCCACTGTGTGCGTTCACTACGATTCTTCATCATCAACGCACGTGCAGACTCGTCCATATTCCAGAATTAATATGATTGGTCTTGTTTTTCAACGCTACCAATCACGTCAAGAACATCAAGCACGGAGATTCAGGTATCTCGCAATGGCAACCAATAGTGTTTTTTCTGAACTATTTAGATCTTGCAAATTGGATGGCTCAAATTTCATGGTTTGGAAAAGAAAATTCATGTTTTTACTTTCTGCTGAAAACATTGGTTATGTAATAGACAAAAACGAACCGGAAGAGCCAAAAAAAATGCCACTATTGAGGAAAAAGAGAATTATGTAGAAGAATATGAAAATTCGACAAGAGATAATAAAAGGGCACGCATTTTTATGTTGGGATCAATGACTGATTCTTTAGCTGCTGAGTATGAAGGTGAACGGAATGCGCGGAAAATAATACGTAATCTAGAACAAGATTTTGGTGAGGTATCTCTTATTAAAGTGCTTAATCTTGTTAATTGTTTTCTCTCCACCAAGATGTATGATGGTACTTTTTCGGACCCAGATTTCTGAGAATCCAAATCCTCTGTGAAAGACACTGTGCTATTGATGAACCCTAAGGTTCTATTTGTTGGCCCGATTTTTCGATGAGAACGATAAGTTCGGTAGGCATCGCTCAACTCTGACGATCCTGGCTATGAACACGCAAGGCTCGAAACCACGCAATCGCTGAACTGATTGACAAGTCGTTATCAACCGTGCACGAATACCCGGTTGACCTGACCACGAAAGTCGATTCCTGCATACACCGAAGAAGCACGCAAGAACAAGATAAAGCAATATGAAATTGCAAATAAAGATTGAAATACTTAATTTGGGATTTTGATAGCGGTATTAAAGGTTGGTCTAGTCGACACAAGCCAATACACGAAGTTGCAGCAATGCTAACTCTTAACTCAACAAAATCCAACTAAACTAGAGGGGGTGCAGCCTCCTTAAATAGGAAACGAGGAGCCACAAAACTAAAGAAATAGCGGGGTGGTACTAAAGGTTGCGGGCTACTGTTCACGTGAACAGTACCATGCCCCAGGTGGGCCGCCGGTATATGGGCCAAATTGAGTTCGATTACAAAGCCCAGATTGGGCCAAACAGATAATATGACGCCTTCTTTTGATGGTTGCGATCAGTCCAGAAGGAATTTGGAGGTGAGGCCAGATCCGTTGGAAAGAGAATGAAATAAGCTTTCCAACAAGTACTTGTGGACCTCCAACGGACTCCGTATGTGAAAGTTACGTATGTTTTAAGTTGGTGCTGTCAGGCTGATTCCGGAGACCGAACTGGATTCCAAAACGGGTCCTGCTCGAACTGCCTACTTGTCTTGGACCAAAAGTGACATGGTGCTGCACATATATGTATTTCATCATTAGGTAGCATCATATAGTTCATATAATATAAATACACTCCTAAAAACAAGCTCACCTGATAATTTAAGTGAAGCGTACGAGCTCTTGTACTTAGAACAGTAAACATAGCAAATATGGTTGTATCTATAGGGGTCATGTCCTCATCATCCTCCCTTTCTTGAAAACAAAGCCGTCCTCGGCTTTTGATAAGCTGAAAATAGGGTAACAAAGAAGCCAAGGTGTATGCATGGTATATGTATATGTCATCTGTTTTAACGGTTCTTCGTTGTTACACAATTAATGTTAGAAGACAGCAACGATCATAAAAGATCATTGTATTATTAATCCAAAATTAATCATATATGTGAATGATCAAAACAAAATTTCTCACACAACAATTATTGCAACTAGTTTTGCAAATGTAAGTGAAGCATTTATGCAATTCAAATATCTGACATTGTAAACTTGCAGTGGTAGCACATATGGGCAAATATACAACTTTTGGAATCAAATAACATTCATCCATATAATCAGATTTCAATCGAGCAATAGCAAACTCATCTAGCAATGGTGAAAAGAATTGCAAGCTCTTCCGTACTTCAACATCATTATTCAGATTGTCAATACTAGCTGGTGCAATAAGGGATGAACACATAGGCATTGGATGAGCACTAAATTCATCCACATGATCACAAGTTATGCATATTCGATATACAAGAAATTGATTGTCTACACCATAATCTCCAATCAAATTAAACTTATACCCAGGGGTGTAGGCACTAGACAAGGATTTTGAACATGCGATTTCAGAAACTTTCTCCATAGCATGTGACAATTTCATAGGTGAATCTAACATAATGTAACATAAAGGATCAGTAGGAGAAATTCTAGTCAAAACTTCTTTATGTCTAACCAATTACACATGATCATTAGATGTGATTAACTCATCACAGGAAGTACTCACAACGGCAGGCAATTCAATTATTTTATCACATGGTGCACTCAAGTCAGCAGGTAAATCAACAATTTTATCACATGGTGCACTCAAATGAATGCAGTCTGAATTCTCTACTTGAAACATGTGCATATCAGAATTGTTTTCCACTAATTTTTGCTCTAAAATTGCATGAACAGTGGACAATTGTAGTTCTTCACAAGCATACTCACCTTCAGTGATGATAACACCATGGTCTTTACCTTTTTGGCTCTCCTCAGATGATGTAGGTGCATCCATCTCCTCATCTTCCTTCTCAACCAATGGAGTCGGTGTCTCAATCAGCTCATTCTCCTCTTCAGTATGGTTCTCAACTTCTTGCAAGTTGTTAGTCACAGAAAAAGACACAAACACAGGTTTGTTCTCATGTTTCTTATCATCAAGCATTCTCAATTTCTTCTCAATCTGACTTTCAACCTCATAGGCAAGTATAAACAAATGAGAGAAAGAATTATATTCTTTGTGAACAAGAAGGTACTGAATTTCATGATTAAGCCCACTTAAAAATCTAGTCTCTGTAGCTTCAACATGTTCCTCTAAGCCACAACGCAACAATTGACTTTTCAATTCATGATAGTATTCCCTTACAGTTCTACTACCTTGTTTGAAACGTTGCAATTTTTTAAGCATATTACGAGAATAACATGGAGGCACAAATCTAGCTCTCATAATTCTCTTCATAGTATCCCAAGTCCTAGGTATGTGCTTATGAGTACGACAGTATTCACTCCACCAAATAGATGCAAAATCATAAAACACACCGGTAACAGCACTAACTTTTAGATGATAAGGCAATTCATGGTATGCAAATAATTGTTGTGCAGCTAATTCCCATGTGAGATAAGCATCAGGATCATAATTACCATCAAAAGGAGGTACAGTGAATTTAATTTCATGAGACGTACTATCACGATCATATACCTCCCGAGGTGAAGAAGCTTGTCTCCAGCGTGCATCTTCCTCGTTCACTAACCTGCACTCCCGTCCAACGGTTCGAAAAAGAGGTGGATATATCTTGCAATCATTCCGTGAACCTGCCATAGTTAGTATAAAACAAGGAAACAAATCACAAGTATATGTCCCTATCAACTACTAGGTTCTGGAGGCTCAACCAAGTCACTCACACTCAAGCTTATACCCAATTCTTACAAGTTCTTACCAATGCAGCAAGGAAGTGGTACAACCGGTGGCTGGTTCGTGATACTCTCACTTGCGATCAGCACAACGATTGCGAGGAACGGCACCTACTGAGTTAGTAGGAAGTGGAGCTCGGAAGGCTAGTATGTAGCAAAGGAATAGCAATTATTCAATTCAGTATGCAAAGTTGAAAAGCAATTCAAAGTACTAGTCACAAGTGCTAGTCCTAGTCTAAACCAAGCCTAGCTAGAGCAACTTGCAAGAACGACTAGAAGAAACCACGGAAAGCCAAACTGAACAATCAAAGCCAACGAGCAATGAATGACTAATGCCAAACTGAACAAGAAGTAGCTCCAATAATATTTTTTTCTTGCTTTCTTCTTCTCTGTTTTTTTTCTTCTCTATTTTTCTTTTCTTTCTCTTTCTTTTTTTCCTTCTCTCTTTGTTTTTTTCCTTCTTCTCTTTCTTTTTTTTTTCTCTTTTGCTTTAAAGCCTCAAGTAACAAGTCAAGTACCGAAGCTACTGGAAAACCGAAAAAAACACAAAACCTTGTTCCTCAGTGTTGGCTCTGGCGGCGATGGCGCCGATGCAAGCCGGCCACCGGGCGGCTTCAAGGGCGTGGCTGCATGCACGTGGCGAGCTGGTCGGCGAGCGAAGGTGGTGGCGCAAAGCGAGGCGGCGGCGGTCCGCCGTAGAGAGCGGGGCTTGCAGCTCGGATCGCTGCTCACGGCGGCGGTGGTGGCGAAGCGGTGCGGCGGCGGTGCAACAAATTCAAACGGCGGCGACACTACAGCGCACAAAGCGCTGGGCGGCGCGCGTGATCCGGCGTCGGTGGATGGCGAGGCGGCGTTCGAAAGCAGAGCAGCGTCGGCGACAAAGTGAGGCGATAGCGGCGCGAATCTTGATGGCGACGCCGCTCGGGCGGCACGGGAGGAACCGGATCCGGTGATGGCGATGGCGGCTCCGTTGCGATGGCGGCGCGGTGCTAGATGGTGGTGGCGCGCGGCGTGGCGGCCGCGGTGCTAGATGGTGGCGGCGCGGCGGCGGCGGCGGCCGACTCAAGCGGCCCGAAGCGGTGGCGGAGGCCGTTCATGAAGCGACGAAGGTGGGCGCGCTACGAGACGCGTGCCGTGCGGGAAGGGCGGCGGCGCACACAAGCGGCGCTGGGCGGTGGTCGGATTCAAGCGGCGGCAGTGGCTCTCTGAAGATTCGGCCTGGTGGAGTCCGTTGGCGGTGACGGCTTGATCCCAGGCGGATGAGCCGAAGCGACAAAGCGACGGTGGCCAAGAAGAACCGATCTGCTATTTTTTTGTTGTGTGTGTCTGCTGATGACTCAATTGGACCTGTTGCTGCGCTGCTGACTGCTTGCACGATGTACGCACTGCTGTTTTTTACTGCTTGCGGCCGGCAGAAATTCTGTGTATGATCCTGCTGCCCTGCCCCCCTCTGTGCTTGTGGTTGGATGATTTGTTGCTTGGATGAAAAACGCCCGAGGACAATGCGCACTGCGAACACGCGATGAACCCACGCGCTGCGCTTAAAGCCCTAATACCAGACAGGACGCCCTTCCTTCTTTTTTTTTCGAAGAACAGACTGACAATCGACAAGAAACCCTAAAGTTAGACCAATCTAGACAAGAAACCAGCACAAAGACTCGACGATGCAACGGCAATTCAATAATGCAAACTAAAAAGAACAAATTGCAAAGGCACAAATTGGCTTGGATGATGAACTAAACCTAATTTTTGATTTTTGGCTATATGGACTGTAGGAAAAAAAATTCTCACCGATGAACTGAAGCTCTGATACCACCTGATGAACCCTAAGGTTCTATTTGTTGGCCCGATCTTTCAATGAGAACGATAAGTCCGGTAGGCATCGCTCAACTCTGACGATCCTGGCTACGAACACGCAAGGCTCGAAACCACGCAATCGCTGAACTGATTGACAAGTCGTTATCAACCGTGCACGAATACCCGGTTGACCTAACCACGAAGGTCGATTCCTGCATACAACGAAGAAGCACGCAAGAACAAGATAAAGCAATATGAAATTGCAAATAAAGATTGAAATACTGAATTTGGGACTTTGATAGCGGTATTAAAGGTTGGTCTAGTCGACACAAGCCAATACACGAAGTTGCAGCAATGCTAACTCTTAACTCAACAAAATCCAACTAAACTAGAGGGGGTGCAGCCTCCTTAAATAGGAAACAAGGAGCCACAAAACTAAAGAAATAGCGTGGTGGTACTAAAGGTTGCAGGATACTGTTCACGTGAACAGTAACCATGCCCCAGGTGGGCCACCGGCATATGGGCCAAATTGAGTTCGATTACAAAGCCTAGATTGGGCCAAACAGATAATATGACGCCTTCTTTTGATGATTACGATCAGTACAGAAGGAATTTGGAGGTGAGGCTAGATCCATTGGAAAGATGATGAAATAAGCTTTCCAACAAGTACTCGTGGACCTCAAACGGACTCCGTATGTGAAAGTTACGCCTATTTTAAGTTGGTGTTGTCAGGCTAATTCCGGAGGCCGAACTGGATTCCAATATGGGTCCCGCTCGAACTGCCTGCTTGTCTTGGACCAAAAGTGACATGGTGCTGCACATATATATATTTCATCATTAGGTAGCATCATATAGTTCATATAATATAAGGACACTCCTAAAAACAAGCTCACCTGATAATTTAAGTGAAGCGTACGAGCTCTTGTACTTGGAACAGTAAACATAGCAAATATGGTTGTATCTATAAGGGTCATGTCCTCATTATCTATTCCCTGGATCAGTAGATAGCACTCACAGATACATCGGTTTTTTTAAAATAATATTTTTTAAAAGATAATTACAAAAATATATAGTCGCCCCAAAAAATTACAAAAATGTGTCCCTGTCGCCAGTTCAACTGGCGACAGTAAAATGTGTCCTTGTCGCCAGTTCAACTGGTGACAGGAACCTATCGCCAGTTGAACTAGTGACAGGGACCCTCTCGCCAGTTGAACTGGTAACAGGAACCTATCGCCAGTTCAACTGGTGATATCTTTCTACCGCCAGTTGAACTGGCGACGGGAAGACTGACCCTATAAAACTCCCTTCAAATCCTAAAATTCAGCACAGGACTCATTTTTATTCAGAAAAAAGAGAAGGAGAGAAGAGTAGAGGGGAGGGGAGAAGCTAGCGAAATGCTGCCTGTCCGATTGCCTACCTCTCGGGTAATATTTTTAACCGAATGGATTATATAGTTTTAGATGTACGGTTACGTAATGCAGTACGTTTTACATAATACTTTTCGGTGGGTAGTATAGTTTTAGATATGCGGTTAATCGTGGAAATATTCTTTATGGTGCAGTGCGTCAAATATGTCCGACGTCGTCAATTTCAAAATTTACTATGGTCAAGGGACTATTATGGAGTGTCTCGAGGGGATTTATTTGCGTTATTTCCAATCGGCGACCGTGCCCCTAGCAAGACCAGAGCAGCGTACATGGGGCGCTGTGATGTAGTGGTTGTTCCATACATTTCAAGTGGACCGTGATGTGTACAATCTGAAATTGAGTTGCCTTTCCCCACGGGCAGGACAATCCACATATTGGGAGTTAGTGTAGCTGAAGGGACCAAATTCATGGCAGTCATATGTACGCATCGCGAGGGAGGCATGGTGGAAATTGGTCCTTCTAGTCCAAGCATATGCCAAACCCACTCCTCCACCCGCGGCTGAACAAGAAGGGGGTGCTGACGCCGATGAGGAAGTCGGGGACTCCAGCCACAGTGCGGCGCACACAATGGCCAAAGCTCGCGGAGTTGCTGATGCTGTTGATGAAGACCCTACGGAAGTAGCTCCTACGGTCAGGCAAGCTATTGGTCTTGCTGACGAGGATGAGGAGGTGGAAGCCGTAGTGCAAAGGATGGATCTCAAAGACTGAGACTACATGGCATTGTCTGAAGATGAAGGTTCTGACGACGAGGATGATGTGGACCAACAGGCGGTTCCATCCAACTGGAACATATACCAGTTCGAGAATCTCATCGTCAACGAAGGCCCCCGTGTGCCGTGGGAGTATGACCAGAGTGAGGTTAGGCTAGGAGCTATGTACAAATGTAAGGAGGTCGTGCAGGACGTGGTCAAATTCTGGGCCTTGTCGGTGCGGCGCACATTCAAAGTCGTCAAGTCTCCCCCAAGATTCTACGATGTGAAGTGCGGCATAGAGGGATGCCCTTGGTGAGTGCACGCATTTCAGCCTAAGTGGGACACCTACTGGAAGTGCTCTATAGTGGCCCCTCAAACATGCGTGCTTCGAGTCAAGGCAATTCCCCACCGAACTCGTCATCGCTTCATCGCCAACCTTATGTACAATGAGATCGTGGATAATCTAGATTTTGAGCCACGATCCATCATTCGGGCGATTGAGGCAAGGTTCTAGTACACAATCAGTTATGCCAAGGCTTGGAGGGCAAAACAGAAGGTATTGGAATTAAGGTGGGGCATATTCGAGGATTCCTACCACAACCTCCCCGGGCAACTTCAAGTCATACAAGACAGAAATCCTGGCACCCATATCGACATTCAAGACACCACGCACCTGAAGTGGGCTAATAAGAGGGTACTGCAGTGAGCATTCTTCGCGTTTGGTCCATGCATCAATGCATTCTGGCACTGCCGTCCAATCTTGTGTGTAGATTACACATTCTTGACTGGGAAATACAAGGGCCAGATACTGACTGTAATAGCGACGAACGGGAACAATCAAGTTCTTCCCGTGGCATTCGCTTTTGTTGAAAACGAGAACACAGACAGCTGGCTGTGGTTCCTGAAGAATGTGATGATTTCTGTTATGCAAGGCCATCCCAACGTATGCCTCATACATGATCGGCATGCAGGCCTGCTGCGTGCAATAACCCAACTGCAACAAGGAGAGAACGTACCAGTTGCATGGCCGGATCTGCAGAGCAGGTGGTGCATGAGGCACTTGGGTGCAAACTTCTACAAGCAGCTCCGCAACAAAGACTTGATGAATTGCTCAATGGTCAGGCAACCGTAACCAGCGATGGAAGTTCGAAGCACTCTGGAAGATTCTGGATGAGCGGACCAAGACGCACAGAAGGGAGGCAACGAGAAGGGTCGCCCCAAGCGCTGACCAGGCCCCCGAAGCATTGCCACAGCTACCCACAGATGCTCCTAGATTAACGAGGAGGACGGGGGCGCAGGTGAAATGCTTCTCGGACTGGATTGAGCACGAGCCTAAGGAGAAGTGGTCGCTGCTCCATGACAGGGGGTGGTGCTCGATATGGTGTCATGACAACTAATCTACGCTGCGGTAGTTGCACATGCACTTGCAACAATCCCCTTCTTCTGCATAGGCCCTGCTCCCTTGTCATAACCGCATGTTCGACGATGGCACAGCATCCCGGTCAGTACCTCTCTAACTATTTCACCAAGGAGATGGTGATGCAAACCTAGACTAGGGAGATGTATGGTTACGCTGTGGTTGGCCATATCACTGGCCATCCAATCTGGGAGCAACTAATCTGGGCCGCGGACATTGATAGGCTCAAGGGAAAGGTTGGCCGGTGATAAGTATGGCGCATCAGGAACGACATGGACGAAGCAGAAACCGGACGTCGTAAGAAGAAGTGCTCCATTTGTAGGGAGTCTGGGCACACCTTCAAGAAATGTCCCACGAGAAATCCTTAGGACGAAAGAGACATCGGCACTCCGGACATCGCCACGAGGACCTCATCCGGTTACCCAACTCGAGACAGTCCACATGGGGGACGTTGGGGCTGCGACCACGAGAAAGCACAGAGAGTAGTAATATGTTATTACCAATGTTCTGAATTATCATTTCGATTAAGTGTTGTGATGTTTTGTTGAATGTTATGTAATATCAATGTGATTTATCGAAGTTTTGATAGTAATGGCAAGTTCACATTTGTTTCCTTACATAATATGCAGTGCATGTACCTGAGCAAGTGTATGAATTCCCGGGCACATCGCAATATCACTTACCTTCCTACTTACGAATCATTCATACCTCAATCTTCCTCGTAAAATTCTTCGTAAATTCACCGCACTAGAACAACATACGATGATCACAAAATGTTATTATGAAGTTTAATGATTTCGCACTGCTCAAAATCTATGAAAATCACAAGTAGATAAATTAGATTAGGGTTTAGGTATTGCCGCCGCTCAATCTGGCGACAGAAGATATCGCCGCTCAATGGCGACAGATATCGCTAGCTCAATCGGCGACAGAACCTATCGCCGATTGAACTAGTGACAGTACTCGGCCGCCAACAGAGTGGCGAGAGGGTCCCTGTCGCCAGTTCAACTGGCGATATGTTACTGTCTCCAATTGAACTGGCGACACGGACATATTTTTGTAATTTTTTGGGGCAACTATATATTTTTATAATTATCTTTTAAAAAATATTTTTTTTATAAAAATTCCAGATACATCACTGAATCAATTCATACAAGGCGTAGATTAAACCATACCATTCATTATTAAACACATTAATACATAGACCGCATCGGGTCAGGTTTTACAATAAGGGCCGAATAAGCCAAGATTATGTTAGGAAAGCGGAAGCAACAACGGAAGCAAAAGGGTAAGAGCACATCTCTCGACAGGCAAGCGACTGGGGAAACCCGTGTGCGTCCGATATTACCCAAGGACTTAGATAATATAGGATGCACGCAAGTACCAACGGAGTCAACTAGACTGGGGCGAGACTAGGACAACCAAAGACTAAACCACGCTTCATCATCTTCTGGGCCTCCAGCTTCTGGATCCTCGTAGTACGCGTAGTCTTCAGGATTTCCTGCTTCTGAGGGTTTTGGGGGAAAGAGCGAGAATGAGCACAACGTCCGTGCTCGCGAGCCAATACACAATGCAATAATATACATGCAAGGCTTAACAAGGATGGCTCAGGTTCTTTTATTTGCTAAAGCAATGTTTTGAATTATCATAATTACAAATTCCTATCACTTAGCATTTTAACCAAATTGCATTTTATTAAAGAGAGTAACTGTGCAATATTTATTTCAGTAGAGGTTCCCTCTATCGGAAACTCTACCTATGCTTCATTTGATTGGAGCTACCTCCAATTATTAACTCTGCTGAGCTCGGCGGCTCAAGTAAAATCCAAACTCGGGGCTAGGTGAGCCCACCACATTTTCATTCCACCCACAAAGGTTATTGAAATAGAACTAACTCAAGTAAAGTTCCCATGTCCACCTTTGACCGTAGGCGCGACTGTTTAAATAGTTTCGACTCTGTAGAGGTTGTACGCTGTACCCACAAGAGATAGTCATACTCATTACCCCACACGATTCCTTAGTCATGTAGTTAAGCGACCGTCACAGTAACCTTTCAAATTACCTCGCCCTTTCCGTTATCTCACTCATATGGAGTTACGCCCATACGTTCGTGCGGGATGTTGTACTGCAACGTCTGGCTTAGTTGGACTACCCCTGACGTTGGCAACTTCACCTTGTATCGGTGTCCCATTCAAGCTGGATGTACCGCATGCTTGCACGCTTTTACTCCTCCACCAGTGAGACACTTTCAGGGTCCAATAAATATACTCAGCCAAGTTGCAGTTTGCAGACTTGTGGTTGTACTTGTTTTACACCGGAAGTCATGACAAGATTAAGTCCTTAGGGGTTATCTGGGCGGTTTATTACATACACCAACTCTTTGGGTTGTATTAGCACCCATCAACATTATACCATTCACAACCAACATTCTTGGGCTACATTAGCACCCATTCAACATATCATCCGCCTAGATAGGAACAACAATTAGGGTTTTTGAGGAGTAAAGTATATCAACTCAACCATCTCAGTCATTTTCCCACAATGACTGCCCAAAACCGTTATTTAAAAGATGATGATTGGGACATTTAATGTCCCGGTACTTAAGCAAGACTAGCATGTCGCTTAAGTATAACCTATAACTAGTAATTACCATATAGTTACTAGGGTGACATGGAATAATGGATTCAATTGTCAAAGGATGGCATTATAATTAATTAATCATCAAATGGGTATTTAACTACCTTAAGCTTTAATATACATTTGATTAAAGAATTAAAGCATGCAATTTTGGTAATTTAAATGAATATAATTTGCATAAAATGTAGGCTCGATATGATCAAAGTATTGACTCGCCTTGGTTATAGGAAAGAGGATCTTGACAATCTTGTGCTTGATCGAAGTGGAGATCCTCCGCGTCCTCGAATCCTAATCGGACGGACGCCCCGGAAAAAGACACAACAAGCAAAAGAAAACAAATAAATACACATGAATAGACAAATGAGCTCCAAATTGAACAAGACCTATGTCATTATCAAGATCTTGAATTAACAAATTTTTAGAAATAAATTTCATAATTTTTGGAGCTATAATGAAGGAGAACGAGATTTACGAAGATTTAAATGGAATTAAAAGAGAGAGAGAGAGAGAGAGAGAGAGAGAGAGAGAGAATGGGTGCACCGCACAATGCGTGGACTGGGTTCACGCGCATTGGGGCGCCGGTCCACGGGTACAGGAAAGGAGGGCCCACTTGGCAGCCAGAGAGTGGAGGGGTTAAGGCCAAATGACAGGTGGGCCCACTCAATTCCATTCCCACTCATTCCCTTCAGCCACAGAGAAGAAAACGGGGAGGGGAAGCACAGGGAGCCGCTTGGGCGATCACGGGCGGTGGTAGCGCCGGTCGATTGGAGGTGCGGGGAGGCAGGCAAGGGTGTGAAATGGGTCTGCCTGAAGGTGGTGACCCCATGGGCGGAGGCGGTGACGCCGGAGAGGGGTGGGAGTGGCAGCGGCAAGACAAGAAGACAGCGGCAGTGCACCGGTTTGGAGGTGCGGGCAAGCCGGTGGTGTGGCGGCCAAAGTAGCGCGCGCATAGGCTGCTTTTGCTCCTGTGGCTCGGTTAGAAGCCATTAGAATCCTTTTAGCTTTTGCTGCTTCTAAGGGTTTTAGATTGTATCAAATGGATGTTAAGAGCGTCTTCCTTAATGGCTATATTGAGGAAGAGGTCTATGTAAGTCAACCGCCTGGGTTTGAAAATCTAAAATTTTCTGATTCTGTCTACAAACTATCCAAAGCTTTATATGGTTTAAAACAAGCACCGAGAGCATGGTATGATAGGCTTAAATCTTATTTGCTTAAGAATGACTTTCAAATGGGCAAGGTAGATACACTACTACAAAACAGGCTATAGTAGACGCCCCATCACAGACGGTTCCTTTGGAACCGCTCGTTGGGTCAATCAACATGGTAATGGGCGCGAACAACTATCACAGACGGTATTTTTAGAACCGCTCGTGATAGTCACTATCACAGACGGTTGAGAAATAGAATCGTTTAGAATTATCACGACGGTTCTATTCACAAACCGTCGTGATAATCTAATCACGCAGCGGTTTTACGTTACAACCGTTCATGGTAAAGATCACGACGGTTCTTATTTAGAACCATCTATGATATTAGTTATCACTGAGCGGTTCTTATTTAGAACCGCTCAGGATATTTTGTTATCACAGCACGGTTCTTATTAAGAACCGCTCAGGAGATCCTCTCGCCACGCTTGCGTCAGGTCCACCGCCGCAGTGGGACGCCTCTCTCGCCATCGCCGCATGGAGCAACCCGGCGACCCCCGCCGCTGGCTCCAGATCAACATACCTCCACACTTCAAGATCGATGGGATGAGGATCTAGCTCTTACTATGGGCAAATAGATATTGTAACTTCTCCTCCAAACTTTTTTAAAATTTTGGAATTTTCATATATATATAGCCAAACAACGTGCGTGGCGAGAGCTTACAAAAAGATTAAAAACTAGAAACCTATCTAGTGGTGGAGGTAGGTCGCTATCTCCGTCTTCAACACTTCAGAGGCGGCGTCTTGGGCGGACGGTTTAAGATCGAACGAATCTCGAATACGCCCACCACGACACGCTGCTCGAGTGTGTCCCAAGACCCTGACTGTTGAACTGTTGAAGAGAGCCCATAGGCTCTCTTCTCTTGCTTAAGGGTCTCGGCCGTCGACTCGACGCTTCTTGCCTCGATTAAGCAGCCCAAGTGACGACAAGCCTCCCGAGACGCGTAACTTGTTTTGGAGGACCACGCCAACGACACGTAAACTCGCCGAAGTGGGAGATCACCCGAAGACACGGCGGAGGAGAATGTCAAGACGGCGGAAGGTGGCCGCCACCCGCCCGCAAATTTCGGACAGAGGAGTGAAGACATTGTTGAAATAGTGTTCTTCAAGAAGACGACTCAACGATAGCGAGAGAGGTGCGCCAGATAGTGCGTGTACTGTAAGAGGAGGCAGCCATTTCTTTTTGTGGAGAAAGGGGATCAAGGAGGTTGTGTGAAATACATTGTAGAAGGGACACATCTATATATAGAACAATTTCTAAAGCCGAACGGAGACGAAGAGATATTTGGGGAGTCAGAGCGACGTTGGAAAATGAAGAGATGAAGCCGCTACTGCGTGTGATCGTGAGACGAAGAGGCACGCGGAAAATGAAGAGAGTTATCACAGACGCTTCCGTTGTATAACCGTCAGGAAAAGGAATCACTGACGGTTCTATTTAAAACCGCTCAGGATACGCTCATATCACGAGCGGTTGTAGTTAAAACCGCTTGTGATATCCTGCACAGTTCTTTTATAGAACCGTCAGGATATATTATCCTGAGCGGTTCTCGTTATAAACCGTCTGTGATATACTTTTTATAAGGCGGAAACGCTAGGGTTTTGCTCTCACTTGTCACTTCCTCTCCCGCGCCCTTAGGCTCTCGCGCTCGCTCGACCTCTAGGGTTTAGGGCTCGCCAGTAGTTTTCACCGCCGACTATGACCTCGGCGCGCCCTTCAACCTCGGCGCCCCGACCTCGGTGCCGCCGCCCGACCTCGGCGCCGACCTCGGTGCCGCCGCCCGACCACGGCGCCCTGTTCACCTCCTGGCAGAAGCCCGACGTCGCCGCCCCGACCTCGACGCCGCCGTCCTCCTCCCGTGTGGGCCTCCTCCCTCTGACCGCCTTCTCCCTGCTGTCCTCCTCCCCTCTGACGGCCTTCTCCCCGCGCCGTCCTCCTCCCGTGTCGGCCTCCTCCTTGCACCGTGAGTTCTTGTGCGGCATCCTCTCGTGAGTATTGCTCCTCTGTGGTAGTTCGGCTTTGTTGATCAAGGCTTTGTTGACATGCTCGTGATGAACTATGTCTTATCTTGAGATTGAATGTGATAGTTAGTTCATACTTGAGCTCTATTGTATTACTTGCTACCGTCAATATGATCTCGTTAATTGGTTACTTTCGGTTGAGCTCATCGCTCATTTGTAAATTGATCGGTGGGCTTTGTTGACATGCTCGTGATGAACTCATCTTATAATCGAGATTGAATGTGATAGTTAGTTCATACTTGAGCTCTATTGTATTACTTGCTACTATCAATATGATGTATCGTTAATTGGTTACTTTGGCTGAAAGCTAGTTATTCGATTCTTCATGTTCGATTCTGTTGAGAGTATTCAGTTTTAGTTGGTAATCTAATGACTAGTTTGTGATTCTTCTAGTAGTCTCAGATGAGCTCATTCAACTTTTCATTTGCCATCTTGATCTCTGTAGTCAACCTCGCTTGATCGAAGTTTAATCTGTTTTGCTAATGATTGAGATCGTTTGACGAGTTAAGCAAAGTATTGTTTAGAGCTCATAGTTTGAATTTATATTATCATATTCATTTAATGAAGAGTATAGACAATAGGATTGAGATGGCAAAGACTTGTTCTTTAGCTACTCTCCTTCTGAGAGCACATAATATCATGAATCAATATGTTGGAATAGTGTCTGTGCACTGTTAATCTCTAGACCTTTTATTGGCTGAGCATTTCCTTCGTCGATCATTTTACTTGATTCTAGTTCTATGTCTTCATTAAAGGCTAGTCTTCTGTACATGAAGCATTAAACCTTTGCTTAGCATTTTCTTCGTCGATCCTGACACACTTGAGTGTACCTTTGCTTCGTGCCAATCCTCCACGGCACAAAGCAAATGGTACACTCCAGTGTGTCGAGCTCGATGAAGTAGGCTCGGGCAAAGATTTGTATCACTAGTTTCTATCTATACAAAGATCATAAGAGAGGCTGGTGGATTAAGGAGTGTTAGAATAGAAGCTGGTGGATTAAGGAGTGTTAGGAATGTTAGTAGTCTGTATGAGCTCATTCAACTTTTCATTTGCCATCTTGATCTCTATAGTCAACCTCTGTACTTCTTCCTGAGATTAATTGTTTCATATTTATGCTGGAATTATTTATGATTATTTGCTATGTCTATTTTACTTTATTCTATTTTGTTTCTATGTCTTCATTAAAGGCTAGTCTTCTGCACATGATGCATTAAACCTTTGCTTCGTTGATTAAGGAGTGTTAGGAGTGTTAGAATAGGAGCAGGGAGGCGGCGAGCCCTACAGGATTAAACCTTTGCTTAGCATTTCCTTCGTCGATCCTGACACACTTGAGTGTACCTTTGTTTTATGCAGGTCCTCCATGGCATAAAACAAATGGCACACTCCAAAGGTGTCGTGGTCGATGAAGAGTATAGACAATAAGATTGAGATGGCAAAGACTTGTTCTTTAGCTACTCTCCTTCTGAGAGCACATAATAGGAGCAGGGAGGCGGCGAGCCCTACAGGATTAAACCTTTGCTTAGCATTTCCTTTGTCGATCCTGACACACTTGAGTGTACCTTTACTTCTTGCCAATCCTCCAAGGCAAGAAGCATATGGTACACTCCAGTGTGTCAGGGTCGATGAAGAGTATAGACAATAGGATTGAGATGGCAAAGACTTGTTCTTTAGCTACTCTCCTTCTGAGAGCACATAATAGGAGCAGGGAGGCGGCGAGCCCTACAGGATTAAACCTTTGCTTAGCATTTCCTTCGTCGATCCTGACACACTTGAGTGTACCTTTGTTTCATGCCAGTCCTCCACGGCATGAAACAAATGGCACACTCCAGTGTGTCGGCCTCGATGAAGTAGGCTTCCTTAGAGAAGCTAGTGGATTAAGGAATGTTAGTACTCTGTATGAGCTCATTCAACTTTTCATTTGCCATCTTGATCTCTATAGTCAACCTCTGATTTCTTCCTGAGATTAATTGTTTCATATTTATGCTGGAATTATTTATGATTATTTGCTAATATTGCACATGTTGAGCATATTATTAAGTTTCAATGTATATGTTAATTTGGGACACTTGCAATCCATTTTATTGCATATGTAACTTATATAGATAGCAAGTAAGCGAGATGGCAGAGACATCGTCTTCGCCGCCACACCGACGCCGCAGATGGAAGATGCGCCGACGAGGTCGCCGACACCGACGCCAAGAGATGGAAGAGGCGCTGACGAGGCCGCCGTCACCGTCGACGATAATGACACGGAAGCGAGATGGCAGAGGACAATCGAAAATGCCTACGGGCCGACTGGTCATCACGGAGGTCAGTGACTTTGGGGTCCCTCTGAGTCCCAAGAGATCAGCGGCGAGATTCCGGACCATCTGCGGGATACTTGCAAGGGAACGGGTCCTCATCACCACACCAACGTGGAAGGACCTGATGAAAGAAGCGAAAGGCGCGCTGTGGACAGAACTTTCAGAGAAGTTCACTATTCCAGAAGCACATGTGGCACGCGTGCGACGGACGGCGATGCTCACGATGGGTAAATCGTGGAGGACCTTCAAGAGCATTCTTGTCACGAAGTACGTGAACACGGGTCAAACGCCCTTCGCGCAGTACAAATTCTTGACGCGGGAAGCATGGGACACCTTTGTGGCTATGAAAACGACGACCGAATTTAAGGAGCAAAGTGCGGCGCACAAAGCTCTCCAGACACGAAACACTCACCCGCACAGACTCGGCACCGGGTACGCGGTAAATACGAGGAATGGGCGGCGGAGAAGGAGAACCCGTTTCGATGTCACAGACTGCGTTCCCTAAAATTGGTTAAAAGCGAGGGCACAAGTCTCGTCTTCGGCAAAGATCTCCTTCACAAACCCGGCAGACTGTGAAGTGTCCCAACGTGTGGTAAATATGTCGAACTACTAAGTTGTTAATAAGTCCATCACTTCATAGTGCCTATAATAACATGATGACCTCTTGCGGCGTGACTTGATCGCCCAAGCTTCCCAAGGCTCCTTCCATGCGCAGCGAGGAGAATGATATACTATCTACGGCCTTGGGAAACAAGGAGCACCCGGTCGCACGCGAGGCTTTAGGGTTAACGCATCTTTGGAGTCATGGATTCGCGGACGACTCATCGCACGATAGGACTAGGAAGAGATCCAAGGCGAGCACGACAACCGGTTGGTGCAGATGATTACTAACCAATTTCAAGTAGAGATGGCAAGATTGCGAGTCAAATGGATATACTCATGAGCCACGGTCGCAAGCCGCCCCGCTAATTCGGGAGGCGTCTTCCTCGACGTCGGAGTAGCGTCGCGTCACAAGATAATTGTGAACATGACGACGTCCGATTACCGATAGACGACATCAAGGTAACGTACATCTATGGATCGCACCAAAGATAGACCTATAGGACGCCTTAGCTAATTGCGTATCATTTTGTAGGAGCCGACGCCAGAAGCTCCAAGTGAGGATGGATGGGTCCTTTGTATTGAGGTCAGGCAGGGATGGTGTATCCATACGAGGAAGGGCGGCAAAGACGGTGCCCGGTGGCGCCGACGGTTACGCCAGGTCCAGTGGATATGGTACATGTCAATTTCCGAGCCGTCCGTGCCAAGATTTGCCCGAACGAAGAGATCACAACACTAGGGATGCCGTCCTCTCTTTTATCCAAAGGCCCAAGAAGGACATCGCTCGACCCAAAGAAGGCCGCGATCCGACACGACCATTCCTCTTCAACGGACCTCGATGACTCCACCTCATGTTTCGCCTCATAAGGCCACCTCGATTCCCGTGGAGAAGACGCCAAGGAACAGCAAAAGCGTGCCGCCAGATCCGCTCCCGAAGTCATCTCACAAGAAGACGCGCCAATCGCTAAGGCCAAATCGAAATCCACAAACGTTAAGGCGCCTCCTAAGTCCGGAAGTCCGCGATACCGGAACTACATCATCGGAAAACCATTGTGCTCGATGCAAGATAATGCACGTTGGATATGCTTGTCGCTTTGCATGCCCGGTACTTGGCGAAGACCCAAAAGAAGGGTGCGACATCGAATCACCGCCGATACGAGGATAAGCATTTCTTCAACGGACGAGGTACTTCGTCGTGGGCTTCAATGACTTATTTCAACTATTCAACCTCGCTGGCCTCGACGCCTCGCTTCTACGATGTTGGACATCGTAAGTGCATACAATCAAGTTCTACATTCATGTAATACCAATAAATATCACAACTCATTGCTTATGTATAGATACATTTGAAAAATGTCCGGAATGGAAAGAACCGGTGGGTTTCTCGACCCACATGTGGTATCGCTGCAAACCATCCAACAAGACTCCTCCTTCATCGAGAAATACATAACGAGGTCATTGCTTCGTCAGATTTAACATGAAGTACATAGTGGTGCCCTACAACCGTGGGTAAGTGTCACTACTTGCTATACAAATTTCATTTGTACTTTATACGCAAAGACTAACTTAGGTTTAATGACTATAGCGACATACATGAGTAGGTACCATCGATCCTTTTAGTTATTATACCCAAGAGGAACCATGTGATATACCTTGATTCCCTAAACCGCAACAAGCACGACTTCAAAGACTCTAAGAGGAATACTCGAGAGGTATGCTCATTTCCTCCTTACATAACTCTATTGTAGTCTTCATTCGCTTGAAATGGCCGAGGATAACCTTTTCAATCATGTAGGTCGCTCATCAATTATGTTGCCAACAAAGGAATATACAATGGAAAGAGCGCCTAACTAACACACAAAGATGGATTTTCCTAAGACGCGCTACAACACTATAATCCTATATCATACTTCATAATAACGCGTCTCGAATCGACTATACCTATATATGTAATTCTATTTTTTGCGGCCGCCAAAGAAAAAGATGATGAGTTATGTGCAATCTACGTGCGCTATCATATGCACTAATCCTTACTGACTAGGAAGAAGGATCCCGAGGTTTGTCAATCTCAAATAATTATTTCCTAATTATAAATTTAAATATATATATCTTACCACTTTACTCTTGCTAGTGGCGGGCCTTGAATTTACAATGTGATTCACTGCTATGAAGAGATCAAGGACATTCGAGGAAGCTCTACGCCTTTATCAACACAGAATCATTAACGACAACGGAGAGTTTCACTCGTCGCCAACCCAGAGCATCACCCACTAAAACCTCTCAACGCAAACAATTGTAATCTAGTTGTAACTATAGCGACAATACTTGAACAAATGCGGATCTTTTGTAATTTATTTTGAGTAATGATCACTTTGAGTTGTCATGGCTCCTTGAATCTGTTTTTGTGAATGCTTGAATCTGTTTCTGTGAATGCTTGTTTTCAGAGGGCATGGCTAGCAATTCCTGAGGCTAGCCAGGAAAACACCAAATTGTGGGCAGGGGGTACGAGCTATCACAGACGGTTTTACGTTAAAACCGTCTGTGAAGTCAAGTATCACAGACGGTTTGAACAGAAAACCGTCTGTGATAGGAGAATATCACAGACGGTTCTAAATAAAAACCGTCTGTGATAGGAGAATATCACGCAGCGGTTCTACAAAGCCGCTCGTGATATTCGTAAATCACGCACGGTTTTTATTTAGAACCGCTCGTGATATTCTCCTATCACGATGATTTTTATTTAGAACCGCTCGTGATATTCTCCTATCACAGACGGTTTTTATTTAGAACCGCTCGTGATATTCTCCTATCACGATGGTTTTCGCTCAAACCGCTCGTGATACTTGACTTCGCTGATGGTTTTTAATAAAACCGCTCGTGATATTTCGTATCACGAGCGGTTTTGTACCGCCTCGTGATAATATCTCGTTATCACAGCATCAACAAACATAGACGGTTCGGAAACCGCCTGCGTGATGACGATTCGAACAACCGTCTGTGATGTCGGTTCCTGTAGTAGTGATAAAACTTTGTTTACACTCAAGCATGGCAATGATCTCTTACTTGTCCAGATTTATGTGGATGATATCATCTTTGGAGGTTCCTCTCATGCTCTTGTTTCCAAGTTTTCAGATACTATGAGCAAAGAATTTGAGATGAGCATGATGGGAGAACTCACGTACTTCCTAGGTTTTCAGATCAAGCAATCAAAGCAGGGTACTTTTGTGCATCAAACCAAATACACCAAGGATCTCCTTCGTCGCTTTGAAATGGGGACAAGCAAACCAGTCTCCACACCAATGGGATCCACTGCAGTGTTAGACCCTGATGAGGATGGAGAGTCTGTTGATAAAAAAGAATAAAGAAGCATGATTGGTTCACTTTTGTATCTCATTGCTTGAAGGCCAGACATTCACTTTACCGTATGTCTATGTGCTCATTTTCAAGCTTCCCCACGTGCTTCACATCGTCAAGTAGTTAAATGGATTTTTAGGTATCTTCAGTCAACCCTAGAATTTGGTTTATGGTATTCTTCCTCATCATGCTTTACCCTTAGAGTTTACTCAGATGCTGATTTTGGGGATTGTAGAATTGATAGAAAACGTACATCTGGCACTTGTCACTTTTTAGGCACATCTCTTATGTCATGGGCTTCTAGAAAACAACTGTTTGTTGCACTTTCCACAACTGAGGTTGAATATGTAGCTGCTGCTTCTTGTTGCTCTCAATTGCTTTAGATGACTTCCACTCTTAAGGATTTTGGCTTAAATTTGGATAGTATTCCTCTTTTCTGTGATAACACTAGTGCTATTTGTATTGCAAAAAATCCTGTGCAACACTCAAGAACCAAACACATTGATATTCGGTATCATTTTCTTAGAGACCATGTGGAAAAGGGAGATGTTGTTCTGCATTTTATTGATACAGAGTCTCAAGTTGCTGATATTTTCACTAAACCACTTGATTCTGCTCGGTTTGCCCTTTTAAGAAGTGAATTTGGTGTGTTACATCCTATGGGCTTATTCTGAGGGGGAGTTTGGGTTTAAAAGTCCAGAAGCTTTGTTTTGACAATCAAATCATCAAGTCCAAGCCATTGAAATCAAATGAGTTGTATAGTTTTCTTTATCATATTTATTCATGTGCTGTGTAGCCCTGATCTTGACTTGTTATAATTAATTTGCTACATTAGAACTAAAGCATGACATGGCTGAATACTTTGACTAGATTGATTATTGTTATCACTTTGTGGTGTTCATCGAAAAGGATGAGCTTGCTTGTGAGTCTTATTTTAAATCATGGATTTAAAGCAAGTATGTCTCTCATTGCAATCCTGTGATGCTCACTCATTTTGGCATGTTATTACAAAAAAAAAATGAGAAAGAGATATTTGAAAAGATGTATGCTTCAAGCATACCATACAAAACTATGTATTCAAAAAAATGCACACAAAAGTGCTCAAATGAAAAGAAGTATGCTTCAAGCATGCCACCAGTGAAAAGAAGTATGCTTCAAGCATTCCACCTTGAAAAGAAGTATGCTACAAGCATGCCACATGCATAAGATTTGAATGTGAAGCAATAGGGAGTTACATGAGACTGATAGCTCATCTAGATTTAACATTTGTCTCACTGTTAGGCTTTAACTTTTTATGTTGATATCTCTTTGAGGTCTTATAATCGTTTTAGTCATTGTTTGAGATGCCATGTCATTGAATTAAAACTGCTTAATCATCGTACAAACTTGTTTTGACTTTGCTACATGATACATGTTTTTATATGATCTTGTTAAGTTCTACTCAAAGAAAATGGCTTGGTTAATCTATTCAACTGATTCAAAGAATCGACACAGCTTCTTGTCTTTTAATCTCCTTGCTCTCTTCTCTGATGTCTTCTCTCTTGGAAGTTCTTGCTGAATACATTGCCAAAGGGGGAGAAAGATGGAGAAATAAAATTGAGGGGGAGTTTAAGTTTCTCGATTTGATGCCTTGCAGTTTTTGAAACCTTTTTTTCGCAAATTCTTCTCTCTACTTTGAAGTGTTGTCAATGTATTCATTAAGGGGAAGATTGTTGGACCATGGGGCGTGGTCCTGGTTTTTTCTATTGAATAATTGACCCTTGGATTGCATTGGAATTTGCGGTTGTTGGAAGGTTCCGTTGTTCCGTTTGGGTGGTTTGTTTAAGGTCTTTTCAGGTTCGCCGGAAGCCTTCAAGGTCTTGCTAAGGAGTACTCGCGTGGATGCATCAGGACCATCCAGGACCTCCCCAGGTGTTATCTGGACCATCTAGGACCTCCCTAAGGAAAACCAGCGCGCATCAACTCGACCATTCAGGTCCGCCCTTAGGAGCACCAACGCGCATCAATCGCGACCATCCAGGACCTCCCCAGGATCAATCTGGTCCATCCTGGACCTCCCTCAGAAGAATCAACGTGGATCAATCTCGTCCATCCACGATGTCCCCAGGAGAACAAACGCGCGTCAATCGCGTTCGTCTAGGACCTCCCCAAGAGAACCAATGTGCATCAATATGGACCGTCCAGGACCTCCCCAGAATCAATCTAATCCATCCAGGACCTCCCTCAGGAGAATCAACGTGCGTCAATCGTGACCGTCCAAGACCTCTCCAGGATCAATCTGATCCGTCCAGGACCTCCCTCAGAAGAATCAACGCGCGTCAATCTCGACCGTCCAGGACCTCCTTAGGATCGATCTGGACCATTCAGGACCTCCCCCAGGAGCTTCAACGTGGATCGATCTGGACCACCCAGGACCTCCTCCTAGAGCTATTTGGATCGTCCAAGACCTTCTCTTGTGAAGAGGTCTTCCGAGTACTATTCATTGAAGTGCTGAAGCAAGAAGGTCTTCCGAGATACTGTAGCAAGGAGGTAGTCTTTGCAAAAAGACGTCCCTGGATATTTACAAAGACGACCCCAGATATTTTCAAAGACGACCCCGGATGTTTTTCAAAGACCACCCCAGAGGTCTTTGAGGACGTCTTCACAGGACCTTCCAAGAGATCTTTCAGGAGGCTTTTCAGGACCTCTCAGGACGTCTTCACAGGACCTCCCAGGAGGTCTTTCAAGATGTTTTTTATAGGACCACTCACGAGGTCTTTTCACGAGGTCTTGAAGGACCACCCGGAGGTCTCCACAAGGCCACCCTATTCATTCTAATACTGTTTGCTTCAAGTGCTATGGTGCAGGTAAGTGGTCGTAGATTTGATAGAAGTGGTCGTAGACGTCTTGGAGGTGGTTGTAGACTTGCTGGATCTAATTGTAGACGTCGTGGACGTCTTGAAGGTGTTCGTAGACCTACTGGTATTGCTCGCGGACTTTGTTGAAGTGGTCGTAGACTTCAAGGTTGATCTGGTTAGAGTTTATTGATGGTTGAAAGTGTGGTATGCGTGCGTGTGAACTGATATTGGTCAAGTTGGAGAACTTGTGCCGAGAATATGTTCTTTGGTCTTTGCATGTGCAGGTTGAGCGTGAAGACGACCATGGTCGATGACAAGGAGGACCGGGACCAGGATAGGGAAATCTGAGGTCTAGGAAGTTGAGGATGTCACGAGGTGGTCGGGCTTGCGCTAGCACACGTGGAGATCAAAAGTGGTTGCTAATGCACGGAGATGCTTCGGGAGGTGGAGTCCTGAAGGCTTACGACGTGTGAGGAGAGATGGAAGGCGTTCAAATATCTAGAAGGTTTAGAGATATTGGAAAACCTGTGTTTGGAAGGGTTTCAGGTCCCTTGATTCTCGGAAGAGATATGATTTTGTGTCCGTGTCGTTGAGGACACGGATTGGTCTCTGCCTATAAAAGAAGGCAGAGGGGAAGTGTTTTCCCATGGCTGTTACGGGAGCTTTTGTTACGTAGCTTTTGCGGTAGAGCTAAAGAGGTCTTTCGGTTGAAAGCTTTGAGGGGTGCTTGTTGAGCACTTTGTAGACACAGAACAATATTGAGAAATAAGAGATCAGATCTATTCGACATTGTCTCGGGATTGTTCTTGTTCAAGCTGTGCGTGAGAGGTCTTCTTGGAAGAGGTCCTCGAGGAGGTCCTGAAGAGGTCCTCGAGGAGATCGAGAGAATAGCCAGCGCACGATAAATTTGGCTAATTTGTGAGTAAAAAATCGGTTCATCCCCCCGGCCGAACGCGACGGGATTTGTGTTCGGGAGGATTGCTCAAGAAGTTCACTGCTTTTGACAACAACCTGAACGGACGCCCGCCATCAAGTTTCATAAATTGCAGAAGCCTAGTCAGAGTTCGTCTGGACTGTTGGTAACTTCTCGCTTAAGTTACTATAGGGAAAGAGACTACTGACTGTTGGAGCTGACCGTAACTTCACTATATCCATCAAGCATTGAAGCCTCCAGAATATTCCATCACCAAAGTTACTATAGGGAAAGAGACAGCGGCATAGGTGTGGCAATTTAAGGTGCCGCCGTGAACTCTCACAGAGCTAAAGAACTAGAATCAAATCCTAGCCTAGCCATGGAGTCCTTGTCTTTCACAAAACTTGCCTCGCTCGAATCAAATTTAGACAGGCTCGATTAAATTTAGCTCAACAAACAATTCATTAGAAGACTGACAAAGGACGTGTAAAGTTATGCCGTGTCAGGTTCTAAATTACACCACAGACCTGTTCCATGTCTGTCCCATTCCTTGAATTTTTGCACAAGTACCTTCTGGAAATAACCAATGTACAACTACAGCGCAAAAGTCTTGGTGCTTGATCGATAAAGCCATCCAACGTAGAGGATTAGAGTCAGGCTAACATTTTTGCCAGTCATATGCCGAAGCAACTGACCAGCCATGTTCTGCCAACCACAACTGTGCACCACGTCAAGTTGACAAATTTACCATTTTTACTATTACTAATTGGAGGCTCCCGTAAAAGCCACCATATTAATCTTAAGAGGTAAAAGGCTAAAAATTCCTACATTAATTAGAAAAAAGGAAAAAAAAGAAATTTCTACATTAATCGGAGAAAAGGAAAGGATCTTGATCGTCTAATTTATGTAACATATGCAACCATCATCTTAGAAAAGGAAAAGATCTTGATCGTCAGATTTATGTAACAAGTCCTCTTCGGTGAGTTACAATATACATGCATGCAACCGTAAATAGCTCGGACACAAATTTAATCGAGCCTGGATGGAAAACCGACTAAGCAAATGCTTAAATAATTTGGCTCGGAGGTTATTAGTTAAAATTACACATGCTCAACTACGTTTTTTAGGGTATATACACAAGTGCACAACTATGCGGTGCTTGGGCGTTAGCAAACATGGAATGAAAGCTCACCTTCACAGTATGCGTACAGAAAATTAGCTCCAAAAATTAAAATTAAAATTTGAATTTATCATATATCAAATTAAATTCGAAACTAAAGTTCTATCTAATTTATATAAATTTTGAATAAAAATTCTAAAAACCCGCGTGAGCTTTGAAGTTATATGCACTTATTTGAATTGATGTCAATTACTGTATAGATAAGAATATTATGGAACTTTTTTAAAGTTAAAAGTGATGGAAATCATGTTTAAAATTATAGATTACTTTAGTGTTGTGTTGCAAGTCCACCATGCCAATTAAAGAAATATAACTGTTCAAAATATATGATATTGATCCTAATTTGATTTGGATTTGTATAATTTCTTCCATAACAAAAACAAATATTGAAAATATCCCTAGCTCGTGCATCTCACGGGTTGATGACTAGTACACTGAATTTAAGTACCACCGTCCCATCAAAAGACTGTAGTTATTGGTTAGACTCTCTATTAACTCATTAAAACAAGAGCTTTTATGTAACGGACCAGGTCCAAATCGACTCTAGCCCACTTTCACTTCCTCGACTGAGTGTAGAAGGATTTGCCCAGCAGATGGAGTCGTCAGAAGTAACTTCACCACGAGCTACAGTAGAATTAGAAAACCTAAACATACTAGCAATATCCCAAAACAAATTAGCAGGCCCCTTTCCCCAAGATATACTAAAATTAACGAACCTAGAGTACCTAGACCTTAGTCTAAACAACTTTTCAGGTTCTATTCCAAGCAATATAGATGACTTGCGCAAACTCGTAACCTTGAGTATTTGGAGTAATCAGCTTTCGGGATCAATTCCTCAAGAAATTGGGAATTTAGTGAAGCTGAAGGAGTTTGTCCTTTCTAGAAACCAACTTGCAGGCTACATTCCAACTAGTATAGGAAACCTAACACAGCTAACTACTATGTATTTTGCGGAAACAACTTCTCTGGCCACATCCCTCAAGAACTAGGTTACTTAGTGAACTTAGAAACTTGGAGCTTGGCGACAAACTCATGGGTTTCCTTCCAAACAGCTTAAGGAATTTGACTAAACTGACTAACATAGATCTTTCGGATAACCAACTTTATGGCCTTATTCCAAGAGAGCTAGGTCACTCGGTGAACTTAGAAGGCTTGAAGCTTTACGACAACAAACTCACAGGTTCCCTTCCAAACAGCTTAGGGAATTTGACTAAACTGACTACCTTGTATCTTTGGGGTAACCAACTTTATGGCCTTATTCCAAGAGAACTAGGTTACCTGGTGAACTTAGAAGACTTGGAGCTTAGCGACAACAAACTCACGGGTTCCCTTCCAAACAGCTTAGGGAATTTGACTGAACTCACTATCTTGTGTCTTGCTCGTAATGAATTTTCTGGATACATTCCTCAAGAATTTGGTAGCTTAATGAATCTCGAGAATTTGGATCTCGTTGATAACAATCTCTCTGGTGCCTTGCCACGGGATTTGTGTTCGGGAGGCTTGCTCAAGACGTTCACTGCTTTTGACAACAACCTGAACGGACCCCTACCGTCAAGTTTCATAAATTGCAGAAGCCTAGTCAGGGTTCGTCTTGAAAGAAATCAACTAGAAGGAGATATCTCTGAGTTAGGAGTTTATCCAAATCTTGTGTATATGGATATGAGCTCAAATAAATTATTTGGCCAATTATCTCATCACTGGAGGGAATGTCATAATCTTACCATGCTAAACATCTCAAACGGGAAGCATGGGGCAGCTGTCTCAACTAGAGATACTTGATGTTTCATCAAACAAGCTTGAAGGAGAGCTGCCAAGTGTACTGGGCAATCTAAAAAATTTGTACCAATTGAACCTCGCAGACAATTTGCTCCACGGAAGCATACCACAAGAAGTTGGGGCGCTGTCCAATTTGGAGTATCTGGATTTATCATCAAATAACCTAAGTGGGTCAATACAAGGATCGATCAGGCATTGCTTCAAGCTTCTACTTTTGAAGTTAAGTCACAATAACTTCGAAGGCATCATCCCTATCGAGCTAGGGATGTTAGTCAACCTACGTGAACTATTGGATTTGAGTCATAATTCATTTGCAGGGGTTATACCAAGTCAACTAAGTGGTTTGAACAATCTAGAAACTTTGAATTTTTCACATAATGAATTGAATGGCTCCATTCCATCATCCTTTCAGAGCATGATAAGCTTGACATCCATGGATGTATCGTACAATGAATTGGAAGGACCAGTCCCACAAAGTAGGTTCTTTGAAGAAGCTCCAATTGAGTGGTTCATGCATAATAAGCTGCTATCTAGTGTAGTGAAAGGATTGCCTCCTTGTAGTTCTACTCAAAGTGGAGAACAAAGGAAACAATATAAAGCTATTTTACTAGCTTCTCTCCTTGTTCTCATATCTTCTATTCTTATTGCAGCAACAATATTGATGTTCCGACATAAAAGAAAGACATCGAAGTCACATAATACAGATGAAGTGCCGCAAGATAAAATGTTCTGTGTTTGGCCCCTTGGGAGGCGGTGTCGGCGCCGGAAGCACACGGCGGTAGCGGCAGGGCTCCCATGGTAGCAGGCGGCGCACAGGCTGGCGGAGGCGCGGGCGAACCGGCGGTGGAGTGGCGGAGATGGCGTGCACACGGGCTGCGCGCGGCTACGGGGAAGGAGCCGAGCCATGCGGTGGAGCTTGGGGAGGCCCAAGATGGCGGGGCGGCGGTGGCCGGGGAAGGAAAAGAAGGGGTGATGGCGGCGAGGAAGGGACATGGAGGCGAGGGATGGCATCCTCAGCTCCAGTGGCATCTCGTGACGGGGGCGGTGGTGCGGTGGCGACACTGGAGCGGCGAGGCGACCGGGAGGTCGCACGGCCAATGGCGGGAGCGGCGGTTTGGTTTTGTGCTCGCTTGGTGAAGAAGAAAGATGGGGAGGGGAGAAGGGAGGTCCTAGGCTACTTGTAGCCATGTGGGGAGGCAAGGGAGCCGTTGGGGGAGCTAGTGACTCAGCGCGGTCCCGAGGCAGTGTTGGCGAACTTTGCGTGCGGAGGCGACAAGGCGAGGGGGTGGGTGGCGGTGCAGAGGACTGGCAGGCACAAGGTGGCGCCACTGAGAGTGGTGGCAGAGGGGCCAGGAGGTGGCGTGTGAGGCAAGCGGCGCAGGCCAGAGCAACGGGTGTGGACGCACACGACGCGGACTGGGATTAGCGATGGCATGCACTGGGCGTCCTGGCAAGGAAGGGCGACACGGGTTGGAGGCCAGGGCACTAACGCGGGCGCGTGCGCGATCAGGGCGGTGTGGACTTGGGGCTGACCGAGCGGCACGGCGAGGACCGAACGCACGGGGCGCACTACTCATCGACGGGACATGATGGCAAGACGAGGAGGTGGCAGCAGGCGTGTGAGGCGCAGCACGTATGAGCGCAGATGGCAGGTGAGGCGGCGATGTCATGCGGGCATGCGCGCTGGAGCGCTCTGGTGTGGCGCGGGAGGCTTGGGGCTAGCACGGGTGTGGCCAGGTGAGGAGGCCAAGGGAGAAGAAGGGCAGGGGCTGCTAGCTGGGCTAGGTAGAAAGGGGAATTGGGCTGAGCCCAGAAAAGGAATGGGCTAAGCCCAAGAAGAAGGGGAAGCAAATTGAGAAGGGGCCCAATTTGCAAAAGAGGAAAATTCATATTGAATTTTGAATTTGATAACTTCAAAGAGGTTTGAAACACAAACCCGAGCTTAGTGGAAGCTAGAAGATTTTTAGAATATATGCTAATTTGAAAATACGAATGAAAACTGAAATCCAAAAGTAACTACTATTCCCGTTTTCGAAAACGAGACGTTACATGAAGTGCTGCAAGATAAAATGTTCTGTGTTTGGAACTTTGATGGGGAAAACGTGTTCAAACAAATTGTTGAAACAACAAATAATTTTAGTGAGGTGCATTGCATTGGTACAGGAGGATATGGATCTGTCTACAAAGCCGTACTTCCCACAGGTCAAATATTTGCAGTGAAGAAGGTTCACATGTTAGAAGATGAGAGTTTCATGAATGAGGATCTTTTCAATCATGAAATAGAGGTCTTAGTACAGATTCGACATCGAAACAATGTGAAACTATTTGGGTATTGCTCTACTAGCCAAGGTAGGTTTCTTCTCTATGAATATGTTGTCGGACCCGGATTCTGAGAATCCAAATCCTCTGTGAAAACACTGTGCTATTCCTTGAATCAATAGATAGCACTCACAGACACGTCACTGAATCAATTCATACATGGCGTAGATGAAACCATACCATTTATTAAACAACACATCAAAGCTTTACATAGACCGCATCAGGTCAAGTTTTACAATAAGGGCCGAACAGGCCAAGGATTACATTACAAAAGCGGAAGCGACAACGAAAGCAAAAAAGGGGTGAGAGCACATCTCTCCATAGGCAAGTAACTGGGGAAACCCGTGTGCACCCGATATTACCAAGGACTTGGATAATATTGGATGCACGCAAGCACCAACGGAGTTAACTAGACTGGGGTGAGACTAGAACAACTAAAGACTAAACTATGCTTCATCATCTCCTGGACCTTCAGCTTCTGGATCCTCGTAGTAAGTGTAGTCTTCAGGGATTCCTACTTCTTAGGGTTTTTGGGGGAAAGAGCAAGAATGAGCACAACTTCCGTGCTCGCAAGCCAACACACAATGCAATAATATACATGCAAGGCTTAACAAAGATCACTCAGTTTCTTTTATTTGCTAAAGCAATATTTTGAATTATCATATTTACAAATTTCCTATCACTTAGCATTTTAACAAATTGCATTTTGTTAAAGAGAGTAATGTGCAATATTTATTTTAGTAGAGGTTCCCTTAGGCGGAAACTCTACCTTATGCATTTTTTTTATTGGAGCTGCCTCCAATTACCACCATCGCTGAGCTCGACGACTCAGGTAAAATCCAACACAGGGCTAGGTGAGCCCTTCCATATTTTCCATACCACCCACAATGTTTAAAATAGAACTAACTCAACTTAGGATTCCCATGTCCGCCTTTGACCGTAGGCGCGGCTATTTAAACAGTTTAGACTCTACGGAGGTTGTACACTGTACCCACAAGAGATAGTCATACCCGTTACCCCACTTGATTCTGTAGTCATGTAGTTGGGCGACCGTCACAGTAACCTTTCAAACTACCTTGCCCTTTCTGTCATCTCACTCATATGGGGTTACGCCCATACATTGCGCGGGATCGTTGTAACCCTAGCGTTGGGTGTAGATTTGGACTACCCACAACTACTGGCAACTCACCCATTCAAGCTGGATGTACCCAAGCTTGCACGTTTTCCCTTTCTCCACCGTGTGAGACACATTCAGGGTTTAATAATTTTACTAAGTCAAGTTGCACTTTGCAGACTTGTGGTTGTACTTGTTTAACACGGGTGGTCGTGACAAGATTAAGTCCATAGAGTTATCTGGGCGGTTCATTCCACATACCATGTGCTTTGTTACCACCCACCGCCTCACCATCCGCCCAGATAGTGTTAGCAATTATTGGGGTTCTGAGGAGTAAAACCAAGTTAATCCATTCCTTTTAGTCAATGGACCACCAATGACTAACTCCAAATTGAACAAGACCTATGCCATTAGCAATATCTTGAATTTACAAACTTTTAGAAACAAATCTCATAATTTTTGGAGTTACGACGAGGGAGAACGGAGCTTCCGAAGCTTAAGCTTGCAATTAAATCAAAGGAATAAAAAGAATTGGTGCATCCAATAGTTCATGGACCAAGTCCACGTGTAGGGGTTCATGGGTGCACTGGAGGGTCTATTTGTGGCCGGGCCCACTTGTCAAGGAGAGAGGGGGAGGGCTAAAGCCAATGGCAGGTGGGCCCTCAAAACAACCCATCCCTATTCCCGTTGCCTGCCTTCAGTTCACAGAGAAACAAGGGGGAAGTAGAGGGAGCGACGGCGGCTTGGGAAGGAGGTGGCAGCGCTAGCGATTGGAGGTGCGGGGAGGCAAGGGAGCTAGCAAAACAAAATCCCCGGGGGGCAACGGCCCTACTGGTGGTGGCTGCAATGCCGGAGAGGAGCGGGTGTGGCGGCTGTGAAGCAAAAGGCGACGGTGGCGGCGCACCTATTTGGAGGCGCTGGCAAGCTAGCAGCGGGGTGACCAAAGTAGCGCGCGCATGGGCGACGTGTGGCTACGGGGAGGACGCCGAGCCAGGTGGGGAGGCCGGAGGTGGCCCGAGGCAGCCTGGCGACGGCAGTCGGAAGTGGAGGAGGAGGAGCCATGGTGGCGGGAGCTCTCGGGGCGAGGAGGAGGATTGGTGGTGGGGGACGGCAAGAGAGCCATCGGGGGCGCGTGGTGACGTGGTTGCCCAGGGGAGAAACCAACCGGGGCGGCGGTGTGGCGGCGAGGCGGCGCGACCAAAGCGGGAGCGGCGGCCTTAGCTTTGACACCATCTTCAAGGGAGAAGGTAAGCCATGGGGAGGGAGAAGCAAGGGAGGTGAAGGGGGTATGGTCTCTCTTATAGCTGGAAGGGGGAGGGTGATGGAGCCGTTGGGGCTCAGACGGCCAGCGGAGCTGGCAGCATGGCGCAGCAGGAGCGGGTGCACGCGTGCTCTGGCACGGACACGACAAGGCAGGAGTAGGGCGCACTGGGTCAAGGAGCAAGCTGGCGATGTGACAACTCCCCTGTGGGTGGTAGGAGGGCCAGAGGTGGCGTGTGCGCGGAAAGGGGGCAGAGACAGCGCAGCGTGCAGTGCCAGGGAGGTGGCGTGCGGCTGGAAGGGCTGGCGGCGTGGCGATGGCGCCAGGGAGGTGGCGTGCACAGCAGGGGCATAGGTGCTGCCAGGGGGAGCCCGTGCCTTTGGCAAAGAGCACAAGGGGAGGCACGGGCGGTGGCGTGTGTAGGGCGCAGGCGGCGTGTTTCGGCAAGTGTGAGCATGCGCGCGCGTCGAGTGGCGAGGGGGCGGCACTGCAATGGGAGGTGGCGGTCGCGCCAGAGAGGGCAAGGAAGGAGGAGGCGCGGTGCTGCCCACAGGAGGGAGAGAGAGAGGCAGCACTGGGAGCGGCGGCCAAAAGGAAACAGCCAGGGGGAAGACGACACCAAGGCTGGGCGCTGGCTTGGGCGAAAAAGGGAAGGCCGAAGGGGGAAAAGGAAAAAGGGGCCGGGGCAAAGGCTGGGCCGGCGGGAAAATGGGCCGGGTGGGCCGAAGGCAAGGTGGGCTTGGCCCAGAGGGAAATGGGCCGAACCCAAAATAAGAAGGAGGCCCAACTCGAAATGGCCCGGGAAGTCAAAGGAGAGGGGAAACTCCAACCCGGAATTTGAATTTCAAATGTTACGAACATTACATTTGAAACACAAACCGGAAAGAAAAGAAAGTTTTTGCAAATAACTTGGTAATTTGAATTACGGCAAAGAACGAAAACCAAAACGGTAAACACTATTAACCGTCCGAAAAATGGGACGTTACATATGTAGAGAGAGGAAGCTTAGCAGCAACTCTAGGGGGGCATCGAAAGGGCAATTGAGTTGGATTGGAAAAGGAGGATAGATGTTGTTATGAATGTGGCCCGTGCTTTATCATACATGCATCATGATTGTTCTGCACCCATAGTCCACCGAGATATAACAAGCAACAATATCTTACTTGATCTGGAATTTATAGCTTGCATCTCTGATTTTGGTATGGCTAAAATACTGAATGTTGAAGGCCCGAATTGTAAAAACGAGATCATATCTACATTATTTGTTGGGTTATAATGTTATCTTCTACTGTATTTGTTTTTTTAAGTTCTCCAATATATATTGCTTCCTTTCTATTACAAAATTTGAAGCATTCACATTCAGGGAAGTATTTAGTGCAGACCCATATTTGAGAACTACCATGGCAACACGCATGTATTGTTTTATTTTTGAACGATGCAACACGCATGTATTGTTGGATGAGGTTTAGATGCACTGGATTAGAGCATACTTGAGGAGGTTGGACGCCTCATACATATTCTCCAAGTACGCGAGTAGATTATTTGTAAAATTGGCCATTATGCCTCTCCATGTTTCCCTAAATACAGTGCATTCAAGGCTCATCCAGCAGTCCCCATATCAGGAGTTAGCATGATAGCACCCACATATGATAGTAGATACCCTTTCATCTTCTGGTGTCAACTGGTGGTACTCAAATTAGTGATAATGGTTTTTTTTTTCAGAAACCAAAAATAGGTGTGGGTACATTCAGGTTGTCTAGTTGTGCGCAGGAGAGCTGCATATCATTAAATTAGAGAAGAATATAGTTTTCACAAGATAAAACCAGAAAGGACCTAGGAATTACACTAGGCCTAACCACACAGTAATGGAAATATAAGCGCCAGTGACAGATTACAAAAAAGCAACGATCAAAGTAATTTGCCAGAACCAGACGGCTCAAGTTTGCTGCTCCTACCAGCTGCCACGCATTGAACTCATATTGGTCTATTTTAGAGTTCTTGGCTAATGTTTTTATCCAGGTCATTATGTCTATGTTTTTTTTAGATAATGAAAGAGAAAAACTCTCTCAGCCTCTGCATCAAAGATGCACATATTCCATTTTATTAAAGAGTTTAAAGCATCAAAGCAACCAAAGCTGTGAAAAGTGGCTTGACGCCTTACAAGCAAATGACGACTGAAAATTAAACTCAATCATTACAAATCTTGTGACTAAACTGTCACCCATGAATGCTTAAAATTTGCTTTGCCACTACCTCCAGCATGTCGCTTCCGTCCAACCTGGACTCCTTCTAGGCCAGTTTCTACAAATTTGCCCAAGCTCTCAGCCAGTGCCCAGTCAAAAAGATAACCTGTAAGGGATTAGTAACAATCTTTTTGTCAAAAACAGCATCATTCCGATATAACCAGATAGACCAACATAAGGCACTAACTCCCACTAGGAGTTATGACTTTAAAATTTTTGGAATATCGGCTAATCAATTCCCAAACAAGTTTGTTATACTCACAGGAGGAGATAAATTAAATGCACATTGAACAGCCCACTATGCAAGACGAGCAAAGGGGCATTCAATAAAAAGATGTTGAATTGTTTCCTCATTAATATAAAAACAACATTTTTTGCTTCCCCTGTAATTTCTTTTGGGCAGATTATCTTTAGTTAAAACTACCCCTCTTTTGAGATACCATAGGAAAATTTCACTTTTAATGGAATTTTAATTAGCCAAAAGAGGTTCCTAATAGAGACTTGAGAACTTCTAATTAGTGCCACATAGAAAGACTGTACTGAAAAAATTCCAGACTTATTCAAATTCCACCTAAAAACATCTTTTTGAGAGATCAAATGTAAATTAGCGATTCTCAAAAGCAACTCATTCCACGCATGTAACTTAGGCCCAACAATAGGTCTTCGAAAAGTAATATTTAAAGGAATTGTTCACAGAATATTCCCCACTGTATCATCCATTCTCCTTACCACATTATAAAGGAGTGAATATTGACTTTTCAGCGAAGAGTCTCCTAACCAAATATCTTCCCAAAACCTAGTTTGCTTTCCGTTTTTATTCTAGAATGAACCAAAACGAAAAAACTAATCTTTGATTTTCATTAAACCTAACCAAAAATGTGAAGTGTCAGGCTTATTGTAGGACCGGAAATGCGACTAGAGGGGGGGGGTGAATAGACGCTTTCTCTATTTTTCACCTCGATCAAACTCAACACTATTTTCACTCCAATAGCTATGAAAAGCTATAAAGATCTGTATACAGGCATAGCGGATGACCTGTGTTGAATCCGATCAAACCCTGAAGCAAATGACCAAAAACATCTCACGACCACAAAGGAAGATGCGCAAGGAATAACTATCTTGCTGTATATATGAGATGAACAGTAACAACACAAGATGCAATTAAGAAATAAATCAAGGCATTGCAAGAAAATCAAAAGACTGCAGCTTCTAGCAATTAAACGAAAGAGGTCACAGCAATCAAGTAAACTAAAAACAGCAAACTACTAGATCTTGAAAAACTCACATGAACACAGCTACCAAATCAAAACCAGACCATCTATGTGGCTGTCGGTCCTTGATTCTTTGGTCTACAGATCCAGCTCAAAGTCGCTACCTAACGTCCAAGCACAACCGCAATACACAGCAAAGAGATGAGCTGACAGCTAACACACAAGACTGGACAACGATCAGCTACACGCCACCTCCAGTGCTTCAATTACAGCGGGGAACAGGCTGCCACCAGGATTTCAATTTTTGCAGGACAACAAGGCGCCGCACAAGCTCTGATTTCTCCCAGGGGCACAGGCCGCCGCCCAAGAGCTTCTGCTTCTCTTTTCTACCAGCGCGCTAGATTTTCTGGGAGCTGAACACGCAACAATTTGCAGCCAAATAAAATAATCGATCAAACAGCAACTTGCTGGAAATTAAAACCGAATCTGCAGATCTGACAAGAGGAAGTTGCACCCAATCAAATAAACAAAGCTTTAAAAGAAAACAGCAAGCCGCCGCCATAGGGACCTAAATCTCGGTCTGCACAACTCCCTACGGGAGACAGCCAATCAAGCAGTCAATAGTGCCGAACCAAACTACAAGAAGCCGACAGACCCAGCAAAAACAAATGTAAAATCAAAACATACAGAGAATGAAATCAACTACAACGGTTTTGAGATCCATGAAACGATGGGAATCAGAACAACATCTCACAGCAGCTCATTTCTACCGAGAGGCTACAAGCAGCCGCCCTGGATTTGCGGGCTAGACTACAGCAGCCGCCATCCTCTGCTTTTCTACCAGGGCACCGCCACCATGGCTCTACAAGCGCAGCCCGCCGCCACACTCTGCTTTTTTGCCCCGGGCGCACCAACAAGCGCCAACCTCACAGATGTCCCATCTTCTCTTTTTTATAGGGCAGCCTCTAACCCTAAAAAAAATCTTCTAGAAGATTTACCCTAATGGGCTTCCGTTAAGGCCCAACATCAATGGAACACACACGCACGCATATTAAAGCGTCGTCTTCAATTCTCTTGACTTAAACCACTTCCTTTGCGCCGTCTCGCGCCGTGGTTTAGCCAAAAGGTCACCAAGATGGTATTTGGTAAAATTACCAAAATACCCATTCTCCATCCTTCTCCAAAAGACCGAGTCCATCTACGCGAAGCACTCGCCTGCTTCGCCACGTGTAGGTTGATCAACGGCTCCATGTCGTCAAGTCTCTCTCGTCTGGATCCCACTGGCACCACTGAGCACTTGCAACGACTCCCGCGCCGCTTGATCCAACCAGTCGCACCGAACCGCCTGTTCGGTCATCCATGTCCATTCTACGCCATGCTTGAATTCATTGACCTCACCCGGCATCCTTGATCGTTCTGGACCTCAGCTCTCCAAGCTTAGTCCTGATCCTCCTCGCCGTTGACCGTCATTGACCTCCAAGCCACCTGTACAACAATAGACAAGCAAACACGAATCCGGGAACAAGTTCTTCACAACTTGACCCACGTTAGCCAAAACATGCAATATGCAACACATATGCATTAAAAAATATGGATATGACCTATCCCAAAATCAATTCACCACTTATATCAACATTCAAGACAAAACCGTCGTCGACCACCGACTGACAGATTTGAAACTTTGCCGAAAACGCGTGAAACTTCAAACCAAAAGCAGCATTGCCAATTGTTTCATCATCCTAAGATCATAAGCATATCCCCATGATATCCACAATCTCCCCCTTGATGAACACATTGGCAATCTCTCAGAAAATGTAAGTTTGTGGTTTGAAAAGAAAAATACTCGCAGTTTTCGCGCAAAGCCACAACTTGGTCCAAATGCAAGAAAAAGCAAAGGAAATGACCAAGCTGGCTCCAGAATAGCATAAACAAGTGAGATAAGGCAAAAGAAAGCAAGAAAGCTTCCAATTCCAGAGAATAGCTAAAAATCTCACTTGGGTCTATATGGAAGAACAATTGTTCTATTTGACCTTAGATCATTGTGAGGTTTCAAGATTTGCAATTCAAGTTCAGAAAAGGCAATAAGACCAAAAGAATGCAATATGAATGCTCCCCCTCACTATGATCATCATTTTACAAGAGAGAATATGAATTTTTAATTTCTCCATTTCTCCCCCTTACAAAACTTCTCCCCCATAGCCAAAAAGCTCTTTATTAACATTACATTTTTGCTAAATCTTCTCTCCCTTTGACAATGGATTCATCAAGGAATCATCCATTCCTTTCATCCAGAGATGACAAATGCACAAGCAAGGAAGAAGCAAAAGAAAGAGCATGCATGAAGTGCAATGGAGTGGCTTCATTTTTGTTTTGATTTTTCAATTTTTAGGTAAAAGAAGCTTTGGAGATTACTCAATTGAACAGGCTAGTATTTCTACCATTACTCAAGATACAACAATCCTGACAAAGCTAGCAAGACCATGATAAGACATATATAGCAAAGCTAGGCTAATGAGCTCAATATATCACATGTTGTTGGATAAAATTAAGCAATACATCAAAATTAGCAAGTTCAACAACATGTATCCTAAAGTGATAATGGCCATGTCAGAATGTCATTGTGAGATCCAGAAGCTAGCAAAGACCATCTTAGAGACAAAACGTTCTGAATTGAATCATTTTGCTCAAAATACCTCAAAAGCCCAATCTTCAACTATTTTTCATTTGCAATGAATATTCAAACTGATTAAAGGTCTATCTTAGTAAAGAAGATCCTGGACTAGGAGCCATCCACAATCTCTTCCTAAGCTTCAACCACATTTGACAAATTGCATTTTCAGTCATGTGCTAGATCTCAAGCCTTGCCGCGACCATCTCAAGCACAAAAAGCTAAAAAGAGTGGTCTAGGTCATCCAAAACTCCCCCTGAGTTTATGCCTAGTACAATGGCAAGCCGTCTCATGAGAAAGAATTGGTGAGATCAGTTTTTTCGCACAAAAGAGATTATTTTTCATTTTGCACAGGGGCTGTTTTAGATTCTTTAAAGAACTAAAAGCTCAAAGATGTTCAATACTAGATTCTAGAGCTAACAAAGCAATTTTGATAGGGCCAATGTCACAAAAGGATCACTAATTGTGCAACTAGCTAAAAGATCCACAAATTGCAATTTTCAGTTCAAGTTATATTAAAATGCTAGCTCAATTTGCAAAGACATTGCTGCACATGTTAAAGCATGATAATTCTAGCAAGTCAAAAACTAAACACAATCTTAAGCAAGAATTGAAATACTAAAGCTCAAGAGGGTAATAAGCAAAGCTTCAACAATTAAAAGAAAGAAGCGGTAAAGCTTATATAACAATGCATCTTTTTTTTTATTTTCCATATGTATGCAATATGATACAATGAGATGCACAAAAGACTTAAAAGCCTAAAAAGATCACAAGGATAAAAAAAGATCCAAAGAAGATACCACTTGAAGAAGGTATCAGAAAAGATCCACACAAAAGTTCACATGAACAAGGAAAGTTCAGATGAACAAGAAAGGTTCAGAAAAAGAACCAACTCCCCCTCAAACCAGCCCATAGGGATAAATTATCCCTAACTTGCATCTCAAGGTGGCAAACCTTGTTGGATCTAAAAAGGCTTTGAGAGGAGATCTACCAAAAGGCCTTGGACTCCACAAAAACTAGCACAAAGACCTCTGTAGGACCGGAAAGGCGACTAGAGGGGGGGTGAATAGGAGCACTATCTATTTTTCGCTTTGCTGATCAGATTCAAACATGATATTGACTCCAATAGCTATAAGAACTATGAAGATCAATATATATAAGCATAGCGGAAGTCTTGAATTGTAACAGCCCAAAATTTCAAATTTTATTTAAGTTGAAAATTTATTTGAATTTGTGAATTTTCTGCAATTTAAAAACTATTCTTTAAATGGTGGAAAGCTAAATAGAAATTCTAATTCAAAATCTATTATCAACTTTAAGTGAGAGTTATTTTATTTAAGTCCGAAGAATTCTAGAATCATCCGTAAATTTTCCTAGAATTTTTAGGATTTATTTGCCATTTTCTAGAGCCTAAATGAATTAAACTAAATATTTAAAATAGAAAAACAAAAGAAAATGCATAAGCAGTGTGTGGGTCAAACCCAAGCCGCCCACCTCCTCTTCACCCGCCTCCCTCTCTTCCCCGTTGAACGCAGATCCGTGCCCGCATCGCGCCACGCCCGCCTCATCCTAGCCGTCGGATGCTAATCCTCGCCGCCGCTTTCTTCTCCTCACCTTCGTTTCGCAAGGGCAAGCCGTTTGCCGCCATTGCCACTGCTACCGAAGCTTCACATTCGGCGCCCTAACCACCCCGATCCTTGCTGCGTGCGGCAAGACGAACCGCCCGCACGAACCGCCCCACCCTCGCCCTCTCTCCCTTTCTTTCGCCCGCGGCGCCACTCGCCAAGAACGGTCGCAGACGATCCCCACGACCCCACGCCACTCGAGCTCCCCAGCCCTATAAAAGGCACCCGGGTGCGCCTCCTCATGCAACTCAACCCCACCATCCATTGCTCTCCTCCTCCTCCGAAGCGCCGAATTTTGAGGTTCTCAACGGCGTCAACTCCGTTCTTCTCCGATTCCGCGCCGTCGCCCACGCCGACCCGCCGACCGCATCTTCGGCACCGCCGCATCGTTGCGAAGCCGTAGCACCCGTCCACGTCGCCGGAGGACCTCGGGATCAACTACTTTGACGACGACCGAAGCTCCTCGCCGCCGAACCTCGCCGTCGACGACACTCCGGCCACGCCCGCTCGCACCTAAGGTAGCCACTAGGATCGCGAACTCCCCCTCTCTCTGTTGATGCCACCCGCGCCATGCAAGATAGAACGCCGCGAGGTTGCCACCGAGCACCACCGCCGCAGGCCGACGCGTGGCGTGCGTGCACGCCACCTCGGCGCCACGCCAAAGATCGCCCCGCGTGGCCGCCACGTGGCGCCCACGTCGAGCGCGCGACGCCACCCCACCCGTGAGCCAAGCCTGTGGACCAAGTCCATATGGACCGTGTCTCGACACGAGGGTCCCACCTGTCAAGATTTATTTAATTTCCGATTTAACTCATCGCTGATGTCATCTGGCGCAATAATTAGAATTTCCTTTAGGAGAATAATTCGAGAAAATAGTTTAAATAATGATTTAGGTTCAAATTTGTAAAATTCATAACTTTTGCATTCTAATTCCAAATTAGGTGATTCCAATTTCTAAAATTTTATAAAATTAACATCTAGCTAAATAAAATATAAAAATTTGAATTGGAGTAGGTTTAAACTGTCTGTTTGAATTTGAAATAATTCAAACCACCAATTTGGGAATTAAACTTGTAAAATTCATACCTTTTGAACCATAACTCCAAATTAGATGATTCAAATTGCTAAAATCTTAGAAAATTATTATCTAACTAAATAAAATATATTCATTCAAATTGGAGCTTAGTTTAGTTCTGTTTTAGAGTTTAGGAATTCATTTAAATTCCAAATTTAGATTAAAATGTGTAAAATTCATATCATCTAATTCCAATTCCAAATTTGGTGAATTAAAATTTCTAAAATTTTATAAAAAGATTATTTGGCTTAATAAATTAGAATTGATCTATTTGGAATTTGTTTAAACTGTCATTTTAAATTAAACTATTTAATTTGCCAATTTAGGATTTAAACCCGTAAAGGTTATATCTTTCATTTCCTATTTTTAAATTGAATGTTTCAAACTTATAAGATCTTATAAGATTATTATCTAGCTAAATAAAATATAATTATTTTATTTGGAGTTAGTTTGAACTAGTGTCTTGTCCTTATTTGAATTGCAATTGATTGTCGTGTTTTCACGCTTAGATTACTGACGATTTATTCCGGGAATTTGATTCTTCCAAGAATTAGAATTTCAAGACTTCAGCGAAGGCAAGTTATACTTTGATCATCTTGCACCTACTATTTTAAAGTTATTTAAATTCAGTTTTCAAATTACTAAGTGCATGCATACTTTTATTCAAGTATTTTAAATTCTGCTTAAATGATTAGATATTCCAACTGTCCTTGTATGACCAATATTGAATATTGAAATGTCATCCCTTGTCCCCATAGATAAAATGTTTGGAAATGCTTAGCAAATACTTAGACCATGATTTGATTTTGGGGAGGATTTAGCCAAATCTTTACAAACTTGTTTTAACTTGAACCTATGGTATTGTCTTACCATAGATTTGTTGAAAAGGTGGTTTTACTAAATAAAATAAAGATGGTTTGGACTTGGGTGTAACGGATGAAAGGTGGGTGCAGGTTTATGCGGGTTTAATCTGTTAGGATTAAAGCCTGTGGTTTAATTTGAAAGACGCCAAGTCGATTAAGGACCGCCTTTGAGCGTTCCTTTGCTATGCCTTATCAGACCACCACACGCCCCTGTATGGGCGGGACTGGCTTATTAATTTGGGATACCTCATAGATATTCGTGCCATGTTGTATGAGTGGGTGTTGGTTAGACAAGAGTCCCACATGGCGCAAGAGGGGCTCCTGAGGATGGTTAGTCCAATGGAAGCTAAACCTTAGCGGGCATGAGTACTTTGAGGTAGATCATTGTAAAGGCCTTGTCACGTGCTCTAGACTGCTCACCTTAGGTAGTGAGCGGTGGCATAGATATATGCCGGATAAGCTAGAGAATTCGTGTCTTGTGGGTAAAGCTGCATAAACTCGCAGAGTAGAAAACTATTGAATAGCTGGCGTCATGATCATGGACATGCTAGCAAAGCCACTTTGAGTTAGACTTGTTTTTGGTTTTAAAATGGTTTCAACAGATGTTTTCAGGATGGATAGTACTGTGGGGAAAATTGGGCGGTTAGCCATTGTGATTGGAGGATATCCATCACCTTTCGTGGAGGTTATCCACATTATTCTATTGTCATTTAAAATATGATTTTAATTAATGTATGAAAATGGCCTTGCAATCTATTACGATTATTTAAATTAAAGCTGCATTGTTTACATAAAATAACCCCGCCAATGTCCTTTGTTTACCTTATGCATGCATTACAATTCCATATTGGTGTAACTTGCAGCACGGTAGTTGTGCTCATACTTGCTTTATGCAACAAAATTTCGTGAGAAGACTACTATCGTGACGGTGAGGACACCGATGCCTAGGTTACGCCCCAGCATTTATTACTCGTGGCGGATCGTCATCGCCTACTACTATCTTTTCATTTCATTTGTGTTATTTACTTATTTATTTGGCTTCATGCCCCATTTGTATCGAACTCGATTTACTATTAATGAAATGCGAGATTTGGTTATGTTATCATTTTTGTAATCGTGTACACCGGAAATCTGGATGGTGTATGAACACAGAGGATTCGGGATCTTTCGCTCCGGTCCGACAAAAGTGGTATCGAGCCATGTCGTCTCAGAGGACGTGGCCCTAGAATTGTCCTAAGGACTTATTTTCAAAAACAAAAACTATTTTGAGTCCTGTCTAGAGTCATTCTCAACCTTTTCTTTAAAATGTTTACTAACTTATCTCTTTCTCAAAATTTTAGATGGTGAAATCTGGGGCGCTACTTCCCACTTGAGCCTTTATCGAAAGCGGGCCGAGATACTTTGGGAAATGATGCAAGACTGGTTACCGAAGAGGCCAACTTTTCAAGGATTTAAGTACTGTGGAAGAACAACAATTTGTGGAGAGTAGAGGTGCTCATCTACTCCAACCTTGCACCGACACCGTCTTCCACGTCTTTGACGCCCGATCCGTAGCGACACCTTTGATGATGGCATGCAGGATGCGGCCAGGGAGGCAGTTCGCCACCTTCGCTACACCTACAATCATCGCCTTCATGGCACCGGGTTCCATTATTACCCGATGCACATTCCAACTCGGCTTGACAAGATTTTCAACTCCGCTAGAGACGAAGATTCTCGAACCGACACACCGGTGGATCGGCTAAGGCTTTGGATTACGCCACTAAACACCTTGAATGACTTGTTCACCGCCGTAATGCACTACAAGAAGTCAAGAGAAGTCAAGATCGTGATCATGAGCTAGCTAGCTACAAGGCTGGCTGCTAGCCCAAAGGCACCAGATTATACCCCTAGTACCCCATAGTTATTATCTTTCCTTTAGTTCGATCTTTAGTTGCTAATTATGAGCTACTAATCACTTGTGGTAGCCATAATCTTGAATAAAATAAATTAATGAAAGAATTTCTTGAAAATTTGCTTTTTGTCTTGTATGCTCTTTGTGTTCTTGGGCTATTAGAAGTCACCTTTCCCTATCATCTACTTCTCCTAATCTTTGGAGTTCTAGCAGATGGTGACCACCGCTGCGCGAAGGGCGTGTCAAGGTCGGGCAACGAAAGCGCCAGACATCGAGGATCCTGCAAAGAACCACCACCGCCACCGGTGAAGGACCAGATTACGCCGATGATGGAAAACCGTAATCATCTCGATTAACCTCTGGCTCTCCCTCCTCAACGGCGTCAAGAGAATGTGCAAGCAACAACTCTGACCGCACCACCACCTCCACCAGCAGAGATTGACCATGGCGATTTCATGCGCATGCGCCCACCGACATTCTCCAAAGAAAGACAGAGCCGATGGATGCCGATGATCGGATTCGTGCTATCGGAAAGAAGCCGGATATCACTCGATGTCTCGATCGTGAGAGAGTCCTGCTTGCCTCTCACCGACTCACCGGTCCCGTGATCGGAATGGTGGGATAACTATAACATCTCCCATTGACGCACAGACTATCTCTTGGGCGGAGTTTGTGCGGCTTTCCGCCATGCACATATCCCCGCAGGATAATGACCCTAAAGAAGAAAGAGTTCCACGCGCTCAAACAAGGCAACCGCGACAAGGTGAATACTGCACAAGTTCAACCAATTTTGCTCGCTATGCCCCAGCAGATGTGGCTAGTGATGAAGAAAGGCAGAAAGGTTCATGGATGGTTTGAACGATGAGATCTCACCGGTGGTCTCCAACGACTACACCGACTTCCAGCAGTTAGTGAATAAAGCTTTCGCCAGAGGCCAAACATCTGCAGATGGAGAACTGCAAGGAGGATGGCCGCCAGGTTCAACTCGAGGGCAACCCAAGCCTCGCTTTGCTCGGCCTCACCACCTCAGAGTGGAAGGTTCCATCCTCTACACCCAGAGCTCCAAGACGCAAGACTGGCGCTCCAACTCTTAGGCTTCAGAATAACGATTCAAGAAAGGCCAAAGAAGAACCCGGCTTCATCGGCGAGAGGAGTGACATGCTTCCATTGCAACGAGATCGACATTATGCCAACAAGTGCTCAAGAAGCAAAGCGATCGCAACATCAATCAAAGCCAAGATCGGAGTACCAGCCACCGGCGGCACCCCAAAGCGGCGGACGATTTCACGAAGGGACGTGTGAATCACGCCACAGCAGAGGAAGCTTCGCAAAGACCAGATGTCGCCCTGGTACGCTTTCGTTAATATGATACCGCATCGACGCCTGTTTGATTCCTGAGCTTCGATTCTTTTGTATCCAATAAGTTTGTGGGCAAAATGGGTTACCTATTTCTCCATTAAGTAATCCTATGATAATCCATTCCCTGCTCGTAAATGAGAACCAGCTTCTATGCCCGAATCTTACCTCGAGATATCCAGGAGTTTCTTCATGGCGACTTGATAGTCTTGCATTCTCAAGGTCCGGATGTAATACTTGGGATGGATCGCTAGCCAGAATCAAGGACGGATAGATTGTGCCAATAGGTCTATTACTCTCACTAATGAGGAAGGAGTCACAGTTGAATTTAAGCCCAAGACCTGCACCGGTGGAAGTTCCATTCGAACGACTTGAAGGAGTTAAAGCTTGAAGAAATACCAATAGTGCAAGAATTCCTGATGTTTTTCTCGATGAACTACGGCTAAGATGCCACGGATAGGGACGCTATGTTCTTAATTGACTTAGTCCTGTGGACCGCTCCAATCTCGAAGCGACCTTACAGAATGCCGGCCAATGAATTGGCAGAGATGAAGAAACAGATTGAAGAATTGCGGAGCAAGGGATATATTCGACCCAGTTCATCACCTTGGGGAGCACCTGTACTGTTTGTTAAGAAGAAAGACAACAGTATGAGGATGTGTGTGGATTATAGGTCACTCAATGAAGTGACGATCAAGAACAAGTACCCGCTACCTAGGATCGACGATCTGTTCGATCAACTGAAAGGAGCAAGTGTATTCTCGAAGATTGATTTGAGATCTGGCTATCACCAATTGAAGATCAGACCAGAAGATATTCCGAAGACAGCTTTCACCACCAGATATGGGTTGTACGAGTTTACAGTAATGTCTTTCGGTTTGACGAATGCCCCTGCTTATTTCATGAATATGATGAACAAAGTGTTCATGGAATTCTTGGATAAGTTTGTGGTTGTTTTCATCGATGACATTCTTATCTATTCAAAGAATGAAGAAGAACATGAGGACCATCTCAGGATAATTTTGGGAAAACTCAGAGAGCACCAGCTTTATGCCAAATTCAGCAAGTGCGAATTTTGGCTAAGTCAGGTGGCATTCCTTGGACATATTGTGTCATCGGGAGGGTGGCGATAGATCCAAACTAAAGTCGAGCAAGAATGGATTGGAAACAACCCAAGTCTGTCACCGATGTGAGAAGCTTTCTTGGATTGGCTGGGTATTATCGCAGATTCATTGAAGGTTTCTCCAAGATAGCAAGACCCATGACTCAACTTTTAAAGAAGGAAAAGAAATTTGAATGGACAGATGCTTGTGAGGAAAGTTTCCAAGAACTGAAGACGAGATTAGTTTCAGCACCTGTACTGGTCCTACCGAATATACACAAGGATTTTGTGATTTTCATGACGATCTCGCCAAGGACTCCTACGTGTAATCGATGCAAGAAGACAAAGTCGCCGCTTATGCATCCGTCGATTCTATGCCACATGAAGGGAATTATCCAACTCACGACCTGGAGTTAGCAGCGATTATACATGCCTTGAAGATCTGGCGACATTACCTCATCGGTAACCGCTGTGAGGTTTTCACGGATCATAAGAGTTTGAAGTACATCTTTACCCAGTCTGACCTTAACCTCCGTCAGAGAAGATGGCTGGAATTAATAAAGGATTACGACCTTGGAATTCATTATCACCCGGGCAAAGCAAATGTGGTTGCAGATGCCCTGAGCAGGAAGGCGTATTGCAATACCATTTTGGTTCAGGAGAATCAGCCAGAGTTATATGAAGAATTGAAGCATCTGAACTTGGAGATTGTTGAACAAGGATGTGTGAATGCGTTGGAAGTTCAACCAACACTTGAGTCGATCAAAGAAAAGCAATTAGTAGATGAAGACATCAAGGAGATCAAGAAGAATATGAGAAGAGGCAAAGCTTCAGATTCACCAAGATGAGGAAGGAACGATGTGGTTCGGGAACCGTGATCTGCATCGGATCGGCAGGATCTAAAGCAATCGATTCTGAAGGAAGCCCATGAGTCGCCTTATTCCATTCACCTGGCGGCAAGACCAAGATGTACCAGATCTTAAGGAAAGATATTGGTGGGTCAAGATGAAGCGGAAATTGCCGAGTTCAGAGTCTGTTGTGATGTTTGTCACGAGTCAAGGCGAGAACATCAAAGACCATTGGTTTGTTACAACTGCTACCGATCCCCGAGTGGAAGTGGGAAGAAGTAGGTATGGATTTCATCACCGGACTTCCTAGGACTCATCCAGATGTGATTCCATCCGGGTGATAATTGATCGGTTAACTAAAGTGGCTCATTTCCTTCAAATAAGACCACCTACCCAAGCGAAGAAGTGGCGTAATTGTATATGGCCAAGATAGTGCATCGCATGGAGTACCCAAGAAGATCGTGGTCGACAGAGGATCACGATTTACGCCAAGATTTTGGCAGAGTCGCATGAAGCCTTGGGAACCAGACTCAACTTCAAGATCGCATATCATCCGCAGACGGATGGGCCGACGAAACGAGTCAACCAGATTCTTGAAGACATGCTTCGAGCTGCGCCTTTAGAGTACGGACAAGGTTGGGACAAGAATCTACCCTATGCGAATTCTCAGATAACAATAGCTACCAAGCCGTCTTGAGATGTCCCCATTTGAGGCTTTGTATGGCGAAATGCGAACTCCGCTTCTATGGGATGAAGTAGGAGAGCATCGTTCTTTGGGCGAGTTGATCAAAGAAGTGAAAGCAAGGTTAAGGCAATAAGAGAACATCTGAAAGTAGCTCAAACCCGATGTAAGAGTTATGCCGATAATCGTCGTGAGAGTTGACCTTTGTCAAGGAGATTTTGTTTATCTTAGAGTTACTCCACTCGAGGAGTAAGAAGGTTCCAACCAAAGGAAAACTTGCACCCAGATTTGTGGGACCTTACAAGATTTTGGCAAGAAGAGGTGAAGTCGATATCAACTTGAGTTACCAAAGATCTCTGTCACCGTACACAATGTCTTCCATGTTTCACGCTTAAAGAAGTGCCTTCGAGTGCTCGAGGATCGAGACCCTCTAGAAAGCATTGATCTTCAAGAGGACCTCACTTATGTGGAGCAACCGATCAAGATTCTCGGATGTCGCAGAGCGTGTCACACTAACAAGATCATCCGCTCATACAAAGTTCAAGGAGTCACCACCCGGAAAGTGAAGCCACTTGGGAGCGAGAGGAAGATATTAAGACAGATATCCCCATCTCCTTCTTTGGATATGTCTCAATCTCTGGTCGAGATTCCCTTAAGGGGGAGGTTTGTAATGACCCAAAATTTCAATTTTATTTAAGTTGAAAATTTATTTGAATTTGTGAATTTTCTCGCAATTTAAAAACTATTCTTTAAATGGTGGAAAGCTAAATAGAAATTCTAATTCAAAATCTATTATCAACTTTAAGTGAGAGTTATTTTATTTAAGTCCGGAAGAATTCTAGAATCATCCGTAAATTTTCCTAGAATTTTTAGGATTTATTTGCCATTTTCTAGAGCCTAAATGAATTAAACTAAATATTTAAAATAGAAAAACAAAAGAAAATCAATAAGCATGTGTGGGTCAAACCCAAGCCGCCCACCTCCTCTTCACCGCGCCTCCCTCTCTTCCCACCGTTGAAGCAAGATCCGCGTGACCCGTGATCGCGCCACGCCCGCCTCATCCTAGCCGTCGGATGCTAATCCTACCGCGCGCTTTCTTCTCCTCACCTTCGTTCTCATGGGGCAAGCCGTTTGCCGCCATTGCTGCTACCGAAGCTTCACATTCGGCGCCCCAACCACCCCGATCCTGCTGTGCGCAAGACGAACCGCCCGCACGAACGCCCCCCCCCTCTCCTCTCTCCCTTTCTTCTCGCCAGCGCGCCACCTCGCCGAACGGTCGCAGACGATCCCCACGACCCCACGCGCCTCGAGCTCCCCAGCCCTATAAAAGGCACCCGGGTGCGCCTCCGCTGCAACTCAACCCCACCATCCATTGCTCTCCTCCTCCTCCGAAGCGCCGAATTTTGAGGTTCTCAACGGCGGCGAACTCCGTTCTTCTCCGATTCCGGCCGTCGCCCACGCTCGACCCCGCCGACCGCATCTTCGCACCGCCGCATCGTTCGGCGGCCGTAGCACCCGCCCACGTCGCCGGAGGACCTCGGGATCAACTACTTTGACGACGCATCGAAGCTCTCGCCGCCGAACCTCGCCGTCGACGACACTCCGCCACGCCCGCCGCACCTAAGGTAGCCACTAGGATCGCGAACTCCCTCTCTCTGTTGATGCCACCCGCGCCGCCATGCAAGATAGAACGCCGGCGAGGCCGCCACCGAGCACCACCGCCGTTCAGGCCGACGTGGCGTGCCACGCACGCCACCTCGGCGCCACGCCAAGATCGGCCCGCGTGGGCGCCACGTGGCGACCACGCGATCTTGCGCGACGCCACCCCACCCGTGAGCCAAGCCCGTGGACCAAGTCCATATGGATCGTGTCTCGACACGAGGGTCCCACTGTCAAGATTTATTTAATTTCCGATTTAACTCATCGCTGATGTCATCTGGCGCAATAATTAGAATTTCCTTTAGGAGAATAATTCGAGAAAATAGTTTAAATAATGATTTAGGTTCAAATTTGTAAAATTCATAACTTTTGCATTCTAATTCCAAATTAGGTGATTCCAATTTCTAAAATTTTATAAAATTAACATCTAGCTAAATAAAATATAAAAATTTGAATTGGAGTAGGTTTAAACTGTCTGTTTGAATTTGAAATAATTCAAACCACCAATTTGGGAATTAAACTTGTAAAATTCATACCTTTTGAACCATAACTCCAAATTAGATGATTCAAATTGCTAAAATCTTAGAAAATTATTATCTAACTAAATAAAATATATTCATTCAAATTGGAGCTTAGTTTAGTTCTGTTTTAGAGTTTAGGAATTCATTTAAATTCCAAATTTAGATTAAAATGTGTAAAATTCATATCATCTAATTCCAATTCCAAATTTGGTGAATTAAAATTTCTAAAATTTTATAAAAAGATTATTTGGCTTAATAAATTAGAATTGATCTATTTGGAATTTGTTTAAACTGTCATTTTAAATTAAACTATTTAATTTGCCAATTTAGGATTTAAACACAGTAAAGGTTATATCTTTCATTTCCTATTTTTAAATTGAATGTTTCAAACTTATAAGATCTTATAAGATTATTATCTAGCTAAATAAAATATAATTATTTTATTTGGAGTTAGTTTGAACTAGTGTCTTGTCCTTATTTGAATTGCAATTGATTGTCGTGTTTTCACGCTTAGATTACTGATTTATTCCGGGAATTTGATTCTTCCAAGAATTAGAATTTCAAGACTTCAGCGAAGGCAAGTTATACTTTGATCATCTTGCACCTACTATTTTAAAGTTATTTAAATTCAGTTTTCAAATTACTAAGTGCATGCATACTTTTATTCAAGTATTTTAAATTCTGCTTAAATGATTAGATATTCCAACTGTCCTTGTATGACCAATATTGAATATTGAAATGTCATCCCTTGTCCCCATAGATAAAATGTTTGGAAATGCTTAGCAAATACTTAGACCATGATTTGATTTTGGGGAGGATTTAGCCAAATCTTTACAAACTTGTTTTAACTTGAACCTATGGTATTGTCTTACCATAGATTTGTTGAAAAGGTGGTTTTACTAAATAAAATAAAGATGGTTTGGACTTGGGTGTAACGGATGAAAGGTGGGTGCAGGTTTATGCACGGGTTTAATCTGGTTAGGATTAAAGCCCAGGGTTTAATTTGAAAGACGCCCAAGTCAATTAAGGACCGCCTTTGAGCGTGCCTTTGCTATGCCTTATCAGACCACCACACGCCCCTGTATGGGCGGGACTCGGCTTATTAATTTGGGATACCTCATAGATATTCGTGCCATGTTGTATGAGTGGGTGTTGGTTAGACAAGAGTCCCACATGGCGCAAGAGGGGCTCCTGAGGATGGTTAGTCCAATGGAAGCGAAACCTTAGCGGGCATGAGTACTTTGAGGTAGATCATTGTAAAGGCCTTGTCACGTGCTCTAGACTCGCTCACCTTAGGTAGTGGCGGTGGCATAGATATATGCTTGGGATAAGCTAGAGAATTCGTGTCTTGTGGGTAAAGCCGCATAAACTCGCAGAGTAGAAAACTATTGAATAGCAGCGTCATGATCATGGACATGCTAGCAAAGCCACTTTGAGTTAGACTTGTTTTTGGTTTTAAAATGGTTTCAACAGATGTTTTCGGGATGGATAGTATCTTGTGGGGAAAATTGGGCGGTTAGCCATTGTGATTGGAGGATATCCATCACCTTTCGTGGAGGTTATCCACATTATTCTATTGTCATTTAAAATATGATTTTAATTAATGTATGAAAATGGCCTTGCAATCTATTACGATTATTTAAATTAAACTGCTGTTTACGCAAAATAACCCTGCCAATGTCCTTTGTTTACCTTATGCATGCATTACAATTCCATATTGGGTGTAACTTGCGAGCACGGTAGTTGTGCTCATACTTGCTTTATGCAACAAAATTTCAGGAGAAGACTACTATCAGGACGGTGAGGACACCGATGCCTAGGCTACGCCCCCAGACGATTGCCTGTGGCGGATCGTACTGGCCTACTACTATCTTTTCATTTCCGCTGTGTTATTTACTTATTTATTTGGCTTCATGCCCCATTTGTATCGAACTCTGATTTACTATTAATGAAATGCGAGATTTGGTTATGTTATCATTTTTGTAACTGTGTACACCGGAAATCCTGGACTGGTGTATGAACACAGAGGATTCAGGATCTTTCGTTCCCGGGTCCGACATGAATTGAATCTCCTTCAAATCCCCAAAAGAAACGACCAAAAACACAAAAAGCAGCCTAATGAACAGTGTTAATGAACAGTACCGGTCGAACCGGATGAACAGTGTCGGTCATTTCGATTTTCGGTACAACCGGATGAATAAATGTCGGTCGTTCGCATGATGAACAAGAATCGGTCGAATGAACAAGAAACAACTGAAAAACAAAAACAAAAATCGACGTAACTTTTGATCCGCTTGGCCAAACTCCACCAAATTTGAAACACATCTTCCTAATGATGTCAGGAACCTATTCCAAGCAACGATCGTCCAGATCTACGTCAAAGTTTTGATCCTTTTCCAATTTACCGAAGGAGGGTTCAAACATGAGCAAAAATGAAAAACTTGATCCAAAACTTGCTCGTGGGAGATTGATGATCTAGATGATCTTAGATATGTTCCCACATGTCCCAGCAAGGAGTAAGCGGGCACGAAATCAACCAAAAACTACAGGATCAAGGAAGCACTCAAAATCATCAAAATAAGGTGCAAGAACAAGAAAAGAACGAAGAGAGCTCATGTCAAAGAACTTGCAAGGATTGATTGATGATTGATGATTCGTGGTTACATCCACTCCCTCAAGGAGGACAAGAGCTCAATCCATGAGCACACACACAATCCATCTCTCTAGAGCCTAAGCCTCTCTTTTCTTCCCTAAACCCTAACACCAAACTAGGGTTTGCAAATGAAGTGCTTGGGCTGCTGTGAACAGCACCCTCTCTATTTATATGAGGCCTAGAGCTTCTAGAAGACTTAACCCTAATGGGCTCCCGTTAGGCCCAATAACAAACGGGACACACACGCACGCATTTTAAAGCACCGTCTTCACTTTTCTTGACCTAATCCACTTCTTGACGCACCATCTTGCGCCGCGGGTTGGCATTAGGTCACCAAGGCGGTATTTGGTGAAATTACCAAAATACCCCTTATCGATCCTTCTCCATAGACCGAGTCCAATCCTGTCGAAGCAATCGCCTGCTCCGCCACGTGTAAGTTGATCAACGGCTCTCATCATGTCGGCAAGCCTCTCCCGTCCGAATCCCTTCGGAACCTCCAAGGCACTTGCACCGACCCTCGCCGCTTGATCCAACCAACAGATCGAATCGCCTGCTCGATCAACCTCGTCTATTCTGCGCCATGCTTGAGTCACCGACCACCCGGCATCCATGATCGTTTCGGACCTCGGCTCTCCAAGCTTAGTCCCGATCCTCCTCACCGCTGACCGTCGTTGACCTCCAAGCCACCGCACAAAGAATAGACCAAGAAATCGTCTCCGAACAAGTTCTTCACAACTTGACCCACGTTAGCTCAAAACATGCAATATGCAACACATATACAAAGATAAACATGGATATGACCTATCCCAAAGCCAAAACTCCAAAATGGCCGACAATCTCAACACAATCCCAGATAACCGCCGTGTTACCAATGCAGATTACCGATCTGTGATCGCATTCGCTCAATAATCATGATCGTTCAGATTTCCAATGAAGACCGAACTCCCAAAACACCTTCTCTAGAATTAAGCTACCGCCATCTACCAATCGGTATAATCATGCGATCCGTACTACCGCCACACAACTTGCGGTCAGCAGATTCTGTGATCGCATCGCCTTTTAAACGCCGGTTCTTCCGATTATCCTGACACTTTGCTGAAACTTTCTGAAAAACAAGAATTCCAACAAACCTTCAACCAAATTGCCAATTGTAACATCACCTAGGATCATGAGCATATCCTCATGATGTTCACAATCTCCCCCTTGATGAACACATTGGCAATTTCCAAGAATGAATGTTTTGAGGTTTGAAAGAAAAGGAAATCAGTTTTTCACACAAAGGCACAACTTGGTCCTAAAAGCAAATGAATGCAAGGAAATGACCAAGTTGGCTTCAAAAAGGCTTCAGCAAGTGAGATAAGGCAGTGAAAGCAAAGAGAGCTTCAAATTCCAGAAAATCTCACTCAAGATCCATAAGAAAGAACAAGTGTTCTAATTGACCTTTCAGAAAATGCACAGAGAGCATCCAAAACAGCATTTTTGTCCCATTTTTCTCCCCCTTTGACAATGAATTCATCAAGGTGCATGGAGAAGATAGAGCATGAAAGTAATGGAATGGCTGTAATTTTTGTAATTTTTATTTTTTTTTGTTTTGTTTGTAATTTGAGCAAAAGGAGCCATGAAGATTATCCATTGAGACTGTACAAGTATTACACCAAGCCATATTATGTGAAGAAGCCATAAGCAAGTATGGCAAAATATGTACAGCAAAGCTAAGGCCAAAATAGCAATAATCTGAGATTAAATGAATTGAAGGCATGACCAGTTGCTCAAGATCACAGTTTAACTAAAGGTATCCAAAAATGAGTCAGGCCATGTCTATAAGCAAAACGGAGCCAGAAGCTAGAAAATGAGTCAGTTTTGAGCACTTTGAGATCAATTTTGAATCAATTTGTTCAAGCATTTAGAATTTAGCACATTGAGCACTTTGCTGAAAATGATTGGTTTTATCTTAGTAAAGCAAGTCCTGGACTAGGAGCCATCCACAACTACCTTCTAAGCTTCAACCAATTGCCAATTTGTTTTCTTAACATTGTGCTAGATCCCAAGCCTCACTACGACCATCCCAAGCAACACAAGCTTAAGAGAATAGTCTGGGTCATCCAAAACTCCCCCTGAGTTCATGCCTAGTACAATGGCAAGCAGTCTCATAAGAAAGAATTGGTGAGATCAGTTTTTTTCGCACAGAAAAGCTCATTTTTTTTTCATTTGCTTGACTTAAGAATTATCAAAGCTCAATTTACAACTCAGAATAAGTTCAAGACTCAATTAAGCCTATATGACATGGCATGAATCATGAGAGGATCACTAAAGCAAAACTAGTCACAAGATCTAACAAGTCATATTATAATTCAGTTTGCACACAGATAATAAAGCTAGCATGACAAAAACTAAGCTATACATAAAAAGCCATAAAAGAAATCTAGCAAGCTAGCACAAGACATGGCAGGGTATAAAGTATGAAAGCATGTCATACAAGGATAATAATCAAAGCTCCATAAGGTTATATTACAATGCAAGTTGCTGAATTTTAAAATGCATTATGGTACAATGAATGCAAAAAGAGCAATCTCCCCTCAAAACACGCCAAGAGGACTAACAACCCCAATTCTCCTTGAGAAAAGCAAAACGAGAAGAATCAAGAGCTTTAGTGAAAATGTCAAGAACTTTGTTGCTCGACTCAACAAAATGAAGCACAACATCACCCTTCTCAACATGGTCTCTAAGGAAATGGTAGCGAATGTCAATATGCTTAGTCCTAGAATGTTGCTTTGGGTTTTTTGCAATATTAATGGCGCTAGTGTTGTCACAGAAAAGAGGAACACTACCCAAAAACAACTCATAGTCCCGAAGAGTAGATAAGATCCAGAGAACACGAGAGCAACTCATCGGCTGCAGACTACATACTCGGCCTCGGAATGGATCAGGCAACAGAGGATTGTTTCCTAGAAGACCACGAGATAAGAGATGTGCCTAAGAAATGACAAGTGCGAAGTACTCTTCCTATCTACTCTACACCCAAAGAAAATCAAGATCGAAAATGCCCGAATAGAGAGAGCAGAAGAAGAAGAATACCAAAGTCCAAAGTCAAGAGTGTCTTGGAGGTACCTGAAAATGCGACGCACTGCTTGACGATGAGAAGCTCGAGGGAAGCTCGAATCGAGCGCATGACACACAAATAATTGTATGTCGGCCTCGACGCTGTGAGGTAGAGGAGGAGCCAATCATCTTTGCGGTACTCCTTCCGTCCACGGGCTCTCCATCCTCATCTGGGTCCAAAGACGATTGGTCGTGGCAATAGGAGTAGACATTGGTCTATCGCTTCCCATGTCGGCGACGAAGAAGGTCCTTTGTATACTTACTTTGATGAATGAAGGTGCCTTCTTTCGCTTGCTTGACTTGAAGACCAAGGAAGAAGGTCAATTAAGCCCATCATGCTCATCTCAAACTCCCGCTCATAGAATCAAAATCTAGACACCAAAGCATGAGAGGAACCACGAATATGATATCATCCACATAAATCTGAACCAATAAGAAGTCAACGCCATGCTTGAGAGTGAACAAGGTTTTATCAACCATTCCCATTTTGAAATCATTACTAAGCGTAAAACTCTTAAGCCTATCATACCAAGCTCTAGGGGCTTGCTTGATCCATACAAGGCTTTGGAGAGTTTAAAACACGGTTTGGGAATTTTGGATTTTGAAACCGGTGGTTGCTTGACAAAGACCTCTTCTTCTATGAAACCATTCAGAAAGCACTTTTGACATCCATTTGAAAAAGCTTGAAGCCCTTAGATGTCGCAAATGCTAGCAAAATGCTAATGGCTTCCAATCTAGCTACTGGAGCAAAAGTCTCTTCAAAGTCTAAGCCCTCTACTTGGGAATAACCTTGAGCTACAAGCCTAGCCTTGTTGTAACTACCAACCCATCCTCACTTTGCTTGTTTTTTAAAATCCATTTTGTTCCAATTACATGTTGATTAGGTGGAGGTTCAACTAAGGTCCAGACTTGGTTTCTTTCAAAATTTTCAAGTTCTTCATGCATGGCATTGACCCAAGATGCATCGAAAGAGCATGGGTGATATCTCGGGGTTCAAAAGAAGCGACAAAAGCGTAATGTGCATGAGTATCGGAAGAAATGAACTCGAGCGAGTGACTCGCTCATGAATATCCCCAATAATCTGCTCGGTGGATCTTTGTCATTTGAATGTGAAGAGGAGCTCCGGTGCGTAGTGGCCTCTACCTCACGGGCCGTGGAGGTAGGCCTGAGCCACTCGATCGTCGGTGAAGGTAGGAAGAGGTCGCTCATCTGAAGTGGTGTAGTAGAAGCAGGCTCCCCAACCCTCTCGTAAATGGTGGAGGATGGATTTGGTCCTCATCCTCGAGTCATCGTCGATTTAAGATGCTTTCTCGAATATCGAGGAACACGTGTACTGCAAAGCATCGGGTCTAGTACCAGGACTAGCCTCATCAAAAGTGACTTCGCAAGTCTCAACAATTTTGTTAGTGTCAAAATTAAATATACGATAGCCACGAGAATGAGCAGGATATCCAAGAAATATGCCATCAGAACATCTAGATTCAAATTTATCAAGGTTGCCATGTTTTAGAATGAAGCACTTGCAACCAAAAATCTTGAAATGAGAAACTTTGGGCTTATGAGCAAATCTGAGCTCATAGGAAGTCTTACCAATAACAGATCTCAAGAACACCCTATTAGAAATATAACAAGCAGTAAAGATAGCCTCAGCCCAAAACCTCCTAGGTGTGGAATGCTCATCTAGCATGGTCCTGGCCATCTCTACAAGGGTCCTATTCTTCCTCTCTACAACACCATTCTGCTGGGGAACTCTAGGTGAAGAAAACTGGTGCTCTAGCCCCTATCTCGAGCAGAAGGTGGCAAAGGAAGAATTCTTGAATTCTGTCCCATTGTCACTCCTAATGGCTCTCAAAGCTCCAGGAAGATCAACAGCAAGTCTAAGGACCAAATCTCTAAAGAAACCAAATGCCTCGTCCTTAGAAACCAGAAAATAAACCCATGAATACCTGGAGTAATCATCCACAATCACAAGCATGTACCACTTACCACCGGCAGACTGGACTCTAGAAGGACCAACAGTGTCTAAGTGCAAGAGCTGACCTGGTCCATCGGTCATCACTAAGGTAAGAGGAGGATGAGAAGCAGAAACCATCTTACCATGTCTACAGGGTGTGCATACAAGGTCTCTAATAGCCTTCAGCCTAGGCAAACCTCTAATCAAATCCTTGCTACTGACTCTAGTCAAGTGGTCGAAACCTATGTGACCAAGCCTACGATGCCACAAAACTAGATCATGGGAATCGAAGCAACAAGACACCTAGGGCTAGAAGCGTAAGAGATACGTAAATTAGCACAAAGATCCTCTCAAACACGAAATCTTAAAAACAAGCTCACCAGAGGAATCTAAAACCCCAGACTCACCACACTTAAATCTCACCTCTAGACCCTCATCAAGCAGCTGAGAAACTGAAAGCAGATTATATTTCAGCTTACTTACCAAAGCGACGTCCTTGAGCATGAATTTGTTGTTGACGCGCACTGTGCCCTTAGCTGTCACGGTACCGGTAGAAGCATCCCCAAATGTGATCAATTCATTGCCGGATGCACGTGTGAGGGAGGAGAACCATCTAGAATCCCCAGTCATATGTCGAGAACACCCGGAGTCAACAATCCATATGTCCTCCTTCCTCGCACGCCGAGCCTAATGAGCACGAACAGGAAACATATGTGCCTCAGTACTGGGGTTAGTGATAAAAGACTTGGGAATCCAGTACTGAGTCACATGATGCTTAGGAAAAATAGTAGAAGCAGCAGTAAAACGGTTAGGAACAAAATCATAAGAATGCACACGTGAACCACCTAGACCTCTCCGAAACGATCTACCAAAAGATCGGTACTCCCCCTGTCTAGATGCTACCCGTAGTCTCTCCTCACGATATCCTAAACCAGAGCGCTGCCTAGAGCCACTAAAAGAGTCAAAGAAGTCATCTACAAACCTAGGCCCGTGTCTAGAAGGAAGGACAGGCTGCCTGGCTCTAGAGACTACAGTAGGTGCAAAAACTCCTCTAATGGACCTCAAAGCACTCATCCTCTCCTTTCTCTCAATTTTGGCTCTACGAAAGCAGAACTCAACAATATGACCATTCTTCTTGCAGAAGGTGCAATGGTACTTGACCTTTTGAGGGGTCTGACCTGATGAAGCAGAAGCACCTATCTTGCTAGAAAGGGTTTGAGCAAAACCAGTAGATTTAAAGACTATCTTGGATGACTTAGGTGGCTCTACCTCAAACAGGCCACTCTCAACAGCTCTAACAACCTTAGGTGGATGATTCTTGGAATGCTCTAGGGTATTAAAACCTAGCCCACTATTTTCCACACTCACCTTAGATTTGTCTAGAATCATGTTGAGGTTCTTCTTCCCACCAACAAATCTCTCAAGAGATCCTCTGAGATAGTCATTTTGTTTGGCTAGTTCAACACAAGAAACACACTTATCTGACATGCTAGCCCTATCAGACTTTTCCTTATAATGAGCTACCTCAGCTTTCAAAGCCTCACAAGACACACAATAATCATCTCTAATCCTATCCAACTGCTCTTTGAACTTAACTCTAAAAGCTTCTTGTATCTTATCTACATTATGCCCAATTTCAATGCAAAGATCACAAGAACTAGAATCAACAACTTTCTTGGAAGCAGTCATGGACATGGATTTTTCAATTTTAGCTTTCTCCTCAAGAATCTTGTTTAAGGCATCATTCTCGGTTGCCAGAGTTTAACACAGTTTTCACATGAAACAGCTTTTAGAGTAAAGAACCATTTCGGTCATCTCTTTCATTTTGACCTTATTATCCTCACAAAGGAGAGCAAGTATGACTAGGGTCAAATTTTTGCAAATCTTTTGTAGCGCTATTCAGCTTTTAATTCAAGCAAAGCACAGTTTGAACAGGGTAAAGGAATAGCATCTACAGTAGTCATATCACGAGCAATGGTATTCATGCAAGTAGAACTAGACTTGAGAGATTCCAATTCATCAAGAGCATCTTTCAATTGATTTTTAACAGAGGAATGAGCAAGTCTTAGAGTTACCAATTCATCATACATTCCAGAGCAAGCATCACAAACATCTTCAGGACTAATTGATTTGAGTGTAGCAACTTCTAGTTTCAAGTTATCAATCATGATGTCCACGATTCTTAAGCATTCTAGCTTGCTTATCTAATTTTCGTTCGTAAATGACCAAAGCACGTTTCATCCGAAAGCGGTGAGGGACATACCTCATCGGGATCATTGAAAAGGTCGTCGTCGTTGGAGGAGTCGACGCGTCGTGGCTGTCCTTGGCCATGAAGCACATGCCAGTGAAGTCTTGATCCTTCTTCTTGCCATGAGAATCGTCGTCGTCCTCCGTCCCCGAGTCCACATCGCTCATGTCAACAGACTCAAGAGTGGTAAGGACCTTGCTGATGAACTTGCGATAGTTAAACTTCTTGGGCTTCAGATCCTTAGCTTGAGGACGCCCGAAAGTCCTTCTCCATCTTGCCCTTGACTTGGGGCAAGCTGGAGCGAATGTGGTTTGGCTCACCACACTCAAAGCAAGTAACAGGGCCACCTCTCCTTCTATTTCTCACTTTGTTGAAGACTCTCGAGAATTTGGTGGTTAGGAGGGCTAAATCATCCTCAGGTATTTTCTCTAGCTGCTCATCGCTCAAAGAATGCAAAGCGGACAAAGAAAGACCAGATGAGCCAAAGTCCAAAGAATCAGAAGAGCTACCCTGAGATGGGTCAACCACTAAAGCCATCGACTCTGTCTTGGGGAGTCGCGAGATGAAATCAATCTCATGCGACTTCAACCTCGAGTAAAGCTTATCCATGGTAAGCTCACGCATGACAGTGTTGTCATTGATGGATGTGATCTTCATTCCCCGCACTCTCACATCAAGAGCACCCAAGAATGGCGTGCATTCTCGGACTCGATAAATGTGAGACCTACAAAGACGTAAATTATGAAGAATCTTGGAAAACCTTCCCAATAACTCATCCAAAGATTCACCAGATTTTGTTCAATCTTTGAGTATTCTTTCTTGAGTTGGTTCTGCCTCACTTCCTTGATAGTCAGAGAGCCCTCGTGGTAATCACAGAGGGTCTTCCAGATCTCATGAGCAGACTTCAGATGAGACACACGCTCAAACTCAGATCGACTAAGCCCTTGAATCAAGTAGTTCCGAGCCTTGCTGTTAGCCTCTACATCAGGATTGATTACATCTTCATCGGCCGGCACAACATAAGCATTTTTGACCTTAAGCCAAATTGCGTGCCCTTGAGCCTCGATGTAGGCTTGCATGCGAGTCTTCCAGTAAGCAAAATCAACTCCATCGAAAATATGAGGTTTGAGTGAATACTTGTCAGTCGCCATGGCTCCAAAGATCGGTTAAGATCTATGAGAAGAGCTAACCGAGCTCTGATACCAATTGTAGGACCGGAAAGGCGACTAGAGGGGGGGTGAATAGGAGCACTATCTATTTTTCGCTTTGCTGTTCAGATTCAAATATGATATTGACTCCAATAGCTATAAGAACTATGAAGATCAATATATATAAGCATAGCGGAAGTCTTGAATTGAATCTCCTTCAAATCCCCAAAAGAAACGACCAAAAACACAAAAATCAGCCTAATGAAAAGACCGGTCGAACCGGATAAATAAAGGTGTCGGTCGTTCGATTTTCGGTACAACGGATGAACGAAGGTCGGTCGTTCGCATGAAAGAAAATCGGTGAATGAACAGAAACATGACTGAAAAACGAAAACAAAAATCGACGTAACTTTTGATCCGCTTGGCCAAACTCCACCAAATTTGAAACACATCTTCCTAATGATGTCGGGAACCTATTCCAAGCAACGATCGTCCAGATCTACGCCAAAGTTTTGATCTTTTTCCAATTTACCAAGGAGGGTTCAAACATGAGCAAAAATGAAAAACTTGATCCAAAACTTGCTCGTGGGAGATTGATGATCTAGATGATCTTAGATATGTTCCCACATGTCCCAAAGAAGGAGTAAGAGGGCACGAAATCAACCAAAAACTACAGGATCAAGGAAGCACTCAAAATCATCAAAATAAGGTGCAAGAACAAGAAAAGAACGAAGAGAGCTCATCTCAAAGAACTTGCAAGGATTGATTGATGATTGATGATTCGTGGTTCTGACCACTCCCTCAAGGAGGACAAGAGCTCAATCCATGAGCACACACACAATCCATCTCTAGAGCCTAAGCCTCTCTTTTCTTCCCTAAACCTTAACACCAAACTAGGGTTTGCAAATGAAGTGCTTGGGCTGCTGTGAACAAACCCTCTCTATTTATATGAGGCCTAGAGCTTCTAGAAGACTTAACCCTAATGGGCCCCGTTAGGCCCAATAACAAACAGGACACACACTCACGCATTTTAAAGCGCCGTCTTCACTTTTCTTGACCTAATCCACTTCTTGACGCACCATCTTGCGCTGGTTGGCATTAGGTCACCAAGGCGTGATTTGGTGAAATTACCAAAATACCCTTCTCGATCCTTCTCCATGGACCGAGTCCAATCCTGTCGAAGCAATCGCCTGCTCCGCCACGTGTAAGTTGATCAACGGCTCTCATCATGTCGGCAAGTCTCTCCCGTCCGAATCCTTCGAACCTCCAAGGCACTTGCACCGACTTCGCCGCTTGATCCAACCGGTAGATCGAATCGCCTGCTCGATCAACCTCGCCCATTCTGCGCCATGCTTGAGTCACCGACCTCACCCGCATCCATGATCGTTTCGGACCTCAGCTCTCCAAGCTTAGTCCCAATCCTCCTCGCTGACCGTCGTTGACCTCCAAGCCACACCGACAATAGACCAAGAAATCGTCTCCGAACAAGTTCTTCACAACTTGACCCACGTTAGCTCAAAACATGCAATATGCAACACATATACAAAGATAAACATGGATATGACCTATCCCAAAGCCAAAACTCCAAAATGGCCGACAATCTCAACACAATCCAGACAACCGCCGTGTTACCAATGCAGACTACCGATCCATGGTCGCATCGCTCCAATAATCAATGATCGTTCGATTTCCAATGAAGACCGAACTCCCAAAACACCTTCTCTGGAATTAAGCTACCGCCATCTACTAATCGGTATAATCGCGATCCGATTACCGCCACACAACTTGCGGTCAGATTGCAGATTACTGCGGTCGCATCGCCTTTTAAACGCCGGTTCTTCCGATTATCCCGACACTTTGTCAAACTTTCAAAAACAAGAATTCCAACAAACCTTCAACCAAATTGCCAATTGTAACATCACCTAGGATCATGAGCATATCCTCATGATGTTCACAACCTCAAACGCCACACGATCTCTAGGGACAGCATCTCGAAAATCTAGGGAGCGAAACACCAACACCAAAAAGCTTACAGGCAACTCAAAAACCTGCTAACACTAGTGATTGGGAGACAAGCTCGACCTAGGCTGTGAGAGAAGTGCATCCTAGAAAACATGGGATAAGAAGAGTGCCTAGAAGGGACACGTGCTAAGACAGAGCCTCCTATCTACCCTGAACTCGACAAGCCCAACACCTGACACAACCCAGATGGTATGCAAGGTAGACTAGGGATACCATACATAAAAGTAAGGTATAGAAGCTCGAACCTGAGTCGCACTGCTTGGCAGTAAGATGTAGTCATGATAGATGAAGATCCAATCCTTGAAGCTTCAGATGGTAGTTACGCTCACCCATCATTCTCATCTCAAATTCCTTCGTCTCCGAGAAGTGATAGTCATCATTGAAGACACAAATGAAGAAGAACCAACAGCTTGAGGTGATAACACTTGTTGGACCACATGTTCTTCTTCTCAGCTAAAAGACTACACCAAAGAGACAGAAAAAGTCTATGCCTTGGTACTGGGTTAGTGAAAAAATATCTAGGGAAACAGTACCAAGACAGATGACTAGCAAGGATAGCAGCAAATGATCCAAAACTCATAAAAGCATATAATCAATAATTTAAGACATGAGCATGGAGATAGACAAGACAATTCAGCACATGCTATCCAAGATATGATAAAGCTCAAACTATCCTTAATCCACAATAAGGCATGGGAGCAAGCAAACAAGCACATAGCATATCACCCATCATATATACAGTCGAAAGTAAAGCATGCTAGTGAAAGCTATGGCAAGACTCATGCATCCACAATTAACAGTAAGGCACAATAACCATGTAAGCATAAAGCATGTTAGAACAAATCATGAATAATGAATGCTAACATGGATATCAAGTGAACAAGTGGATACATACGACCAAAATCAACAAGAGCAATATGATAAATGTATGAAAACAGTACAAGCTCTTGAAGACAAAACCAAGCTTATACAACCATGGAAATTAAGAACTACAAAATGATACACGGATATATAAGCAAGAATCAATCATGAGCAAGATAATAAGGGTACAAGACAGCACAAGCTCATGATGACAAAACAGCTCACATAACCATGAAAATAATGAACAACAATATAGTACATGGATATATAAGCAAGAATCAACAGGAGCAAGATAATAAAGGAACAAGACAGCACAAGCTCATGTTGACAAACCAAGCTTATACACCCATGGAAATAATGAATAACAATCTTGCCCATGGATACATAAACAAGGTAAAGGCATGATAAAGGATATCAAAGAAGTAACACATGCCAAAAAGGTACAAGTGAGCACAAAGATAAGCACAACATGCCAAGATTGAATAATCACGAAAGTAAATGCATGAAGGTATAAGATAGCTTCACCAAACATGTGAAAGCACCAATCATGAAAGCACATGCCTCTTGGAGGCCATCGTTGAGGTGGAGAACCATCAAGTGTCCCAATCATGTGATGAAGCAAAAGATCAGAATCTTTAAGTCCATGTCCTCCAACCCGCGTTCTTGGTACCTACACATGAGAAAGGCAAGGTGTCCGAGTCTTAGGTCCCGAAGGGTTAGAGAGCGAATGCTTGGGAACCCAAACCTTGGACACACTACCACCAGAAGCAATCGAAACATTATGTGAGTTAGCATGATGCAAATGATGGTCCATGCAAGAAGATCCAATCTCATTCTTGGAGGCACGCCGCGAGTGGACAACTCGAAGAGGAAAACGAGATCCATCTCTAGAAAAGCGGCGATGGCCTTGCTTGAAAGCACCAAGATGAGAACCAACAGAAGCATCAAAAGAACTCACACAACCTCGCCGTGGGTGAGTACCTCGATGAACAAAACGGGGTCTACCTCTTGGATAACGGCGGAAATCCTGCCTCGGGGCAGGTCGTGGACCAAAACCAAAACTATGCAAACCATGTCCACGGTGCTGTCCGACACCACTAGAAAACGTGTCAAAGAAGCCATCAACAAAGCGAGTCCTCGTGCTCGGCACTTTAGTGTGCATGTCATGAGAAAGACTATGCCCACTAGGAGACTTAGAAGCATGAGCTTGACGCAAATATTTTGCACGCCGAAAATAGAAATCTACATGATGTCCATTCTTCCCACAAAATGAGCAATGGTGTAAAGGTCTACTAGTAGACACGGTCCGAGAGGACGAAGCACCATTATGGCTCAAAGAAGAAGCCCTGGAAGAACTAGCATCATGACTCGTCCTCGTATCGACACTAGACCCACACATGCCATGAGAAAGGCTATGTGTGTTCCTAGAGGTATGACGACGCACTCGACGCTCATGTTTCAGACGGCGAAAGCAAAACTCAAAAGTGTGTCCATTCTTCTTACAAAATGTGCAATGATACTTCTCTTTTGAAGATTTAGTACCATTTGAGAAAGAAGCACATTTGTCTTTTGAAATCCGTTGGACAACACAAGAAAAGTCCGTGAGAGTCGAACTCACCAAAGAAGAGCTATCCAAAGCGATGCCACAAAAACCAACATCAAGTGACTCACGTTTAGCACAAAAAAGACTCCAACTCCGAATGCAAAGATGCAAGAGAGATCTTTGAAACATCAATCTCGGAGTGAAGACAAATACAAGAGTCACATGATTTGGCGCTCATATGATCGCGCAAAGACTCAATCTCGCTCTTCAATGAAATGCAAGATGTGCAAGAAATTAATGATGCTTTCGAATTAATTATGCAGTTCAAAGCATCAATTTCAGTTTCTAAACAAGTACAATTCTTGCAAGAGACTAAACCATCCTTAAGCAATTTTTCATGTTCTAAGCACATGCTACAAGGCCTAGCTTCAATTTCAATAATCTCAACCCTAGCATTTTCTAATTGCTCAAGATGCATGGAATTAGTCAATTTAAGCTTCTCAATTTCAGCAAGCATGCCTATACAAGAATCACAATCATTTCTACCCATTGATCTAAGATTGCCTATTTCTAACTTAGCATTGTCAAGCTCATGATGTAAGGCAATACAAGAATCACATGGCATAGAAGCATTTGATTTCAATAATTCATTTTCAGATTTTAGGCATACAAGAGAGTTATTCAGGTTCTCCATGTCTACAAGCAATGAATCATAAGCATTCATGGAGGTTTTCAATTCGGAGAGCTCATGAGACAAATCATTCTTTTCTCTTTTCAGCAATTTCATTTTCTTCCTAAGAGTATGCAATTTGTATTCATATGAAATCAAGCCATCAATGAGTTTTTCTTTGCTCACCTTGCTTAGCTTGAGTAGGGATCGTCCCTCTAAGAGTCATCATGATCATCCTCGAAATGCTCTTCATCATTCTCATCCTCAATCGCTACTGCACATACGCCACTGGGCTTCTTCTCCTTGGGCTCAAAAAGTGACTCATCCCTGAAACTAGGACAATCAAAACAAAAGGATTTGCCACAGATATCACAGGAGACTTCCTCCTCCATCGCCATTAGACTTAACATACATTCAAATATCTTGTTACGACCAACACCATTGGTAAAAGAACTACGACAAGATGCAAGGAAGCGCTCACAAGTCCTCATATTTGTCGCCATGCTCAAAGATCGGTTAAGATCACAAAAGAGCAAACTTGGCTCTGATACCAATTGTAGGAACAGAAAGGCGACTAGAGGGGGGGAGGTGAATAGACGCTTTCTCTATTTTTTACCTCGATCAAACTCAACACGATTTTCACTCCAATAGCTATGAAAAGCTATGAAGATCTGTATACAGGCACAGCGGATGACCTGTGTTGAATTCGATCAAACCCTGAAGCAAATGACCAAAAACATCTCACGACCGCAAAGGAAGATGCACAAGGAATAACTATCTTGTCAGATATATGAGATGAACAAGAATAACACAAGATGCAATTAAGAAATAAATCAAGGCACCGCAAGAAAATCAAAAGATCGCAGCTTCAAGCAATTAAACGAAAGAGGTCACAAAGAATCAAGTAAACTAAAAACAAGAAACTACTAGATCTTGAAAAACTCACATGAACACGACTAGCAAATCAAAACCGCACCATCTATGTGGTCATCGGCCCTTGATTCTTTGGTCTACGATCCAGCTCAAAATCGCCGCTTAACGTCCAAGCACGTACCGCAATACACAAAGAAAGAGATGAGCCGACACCTAACACACAAGATCGACACGATCGACTACACGCCGCCTCGAGGCTTCAATTACAATGGGAACAGCCGCCACCAGACTTCAATTTTGCTGGACAACAAGGCGTCGACAAGCTCGATTTCTCCAGGGGCAGCCGCCGCCAGAGCTTCGCTTCTCTTTTCTACCAAAGACGCTAGATTTTTGGGAGCTAAACACGCAACAATTTGCAACCAAATAAAATAATCGATCAAACAAAGAACTTTTCGGAAATTAAAACCGAATCTGCAGATCGACAAGAGGAATTTGCACCCAATCAAATAAACAAAGCTTTAAAAAAAAAAACGAGAAGCCGCCGCCACGAGGACCTAAATCTCGTGTCGCACAACTCCCTACGGAGATAGCCAATCAAGTAGTCACTAGTGCCTTGGGACCAAACTACAAGAAGCCGAATGCACTCCAACAAAAACAAATGTAAAATCAAAACATACAGAGAATGAAATCAAGCTCGCAACGGTTTTGAGATCCATGAAACGATGGGAATCGAACAACATCTCACAAAGAACTCATTTCTACCGAGAGGCTACAAGCACCGCCTGGATTTGCGGGCTAGACTACAGCACCGCCATCCTCTGCTTTTCTACAGTATGCCGCTACCATGGCTCTACAAGCGCATCACCGCCACACTCTGCTTTTACGCCCGGGCGCACCAACAAGCGCCAACCTCACAGATGTCCCATCTCCTCTTTTTATAGGGCGCCTCTAACCCTAAAAAAACCTTCTAGAAGATTTACCCTAATGGGCTTCCGTTAAGGCCCAACATCAACGGAACACACACGCACGCATATTAAAGTGCCGTCTTCAATTCTCTTGACTTAAACCACTTCCTTTGCACCGTCCCGCACCGTGGTTTAGCCAAAAGGTCACCAAGATGGTATTTGGTAAAATTACCAAAATACCCCTTCTCGATCCTTCTCCAAAAGACCGAGTCCATCGCGCGACGGCACTTGCTCGCTTCGCCACACGTAGGTTGATCAACGGCTCCATGTCGCCAAGTCTCCCGTCCGGATCCCACCGCACCAATCGAGCACTTGCAACGACTCGCGCCACTTGATCCAACCAACAAGACCGAACCGCCCGTTCGGTCATCCATGTCCATTCTGCGCCATGCTTGAATTCATTGACCTCACCCGGCATCCTTGATCGTTCTGGACCTCAGCTCTCCAAGCTTAGTCCCGATCCTCCTCGCCATTGACCGTCATTGACCTCCAAGCCACCTGCACAACAATAGACAAGCAAACACGAATCCGGGAACAAGTTCTTCACAACTTGACCCACGTTAGCCAAAACATGCAATATGCAACACATATGCATTAACAAATATGAATATGACCTATCCCAAAATCAATTCACCACATATATCAACATTCAGCACAAAACCGGTCAGGCCGCCGCTGACCTGACAGATTTGAAACTTTGCCGAAAACGCGTGAAACTTCAAACCAAAAGCACCATTACCAATTGTTTCATCATCCTAAGATCATAAGCATATCCCCATGATATCCACACTTATTAACCACCTGCGAAAGACACTTCCCTCCCAAATATTTTCTTTTTAACATGTCGATGTATATTGTGTATTCATGATCCCATAGATAGATACTAGATACGGATCATTACACTGATCTTTTCAACATTGATATTGCAAAGCTAGCATATACAACGAATGTTACAGAGAAATCTGACGTATACAGCTTCGGGGTGCGTATTCTTGAGCTATTTATGGGATTCCATCCAGGCAACTTCCTTTCATCCCTATCGCTCACAACCAAGAAAAGTGTATCAGTGAAGGATTTGCTGGCATTACTCCAGGCTACACTTTTCGCGTCGGTGTAAAACCGTCAGGAAAAAGTGAATCCCCGCCGCGAATCATTTCCCGATGGGTAACCGTCAGGCATTAGCCATAAGGAGTCCTTCGACACGGATGTCTGAAATGTCTTACGGCCACCCGACAGGAAAATTATTCGCTACGGTAATTCCCGACGGTGACCGACAGGGAACTTACCCCGTTGTCGGGGTTGGCCGTTAGTCCCGACCCGTAATCCGTGTCGGCCACCCGACAGGGAAATACCGTCGCGGATGTAATGCGCGACAGGCATTGAAACCCACAGTAAAAATTCAATGTTTAGTGACGGTCTAAACCGACAGGAAAAGTTTAAACAGTAATCGCTGCTTTGCATCGCCAGTAGCTTCGTCAGCATCGGGAAAAATATTAAACTATCAGGAAAATTGGTGAACAATATCGCTGGTTAGCATAGCCATTGGTTGCATCAGCGTCCGGAAATATATTAAACCGTCAGGAAAATTGTAAAAATGGAAATGGCTTAAAATAGTAAATTCTATATCAGAAGCAACCTGTAGCATTTACAGTAAACATAACCAATCTCACACAATGAAATATAAATCAACCAGGCACATAACACATTCACAATTCAATATAAACCATTCTTCCATCAGAACCAAGTTTTATCATACAATTATCATACAATCAACTAGTAATAGTACCAAATTAACAAGCACCGAAGCTGCTACCAAATTACAAAGCAGCCATGTGTCGATAAGTTTGCATGCATAAGTAGCTAGGTTCACAGTACAAGTCTTTCATGTACAAAGTTGCTACCATATTAAAAGAGCAAAAGATAAGTCCAAAAGCCACAAAGCAAAAAGAGAGTCAAGTTGTGGCTGCAAGTCTGATGGCACCAGTGGCATGCTTCTTAAGAAGTTCCATTGTTAGCTTGGTCTCCGCCCGCATTGTCGGCTGCGTCGTTGTTGGGCACATAAGAGATGGTGTTGCCATTGTCCTCGCTGCCCACGTTGGCATCAACTACTTGTGTGCCCCCAATCTCCTCGTCGAGGATTTCATGGGCTACTTGTGAGCCCACATGCGAAGATCTAGTTCCCTGTAGCAAGCCATATGTACAATTAGTAAAAAGCTACCATGCATGACTCCTGTCCTTATGAAATGACAAAAACCGAAAACAAGTAGAAGAATCCACCATCCCTTGCTTCATTTCTATCCCCTCTTCTTTCTCATGTCTCCAATCATAGCTCTTAAGCATTAAATGTAAACAAACAGTGATGAATTGTTAATCATAATAGTGATGTAAACAAAAATATATTTCTTTATGTAATTGTCAAGTTGGCACTTAATATATTTCTTTATGTAATTGTCAAGTTGGCACTTAATATATTTCTTTATGTAATTGTCCAATTGCTATAAGCTAGGAGGTTATGCCCAGGTGGCATTCCTTGGTACCTTACAATCAACATAGAACTAAGAATGTGGTTATGCCCAGGTGTTACATTAATCAACACGAAGCTTGTGAACTGCTGCACTGCTTGGTGGCATTCTACCATACCAAAAATAATTAGTTCTCTAGATGAACATTTCATCCAAACGACAAAAGATGGAAGATTGTTTGTTGGAATATTGGTCTGGAGATAATAAAATATTCTTGCAATGTAGTAAGTCTTCTAACCTGAACTTGACTTGGTGGTTGACGACACATCATCTCGGCAGGTGGTTCTTCTCCAAGCTTCTCAAAAAGCACCTGCATTTCGAAGACAACAAATTGAAGATTGATTATACATGACAAATTCATTGATATATCTTCAGTTAAAGTTGTTAACATTATCATCCGTCCTAGCATTTCTTGTCGCTGGTGAAGCTGTGCATTCTCTTGGAGCAAAGCTCGATAAGATGGGGTGTTGGATGGCCTATTGTTTCTTCCTTTAGCAGCTGCTATAACGTCAGCCTTCTTCACAGCACCATTACCTATAGGTAGGCGGCCATGGGGTAGGGCCCCACCAATAGTGTACAGAACTTTTCCATCCAAGTCGTGCTGCTCTAAATCTTCTGGGTGTTCAGAGCTATTTAGTGCTTCTTGGTAGTTATTCTACAAGTCAATTGAAATATTTAAGTTTGTCAAAACACAATGGAAATAAACAGGTCAATGCATATCATAAACTACTTAGGAGAATAGCAATAAGAAAATCAGCAATACATGCTCTTACCATAAATAAGGACCTGCAATTATAACTTATAAACATTGCTTAAAGAAACAATGGTAAGTACAAAAGAGTAGGTATGTTAAGAAAAACACAACCAGCAGCAGACAGCCTGCATGTTACCAGCAACAAACAGGCCAGCACAGGGTAAACTTCATGTCATCAGGGCAAGGAGGGGCCAGGCCACAGACAGCCACAGCTAGAATAATGCTTACCATGTGTTGTTGCGCTTTTTGGCTTGTGACTGCGGCACTACTTCTGCTGCTATCCACATTTTTTATTCCTGACTTCATTACAGCATATGTGTTTAATCCAGTAGCCTTGTTAGGGCCAAACTTCTGTTCCTACAAGAATTAGGAATTCATTAAGCACATTGTATTTCACTAGTGGATTATATTCCAATTCTAGGATATAGTGGAATCTATGGTTTGCATATTGTGTTGTACCCAACAAAATAATACATGGTTGTGAGTGACCAGTTTAGGTTCATCTAATATTGGAAATCACATCTGTGTTGAGCTAGAGAGTTTAACAAAGCATGATATATTTATTTATTTATTTGATCTTTGTAGAGGATAGCTGATTCCATTAGTCAAAGCACTGTCTCATTTCAATTTAGGAGAATATTGAATATTCTATGAGAATTTTACCCAGGCCTGCTTATAGCTCTCTGCATAAAATATGATAAAACGTGTAATAAATGCTTAAGTAATGGATAGATTTCATACTAGAAATTGTTGTGTCTCTGCAAATGGTCGTGACCCTCCTCTATTTTGAGCAACGTCTTCAGATTCCAACCATGATTGTTGGCCTTTCCTTCGCTTTTCCTTAAAATGCTCGGTGACCCAATGATGGCAAAGGTTAGGCCAATCTTCCTCTTTGCACCAGTCAAGCCTAACCTGCAAGTATTGTTCTTCTGAAAGCTCTCTTCGACGGGCTAGAGCGTCATCAAGTTTCTCTCCATGGTTCTCGTAGTATTTCTTGATTGTATCCACACGAGCCTGGTACATCATATCTCGTACTCATTTCGCTGCATACCGTTCGAAAACACGGTCAGCCTCTTCCTTGTCCTCATCACCCACAGAAAACAAAGCCTGCATATTTATGTAGGAAATGCATAGTTAGATAAAAAAAAATGTAACAGTTGACTGAATGTAAACTAGGAATACCAATCTTACCCAGAACTCTTGCTTCACTCGATCTGCATTTGTCTCTCCAATGTCATTTTCATCCAAATAATAATCTGCCCACGTGGTCGCCGGGCGGATATTAATGGGATCACCTTCGTGATCCAAGTCCTTCACGGTGCCCGGGTATTCTCGTTTGAGAATAACTCCAAGTTGTGTGCTGTACTTGTAGTCTTTGGGGTGGTAATTTACATACTTGAATTGCCTGTACATAATTAAAACAAAACGAGTAAGCGGTACACAAGTATATTAGTGTATTGGAGTGGAAGTCATCAGTAACTATATAGAATTTATGCATGGTTCTCCAAATATTTCAGAAGCACTATATAATTCATTGCAGTGGAAGTCATACATATAATTCATGAGCTGCGATACTTACTCATCACCCTTAGGTTCAAGGCCAACCGTCCGACCTTGAGGAGGTAGTCTCAATTGGGTCCATGATCTCTTCTTCCTCCCTCTTTGTGCAGACTGCTCCGCAGTAGTAGAAGTCATGGTTCTTCGAGAGGTACCACCACCATGATTGCTATTGTTCAAGGACCGACTGGCTGCACTTTGTCTTGCCGCTAGACCGCTGTGATCAAGGTCGTTCATCACCTCATAAGACATATTCAGTTGTCATCAGTGACTTTGTGTCATAACTGCAGGGAACAGTTAACATTTCATACAACACCACATAACAAAGACATAAAATGACATCAGAAACTTAGTGCATGTACAACTATTTTCACTTAAGTGGAGTACAACATACTACATACAACAAAATGAAACAATATAGTTTGACAAATTTGACAATGCAAGCAACACGAAGTCAAAAATCATCTGGATCATAGTGTGGGGGTTGAAGCTCATCGTCTTCATCCACTTCTTCATCTTCATGACTGTCTTCATCATCTTGACCATCAATATTTTGGTTGGCCAGAAAGTCCAAGTCTTTGGGATCGGTTATCTCATCTGAAATGCATGGCATCACAATGTCTAAGATTTTCTGTGTGTATAACAGAATTAACGCGTCAGTTCTACATGTGTCATCCCTATGAGAAGTTGTGATAAAAAGAGCATCCTATCTAGTAGCTACACAACAATTACGTACACACGACGCAGAGACAACGATTCAAACATTGCAAGTGCTTTAGCACAAGAAATAAAATACATTTACAAGTAGCTTAAATTTATATCACAACTGTCATTCCAAAAATAGCTCAACATGCAGACAAGCAAATAATTATTACATCACAAAAGGTACCATCACACTGAAAATAAAGATAGCAAGGGGATCTACTAACCGAATAATGTATCCACAGAGCCGTGGGGAGACTTCACCAGACTTCACCAAGGTGTATGTTGCTAGGAGGGTGCACGTCACAATCCCAACGTAGGTGATCTTCTCCCACTTGGCCATCTCATCTACGAGAGAAGATCAAAGGAAAAATCCAAAACCAAATCAAGAACCGATGGGGGATCCAAATCAAAAACTCACTGAAACAGTGAAAAGACAAATGCGGGGCAGATTTGGGCGGCGGACGGGGCTGGGCGCTTGGCTGCAAGCAATGACACTGGGAGGCGGGACGGCGGGGCAGACCTAGGGAGGCAGGGCGGATCTGGGGCTTTGGGATGGCGTGGCGAAGCCTGGTGCGTCGGGGCGGCAGGGATGCATGGGAGCGACCTGAGATGGTGGGGGACCTGAGGTTGCCGGAGATGAGGACGAGGGGATGGGACGGAGGAGGTGGGCGAGGGGATGGGGCGGAGGAGGTCGGCGATGGGAGGAAGCAGATCGATGGGTGCCGCGGCTGTTGCTGTTCATTTAATTTGGGGAGAATATTGGGACTTAGGGTTTTAGGGTCTCGTGACGCGCTTGAAGAATTCAGCGGGCAGGCTAGGAGGGAAAAAATTTCAATTTTCTTGACGGTTCATACAAACCCGTCACAATGGATGGCACCGATGATATGAACCATACGATCAACAATGGATGGTCCAGATGCATTGGTGAGTTAGGACAGTCCGAACGGCCCAAACGCTGTGAACCGTGCGATCAACAATGGACGGTCCAGATGCGTTGGCGAGTTCGGACGGTCCGAATGGCCCAAAAGCTGTGAACCGTGCGATCTGCATCAGACGGTCCGCACGAAAATTGGGTTGAGTTAAAATCGATTTGACCAACAAGTAGTAGATTTGACCGAGCAAGATAAAATAGAAAATAAATTTGAAAAATTCTGAAAATTTTTATGGGTGTTAAGAGAGTCAAATAGGACTTAGAAAAAATAATTTTTAGTACTGTTCATACTACAATTTGTTAGAAATAAATTATTTTCAAAAGCGTAATAGAGAAATGGTTTGAATTTTGGTGAGATCCAAATAATTTCTAAAAATTTTATGAAAAATATATTAATTCATTATAAATAATCTAGTATTTGAATACATTATTTCCAACTACTTTTAATCACATAAAGTTCTAAAATCATAATAAAGCTTTGAAATCAAATTGAAAATTTGAAAACTTCGGGTCAAACTTTGCTACAACAACCAAAGTTTTATATTAACACATAATCTACACACATAACACATAACACCATTTAGTTACATGCTTTATGAGATTAAACATAATTGCGTACAGAAGGGGAGACTACCGAGGTACAAGCTTCTCCGCCGGTGCCTAATGGTAGAAGGTGCCTCGCACTACCCACATAGAGTGTTCTGCAGGGGGCGCCTTAGACGTGGCTAGCCGTCGTTGTAGTGGCACGCACATATGCAACTAGGGTTCGCACAGCAGCATGTGGGATCATAGGAACTTCCTATGTTCACGACCTCCTCGTTGCCCCTCTCGCGCTGCATCTGTTGGCGGAGGTCATCATTTTGCTCGTTGAGATTGTCAATCCGCTCCTCCAACTCAAAGATCCAGTCCCACAATCTATGCACGTACATCACAACATGTCATTCATGGGGATGATCGATCCAGCGGACAAAGTCGCATTTCGCCATCTGCTGCAAGGGACGGTTAGCATAAAGGATGTATTAGCAGTAACATGAACAAAACTATTTGCTAATTGTACCCTAGAGTGTGGGTATCGGAACAAACATCGTCCGCCATCGAAAGGGTTGTCGATGACCTGCACGACAGCATCCTCACTATGTCCGCATTTCGGCCATACCGGTTGAGCACGCTTGTTCAGCATCAACCGGTAGTTAGGGACAAAGTCCTCCCTCCTTTCGAGGGGAAGGTCTTACTTCGGTGACCCCAGTTAGACTGGTCCCTTGGCGTCTGCCATGATATGTTACTGTACGACGGAGAATGTTCTTTTTCCTACGGTTTCAAGGGTCGAGTGGTCCTATTTTATAGCCCGCGGGGGGAGGTTAACAAAGTGGGTAATGTGTTAGCTTGCAGATGACAATACCAGATGGGGCTGGCTGCTTTGCATAGAGACAAGACCAAACGGGATAGCTTTTCGCAGTGACAAGACCACACAGGGCAGCTTTGCGTAGTGACAAGACCACGGGGCAGCTTTGCGCAGTGATAGAGGAAACCAACAAGCATGAGTTTGCTCAAATTGGAGTTACAGAGAAATACTTATGCATTTTTGAAATTAAAGCAATTTTCAGCGCAACAATAACACTAAACCTAAAGTAATTCTACTAACAACATTTTCTGGAATAGCAACAAGATTCAAACCAATTTTAGATTCAAGTATATTTAAAAAAGAAACCAACAAAATTTGAAATCATCCAAAAAGGAGTAGAAATCAATTTGACCTTATGAAATTTGTATGTCCTTATTTAAACCTTGTCGGTTTAAATATTTTAAATTAAGTATTTGAATCATGAACAATAAGTTTTCAAAATTTATATGGGATCTATATCATCCCAGTAGCTTCTCTGAAAAATTTCATATTTATATAATTTTATTTGCTATTTTTAACTCCCTACTTAAACGTGAATCATCTGAGTTGCACGCGAGCCATTGGATTTGAATTGGACTGTCCAGATCGATTGGGCCGTTCGGACCGTCCGACGGCCAACGCATCTGGACTGTTAGATCTTAATCGAGCCGTCCGTATCGATTGGGCCGTTTGGACCATCCAAACAGCTCACTCAATTAGGACTGTCGAATTGCGATCGAATGGTCCAAAACAGAATAACTTCAAAACTGCATAAACTCCAAATCAAGTGAAACCAATTTTCATAATTTTCTTTTTAAGTGAACTTTAATTTGGAATAGGTTTCAAACTTATCTCTATCACAGAAATTATAGTTTTTCGAAATTAATCCAAAACCAAATGTTTTTCACACTACCAAATGCTTTTAAATTTGGAAATTCATAAGTAACTCATGTGAACTCCAATTAAGGTGAACCAAGTTATTTTGGTCTTATAATTTTATTTTCTATTTATCTATGTAATCCTTATCTCCAAACATGACGAGAATGGATTCATTCTCACTTCAAAAGACACTCCAAAACAAAAACTAAAGTAAATAGTTGTAAACAACCCTGGGAAATAATTTCATCAAATGCTAGATTAATTATCTTGAATTAAAATATTTTTTGACAAATTTTTAGAAATCAGTTTGACCTTATTGAATTTGTATGTCCTTATTTAAACCTTGTCGGTTTAAATATTTTAAATTAAGTATTTGAATCGTGAACAGTATGTTTTCAAAATTTATATGGGATTTACATCATCCCAATAGCTTTTCTAAAAAAAATTATATTTTTATAATTTTATTTGCTATCTTTAACTCCCTACTTAAACGTGAATCATCTGAGTTGTGCGCGAGCCATTGTATTTGAATTGGACTGTCCAGATCGATTGGGCCGTTCGGACTGTCTAACGGCCAACGCGATCTAGACCATTAGGTCTTAATCGGGTCATCCGTATCGATTGGGCCGTTCGGACCGTCCGAACAGCTCACTCAATCAGGACTGTCGAATCGCGATCGGACGTTCCTAAACAGAATAACTTCAAAACTGCATAACTAATTTAAAGTAACTCCAAATCAAGTGAAACCAATTTTCATAATTTTATTTTTAAGTGAACTTTAATTTGGAATAGGTTTTAAACTTATCACTATCCCAGAAATTGTAGTTTTTCAAAATTAATCCAAAACCGAATGTTTTTCACACTACAAAATGCTTTTAACTTTGGAAATTCATACGTAACTCATGTGAACTCCAATTGAGGTGAACCAAGTTATTTTGTTCTTATAATTTTATTTTCTATTTATCTATGTAATCCTTATCTCCAAACATGACGAGAAGGGATTCATTCTCACTACAAAACAAACTCCAAAACAAAAACTAAAGTAAATGCTTGTAAACAACTCTGGAAAATAATTTCATCAAATACTAGATTAATTATCTTGAATTAAAATATTTTTTGTCAAATTTTTAGAAATCAGTTTGACCTTATCAAATTTGTATGTCCTTATTTAAACCTTGTCGGTTTAAATATTTTAAATTAAGTATTTGAATTGTGAACAGTATGTTTTCAAACTTTATATGGGATCCACATCATCCCAGTAGCTTCTCTGAAAAATTTCATATTTTTATAATTTTATTTGCTATTTTTAACTCCCTACTTAAACGTGAATCATCTAAGTTGCGCGCGAGCCGTTGGATTTGAATTGGACTGTCCAGATCGATTGGGACGTTCAGACCGTCCGACGGCCAACGCGATCTGGACCGTTAGATCTTAATTAGGCCGTCCATGTCGATTGGGCTGTTCAGACCGTCCGAACAGCTCACTCAATCAGGACTGTTGAATCGCGATCGGACGATCCAAAACAAAATAACTTCAAAACTGCATAACTAATTCAAAGTAACTCCAAATCAAGTGAAACCAATTTTCATAAATTTTTTTAAGTGAACTTTAATTTGGAATAGGTTTCAAACTTATCTCTATCCCAGAAATTGTAGTTTTTTGAAATTAATCCAAAACCGAATGTTTTTCACAGTACAAAATGCTTTTAACTTTGGAAATTCATAAGTAACTCATGTGAACTCCAATTGAGGTGAACCAAGTTATTTTGGTCTTATAATTTTATTTTTTATTTATCTATGTAATCCTTATCTCCAAACATGACCAGAAGGGATTCATTCTCACTTCAAAAGAAACTCCAAAACAAAAGGTAAAGTAAATAGTTGTAAACAACCCTGGGAAATAATTTCATCAAATACTAGATTAATTATCTTGAATTAAAATATTTTTTTGTCAAATTTTTAGAAATCAGTTTGACCTTATCAAATTTGTATATTCAATAATCTTTTTTTTAATACACATAAAACCATGGTGTAACAACAAAACATAACAATGCTTAGAACAGCAGGAGCTGGTTAATATATTGGTGAGATAAATCCATTTTTATCTATGCTTTCATCTAGGTGGGACTGTCATAGACAATGCTTGATGAATAGATGGCTAGACGGGAGAGATTTAGCGATCTCTGGTACGAACATGTGTATTTATATTTATGCAATCTTTTGAACCTACGAAGAATAAGAACTAACTATACATTAGGATCATTGTTTTCATCACCCTGCATGTGTGTAATGTACGGCAATGAATGAGAAAACAAATGATTAACAGGTTAAGCAAACACTGCAAAGCAAAGTAGCAAGGTTAAACTTTATCATAAAATATTTTTTGTTATTCTATTACCGGGAAGTTATGCTACAACTATCGTTGATCATATTTATGTATCAAAGGCCTCAATTAGATTCCATCTAGCTAAATAAAGCTGAATAAATTTTGCAAACCGTACTTAGGACTCGATAAAACACTACATTTGTCTATTGGTAAATAAGAATCCTTTTTATATTTTGGCCCCCCGACACCACTCAATTGCAAAAATAGCTCCCGTGCCGTTTTATTTGCAAATCTAGCCCCCCCTCCCTCTCTTACCGCGCTCACCGACCGCGGAAGGTGGGTACTCAATGAATCTCATGGGAATGGATGGCGATCATGAACCGGCCGAGTTTCAGCTCGGCCATCATGAAGGGACTTCCAGCGCTCACGCCATGACAAGTGGCCGATCCCGCGCTGGGCCAGCCTCCCATGCCTTTCCGCACTCCCCGAGTGGGGAAAGTGACCTTCCCCACTTCACAACCGCGGAAGGAGAGGAAGAAGGGCTAGATTTGCAAATAAAACGAGATGGGAGCCATTTTTGCAATTGATTGGCGCCAGGGGGCCAAAAAAAAATCGGTAAATAAGACTTGGGATAGATAATCAGTTGTATTTATCACGTGCAGCATAATCATCCATGGTACAATGTCAAGCACTTAATATATTTAAAAATCCGTGCCTTTTAATTTTAGAAAGAGCGTATAAGTGCTACTCGTTAATCTCGTGGTAACGAAGCTGATCGAACACAGCTCATCTACAGCTCTAATCTCATTCGGTATCTCACACGATTATTCTAGTACGAACCTTGTTAGATAACCTATCGGCCTTTGGCCATCCCAATATTAATCCCAAGCTGATAGTACAAATCTTGTCAGCCTTGTGCGATACGAATAAACTATAGATCAGCACGACCACGGAAAAGACGCGACGGCAGTACGGCATGGACGACCACGCGGGCGAACGCAAAAAACACGGGTGCATTTAATGCCTCCGAGCAGCTGCATCGTGCAGAGATTCGCGAGTGGAAAGAACGGACGGCAAACACGGGAAGGCATCGACGACTTGGGCGATCGAACGGCAAGGAAGCGCTCGCGAACCGCAGTAGGCCCGAGGACGCGCGGCTATGGCCAGCGCTCCATCGCTGATCAAATGGCCGACGCGCGCACGAGGCAACGCAGGCAAAGAAATTTTTGGAACGCGTGGCCGTGCGCAATTGGCAGTAAATACCCGTGAATCACGGGGAGCGCAGCAATCTCTTGCGCTATAAGTACAGATTTTCCGCTAAGATAGAAGTAAAGGGCGGAAGCTCAAATTGGGCCGATACGGGGGCCCTTTAGCTGCATGAGAACTGTTCTTACAGGCTCACGGACACGACCAGTATTTCAGCCCATGCACAGCTTTTTATCAATTTTTAAACTTCTGCCTTCAGATAAATCTTCCCTTTAGAGCCAACAAAACTGCCTCAGATCAGAAACACGAGCAAACCTTAAACCGAGCTCAATGACTGTAACACCCTGACCCATCGTCTGGGACCGGAATACTACTATCATACAATATTCATTACAAACTTTGCGCAACTAAATTAACGGTGCCCTTGAGGTAGCGGAGAATCCGCTTCAGCAGGTTCGCATGCGGTTCACGAGGGTCATGCATGTGAAGACAAGCCTACTGAACAGCAGCGTACAAGATGTCTGGACGAGTGAACGTCAAGTACTGAAGGGCGCCGGCGATGCTACGGTAGTCAGTGGCGTTGGCGACAGGGGTGTCGATCGACAGAAGCTTGGAAGAGGTATCGACGGGCGTGCGGCATGGCTTGGAGTTGCTCATGCCAGCATGAGCAAGGATCTCCTCCGTGTACTAACGCTGGGAAAGGAAGAGCCCAGAGCCGTTACGCTGAACTGCGACACCGAGGAAGAACTGGAGATCACCAAGGTCTTTGAGGGAGAACTCACAATGCAGGGCGGTGATGACTTTGCGAAGAAGTGCCAACGAGGAGGCGGTGAGGACGATGTCGTCGATGTACACGAGGAGGTACACCGTGTCAGAACCCCGACAGTAGATGAAGAGCGATGAGTCGGCCTTCGATGCGGCGAACCCCAAGGAGGCGAGGTAGGCCGCAAAGCGACTGAACAAGAACGAGGGGCCTGCTTGAGGCCGTACATAGATCGGTTGAGACGGCACACACGAGATGGATGTGTCGGGTCGACGAAGCCGAAGGGTTGCTGGTAGTAGACAGTTTCAGCAAGGGTGCCATTGAGGAAAGCATTGTTGACATCAAGCTGGTGAACCGACCAATCGTTGGAGAGAGCAATGGTGAGGACGGTGCGGACGGTGGCTGGCTTGACAACCGGATTGAATGTCTTATCGAAATCGACGTCGGGCTGCTGGGAGAAACCGTGAAGGACCCAACGCGCCTTGTATCGGTTCAAGGAGCCGTCGGGCTTCAACTTGTGCCGAGAAATCCATTTACCTGTCACAACATTAGCACCTGGAGGTCGAGGGACCAGTTCCCAAGTGTCGTTCACGCAAAGAGTGCCGAACTCTCTTTCCATGGTGGCGCGCCAATTGTCGTCCGAGAGGGATGCACAGTATGTCAGAGGCAACGGCGAGGGAGCGGCGACGTGCAGGTTAAGATGTTGAACAGGTTGGTGAAAGCCCCGTTTGCCGCGTGTCGTCAAGGTGTGGTTGTTGACAACCGGTGCGACAAGCTCGGCAGTGAGGGGCGGAGGGGGCAGGGCAGCCTCTGGAGCAAGTGCTGGATGGAGCGGCGTAGGTGGTGGTGACGTGGGTGCAGCAGGGGAAGGCGGCGTGGGCGCGAGGAAGCTGCGGCACGACAGGGAGGTGTGACGCTGGCGGGGAAGGCGGAGGTGCTAGCTCGGCAAGTGCGGGGTGGCGCGCAGGGCGTGCGATGGGGGTAGGCACGACAGGCACTGGAGGGAGAGCACCGAGGAAGTCATAGTCGGAAGGAGGAGGAGGATTGGGTGTTTCGGCAAAGGGAAAGGAGTCCTTGTCAAAGGTGACATGACACGAAAGGATGATGCGGTGGGTGGATAGATCGAGACACCGGTAGCCACGGTGATGTTCGGGATAGCCTAGAAAGACACAAGCAGCGGAGCGAGGGGCAAGCTTATGAGGCGCAGTGGCAGAAAGATTGGGATAGCACCAGCAACCGAACACGCGAAGCTGTGAGTAGTCGGGAGGAGATCCGAACAAGGTGTGGTAGGGGGTGCCGAAGTTGAGAGTTTTAGTTGGGTGAAGGTTGAGAAGGTAGGTGGCGACATGGAGAGCTTCAACCCAATATTTGGGAGGAAGAGAAGTGATCGAAGGATGTCGTTGGTCGAGCGGATGACGCGCTCGGCCTTGCCGTTTTGCTGTGAAGTGTGTGGGCATGACATGCGGAGTACGATGCCATGGGAGAAGAAGAACATCCGTGTAGAAATGTTATCGAACTCACCACCATTATCACACTAAATGGCACGAACGAGAGAGTTGAATTGATTATTTGCGTAGGCGCAGAAGTTGGTGAGAGTGAGGAAGACGTCGGACTTGAAACGAAGAGGAAAGGTCCAAAGATAGTGAGTAAAGTTGTCGAGAATAATGAGGTAGTATTTGTAACCAGAGACACTGGAGATGGGAGATGTCCATAGATCACAATGAACTAAATCAAAAGCTTTATTCGTGCGAGTGGTAGAAGATGTAAAAGGTAAACGCACATGCCGACCAAGTTGGCACACATGGCACAAGGAGTCTGCCAAAAGTATATTACATGAAATAAGTTGACTACTCGCTAGACGCCCTAAAGCTTGATGACCAAGGTGTCCAAGACGACGATGCCACAAGGTAGCGGATGGGGTGGTGGTGGAGAGGGCACAATTTGCGATGGGCGACAACCGGAGGGGGTAGAGGTCACCGTGACTATTGCACCTGGCGATCACGTTCCGGGTTCGAAGGTCCTTCACAGAAAGGCCATAGGGGTCAAACTCAACAGAATAGTGATTATCAATAGTAAATTGACGAATGGAAATAAGGTTCTTGATAAGGTTAGGAGTAACAAGAATGTTATTGAGATGAAAAGAAAAATTAGGATGTTGGAGGGACGCGGTGCCAGTGTGGGTGATGGGAAGGTGGGAACCGTTACCGACAATGGCGTATGGAGGTGCAGCGGAAGAGAAAGGGTAGAAGGATGTCCAGTTACCATGCTTCGAGGTCATGTGAGTCGAGGCACCGGAGTCCACGTACCATTCGGAGGATGACGGTGGAGTGAGAGACATGGTGTTGAAAGCTTGCATGAGCTGTTGCTGATCCCACGATAGCGCGGGTGCGGAGGACGACATAGACTAGGGGGCGCCCTGCCACGGGGAGGGTGTCGGTGGCGGAAGGGCAGCGGAGAACGCGCCAGGCGAGCCAGGACTGAGAACACCCGGTCTAGTGGGCCGTGGGCCTTGGCCAGGCCACATGTGGATCGAGTCAGCCTAGGGATTCTGCATGGAGGGCCACGGCGCGGCGTTCTTGGCACCACCACCGCTGCTGCCGCTACCATTAGAGCTGCCACCGCTGTTGCCGCCTCAACGGCGATAGTTGTTGTTGGAGTTCCCAGTGGAAGTGTTGCGGGTGTAGCCGCTGCCCTGCTGACCGTCGGAGCCCTAGGCAGCTCGCGAGAACCCACCGCCAGAATGGGTGGAGGTGGTACTGCCGTGACTACCGGAAGAGCCACCTCCAGAGGTGCCCTTGCCCATGTTGGAGTAGAGAGAAGAGGGCGGTGCAATCTCGGAGGACTCTGTCATGAGCTCCTCGAGCATGAGAGCGGAACAGACCTCGGCGAATGAGGGAAGTGGGCGTTGCATGGATAGGAGTGTACGCATGGGAGCGAAACGTTTGTTGAGCCTGTGAAGCAAGTTCCGCACGTGGCTTTTGTCGATGATGGGCGTGCCGACGGCAATGAGTTCATCGGATAAGGCTTTCTGCCTACGGCAGTAGTCGCCGATCGACATACTGCCTTAGTGGAGGCCATAGAACTCCTGCTCGAGGTAGATGGCACGAGTGTCAACATTGTCGCGGTAGACGTCCTCGAGGGTGTGCCAAACGGTATAGGCACAGGTGGTGGAGCCGCCCATCACCATTGCCAATAGCTCGGGGGAGACGACGCCATACAGCCACTGGCGCACAAGGGCGTCGAGGTGCAGCCATTGAGCGGTCGGCGCCTCAAGAGGAGCGGCGTTGACGTGGTCCTCGAGGGCGACCTCGAATAGGCCGCGCCACTGGGAGTAGTTGCTGGCGTGAAGATCGAGGGTGAGGGGAACGACCGCCTTGACGTTGGGAACGGCGATGGCCTGCGCCCAAAGGGCCACCTGGGCATCGAGCTCGGCTTCCGCCGCGGCTGCGACAGGGTCGGTCGACGCCATCGACGCGGGAGAAGAAGAGGGAGAAGGTGGAGGGATGGTCTCCGGAGAGAAACCAATCTGATACCATGAAGGTGAATAGAAGATCGCGCTTAGAAATTTTGTATTGCTTACTATCAGTATATGTATCAATTACAAGAGCAATCAACGAGCTTATACATGGCAGGCTTATATGCAGGACAGGAGGACAAGCATGCCTTGTATGGCGCTGCATTCACGCGTGCATGCCTTGTATGGAGCGAGCTTATACATGGCAGGCCTAATTGGATGGCGTCTTGATCTCCTGGCCAAACCGACGCTCCACACCCGGATGTGACGCGCACATGCACGTTACGTGCATGGGTAACGTGCATGGATAACAGGGAAGTGGCGACGATGCTACTCGTGGTGGTCGTAGCTTTTCTTCCGGGTAGTGCTTCCCTGGGGGTGCTTCTTCCCTTGGTTGCTTCTCTGGTTATGTGCCTCCGGTGGCTTGGTCTTATCCTTTACCCCCCTCCCCCCCCTCTCTTTCTCTATCTCTATCTCTTTGTTGGTTTTCTTCTACTGTAGGGAGGTAAATTGGTAAAAATGGGTTCTCAAATTCACTTCCATTCTCTTTGTCGTTCTACTGGTATTACAATGACTCGTCATAGTGAACGAGCTAACTCGAGTTCCACTAACCAGAGCACCAATCTTGTTCAGGATCGTGTCCAGTCTTAGTTGGCATTTTGATGGAAATCGTATTATAGTAGTATCGGACTATGAGAGTGAAATTACTGTTAGTCTATTGCAGTTTAAGACTCTAAGTCCATCAACCACCTTTGTTAATTACGACCAACTTGACCCGGCGACATCTACTGATCGTACAGATACTATAGTTTCGAGCAGTTCGGCAAGGCTTAGACAGATATATAGACTTGTCAGCTTTCACCCAGTGTATTGGATTGCAACTTCCCAGTGGTAATTTGCACGCTAATGTTCTTTCAAGAAGTAATTTACTCAACAATTATTGTCCATAAAAAATATTTCCTCGCTAGTTAATGATTAAGCAGTTGACTAGAGGAGATCAGCATCGACAACCTCCACCAATCCTCAAGACTAGCAGTTGAGTTCAACTTATTCAAAGCAAGAAACTAGCATATAAAATGTCTAAACACTCCAAAGCTATGACCTTGAACTCTCTAACAGGAACGACAACAATCACCTCCTCTTGCAAAATGGAGCCCTTACCACCGACAAAACTCATACTAGCAATTGCCACCATACTACTAGCCTCACTCCTCTCCGCCGTTGCGGTTGCCACACCAAATCACTCGAAAGAAGCAGTGGCGCTCCTCGCCGAAAGCCACCTGCAAAAACCAAAGACGCCCCGCGATCTCGACCAACGAGACAAGGCTGTGCCACTAGCACCGCGTGACATGCGGCGCCACACACGCAAGACACTCGGTGATCACCGCCATCTCTCTGCCGGGAACGCAGCTGGGAGGCACGCTCGAGGGGCTCAACTTCTCGGCGCTGGCGGCCCTGACGAGCCTCGACCTCTCGCGCGACGGCATTGCCAGGATGATTCCTCGGAGCATCGCCTCCCTGAGTAAGGGTGAAAACGAATCGGATACGGGCAGATAATGGTTCTGCCATATTTGTTTTTACTAGTAGTGTGCCTGTGTGTTACAACGGATTTTAAATAAATAATACCGCAATTGCTAAATTGTGCCAATGTTGACTCTAGTTATGTTAAGATCGAATGATATACTATTGGAATTTGGATACATGCAATGCTGCTCCCAGCCTTTGTTTGTCAACCTACCTTTACCGTTCTTTGTTGTAGACCTATCAAAAGGAGAAAAATATCTCCACTTTTACTACTCAATCTTTTCTTTGCATTACATGCACCATAGATAGTTAACATCTAGAAATTTATCAATTTACATAAAGATCTTCAGTGATAATTTTGCTCAAATTTATGCAACGATCACTTAAAGTGCTATGTGAATTTTAATAGAGTGTTAAAAAGGCAAGATAAATTTAACAATGTAAAAGCATTTTGACATATCTAGATCAACTTCACATAAGAGATGAATAGATAGAAACAGTAATGAAACAAATAAGAAATGTCCATGCTATAGTCAGACTTCACATATCATTGACACACCAGCTAAATAACACAACGCGGATGCAAGAATGGCTAGCATATTGTGTTACTACCGTTAAGATGGGTGAAGCTTGTCGTTCATGAGCATGCTCAGAGACATAGAGTTTACATACAAGAGTAAAACGGGTTTATAACCCGTAAGGTCAATGCAGGTTACACAAAACACTTATCATATAGATCATGAACGTAAAAATAGGTGTGCTGATACACACATGCAGCAGATCTTGGCAATAAGTAATAGATAAGAAGCAAGTCCTATAAACTATTGTTACTTCGGGTATGAGGCATGCCAAAGGAGTTGTTCGTATTTGTGACCTGCGAGGTCCTCCATCTGCATGGACCAAAGGCAGATAGCTGTAAAACATATTAATATCAATTAGTATGGTATAAAACGCTAAATGCTATGGTGTTATGAAATAGTGATCTATTTTTTTTAATTCAAATGATGCATCAGCATCTGGGAAGCACCAAGCTAAACAAACAAATGGTCAACATGATCAGGTAACAAACTCGCGGTGATAGTGAGGGATGAAGGGGACATATTTATACATAGATGTTGATGATCATATTCGTTAGGAAGCATGGATGATTCAGTATCGGTAGAAGTGCATACATACATGATTTCACATGTCAGACACAACATTTTGGGCAATGGATCACCTATACTCTTATAGGATGCACATATCGATTCTCTCATGATGCACAAGTCCATTCTCTCAGAGTATTGAAGTTAGTCCGGACTATTTCAATTGCTTCTTCCGTCCTTTCTTTCTGAAGATACATATCTGCAGCTAGTTAACACCCAAGGTACAAAACTTTTTTTAAGGCAAAAGGCATCTTTTAACATGAACTACATTGTACTTAGTGCTTGGTCTTCAATGACTGAATTTTTTGCCTCAATTTCTTCAATAGTGGCTTGCCTCAAAGCTGCTTTGATATCATACTGATCACAAGTTAATTAAGATTAATTGGAAGGTCAATAAGTGGAAGAAATATTTAAATCTACAACAACATGCCTCTTGCCTAAGTGTTGAAGAGCCAAAGGCATACTAAAGAAACCACCACTCTAGCATGAAGTTTCATGATTGTGGAGGAGCTCAACACAGTTGGGTGCTTTTGAGAGACAACCACAACCTGTGAAATACAATATTCCCTAATGAACCCTTACCACATTATTCATTTGTAACTAAAATATGTAAATACTAGAGTGGTAGTGTCCTCTCTAGACTCATTTATAACCACCTTAGCTAGACCTGTATCACTGGGTTTCCATGACAAACAACAACAAGTAATTATTTTCATGCACTACATCAACTGATTCATGGCCTTGATCACTTGTGAGTTGCACTCAACAAACTCCCAAGAATTCCTACTAACCTCCAATTGAGGTATTATTACACCATGATCTAGTGCTACAATTGCTGAGCAATTACTATCTTAGAAGAATGGTCGTAAGTTCAGTTTGATACCTTATTGCTACCTCAATGTCAATATCAATGAAATCATGTGTGCAAAAATAAACAGAGGACGGGACTATCAATTGGCACTTATACAATACCTCCAAAGTGTTCCAGATCACATGAATATAAGAAGATGTAAGCCACTACATATAATCGATCCTTACAGGATTCCCTATGGTGGAATCTAAGAAAGCTAACTTCAAATTTTAACCACACAAAAAGTAGTAGAGATTAAGTATTAACTTACTCATAGGTATTGTCAACAACAAGCCATGCACCAGCATTTATGCACAGGCCTGAAATTCTCTGAAATGACAATGCAATATTAGGAAATAGTCAACTTCGACTCCAGTTGTGTGTGTGTGTGTGTGTGTGTGTGAGAGAGAGAGAGAGAGAGAGATGACCTGGAGCATAGGCTTGGGAATAAAAGCTCCAGAGGGGTTTCCCGGATTTACAACAGTAACAAGTTTAGGTATAGGGCTGTTTTCTTTCAGAGCCTTTTCCAACCAATCAGCATTTTTAGACATAATGTAAAATATGTTTCTGTAATGAACTTATTTTCAATTAACCTGTATATAATTTCTGAGACTCTGAGACCACATTTATAGGTTGCACAACAAAGCGAAGACCTATGTCTTCACTTAATCGAACAATCCAAAGGCATATTACTCTTATGAGCTAAGAGATAATCGTGTGGTAGGAACTTATCAACTACCAGTGAAGCAGAAGCTCTCAAAACCAGCACTAAGTATGGCAATTTGTTTATGTTACACACACTATAGATAATAGTCATCTTACCAACATCAGGATGAAGAGTCTTGGGATTGCTTGCACCAACTAATATGTCAGTGACGCTTGTCATCTAGAATGACATGTAGGCATTAAAGTAATATGGTGCAAACATGACAACTGAATCCCCAGCATCACAAAGGGTGAGAACTAGGTTTACAAAAACCTGTCAAAAAAAACTTTGATGTAAGAGCACTTTATTTGACCAACCTTGGAAAACAAGATTAGGTATAGCAGGCATACAGGAAAGTAAAAAAGTATCTCATAGAACTAAAGGAAGGAGACAACTTGGATAACATAACCTATAGTACGACAGCTAAACAACGTTTTACTTGATTTGCACCAGCGGTGACCATATATAACTGATGACTTGGTTAGCTTATTCTCTCTACATAGCTGCAAACAATTTAGGCAAATATCAGGAAAAGATATGCTAGCTGTTCATAATCCAACGAAGAAAATAAAGAGAAGCCAAGGACAATGCTAATAAGAATAAAATTTATAACACTAACGGTTCTAAAAAGTTTTAAAATCTTATCACATAGGCAACAAACAGTGAAATAAATTTAGAACATAACTCTACAGAAGGGAACACTTTGGATAATGGGTATTACAGAAGACACTCAAAAGATGAAAGATCTCATGATTTCGTTGCCAAACTATTAAACAACAGCATTGCACAGGAAGTACAAGTGATACTTTATAGCTCTCAACTCCATGATTTTCCCCACCAGATTTTCAGAGTCACCAAAATCAATATTTTCTCAATTGATGAATAAAGATAGTTATTGTAAACATAATGCATATTTAGAGGATTAGATACTTCCATGAACATAAGTCATCCTCCAATCAGCTACAATGAGATGACAAACATACTTTTTGGATTCTTTTCTTTTAAAAATTTATTTTCTAAATGTTGCATTGAGTACATACGATTCCTGATATTACTCTCAGCATTAAGATCAAATATGCCTAGTAAAAATATCTCACATGATAATGGATTAGCACTAAGTAGTAGGCACATGGCTGTCTTGGTCTCACAGCGTAATGGCTTTGTGGCAAGGCTTAATAGCATGGGCGCCATAATCTAATGTTAGGGACATATATAATCCCAAATGAAAAGAACGAGGTTGCCAGTAAACAACTCCCTGCATTCAAGATTTACAAAATTTAGGAAAAGGGACAAACAATCTTAATCTGAAAACTTCTGGGTTGAAAAGCTTAAACCCAAATATAAAGGCAAAATTACCTAGGTCACGTCTCCTCGAATTACACAGATCAAGCTAATTGGAGAAAAGGATGAGCATCTCTACCTCGATCTGTTCCAACAGGTCCCTGAACAGATCAATTCAAAATTTCAGTTTCACCGCAATAGAGTTACCAAGCAAATTGAGGAACTATGTGCTTAAGTAAGCTGAAATTCATGTTGCTTATTGACATATTGCTAGTAGTCTAACTCTATATAAGTGTATCAAAGAGCCACATGTGCATTTATGACAATCACTTATATCAATAGAAGGAACTAGCCGTTGTGGAAAACAGATCTTAGAGGTACGTCATATTAAGGAAATTACCAAGGACACGGATGTTGGTTTTAGAAGCTTCCTTGATAGAATTTATCATTGAACCCTGATCACCAATAAGGCTTGCTGCCTATTCACTTGGTGTAATGATGAACCCTAAGGTTTGATTGTTGGCCCGATCTTTCAATGAGAAACGATAAGTCCGGTAGGCGTCACTCAACTCTGACGATCCTGGCTACGAACACGCAAGACTCGAAACCACACAATCGCTGAACTGATTGACAAGTCATTATCAACCGTGCACGAATATCCGGTTGACCTGACCATGAAGGTCGATTCCTGCATACACCGAAGAAGCACGCAAGAACAAGATAAAGCAATCTAAAATTACAAATAAAGATTGAAATATTGAATTGGGATTTTGATAGCGTTATTATGGTTGGTCTAGTCGACACAAACCAATACACAAAGTTACAGCAATACTAACTTTTAACTCAACAAAATCCAAGAAAACTAGAGGGGTGCGTCCTCCTTAAATAGGGAACGAGGAGCCACAAAACTAAAGAACTAGCGGGTGGTACTAAAGGTCATGGGGTACTGTTCATTTGAACAGTAACCACGCCCCCAGGTGGGCCGCCGGCAGATGGGCCAAGTTCAGTACGATTACAAAGCCCAGGTTGGCCTAAACAAGTGATATGACGTCTTCTTTTGATGATTGCGATCAGTTCAGAAGGAATTTGGAGGTGAGGCTGGAATAAGCTTTCCATCAAGTACTCGTGGACCTCCAACGGACTCGGTATGTGAAAGTTACGCCTGTTTTAATTTGGTGCTGTCAGGCTGATTCTGGAGGATGAACTGGATTCTAAAACTTATCCAGCATGAACTTGGCACGTGGAGTAGCGGTTGTATCTGGCAGGTTGATGTCCTCATCATGTAAGAATCCGTGTCACAAACTCATAACCACACAATCAGATCCCATGTCTAAACTATCATCATTAATTGTGAATTGATACACTCTTAGTAGTGCATCAATGGCTGGAGGTATCGGCTCATCAGGTTGTTCCTTTGCAAATATGATTACCTTTCAATGAAAAAAAATATATGAAAAGAGTGTTTTTAGGAAAATTGTATTGTTTGTTGAACTAAAACATAAATCATGCCCTTCTTTTCATGAACGACAGCCCATCACAGCTAAAACATTTTGATAGACACTAAGAGAAACAAAGTTAATAATACATGGTGTAACAACACAACAAGCAAGATGCTTATATTGCAGTCACCATGAAAGCTAGACATTGAGATGTACAGTTTATAATAACATAATGGAACAACAAGCATAAAAAAGTTGAAGAACCACTGAATTTTTGGTAGCCAATTCCCTGGTAGAGTGCCACTTTATTAGAGGGTTGATAAACCATGCTGAAAAAATACATTATCTGCAACCAGGATATTGTAAATGCTCATACACCTCATGTGGAGTACTACTTGACAGTGTTAGCCAAGTTTTATGGAGGCACAAATTTAGTGAAAACATGACACATTTCAGTATATCTGATCTTTCTACCAGTTTTAGTTGCAACGAAAGACAAAGAAATGTAACTAACCACATGAATGACAGAAACCGATGCTGGTTTTTCAACAATATGGTAACATATTCTAGTAAAAGAAATACTAACAGATTCTAGACAAAAAACAGAAATATAGAAATGTGTTCTCCAATGAACAAGGATAAATCCTTGGGGTGATCATGAAAATATTAAAGCGATAATAAGATAACCAATCAACGAACAACTTATTTCGCTCTGCCGCATGACAAGATGACCACCTATTACTCGGACGCAGATTTTGTTTCTGACACGATCTTGACCCTCTCTCCTTTGTGACCAATTATTGTGCCAACTTTTGTTGCGGAATTAGCATCCTGAAGACAGTGGTTCCAGCCAACCAGGTACATGTTTTCACCAACAGAGCAAATGGTATCACCATAGTCTTCATCATCAGTAATTCCTTGTTCTAGAACACTCCCAATCATTTCATTCCCCTCTTTCCCATGAGATTTCCTGACCACTTTAGTAATCTCTCGCTTTTTGGAATTTGTCTACGTCTCAGCCATTCCCTCCAGCACTGAAGCATCAAAATAAATAGACAATGAGTCAAAACAAACTGAACAATAAATGAGTCAAGTCTTTCATCGCATTTGCACGGACTGATCAAGAGATTCAAAGCAACAACTCGATCAGGCACAAGATCGAAGAACACAACCATGTGTTTACACAAATGCACAATACAATAATGCTACGGATGTGCCTAGGAGACTGGATCTGCAGTCTGGATACCCTCTAAGAACCCACAGGAGGCACAGATATAAGATTAAGCCTGAATCAGCACAAGGCAAGCTGATCAACCCCTGTTACCGCTCTCAAGAAGCAGCGCACACCATCCAAAACCACAATCCTAGGGGCATGCAAGCACCATCGAGAGATGCATCAAAAGCTAAGCTTACTACATGGCCAAGGCGACACCTTTTAGCACCAAGAAAGCTCAAGAAATAATCCGAGACCTCACAAATCCACCAACCCCAAAAATGGAGCAGGTAATCCGGACCGAGATCTGAGACCGTGCCGTGCAAGCTCGACGGAGAGGAGAGTGGTCGACGGAGGAGGTTACCTTCGCATAGCCTAGTGGTCGGCGGAGGCATGGAGGTGGTGGCGAGGATCGCCGGTTGCTGCAGAGAAGACAGCGATGCCACCGAGGGCATCGCCGATGCCTGCCCTGGGTTTCGGAGAAGGGGATGGCACAGATGGGTTCCAGAGAAGGGGTGCCCGTGCTTGCCGACCTTCTGGATGACCTGATCCGGTGCGCGGTGCAGCGGCGGTGGCGAGGCTGGAAGCGACCAGATCCGGTGACGATGCGGTAGGGGTGGTGGTGCCACGGGCGAGGGGAGGAAGAGAGCGCTCATGGGGGACCAGGTGGCTTGGGTGGGAGAGGAGGGCGGTGTGGGTGGGGCAAGGGGTGAGGGCGGCGCGGAGGGGTGACGGTGGCTCGGTTGAGGCGGACGGGGAGCGGCCCGAAGGTTCGAGGCGGATGGAGGCGGGCGGTGCGAGTGGGGATGTGAGGGATAGAGAGGAAAGGGATAGAGGGTGGAGTGGCATGTCATGGGCACATGCAGTTGCTGGCAACGCAGTAGATCTGGGCCATCGGTTGATCGTCGATCGGACGGACGCGAACAATGGTGGGAGGATGGACAACGGTAAACTTCTTCTTTTAAGTAGTAGAGATATGTTTTTTCAGATCCAGATACGAATACGGATACGAATAATATCAAATACGAATACGAATTGAAATGAATACAATCGCGGATATTTTTCGAAACATGAAAACCCCTTAAATTATATGCCAGAAATCTCTACTACTTAAAAATACGAGTTGGTGGCGGTCCATCCTCCCACTCTCTTTGCCGCCCGTCCGATCAACAATCAATCGACGACTCAGATCATTTCGCACCGGATGACTGGTTTACTCCGCGCCAACAGTTGATCATCCCTCTCCCCACCCACTCATGGGCGACACCTACCCACTCACGAGCGTGCCCCCGCCCACTTCTTCTGCTTAACCACCACTGCTTTGCGCCTCGCTCCCTGTCTCTCTCCCCTCACTGCCTCTCCTCTCCCCTCGCCGTCTCTCCCCTCCTCCACCTCGCGGTGGGCTAGGGTTCCGGTGAGACTAATTAATGGCCTCAGTGGCGACGCGATGGCGGTAGGAGCTGGCAGCGGAGGGGCAGCGACACCTCAAGGAGACCATCGCAGCCGCGTTCCAGATCCTCTCCTCCATGAATGACAAGCTCTGCAACCCCACGCTCTGGTCCTCCTTCGCCGCCACCGTCGGCTCCCAGCACCACCACCACACTACTGCCCCGCCGCCCCACTCCGCTGACTTCGACACCTCGGACGCCGTCGGGGGAGGCGCAGGGGGCACGCCCAGCTTCGGTGGGTCGCTCGACGAGGCGAGGCACCGGTACAAGGTCATCATGGCGGCGCTGCGCTTGTCCATCTCCGTCGTGTCGTCCTGTGCTTAGGAGAGAACTTGGTGGACCAAGTTTATCCTAGCCTAATGCCTGTATTGTACTGTGGTGAACCCAATAAGGATGTACTTCTGATCTTATAGTGACATTGCAATGTGAGGGAGCCAAGAAATGGTTGTAAAATTTTGGTTCTTATGGGAGGATAGATCTTTAGGTGATGCTCTAAGAGCTCCATGGACATTGACATAGACGATAAATGTTTGTGTCAAACACTGTCTTTAGGTGTTCCGTTGTTAAGGAGCTAGGAAATGGTTGGTGACTTGGTGGTTCAACTATAACATATGAATTTTTTATGTGGGAAAGGAACTATTTGAGACAATTAAAAAGTTCCTTTTCTTTTCTTGTCTGATTGAAAAAATAGCACCTTTGGCAAACAAATTTTGCCGCATTTGAGTAATTCGATATGCTAATGATTTTTTTAATTAAATGATTCAAGAAGAAGGGCTGTATGGACTTCAAGATACATTTGATAGCAACCACATAAAGATACCTGCTGACGGCCATGGCAGGGTAATTAATCACAATTTCCTGGTTAAGCGTTGTAGGGTGTTTTTTTTTGTCTGTATGGTTCATGAAACTCACAACTTAACATGAAAATTTCAGAACTATAAATATTGCCTTTGTTTCACACTTGCATGAGATGCAACTAAATCAGGTTAATATATGTGAGGACTTGGACCAAACAGCTCCTTTCTGTTTTTGTCCCGTGTGGGCTCACATTGCCACATTTCTTTACAGGACTATGGATGGGTTAAGCAAGGGATAATCTTTCCCTTTGTGGACTATTAGATAGGTAAACTTTTGGCATGTGGAGGTGAACATGCTTTCCTTACTTGGGTTGTGTCTGAAGTTTCTCTCTCTTTTGCCAGGTTTCAAGGAAAGCCTTTGTATAAGCTCAAGCCAAGCAAATTCCGTTCAACAATTGAGGAGGCTTTCCTTGCTGAGCGTGGCTTTTTTGAGCTCCAACCAGATGGGGGCGCTCACTGGAGAAATCTTTAAATGACCAGTCTGCCGCTGATGGCATACAGGAAGGGACTGGTTCTAATAATGAGCAAGAGTGTCAATCTGAGGCCTAGGTAACTGGATGCGGTGAAATTGTAAATTTTGAGCTTGTAGTTGTTTCATTTATTACTTCTCAGCTAGGCTACAATATAATCTACTGTATGTATTGCAGGTTGTTGGTAAAATCATCAGCATGTTTAATCGCCTTCCATCCAAGATTTCAAAGAAAAAGAAGCAAGATGGAGGACAATTACTCTATAGGCATTGTGAAAAGGTATGCATCTGGCTTGTGACTTGTGAGATAAATGTTTTTGTGTGTTCCATTAAATCATTTCTTTTCCTTTGGTGCCTTACGTGTGTAAACATTGTTATGCCTGCAGCTTTTGCAGTCGAAGCAATACTGTGGCATATGCAAGAAAAATTGTCACCACACACATGGTGGAAATTGGGTAAGAGCCTGGAAGGATATGTGCTTTGGTGATGTTATATTCTATGTTCTCTTGATTGTTCTAGGCACGGACCTGCAATGCACATCTTGGTAGGTTTGTTGTGATGATTGTGAGATTTGGGTTCACGTAGAATGTGACTGGACATGCAACAACATGGAGGTTATTTGTTCATTTTGTTTTGGTGTTGATAGCTTGAAGTCCTATTTCTTGATATCTATATGTAATGCTTCTATTCTTATATGTAATGCTTCTATGAATAGGCTTTACTGACTGAGCATTCTTTTTGTAGGATTTAGAAAATACCGATTATTCTGTCCGAATTGCAAATCAAAACGCAAGAGAGTATCAACGACTGGACAAGTGAACACGTCCAAAAGTTCAAAGTGAGTTCTTTATTTTTTTCCTACAATCTATGGACGTTTGTTGGCTACTAGAATAAATAAGCATGCCAGTTTCTAACTGTGTCTCTGCATAGATGTGCTAGCACTTCAAAGGAAAAATTGCCTAAAACAGTACCTGTGTGCTGCTTTGGAATGGAGGCATTGTATTTACCTAAGAAGCACATGTAAGCATTTGGCATAGAATTTTGCATGTTGTAAGTTCAATTCTGCGCTGTAAGAACTTCATCACCCAAGTATTTCTCTTGTTACATATTGTTCATTTGTTCACTTGTGCAAACTTCAAAGTTGTCTATATTGCTATAAACAACACTTGACTGTTCCCAGCACCTCGCTGACACATAATTGCATTTTCACACTAAAAGGACTTATCCCGGAATCCTGTTGATATTTCAATGTGGTTTACTGCTGAGTGGTCCATCATTTAACGTAATTCATTTTTTGTGACTAAGTCTAGGCTTCGATAAGCCTTACTGCATTGTGATGTGTTGGCCTTTTACATCTTCCTGTGGGATGGATTGTTGTTGTACCATCTCTTGCTTCACTATCATGGTTGAGGATTTGAACCAACATAGACTTAAATGTCCATTGTCAAACAACTTTGTGCTGCATATATATGCACCTGCAATCCTTCGTGGTCTATACCTCTAACAGATACCACCCGTTACACTTGAATATGAAATGGTGACATTTGTACATCTTGTATTCTTTTGTAATCTGAATTAGGTTATTTACCTAGGATACAATGAACTTGTCAAAATTATGATGATACCTCATCCTTGGTACTTTAGATATCAACCAGATAAATTATGCGCATGTAGTGTAGGATGTCAGGGCTTTCCCTGGCTCCTCTCCATGTGTGTTGCAAAAGATTATTTACTGGTACAAATTTGGTTTTTGACTTACAACAAATATATCTATAATGTACTATCTTAAAAAAATTAAAAGCCGACTCCCTACAATTTGATTCTTTAATATATTTGCTTTTGTATATCTTTGCAGAGTATGGTGAAATCATTTGAAGTTTCAAAACTACCAGGTATGTAGTGCACTTTTGTCCACATGAAGAGAAACTTGTTCTGGAGGCCAGAATTGAGGCTAATGTATATTTGAACTTAATTTCAATGCGGTCGGCAAAGTTTGTTTCTAGGAAACAATGGGTTGTAGCTAGCGCAGACGATATGTTCATTCGCGTCTACAACTGCAATACTATGGACAAAATTAAAGTTTTTGAGGCTCATACGGATTACATCGGATGTGTTGCGTACCATCCAACTCTTCCATATGTCTTTGTCATCATCGATGACATGTTGATAAAGATGTGGGACTGGGATAAAGGGTGGATGTGCACCCAAATCTTTAAGGGGCATTCACACTGTGTGATGCAAGTTACGTTTAATCCAAAGGATACTAACACTTGTGCAAGTGCATCTCTCGACCGCACGACAAAGGTCTGTTTCACAATCTCTCATATGCAGCAACATGTTAGTATGAGTAATGACGTTATCTGGTTCATTGGTGCTTCTTAATCTAAAATGGCAGATATGGAGTTTGGGTTCCCCAGATCCGAATTTTACTCTCGATGGACATTAAAAGGGTGTGAACTATGTTGACTACTTCACTTTGGTGGTGACAGCCCTATTTGATTATCGGTTACGATGATTCCACAAAGAAAGGTTTATTTTTGCACCCATTGTAGTGTTTTGAATGTTCAGGTGTTCAGTGCAGTCCTAAGATTGTGCTGTCATGATAAACCAGGTATGGGATTGTTTTATTGGTGCCATCCATTATCGAATGGACACTAGCTATTTAAATAATATTTACCAATGACTAGAAGTATCATATCATTGCATGTTTCTTCTTTGATTGGCGATTATGTGTATTTGTGTTGTGCTTCATAAATCAATGTGAAATTGTCTTTGCAAGTTATTTTATGTTTGCTTTTAAGATACCTTCTCAAAATTATTGATTGATTTGATTACCATGTCCTTTTCACACTTCATCAAAACCTAGCATTGTCAACTGAGGCTATCACTACTGTTCCATGCCTTCTATCCTTTTCACTTTTTCTTTCTTGCAATATGTCGGTGCTTGTAGTCATTAGGTTGTTCACATTCTTCACTTATTTGGATAACTATTATTTCTGTTGTTTTTCATTTTAGGCCCTAATTTGTGCTATTCCACTTTTGTTCTAATCTTGAAACTAATATACCATTTGCTTATCATCTAGGATGGTGATTGGTTATGACGAGGGAACTACAATGACAAAAATGGGCCGCGAAGTACCAGGGGGGAAATCATTTGGGCAAAACATAATGAGATACAAACTATAAATATCAAGTGTGTTGGTGCAGGCTTTGAGGTCAGTTTGCCTATTTTGTAAACCAAATGAATTAATCGAATTGAGAAGCTGGACTGATGGCTTGTTTTTCTTTCTACATCAGGTTATAGATGGGGAAAGATTTCCCCTGAGAAAGGTGGAATGTATTATGAATTCATACAAAATACCAGATCGGTAAAATTGACTATCCTACATTTCCATGTGGGTTCATTCTGCCTTCCTTACCCCTCTCATGATAATACGCTATCGGATAATTACCAGATGTAGTTGTTTAGATACTTCTTGATAGGTGGTATCAGGTTTATGGGTGTTCCCTCATAAGATTTTGTTTCTACATTTCATTAGTCGAACCAGACTTATTAAGGTAATTTATCAGTCAACTTTCATCTATCTTCATAGTTTTTCCTGTATCATTTCCTTGAATATTAAAATGAAAGAATTAATGATATGTTATTTCATTTGTTATGTTTCAATATCGCGTTGAAGCAAAGTATCTCTTAAGCTCATTGTATCGTTGCTCATTTCAAGGACACAATTCATGAATGCAATATTTTGTTATGCATGGTTTGGACTACATTCGGTGATAGAATGTGTGCTGAATTTTCATCAGAATGTAAATGACTCCAAATCAATCTTATTTATTTATGTTTTTCCCCTTCATTTGTGTTATCAAAATGGCTTCAAAATAATTCATTTGACTTGCTTCTATAGTTTGTGTTTCCATTGCAGCGCACGGGTATCCTACTATTATATTGAAAATTTTCATGGAGACCTCTAGATTTGCCCATTTAGAAACAGTAACATGATCATCAACTCAAATATATCTATCTCATATATCTCTACTACTTAAAAATTGCAATTGGTGGTCGTCCGTCCTCCTTCGTGCGACGTGAACCGTTAGATCTATCCTCCTTCACGTGAGCTGTCGAATCTAATGCAAACGTTCTTTCTCTGTGCGCACGGTTTGCCGAGCAACTTCCGATCTCCCACCACTCCCAATCTCCCATCTCCTCCATTGAAACCGTCACCCCACTTTATACCTCGTTGTCTTTGTCCTCCGCTTACTCGTCCTCGTCGTCCTCGGCCTCGGTGGCGCCTGCCAAGCACGCCGTGTCGTCGTCATCCGTATGCTTCAGACACGATTAGTATGCATTGCATACTAAAATTTCAGTAAAGTATGGGTGTCCGTTGCAACGCACGGGCATATGACTAGTTAACGAAAACATATAACTAGTTTATTTGATGCAAACATTCATGAATTATTCAAATTTCAGTAACCACACATAATATTGGCACTAGCAAGCTGCATTAACTTGTTCATCATAAATATAACACTTAGTTTACCATATTTAGCTCATAAGTCATAACTCACAAAGTCACAAATCATTACGCATTCATACTTAGTTCATCATATACATAAAACTTAGTTCAGACTAACATTGATCAGACTGGATGGTTAATCTATACACAAATGACTGTGACATCCCAAAGTATGTTACCAAAAATAAAATTAATAAAATTATTATTTTATTGGATTTTCTGAGAGTTAAAAGAGTTTTCTTGGTTAAAAAGAAAAAAGAAAAAAAATAAAGCCAATTACTTAATTTCCTAGTTTTTAATGTCAAAAACAAAATTTATTGAGTTTTCTGGGATTTTATTGGATTTAAAGTGAAAAAGGAAATTTAAATTAATTTCTTGAATTTTCTGGATTTTAAAAAGGTTTTTCCTATTTTTTAGAAATTTAAAATAATTTATGTGCAAAAATAAAACCAACTTTAAGATGGATTTAATTTTATTAAGTTCAAAATAATTTAAGGAATTTTGTGATTTTTTCTAGAATTGTTTTAACTCTATTTGCTATTTTCTAAAAGGCTATTTGATTTGTTGCATTTTCTGAAATTCGAAAATCAATTAAAATCTCATTTTCTCTTTTGGGCCGAAATCCGGATATCCAGACTTTGTTTTATCTGGATAATCCGTATCCGCCGGATAGCGTGCCTACCGTATTCGTTTTCGTTTCCGACAAAAAAATCCGAATTTGTTTCCGATCCGAAAATTATCCGAGAAAAATTCGACCCAAGATAATCCGAATCCGTTTCCATCCAGATTGGTCGGAAACTATCCGATCTGTTTTCACCCCTATCCCTGAGAGCACTCCTGTCACTGAACCTGCAAGGAAATCAGATAAGAAGCTCCATCCCACCCACTTTAACCAACTTGACAAAGCTGTGCATGTTGTTGCTCAATGACAACGAACTATCTGGTGGTATACCGAAGGAGATAGGCCAAGTGCAGAGCCTTCTGAGCCTGAACTTATCGAACAATCTATTGGCATGCCCTATCCCTAGTGAAATAGGGTTCGTGAAGCACTTGGTTACATTAGATTTGTCCTGCAATAACCTTACTGGTCCTGTCTCCTTCAGTCCTGCCAATTTGTCCGTGCAAAACAATTTAGGCACTCACAATCATCAGACTAGTGAGACTACCAAGGCCTTCTGCTGCAAGGTTAATGTTACTTTGGAAAGCCTCAAGGTGTTAGCACTATCCCACAATTACTTCACAGGCTATGTTTTTCAACAAGTCGTTTGTTTACTGAAACTTGAACACCTAGATCTCAGCCAAAACGAGTTCTTAGGTTCCATTCCAAGCAGTATAAGTGGCTTGAACAAACTCACATCCATGAACCTCTCCGATAATCAGTTTTCTGGATCAATTCCATTTGAGATTGGAAAATTGGTCAAGTTAAAAGAGCTTGACCTAAGTGGGAACCATTTTACCAGCTCTCTTCCAAAGAGTGTAGGGAACTTAACCCAGATAATTACCCTATATCTTTCAAAGAATCAATTCTCTGGACCGATTCCTCAAGAAATAAAAAATTTGGTGAACATAGAAGACATGCAACTGGCCAATAACTGCTTCACAGGCGTCATTCCGAATAGCTTGGGGAACTTAACAAAACTCACCACCTTAATTCTTTACCGTAATCAACTTTCTGGACACCTTCCACAAGAATTACAAAATTTAAAGAATTTACGAAAGTTGGAACTTAGTCATAACAAGCTTTCAGGATCCATTCTGAGCAATGTGAAGAATTTAACCAAACTCACTAAACTGTATCTTTTCAATAACCAACTTTCCGGATGCATTCCTCAACAAATTGGGAACTTAGTGAACTTGCAGTATTTGGAACTCGATAATAACAGACTAACAGGTTCCATTCCAAGCAGCTTAGGGAATTTGACCAAACTCATCAAATTGAATCTTTACAATAATCAACTTTCCCGATGCATTCCTCAACAAATTGGGAACTTAGTGAACTTGCAGTATTTAGAACTTGGTAATAACAGACTAACAGGTTCCATTCCAAGCAGCTTAGGGAATTTGACCAAACTCATCAAATTGAATCTTTACAATAATCAACTTTCCGAAGGCATTCCTCAACAGATTGGGAACTTATTTAACTTAAAATACTTGGAACTGGATGGTAATGGACTAACACATTCCATTCCAATTAACCTGGGGAATTTGACTAGACTCACAACATTGTATCTTAACAGTAATCAACTTTCTGGATGTATTCCTCAAGAAATTGGGAATTTGGTGAATTTAGAATACTTGGAATTCAACGATAATGAACTAACAGATTCCATCCCAGGCAGCATTAAATCCTTGGAAAGGCTAAATGACCTGTTTTTAGCAAATAATCAACTTCACGGATCAATTCCTGTAGGAATTAGAAATCTCATCAATCTTGATTTAGCCAACAACAATCTCTCCGGTACCTTACCACCAGATGTTTGTGCTGGAGGACGGCTACAGAATCTCACCGCTGAAAACAACAATTTGTATGGACCGTTGCCAACAAGCTTGCTAAATTGCACAAGCTTAGTCAGAGTTCGTCTTGAACAAAATCAATTAAAAGGAGATATCTCTAAGTTCGGTGTTTACCCGAACCTTGCCTATATTGACATGAGCTCATATAAACTATTTGGTCAATTATCTCATTGCTGGGGCAAGTGCTACAATCTTACCATGCTACGCATCTCAAACAACAATATTGCTGGAGCAATACCGCCAAGCATAGGGCAATTGTCTCAGTTGAGGATACTTGATGTTTCATCAAATAAACTTGATGGACAGGTTCCGAGAGAAGTTGGCAATCTGCGAGCATTGTTCAATTTGAACCTTGCTAACAACTTGCTCCAAGGAAGCATACCTGAAGACATCAGATCACTATACAACTTGGAGTATTTGGATTTATCATCGAACAACTTAAGTGGGTCAATACAAGGATCAATTGAGTATTGTTTCAAGATTCGCTTTCTAAAGTTGAGCCATAATCACTTCAATAGCAGCATTCCTACTGAACTAGGGATGTTAAAAAATATGCAACAACTGTTGGATTTAAGTGACAATTCATTTGTTGGTACCATACCAAGTCAGCTGAGTGGTTTGAACATGCTAGAATCTCTTAATATTTCACACAATGCTTTGAATGGCTCCATTCCACCATCATTTCAGAGTATGACCAGCCTGTCATCCATAGATGTATCATATAATGAATTGGAAGGACCAATTCCACAAAACAGGTTCTTCAAAGAAGCTCCTACTGAGTGGTTTGTGTTATGAATAGCGCTTGTATTCAATATGAGGCCAATGGGTCAATATATATACACAAAGTACAGGTGGTGAATATGCAAATAACCCCTCATAACAATGGGGAATAACACACTATATATATATATATATATATATATATATATATATATATATATATATATATATATATATATCTCTAACACCCCTCAAACTCATGGTGGATCAACAATCTTGAGTTTGGAGAGGTAAGCCGTGTTGTGCTCAAGTCGGGCCTTCGTGAAGAAATCTGCTATCTGAAACTCGGAAGGCACATACTGAAGAGCAATCACCTGATCATGCACACAAGACCTCATGAAGGAAGCATCAACACCAATATGCTTAGTGAGCTCATGCTTCACAGGGTCACGGGCAATACTAATAGCACCTGTACTGTCTGACAAGAGAGGAGTTGGTGTAGTGACAGAAACACTAAAATCCTCAAGTAACCATCGTAGCTAAGTAATCTCTGCTGTCAAAAGAGCCATAGCTCGCAACTCAGCCTCTGCACTCGAACAGGACACTGCGATCATTTCTTTGTCTTCCAGGCAATGAGAGAACCACCAAGAAAAACACAAGATGGCAGAGATAGACCCGCGATCGGAGGATTCTTGGCCCAAGTAGCATACTGAATAAGTTTGAAGTCAGAACGAGTGGAGTGTGGAAAGAAGAGACGGCGAGAGATAGTCCCACGAAGGTATCGCAGAACTCGAAGAAGGTGGCTGTAGTGGACCTGAGTGGGAGCAGAGACGAACTGACTCAGAATGTGGACTGGATAAGTGATATCCGGACGAGTAATAGCAAGGTAGACAAGACTCCCAACAAGATGACGATAGCGAGTCGGATCAGAAAGTGGCTCGCCATCAGAGGGTCGGAGGTGAACATTGAGCTCCATGGGAGTTTCAACGATCTGTTGATCGATGAGAGAGCGCGATCAAGAAGATCTGAATATACTTCTCTTGGGACATAAAGAAACCATCCGAGTGGAAGTAACCTCAATCCCAAGGAAGTAACGAAGAGGACGAAGATCCGACATAAGGAATCGCTCACTAAGACGAGCCTTGACAAAGTCAATGTACTCGAGAATCATCTCCGGTAATGATCATATCATCAACATCTGAAGAAGAAGAGTCCGACCACGAGGCGAAGTGTGGACAAAAGCGCAGGATCATGATCACTAGGTGAAAAACCAAAGAAGAAGTGACCACAGAGGAGAAGCGCTCAAACCAAGCACGAGGGGCTTGCTTAAGGCCATAGAGAGAGCGACGAAGGCGACAGACCATGCCCTCAGGAACAGAATACCCAGGTGGCGGATGCATGTAGACCTCCTCACGCAACTCGCCATTAAGAAAGGCATTCTTGACATCAAGCTGAGAAACAGACCAGTGGCGAATAGACGCCACCGAAAGAAGAGTGCGGACAGTGGTCATGTGGGCAACAGGAGCAAAAGTCTCGTCGTAGTCACGACCATGCACTTGCTGGAATCCACGAGCAACAAGACGCGCCTTATAGCGCTCAAGGGAGCCATCAGAGCGAGTCTTAATCTTATAGACCCACTTACACGTGATGGGACGAGAGTGAGATGGAAAAGGAACAAGATCCCAAGTACCAGTACACTCGAGGGCAGCAATCTCCTCGGCCATGGCATGCTGCCACTCAGGGTGAGTAACAGCATCCCAGTAGGAGACAGGCTCATGAGTAGCAGCACCAGCAAAAGCAAAATGGGCAGGGGACCGAATCGACTGGTGATCGCGGAGAGCGTAGCGAAGAGAAGATGACCCATCAGGGGAAGATGGAGCATCAGGAGAAGATGGAACATCAGGAGAAGATGGCCCATTTGGAAGATCCTCAATACGAGGTCGACGAGTGTAGAAGAGAGGGGGAGGAGCCGCAGAAGACGAAGCAGGCGGCGACAAAGGCAGAGAGGCCATAGGAGGAATACGTGGAGACTCAGTGGGACGGGTGGACGAGGGCAAGAAAGATATAGGTGTATCTGGAAAGGTCAAAAAAGACAGAGACTCCACAGAGGAAGCCGAAGGAGAGGCAGGACGTGGGTAGAAGGGACGAGACTCGTCGAAAGTCACATCCCGAGAAATCCGCATCCGTCGACCAACAGGATCCCAGCACCGATAGCCCTTGTGCTCGGCACTGTATCCCAGAAAGACACACTCAACAGACTGAGCGGTCAGTTTGGTGCGTTCTCGAGGGGCGAGGAGAACGTAGCAAACGCAGCCAAACAGACGAAGGGCAGAGTAGTCAGGAAGGAGACCACAGAGACGCCAATGAGATTGCACTCAAGAGCGAAGAATTTGGATGTTGACGAGATAGGTGGCAGTGGAAACAGCCTCTACCCAAAAGTGAGGTGGAATAGAGGCGACAATCATCAGTGCACGAGCCGACTCAAGGAGGTGACGATGCTTGCGCTCAGCAACACCATTCTGAGCATGAGCACCAGGACAAGAGAGGCGGCGAGAGTGCTCGCTTTCGACAAGGAAGCTACGCAGGTAACGAGAGAGATACTCGCCAGCAGAGTCAGCACAAAAGACACGAATAGGAGTGGAGAACTGTGTGCGAACCATAGTGGCAAACTGTTTGTAGATAGACAATGCCTCACTACGAGAAGACATGAAATATATCCAAGTGTGGCGAGAGAAATCATCTATAAATATGATATAATATCGATGACCGCCTTTCGAAACGAAGGGAGCCGGACCCCAAACATCCGAATGAACAAGATCAAATGGACGCTGAGACACTGACTCACTATGAGGATAAGGAAGCTGAATATGTTTGCCTAACTTACAGCCCTGACAATCTAAAGACACATCTCTGAGGCAGACCCGAGAAGGCCACGACGAACTAAAGCGACAGACGAGATCCACACAGATGGCCAAGACGGTGATGCCCTTCGCTGGAAAGAGCCGTGAGCGGAGTGGCGAGCGGAGAGACTAGCAGCGATGGTGGCAGTGGAAGGAAGGTGAAGCCAGTCAAGCTCCCAGAGACGCTGTGAGTCAAGGCGCCGAGGGCCAGAACCAACCAGAGCTCCCGTGTGGTGGTCCTGAACACAACAAGAGTCAGAGTCGAGAATGACTCGACAACCAAGATCAGTAATCTTCCCAGCAGAAAGAAGCTGCATGGTAAGGTGAGGAACATGAGCAACAGAGGGAACATGAAAAGAGGAGTTGCTAAGAAGTCCTCGACCAGAGACAGAAAGAGAGGTATCATTAGCAGTAAGAACACTGACAGGAGAATCAAGAGGTGTAATGAAGGATAGAGTGGAAGAATCAGGAGTCATGTGAAAAGATGCTCCAGAAACAAGAATCCACGGGGAGGTGCCTCCTTTGTGGAGGTGGTGGTTTCAGAGTGCAGAAGAGTCGATGAGAGTAACCGGAGAACTGCCGAGAGAGAACTGAAGCGGCAAGTGGCGTCAAGTCGGCTATCTCTGCTCAATGAGAGAAATCGGCTGAAGGAGTCGATCGCACGTCGATGTAGAAAGCCGCAGAACTCGCCGAGGGAGAACCCGGCGGCAAGCAAGCGTCGAAGTCGGCTATCTCTCGCTCGATGAGAGAAAGCTGGCTGAAGAAGTCGATCGAGCGTCGATGTAGAAGCACCGGTGCGGTGCTAGTAGAAGAACGGCGTGAAAGATGCCGCTTCTTTATAGCAGGACTCAATGTGGCCAACCTTGTTGCAGTAGGAGCAGTGAGGACGGCAACCGCCAGATGGAGGGCGGCCACCACCACCTGTGGTAGTATTGGAGGAGACAGTGTCTTGTCGCGTGGAGTCGGTGTAGCGGTAGGCGAGTGGCGAAAGCACGGAGGAGTGGCATCGCACCGGCACCACTCAGACGAGCGGAAGCCATCGGTGGCGGCTACCGACTGCGCGGCGACAAAACAAGGCAGTCTAACATCAACATATTTGGGCAGCCTTGGCCGGTTAGATTAGCGTTTTTTTCTTTCTTTCTTTCTCTCTCTTTTTTCTTTCTCTCTCTCTCTCTCTTTTTTTTTTTTAACCAATTAAAACGGCAAAGGGCCTTGCCCACTACCTAACACACGCACTTTCGACGCCAAGACGGGAACTAGGGTTCCCCCAATGACGGCGGCTGCGGCGTAGCGTGTGCAGCGGCCTTCGCTCCTGGCTCTGCGTCGGCGTGCTGGTGACGTTTGACGACGCGGTGAGCGGCCCCGGCGAGTGGCGTCGGATGGAGCAACTAAAGCGGCAGCGGCCGAGCGAAGACAGCCAGCGTCGGCAAGCCGTCAGGCGGCGGCACGGCCGACGAGGGTCCAGATGACGCAATGAGGTGGCGGTGTCTCGAGACCGAGGCGGTGAGATCCGATCGGGAGGACGCAATGAGGTGGCGGCGTCTCGAGACCGGAGGCGGCGAGATCCGATCGGGAGATGCGATCTTTGTCGATCCGAAGCGGCGGCGGCGATAAGCGGTTAAACAAACCCTAGGTTCGCTCTGATACCATATTATGAATAGCGCTTGTATTCAATATGAGGCCAATGGGTCAATATATATACACAAAGTACAGGTGGTGAATATGCAAATAACCCCTCATAACAATGGGGAATAACACACTATACATATATCTCTAACAGTTTGCACATAATAAACAGTTGTGTGGTACAGTACAAGGTTTGCCTCCTTGTGGTCTTACTCAAAGTGGTTCACAAAGAAAACAATTCAAAACTATTTTACTAGCCACATTACCTGTTACTGTATGTTTTATTCTTATCGTTGCACTAGTATCATGCCAATTGAGAAGAAAGAAATGCAAGCCACATAATGCAAATGAAGTGCAACAGACAAAAGTATTCACTATTTGGAACTTTAATGGAGGAGATGTGTACAAGCAGATTGTTGAAGCAACACAGAATTTTAGTGACGAACATTGCATTGGGGTTGGAGGGCATGGATCTGTCTATAAAGCTGTACTACAAACAGGTGAAATTTTTGCAGTGAAGAAGATTCGTATGACAGAAGATGAGACTTCAATAAAAGAGGATCTTTTCAATTGTGAATTAAAGGCTCACATGGAAATTCGACATCGAAACATTGTGAAGCTTTTTGGATATTGTTCTGCTGTTCAAGATAAGTTTCTCATCTATCAATATATGGAGAGAGGAAGCTTAGCAACCACTCTCAATACCAACGAAAGAGCAATTGAGTTGGATTGGAAGAAGAGGATAAATATTGTTATGGATGTTTCTCATGCTTTGTCTTACATGCATCATGATTGTCCAACACGAATTGTCCACTGGGATATAACGAGCAGCAACATTCTGATTGATCTGGAATTCAGAGCTTTCATCTCTGATTTTGGTATAGCTAAAATGCTAAATGTGGATGCATCAAACTGCACAAGTCTAGCTGGGACAAAAGGATATCTTGCCCCAGGTAAAATCACATGTACATTCAACTTGTTACTGCTGTTAGTATTACCTAATCTATTGCTAACCTATTCTAATGGTTAAGCTGAAGCATTACACTATATCCCAAAATGTTTAAGAAAACTGGACTACACAAAAATGTTAAAAATTCAAGTTGATTGGTGATGTTCTTTTGCTCTTGATACCCAAATCTGACCAGAACATGCTCCGATGGAAATACATGCCTGGTATTTGTTTTGGGAAATTTATTGCTCTCTTAAGAAATAAGACCTAATGGTCTGATTGCATCTGCAAGTATGCCTTAAAGTTTCATGTTTATTTAATTATGCTGATTAAAACAAATATACTGCACTTCCATGTTGCCCACTAAGTCTTATCTTCATGCAAATGTTGATAAGCATACATATTTAGATGTGGGTTCTTGAACTGAACTCTTGAACCTTGACATCACAGAGCTTGCATACACAACAAGAGTGACAGAGAAATGTGATGTCTATAGCTTTGGAGTGCTGATTCTTGAGGTATTTATGGGATCTCATCCAGGCGATTTTCTTTCATCCTCACCCATGATGAAGACAAGTATACTAATCAAGGATATGTTGGACGCTCGGCTCCCACTTCCGGAAGCTGGAATTGAAAGTGAAATATCTAAAATAATCATGGTTGCTCTTAAATGCTTAGAAACGAATCCATTGTGTCGTCCAACAATGTTATCAGAGTTTTCTAAGGTTAAAGGACTCACCAATCTTGATTCTGCATGGCGAAATAATTATTCCTGCCCAGTGCCCCTGAACGTACCCAGAACATAACTGTTTCTTCAGTTGCACTTTCAGATTGAAGACTGTATTTTATCATTGTCAGAAAGGTTCTCTTCACTTTACCTTGTACTATATATATACAAATTGTATAAGGCACTGTTATGCTTCAATTGATCATAAGGCATTGCAATTTAAGACTCTGAGGCAATGCTGTATTAATTAATCTGGTCATACTTTTAGCCCTTAAAGATGGAGAAAACAATTACCGACTTGGTATTTAATTTTAGATGTTTCTCCACGCACGTCTGAAGTGACTTATTGGTACTTCTGGCACCAGAGATGCTATTGCTTATTGGCACCAAAAAGACATTCATAGAGGTAAATTAATGACAAACCATTTCATCCGCGATTTTAGTGAACATTGGTGCATAACAAGTTTGGCTCACTTTTTTCTACGAAACTTCTGGTGACACAATTAATGTGATGTGACCAAACAGAAGTTACAGAACGATACAAATCTTTAAAACACTAAGCAGACAAGGTGTAAAGAAGCAGGAGAATTATATTAGCATACAACAATTCCAGGAGCAGCTGTCAAAAGAAAGATTATACACCAAACAGTTTCTCCTGGAAATTTGTAGTTGCAAAGGGATACCTCATTGTTGAAAGTTACGAAATCTAATTATACACCAAATAGTTTCTCCTGAAAATTTGTAGTTGCAAAGGGATACTTCATTGCCGAAAGCAAGTTGCGAAATCCAGCACAGCTTCTCCCACCAGCTCTTCCAATACTCTTCCCTCAATCTGTTCTGTGATATCAACCACTTGTGACCTCATCATTTTCATCCAGCCTCTTCCTTCAACCTCCTGCTTTACAATTCTATCCATCATGATACCAGCATTGTCTCTCTTGCTCACTACAAACATCCGTGCCCCATAAATCCAATCTTTCAGAATACTCCAGACTTCTACATCCAAAGCACGAGACGAGGAATCCCTCCATGTTCTAGAGAGTGTTTTGCTCCATGGGAATGTGCTTAGTAAGGCTTTCTCACCGATCTCAATTAGAGCAACATTGACACAATCAAAAAGAAGCCTTTGGTATGATCTTCGCTCCCGCAACTCCAAGACTTTGTTGCACAGCACTGGATCAAGAGGGCAATCAGGTAGGTGCCACCCACTAAAAACCATACTCGATTGTGCATTGTCTAATCCAGCAGATGACATTATGTTTTGCACAAGGACGTGGCATTCTGATTCATCGTCATCTAGATCAGAGAAAAGAGAAGGCGGCTTTGGGGTTCCAAGTATTGGTGATTCTGGGGTAGTATCCCATGATAAGGAACATGCGACATCCTCAATTGCTGAAGATCTTGAAACAGCTTCTGAAGACAGGTTAGCAGATGTAATCAGCATATAAACCAAACTGAACCATGGGGAACTCTGATCTGGAAACAAGACTTACTCGCATTCTTGGAAGCAGTGCTTCCAGATGATTCAGGTTCATTACAACTGCTATCTTCTGAAGGTGCATCAAGAACTGAGGTAGGGCTGGGTTGATCGTGGGCACAATTTAGGCCTTCATTTAATCCTAGTTTATCCAGGTTTCCGCTTGGACTGTCCAATGATATAGGTACATCAATTGAAGCAGTTCCCTGTCATGCAATTTCTCATCAGTTGTTCCGAGGGCCAATAAAACTGGAGTTCAATATATAATTCTTCTTCTTTCAAAAAAAATATATCTAATTCTTATGCAGGAAGAATGATGTCATCGGAAGCAAGACACTCAACAGAGAAGAGCCATGCACTCGCAAAAGACATTACATCACTGACTTGCTGGAACAAAAGAATATAAACGGTTGGGTTTGCATGGCAGTTGAGATAAAATGCCTACCTCTGAAGCGCTGGTTGATAGCTGCATAGCAGAAACATCACTTTTGTCCTCACAATGTGCTGCTATTTCATTAGCATCCAGATTATGACCGGCGTCTGTTTGACTATCACCAACACAAGCTTCAACCCTCTCATCAAAGCAATCAGATGAATGTTGCAGCCTTGTTGACTTTTTACTTCGAGAAAAGAAAAAATCTGAAATTCTTCCCTTGAAAGCTGACTGCCCTTTATTTGACATTACAACCACTTTTGCCGGTTTGCAGACCTCACAATTTGAAGCTTGCACATGTGCCACCTTGTCATCACACGTGGATGAAGTTACTGGAACAGACTTTGATCTTGGAAACTTCCTAGGAGATCTGTCCACATCTTCATCATCCTTTCTGCAAGTAGGTACATATGTAGTTTGTCTAGTCGGTTCATTTTCCATGCCACATGACTGGTTGCTAGAAACTGAAAGTACTCCAGTAATGAAATCTTCTTTCTTCACTTCTCGAAGGGAGAGCATCTCACCTAAGGTACATGTGCTCCTTGGATATTGCACTTTCTCTTGACTGACCACATCACAAGTTACCATTGCCAATCGCTCTGAAAGCCGTTTCTTGGCTTCCCTAATAACCGATGACTCGGGAAAGTGGGAGATCTTGCTAAAAGATGAGCCTGAATAGGGACTTTCGTATCTTTTAGTGTAATCCCATGAACGCTTCGACACAGGACTGCCTCCTTCCGAGTCACTGAAGCTACCACCATCTTCTCCGATATAGTCAATTTCGGAATCACTGTTGTGGTCAATTTCTGAATCACTGAATGAGCTTTCATCTCCCCCATATCCATTTGAGTATGCAGAAGATAATAAAGACTCATCTCGTCGATGGCAGCCATCTTGCCAATGCTGAATGATACCATGCACTACTCCTGTAGATCCTAGGGTTGCCCCATTAGCATCTAATGCTCCGTTGAAGTCATTCCGGTCAAGTAGCCGAAATGGAGTTGCCCTGGGGGTCAGCTTTGCCTTTGCTATACTAGGCTTCCCTGGGGTAGGCCTCAAGAGTACTATTCTACTCGGCTTGGCGGGGATTTCTTCCTTTGAACCAGACCTCTGATGAAACATTCTCATCTCCAATCCATTTTGCTCATTAACTCGTTCTGTTCTGGATTTTCTTACGCCATTACTATCAACAGATCTAATTGGTTTCAATACTGTAATGCGTTTTGTCTGAGGTGGTGCTGGGGTTATGTGAAATGCGCTCAGCTGTCTCGAAAAAATGGAGTTTGGTTCTTCAAGAAATTTCATAAATAAATCTTTATTTGAACTTAGAACCTCGAAAGCTTCTTGTAACTCCTTTGAATGAAAGAGATTTTCTTCCGTGGCAAAGCGTTTTGCTTCCATGAACTTCTCTCGCACAATATCCATTCTGTCACTCTTGTTCTCAGAAGACCTTCTTTTCTGCAAAGTTTGATCATGAAAAAAGCTCATTCTTGATTTTTCTTCACATACTTCATATACATCATTATATTCGACTCTTTCATCACAGGATGGGTGGGTATCTTGTGCCACTGACTTTATGGAATGGTGCTGCTCTTGCTGGTGTAAGGCCTTGTTTGTTTCTTTTAAGTGGTTAAATGATTGACTTTTCCTAAAGTCTCTTTCAGCATGGTGTAAAACTGGTTCTGTAGCAGGTAGATCCTCCTCAAGGCCCATTAATCTGGCAACGACACTTGGTGGCTTCCTCTTTGATTCCAGTTCTTTACTCATCTCTTTTGCTAATAGCATTTTTAGTGAAGTTGCATTTGATTTTCTGCTTGAAGAACTGTCACCAGCTGCCTGCAATCAAGACAGGAAAAATCATCAGTTGGATCAGGTTCATCTATTTGCAGAAGCATATTGTACTAAATTTCTGCTTCTTTCTGTTTGCAAATGACTGATAGCTAATGCTTACATTTATTGGAGTATTTTTTTATTTCTACAGTGTGTTTTAAAGCATTTCATTACATCCCTACTGCTCTTCATATAAAAAGAAAATGTCCATACAGGAGTGTGAGGATGCTAAATTCATATAAAAAAATATGCTATATGGTACTCACAAGTTTTTCCTCCAGATGAACTTCATCAGAATCAGTAGTTTTCTTCAATTCTGTCTTGATTCTTTGAACTGGAAAACCTAAAGAAGTGATGTTAAATAAAGTATTTGGTTACAAACAACACAAAATTAACAGTTATACATAGAAAAATTGACCCGGAAAAACAAGAGCAATTTTGAATATTTTCAAAACCAAGCAAGAAATAAAAAAGGGTCAGCGGGACATATCATTATATGAAAGCAAAACAAGATATTATACTACAATTCAAAGAAACACTATGCATAGACTACGATGCTCTCTGGGACCAGATAAAGCAGAATGATACACTATTTTAACAGCAATCCTGCAAGGCTTTAATCCCAATAGCTCCAACTACTATTTCCACACAAGTAGCATTTCCCCCACCAAATAACACAAAAGTAACAATTAATATAGCACCTCCAAAGGAGATGGTAACCGAATATAATTGCAAAAATAATATCAAAATTTGCAAAGCAACCTTAATTAGAATCATTCTAACAAAAATAACTAAATGAATATACATACCATCTCTATGTGTTTGACCCATAATTGGCTTTGCTCCAGCCATCCCTGTGCTTAGGTCAAACAAATTGATAATTTCCTCCTGATAAAAGGTACTAGAACTGGCTTAAAACCATTCATTTGGAGTGTGGAATCCTGAAAAGTAGACAAAATATTATGTGAAACTCCACGAACCAGAAGCGGGTTGTACTTGTATGCTCGATAAATTTAAGTCAAGTGAACTAACCTAACCACAGGAAAAAATTCAACAGGTAGTGGCTAGCTGGTACTAACACCTGAGGGGCATGGATAACCACGGTGAATATTTTCCAGAAAGCTCGTAGCATTAGAAGCCCATAGGATTTAAACTTATGGGACATAGAAAGTCTGATGGGAATACTGTAGCAAGATGCACCCTTTTCGGAAAACTTCAAGCGACACATGCTAAAAGCTGGAATTTTGCAGGCATTTGTAGGCCATATTGGTGCAAGAGAATAGCACAGTTCATGGCCTGTTCTTTTTCAAAAACTACAATAAAAGAAAAATGGCGCGCAGAACGAAAAGATTCGACGGGGACAGAGCAGCACTTGGCAATATGGAAAAGTTTAAGGTAGCAGATAAAAGGACACAATAAAAGCAAATGAGCAGAAATAATTACAAAAATATGGACCCATGACACTAACGAGATCGTACGTACTTCCAAAAGGAATCTTGCAGCAAAAATAATCTCTGAAAGACTGCATTTTCTGTCAGAGAAATCAGTAGATAGAGTAGCCTGAAACATCCATCAAGAACGCGTATTTTACCACTTCTTCAGGTCAGACAAATGTGAAAACGAGAAACAGAACAGAGACCGAGTAATTACAAAGCCACAAGTGCACAGCAGAAATAATCGAGATTTCTACACATAGGCGACAAAGGAATCTCTGCAGTCGCAATGTTATAAAGGCTCCACATTTTCTCAGGAAACCTCGTCAGCATTTCGAATCTTAGACAGTGGAAGACAGGGAACGAAAAGGAAAAGAGGCTGTAATAAAGTAGAGGAGGACATGTACTCTACGTAGAATAGGAAACTACCAAGAATGAGAATACCGAGAATGTTTAGGTATGTTATGTATGTGTCCAAATGAGCCCTGCAGCCGAGACAATTCCTCAAGGCTGCAGTTTTCGCAGGTTTAAAAACACACAAGAAATATGTACTTGGTTTGCTGAATCTAACTAGATTTCACTGTTGAAAAAAGAAGAGCAAAATCGAAGCGTACAAGACTACAAGTAATTACAGAACTACGGAGCATGGGATTATAACCAGATGGTACAGGGACGCGTCCAACGAATCGTGCAGGTAGTAAATGCTTTTAAAGTCTGATTTTCTTTGGAAAACTACGAACTACCTAAGAAAGTGATAAACTCTGGAAAAAAAAAACAAAACGTGTCATCTCTATTTCACTCACTGAATCAAATCTTCACCTGAAATCATAACTTGCATTTCTTACTCTTTATGGCACATTTTTCTTGCTACAAGTCCCCCCCCCCACCCACCCAAACGTGCATGTGTTCAACTGCCCAGATAATAGGCAAATGTAGCAGACATCAAATTTCCATTTGAGATCACAAACCGAGTACGGGGAGCGCCAACCAATTCACAGGCAAAAATCGCGAATCCTATCCTACCGAGCAAAACTCCATCAATTGGAACCAAACCTGGCATTTTCATTCCTCGCACCAAATCCAACAAAGCCTATCCATGGATATCCCAGAATGAACGCAAGAAAGGCCCAGCAAATAGCTCGTGGAGAGAGAGAGAGATATTCGCTGTGAGCAATAAGAGGAGCCGGATGCTCACCTCAAGCGACAAGCGATGCAGGCGCTGAGCATTATTACGAAAAGAGAAAGAAAATTAAATGAAAGTGGATATTTTGAACGGAGTTAGGATTAGACTTTAGACGGCGGCAGCTTCACCTGGAGCAATCCGGAGGGTGCCGCCGCTTGCCTTGAGGCTTGAGGTGTGAGGTGCATTAGGCGCGGGGCGAGGCGTGGCTGGCACAGAGGCTCAAGAGGCTAAGGCGGCTGGGTGGGCGGATTTTGACGCGGCGCGATCACGACAAGGGCGGCATGGTCCAAGGAGGTGCCGTGAGGAAAGGAAGGAGAGAGAGAAGCGGGTTAGGGTTAGGGTTTGGGATTTGGGCAGATTTGACCGAAATTTGATTTTTGATTTGAATTTTGAAATTCGATTTTGAATTCAAACCGATTTTCAAACTTTGAAATTTTTCAGTGTTTCAACCTACCCTTAAAGGAATCTCGACCTCGAGATTCACGCAGGTCGGGAAACGAGTTGGGAAAATCTCATTGATTTTCAATTCCTTTTCCCATGTTGCTTCTTCCTCAAGATGATTCTTCCAGAGAACCTTGCAAAACTTAACATTCTTGCCTCTCAACTGCCTTTCTGTAGTGTCAAGTACCATCAGGGGTTCCTCTTCATAAGTCAGATCATTCTGCAGTTCTATCTCTTCAAGTGGTACCTGTTCTGTTGGCTGCCTCAAACACTTTCTGAGCTGAGAAACATGGAACACGTCATGTATGCGATTGGGTTGGATGTCGATGTAACTTGTATGCCACTTCTCCAATTCTTTTCACAATTTTATAAGGACCAATATACCTTGGGGCCAATTTTCCTTTTACTTGAAATCTTGACTGTTTTGAATGGTGTAACCTTCAAATATACCAGATCTCAATTTCAAAACTTAAATCCTTCTGCGTTTATCTGCATACTCCTTCCCGACGGCTTTGAGCAATCTTCATCTTGTCTCTTATCGGTCTAACTTGATCTTCGAGTCTTGGGCTATCGAGGACCTAACAACCGCCTTTCTCCAAAGTGTCAGTCAATTCAATGGTGTTCTCACTCTCCGCCATCTGAGGGCTTCAAAAGGTGCCATCTTGATACTAGCTTGATAACTATTATTGTAAGAGAACTCGCAAAAGGCAAACACTTATCCCAAGTTGCTCCATAAGCTAAAGCACATGCTCTCAACATATCCTCCAATACGATTGACTCTCTCTCGTCATCCCCGGTTTGTGGATGGTAAGTGTCTTTGAAAGCTAAATCCGTCCCATGGCTTCTGTAGTTTCTTCCAAAACTTAGATGTAAACCGTGCTCCTCTATCGATACTATTCTCTTTGGAATCCCATGTAAAGATATTATCTTGGTCATATACAATTCTGCCAACTTATTCTTTCCATATGTTTGCTGAATTGGTATGAAATGTGCCACCTTGGTTAATCTGTCTACTATCACCCATATTGCATCAAATCCTTTTGTGTCCTTGGTAATCTGTGTGAAATCCATGCCGATTTCTTCCCATTTCAATCTGCATCGTAAGGGTTGTAACAACCTACGAGTTTCGATGGTTTATCTTGATCTTCGACAAATGTCGCACTTGGCTATATATTCACTATCTCTCTTTTCATCTTTTTCCACAAAACCTCTTCTTCAAGTCTTGATACATTTTGTTCCCCTGGATGTATTGAGAATTGAGATGAGTGAAACTTCTTCTTGAGAATCAAGCTATTTCAGTTCTTCTTTGTTTGGTACACACAAACGGTTTTTGAACTTTATCATTCCTTGATCATCTTTCTTGAATTCCTTTATTTTTCCACCTTGATTTTCTGCCAAGAGTTGCTGAATTTCTTGATCTTCCTGTTGTGCTTGTTTGATTTGGTCGACCAACTCTGACTGTATCTCCAAAGCTGATATTAACCCTTGTTCAACAATTTCCAAGTTTAGCTGCTGCATTTCCAACACTAACTCGATCGACATTCCGCAATGCATTAGGACTATGATGTGCCTTTACGCTAAGTGCATCTGCGACAACATTTGCTTTACGGGTGATCTTGAATATCCAAATCATAATCTTTTATTAATTCTAGCCATCTTCTCCGCCGAGATTCAAATCGTGGGTAAAAATATATTTCGACTCTTATGGTCCGAAAACACTTCACAATGATTCCCCAAGAGATAGTGCCTCCAAATTTTTAATGAGTGCACAAGCCGCCGCTAACTCCAAATCATGTGTGGGGTAATTCTCTTCATGAGTTCTTAAGCGCCTTGAGGCGTAAGCCACAACTTTGCCATCTTGCATTAGCACACAACCTAATCCTTGCTTTGAGCGTCACAATAAATCTGAAAGTCCTTCTCGGGGTTTGGTAGTATGAGCCTTTGGGGTAGTGGTTAATCGACCTTCAATTCTCGAAAGTTTTCTTCGACTTATCCGTCCATTTAAAAGGAATATCCTTTACGAGAAGTCGAGTAAGTGGGCGGGCTATTCTCGAGAAATTTTCTATAAATCTGCGGTAATATCCCGCCGCACCTAAGAAACTTCTTATCTCGATCCTTGTCTTTGGTCGCTTCCACTCTTACCACCGCTCGACTTTTTACGGGTCAACTTTTACTCCTTCTTCCGTGATGATGTGCCCCAAAATGACACTTCTTTCATCCAAAATTAGCACTTGGAGAATTTTGCATACTGTGATGCTCTCTCAACTTGGTTAGGGCCAAATGAAGATGCTCCTTATGCTCTTCTTCACTTTTGAATAAATCAAAATATCATCCACAAATACTACCACAAACCGATCCAAGAATTCCATATAGACTTGGTTCATCAAATTCATGAAATATTGGGAGCATTGGTTAATCCAAAAGGTACTCTGTGAACTCATAAAGTCCATATCTTGTAGTAAATGCGTCTTCTCTCTATCTTGTTCTCTAATCTTGAGTTGGTGATATCCTCGATCCGAGATCAATTTTGAGAATACCTTAGCTCCTTTTAGTTGATCGAACAAATCATCTATTCTTGGCAAAGGATACTTGTTCTTAATAGTTCTTGCATTCAAAGCTCTATAATCCACACACAATCTCAAAGTTCCATCCTTTTTCTTAACAAATAAGACTGGTGCAGCCCAAGGTGAGACACTAGGTCTTATGAAACCTTTTTCTTCCAACTCATCCAACTGTTTCTTAAGCTCCTTTAACTCCTTTGGTTGCCATTACATCTTGTGCCTTGAGTTCTGTGCTTGGTCTCGTGTACTAACTCTATAGTAAGCTCAATCATTCTATCTGGAGGTCTTCCGGGTAGTTTCTCTGGGAACACATCTGGGTATTCATCAATTACTGGCATCTGTATAGTGACTTCTGAGATGGTGCTATTGACCTTTCGTCTCTGTTTCCTTATCAAAGACTGATCTGTCATGACTGTCACTTCTTGCCCTTCTGCATTCTTCAAGGTTACTGTCTTCTTCTCACAGTCAACTGTGGCTTTATATTTTGATAACCAATCCATTCCCAAGATGACATCTATGCCTCTCATCTGGATCACCAATAACTCTGTTCTGAAACAGACCCCTTGAACTTCTAGGTTCAGGTTACTGCACTTATACTGAGATTTCAATATAGTCCGGGTGTTTGCAACACATAGGATTTGGCAAAACAATAAAAGGCAAACAACTCTCCACAAGCAAAATCCAAGGAAATAACAGAATGTGTAGCTCTGAATCAAAAAGCACTAAAGTCGATCTTGCATTGAGTAGGAACATACCGACGATGATATCGGTGGCCTCCATTGCATCTGAGTGGTGATATGATTGATCTTCCCTTGCGATGGTCTTTGGTGCATCGTATCCTCCTCCCGAGAATTGACTGATTGCCTCGGTTGGTTTACGGGTCAGTAGCATTCCTCCTCTATTGGCCGGAAGGTGGGAGGATTAGGTTACTCGTGGTGGTTTCTTGCTTGAGCTTTGGTTGCATCGATGACATGTTCTTCAATGGGCCTTGCCCCTTGAAGTGACCAGTTGTCCACAATGAAAGCAATTGGAGGATTTCGAGGACAATCCTTCAAATAATAGTTTCCTCCACAGTTATAGCATTGAGCTATGGCACTCTGTTTCCACTAAAAGTGATCTTCTTCTTTGGGTTCATTGATGGTCTTGGTATTTGTATTCATAGAGGGTCTTGGTGAAATCTGGAAGATGGGTGGGCGTCATTCTCCCCCTTGGTGCACTTGTGGCTGGAGTTATTTGCTTCATTTTCCTCTTTCGGGTTTCTTCCATATCAGTTCTGGCTTCTTCTGAGATTATCAATTTATTCACCATGGAAGCTAGGTCGAAGTCAAGAGTGAAATGTGAAATTTCATGACTTTTGCGAGACCTTGTGAAAACTTCTCCATCTTCTTAGCTTCGATATCCACCTCATGTGGAGCATCTGCGCCAATTGGTTAAATTGGTGCAAGTATTCTCAGGATTTGTCTGACCTCCTTGCTTAAGAGCAAGAAATTCTCGACTTGGTCGCAACTATGCCCTCGGGGACATGGGCTTTATGAAATGCTTCCTTGAATTCTGCCCATGGTATATCTCTGCCTGGATGAAGAGTCTGATAATTCATCCACCACGCTGCTGCTTGACCTTGTAGTTGATGAGAAGCAAACAAAGTCTTCTCTTTGTCACTACACTGGATAGTGTCCAACTTTCTCTCAATATCCCTTATCCAGCCATCAGCTACTAACGGCTCTGGTGACACTGTGAAAGTTGGTGGCCTTGTTTTCTGAAAATCTGCCCATCTGAAGCCTGGAGTCACTCCTCCATTGTTGCCTCGTGAGTATGTCCATTATTGAGGTCTTGCGGCAATTTGTTCGAGGAGTTGAGTATGTTGCTCCATTAATCGGCTTTGATTACATTACGCTGGAATCTATTTCTCTCCATCATAGCCATGACCTCGCCAAGCTTGGTGGTTGCCAGATTGATTGAAAGGTTTCATTGTTGTTATTTCCGGACATCTTTGTGAATTTATCACAATGGTTTTGACCAAACACGATTGAGATAAGTAAGACTGATTCTTAGATAAGCGGTGAAAGCAATAGGTAAGTGATTAAGGCGAATGAAGGAAATGACTTTTGACAAGATGATATCTGAGATATGGATAGGAAAACAACTTATTTATTATATTTTACACAAAGTAGACAAATTAATTTACAAAAATTTGGATGTATACTACTTAGAGTACAATACACAACTTTTCTTACAATCAAAAGTCGTTCTACTACTAAGGTAGGTGGATCTACAATACTCTATCGTAATCTAACACCTTGCGGAGGACTCTACCACCCATTCGGACGGAGGTTCTTTGGTGGTGTAGTGGATCGGCAGATCTGGGTCTTCCTCCTCTTCGTAATCCTCCTTCTTTTCTTCTTTAGCGATTTTAGTCACTGTTTGGTGGGTGTTGCCTCTTCCATCTTCTCCTTTCCTTGTTGGATCCTCGAGGCGGCGGCAGAGAAGTGTGCTATGCTGATTGGATGAGGCGGCGCTGGAGGTGACTCGAGTAATAAGCGGAGACAAAGGAGTGTAATCCGGTGATCTCGGTGTATATTCCATTGTTGGATCTTGAGGAACGTCGGGGCTCTCATCACAGTTGATCCCGCCCCGATCGGTTCATTATAACGATCTAACTCCTTCGCATGTTCTTGATTCCGTGCTTGGCCAAGTGATACTTACGTGCACCTTACGGTATTCCTTTAGGACCTGGTATATAGAATCTCCGGCTAGCACGTGGGTGGCAACTTCACGGATCTGGGGTCTTCATCATCACCGGGCAAGGAATTTGGAAGTCGGATCCATCGCTTCCTCTCGTGGAATCGGTGATATTGAGTGTTCAAACTCGAATCATAATCTTGACGCAGTGTATAGCATCGCCGCCTTTGCAAACATCCTGACGCTTTCTCTCTCTGAAGCGTTGACCCAAACCGACATTGATTGTCGGGTTTGTAAGCTAACGGAACCAGGTTTATCCATGCCTTCCAGTGGTACCTTTTTCCATCACAGATCTGCTCCTCTGTGTGGAAGACAGGTAACTGCTCTGCTGTGGCGCCGATAAACTGCATCATCTCGAGTAGTCTTTTGCTCCATCCTCTAAACTCGAGTGGTCGGAGTAGGATTTACGCATTTTCACGACAAGCGGAAAGTTTGAAAGGTTAGTTAAGAGGAGATAAATCTTTTAGAAGAACAACACAAGTTTTTCAAGTCCGAAGTAAGGTAAGGTAGCAAGAGAGGAAAAGAGACGACAATTTAATACTTATATTTTTGTTTTGAGAATTCTTTTGTAGTTTTTGAAATTATTAGTTTTAAAGGTCTTCAACCTATAACCAAGCTAAGGTCTCAACTTACGGGCAAGCTGGCTCTGATACCACTTTTGTAACGACCCCGAAACTAGGGATCGCTAGAATCTTTACAACTTGTCCGGGATGTACATTCGAAGCCGTGGTTTCACAAGCAAGCAAACGTTACAACAAAAGCAGACTTTTATTACGGCAGATAGGGCTTAATGACCCGGTTTAAAAGCTAAGCAAAGGCGTCGAGCCGAAAGTAATATAATACACTTGCAAAAGAATTGCTAGAACCACGGGAAGCTTGGCGTGAACGAGACCCTAGTACCAAGAGGTCGTCGAAGTCACCGGTTCTTCTTGTTCGTAGAGAACACCGGATCTTCCCAAAACTCTTACGTTGATTGATTTAAGCAAGAATGAGTACAACTACCGTACTCAACAAATCGCATAGGAAAAGCTATTTAACTATATCTTTGGAAATATCAAGGAAATGGTGCGGCTTTACCAAGCGGTATATATGGAATGCAAAAGTTGACTTTAAAAGCTTTACAATAGTATGCAGACGATAAACAATAATAAATATAGCCACGGGGGTTTAACAACCGACATTACCAATTAACATCTGTAAATTCTACTTATGCTTTGTATGTTGGAATCACCCATGAACACGACTTCATTAAGGAAGCACGGTGTATTGAATAACATTGATTACACTCTGCAGAGTTGCCCAACTTTACCCACACGATATCACAGACTCATATTGCCACGCAACATGTTTGCGCTGGCGAGTAAGGATAACAAAGCCTTTTCACCGCTTATCCTTTTTAGTCTCTACGGTAGATCTTAATCCATCTGACCCTCGGGAGACCACCACCAATAGTGGACTCTGCACCCCGAGGTGACGCAGCCCATATCTGTTGCAAGGATCGCCGAGTGTCCTTAGGGGTCCACCGACTTGCCTTTGATGCTATAGATATTCAATTGGATGAGCGATTGTACTAAGCTAGGGAGTAATGACCACGCATGTGGTTGAGCGGTATCTTGTGTCATTATTTAGCACAAGGTTCTTGTCCTTACTTGTCATCCGGTGAGGCGATGGCCCAACCTCATGGTTGCCACCTCTTGATCTCACCGATGACCCATTTTACCAAGTATATTGGGTTGCCCAACTCAATGGACTGACCCTCAACTTACACCCAAAATCCTATTGGCCTAAAGCCAACATTCATATGAGATTTAGAACGAGAGGTTTTCATGACTTAGCGTAATATTTACTAATATTTTATGTGAACCAAGGTTGTCGAGGTAAATATGGCTTACAAGAATAGGTGGTTTAATATGTGGGGTTAAGGACTTATATCTAATCAACATGGCATTCCAAAGTATTATTTCTTTGTTGAAATACTTGGCTAAAATATTTTAATGAAGATAATAATATGAATATATGACATGTGGGTTCAATATGTTCAAGGTATGCAACTTGCCTCTGGTTCGGGTCCTCGAATTGTCTGCGATGTCGGTGTGTCTGTCTCCGTGAAGTCCTCGAAATGGCTCGTCGACGTCGAAACCTAGCAAGAAGACACAAAACCAATAAACCGCTTTGGCTCGACAAGGATTGAGCCTAGCAAACGAATCCAAGTACAACAAAAATACGAAAAGAGAAAGAAAATTAAATGAAATTTGGATCTGGTGAGCGGAGTTAGGATTAGACTTTACGGTTTGAGGGCAGTAGGAAGGCTATACTAACTCAAGTTAGGTTTTTCGACAATTAATAATCATTTTCTTGTTTATATCTATTATTTAGACACAAACAATAAATAATCATTAATCTAGGCTTAGGAATAGGAATTTTGGCTTAAAAGCAATTTCTGGAATTTTTGGAATAAAACCAAATTTTACTGTGCAAGGAACAGTGTTGGGCCGGTTTTAGGATGAACAGTACTGGGCTTTTACTGTGCGGCCTAAAAGAAAACGGGCCGAAACAGGCCGAAACGGCCCACGGCCGGCCCACCTGCGCGGCCAAAAGGCCGGAGGGACTCGCGGGGCGCTGGCTTGCAGCCAAAGCGCCCCGCGGCGCTGCGCGTGGGCGGAGCGAGCGAGGCGGCTCGGGAGCAGCGGCGCGGGCGCGACAGCGCGGCCGCAACGGCGACAGCGGCGACGGCCAAGGCGGGACGGGGAGGACAGCGCGAGGAGGCGCCGCCCAGGTAGGTCTCAAAAACCCTAGGGTTTTGCGCGTGTGTGGGCTCGGGTTTTCTAGGGTTAGGGTTTTGGGGTGCGGGAGCGGCGGCGCCGGCATAGATCCGGCGGTGCCGTGACCGGGGAGGGTAGGGGAGGGCTCTGGGTTTGCACCGGGTGGGGGATTTGCAAGGGGTGGGGTGTTTTGCTCTTACGGGTGGGGAAACCGGGGCGGTGGGGCTTCTTGCCGGGGTCGGGGAAGAAGGGGAGGGTAGCGGCGAGCTGGTGTGAGCTTGGGAGGCTGAGCGGGGCGGCTATTTATAGCCCCCGCGAGGCGGTGGGAGCTGGGGTGGGCATGGGGGACGGCGTGGGTCGCCTCTGCCTGGGGGGGGTGAGGTGGTTGGCCGCGAGGGTTTGGGCGGTGCCGGCGGGTCAGGCGGCGGCAGGGAGGGGCGTACGGGGCGGTGCGGGGCCTTAATGGCGCAGGAGGTGGCGGCGACCCCTCACTGGAGCAATCCGGGAGGTGGCGCCGCCCTTGCTTGGGGCGCAGGGGGTGGCAGGGTGCATTGAAGGCGAGGGCGAGGTGGAGGCGGCGCGCTGTAGCGGCTCAGTACGGGCGGCAGCCAAGGCGGGTGGAGACGGACGCGGGCGCGACCGCGACCGCGTGGGTGAAGGCGGCGAGGGCTGGAGGCGCGGCCGTGAGGGGAAAGCGGGAAGGGAGAGGGAGAAGGCGGGTTAGGGTTAGGGTTTGGGATTTGGGCGAGATTTGACCGAAATTTGATTTTTGATTTGAATTTTGAAATTCGATTTTGAATTCAAACTGATTTTCAAACTTTGAAATTTTTCAGGTGTTTCAGCGGCTGAGGTGGCGGTGGGTTTTGGGAGGGGTCGGTGGGGGAGTAGAGTTAGTACTCGGAAGCGGAATTTATCCGCCTTTTTACGAGCCGTTTGTTTCTCCGCGGTCCGGTGCGGTCTTATGTCTCTAGTCCGTAACGCGTCGTGGGCTGCGTACGTGCGCGCGCAACGCCGCAACGGGTGGTGAATGGGTGATGGTCGGATGAACGACGAGGGAGGGAGTGAGGACAGGACTCAGGAGGCTAACAAACCAGAAGTTGCTGGTCAAACGCTAACCGACTCGGATTGAACTCTGCTGGCAAGTGAGAATCCCTCTCAGATCTATAGCCGCAAAAATCCCTGCGTTCTCCATCGATCCGTACTATCTCCGCACTCCTTTATTTTTGTACGATATAAAATCAAACTAAATCCTCGTCTTTCCAAAAAAAACAAATTGTACCATGCCGATCAGGCTATTAGATGCGTCTCTTCGTCTTCCCTACTACAATTTATAAGAATATTATCGACAGTAAAACATATTATAACTTTACTCTATTACCGTTATGTTTTTACTATCAAATACATAGATACTTGAATAAAAATCGCATACCGCATGAAAGGCAGTAAAAACAGATAACAATTTTAATGTCTTATCTGTTATGTTTTACTATCAAACAAACGAGCACGAAAAAATCGCATGCCACGAAAAAGGCAGTAAACTGATTCACGAATTACTGTCACGTCTCATGTTATTTACCGTCAAAATCGAATCCCGTACACAGTGCGGGCATTTCTGGACCACCGACTGTAGTTGGTGGGCCGCCGTATGTTGGTTGCGCGCCCGTGCGTTGCACGCGATGGACTGCCTAGGTGTAGAATAACTATTCTACACTTGGCTATAGAATAGTGTGTGTGTGCGTGCACGCGCAACTGTGTCCATGTGTCGACATTTTTTAGGAAATGGTGAATCATGTGTCCGTGTCTATGCATCATAGATCGGCTATGTACTTATGTTTCTACATCTAATCCTCTAGGTATTAGTTTGTTACATAATGTAAGTTTAATCCACTGACGATCACATATTCTTTTTTTTTCTTGCATTTCAATGATATTGTGTTCTTTGCTATTCTAAGCATTTTCATTCTAATCTTATCTACTAAAGTCTTTGTCATTTTAAATTAATCATTTCAAAATACCTTTATATATCCTACGATTTTTATCGACACTACTCAGTCTACACATAATTGATAAACAAGGTCTTAGACATTAAATCTCATAGCACTTCTGAATCAGATCTTGTATATATGCAAGTCATTTGAACAATCGGTGCATCCATTTCAACTCTCGGTAAGCATGTCTCTCATAGTCGGTCCGCGCGTTTAGCTTCTTATTTAGTGAAAACAGTATTATGAAAAAATATACTACCTCTTGTTTGATAAACACTACTGTTAGATACTCTTGTTTTTACCAAATAAGAAGCTAAACGCGTCGACCCTCACCGAAAAGATAGCTTCTTATTTAGGGCACCTTAGTTTGCTGACCAGCTACGAAAAGATAAATCACTAACATAACATTCAGAATGCACTAAGATTAGCTTAATATATGTTTTGTCAAGTAACAGTAGTAGTTTGTTTCCTATAACATATTAGCTCAATATATGCTTTGTCAATTAGTGGTAGTAGTTGGTTTCCTATGACATGTTAATAACAGGCTCACATATTGTGAGGACCCGATCCGAGGAGGTCTTACAGGATCACCTGGAGGCTCTACAGGACTACCCAAGAGATCTCCAAGATCACCCGGAGGTCCCTCAGGACCATCCAGGAGGTCTCTAAGACCATCCGGAGGCCCTCCAGGACCACCCAGGAGGTCTCCAAGACCACCCGGGCGTCCCAGCCTCTGTGCATTGAGCTAGTCCCATGATCAGTAAGCTAACTCGTACAGACTCAACATTGGTGACATCACAACCATAAAACAAACTTAAGATGAAGTAGACAAATTAATATTAATAAAGATCTTATGGTCAAACTTGTTTACAGAGGTGTCACGCAGAGCTAACATCAAAAGAAAACTTGCAGCGGAAACAAAACACAGCGCAGAGCCACTCGGCGAGCCACATGCTATCGAGTGGAGGACGTCCCCTAGATCGCATGGTCCTCAAAGAACTCTTCTTCAAAGAGTTCGGAGCTCCTAGGAGGTCTTGGTACCGCCGATTAACCGAGAGGCATAAGCCGTGAGTACTTTGAATGTACTCAGCAAGTTATAGAGAAATGTATGCAAGTAATATTCATGAAAGGCTTGACAAGGAAAATCTGTATGGTTGGTTTGCATAAAGCAGCATTTAACAGAAGTACAATAAGTAGATTGCAAAGCACAAGTTGACAAAGATAATACATAAGTATATAAGTTCTTTCGAAAACAACACACGACCACCCTGGTCATGTGCCCAGACCACTCACGACCACCTAGGTCGTAAGCCAGACCTCTCACGACCACCCTGGTCGTGAGCCAAACCACTCGAAACCCACCACGACCACATTTTGAGAAAACGTCTACCCCTTGCGTGAAAGAACCGAGCATGTCCATAACCGAGGACGCGGCTATTCGAATAGATTTTGCACTCTGCAGAGACTGTACAGCTTTACCCACAAGACACAAAGTCCTCTAGTTGGTTGGGCACCCATCGATGCCCCTGCTCACTTCCTTTAGTAAGCAGTCTAGAGCTCGTGATAAGGCCTTTACAAAGGTCAGTCCTGACTTGGTTCTGCCCACTAAGGACTCGTCATTCAGGGCCCCCTCTTGCGCCATTCGACAACCACGACAGAACTGCATCAGGATCTCGCTAATTAGTTGGCTAGGACCACCCCACCCTGGACTTGTGGTTGCATGGTAATGACCCAGATCAATGGCGTACAAGGTTAAGTCCTTAGTTGGCTGCTTAGGCGAGACTATCCACATCCCAATGTGCACACAGCACCCACTTCTCACTTCCTGCCGACTCGCCCGAGCATAAATCGTTTTTGGTTCTACCCGGCCAAATGACCACCCTGGTCATGGCACAACAAATTTTATTATAGGCAACACATGCCGTTGCAACACATGCCACTGTTCCATAGTTCATTAGTAAAGTTTAATCATTAATGATTCATGAAACCGAGAGACCAACGTCTACTAGAGCATGACTAAGCAATATACGCGCCCAGGTTGGTATTTCCGAGATGTCCAACTAAGATAACCCATCCTACAGATGTCCAAGGATACATGTCAACATGTTGTTTTTCAATTATTCAAGGAGTCCTAATGACAAGTGGGTGTTGTAACTACTCCCAAAACCATTTTTATACAAATAGCCATGCAGGTTGATAGCAAAACAATATACTTTTTTGCAAAATAGGTCCAACATGATCAAAGACCTATGACTTGCCTTCGCTGAAGAACTGAGCTTCTTCGGTTGAGAATGCTGGGTCTAGGAGGTCTTCGGAACAGCCGGATCCTATTCGAGCGAACAAGAACCCAGTAAATAAAACGAATCCACAAAAACTCCAGGGAAAGAACCAAACTAGAGCTAAAGAGAAAGGCACGGGATCAAGATGAAGGCAGGAACTTGAACCACTCAAATCGGAGCTCCAATCGAAGGAGAAAGAGCTTTTCAGGTGGAGGTCTGAGCTAAGAGAGAGGTCCAAGACAACTGGAAAACAAAAGGTGGTAGGAGGTCTCTCTAGTGCTTTATATAGGCACGGGGAGGTCCAAAGGAGGACGGCACAGTCAATGCGCACGATGGGAGCAGGTGATAGAGGGAAAGGAGCAGGTAAAAGAGGTGAAAACAGAGTCAAAAGACAAGGTATGGTGGAGGTGACAACATTTAATGCAACACGACATCATTTAATGCGTGAAGACCCTCGCGGTACTAGACACGACCAGAGGAAGAAGAAGGTGAGCAAAGGACCTGAGAGGGCAGTCCCACTGGAGAGGTGGTCGTGACCAAGGGGAGGTCGTGACTGCAAGGATGGTCTTTGCAAAAAGACCAGGAGGGTGGTCTTTGCGAAAAGACCGAGGAGGAGGTCGTGGCCAAAGGAGAGGTCGTGACCCGAAGGGAGGTCCTGATCACAAGGGGTGGTCTTAACCACGAGGGTGGTCTTTGCAAAAAGACCAAGAGGGTGGTCTTTGCAAAAAGACCAAGGAGAGGTTGTGACCAAAATGGAAGGTCGTGACCACAAGGGAGTGGTCTTGACCAGGAGGATGGTCTTTGCAAAAAGACTAAGGGAAGGTCGTGACCCAAAGAGAGGTCTGGACCTCAAGGGAGGTCGTGATCCAAAAGGGTGGTCTTTGCAAAAAGACTAGGAGGGTGATTTTGCAAAAATACCAAGGGGAGGTCGCGACCCAAAGAGAGGTCGTGACCCAAAAGGGTGGTCTTTGCAAAAAGACCACAAGGACAAGGAGGTCCAACACAGTCCAAAGCGCGCGCGCCTGAACTCAACTAATCTGACCGTCCAACCACAATCAGATGGTCCAAGCTGCAGGTGAAGTTCGGACTGCTCGAACGGCACAATTCAACAGACCGTCCAAGCACGATCGGACAGCTCGGACTGAGCACGCTTATGCAAAGAGAGAGAAAGGTTTGACATGCAGGGAGGTCTGGACTTGAGGGGGAGGTCCTGAGGACGAGGAGGTCCTGACGATCAAGATGAAAGCAAAGGAGGTCCTGGTGGTCAAGATGGAACCAGATGAGGTCCTAACGGTCAAGATGAACGCAAAGGAGGCCCTGAGCCCACGAAGGAAAGAGGGTTGAGCGGGAAGAGGGTCCAGAAAGGAGAAATTCAACCTGAACCTTGAATTTCGGAAATCAAGGATATTTGAAATGCAAACCCGAGCTTGGAGCACCTCTGGTGTGGTCGTGACCCAAGGGGAGGTCAAAACCAAAAGATGGTCTGGACTAGGAGGGAGGTCCGAACCGCAATGGAGGTCTGGTGAGCCTAGGAGGACACAGCACGAACAGGAAAAAGGAGGTCTAGACCAAAGAGATGGTCTAAATAGAGAAGGAGATCTAGACCAGAAGGAGGTCTAAACGAAGAGGAGGTTTGAACCAAAGAGGAGGTCCAAACGAGGAAGAGGTCTGAAAAGGTCAAGGGAGGTCCAGAGAGGTCTGATCGAACAGAGAGAGAGAGAGGAAAACAAGACCAGAACTCGAACAACTCCAAATAAACCAAACTTTCGCATTAGTTGAAGTTTGATTAAGTCATGTTAAATCTCCAAATTTTCCAAAATCTTCAAGTTAAGCTTGGGCAATTCAACAAAACCGAATGGTTATTTTTATTTTGAAAACTTTTCAAAAACTCCCAAAAATTGGGATGTTACACATATTCGCAGTACAAAGACAACCAGTACGTCTGATTACTTTTATTGACTTCAAATCTTGAAGAAAGTTGCTTCTAATCCATCTAACACTCCAAAAGAAAATTCAATAAAGCATGCTCCTGATATTTCATGCACTGTATGCCAGATTACAGTATGCCAAACCAGATATCATAAAAATAGATGGCAAATGTCATAAATTCAACAGACAGGTGCAGTGTAGCGCGCCTTACCATCTAGTTGTTATTGGACCTGCACAACTTACATGTCATTTGGAACGTAGAAGTTTTACACATAATTTTATTTTTTGTAATAAAAAAACTATATTTGAAACGAGGATGTAATGCTAGTAGAAATGAAAAGAGAAGGAAAGCGAAAATTGAGAATCTAACACCCACGATTTTTACCATCTTACCTTCCGCAGTAGAAATGCCATCAAATAATGCCATTTTACCCACAAGCTTTTCCACGAGGTAAAACCTCATTTTTTTTCACTAAGCCAACAGGAGCCACAGAGAAGGGAAGGGGATAAGACCAGTCCACCACAGAAAAGGGGCATAGGGATAAGACCAAAGCCACACAAGCTCTCTCACTTGGTCACAGCCAAGGCATAGCACAGAGCCAGCAACAAGCCAACTAAGCCCACATCTCCTCCCATCCCATTTCTTCCCCAACCGAAGGCACCCACAACCAAAGCAAAAGGCAAAGCCAAAAGGGCCGTTGCACCATGGCAACCCCAGAGGGAAAGTGAGGAAGAGAGTTGGAGGGGAGGAGCATGAGGAGTTGGGGAAGGCGAAGTGGGGAGGTGAGGACCCAAACGATTGCCTTCAGCCAACTCCGACCAAAAGAAGCCGACCACATCACCGAGCGCGTGAGAGCAAAGTCACGGCCATCACAACCACCATCGTCGCAACTTCCCACTGCTAAACCGATAAAACCAAGTAGGTTACCCTCTTACCCCCATTTTTTTATCCTTCAAGAGCAAGCAGGACACATCACTAGCACACGTATAGTACAAGGGGGAGGGGGTAAGAGAAGACTTCCCTGGTTAGAGCTCATAGGAGGCGGTGACGCGCAGAGGAGGTGCACGGCGGCCGGAGGCCAAGCTGGGTGCAGACGAGCCGTAGGGAGCACGACGACGCCAAGAGCTCACACGCACGCGTGGGAGGCAGCGGCCGGGCGCCTGAGGAGCTCAGGCGGCTCCGTGAGGCGATTCGGCCGGACGGGAGGCAGTGGAGTTGAGGCGTGGGGAGAGGCCGACGGTGATGCCAGGCCAGAGCAGGCCGGTGGCCAAGAGGAGAGGGGCCAGTGGCGAGGCGGTGCTAGAGCAGCACCGATAGGAGGTGGCGGCTTCGATGAAGCAGCTTGGTCGGAGAGGAGGCGAAGGAGATGAAGGGTTGGGGCGACGAGAACAAGAGAGCAAAAGAGAGAGAGAGAAATTAAGAACGGGGGAGATGAAAAGATAAGGGGAGACCGAGGAGATGGGTGTCGGCCAGGAAAGGAAAAAAAGAAGGAAAAGAAAGGGGTGGAAAGAAATTAGGGGCGCACACATAAATTTTTATTCGCAAGCTTAGACGACTTGATCTCTAACCTATTATTATTTTGAGTACCGGGTCAGCAGGATAGTGCCGGTGAGTGGGTTTTGTTCGTGTCGTATTGTGCGTAGGAACGATGTCGTCTGTATGTGTGCATGTATTATTATAATGTATTGAGTCCGGTTGAATGCCTGTTCAGGTGGAGGTTCTAGAACGGCGCCATCCGCATGTTGCTCTGCTCCATTTGGTTAATAGGCAAGTGCATGGTAGAGCGGTATCATGCAAATGGTATGGAATGTATGATTTTTTTCGTAATATGATGATGCTTGTATGATAATGCTTATGGTAATGGCAATAATGATGGAATGAGGTGAGCAATAAGGCTACCCTATCAATGATGATGATGATGATGATGAAACATGTTAATGACAATGGACTTATGCATTGGCATCATGGCAAGAATGTACGAACCAGGTTGGTGAGAAAATTCATGTAACTATTCCGGTGAGATCGGTAAGAAAGATACATGATTAATCCGGAGTGCTCTAGATAAAGTCTTATATTTGAATTAGATAAAGTCCTACAATGTAGGGACCCCATCCTAACGAAGATGGGAAAGAGTGTGTCATCGACCGGTGAACACTCCGTAATACCGATATCAGCTGATGAGATGCATATGAGCATGAGCATGATGGTGCATGTAGAATAATGATGCATTGCACTAATGGGGAGATAATGATGGAAATAATGAAATGGTTATATTTATGTTAGTGTGGTAGTGTTTATCGTTTATATTATGTGTTTGCTAAGTCTCCGGACTCACCCTTGTTTATTTTTTGTGTTTAGGTGAACAACGAAGATGACATACATCAGGAATAGAAAATAGCGCATCCACGTCACATGCAGACACTGATGCGAACCATACTCTTTTGATAACTACTTTTGCTGTAATATATTTAGTTGTTCAATTTAGCTGCGTAGAACTCGTGTTGGTTATGTTGTAGTAGTAGCATTCTGGTCTTGAGGATGCGCCGTGGTGTTACTTTATGCAGCAACGCAGAATACCTGTTCGGAAAGTTGAGATGGTTCCTGGGAACTCTAGAAAAAAAAACAATCAGCCATTTAAGAGCATTTACATGGCACGTGCTTGTGAGGCAAATTATTCTAAGCTCACGGAAGCTCCGTTTAGCGTTACGGTGGATTTTTAAAAGCGTTTTTTTCTACTTTTGGATATAATAGTCAGGCACCGTTTGGCATTCACGTGGCTTAAAAGAATTGTTTTTCAAGTTTTGAGTATGTCAGCTAGTCAAAAGCATTTCTTTTCGACCACAATTAACAGCAAATTAAATCCACCGGAATGAGTAAAGATTCATGTGACTAACTAACTAGCTCAATTCCACGTAGCAGCGTAGCACAACAAAAGCAAATTGACCCCTAGTTGTGGGCCTGTGGCGTCGTTTTTGAAACCATAACATAAAATAAAATAAAAAAACCTTACTGGTGGTAGATTCCACAACGAGGCACAATAACCACGTATTAGCCTTAATACTCTTACCTTGACATGTCATGTCATTTTTTATGGTGTAATCTTGAATAATACCCGATCTGCCCTTGGCTGTAGAAAACCAAAGACAAGCAGAACTATACTTTTTCTTCGAACAAAAAAAAAACTATACCATTCTGTTCTTGACAAAAAGAATAATTTCCTTTCCCAAAAGCGAAAGGACGAAGAAAAACAACATTACCGTACGTGCCATTCCAAGAGGAGGAACTGCAAGTGCACGAGGTGAGGCCCCAACCGCTAACGTCGATCTATCCGTTTCCAGCCAGTGAGGCACTGCCCCCGCACATTTGTCCCCTTCCACTGTCCACCTACGCGCAGACGTGTCCAAACCCCGAAGCGTGCAGGGCCCGACGCAGTGAACAGTTACAGCACGCGTCAGGCAAAGTTTTTTTGCTGGTGCTATTTGAAGCGCAATCAGTAAAAATGGCACTGTTGCCTGGTCACCGTACAGTTTTAGCTATAGAACGATACGTGGCAGAATTAGCCGTAGGGTGACACATGGCAGGCAAACCGTACGGTCACGGTGCCATGTGTTGTCTCGTGGATAAAATCGCACGGTAACCGTGATGGCCCGTGACTAAAACCGTACGATGACAGAACGGTTTTCCGTCACATGTTACTCTGTGGTTAAAATTGTATGGTGATCGTATGGATAAAAATGTAATTTTTGTAATTGAGACTGTGAGAGCCATTTTTGCTCCTTTCGGCCGAAGATTCCGTCAGGCACCGCACCGCCTGCACGTCTGCGCCTGCGTGCAGCAGCGAGCAAGCGGCATATCTGCGCGCGCGAATGTTACCATCCGCTACGCGACGGCCGGGCGATGAGATGAAACAGCAGGAGACGTACGTAGTACGACGCGTGCTTTCTGCAGTGCTGCTGCTGCTCGCCAGTCACATCACATGCCGAGCTAAGCATCGCAAGCTCCTCTTTTTCTCTCTCACTGAGCACTGAGCAGCGGCAGGTACTTTCCGGGCTGGTTCGGTGCCTTTCGGGATTAAATGATGAGGAGTCAAATCGAAATTCTTTAGCTAGCTTCAGCTGCATGCGGTCCATGCATACAGCCGTATGTGCAGGCAGGCCGAGCGGTGGGTGAGCCGGGACGCGGATCCTCCGCCGGCAGAGGCGCGCAGTTGTTGGGCATTAGGCCTCGTCTAGACAATTCTCATGGAACGGCTTAGACAATAGAGGATGGAACGGTTTAGATTAATAATGTACAGTACCATATTACAGTACTAGACAGTGAAGTTGTTACGATGTTTTCTAAAGCGGCACTGTATATGAGTGTAACTATAGAGTACCGTAGCAACAGAATCAGATTGCTGTGAGCCGGTGAGGTAAGGTACTTGCGTGGCCGCTTCATGCAGTCGTTAGGACCGAGTTTTGGCTTATTTATATTGCGTTGCATACACCAATCAATTCATCTAAAATCTTAAGCTGATGAGAAAAAACGGACAATTCACTTATACTTCAACACTTCTCCTCACGTGTAGGCTAGGACAATTCACTTATACTTTAACACTCCCCCTCACGTGTTGACTAGACCCCCTCGGGCCTAAGACGTGAAATAAAAATAAGTTGATATCATATTGAGTTACATGAATCAACCAGTTCACCAAAAAGCAAAACTAGCCCATCAGAATGAAATGGCAAAAATGACACACCTACCGTGGAAGGCGACGTGCCATGCAAAATCGCAACGAAAAATTACATGTCGCAAACTAGGACCGCGGCAGGTCGCCTGCTGTACACCTAGTCTTGTCACCGTAGGTCCTGAAATGCTTCGAGAGCATTGTAGGGGACACATATCGTCTATCTATCCACCTACGGTGTTATTTTTGCTAATTCCGCAAGGAGAAGACTAGATTTGCTGTTTCATAGTCAAAACAGGACAAAAAGGGCCAAAAACGCGTTAGGACCAGCTCGGAGCATTCGTGCACATGAGAATGGCTCTTCTGCTCTGTTTTGCAGGCAAGTTAATCAATAATCACAGTCGCATTCGGTTGTTGAGACTCGAGAAACAGAGACGAACAGAAATTAATAGGGCGTCCTTTCTTTCTGTGAGGAAATAATCCTCCGATTTGATGTAGCGGAGGCAGCGTTTATGTGCAGTACTACGTACTATCATGGACAAACGGAGCGTAAAACGACTAGCGCCCGTGACATCTGAGGTTGCTGACGAGGTTGATGCTGACGGGACGGAAGACTCACGCACGAGGGAGGAGGAGACGACTATATTGCAAGTTGCAACTTGTTGATGTTTAAACTCCACCCCCAAAAAAAAAAAAAACTTCAAGAGGATAGTACTAGTTCTATCCTCGAGTCACGAAAGTTGGTGAGAATATTTGCTAGTTCCTACATTTGCCTATTGTCTGGCCAAATGAAGCCTTGCAAAGAGCACGAAATCCAAAGGAAATAGAATTGTTATTACGGGGACATGTTTCTGTTAGATTTAATTTCCAAAATCAACCTTTTAGCTCCGTTTGGAGTGTGGTATTTCAATTGTTCGCCGTGTTGAATTACTGCGAAATTCCCTTCAAATTTTTGTGTTTCAAACAGCGCCTTATTAGTACTCCTTCGTTAGTTTTTACGACGGATTGAGGTAAGGAGTTTAGGGTCTGTTTGGATTGGAACCTAAATAAACCTTATCAAATTTTAGTAATGCCCATAAAATTTGGCTAGCATTTGGATTAGTTCAAATATGTGGCATACCTTTGAAAATTTTGGCCACGCCAAATATTGGTAATGCCCATGAAATTTGGCCACCCCAAATCAAACACCAGCCAACTACTTTTTTTTGCCTATATTTTGGCATTGCCTAGATATTGGTGTCAAACCAAACACTAGCCAACTACTTTTTTTTCCCCAGATTTTGGTATTACCAAAATTTGGTTTGACTCACTAGGGCACCAATCCAAACAGTCCATTAAAATACGGCTCATCCAGGCACGGGTAGTATTGAGTGACAAGTTGACCGAGTGACTTACAAGTAAACGCAGGAAGCAAGTATATAGAACGGAAGGCTAGAGGGGCACGATTAGGTGCTAAAGGCTCTGTTCTTGAGGGATACATCTTCTTGAACCTAGGGTTTTGGACACCGGAAATATTTTTTTACCAGGGGCAGTAAGGTCGAAAATAGGAAACAATTGGCCAAATCTGGCCGAAATTTTCAAATCAAAATTTGTTTTTTTGTAATTTTAAATTTTAAAATATCAAATTCGAGCAAAATTTAACCAACTTCGATTTTTTTTGACAAAATTCATCCAAACTGATTTTTTTAGAACCGGTTTGTATTCCTACCAGCCCCACCAGTATGGCCAAAATTCTAAACATTGCTCGAACCATGCTGGCCACCTCTGGCATGGTTGTTGTCTAGTTTTGAAATATCCAGTGTTCCACACCGTGTAGATGACAATTCTGTTGAAGTCTCTCCTTTGTTCTTTTGGCGTTATTTCGAATGTGTTTCTTCACTAGTCTATTATACTATCATAGTTGCAGGGATGGATGCAGGATGGTTGGTTGGTGTGATTTTGTTGGAAGTGTGGGGTTGTAACTGTTGGTGTTGCAATCTGATCCAAAGTGAGACGAATTCCTCTGGTTATCTTTGATTTAAAGAGGTAGAGCGTGGGCTTGAACCCATGACCTCAACCGCCGCAACCTTGTGCTCTACACTAGACAACATGAGGATCCTGATTTGCAATTATACAAGCAATTTGTTGTAAAGTAAATTAGTGTTAAAGGTTACTCCCCTTGTTTCACAATATTTTCCACAGACCACAATGCGCAAGACCAGAGAAGCACTAACTCTAAGAAAAAGTTAATAAAAAATGATTATACATACCTCTATTAAATGACATATCATAACTACTTAACCTCTTACAAAACATTTAGGTAGAGGTAGAAAGTGAAAGCATTGCAATAATCGCGCTCTTGATTCCCGCAACGGACAAATACTGTGAACTGCCGATGACACAGGGAATTACCGTGAAACGGAGGAATTTTTTTTTAAATAATATTATTTTAAAACATAATTACAAAAATATATCGTCTCTCCAAAAAATTACAGAAATATGTTCCTGTCGCCAGTTGAAATGGCGACAGGGACATATCGCCATTTCAACTGGCGACAGGAACCCTCTCCCCCTTCTGTCGCCGGTCCACCCACCTATCGCCAATTGAAATGGCGATAGGTCCTCGCCGCCATTTCAAGCTGGCATGTGAAGCCCATCCCTATAAAAACCAAAAATTCAACAGAGGACTCATTCTCGATTCGTAAAAAAGAGAAGGAGAGAAGAGTAGAGGTGAGAGAGAAGCTAAGTTAGCGTTGTCTGGTCGGATTGCCAACCTCTCGGGTAATTTTTTAACCGAATGGATTACATAGTTTTAGATGTACTACACGTAATGCAATATAGTTTTACATAATACTTTCCAGTGGGTAGTATAGTTTTAGATATGCGGTTAATCGTGGAAATATTCTTTATGGTGCAGTGCGTCAAATATGTCCGACTCCGACATCGTCAATCACTACCAGAGACAGGATTTTTCCCGAGTGCCAAAAACACTCGGGAAAGTGGGCGAAACACTCGGGAAAAATATTTCCCGAGTGTCACACTCGGGAAAAAGCACTCGGGATAGCTTACTCGGGAGAAAAGCGGTTTCCGAGTGTTACACTCGAAATATATATTTACCGAGTGTATCCGCAGACACTCGGAAATGTCGACACTCGGGAAAAAACCATTGAACGGCTTCTCCGGTAATGAACGGAACTATTACCGAGTGTTAACACTGAATACGGTCAAAAACACTCGGAATGTTCCCACCGCTTGATCGACGAACCAGGGAAAATTGACACGTGGCATTTTTCCCGAGTGCATGGCGGAAAAACACTCGAAATCTTCCGATGGATCCGCAGAAATTGCCACGGGTCAAGTTTTCCGAAGTGTCCGTGCACTCGAAACTTTTTGTCGTTTTCGAAGTTTCAATTTCCGAGTGTCGACACTCGGAAAGTTTAGTCTCTTTCCGAGTGTCAACACTCGAAACTTTGGTCTATTTCCGAGTGCCAAACACTCGGTAAAGCGATGAGACACTCGGGAAATCGACAAACCTGCTGCACCCGAATTTTCACAAATTCATTTAAAATCCATTCCACAGAATCAAATAATCAATCCATCCATTCCACAACAGTCAAATAATCAATCCATCCATTCCACAAAGTCAAATAATCAATCCATCCATCCATCCATTCCACAAAGAATCAAATAATCCATCCATCCATCCATTCCACAATATATGTATATATAAATGTATAGATCGAACAAAAGACATCATAACAGTTCCCGAGCTCACAACATTCAAGATCAAGTTCAAAATGTAAGCATAAGGCATTATTATACATATGACAGCCCAAATAACAAGTATCACTACAACCATTTGCATGCATGCATTTCTCGCTTCAATCTTCCGTGCATAAGAGCATCATTTTCAAAGTTCTGCAGATAGGGCAAAACTTAATATTAGTGCCATGTTACAACAAAAGTTAGGAATTGATACATGAAAAGATAATTAACCAAACTATTGACAAAGCAAAAAATTCCTTTAAATCATGATGAGCAACCTAATAACATGGCAAATCGCTTAAGGGCATGCACGGGTGTGGGCCGCCTAGCTTGTGGCCTAATTGATCATTTATCGCAACTCTCAAAATTTTGTCATTGTGAACTCTCGATCAACATTTATGTCTCAAGCACTTATCATCAAATTCATACAAAGGAGTGTACATACAAATTATTATATGTTGACACATTTCAAAAGAATTTATGATATAGATATAGAGAATTAGTTATATATGAAGCCATTTTTTTTCCATTTTTAGCAATCACCGATTGTGAATGTTTTCTAATATTGGTATCCTTTTAGTAGATCATAAAATAGCAAGCACTGGTGGTGACCTCTCGGCGATGGATGCATTCACATGATCTTCAACATGTGCACCAAAGATCTTGAGGATTAGCAATGGCAACCGATCCGCCGTTCCTGCATTTTCATAAGAAATCGCATTATAAGAAATTTGCGAAGGCGACCAATAAGTACATTGCATGTCATTTCAATGTATTCAATCAAGCACTCATAAGAGACTAACAATATAATAATCAAGATGCGATTACTAACCGAGAGTATAAGTGAGGCGGTGGTTCCTCTGACGGAGAGGCATTAGGTCGAGTCCGGTCCAGTACTGCATATTTGTTTGCACATTGCCATACATTAGCCAAGTATGAATATATATATATATATATATATATATATATATATATATATATATATATATATATATATACATATATTGCATATTACTTTGTTATTGTACTACCACGCCCAACTAACTCCGCATGAGCATTTGCTCTAACATTTATCTAGCCTCAATTTCCTCTTGCGGCCTCGTCTCAAGTCGAGAAAACCGAGACTCTAAACATGTGATGGTGGTTGTTGCCGACATTGAAGGTGTACCTCATCGATTGATGCAAAGACTCGTGGATCGGACCTCGGAGAGGGTGGTCGGTGTGCTAATGTAGCCGCACCCATGAAGAAATGACCATGTTTCTTCCCTTGCCACCTTTGTACACAAGATCGCGTTTAGTGGCGAATTCATGACGTCGTACTCGGGCCATGAATCTCCTTAGCAAAGATCAAGATATGCACTGTTGGACAAAATCATCAGGAGCGGAAATCATCAGGACAAAATGATCGAAATCGTACCAAGTGCTCGTCAGACGCCGGTCGCACAAGGTGCCCTCCCGATCACCCTCCTAGCTTCTACATATGCCTCCATATCGAGACAGCCTCTGCTTTTTCTTTTCTCGCACCCAAAAACCACGGCGGTCAATAAATATGTATCTCGCAACATACAATCAATATGAACATGTTGACCTACCAGTTCTTCTTGTAACGAGCCATGGAGGAGCCGCCTTGACGATGTCTTTGTCCGCCCATCAACAATCGCCGCTCCCTAGCAAAGACGAGAGGCACGCAACCATCGCTCATTGCACCACCTGCCTCGGAGAATCTGCCGCCATGCATCTTCACACTTCGGGGCCCACCAAGGTATTGCCTAAATTAACCAAGTGTTAAATATGAATAAACTAGAATTGATTGTAATCAAGGACATCGCTTGTTCGGTTGGTTACTGCATGTACTCGTCGAAAGTGATATGCGTTTGGCCCTTGTTGCAGGCTCCGGTTCTTCCTCAGCAGGTGGCCCATATGCATGACGCACATCATCTAGCATGTCTTCTATCCTACTCTCATTGTGGTCGCCATCGTCCGTTTCCTCCTTAGCACATCCGATGCGCTATGTTGTGACTCACCGTGATACACCCACACGGTATAGCTCGCCTCTAACCAGTACTTGCATGGTGTGTGCGATCATTGTTGCCCTCGTTTGTGGCCGTGTGTTGAACAACGAGAACAAGGGCACAACACACCCCGTCCATTACGCCTAGCAAATGCTTGATCCACAAAATCATCGACTTTTCCATCCATTCTTGGCACAGTCACCCATCGCTTCACGCCCAGTGTACATCCAACTACGATCCTCGGCTATCCTAGTGTGCAAAACATAATGCATATTTTAATCCAACTTTTATTTATGTCAAAATTACAACTACAGAGCTAGCTAGAAGCTACCCTATGATGCATGCCCTATATATGTACACTAAAATGGACAACACAAAAGAAAATAAGCAAACTTTATTTCTTTTTGCACTTATCCATTACCTTACAGTACTTCTTGGAGCCGAGGGAGCCGAGGGAGCTGCGGTGGGGAAGATGGCTGCAATGTGTGTGTCGGTGGAGGCAATCATGAGGAGGCGGCAAGATCAGTATTGAAAACAAAGTAAGCAACAATATCCATAGAGGATAGCAACTTAAATGTCATGGCAACATGCCAACAAATGGTACATATATCCATGGAACTGTAGAAGCATTCAAGACAAGTTCATTTAATGTAATGGTACAGTCATATGTATGAAAAGTAATAACAGATAAGTGCACAAAGTATGAAACCAAATTAAATGAAGCCATGAAAGACAACAATATCCTTGTTTTTTTTTAAAGGACAGCAATATCTACAAGTTGCATGCCTAGTTATATGATGTAAACAAACTTTGATGTATATAATAGTAACGAAACAGATATCAGTTCAGGTAGTAAATAACCTCGACGTAAATTAATGAAAACAAAATGAAATCAATATAACTGATCAATCACCAATACTTTTGCTCATAACCCATTTATTTCGCCCCATATGGATATCGGGGCTAAAGCCAAAGAAATATTCTCAAGGAACATTAGTGTCCTCCCTCTCTGATTGCTTGTTGCCATTGTGAACACTCAAGATCACATGCGTCTAAAGTGAACAGCAATCAAGACATGTCAGGAAAGATGGAACGTACCAACCAGGCAATTGGCTTATATATTAGATCATGGATTGATGATATGCTGACGTCATTTTTCTCCCTATTTTCATGTAATCATATATATCTTTTCAAACCATGTTCACAAATTAATAAAGCATTGCTGGATGGGAATGAAATTCATACTTAAATTGAAGGCCTATATATGTACATTCATGTCCAGAATTAAAAGAGGCTAAAATGCTATCGATTACATTCAATTTTATCCTTGAACAAATTAAAGGATCAAGTGTCGATTACTATTTTTTTAAAGAACTAACTATTAAATGTTGTTATCTTTCTCCACATCTCTTGAGTTTAGTGACATGCATGATCAGCAACGACCTTCTTTCCCCAACAAACTATTGTCAGATATTGACCACGCACTATTGAGTATGTTAGAAGCTACTACCACATGCACTAAAGTTAACGACTTGGAGGTCTTGAACTTGAAAGTCTCACGTGTAATTGATATCATGTGGCTTTCACACAGTAGTAATGTATGCCTTTAGAAAGATTTTATGATCTGAGTGCAAATGCTTTTGACGATGAAATATTTGCACAATAATGCTAATGATTTTGCACTAGAAGGTAGGAATTAATTCTGTAGTTTACAAAAGAAAATTATTCCACAAGTTCATAATCAATTGCACCAAACCATTACCGTCATTAACAATATTTATTTTAAATTTTTTAGTTTGGTATAGTTTTTTCTTGATGAAAAGCATAGGACTCCAAAACCCGAATCTCCAATAATTTTTTTATTAGTATAAATGGTGAGCGTATCTTCATATATACGCCAATAGTATGAGGAGAATTAGAAAACATGGCACTGCCTGAGCGAGTGGCTAAACTATATAATAAATAGGCTTTGCAACTTTGACAGAAATGAATGTATGTACATACGCTTGCATTCATACTCTACTTTTCTACATGCACACCATGTTATGAATGTATGAGTTTATTGTGACAACTGACAACCACCTTTTTTATTGTATAGCTTGCCAACGTAAACTTCAAGATATGACTTTAATTTGATGCAAAAACTATAAATTTGAAGCCATTTCAACCTCTATAACTAATGAATGCATGTACGTATTGGATTCTACTCCTAGATTCATCAACACTATCACACTTGTAGTGAAGCTAGATTAATATAACTCCAAGTATAACACTTTTAATCCGTAAATAGAAAGTTAAGAAGGATAAATTAACTAGCTATGTATTAACCACACCTCATGTCTTTGTAGAAAGTTGAGTTTATAGGATTTCATTATATTAGTCAACACTTACTTTGAGTTGCTTAAATAAATGAACTACAAATCCCCTTGAAGCGCATCGGTTTATATCAAGGTTTTTGCACATTAACAAAGACACTCATTTGGGTCTTTGAAAGCCCCGAGGATTAATCAAGTCCCTAGTTCTTGTCCATATTTTCCAGTTTGTATTCACATGTTCGAACTCTAGACAAGCATCCTATATATCTAAAAAAAGAGTCAAACATCATAACATGTCAAATTTCGCCCCTTTTTTTCTTAAGGCGATATGAAAAAAGATTAATTTATCTGCTTCAACATGCATGAATTGTCGAGATGATGTACTCCTTTATGTCTTTTCAACGTTGATGGAATTGCCATGATTTTACATAGCCCAAGCGATTTAAACTTGCACTTGCAATTCACAAGACAATGTCCCATGCTTCGAGCTCAATTATGGTATATATCCATTTTTTCGAGCTTATTTGTTCAAACAAGATCAATAAGTCTAACTACTCGATCATATGTATCAAATATATGGAAAATGCATATTTTAATCTCAAGCAAGGACTACAATGGATGCTCACCGGAGGGGGGCACGATCGGAGGAGGGAGCAAGGCGCCCCAGGAGGAGGAGAGGAGGCGGAGTCGGCGCGGAGGAGGAGCCTGGAGGAGGGAGTTTGGGAGGCAGATTCGAGGCGGGCAAGGAGGAGGAGCCGGGAGGCGGAGTCGACGCGCAGGCTGTGGCGGTCACAGACGTAGGGTGACGGCAAGGAGGAGGGAGCGGGGAGGCGGAGTCGAGGCGGGTCTGGGTGAGAGGGTGGAGGCGGCAGAGGCGCGGGATGAGGAGGAGAGTGTGGCAGGGGATTGGGGAGAGAAACGCTGCGGGGAACGGGTTACAAACGCTGGGTGCGGAAATGGCGCGTTCTGTAGCGTTTAGCCCCGAGTGTCGACACTCGGAGATCATTTTTAAATCAAAGTTTCCGAGTGTCCGATCAGACACTCGGGAAATTAAACTTTCCCGAGTGTTTTATTCTATTACCGAGTGTTTCGTAAGGCACTCGGGAAGTTCCCGAGTGTATTACCCAAAACACTCGGGAAACTTATGAGCACTCGGGAAATTTGACGATTCTGGTAGTGAATTTCAAAATTTACTATGGTCAAGGACTATTCTAGAGGGTCCCGAGGGATTGATTTGCGTTATTTCCAATCGCAACCGCATTCTAGCAAGACCGGAGCAACAGCACATGGGTATTTGTGATGCGATGGTTGTTCCATACATTCCAAGTGACCGTGATGTGTACGATCTGAGATTGAGTTGCCTTTCCCCACGGAGAGCACAACCGACATATTGGAAGTTAGTGCAGCTTCGGGGACCAAAATCATGGTAGTCATATGTACGCATCGCGAGGAGGCGAGGTGGAAATTGGTCCTTCTCGTCCAAGCATATGCCAAACCCACTCCTCCACCCGCGGCTGAACAAGAAGGAGGTGTCGAGGCCGAAGAGGAAGTCGGGATCGCACCCTACAACTTGGCGCATATAATTGCTTGAAGCTCCGGAGTTCTTGATGCTGTCGATGAAGATCCTGCGGAAGTCGCTCCTACGGCCATGCAAGCTATTGGTCTTGCTGACGAGGGTGAGGAGGTTGAAGCCGTAGTGCAAAGGATGGATCTCGAAGACCAAGAGTACATGGCATTGCCTGAAGATGAAGGTTCCGACGACGAGGATGAAGTTGACGAGCAGGCGGTTCCATCCGACCGAACACATACCGGCCGACAATCTCGCTGTCAACGAAGGCTCCGTGTGCCGTGGGAGTAATCTGAGAGTGAGGTCGACTAGGAGCTATGTACAAATGCAAGGAGGCCGTGCAGACGCGGTCAAATTGGGCCTTGTTTGCTGGCGCACATTTGAGTCGTCAAGTCGACCCCAAGATTCTACGACGTGAAGTGCGGCATAGAGGATGCCCTTGGCGAGTGCACGATTTCACCAAAGTGGGACACCTCTTGGAAGTGCTCTATAGTGGTCCTCACACATGCGTTGTTTCGAAGTCATGCACCCCACCGAACTCGTCATCGCTTCATCGCCAACCTTATGTACAGTGAGATCGTGGATAATCTAGATTTTGAGCCACGATGCATCATTCGGGCGATTGAGGCAAGGTTCCAATACACAATCAGCTATGCGAAGGCTTGGAGGGCAAAACAGAAGGCATTGGAATTAAGGTGGGGCACATTCGAGGATTCCTACCACAACCTCCCTGCGCAACTTCGAGTCATACAAGACAGAAATCCTGGCACCCATATCGATATTGAAGACGCCACGCACCCGAAGTGGACCGATAAGAGGGTATTGCAGCGAGTATTCTTCGCGTTTGGTCCATGTATCAACGCATTCTGGCACTGCCGTCCAATCTTGTGCGTAGATGGCACATTTTGACTGGGAGGTACAAGGGCCAGATACTGACTGCAATAGCGACAGACGGGAACAATCAAGTTCTTCCCGTGGCATTTGCTTTCGTTGAAAGCGAGAACACGGATAGCTGGTTGTGGTTCCTGAAGAACGTGAGGATTTCTGTTGTGCAAGACCGTCCCAACGTGTGCCTCATACATGATCGGCATGCGTGAGCTGCTGCGTGCAATAACCTACCGCAACAAGGAGAGAACGTACCACTTCCATGGCCGGATCTGCAGAGCAGGTGGTGCATGAGGCACTTGGGTGCAAACTTCTATAAGCAGTTCCGCAACAAAGACTTGATGAACATGTTCAAGCGGTACAGGCAATCGAACCAAGCAATGAAGTTCAAACACTCGAAGATTCTAGATGAGCGGACCAACACACACAGAAGGGAGGCAGCGAGAAGGGTCGCCCCAAGCGCTGAGCAGGCCCCAAGCATTGCCAGAGATACCCACAGATGCTCCGGATTGACGAGGAGGACGGGCGCAGTGAGATGCTTCTCGAATTTGGATTGAGCACGAGCCTAAGGAGAAGTGGTCGCTGCTCCATGACAGGTGGCGCCGATATGGTGTCATGACAACTAGTCTAGCCGAGGTGTACAAGCTGGGTCATGCGCGGTGCAAGGTGCCTCCTTTGGTGGGTATTGTGGAGGCAATACTCATGACGACGATAAGTACTTTGTTGATGAAGCAACAACGCATCGCCGCCATGGCAAATGACAGACATCAGACTCGCCATGATCACCAAGTACATGGAGGAGAAGAGCAAGAAGGGTGAGACGACCGCATTCAAGATGGGCACAAGGAGCTTCGCCGAGGTGATGTGCAGGATAAAGGACGCCATGACTAACCGTGAGAGGGTTACCCATGAGTGCACGTTACGCCGCACTAGTTGCACATGCACTTGCAACAAGCCCTTCTTCGCATAGGCCATGCTTTCATGTCATAGCCGCATGTTCGACGGTGGCATGAGATCCGGCCAAGACCTCTCGTCTATTTCACCAAGGAGGCGGTGATGCAAACTCGACCGTGGAGATATATGGTTCTGTTGTGGTTGGCCATTTCACTCGCCATCCGACATGGGAGCAACTAATCTGGGCTGCGGACATTGATAGGCTCAAGGGAAAAGTTGGACGGCGACAGGTACGGCGCATCAGGAACGACATGGACAAAAGAGCGATGTGTCTCAATACTGGGGTTAGATAAAAGCGACTTGGGAACCCAAGATCGAGACACTCGCTCATGAAAGTAGTATGCAAAGCAGATGTGCTATCCTTGACTTTATTAGCAGTTCTATTATGAGCAATGGTAACCAAAACATGAGATGCATCCTGTCTAGGAACATGGTGATGAGCATGTGCAACAAATCCTAGACGGGGTTCTTCTTTTGTATATGACCATGTCTCATAAAAGCTCTAGGTTGATTAAATGACATTCTAGCAATATTTTTCTTAGCATTCTTCAACCTACGCCAACAGAACTCAACCAAATGTCCACTCTTCTTGCAATAGGTGCAATGGTATTTTGTACCACTGGGAGAAGCACCTTTTGACTTAAAGGAAGGTTGGACAAACCCTGCAGATTTAAAAATAGTCCTTGCAGGTTGGGTATCGAATTCAACTAAGCCATCTCTCAAAATTTGAATGTCTTTTGATTTATCCTGGGCAAAGTTGTATCCTAACCCTTGATTCTTATAAGGAGTCTTTGACTTGTCAAGAATCATGTTTAACTGTTTCTTACCTTTAGAAAATTTTTCTAATGAATCATTAAGGTAAGCAATTTCCTTTTAAGGTTAACACATGACTCACAAGTTTTGGCTTTGACAATTTTGGACTGCTTTCTCCTTATAGACAAAGCAAGCTCAAGCTTAAGAGCTTCACATGAAGCACAGATTGGAAGAATTAATTATATCCTTAAGCTTGGCATATTTATCTCTAGTCGCTTCTAAGATATCTTTTATTTCACGTTCATGTTCTAAGCAAGCGAGCATGGGCTAGATGCAACAGACTAGAAACAATCAACTGATTAGAATCTAAGCATTTACCACGAGAAGCGATTTGACTTCAATTAGCTCGGTTCTAGCATTTTCACGTTGATGCATGACAAGATCATGAGCATTACGTAATTTAGCCGATTCGTAATGTAAGGCAAGGCAGATGAGTATTCATCAACATCAAGATCCTTAGCGTTCACAAGTTCTAATTTTAAATCATTTATTTGTGAATCTAAGTTCATATTTTTATCCATGACGAAAGCTAAAGCCTTATCCTGATTCATTAGTTGCTCAAACAAGGTGTCACATCTAACTAAAAGGGCATCATAGGATGGAGTTACCTCACCGAGTCATCGGCGCCGATTTGAGTCTGCCATGAAGCACATGCCGGTGAAGTCTTTGGCCTTACCCTTGTTCTTGTCTTGAGGAAGCTCCTCCTCTTTGTCCTCCTCGCTCCCGGAGTCCACATCGCTCATGGATTGTTCTTCAAAAGCGGCAAAGACCCGGTGAACAGCCTTCTTAAGCTTGGCAACATCAAACTTGGACTTGTATCCTTGAGGTTTCTTCCAAGTGGCTTTTCTTCCTTGTGGTTGCTCTTGCCTTTCGACTTAGGGCAATTTGCTGGATATGATAGAGCTCTCCACATTCATAACAAGTCACAGGCCGCCTCTCTTCTGTTTCTCACATTGTTATAGGCACGTGTGACCTTTTTAATTATGAGAGCCAACTCTGGCTCAGGAAGACTCTCAAGCTCTTCTCCATGAATAGCAGATAAACACGCAAGAGAAGAAGAAACAGAAGAAGACTCAAAAGAATCATCAGGAGTCCCTTTGAGAGGATCAGCCACCAAAGCCATGTTATCCTTCTTAGGATTACCGCCTCTCTTGATCTCATGAGTTTTTAGCTTGCTATAAAGCAGCTCCAAAGTGAGATTAGAGAGATCGACGTTCTCCTCTATGGCAGTTGCCTTCATCTCCCACTCCTTGGTGTTGATTGCACCCAAGAGGTGGGTGGCATTCTCAGATTGAGAGTACTCAATGTCAATGACTTTCACCGATTGATCACCTTGTTAAAACGAGTAAAGACGTCATCGATGCTCTCACCAGGACGCATCTCAAATTTGTTGTACTCTCGCTTGTAGACATTCTGACGCACTTGCTTGATTTGGGACGATCCCTCATGGTAGGTTTCGAGGGTGTGCCAAATCTCATGTGCAGTCGCAAGATTGCAAATCCTATCGTACTCTTGCCTACCAAGCCCAGCATATAGAAGGTTCTTTGCCTTGTTGTTGCTAGCCAAGAGGGCTGCTGAAGCCGGCGTAGCAACTTCGGGCAAAACGAGCGGGGCTCGAACAACCTCCCATATAGCTTGTCCTTCGCTCTCAAGGAAAACTCGCATGCGGTTCTTCCAATAGGCATAGTCGAGCCCATCAAAGACATGCGGCTTGGTCGAGTACTTATCCATCGCCAAGTTCAAATGACGGTTAAGATCAAGATTGAACTAACCTGCTCGATACCACTTGTTGGACCGAAAAGGCGACTAGAGGGGGGGTGAATAGGAGCACGCTCACTTTTTCACAAAAGATGGATTCAACAAGATTTCACTCCAATAACTACAAGAGCTATGAAGATCAATAAACCAGTATAGCGGAAGACTAGTATTGAATCCAAATCAAAATCCCCAAATTAAAACAGCAAAACAGCACCAAAACCCTACGGGCGGTCTGACCGGCGGCTATTAGTGATCGATCACGTGGCGGATCGACCGGCGGCTTACTAGCGGTCTGACCGGCAAAGCAAGGGCGGTCTGACCGGTATTGAACGAGCGGTCTGACCGGTCCTGTCCAGAGGCACTGTTTCAGATCTGAAACCAAAACGAAAATCAATCTAACTTTTGAAATATCCGATCAAACTCGACCAAACTTGGAACACACCTCCCTAAGGATATCTGGGACCTATTCCAAGTGACGATCGAGTAGATCCACGTCAAGGTTTAGACCTTTTTCAAAGAGAACGCAGATTGGTTCAAAACCGAGCAAAACACGAAAAATGATCTAAGGACTTGCTCGTGGGTGATTGATGATCTAGATGATCCTAGATAGGTTCCCACATGTCATAGCAAGTTAGATCAAGACAGTAAAGCAATCAAAAACTCGTGGATCAACAAAAGACCTCAAATCATCAAATAGAGAGAAAGAAAGCAAACGAACTCATCTTTGAGAGAACTTTCTTTGGATTGATTTGATATGGTATTGGTTTCTGACCACTCCATCAATGGAGGACAAAGACTCAATACATGAGCACGAAATCAAATCCAACTCTCTAGAACCCTAACCTCCACTAATCCTCTCCCTAAGCAAACTAGGGTTTCAAAACACAATGAAAGGGTTGGAGGGGGTGCAGCCACCTCCCTCCTCTATTTATAGTGGAGACTTAGACCTTCTAGAAGAGTAACCCTAATGGGCTCCCGTTAAGGCCCAAAACAAACGGGACACATACGCACGCGTTTTAAAGCGCCGTCTTCATCTCTTGACCTAATCCACTTCACCTTGCGCCATCTTGCGTCGTGACTTGGCAAAAGGTCACCAAGGCGGTATTTGGTGAAATTACCAAAATACCCCTTCTCGATCTTTTTCCAAAGACCGAGTCCCATCTTCGTGAAACACATCCATGCTTCACCACGTGTAGGTTGATCATCGGCTCTCTTCATGTCGGCAAGTCTCTCCCATCCGGCTCCCACCGAAACCACCATGGCACTTGCACCGACCCCCGCGCCGCTTGATCAAACCAGTCGCACCGAACTTCCCGTTCGGTTACCCTTGTCCATTCTGCGCTCCGCTTGAGTTCTTTGACCTCACCCAGCATCGTCGATCGTTCTGGACCTCAACTCTCCAAGCCTAGTCCCGATCATCCTCGCTGTTGACCGTCGTTGACCACCAAGCAACCTGCACAGCAATAGACAAGCAAACGAATCCGGGAACAAGTTCTTCACAACTTGACCCACGTTAGTCAAAACATGCATCATGCAACACATATGCCATGAAACCCATGAACTTGACCTAACAAGCAAACATCGTCGCCACGAAGGACGACAAACCAGATCTGGCAACCGGCCGACCGCCACCTTGGCGGCTCGACAGCTTCTCGCCGGTCGGACCGCCACCAAAAGGCGGTCGACCGCCACCATGACTTAACCAAAATTCCATCACGGAAATCAAACCTCTTGGAATTTTCAAACCAATAGAACTTTTGCTCGAAGCTCCAAAATTATGAAACCAAGTGCGTAGCACCTTCTCACTTGCCTACACCTTCTATTTTGGCCCACTCCAAAATCAAAACATTGCGGTGACCGGTCGACCGCCACTCAAGGCGGTCGGCCGCCACATCTGGCGGGTCGACCGCCACCTTGGCGGTCGACCGCCAAAGAACTAAGCCAACAAAAACAACACAATGGCATGGCCGGTCGACCGCCACCATGGCCGGTCAGACCGCCACCCTGGCCGGTCAGACCGCCACCCTGGCCGGTCAGACCGCCACCATGGCCGGTCAGACCGCCAGAGGCCTGACAGAACTGAAACTTTGCCGAAAACACGTGATTCGACAAACCATCAACGACATTGCCAATTGTAACATCATCCTAAGATCTCAGGCATATCCCCATGATATCCACACTGAATGTTATGTAATATCAGTGCTATTAAGTGTTATGCTGTTTTGCTGAATGTTATGTAAATATCGTAGTTTTGATAGTAATGGCAAGTTTACATTTGTTTCTTACATAATATGCAGTTCATGTACGTGAGCAAGCGTATTAATTCACTGGCGTATCGCAATATCACTTACCTTTCTACTTACGAATCGTTCATATCTCAATCTTTCTCGTAAAATTCTTCAGAAATTCATCGCACTAGAACAACATACAACGATCAAAAAATGTTATTGCGAGTCTAACAGATTTCGCACCATTAAAAACGTATAAAAATCAAAAGGCGGCAAACATAGCTAGGAAGGGGCAATTAGGGATGGGCTTCCTGTCGCCAGTTGAAATGGCGACAGGAACCTGTCGCCAGTTGAAATGGCGACAGGAACATATCGCCATTTCAATTGGCGATAGGTGGGTGGACCGGCGACAGGAGGGGGAGAGGGTTCCTGTCGACAGGTTCCTGGCGATATGTCCCTGTCGCCATTTCAACTGGCGACAGGTTCCTGTCGCCATTTCAACTGGCGACAGTTGAAATGAACATATTTCTGTAATTTTTTTGGAGAGACGATATATTTTTGTAATTATGTTTTAAAATAATATTATTTAAAAAAAAATTCTGAAACGGAGGGAGTAAATTTTAGAAACGGCACCAAATCAAGTTGTGCTATACTAAAAAATTTGACACCTCGTCATAGCCTACATAAGGCAATTGCAAGTTGCAACATCGTGATTTTCGGGTGCTTCAACCTTTGACAATGCATATCTAGCATTGGGATTGGAAGCAACCAAAATGGTAATCAATGGCCGTTTTCTACTACTCCTACATCCATGGTACGGGCCATTATTCCCATCTCAACTCCTACGCCGTTTGAAGCGTAGCATCCACTCAAGCTCACTAAAATATTCATCGTACGCGCAACAAGTTTGGGGTGGGGGGATGATGAGTGCAACTTTTGCAGTAACTACGACGGGTAGGCTGATCCCATGAATGATGAAGGCTTTTTGCAACGTAGATTTTTTTTCCCCACATTGTTGTTAACTAGTAGTTGCATTCGATGTTGTATTTGTCCTAATAGGAGAAACTACGTACGGTCAAAGTGAGGCGATGAACAAGTCTTTACAAGGATATATGCATGAAAAGTCGTGCATTTTTTTTTTGTTTCTAAGAATGCTTCTAAAAAGGAGTGTGAGGCATGTCGAATGTTCAGTTTCCTAATCGTTTCAGATGATTGATTTGCGTTTGGATAGTTCATGCTATATGAACGGTTCTTCTTAACTCGTTCGCACCGATGGCAGATGACACGATTAAATATCGGTTATGCTCTGTGGTTTATGCTGGAATGCGTCTTTTGATATTAGGGGAGGTCAGATCCTGACTCTGGAGGGCTAGTAAAAGTACGTTTTGGTCGGCCAAGTACTTCCAACAAAAGCATGAATTCAGCTGTGCAGAGAATATGTAGCTTTTTAGTGTGAGAAGATACTGTGGTGTTACTGGTGTAGTTCTCCATCCCGTTGGAATTTCTTGAAAGAAAGCTCACATGTCTGGGGTAAAAAGCTTCAGTCAAAAAGCTTGGGAAATTGACCTTGACACAGCTCGATGATTTACTTTTGAGTCTGACTGTGGAATTGTCGATTTACTTTAACGACGGTTACCACAACAGTTAAGTATCCCTATCGTGGCATACTGGCATTTTTTTTACAACAATTCATAATACTGTCGATTTATAGTTACACGTCAGGGTCATTTCAAGTTGCGAGCGTCAGGCTCTACGTTCAATCCCACCACGCATGGTGAAAACACACTACAACAAACAACAAACAAAATTGAGCAGCTCCTGAGCATCTCTCCTTTAGCCCCCTTACTCTTTCCACACTATTCACCCTTGTTCAGCAAATTTGGGGAAAAGCTATTGTACATGTTGTGTCAATATTTACAACATCATACATCTCCCTTGCAAACAAAATAATAATCATGCATCAGTTCAAGCAATTTTTGTTGGAATAATGGAGGTTATAAAAATAATTAGCCTTCAACCCCTGTAATTGGACTAGGCTAGCCTCTCCAAAACTCGGCTGAACAGCAGTGGATAGCTCATAACTTCACGTATATATTTTTAGGTAACATCCACCTATGTACGCCCAAAAGTCAAAATTGCATCTATAGAAAGGTATCATCCACTAACAGGGTCAACCTGGACAAAAAATAACACTTTGAGGGGCATTTTGGAGTGTAGGACTACCACCTTATGCCATCAGGAGACAACAGGGGAGCCTCCCTGATGCTATCCACAGTAGAGCAAGAACCAAAGAGCGAGAGATTAGATGTACCGAACAAGTTGTTGGGGTTGCCTTTGACTAGCATGACACTCTGGCGATCTTCCAAATCATTGCAAATACTTTCATTCGACATGAAACCAAGCACAGATCCCAAATTACCACCATGAGATTGGAGATGATGCACTGACGACCACAATTCTGTGGAAGAGTCACACAAACTTTTCCAATCTTGCTTACAAGGATGCTCTGAATATGAAGACACAGAATTCAGACAAGTGTCATTTGCATCCAGGGAAAAAATGCTGCTGCTGTCCTTTGGGTTAGACATGTATATGAGATGATGATCCAGAATTCCTGATGTGCACTTAGAAAAGCTTGAAGCAGTGAATTTCACAGGATCCAACCCCTGTACAAGCCCTATATCAGAATTATCAAACAGCTCTGTCTCTGTCAAATATTTCTCCTCCAGTCCATCCAAACAAGATACACGGACAGCAGAGCCACACAAGCTCTTTGAGCCCAGCTCAAATGGATGCTCTGAAGTTGAAGTTGAACATATGGAATTCAAACAACTTCTGTTTGCATTTGACACAATGTTGTTGCTCTCACTTACATGAAAGTTGGAGACATGGCTAAAACCACTGTGGTCAAGGATTCCATTTCTAATATCCAAAAAGCTTGAAGCAGAGCATTTCGCACATAACTGATCAAACCTAGATAGAAGTCCAGCGTCAGAATTATCAAACAAGCCTGCCTCTTTTGGGTCTTCAGCGTCCAGTCCAACTGAACTAGAAAGACATTGCTCTAGGGAGCTGGGAAGGTCAGATTGCCAGAAAGTATTTGATATTGCATATGGTACCTCATACTGCTCCTCAATCTGACAAGGGGAGGACAATCTATTTGGAATTGACCCAGAGAGTGTTACTGAAAACATAGGCTCACATCCATGATGATCATATGTCCCAGTTTGAATATTACAGCTCAACTCATTAGCTGAAGCTGGTTTGCCTTCGGTGTGTGGTTGGACATCCTCTAGCAACAAGTTGGAAACCTGGTTGTGAACAGTGTCTCTTTTCCAATCAGAACTTGACATATCTGTAGCATACGCTAATGGTAATGGCATGAGCTCAAATGCTTCATTACAGCCATAAGGTAAGTTGTTTTTCCAATCAAGAGAACTTGTAAGGCCCCGATTGTATCCCCATGGCAAAGCTGTGAATTGACGCACTTCATCACTTGCATAAGAGGATGACTCTTTTCCTGTTCTCAGTTTAGTTAACGAATCAAAATCACTAAGCCTGTAATCAAGCAAGTTTTCAGAATGTCCTCTGGGATCAGCAGGAGTATGTCTGCAAACCATTTTCCTCTGTCTCATAGACTCTTTGTGGCGCTGCATTACATTAGATAACTATCAAAGGTGGAACTGATAAAATAATGAATAGAACTAAATTTGAGTAGGTGGTAGTACATTAGTACCCACCCACAAGTGTTCAATTTACACAGGTTCAGCAAAGAATACCTTTCTTATTATGTTGCTGGCGCCCAGCCTTTGCAGGATGTCAGCAAAAAAATCTGATCTGAGATTTTAATCATCAGGCCAACAATATTAGACTACATAAAAATATAAAGTAATAGAGTTCTTCAATATATAATGACAACCTTCTTTGCAATAACTCAGAACTTTCCATTGACACTGTTTTTGCAGCTAGCTTTAATATTTTTCTTCTCTTTCCTGAAAAGATCCGTCCACTCCCAGGCTCTCTGTCTATCACCACAAGAAGAAACATTATGGAATTAGCATCCCAGCTAAATGTAGCGAATGTAAATTGCTAGAAAAATAGTGGTAACATGTATCTCCCTACTTTACGAAAGCTTTTAGGAACTTGAGAAGTACTGCAGGATTTAGACATGATGAATAATCATCTCAACAAGGTAAAGCATCTAATCAGTAACATGTGCTTGTATTAGCCGATCATTGCAAGGCACATATCAGCATCCAAGCAAGGAAAAATTATGTGCATTTCAGAATATATGTGTCATAGCAAGGAAAAACACATTTAAGAATAAAAAGAACCCATGATTATTGGCACAATTTCATTTTATCCTCATTTAGTGGGGCATCTTTATTTTGCTCACTCCCAACCTTGGTAAATAAAGCTTCAACTACCAGGGGTGTCATTTTGGTAGAATGGAATGACACGCTACAACATTGCACATTGTTAAAATGAGGGATAATCAGATAAAGAATATGTCTCCCTGGCATAATCTTCAGAGTGTCACAAACATCATGTCAAACTTTTTCATGTATGTGACATGACTGGACAATTTCCAGGAAGGTTGACACTGGACATGGTAAAACATTCAGCAGTACAGTAGTCTCTTTTTTTTTTCACCGAGAACACAGCAGCACAGTAGTGATTGTGCTATGTATTAATATTGAGAGCTGAGCATGTGCTCACCAGTATTTCTTGAAATCCCTGTAACTTCAAATGATGTCTGAATTATGGGTGTGAGAACATGAATATTTGGCAGGGAAACACGTGGGTTTAACTGAGGTGTATCCTTATTGTCATATTCTGCAGAGAAGAGGATCAACAGTTAGAAGAGTCTAAAGATGCATCATACATGATTGAAGGGGACATCAGAGAAAGGATATCAGACCAGAATGGGAGGCTTGCACATTCACTTGCGCATCAGATATTTCTTCATTCCTAGAAGGTGTAGAAGGGGTCTCATCAGAACATAGAGTACTCTTCTGGACAGGGACCTTCCTGTGTGACGTCACATTATGCGATTCTACAAGACACAGCAATAACACAAGAAGTTCATACGAATGATCCATTGCAGGTCATTTTAGTGTTTGAAGTAAGAGGCACCAATGAGAGTAGGAGTATAGCAAAGCAAACAAAAGTGTATGCAAAGTTACAAACCCATTCTCATGCCATCGTTTTGTTTGGAGATGTTTGGCTCAACGTTTTGATGAGGTTGTTTGAAGGAACGGGAACTACAGCCAGATTGCTCCCACAATTTCTTAAAGAATTTGTATTCCGTAGTTTTTGCATTGCAACCTTCATAGCAAATGATGGTCAAATAGGATAAGGATACAATAACACATAGAAAAGCATGTAAAACAATATCATTCTTGGAAGGAAACAGTGAAAGTATAATAGCACAGATTAAAAGCAAGTATTACATGACTTCAACAATCTAACAGCTACATTTAGAAATATCCTTTTGGTTATTATGATTGGAAATATTGAACAAGCAGATAGGTTGATCATATACAAGAACAGCATAACATTGAAGAGATTGTAGTGGCACAAGACCCATGATACATTATGAAAGACAAAGCAATGCCCCCTGTAAGCTGTAAGTACATAATATCAAGATACAGAAACGGATGGCGTCTGACAGAAAGTTAATGCATTGTGAAATCCAAAAAGGGGGAATTATCTAAATAAAGTACGATTAAAAAAGAAAGGAGTTACAGTGAGACTAGGGCAATACATTGGGGCTTAGTTTTCTCAGCTTTGCCTATATTAGCATCCTGTCTCACGCATGTGTGATAACTACCAGCTTCACTTGCAAATCGAACCTTTTTCCTTGGCCTTCCATCTGTCGTTAGGTAGTAGGTACTGAATCATTACATCAAGCCAGAAAAAATGCTGAATGATTTCCAGGAGAAAAGTATCACTGAAGAAAGGCTGCAATGTCCAACATGATGGTACTTGAGGGTAAATTAACTAGAAATTAGCCAGAGCTCTATATGCAAATTCCAAATAAATCCTAAGTAAAAGTTTTTAAAGAAACCACCAAATGCTACCATCAAAACAATACATTCAACAACAGATGGAAAACATCACCATGTAGGTAGGGATCAGAAGCATACGGCCTTAAAAACCAGCACCAAATCCTACTAAATTCAGAGGTAAAATGGTAAACGGTCTCAACTCTCCCACAAACACCATGGCCGCTTTTATTTCTCTTGAACATTCCTATCCAATTAGAATCGAACCGCATATTTACCTCTGCGTCATCTTCCTGACCCCAATCCCACGCAATCCCAATTCAACCACAAGCCGGAAACTTCCAAGAACCCTAGCTCGCATCATCTACCGAAAGAAAGCTAAATGGATTCCTAAACCCAAAACATGGAGCGCAAAGCGGTGGAGGTGGGCGATACGGACCTGGGGAGGAGGGCTCGGGGAGAGGCCTCGACGCCGGCGGGGGCTGGAAGGCCGGGCCTCGCGGGGGCTTCAGAGAAGAGGAATGGGAGCGGCTGCTAGGGTTCCGGCGCTGGAGGCGATCCATCGCCCGCCGCCGCCGCCTGGGTCGATGCGCGCGAAAACTCGAGGGGGAGAAAGAAAGGAAGCCTTCGCAGCTTGCGGCTTCGGTTATCGCGTTCGTTACAGAGAAGATACGTCCGCAGGTCGAGTCTCGGGTCGTGGAAGCGGCAAGTGGCAACACCGTAACACGGTAACAGTAACACCAGAACAATCCGCGTGGTAAATTTTTTTGCAAGGAAATCCGCATGGTAATTTGGTAAGTGATGCCATTCAAGCACGAGTTTTAGTGCGATTAATGTTACGCTGTAAACTTGGAGCCACTTAAAAACGACAAACTATAACCATAAATATTTTTTTGACGAATAACAATAACCATAAATCTTGATTTCTTTTTTTAGAAGCCATGAATTTCAGTTCAAATATCTAGGTTACAAAAAGATAGCATGGCGTACATCCAATTTCTTACTAGTTGAATGATGTGCATTTCATGTATAAAAAAAGATATCTACATCATGGCGTACTAGTGATGAATTATCTTCGCCCGACACTATGATTACATCCAGGTGCTTTATCTTGACAGAACCTCAAGTCCACAACACTGATTGAGATGGAAGCTAACTAGCAATCACGCTGAATCTACAATCACATAGATAAGGCATCTCCTCGCAATGCATCTGGGTTTGCACGTGTGATACATACATTTCAATTGCAGTCAATCTCAACATCCAATATCCAATGTTATCATTCTACATATAGAAAGCAAACCATCTGAAGATCTAATAAACAATTGTCTATCAAATCGACTGCTAAATATTCACAACCAATGTTTACCTCACAATAGATGTGTTCACTAACAACCCCTGCAGGAAAATGGGGGGATAACAAGCCCCATAAAGCTACACTCTCTGTTCTCTTTGAACAGTGAATGGTACAAGATAACACATAACACAATGCTTGCACACGGGGAGAAAATAAACAAGAAAAAGAACATATATCACATAAGAAAAGACAACATCTCAATACATGGGCGACATCTGTTTGTTCTATACAAATACACAAATGAATGAAACCCAAAACCCCAGCTCATCGAAACAAACACCCCATATGGTACACAAAACAATATGATTCATTGGTTAGCATCAATCGGTGCACCGGACCTTGCCTGCGATATCCGATTTGCATAGATTGTTACTAGCCGCAGCTGTGTGTTACTAAGCCCCTCCAGATATGGCACAAATGCTTTCCCAAGCATGATGTAGATATCCACCAAGCAGAATACAACAGCCTGAAAGAAAGTGTTAATGGTATCAGATGTGGACCACCAGAAATACGCATTAAAAGTAAATTTTGCCATACATAATCCAGATAACAATGGTTGCCAGTAAGTGCAGTGTCAAGCGTGCTTAATGTGCGCTAACAATGACTGAAGATGGACAAAGAATGCACTAGAAATTGGAAGCAGAGAACGCACTAAAATATGTGGTTACTATAACCATAAAGCTGCCAACAAGTCATTACCCCAGTATATACAGCTGACATTGAAATAACTGCAAATATGTGGTTACTAAATGTATGTAGAATTAATGTTGTAAAAACCATTTTGGACCCTATCTACATAATTATCATGTCCCACCCATAAGCTTAGCACCCTTATCGCTCTTTTTTCATGTACCACTCACAACCAGAAGCCCAGATTACTGCTGGCACATGAAACCCTGGTTTTTATTGCCTTCTTTACATAAGCTTCAAAGACTCCCTGGTTGAGGAACTAGCATGGCCCTATGAAAATTGTAAGGACATTTATCAGAAGAACAGGTAAGCACCTTGCGAACATCTGGACTCTGATTACTGAAAGCATCAAAAAGTGCTGGTAAAAATGAAGGCAGTTGAGTCATCAATTCCTCATGTGAAAGCCGCCCAACAAGCTGCAAGATTACCAAGAGAATACCAACAGTCAACCACGGTTGCTCTGGATATTTTGCTGTAATAAACCAGAATGAGTGAACGACTCTGCAAACTAACACTAATCTTTAATAGTATTCTTGAATCTTGATAGATGATTCTTCCTGTGTAAAATATTTATTCTGTGTCCCCTAACTAACAGATATCCAGCAATGATGCTTAAATGAAATAGTTGTAGAAGGTAGACAGGTCACAGGTGATCAGATAAACAGACATCAAGATGTTCAAGCTATAATGGGCCTGGTGGCTATAATCCAGGGAAATGCAGGATGTACCAGAACGACTCCATCAGCTAATGAGAAGAACTTAGAATAGAGCTCTTGGCAAATGATTCTTCCAATAAATAAATATTATTTTATTGTTCTCTTATCTAACAGATATCCAGTAGGGATACCTATATGATATGATTGTTTGAGGTACACACTCAGATTATTAGTCAACAATAAGTTGAAACCACAGTGCTACAGTACAGGAAACTCCAATGGTGTGCAGTTCAACAGTTCAAATTATTCAAGGTTAACATAGTGCGAATGGTAGCTGCAGCTCCTAACAAGGGTCAAAACACGGTTATGGAATCAGGACCAAGAATCCAAAAGCCGGTACCTGACCAAATCCCGGTCGTCGGCCGGGAAAAAAACCGGCCAGTTACCGGATTTCCCGGAAAAAAATCCGGACGAATTTCGCTTTAATTTGCTTAAAAACCAGCCGAAATTCGAAAATTGGAATTTGAGTTTGCAAAACCCGGAAAAACCGGCCGGTTTTTCCCGTTCCCGGTTACCACCGGTAGATCCAGTTACGGCGGTAACCAACCGGTTTTTTCTTCCCGGATCAGGACTATTGACACTGATAAGTTACAGTAATATGTATTAAATGTGGATTGCTAATGTGGCAATCATTAATAGGACAATAAGCCACATAAAAATACAACAAATCATATACATATCCCTGCGTTATCTGATATCAATTACATATGAAGTTGATATTGCAGCATTCATAATTACAGTGCGAAAATACAATACCTTTGTCAAACAGTTGATACACATGACAAGTGTCTTTTCATCATCACTAACCAACAAAGGTACAATAACCTGCAGCACAAGCAAAAAAAAGTCCAAAATAGTATAAGTTGCTAATTACAACTACTATAAACAAATATAGTAGTACTGTAGTAATATCATTTTTTAAAATAAAAGCTCTGGACATACAGCAAGGCATCTAAAAGGATCGTATTTTGCCAACACGACATTTAAGCACTGGTTTGCTTCATTTGAAACCTGCACAAGCATTAAGTAAATATAAGCACACCAGAAGACAAGAGAAAACTTCTTTAATTAACGAACATATACCTTTGCCACAACATCTTTGGTCACATGCAGGAGCTTTTCAAGGACAATCTCAACAGATTCTTCCATAGGATCTTTCTGAGAAAATAATAGACAATATTAATCAACAAGCTACCAACTAGATTACGTACTTACATGCACTATTTGTGAATACAAAACCTGATTGTGGAGCATCTCAGCAACTAACAATAGAGAAAGCTCCCTGACAGAAGAATCAGAGTCATCCAACACCTCGAGGACAGTTGTTAAAATCTGATTGAAATACTATTGAAACACAGAAGAGCTTATATTAGAATATATATATCAAAAATTGAATGATAGCACACTGAAACAATGCGAAGTAACATATTAGATGCAGAGGACCAGATAGCAACTGTGTGTTGTGGGGTATCTTTTGGACACCAGTTACAATGCACTGTTTAGAAAGCAATGGCAATCAAATGTCTTTCCTCTGCTGTTGAAATGGTGAAGCATTCATCATTACAGAAACCACGTCATCGAATTGTACTACAAAGGAGGTAATGCTTTAACTGATAGTACTAATTCTCTAAATAAAGAAATAATGATGAGACACCAAATTCAATTCATATGATACAGAAAGGAGGGGGGGGAGCAAATCAACAAGATAAAAGGAACGTGATGCATTTCCACACGTAATGTGTGTTCTGCTGTTTTTCCCTCCCTCCCAGCACAGGCTCTTCAGAAATTCTCCTTTGTTCTCTTACCAGTCACAAAAGGAATGTAGCACCAGATGGAAAACTTATAAGATTGAATGAACTTTAACATACAATGCAAGTGTTAAGCCCAGTTATCAAGAGGAAATTTTACAAAAACAAACCAAAAAATAAAAGAAAGCGCTAAGAATATTGAAGCTTTTCTTCCAAAAGAAATAAAATGGGAATTAAAAAGGTAAGGTTACAAACCTTTGTCCATATAGAGTTCTCATTATTGGTGGAAGCTTTAACCAACTGCTGCAACGCCTCACGCTTGTCTAGGTTAGAAACTTCACCGTCATTGCTTATCTAAAAATAATGTAGAAAACATATCATTGCGATGTTAATATGTTATATAGGACGACGAAAAGTAAAAGCAACACATAGCAACATTACTAGCAGAAGCAACAAAGATGAAAGGAAAAAAGGATATATCAGATGTACCCGATGAAGAAGTTGTGGTATGCTGGGGCTGTTACTGGTGTGTGGGATAGTCTTCACAGAACTAAGATCGACAAATGGATCTCCCTCTTGAGTGTTCTCCCCAGCAGTTGTAACAACAGAATTTAGTCCATCAAAAACAAGGCGGTGGCCAAAATCCAGGCGAGGAGTACCAGTAGAATTTTCATCATCAATTGTGACATCTGATTTTTCAGGATAATCTGTCCATGAACGCACAGCTTCTACAACTGGGCGAGCATTGTTCTTTGATTCCCTACTTGCTGCAAGAATTTCAGCTTCAGAGGCAGGTTGGAAACATTGGCTAGCATGATCAATGCTGACATCAGAGGTTGTTCGACCAATAGGGACATTAAGCAATGTTGATTCCTGCACTGCGTTCATCTTCTTCCCTGCTTCATTGTCGAGGGAACTAGAAGAAAACCGTCCAAAAGGATAGCTCTTCTTTGATGTCAGAGCATAATCATCTTCAGAAGAAGTACCAAAATCAACCTGGTCATAAGATTTGGGACGTGGACGTTCTTTCTTGATCTGCAAGTAGTTTACCAGATCGACCTCAATACGAGGAGTATATTGCTTCAGCGCTCGCCTCACAAGGTTTTGTTCTTCAATAGACAAACTTAGAACGAAATTTAGGACTGCTGCTGAATCAAAATGAGAATAAACTGATATGATTCCACAAATGGATGTTTCCTTCAATTTTGCATTCTTTTCGTGTATTAAAGGTGCTAGTTTTGAAAGCCAGAGCTTAAGAAAGCCGCTGTTACTGTAACCTTCAGAGTCTACTGTGTACTTGCTGAATGACTTATTAGCAAACTCAAGAACAGCCAGTTTTGCCTTTGGAGACCTTTGTTCATCCAGTGAACGTACTAGCGCAGGTAGCAATGTGTCAATAGCATATGTTCGGCCAACAGCTTCCAAGGTCGATGAGCATGGTTGTCTAACCAATTCCTTCGGATCAATAAGTCTTGAAAAGACATACGGTAAAATTCTTTCAACGTAGCTCTCGAATGGCTTCTTGCATGCTGGAATAATGTCTGCAAGTGTGGAGAAAGCTGCCTGTGCAACTTTATGATGAGGATCATCCAAATAACGGAAAAATAGCTTCATGACCTTTTCAAAGTTCTGAGTAATTTCTTGAATGCCTTTTTGTCCTTGTTTCAGTAATGCCTGAATAAAATTAAAGGCTGCAACTCTAGCTACCCAATCTGAACTAGGACTAAGACCCTCAGAGAGTGCATCATTTAGAGATGCTCGACCATCTGTATATCCAGACATGTCATTAGACGGGACATGACCATCATCAAAACTGTGCCTACCACTTGCAGAAGCCCTTGATACCACTTGCTTCCTAAGAGGCCTCTGGAAGTGTGGAACATGGCTGTTATGTGAATTTCTGTAACTGGCATCCCTATAGGGCATATCAACATAGTGTTTGTCCATTTGCATTTGTGGCAGCCGCCTGGTTGGCCATGAATCATTACTCTCATCCATAACGCTACCATCTTGAGACTTCCCTGAAGATCTTCTCAAATAAGGCAGTGATAATCCTGATATAGGTTCGGATGATATATTACTCAAATACGGTGACCTTGATCGCTCTTTGGTGGCTAACTGAGAGGTCACTGTATCTACCAAACGTGAACCACCATTTCTTGTACTAGTAATGCTGGGGAGGGATGAATCCAACAGTGCAGAATTCTGCAAAGATAGGTGATCCGAAGCAGGTGCAGCAAGCGGGATAGGAGGATCACGAGATGATGGAGGATCAACTCCTGCACTAGGAGGAAAAGAAAAGGAAATTAAGATTTCTTAATTATATAGAAAAATAAGTCATGAAAGCAATAGCTAAGAAGATTGAACTACATAATAACAGAGCACTTCAATATTTCATTAACAAATTCTAATTAAGAAGCTTAAAGAATACCAAGATCCAAGCTTGTTGAGCGCACAGCTGAGAAATTTTGCCTGTCTGACATGCCTACACCTTTCAATAGACTTTCAATGGCCGAAACCTTTTGTTTGCTTGAACTAAGCACACTTTCTATGCTTCTTTCAGCACTTCTACCAATTGTCTTTGACTGTGACAGAAGAAAGCTTGACGAGAGAGATGATTCAGAAGAAATTACTGCACTCCTGTCCATTGCAACAATAGATGAAGTACCGTATCCGGCTAAATGTGTACCACTTGCATGAGATGAAGCACGAGAAAGTTGAACACCCTTCTCACGCAATGACGGAGAAGGATACCGCTTGTGCATGCCCCCATCTTCATCATTTATTATCTGCAAATGCTTCCAATTTTAGATCAAACTAACAAAAATCCTGCACAATAGCATAGTCTAACATCCATACAGTTTCAGCAAATATTGTTTACATAGCAAAAATACAAATTGTCATACATAATTTGAAGAAAAAATCTGGTTAGACAAAATCTGTTTTCAAAAATAATTAAGTTATAAGGTTAAGCTTGAAAGAATTTACACAGGGTTCGTAAAACAACTAACTAGCACTGCTAACTTATCTCCTCAGCCTTGAACTAATCAGGGTAAAACATCTTATCCAGGGGAGAAAAACGGCCGGTTAACCGGGCTTACCGGTGGGGACTAGGAAAGGAAAAACCGGCCAATTCAAATTCCAATTTTTGAATTTTGGCTGGTTTTTAAGCAAATTCAAGCGAACTTCGTTTGGATTTTTTCCGGGAAATACGGTTACCGGCCGGTTTTTTTTCCGGCCAGCGACCGGGATTTCCACCGGAAACGGGTTTTGGATCCTTGATCTTATCTACTACATAAAAATGTAGAATACTTTATTTACACTGCTTTACACCAATTTCAATTTACAAACAATTCTGAGCTGTTATAATCAAATATAGAACTGTGCTTGCAAATTAAACAAAGGATGGACATATACTGCTGTTAAATATTTATTCAAGCCTAAAATAACCCAACGGAAGATAATGCAAAACCGATATCCAGAACTCCACTTCCATGAGATCCATAATGTTCTTAGGTGGAACTGTGGAGGATAGATACATGTTCTTTCTTTCTATAAAGAGCTATTGCTTCCATTTTTTTTCTTGAATTGGCAACACAGGACAATGATAAATATAAAATCAGCTTCTTCAACCTCACTTTTCCTGATATAAGTTTGATAGATTGTGAAGATGAAAAGCATGCAGAAAAGTAAAATGATATACCCTCTGTATTGCAGGATCAAATGACATAAAAAGCCGGCGTGACCGCTCAGGCCATGTCTTTGTGAACATCCTATAGCAAGTTCTTGCAATCGCACGAACCTGTATTTGCAATATGGCATTAAATACAAGAACAACACAAATACAGAGAAGTTTCAGGCTTTCAATATTGAACGATATTACAGTAATGATGAATTAAGTCAGGAAACATGGATGTTGTTAGTCCTGACTCCTACCTCACTCATTGCATCTGCCACACAGCACTTTATTAGATCTTCATATAAATCAGCTGAACGTTGTATTTCTGGGGCATCTGCCCGATATTCCAATATTAGGAGTGCATATTCACAACACCTGCCATAGTAGGAAGTAGGCATGAGTAGCTGTAAAAACCCATGGATGCTAAGACAATGCTAAACACAGGTACCTCGTACGGAGTACTGCACTGCGGTCATTCTTTGCCGTGTCAGCTATAAAAGGAAGAATACGTGAAACCTTGCAGTTCCGCAGGATCTGCAAGATATTACATGTCAGAAAAGGAAAATACGTTATGAAAGGAAGTGTCATGGTTCAATACAAGAATGCAGGTATCTCACAGTTTTTATGCAGTTGTCCGCAGATTCGGCAATCACAAACACAGTTATGACAACAAGCTTAAAAAGTACCTGAGAATTTCATCAATATGTTAGCTCTATTGATAAAGCACAAGGCAACAATTGCAAAACACTGAAACAGCTTCTAGGATTACCGGAATAAATATTTCAGCACATGCTTCAAAGTCACCAAGGAGTTCCTTTGACAGTACATTAAGTAGATGACATGCCTGGGGGAAAAAACTGAGTCAGCAAGTTTTTCATCACCAAGAAGTTTGCCCTGTCACTGCAAATTAACCAGAAAAATGTTCTGCAAGAATTCCATAACGCCTACATTCTTATAAAATGAAATAACTTTAGACTGAACTAATGTTTAGCAGTATATTGGTGTTCAATTGAATCTTTTTGGCCACTGATGCTGATGGCTTACAGAGAGTGTCAAAGGTAAAAAGTTGATTCCATCTAGTGTATCATGCATATCCTAGATGAGAGACTTGACTTATACTCATGCATGCAACCCCCTAATGATTTGAAATGATTAATATTCTATTCCAGGACAGTAGTATTAATTACATTCTTTCAGCCCCAGTGCAGCATTTAATAGATGATTCTAAACCTCTTTGGAACCATGTTGAAATCTAGGGAGAAAACTGGTAATCTCAGTGAGTTTGTCTCACGGTATATGGATTATGGAACATTTAGTACTACTTGTGTTGTAGTGGCTGTGATGGACTCTTGATATTTATTACTAGTGTATGTATGTATCTGTATCGCTGATCTGGTGATTTTGGGGAAGTGCCTGCTTCTGTTGCAAGAATGAAATTAGCATTCAGTTATCAAAATAAAGATCAACAGGCAAAAAAAAGAAGACCTGCTTTCCTACGCTGGACCGTCGATCAGATAGCTGAGAGGACAATGGAGGAACTAGCTGCTTCAAGAGCATGAGAAATGATGGATAATCAATTGCACCTGATTATTAAAAAAAAGAGTTAGTTTTAAGCAAAATACGCAAAATTACGTTAGCAAGAAAATGTGACATTATATTTGAGCAGCCAACACTATGAACCACAGCATCATGTAATATTATGTTAATAAATGTGAACAATTTCGTTTGACTATTCCAATATATTAATTTCCACAGCTTATCCTGTCTCGCTCAAATGAATTTCTATACAGCTATATGCTTCAACAGTTGGCATCTCTGCTATGTAAGCTACCGATATGGCATTCTAATTCATGACTGCTGACCAGTCAGTGGATCACCATGTTAAGGAACAATGGCCATAGGGCAGTCTGGTGGCAAATTGAGCCATGTTAAGTAATGTCCTTAAAACAGAGCAATTGATTTCTTCAAAAAAATGTAAATTGCATCAGAGGCCTTGTTTCTTAGGTTGTTAAACTTTGATTGTATTCCTAAACTTGCTTAATTGTGACAATAACGGTCATCTTCATCCACCAGTTACTTGACGAAAAAATGATATGGCGCCATGGTGAGGTCCCTGAACTTATCTAATTGTGCCACTTAGGTCCTTCAACTTGTCCAACTCTGACACTTAGGGCCTTGCCTGTTATTTTCTTATTACTTAACCAAACCATGAACCAAAATGATACACTCCAACATATGGACCAACATTGAAGTTTGAGCACCTTAATGAGATAGTTGGACAAATTTAAGGAACTCCAGTGCAATTACTCAACTAAGGTGCAAACAAATGTCAGTCTATCAGCCTTAATTGTAGCACCCACTATTCAGCAAAGACTTATAATTTATACAAAGTGTTATCTAGATAGTCACTGTTGGAGTGAGTTGCCAAATGGTCCATCCGTTTCACAGGTACATATGACCATCCTCCTTGCATGAATTAACAGACACTTGAGACCTACCTATTTTGGTCCGATTCAAAGGGATAATAGCTTGGATTGCATACTCACACTACATGCCTATGTCAGGGTTCGCACTTGCTTTTCATTTCTTTTAAGCAGAAAGACTGTCGTAGTTTCTTATAGGTGAGAAGGCACCATGCCCACTAACACCATTTTGACGTTCAAGACTAAAAGAGTACTTGCAACGCTTTTGCTATGACCCAAGTGGATGCGATGGAAAGTTTCTTTCATGTACGGTCTGGTTTTCAGCATCCAGGCCTGGACGCCTAGTTAGACTGCATCCTGCCTAACTTTTGAAAAATGGGATGGGTTTGCTCTATTTTATTATTTTGCCTATAATAAAAAGGATCATCTATCTCTGGAGTCTGGAGTTTTCATTAGTTCAGCTTTTACATGTTACAAGAACTTCAAGCCCACGACAGGTGTATTTTCCAAAGAAAGCTACTCATTGACAAAACAAATATGTAGATATGACAATAGGACATGGGTGACAAAATCAACCTCCATATACCAAGGCTTCAATCCTTTGCATTGCAGCAATACGGATAGACCAGTCCTTTTCAGGATTAAGGGCAGATGCAATCTTCTCAATCTCTCTAACTAATTCTTTCTCTGAATGAACTCTTATGGGTTCCACTGGCTTTTCGGTAATATCTGTATCACCTGTAAATGGCACAAAATCCAGCAGAACATGACCAATATAGTGAATGTGTTGCTATTGATACAAAACTTCAGAAATAATAGGTTTGTACAAATCCAATATCGCCACTGTTATGAATATTGTGTGTATATTCAAGAGGGCCCAATGGGCAATATATATAGGGATGTACAAGAGGGGGTTTCCGTATACAGATAAGGAAATACAAAAGAGTCCTATTCTAACACCCCCCCCCTCAAACTCATGGTGTATCACACACACTGAGTTTGGAGAGAAAATACAAATGTTGTGCCCTAGTCTGTAGCTTCGTGAAGAAGTCAGTAACCTGTAACTCTGATGGCACAAACTGTAAAGCAAGTACTCCCTCCTGCACATGTGAGCGAGTGTATGAAGCATCCACACCAATGTGCTTAGTGAGCTCATGCTTCACTGGATCCCGGGCAATACTGATAGCACCTATACTGTCAAACAAAAGAGTCGTAGGTCTCATTACAGGCACTCCAAGATCTGCAAGTAGCCACCTCAACCAAGTAACCTCTGCTGTCACTGTTGCCATAGCTTTCAACTCAGCCTCTGCACTCGAACGGGAAACTGCAGTCTGCTTCTTAGTCTTCTAGACAATCAGGGAGGAGCCAAGAAAAACACAGTAAGCGAAAAGAGAACGACGATCAGAAGGATCACTAGCTCAGGTCGCATCAGAGTACGCCTGAAGCTGTAGCGAGGTAGAGATAGGAAAAAACAAATGACGCGAGATAGTCCTACGCAAGTAGCGAAGAACACGAAGAAGATGACTGTAGTGAAGATGGGTAGGACGAGCCATGAACTGACTCAAGATATGAACAGCATAAGCAATATCAAGACAAGTGCTCACAAGGTACACCAAACTCCCAACAAGATTGCGATATCGAGTAGGATACTCAAGAAGATCACCATCAGTGGCACGAAGCTGTAGGGATAGCTCCATGGGAGTCTCGGTGAGACGAGTGTCGGTCGGACGGACCGATCAAGAAGATCCTGGACATACTTCTGCTGGGAGAAGTAGTAGCCCTCAGGCATGGAAGAGACCTCAATCCCAAGGAAGTACGTAAGAGAACCAAGATCAGTCATCAAAAACTGCTCACTGAGATACTTCTTCACATACGTGATGAATGAGGAATCATCACCAGTGACGAGCATATCATCAACATACAGAAGCAGCAGGGTCCTACCCGAGATGAGGCATGAACAAAAAGAGCAGGATCATGGAAACTGACAGTGAAACCGACAGCAGTAATCACTGAGGTAAAAAGAGCAAACCAGGCACGAGGAGCCTGTTTGAGGCCATAAAGAGCACGACGAAGACGACAGACGTGCCTATCAGGAACAGAGTTTTGCTAATTCTTGCTTCCGGAATTGATAACAATGCTTAGCCTTATATAGGCGGCGTAAGCAATATTTGGAAACAAATAACTAATTCCATCTATAATAGATTGGAATCTTAATTAAATCGTAACTTTCTATCCTTAAGGGATTGATATCTAATCAAATCATAACTCTCTATCCTGAAGGGATTGATATCTAATCAAAGCATATCTTAACTAATTCAGCTGCTGCCCTTTCCTTGTGCTCCAAGAGTCCTGGGACCGTCTACTGTAGCGCATCGGCTGCCCTTGGCCAGCGTCGCTTGTATGTAATGCCGACCATGACAGAGACAGGGGGACTTAACATAGTGGACAATCATGGCGATGATGGCACATGCTCTAGGAACAACCATCTGGGACTCCGAAAAAGTCCACTCAGATGCATACAAAGAAGAGCAAGGAATCTCTCATTTTGTTTAGCCATTACTTAAAATCTTGGAAAACACAAACTAATAACACTAACACCTTTGGTCATATACTCATATCCATAATACTGATCAAATAGAATGGAATCTTCCAGCAAGCTAAAAGGTAAAACTTGCCTCCAAATAATGTGTTTTCCCTTGGTGTGCTTTTTTTCCTTGGACTGCCTCTTTTTGGATTAGCACTAACAGATCTTTCCATGGCCTTATATTGCATTCTAGCGCCATCAGATGAGGGAACCTTTGGTTCTATTTTATCCAATCTTGAATTTATTTCCTTTAGCTGAAAATATCAAAAAGGGGAAGAAAGGAATATCAGGATGTGTCAGCATGATTAACTTTAAACTTGGGGGCATGGTAAACGCTCAATCGTCCAAATTACTACTAATGCAAGTATGCAACTACCAAGACAAAAGAAATAAATGACAATGGAGAGATCACCGTGATAGAGTAAAGTACCACATGGATTACCATGTAAGAGGGCAGATTATGGCGCTGCAACTCTTCATGGAACTGAGATCCCATATTTTTGTACATCTCCTGCAGTGAATATAGATAATGCAAATTATTCAATTACAAAATGGAGCACTTTAATAAAATATATGTGCAGAACATCAGGGAAAGTCACGTGCGGAGTATTCAACGGATGTTCTACACTGGCATACACCCAATGACCCTGAGATAAAAATAACACATTCAGTCTGCAGATGACTCCGAGATCCCTCTTATCCATCCTCCCTTTCATACATTCACACCTCAATATTATCCTGTCTACCCTATGCCTACACCCATGAAAACTATCCCTACACCCCTTTAAAGTCGTAAAACTTTGAGAAAGGCAAAAGAAAGATCTTGTTTTGTTCACCTTCCTAGCATTTAGATTTTGGATATAGGTAAACTGCATCACCACAAAAGTTGGTGTTGCTTTCTACATCAAAATGGTTGGTACCAAACTAAAAGTGAACTTTGGTATGCGGCAAGTAGACACACAGTAAGGAAGTAATAATGTCTTATTAAATAAACTAGTTCAGTGAAGTATATATTTAAAATGCAGAATGGGTGAAATAGAAGAGGCTGAGTATGAGAAATGGAAAGCAACCTACTATACAATCATACAAGAGAACGTCCAATCATATAATTTGCATCCTTTAAGTGCATTGGCTTTATACGAGAAGAAAGTCAGCCTACTATACAATCCACTTAGCATATGAAGGATGGAACTATAACTGAGAACTTAGGCGTAAGGGAAAATCCAAAAAAAAAAAACTAATGAAAATATTGAACAAATAGCCAAAGAAGTGTGAGTTGCACAACATTTTGTGCAAGAAATTGAAAAGCGTCAACTTGGGAAGTTTGTAATAAACTACCTCAATACATGATATTGCAGCGTCTCTAACACTTTGGTTCAAATCATTCATCAATTGCACGACCTGTGAAGCCAAAACAAGCTTAGCAGATAGCATTACCAAATTATGCGAGAAGATAATGGAAGAACCTAGAACCTATTCAATAAGGGAAAAAAATAAATTCATCCTGACATACAGGTGAAAGCAACACTCGCTGTAGAGGAAGCTCTGTAGAAGCAAAAAGCCCAACTGCCATTGCAACAGTGCGTACAAACTCTTCTCGCACTCTCCAGCTCTTGTGAGTCCAAGCATAACTTCCAGCTCTTTCAACAACGATTGTCGGCGAAGAAACCTGTAGTGGAGAGAAAATTAGTTCAATATGCCCCACAAGATAAACACAGAAGATAAATGATCATTAACATAACAAACTACAGTGCAACTCAAAAAGAGAAATTTCCATGCACATAAGAGAATATGCAGCATAGGGAAATATATGATATACCGAAGCTCAGAACACTAAGGAAAAGGTTTTATTCAAAGTACAAATGAGAATTTCAATGTTGTTATTGTGGGTAACATCTTGTTTCAAGTATAAACAGAACATCAATTTTGCAAAGTGGTTCATCCACACATCACTACAGCATACAAAAATCAAAATCCACATCACTGCAACTTGACATGCATAACTATTCGCCCCAAATAACTATGACAAAAAGCAGCATCCATCATCCATGTGAACATAAAAGGGGAAAAAGATAAACAATAGTTTGATTTGCTACCTCTGCTTGGCCAAAATCCACACTTGCACCTACAACAGATATCATGAAGCAACCTTGAACTATGGGACACGAGGGAGAACATCCTTCCACTCAGAAGCAAAATGCACTGACCGTTCAGGTCTATATACACATATTCTACTCCAAATCTCCATCTCAATCCACTCCAGTAAGCATTAATTGATTAAAGAGCAATGGAATGTAATGAACTCCAAACAGGTGCCACCATTCAGGTCGAAATATTGCAGCATTCAGCCTCAGTTAAGGTCAAAAGTTTGTTCATTTTCACTAGAAATTACCATCTGATTCACTTAGACTTAGGCATCATTAGAATTCCCCTGAAATGTGTATTTTTGAGAAAGGAGTGGGTAACCCTGGTCCCTTTTGTAGAAACCTAAATGTAAAGTCCTAAAATGAAAGGAAAGCAGAGTTCGGCGTGGAACAGTGCCGAGAGGCGAGCGCGAGCGCGCACATACACCAACATTGTAGTAGTCCGAAAGGCATACCGAGAATGAGAATACCCCTGAAACAAATATCCAGTTCTGTCCCAATAGCTTACATACCCAAACACTGTTAATTCACACCAGCAACCAACAAATTTCGCCTTAAAAAGTACAAGACCCGTCTCGTCATAACTCAAATTTGGTACTGCGTTCAAGTCCAAAATAGAAATTGTCCAAATTTCAAGCCAATGAATAGCTAAAATTCCCCTCCAGAACTAAAATTCGAAACTGCATTCAAATCCAAAACGCATACTGCCACTAAAATTCAACCCATAAACCGTTAGAACCGACTAATTTATAAGTTCGCAACTTCTGCTCAAGCTCAAAATGTGCAACGCCACCAACCAAAACACACATAAATGGCGAGTGCGCAATCTCAATACACTGACAAATTCAGATCTTCCGCTCGAACTATAGTTCATTGCAACTTCACCCAGTATCGAACCCACATTTCCCCCCAGACCCCAACTCGGAGAGAGCAAACGATATCGATTGCAAAAGGCAACAATGAAGAAGCTGACCTCCATGAGGGTGACCAAGAGCTGCCGGGCGGCGTCGCGAACAGGCTGCTTGCCATCGCCGAGGCGCTCGACGGCGGCGGGCACGAGAGCGTTCAGGTGGATCTTAAAGTGGTCGCCGGCGAGCACGGCGGCGGCAGAGAGCGCCTGCAGCCCGCCCTGGGCGACGCGGAAGTTGCCGTCCTTTGTCAGATCCATGCAGGTGTCGACCAGCGATGTCACCTCCGCCGCCGTCAACCCCCGCCGCGCCGCTGCCTCCAGCGCCTCGTGCAGCCGCTCCACCCCGGCCAGCCGCTCCTTCGTGTCCTTGGCGCGCGCCGCCTCCAGCGCCGCCTCCATTTCCGCCCCCACCGATGCTTCCGACGACGACGACGAGCAGTGGTGGTTGGGTTTAGGGTTCCCGACGAGTTCGGGGAAATGGAAGGGAAGGCAGATGGTGGAGAGGAGACTGCTCGGATCTGAGAAAGGAATGGGAGTGAGAACTGAGAACTGAGAGTAGAGAGACAGAGAGTAGTTTGGGTAGTTTTTGTGCACGTAGATCCCTGTCATGTTGCAATGTTTCATGTAGCATCCTGGGAGGAGTACATCACAAATTTTGCCACGAATCCTTCTTTTTTTAGAAAAAAAATCAAGAACACAGAAAAGCTTTATCCGTCATTGCATTAAATAAATATGTTTTAAGAACTAAGTATGAGTAATAGTAGACTTAGTAGTTTGTCGCGTAATTGATGATTTTTTTAAAAAAAACACCTTTTAATTTAATAAAGCAGATCGGACAACAAGAATTCGAGAGCCACAGCCCTAAAGGACAATCTAAATACTAATTACACGGGTATTAAAATCCCAAGACATCTTTCCTGCCAAGGTCCAAGATCTTTCTTTTTCCTCCTTAATATTAGAGACCAGCTCGAATAATTGATGAATTTGAACTTGGAAGTGGTGTAAACTTACAATAGTTCTTCGTTGTACAGCGATAGTTAACAAAGTGGGCGTGTTATAGACTAAGATTATAGTCCAACCAAAAGATAATGCAACTGGAAGATCAAACAAGACAAGTGATACAGTCAAGTCGAATGTCTTTATTATAGTCGTGTTTGCTAAATGCTACTGTTCTTTTATTAGTTGTTGGTTTGTAGTGACGCTGTCTTCGTGAAATTCCAATAAAGAATCTACTACTACAGTAGTACAGCCCCATTCCTATATAAGAGCATGCCATTGCCACCGTACGCCTTACTTTAATTATATTGATATGTTTGTTTTAAAAAAATAATGTACATGGAAAACTATTGCCTAACTATAAAGTATAAACTAAGGGTATTAGCTTAGCATAGGCTTAGCTTCGCCTTTATTAAGATGCAAGCTTTGTAAAAGGTTTTTATCTTTGCCCAGTAATAATGTAATACAAACTTAGTTCTAGCTGCCTTTTTCTAGGCAAATTAAAACAGGGGGCAGAGAATGAATGTGTAGATGAACTATCATAAATTCCAATGCTTGAAAATTTATAATTTTTAATGCAGTATAGTGAATCCGTGGACTATACGATATGGCACTAAATAGCAATTTATATTAGGTATTAACTTTGAAAATCTCGTGATCTACATAGTACGTCCAACAATATTTAGGCTTATTAATAAAAACATCATGGTTCTATATGCAAAAACACCTTGTTCTTCAGTTAATCATCAATGAAGTAAATGGTACTACGTGCTACTACTACTACTACGTAGCGTCAGTAGAAGTAAATTGCATAAATGCCATCGTAGTCCAGGCTATCTGAGTGGTCTTTTCCTGAACAACCGCGATGTACAGGCTGGACAAAAGCGACTTCCACTGGACTTGTTCAGAAGGTAAGTTCAAGTCAGACTTACGGAAAGTAACACTGCAGGAGCAATACTACATTTTTTTGTTAAAAAAAGTACTACAATTTTGTGTGTGCAAATTGCAAAATATATATGAAGTATCAATAGAGGGTTCTAAGGGAGGAGGAAATCAAGTATTTAAATATTTTAAAAAAAAATTGGTACAAATCTGTTAACGTGTGAGGCAATTCTGGGGTGGAATTGAGACCGAATTGCCACAATATATATGAAGTATCAATAGAGGGTTCTATCAAGTTCAGTTTAAATCTAAGGGACGAGGAAATCAAGTATTCAAATATTTTTAAAAAAAAATGGGTACAAATCTGTTAACGTGTGAGGCAATTCTGGGGTGGAATTGAGACCGAATTGCCATGTTTTCTCTCTCTTTTACCTGTACATTTTTAAGTCTATCCATGTATTAATTCATGGTTTTTGTATGATGTTTGATCTCTACTTCATTTGTAAAAATGATAAAGATTTGATGTCCCTATAGAGTACAAAAGGTTGGAGCGCTAGTCTTACTGTTTGACATATATCTTTCTAAGATAGGTCTAAAAAAACACATCTTAGGTTGCTGCTGGGCTTTACTAGGTTGGAGGACAGCAAGCTTCAATCTGGCATGCGTGATGAAGTCAAGCTAGACTCCGGTCCAGCATCTAATCCAGATAGCCTAGCATCTAAACAAATCTAACTACACAAAAAAAAATTCATATTGCGATATATGGAAGTGTCAGTTGGATTTAGATCCTCTACTTGTCAAAATACTCTTCTAGACTTCAGATAAGATGTTTAGATTATGTATACTGTTAGAGATAGAACTCCAAACCAATCTGGAGTCTCTGTGTTATCTGTAAGCAACAACCTGTAACCACCTTGCCGTATATACTATTCAAGATACGGTATTGCGGCAATATAAAAGCAGGACTCATGGACTCGTTTCAGAGCATGAGAAATTGTCCTCTATTCTGTTGTCCTCTTTGATCCAAACTACAGATTTCTTTCATGGTATCAGAGCCACATACACCACAATCTTCAAGCATGTCGACGAGCAACAATGGTGCCGTCTCATTTATTGGTGCTACCTCATCCGCGGTCTTCTTCCAACGCCGTCGTTCGGTCACTTGATTAATGTCAAGTCGACTCGCACCAACTACTGGCTTTGTGGAAGGCTCAACTCATGCCATACTTGCGTGGTCGACAATTGCTTGGCTACGTAGATGGCACCGGTTAAATCGACCATGACGATTCCTCGTGTTCTTCCCGAAGGAGGAACGACAATTGAAGTTGGCAACCCGGCTTACACTATCTGGTTACAACAAGATCAGATGGTGCTAAGTGCAATCCTCTCCTCGCTATCTGAAGAGGTTCTTGCTCAAGTCCTTTTCTTCACCACTGCAAAAGAAGTCAGGATGCTCGGAATCGATGTTCGCATCAAGTTCAAGAGCTAGAATCATCTTGACTCACGGGTCCAACTCACCACGTTCAAGAAGGGTGACCGACAATGGCGAATATTTTGCCAAGATGAAAGGTCATGCGAGATACTTTGGGAGCAATTGGTGACAATTGAGAGATGAGGAGATCATCTCATACATCTTTGGCGGGCTAGGGCCTCGATTATGATGCCTTGGTTACTTCCATCGTACAAGAACCGATCACATGACTCTCATGGATGCATGCGCTCACATGATGAGCTATGAGATGAGAAAGGAATCCAATGGCGCGGCAATTCAGATTGATGCTTCGCGAACAATGTTCATTGAAGCAACAATAACTTTCACCAAGGCCGTGGCAATGGACGCGATGCGTGGCGTGGCAATCGTGGCGAGGTCGTAGCGATAGCAATTTTCAAGGTGGAAATCAAGGGGAGCAAAGCGCCAAGATGTCAAGTTTGTGGCAAAGTGGACATATTGCACTAAAGTGCTACCATAGGTTTGATCACTCTTATCATGTGGAGGATCGTCTGCATCTATGGTAACGAACTCCTATTACGATGATCCAAGCCGGTACACCGCAAATCGAGCGACGGATCATATCACTGGCGATCTTGATAAACTATCGGTCAAGGATAAATACTATGGCAAAGATCAAGTTCAAGTGGCTAATGGCTCGGGTTTGGCTATATCACACCTTGGTCATTCTCATATTCCTTCCTTAGATCGTTCCTTAAGTTGAACAACATATTATATGTTCCTAAAATCAAACGAAATCGCTTCAGACATCAATTCACCAAAGACAATAATGTATTCCTTGAGTTTCACTCTGATCATTTCTTTGTTAAGGATCAGCTCACGAAGAAGGCCATTCTTCGCGGTAGATGTCAGAGAGGCTTGTATCCACTGCCAAGTTCAACTCAGACTTCCCCTTCCAAGTCTGCCTTCAATAGTGTAAAAGCTTCAACAAATTTATGGCATTGTCGTCTTGGCCATCCATCTCCTTTAATAGTAGATCGAGTGCTTCGTTCCAATAAACTTCCAGTAGCTCCAAATAAAGACATTGCAACTATATGTAATGCATGTCAACAAGGGAAAAGCCATCAGCTACCCTTTTCTAAGTCAGAAAGTGTGTCAGATTTTCCTCTAAGTCTTGTATTCTCTGATGTATGGGGTCCTGCTGTAACCTCAGTTGGAGGGTATAAGTATTACGTCAGCTTTATTGATGATTTCAGCAAATACACTTGGTTATATCCTCTCAAAGCAAAATCAGATGTTGTGAATGTTTTCATTCAGTTTCAGAAACATGCAGAACGACTCCTAGACAGGAAAATTCTGTGTCTCCATTCGGATTGGGGTGGAGAGTATCAATCCTTGAATAGAATTCTCACCCAATCAGGTATAAAGCATCAAGTTTCTTGCCCTCATACTCACCAACAAAATGGCTCTACTGAGAGGAAGCATAGACATGTTGTGGAGATTGGCCTTTCTTTGCTCTCTCAAGCTTCTATGCCTATGAAGTTTTGGAGTGATGCTTTCCAAACAGCATCATTTTTGATCAATAGGGTTCCTAGTCGAGTCATCAACTTCCTGACTCCCTTGGAAAAACTCTTTGGCAAGAAACCCGATTACCAGTTTCTAAAAAGTTTTGGCTGTGCATGCTGGCCCAATCTTAGGCCATATAATGCTCACAAACTTCAATTCCGATCACAACAATGTGTGTTCTTAGGTTACAGTCATATGCATAAGGGGTACAAGTGCCTCCATCGAGCTACTGGCCGGATCTACATCTCTAGAGATGTAATCTTTGATGAATATGTGTTTCCTTTTACGCAAGAGTCGTCTTCTCAAACACAAACAGTTACACAAGATGATATTTTAATTCCTCTTCCTGTGCCTGCTTCTTGTTCCTTGAACCCTATTCATCATCCAACTTCCATTAAGAATGACAGTGTTGCTGATATTAGTCCATCCTTGTCCAGTGCTACTGACTCAATCCCACCTAGTCCTGCAGATTCTTCAGGTACAAGCTCCAGTTTACAAGAATCAGTTGATTCTAGTAATGATCAACAAGAACAAGTGCAACGACAGATGGGGGTAAGAACAAGGCTTCAGAATAGAATCCAAGTGCCAAAACAGTACACAGATGGAACTATTCGATATCCTATAAAAGGGAGAACAGGTTTCTCTGTCCAGACAGAGAAAACAGAACCAAGTTCTTATGATGAAGCAATACAAGATCTGAAATGGAGAGAAGCAATGGATGTGGAATTCTCAGCCTTACAACACAATAAAACTTGGCATCTAGTCCCAAGAGATAAAGCACAGAATCTAATTGATTGCAAGTGGGTCTTCAAACTGAAAAGAAAAGCAGATGGCTCAGTTGATCGGCATAAAGCTCGGTTGGTTGCAAAAGGATTCAAACAACGTTATGGCATAGACTACGAAGACACCTTCAGTCCCGTAGTCAAGCCTGCAACAATTCGGCTAATTCTCTCTGTTGCAGTGTCAAAAGGTTGGAGTTTGCGACAAGCAGATGTGCAAAATGCTTTTTTGCATGGTGTCTTGGAAGAAGATGTCTTCATGAAACAACCAATTGGGTATGAAGATAAGGAGTATCCACAGCATGTATGCAAGTTGGATAAGGCTCTCTACGGGCTCAAACAAGCACCAAGGGCTTGGTACTCAAGGTTGAGTTCAAAGTTGCAAGAGCTTGGATTTGTTCCTTCACAAGCTGATAACTCTCTGTTCATTTTCAGAGATAGTCGAATTACAGTGTATATGTTAATCTATGTCGACGATATTATCATTGCTAGTTCATCTGAAGGAGCTAGTATTGATCTCCTTCGTCAACTTCAGAAATCCTTTGCTATCAAGGATCTAGGAGTTCTGAACTATTTCCTTGGCATTGAGGTAATTCACTCAAAAGGAAAGGACAGTATTGTTTTGAGTCAGACCAAATATGTTGGTGATGTGCTTCGCAAGGCAAATATGTTAAATTGTAAGATCAGTACAACTCCAATGGCTTCTACTGATCGACTGTCCAAGGTACAAGGCAATCCTCTGAATGAAATGGAGGCCACTCATTACAGAAGTATTGTCGGTGCACTTCAGTATTTGACAATCACAAGGCCTGACATATCGTTTTCAGTCAATCGAGTGTGTCAATACTTGCAAACGCCAACAAGTGATCATTGGTCAGCTGTAAAACGAATACTTCGGTATCTAAAAGGTACTCTAACCATGGGATTACATATCAAGAAGTCAGCGTCTAATCTCCTTCACGCCTTTTCTGATTCAGACTGGGCTGGTTGCCCAGATGACAGAAGATCAACGGGAGGTTTTGCTGTGTTTTTCGGTGAGAATCTACTTTCGTGGAGCTCTCGTAAACAGCCTACAGTCTCTAGATCAAGTACCGAATCAGAGTATAAAGCTATCGCCAATGTGACAGCGGAAATTATCTGGATACAATCCTTGCTGAAAGAATTGGGGATTTTTCAGTCAAGACCACCGTCTCTGTGGTGTGATAATCTGGGAGCAACGTATCTTTCCGCGAATCCGGTTTTTCACGCTCGAACCAAGCACATTGAAGTGGATTATCACCGAAGAGAAAGAGTGGCGCACAAGATGCTTGATATACGTTTTATCTCATCTCGTGATCAGATATCTGACATCTTCACAAAACCACTTCCTGTGCAGAGTTTCGAACGGTTCAGAGGCAATCTCAATCTTGTTCCTCGAGTTGAGATTGAGGGAGGCTGTCAAAATACTCTTCTAGACTTCAGATAAGATGTTTAGATTATGTATACTGTTAGAGATAGAACTCCAAACCAATCTGGAGTCTCTGTGTTATCTGTAAGCAACAACCTGTAACCACCTTGCCGTATATACTATTCAAGATACGGTATTGCGGCAATATAAAAGCAGGACTCATGGACTCGTTTCAGAGCATGAGAAATTGTCCTCTATTCTGTTGTCCTCTTTGATCCAAACTACAGATTTCTCTACTATCCGTGCAAATTGATGGCACATAGTGTGTCGTACTCATATCCATGGCATATATATTGCCAATTCCTTTAGAACTGTTCTATTAGAAATTGAAGAGCTGAATGAAACACCAGCAGATTCTATCATGGCGATCAGGATTAATATACCACTGTGATTTCGAGTGCGATTATCAATAGGAAGGTTTGTCATTAATATTGCCTGTCCTGTGTTTTGTGAAGTTAAGCTCGATGAGTGTTGAGACTAGCTGGCTCCTTGTGTGCATGTCCCTCGCAAGTCACAGTGGAGCCTCTCTAATTGAGTTTGCCCGTATACATTCCTAGAGTTTTTGGCCTAAATGACGTTATTCCAGTTGATATTTGCAAATGTAGCTTTCTTCGTGCGGTGTTGCTAAATATAGCAGCTTGGACGTGCCCCACGTCGTCACATGTGAAATTTCGGTCGCTCGTAGCATGGAATCAATGTCCGGTGGGCCGACGGACAACACACGTGTCGGCACACCGCCTATCCGGACGGTAGACGTGCGGATGACATTGATTCTAGACTAGGGGTAATCAAAATTACACACATGGTAGTATGAGGCACGTCCGTACTATCATTTTTTTCAATACGACACGAGAGACACTACTTCCATAAAAAAAACGTGTGTAACAATGTCTCTTAGAGCAAAAACTATACATTCCTGCAGGCTGCAGTACCCTGCTTTCCTGCGTAGCTGCATCAGTGCAAATGCCAAGAGAAGATACCTGGGACAAACACCCCAACTGTGCTTGGATTTGGCAGAAGTAGAGGGCTATTCTGGGGAAAACAAATTGAGAGGGATAAAGGCAGCGCAGGAGAGGATTAGTTGAGGTGTAATGTCATCGTAGTTGGTGCAAGTGCACATTATGGGATTGACATTATGATAGGTGGGTCCTCCCGAAAACAAAAATATGTAATCAATCTGGGAGCAAGCAGGCAGGCGATTCGGCGATATACGAGAGTACCCGAACCTCGATCGATTGGGGGTTGTGGATAAAGTTTTGTGATCCTTGCGGTCCTGCGGATTGTGGTGAATTTTTATTATTATTTAATTTTTATTAATATTTTAAAGTTAATCACTCGCGAACTTTATTTCTAATTTTAACCCTTTTGGTCACGCCACCACCTATGGTGTGGCTAAAACGTACTATCACGACACCAGTTACGGCGTGACAAAAATTACCACGTAAGCCATCGGCTGCGCGTCGTGCCAGCGTGAAGGGCTTGCATGGCACATGTCACGCTATGAGTTAGAGCGTGACAATATTACCTTGTCACGTCAACTCTAATAGCGTGACAATAGTCACTTAGTTGCGAGCTTGCAACCATCTATTCATTTCTTCTTTTTTTTCCTCAACCCCTCTCTTCCTCCCGAGCCTCTTCCTACCTCCCCAAATCCGTCCTCGCCACCACTGGATTCCGGGCCAGCCTGCTCCCCGCACCGTCCTCCTCCACGCCAGCCTCCTACACGCCGGCCTACTCCCCGCGCCTGCTTGTCCAGCCCTGCTCGTCCTTCACGCCGGCGTCGTGGCTGGGTTTGGCAGTCGGCTTCTCCTCCACCATCAAGCATCGGATATGGACTCTCCTCCCTTCCTCTACCACTAGAGAAGGTAAGCCATGAGTTGTCTCTCATCATCTTGTGCTTAGGAGAATCACTGATGATGTTGCCGAATCTGGACATTGCTTGTTGAATGTGTGATGATGTTTTGGTTCGGTTAGTGGTAGCACTTAGGAGAATCATGTGAGTACCATTTCATTTGGACGTCGCAATTTGAACAAATCAACTATAGTAGGACTTAGGAAGGCAATGCTGATGTTGTGGAAGGGCTTTGATTTTGAGGGGTTTTATTGTGTAATGGCAAAACAATTTGATGCTTTGAGGAGAATATGCTGTCCATCAGAGCGTGATTTTGTCAGGTCACTAAGTCATTGCAATAAATGGGGCGCTCAAGGAGGCAAGAGCAATGTATTCTTTGCAAAATCACTGGATGATAGGTTCATAATTAAGCAGGTTACCAAAACCGAATTAAAGTCATTCATGATATTTGCTCCGGACTATTTAAAATACCTATCGGAATCAATTTAGACGGGTTAGTGATTAGTGTTATGTTATGTTGTTAATCGTGAAGTCGTAAACTCGTAATGTGATTAGTGTTTTATGCCTTACTGCCTAACTTGTTCGTTGCTCCATGATGGCAAAATGCATCATGTATCATGACTCACACTTCAAGCATTACTTGTGAATATAATTCGTGTCATTGATTCTTAATCTGTACAATAGTTATAAAACTGCCTAGCTTATCCTTCAGATAATTGTCATGAAGTAGGGGCGCGTTTGCTTAAAATTATAAACAAGATAACAGTCTAGTTTAGTGCCTATGCACATTCATTTCAAATGATACGAGTTATTATATTAAGATGCGTCGATCCCGTACATGAATAATAGGTCTGCTATGTCAATTTTAAAGGTTCTCATTTGGTGCACTACATGATAAGTTCATAACTAATACATGTAATTTAGTTGGAATGTAAAAAATGGGTGACGCAAATCACATTGACTTCTATAGAATTATAATATTGGCTGAAGGTGAAAAAATGTGACTTATCTCCTTTCTGCATATAAGTTTTCTCGAACGAGTGATTCGTGGCACTCCGAGCATGTAGCTCTGGCGTACCTAGAAGCGAAGTCCTGGGCGTACTTAGGAATGAGCCCTGGGCGGTCCCAAACATGTGGTTTGGGCGGTCTCGAGAACAGGATCTTGAGCGTACCTGGGTATGTGGATCCAAGGTAGTGTAGGTCGCACTCAGAGGCAAGCTTTGAGCGATCCCAAACACGTGGTTTGGGCGGTCTCGAGAACGGGATCTTGAGCGTTATTGAGCACGAGAGACTCAGTTAGTGTAGGATTTAGATCTTTTTGCATCTCATTGTTTTTTGGTGTTATTCGTCTACTGTGTATGGCCTAACACGCCTCTATTCATTGTGAAATGCCTCGTAAACTTCATTTAAAAAGAGGTATTGTTCCATGATGACTATAAACCATCATACTCATTACTGTAACTACAGTAAAGTACTATCACAGTGCACAGCATGGAGGAAACAAGCTTTAATTATTCATACGTTTTGTACCGTCAAACTGCTAGCATGTCTCAGGAAACTGGGCTTTTGTTATGTCCAATGTTGATTATGATATTTCGTACTTGCGGTATTTTGTTCATATGGCATGTAGTACCGACTTTGCAATATTTTGATGGATGTAGATGGACAAAGTTGTACGTGTATTTACTGGTGGGGCGATTAACCAAACTAGTAGTTCTGTCGACTTCGGTGGCATAGAAGCGACCGTCCTTTTGTTTCGCGAATCATCGGACTTTAAAACTCTTGTGACTAGGATTAAGTTGACCTTTGGATGGGATGAGCCTGGGGTCGTTGTCGAAATGCAAGGACGATATGAAACAAGGATGGGTTCTAAGGTGCACGCCTTGTTGGTGCCAATTCTGTCCGCCGATGATTGGGATATGTACAAGGAAATTGTGCTCGCATCTTAGGTCCGGTTGTTGGAGGTGGTGGTGGAGAGGACAATCATTGTTGAGGATTTACCAGACAATTTGGATGTAGTGAATGACAACACGGAGGAACTAGACCCCGCTGCCTATCATTTGTGAGGCCCCCCAATGGAAGAGCAACCTTCCGAAGAGTTCGTTAGCGTGAGTCGTACCAACCATAGCCCCATGTCGGTGGATCTGCCTGTATCTTCCCCGCAACGTGTTATTGACCCTGTGACTAATTTCAACGGTGCTGTAATAAATAATGAGCTTGAGGAGGAGTTGTTTCGCGATGGAACAACCCGTGAAGTGGAGTCTGACAAAGGATGGAGCTCGACCGAAAACGCGGCTCCCGCATCGCTTTTCTCCTCAGAGGAAGGCAAGGTTCTTCGTAGTGTAATGGGTGAGGTCCCATTGGTGCATGCATTCGATGATATCAGTATGGCTGATAAGGCGGTTTGTGCTAATGGGTTGTAGAGCAGGAATGGCATTGCGGACCTAGAGAATGACATAATACGGAAGAACATGTTGTTTCCAACCATGGAGGACATGAAGGTTCGGCTGCAAGCATACTCAGTGCGGCACCATCGTCCGTTCATAGTGCAACACTCCGATGTGAACAAAAGGTATACCGTGAGGTGCGAAAGGGGGTGCGGATGGAAGGTATGGGGCCACAAAACAAGGGACAAGCAATGGGAAATAGCGAATGTGAAGCAGCCTCACTCTTATAGTTTACGGTTTAGGTTTAGAGTTTAGGCTTTTCAGATCGATATGACAACCGTGACAGCCTCGCCAGCTTATCAGATCGACAGGACAACCCTGACCGCCTCGCCAGCTATTCAGATCGAAAAAACATGACTCTGCAAAGAAAGACGTGACAACACTCTGCCTCGCCAGCTTTTCAGACCGAAAAGACAGCACTCTGCAAAGCAAGATATGACTTCTCTCTACAAAGTAAGACATGACAACACTCTGCCTCCCCAGCTTTTCAGATCGACATAACAACACTCTACCTCCTTAGCTTTTCAGAACGAAAAGACAGGATTCTGCTTGAAAATTACCACACCATACCAACCATGTGGTTTATAAAAGGAGGTGGAAGACATCTGTGAGAGAACACTACACAACCAAACCCAACGCTACACTAGAGCTTTCTTCAACACGCCGGGATGGACAACATGAAGAAGCAATGGGACGAGATCCGCGAACTAGCAAGGGCTGCTGGAGCGCGGGATGACCAAGCAAGGGCTGCTGCAGCCCGGGTCCGGCAAGAGGAGCTTGCCAGGATGGCGACTCTCATAATGAGGGCCCCGTAGCAAAGAACGTCTTCCGAACATTCGGTAGGCGTTCGTCGTAACACTCGCCAGAGGGGGAGACGTCGCCCCTCTGTTGGTGCAGGGACCCATACAAGTTCTTCAAGTCTAAGCAGCGGCTGAGCTTTGGCATGCGTTACTGGGGTTGCGCGAACTACTCTAGTGACTATCCTGACCAGCGTTGTGATACGAGCAGCTATCGACAGCCGGTAAGGACCAGTTAAAGTGTGTCCCCCTACTATTTCTCTTTCAAAGTACGCACTAACGACCTCTCACGTCTACCTGTAGTCCCCGGATCCGCTATGTGGCTACCGCAAGTGGATCGACCAAGAGATCCACCCACATGACCAGTGGTCTCTCGACTTCAACGAGTGGGATGCCAAGAGAGCCCGCGAGATCCGGGAGGAGGAACGTCGCACCCATGAGCAAAATGAGCGCATACGTCGGGAGACGAAAGCTCATCTCGAGGCGTGCAGGCGCAGGGAGCGCGAGAGAAAAAGGAAAATGGCAGCCAAGGCCAAAAAGGCTGGCGAGGAGTTCAACGCCGAGCTAGCAAGGAAGGGAAAATGGCCCCGATCCATGCAGTAGGTCGGACCATTCCGTACTAGTTCTCGGAACGTCGAATTTATTTTTATTCCAAAATGGCGCATATGTATCGTAGAAGTACTTCGGTTTGTTGTATCGTGCATGATGTTGTTTCTTATGCGCGTAACCAATCCCTGTGCGCCGTGTTATTCTAAGCTTTATTATGAAGTCTATTTTAATTCGCAAGTTCAAATCTCGTCGTCTTTTCGCATTCAATTCTTCGCGTAGCAAGGCATCCAACAACATTTTAAAAAAAAGAGTTCTGGAAGTGGGCACGAAATGGTCTACGATCACAAAGTGATGAAGAGCACCACCTATCATTCCAATAGGATGTCTACGCATCTTTCATCAGCGGTACTGTCTAGCATACGTGTATAATTGTGCCTCACATTGTATCACACAATCCACATATTAGTCATTTTTTCCAGGATGCATTATGTATCACTTCTAGGACACGCCTTGGAAATATTGTGAAGTGTCAAAGGTTTTCAAACCACAAAAAGATTACCGGTCTATATATGTATTTACTCTCAGTTAAAAGGATGGTGTTATATTTGGTTACATAGAGAGGTCTTTATTTTCAAGTTGTGGATTGTTAAATGTTACATGTACATGGTGTTATGTATCACCGTACCTTCAATTATTTTTGATCTTTCAAAAGGAAGTCCCTTTGTTATCATCTTACCACAGGTTCCAAATCCATAAAATCCAAATGCATTAATTGTCATAATTTACAAACCAACTGGAATTAGCCCCCATCACTCCAATATGAATGGCGTGACACAGCCTACTGTCACGCCGTGCTACATGGCGTGATAAAGGGTACGTTCAGACCATCCGAACGTCTCCATCTGTTCGGACGGTCTGAACGTCTCCTCCGCATCGGGCCCTATCATGCCACATACAAAGGTGTGGCAAGGCGAACTTGTCATGCCATGGGATATGGCGTGACACATGCCACGCAAGCTCCACGCTGGCACGGCGCGCTGCCGAGGGCTTGCGTGGCAGCTTTGGCTGCGTCGCTATGGGTGGTGTGACAGTGTTGTTTTGTCACGCCACAGAATGTGATGTGACCAAAGGGATCAGAATTGAAAATAAAGTTCGCGAGGGGTTAACTTTTAAATATAATTAAAAAAGGATTAAATAATAATAAAAATTCGATTGTGGTACTCTGACTCAACGAATCGGTGCTTATTATTTCTTGGGGAGGGGGACATAAATCAAGCGATGCCACGATGCTTTGCAAGTAGCGGGGTTCAAAATTTCGGCAGTTTTTTGGGATTTTTTAAAAAATAATATTTATTTTAAAAAATACAAAATTAAATAGTCATCCAAAAAAAATTATAAAACTAGATCTCTGTCGTCACTTGGAATGGCGACAGACTCTTGTCGCCAATAGGAATAGGAGGAGGTTCAAATGGTGATAGGGGCCTGTCGCCAATTCCTCTGGCGACAGGAACCCAAACATTTTTAATATTAAAATAAAAAAATCGTCATTTGAAATCGGCTTTACAACGTAGTTCCGAAGTGAAGTAGACTTTATGATAAAGTTACAAATTATATGGCGCACGGGGTTTGGTTGCGTGCACAAGGAACGACATTATGCACGATGCAACAAACCGCAATACACTTACGATACATGTGCACCTTTTTGGAATGGAAATAAAGTCGATTGGAACAAAGATCATTAGTTTTAGTGGTCCATCGCTCCCTTCCCCTTGCCTCTTTGCTACCCACGGCAGCGGCGGCGGTGGCCAGTCTCAAAGTCATCCATGTCCTGCGAGATTGGTCTAACAGTTTAATGATGTTAGGATAACGCAACATCGGGCCAAATTAATAATTATGATGCATAGTGAAGGTAACTTACTTCTTGGATCCGGAGTGTGCCTAGGCTATGGGGAGTGGTAGTACAACCGACAGTCTCACTTGCAGGAGCCTTCCCCTTGTCCCCTTTCTGGCCGCGGCCAGTCTCGAAGTCATCTATGTCCTGCAAGACAGGCTAGATGGTTGAATGATGTTAGGTTAACACAACATCGGGCCAAATTAATAATTATGATGCATACTAAACATAACTTACCTCTTGGATCCAGAGTGCGCATGGGCGACGCGGAGCGGTAGTACGACTTACAGTCTCACCTATAGGAGCCTTCCCCTTCTCCGCAGCCTTGTCGTACTCATCTACTTTCTTGTGCTCGTTTGATGCCTTCTCAGTTGGGTCAGGGTTGGGTATGTAAGGTGTCCAGCGCTGGAAGGTTTCGGCTTGCTATGGAAAGTTTAACATGCAATTCTGTTGGATAAATACCCTATCGTACATCTCCGGACCATCGATCTATCGGAAGAAGTTGCATTGCATCTCCGGCTACCATTATGCGCGTGTGTAATCAAGGATTTGTGGAATGGAACGTATGATGTGAAAAATCTTTATGTGTGAAATATATGCTTACGAGGTGGTGGTCGTACGTGTAGTACACCCGTGCGGATGTCATCGGGTGTGTGGACTAGATGATCTTTGACAGTTCTTTGCACACATATTGCGGGCATGGGAACTCTATGTTGGAAATATGCCCTAGAGGCAATCATAGAGATGATTATATTTCATTATGTTCACAATTTTTGATAATATGTTATCTTGTTCCTTGAATGAATCATCAGTCATGAAGATTAACAAGTATGTGACTTGTTGGTGAAGCTCTTTTTAACTTATGATGATGTCGTTCTAAAAATATCCCTGGTCGAAAGTCACTGGTCGGAACACTAGTGACTCTACGATCAGCACATGTATTGATTGATGACCATGTTTCACCGGTCATGGATATAGGGATATCGAATCAATAATGTGGACACGTGTTAGAGAACATGGTGTTGGATAAGACCCACCTTGAGACACTATTGAGATTGTTATGATTCTATGTGTCGTTAGTTGGTCTCAAGCAATGATGATGTATAATCCTTAGACACGAGATCGGCATGGTTTCCTACATGTGTAATAGCACTCTTAGGGGTTGCCAAACGCTACTAGAATCGGGTGGTTATAAAGGTAGCTTTGGGTATGCTATGAAACATGCAGAGGGATGTGATTGGTCGGATATGGATTTGCCCTCCTAACATAACAGAGAGATATCTCTGGGCCCCTCAAGTGGTCGGATAAAGAAAGTGCATGGCCATACCATCGATGGTCAAGAGTTCGACCACATAAGGTTATCCGATACTCGATCGAGAAAGCATTGAGCAGTCCATGGATGATACAACATCTCACCCGGAGTTCAACCAGATATCTTGAGGCAAAGGGAGAATACATGAGTAGGTCGCGAGTTCGACCGACCACGGATTTGTCGTATGGAGATACAAGCAAGTCGAGATCGGTCGAACGTAATCACAGAGTGGTCAAAACCAAGTCGTAAGGAGTTACGAGTTGGTCGTGATCAAATATGAACCGGTCAGTATAGAGATAGGACACGGTCGTAAGTGATGAGGACACAGGTCGTAGATCATATTGCATTAAGGTTCGTCCGATATAATTTGTGTGTATTCGGAATCGTTATGTCCTGCTAGGAACCGCTTCGACTACGTGGCGGAAAGGATTTCCGAGTCACAACCGAACTACACATGAACCTAACGGGTCACACACTTAGCAGGTTGGAACAAACCAAGACGAATCGATTAAATGGCGTGTTTGGATAGGATCCGTCACGGGCTCTATATAAGGAGATGCATGAGGCTATTGGGAGGGTGGAGGAGACACGAAGTTGCCCTCTGAAACCCTAGCCGCCATCTCCTTGAGAGCCTTGCTGCGTGCGATTTGGTGCTAGCACACCGCCGTCACGTTGTTCCTTCCTGGACGTGTGGATACCATAGAGGCGCTTCTCGTTGTTGCGCTTAAGGGCGATCCGCCATCTTCGCAAGGATCTGCAGAGGTCTTGGAGGAGACGATCAACTCACGAGGACGCCGGACGATCGACTACGATCAAGACATCGGCGTGTTTCTTCGTCGGACCAGTCGCCCGACACTTCTTCCGCTGCTCTGCGCGTCTAGTGGTAACGACCTGTGATCATCTTCTTGCTTGGCTTCCTGGTTTACGTGGTAGAAATTTTGAATTGTTGCTATCGTAGCCTACCCGTATCCCTTCACTCTAGTGGTACCGGCGCATCCTTCATAGAACTATTCAGGTAGTATCTTCTTGTAGAAGCTCGCCGAATCATCTATCTTCTTCCTCTCAGTCGTGTGAACCAAGCTTTGGTGCAGTGTTGACCGTGGTGGTGTAGTGCTATCCTACAACTCTCTTCTCCTCCACTTCTCCTCTCCTTCCTTTTATACAGGGATTTTTCGGCCTCAAAAGTGGGGGTGGTAGTGTGTCATCATCTCGGTCTGGAAAAGTGGCAGCGTGTGACATGACAGAGTGTGGTCTTCTAGGTTTGAAAAGGTGTCATGGCATAGTGTAGTCTTGTCGTTCTGAAAAGTTAGCATCGTAGTATGTTGTCATGTTGATCTGGAAAAGTGGCCGTGTGTGGTGTGACAGGGCCGATCATTTCGGTCTGAAAAGGTAGTGTGGCAGAGTGTGATTTTATCAGTCTGAAAAGTAAGTGTCGGAGCTGTTGGACCGAAAAGGCGACTAGAGGGGGGGTGAATAGGAGCACTATCTATTTTTTGCTTTGATCCGATTCAAACATGATATTGACTCCAATAGCTATGAGAACTATGAAGATCAATATATCTAAGCATAACGGAAGACTTGTACTTAATCCCCTTCAAATCCCCAAAAGAAACGATCAAAAACACAAAAATCAACCTTATGAACAGTAACGGTCGAACCGGATGAACAGTGGCGGTCGTATCGCAGATCGGTCGAACCGGATGAACGATATCGGTCGTTCGCATGAGCGAGAAAATCAAAGTGAATGAGCGAGTGAATAGCAAAAACGAAAACAAAAATCGACGTAACTTTTGATCCGCTTGGCCAAACTCCACCAAATTTGAAACACATCTTCCTACCGATGTCAGGAACCTATTCCAAGCAACGATCGAGAAGATCCACGTCAAAGTTTTGATCTTTTGCATTTTACCGAAGGAGGGTTCAAAACAGAGCAAAAACGTAAAACTTGATCCAAAACTTGCTCGTGGGTGGATGATGATCAAGATGACCTTAGATGGGTTCCCACATATCCCAGCAAGCAAGATCAAGAAGAAAAACCAAGCAAAAACTCACGGATCAAAGAAAGACCTCAAATCACCAAATAGAGAGAAAGAAAGCAAATGAACTCATCTTTGAGAGAACTTTCTTTGGATTGATTTGATATGGTATTGGTTTACTGACCACTCCATCAAGGAGGACAAAGACTCAATACATGAGCACGAAATCAAATCCAACTCTCTAGAACCCTAACCTCCACTAATCCTCCCCTAAGCAAACTAGGGTTTCAAACACAATGAAAGGGTTGAGAGGTGGCCGCCACCCTCTCCTATTTATAGTGGAGGCTAAACCTTCTAGAAGATTGAACCCTAATGGGCTCCGTTAAGGCCCAACACAAACGGGTCACATACGCACGCAGCGTTTTAAAGCGCCGTCTTCATCTCTTGACCTAATCCGCTTCACCTTGCACCATCTTTGCGCCGTGAGTTGGCAAAAGGTCACCAAAGCGGTATTTGGTAAAATTACCAAAATACCCTTCTCGATCTTTTTGCAAAGACCGAGTCCCATCTTCGTGAAGCACCTCCATGCTTCGCCACGTGTAGGTTGATCCGGTGCTCTCTTCATGTCGGCAAGTCTCTCCCATCCGGCTCCCACCGAAACCACCATGGCACTTGCACCGCCCCCGCCGCTTGATCGAACTCCGTCAGACCGAATCGCCTGTTCGGTCACCTTTGTCCATCTTCGCCATGCTTGACTCCATTGACCTCACCCGGCATCCTCGATCGTTTCGGACCTCGGCTCTCCAAGCTTAGTCCCGATCATCCTCACCGATTGACCGTCATTGACCTCCAAGCAACCTCGCACATCAATAGACAAAGAAATCGAGTCCGGAACAAGTTCTTCACAACTTGACCCACGTTAGTCAAAACATGCATCATGCAACACATATGCCATGAAACCCATGAACTTGACCTAACCCAAAAGCAATTCTCCAATTGAAATGACAATCGAACAAAATCGGTACTACCGCCATGTTATGGCTTAGATTATCAAGATCATGCAGTAGTATCAAGATTCCATAATCGCGGTTGTCTGCTACCCGAGAAAACCAAAACTTCTCAAATTACACTCGCTCGAAAAACCATACCGCACACATGCGGTCATTCGCGATGCGGTACTACCGCAACCAAGGCGGTACTAAGATTATCAAGATCTGGTCGTCGCTTACTGCGCATTTACGACCGATTGTCCTGACACTTGCTGAAAACGTTGTTTCGATAAACCGAGAACGACATTGCCAATTGTAACATCATCCTAAGATCTCAGGCATATCCCCATGATATCCACAGGAGCGTCGCAGTGTGTTGTCATATCAGCCTGCAAAGGTAGTGTTGCAGCATGTTGTCATCTTGGTCTAAAAAAGTGGCTCCGTGTGGCATGGCAGGGTGCATTCGCTTCGGTCTAAAAAGGTTTTGTGGCGGTCTGTAAAGGCTGCAAATAGGGTGGCGTGGAGTGTCGTGATGCTGAGTCCCTCACACGTTCGCATTGTGCATGGGAAAAAATATTGAAACACAAGACTAGCATAACAAGAACAAATATCTAATCGCTGGCCCTCTTGGGCCGTACTCCGCGTGTCACCCTTGGCCTCATCCGGGGCGGCTAAGGGTGGTGGTGCGAGTGCGTCAAGGGCTCCGTCGTCCGATCTGGAAGCGCTCGACGGACCACAGCTGAAGAAGCAGCGGGCATCCAGAAAGGACAGAGTTGTCCTGAACCCGGCACGATCGCGACATGATCATGCAGACGCCCCACACAAGACCGCCGCACCCCACGCGTAGGGTTGGATCCTGGATGTCCTCCACCTCCCAGTCTGCCAGCTCACGTGCGTATCGGATATAGTGCTTATCGAAGCTGTCACCGTGAGACCCTAGGAATATGACCCACCCGAACAGCCATAGCAGGTAGGCCTCAAAGTGTCTCCTAACAATGTGGTTGGGTGCATCCTCCGCCATACGCTCGGGCTGCAAGAAAACATATACACGCCAGCAAGGTTCACAAATGAATTAATGCGAGAGGACAATAGTTACGAAGGCTTGCGTAGAACTGGCAAATCCACATCAACGTCGGCCCGTGGGTGCTACTGAACTCCTTGTACCCGTTGTCCGGCGGCAACACCTGCTGGAACCTCGCTAGGAACTTCGTGCACCACGTGGCCAGGATGTCGTACGACGCCAGGGGGAAGCCAACGCAGGGCAACCCAGTAAGGAAGGTCACGTCCTGAAGGGTCGATGTCATCTCCCCGCACGGAAGGTGAAACGTGTGCGTCTCCGATCTCTAACGGTCAACCAGCACCGTGAGTAGGCACCAGTCATACGAAAAGCGCTGGGTCGTACGACCACCGTCGTTCTACCACGTCGCCTCAACCATCCTCGCCAGTGGAAGGAGGCTTGCCGCCCTCAAACTCCGTCGGGTAAGGTTAAGAATAAACGTTAGTCTACCCAAAGTAGTAAGGCCGCAAGTGAGTACACGAAGATCGCAACAGCACGTACCTTGGAACCCATGTGGGTCCACCCTCCACACCCTCATAGGCGGGCGCAGCCGCAATGCACCAAACTCAATCGCCGCCTCGCCCTCCTGGAGGATGGTACTGAGGCGGCTACGGTGATGCGTGTCAATCATCGGGTCAAGCAGCTCTTACAGCCACTTCGCAGCATGTCTTGCGTAAAAATTTCGGTGTATTGGACCTCCATTAAAATTTTAAACTGGTACCAAATTTTTTTGAATGAGTTTTGACAAATATAGAAGATTTTTTTTGCCAAAATTTATTTTCAAAATTTCCAGCTGGTATTTTTGGCCGTTTTTTATTCAAATTTTGATTTGAAATTTTCAGCAGAAATCAACCGAAATTTTCCGATAATCGGCCGTATTGGTTTGTATCGGACTCCCCGGTAAAAATTTGAAATCGGTTATCATAACCCTGGCAAGTAGTAGTAGTATTCTTGCTGTGTTTGGTTAGCAGAAGCTTTTCTCACCTGGTGTCGCGATCGATCTGGAAATAGATCGATGTTGGTGATGTCTACCGCCTAACGGTATTGGATCTTCTTCGACCACCGGTGCAGATATAGCTCCCGGTAAAGCATGGTGACTGTATGTCTCATCAAAGAAAGAAAAAAGATAAGTAAAGAAAAGAGGGAAAAAGCTAGAGGAAGAAGAACCGGTAGGCAGCCAAACTTGTAGAGAAATCGATCGAACACCAGCGCTTCATTTCGACAACACGAGGGTGGTGAGACCACAAACAAAAGGGTTAAAAGAAGGTCGAGAAACCGAACGAGTGTTTTTTTTCTTAAAAAAAAACATGTTTTTTAAGTGAAATAATAAAAATAGTATCTTCGTGAACAAAATTGCAAAATGACACTCTTACTATGCAAAAATACCGCGTCAGGCCATGTGCCGCTGACCCAGACCACAGCAGGCCACGTGCCGTTGACCTAGACCACGACAGGTCCCCTATCGTCGCCCAAATTCACGCATCAGATCGAGGCTACAACAGACCACATGCCACGACCCGAACGTGACAGTCCCCCGCGTGCCCATTCGCATGGCAGTGCTCAAGCGGCGGCATCGACCGCCGTGGACTGGGCACGCGATAAGGGACCTGTCACGGTCTGGATCAGCAGTATGTGGTCTATTGTAGTATTTTTTGCGTGATAGCGATATCATTTTTGTTATTTCGTTCTTAAAAGGACTATTTTTGCTATTGCCTGAAAAAAAGAATCTAAAACAGCCGTAAGCTAGAAGCCGAGCTTCTTATGTTGCTTACCATGGAAGACACATATATACATATAGCTGTCGCTAGCTAGCTGGGCGCAGCTCCTTGGCCCAGACGCGACAGCTGCCGCTTGTCTGCAGCTCCCTTTCCACCTGGCGTGCAGACGGCCTATGTCCGCAGCCTCACGCCCGGATCGCGCCGCCCCCCCTGGCTGGCAGACAGACTGCCAAGGCTCGCCTCATTGTCACCCGTCCATCAGTCTTTGTCACTGTGCATGCATCTTTGTCCATGATGAGGAGAGAATCTGATTCCTCCCGTCACTCGCTCTCTCATTCTCGCTATAAATTCTGAGTAGCGAGTGAGACACTTCGCTCACTGTCATCCTCGCTTGCTCTCTCGTAGCCACGGTCGATCTTGTTTTCGCAGACGATTAAGGATTGTTTGGAGCCGTCATTAGCTGTCACATTAACATGTAATTTTTTCTCGTTTGTATTTTCTTTATTAACTGTGTAGTTAATTAATTAGTCGTAGTTAATTAGTTGTAGTTATTTAGGCGTAATTAATTTAGTCGTTATCATTTAGGTGTAACTAAATTTGTGTTAGTTAATTAGTTGTAATTAATTAGTCGAGATAAATTAATCACACTTATTTATTCGTGGCATAGTTAATTAGTTATGAATGAATTAGTCGTAATTAGTTAGTGTTAGTTAATTAATTAGTTAGTTATAGTTAATTAAGTATTTACTAATTAGTCGCATTTTAATTAGTCATAATTAATTTATTCGTAGCTAATCATCGTAATTAATTCAAAGGCCCTTGTTAAGTCATAATTAATTTAGTGGCCTTATTAAGTCGTAATTATTTATTTATAATTCATTTGTGGTAATTAATTTAGTGGTATTTAATTCAACTTAAATAATTTAGTCCTAAATAATGTAGTTGTCATTGTTAAGTCGTAATTCTCTATTTGTAATTCATTTGTGGTAATTAATTAGCCCTCATTAATTTAGAGGTTTTTAATTACTCATGTTAATTTAGTCGCAACTAATTTAGTCATAATTATTTTATCGCAATTAATTAACTATTAATTAATTGGTTGTACTTAATTAGTTGTAATTAATTTGGTCGTAGTTAATTAGTACATATTAATTTGTTGTCCGTATTTAGTCATAATTTTTAATTTCTAGTAATTCATCATCATTATTAATTTATCCACAATAATCTATGTCATTCATCTCTTGCAACTGATGCCTCTACCGGAGCTACCGGAACCCTTCTACGACGAGCATCACTGGTGCAACTTGTGAATCACGGAGGACGTAGATGGGCCTCCACCCCTCGTGCTTCAACCTGAGAAGCATTACTAGCAGTTCAATGCTCGCAACGTCTCAATCCTTCGGGACACAGGTTTGTTGCCCTTTGCAAGTATGTTCTCGGTCGGGCGCTACTTCACCCTGGACGACAGTGTGATGTCGATACTTGTCGATAGGTGGAGACCCAAGACGCACAATTCCACTTTGGGTGGAGAGAGATGACGACCACTTTTCAAGATGTCTTATTCTTGATCGGTCTCCCGATCAGGGGTGAGCTATTTGTTCCAGGTCGTCCGCCAATGGACCAGAAGGGCTGGTTGGGGCATTGGTTTGGTATACCTGTCCTGGACAACGTCCGTGGTGTCCCTCGGACATGGATGAGGAATTTCAATCAATGCTCGATGGATGAACCTAACGAGGTTGTTAGGACACACGTCATCGCTTACATTTTCATCTCTTCTGTTGGGCCTTGTTTCTCACCGCATAGGGCGATTGGGTGTACCCCAACTTTGTCCGTATCGCCGAGTCTTTAGCTGACGTGGAGGCTGGGGCGATGCCTCAGTACAGTTGAGGATCAATCGTCCTTTGCGCCACATACAAGGGGTTGTGTGATGCTTCGCGGCACGACACTGGTGTAAAATTGTTCCTTACCGTCTACTACGTGCTCCTGCAGCTGTGGAGTTGGAAGCACTTCAATGTTGGACAACCGTCATTCGGGAAAGCAATGCACCCATACCCCAAGTTGCACGACCCGATAGACGGGCCAACTATAGCCTACCGGTGGATTGCCACCTAGTTACGCTGGGCCAAGGACATACCGGCGACGTACTGCTCGTTGTTCTACAACAAGTTCGAGTCGTTGCATGACAACGACATCATATGGGCTCCATGGAGCCCAGATTTCGTGAACATGGTAGCGCCACATGGACTGTCCGTGCAATGCTCACAGGACGCCGAATTACGGGCGACGACCTACCACCTGGTGTTTACCCATACGGTGGAGCCTTACGCGCCGCAACACGTAATACGATAGTTCGATTTGTACCAGTTTGTGCCCCTTCCCGACGGCAGGATCCTACAGCGAGCCATCCGCTTATGAGTCCAACTCCATCCAAGTAATGTTTGCACTTCACACCCACATCCGCTGTTCTGACATGAATCCTTCCCGAATACGGGCAACCGAGGGCGGGTCGACATGCTGAGGACTGGCAAGCAGTCCAGCATCAATGGGTTATGTCTTGAACGAAGACGACGCACATCGAGATCCTACAGGAGCATCAAGCGCATGACGTACGAACATACCGTCAGTACATCGAGTGGTACATACCACGGTCGCGCACCAGACTCACCTGTTCTCCACCAGAGCATCTGGAGCAGGTCACGAACCAGGAGAGGCTTCGTCACTCGTTCGGTCGACACAGCGCTTTGCGGCATGACGACACCGTAAAACACTGACAACCTTGGCTCATTTCATTGATGATATTTGTACTGTTTGTTACTGAACAAGTGTTGTCTGTCACTTTAGTTCGAGCGGCTGGAGCGGATCGCAAGCGCATCCGAGACTGTCATCCGGAGCCTAGAGCACACCGTACCGGAGCTTCTATGTACTATGAAGTACATCTTCGCAAAGTCAAAGAATATAATAAAAACATGAGCTCGCTTGGATTAGAGATGACGCCCTACATCTTTGCGCACCAAGTGGGCGGCCACGCCACCGCGAGGTCAAGATGGCCTAGTCGACCCAAGAAGTATATAGCGCTCCCCGTCGGTCATCCGCACTGCAGATTGGCGGGGAGGCAAGTTATGTATAAATTTATGTCATATTTTTTTTTATTACGCCTTAGGTTGTGTTAACATCATGTCGTCTTCCAGCCGCACATGCATAAGGATACATCACTTACATTGTCCACACCGCATTTCGATCGGCACTACCCTCACCATTCGTGATTGCACATCTGGGACGTACGAGACATTTAGTTTAGGTCTGAAATATTTATTTGGCCTAACATCATTCCATCTTGCAGCCTTCAGTTGAGCTTTAGGGTAACGGCCATCTATCAACCGATGAGGATACGATCTTCCCAGCTACTGCCTAGGAGCAGTACAAGGCGCTAGGGTTTATACTGTGGCACCCAGAGCAACTATAAGGGGGCATTACGCCAATAATTGCCCTTTGAAGCAGCACAAGATCGTTTGTAATCCAGTCGACTCCATCTTAGCTGAGAAAGCTCTGGAGGCACCTGACGTCGTGTTAGGTACGCTTCTCGCTAACTCTTGCCCGGATATTATTTTATTCGATTCAGGAGCATCTCATCTTTTTGTACCTCGGTCTTTTCTTCTGTTGGTGGTCTCCTTTTCGCCTCCTTTGATTGGTTTCGTTGCTCATTCACTCTCCCGCTTGGAGTTGAGAGTCGAGTCCGAGTGTCGGAATGTCCTGTTGAGATTGAGGAAGTGGAATCCATACCAAAAATTACCTCTAAACTCAGGCAAACCATTGAAATGGATTGGTTGTCTCCACATATGGGATAAATCGATTGCACCAGAAGCTTATCTACCTCACAAGTCCTTCGGTGAGCGTGTTCATTGCTCACGAGCCGCAAGGTCCACATCTTTTCACTCTTAAAGCAAAGCCGCTCGATATTCGTGAAGTTCCAAAGTGTGACTTCGCCGATGTCTTTCGAAGATCTTCCGGACGCCTCCGCTCGAGAACTCGAAAGGCCATCAAGATGGTACCTTGCATCACCGATTTCAAAAGGTCTACTAGTCTACATCGAACCCCAAGAAAATAACGATGTCATCCGGGTTGTCATCAACCGTGTGACTAAAGTGGCACCATTCCTTCCCTATACATCTAAGGGCATCACATAACTGTTATTTCCTCCAACTCCATGGCCTAAATGGCCATAATCCTTTGTAAGAGACTAGTCATGAGGATGACTCCAGATAGCTAGTTAACCGACCAAGGTCTCGTTTGTTAGTGGAGTAACCAGACAAATTGCTCCACCAACTAAGAACGCCATAGTCCTCTAAGATAGCTAGTCATGCGGAGGATGACTCCGTATGGCTAGTTAGCGCCGAGATCCCGTTGTTAGTGGAATTAACCAAATAAATCGCTCCTAATTAACTGACATGTTGTTAGGAATTAACCGCACAAATCATTCCACCAACTAACAACGGCCATGCACCACCAACCGGACAAAAAGCTCTCATCATCAAAACCGACCTTCGTAGATTTTCTAACGGATCTTTACATATCCCGTGATCGAATTTGCATGGGGTGCCGAAAATGATCGTGTCGATCGTGGTGCACTGCTCACTTTCGATTTTGGCATAGCCTACCATAGGCTATGGGAGCTCGTCTTTCCTTCAGTTCAACTTACCATCCTCAAATTGATGGTTAGACCAAAAGGGCCACCTGATGTTCCATGTGTCCCAGTAAGGAGTGCCTCCGTGTTCCAACCGAGGAAGCTCCATTGGAAATTCTTGTTGTGCAAGAAGTTGGGTCAGAATTGTGACCTGATAAGAAACAATGCAATAAAACAAATCACATAAAATCCGGCTTGACAAGGAACAAGCTGGGAACAATATGTAACTAAATAAAGTGTTGATTGGACTGAACGGATTCGAGAATTAGGTCCAAGTACAACAAAAATATTATAAATGGATAAGAGTCTTAAAGGAAGGTTCGTATCTTTGAAGAAGCTAAACGAAGATCAAGGAATCGTGTCCTCAAGATCCTAAAAGTTCAATGGCCAAATCATTCTGTGGATGAAGTTGCTTGGAAACGGAAAGACTACCCATCTTCTTTCCCCGCCTAAGCCAAAATCTCGGGACGAGATTTCTGTAAGGGGGGGAGATTTTGTAACATCCCAAATGTATAATTAGGGTTTGTTCAAGTATAATTATATGTGTAGAAATTAAAACTTTTTCTCACATCTTGAAAACCCCTAATCTCTCATGTAATTCTTGTCCAAGAGTTGTGTAATCCAAAAACACAAAGCTCTGGTTGACCAAAAGTCAAACTCATTTTCCAATTGTCTAAATCTTGTGCCAAACATTTGGAAATATTTTTCCTTGGTCCTAAAACTGATGTGGGGCCCCTCTGAAAAATATCACAAGTTGTAAAACTTGTTTGATAAATTTTGGAGGTAAAACAAATCCTTGAACAACCTTCATGAATTTCCTGAGAAAAATGCATTGCATAATAACCTCTGGAAATTTTATGCAAGGTTAATCTCATTGTCAGCAAGCTCCAGTTAAAATTTCATAAATTTTGGAGCTCAATTGCTATTCCAAACAACCCTGCAAAATCTCAGCTGTTGAAATTGAATTTAAAAGCTTGGTACTGTTCCTTGGGCTAGCCACTTTCCCAAAGTGGTCCAATTTCAACCTTTTCCCCTGCTCGTCCGACCTCCTCTCCACCTTGATCAAGGTGTAGCCGCTGGATTAACATCCAACCGCCACGACCTCCTCCTCGCCTAACGCAGCCAAGTCCTCCCCACTCACATGAGTTCATCGCCTTGGATCAACGATCCATGGCCATGACCTCCTCGCGCCAAACTACTCAGACCTCCCTTTTGCACTCACTTGAGGTCGCGCGTTGGATCCAATCCAAAGGCCACGACCTCCTCTCGCAAACCATCATTGCGTGGATCTCCCATTTGTTGAGGTCATCGCCTTGGATCAAAAAATCCATGGCCCCGACCTCCCTCACTGTTAGACTAAGCAAACCTCCCACCTCAACCGAGGTCATAGCCATTGGATCGATCCAACAGCCCACGACCTCCTCCTCAAAATATCCAAATACCACAACCTCCCCCATCTCATGTTGTGCACCGCTGATTTAAAATCCACTACCACGACCTCCTCCTTGTCTTGTGCGCAGATAGACCTCCTCAAGACGTGAGGTTGTAGCCCTTAGATTTAGATCCAAAGGCCATGATCTCCCGGTGCGCTATGCAAACTCAGACCTCCCCTCTTTTGATCGTAACTGCTGGATCAAAAATCCAAAGGTCCTCGACCTCCCTTGCCTTTTTGCGCAACGCCTCGCACCTCCTCGCCTCTCATCACCATTAGATCTTAACTGATGGCCATAACCTCTTGTGCTTCACGCGTAGTGCTAAGACCTCCCTTTGGTTGTGCGCCTTGGATTTAAATCCAAAGGCCATGACCTCCCCTCTTGTTCTTAAGTTCGTAATGCGGTTAAGACTCATAGGAGGTCCGCACTGCTGATTGAAATCCAACGCCTTGGACCTCCTGTCCCTTTTTCCACGCATGATTCAAGATGATGGAAATCGGAGGGTCACGACCTCCCCGGCCAGATCCAATGGCTGTGATCTCCTCCTTCTCCTTTTAAAAACTTACTGCTTTGATTTAGATCTCGAGGGTCACGACCTCCCCTCATTTCTAATCGGACGGTGGTGGGCAACTCTGTTCTTCTCCTAGCTCGGGCTGCAGACGCCATGGCAAAGGAGGAGGCAAGGATCTGCCTTGTCCCAACGGCTCTTTGCTCGCAGCATTTAATGCGGTCATTGCGCCCCAAAGTCGCCAGGCAGAGCTGCTCCCGTCACCTCCACGACTGTCCAAGCCGTGGATCTCCTTGGGCTAAGCTCACCATGAGCTTAACCCGTGGTCCAGACCTCTTTTTGCCCTAGCTATAAAACCCCCACTGTTGCTCTTGGCTTTTTTTACACACCATTGAGCTTGGCCTTGCTGCTTATTTGGCCGAGCATCTCCTCCATGACCTACCCTTTTGGCCGCCATTGTTGAAGTCCTTGAGCTCCTCGGTGGCAAGTGCTTGCTGGCTCCTCTTCAACCTCTTGTTCACTTTGTGCTCCCTGCACCTCCGGAGTTAACCCTAACCCCATTTGGGTTGACATTTTTCAGAGGCCTAACTTGGAGCTTGAGCTCGAGTTGGCCGTGGAGCAACCCTTCTTCCCCAACTCCGGTCCTCCACGCCCTCAACCTCCTCAAAGACCTCCGCGACCTCCTGTAACCCTCCCGGTAGTCCCAGAGATGCCGCACCTGCATGTATGTTGTTGCGGAGCTTTTCTTGGGCACACGCTGATGTATGTACGCGGAGCTCATTATCGCTGCTTGTGTTTTGGCCGTGTGTTTTTGCGCCTAATCTGACTCGTCGCCGCTCAGGCCACCTCGCAGCCTGAATGGTCTGGCGTGCAGCGCAACACTATTGCGCACATGTTGGTGTCCTTGGATGGCGCCGGTGAGGTCCTCATCACGGCGCCGAGCCTTGGTAGCCTCTCGGGATTTTGTCTGACGACCATGGCACCGCGCCTTTGTCGTTAAGACAAAGACCTCCCCATTTTTGGCTAATCACCTCCAATCATTGTAGCTTTTAATGTGTCCTTAGTGTCACAGGCGAGGTCTTGTGCCGCCCATCTTAGGTCACGGCCAGACCTCCTGGGCCATCTTAGCCATCTTGGACCTCCCTGGGGTCCTCTTTGCAAAAGACCACCCCGGTCTTTTGTAAGGACAACCCCTAGGACCTCCCTCCTTGCGATCTTGACCGCTAGGACCTCCTTGTGGGAGATCTTAGCCGTTAAGGTCCTCCCTGTGTTGATCTCCACGTGTAGGACCTCCCCGAGGTCCTCTCAATCTTTGTGGACCTCCTCGGGTAAATCTTAGCCTGCACCTCCCAAAGGAAATCTAAGCCGCTTAGGACCTCCCTCCTTGCGATCTTGACCGCTAGGACCTCCTTGTGGGAGATCTTAGCCGTTAAGGTCCTCCCCTGTGTTGATCTCCACCGTGTAGGACCTCCCGAGGTCCTCTCAATCTTGTGGACCTCCTCGGGTAAATCTTAGCCGCCTGCACCTCCCAAAGGGAAATCTGAGCCGCTTAGGACCTCCCTTTGTTAGATCTTGGCCGCTCAGACCACCCCAAGTGGATCTGAACCGCCCAGACCTCTTTGTTGTTGTCTTGACCGCTAAGGTCCTCCCCGGGACAATCTAGGCTATTAAGGTCCTCCCTTGAAAATCTGGACCGCCCAGACCTCCTCGAGAGGTCTTGACGATGTAGATCTTCCTTGGGGAGATCTTGATAGTTTAGATCTTCCTTGGAAGATCTCACCGCCCAGACCTCCCTCATTTGATCCGGACCGCCCTGGTTCTCCTCTTGTGTTGTGGTTCGTTGATGCGTATCAACGGCCACGACCTCTCTCTGCTATGCCAGAATGGGTGGCAGGAGGACATGGACCGTTGATCCAAGATCAACGGCCCGTGTTCTCTGGACTCACTTGCGCGTCAAGGCGCGCTTTCCTCCGGAGGTTTTGGGCGTTGGATTTAAATCAATCTGCTCACGCCCTCCCTCTGTTTTGGAAGTTTAGAAATTCCATTGAACTCTTAATTATAGACTAAAATAAGGTATAAACTTTAGAATTCCATATCTTATTCATTCTAAATCCAAGTTAGCTCTGTCTTGAACTTGACTTTAATCCAAAAATGATTGTAAGTTGAGTTCAGCTCCAAAGCACAGTTTTGCCATTAGATTTTAAAACTCACTTTAAATATACACTCAAAATAATGTCTAACTTATAAAATACATAACTAATGCTCTGTAGATTATTTTTGAGTGAGACCAACTTTGTTGGTTTCCTCTATTAATGAAATTACTGTGAAAATTAGCTTTGAGCTCGTTGCTGTTATAAAAATGAGGACTTGTGCATTACAATTTTGGTCAGGTTCTTGTTTTTGAAAAATGGTAGAAAGTGCAATCTAGCTCCAAATGAGATGAACTCAATTGTGTTATTCATCTCATGAGGTGCTGGTTTTGCTGTAAAAATTTCAGTGTCACCACTTTTCTAGAAAATATTGCCTCATAATTAAATTAGTGAATAGTGCGTTTGGTATTTTTAGGTCTGAGCAGAATTGTTTTGCTCATATCTTTTGCATTGGGAATCCAAATCCATTGGTTCTTGTTGCTCAATTCTCAAAAATCACCCTCTTGCTACTGTAGAAAATTCAGAGTGTTTGGAGTTCGTTTGATGTGCTGTCTTTGTCGTTTTGCCGTTTTATCGATTGTTTTCGCTCTTTCCGATTAGGTGTCGATTTAGTGTATTGATTCCGTGAGCGATCCTCAGCAACAAATTGGCCAGCAACAGCAAGGCAAGCAGTTTGATCATTTCCATCATTGTCCCATTACTTTAAAGTCTAATATTTTGTTTAACTTGTATGTATGCATGCTTTTTTGTCAAAGTATTTTATCGCTTAGAGGTAGCTATTCCTATTGCATAGTTGCCCCTAAATTGTTACCCTGCCACAAACCATAAGTTACTAATATCGCTGGTGAATTAGAGCCCGTGATTTAAGTATGCTCTTTTATTGCTTTTACGGTGTCATGCTTAGCAATGCTTAGATAACGGTAGTATGGGCGATCATCGACTTAGTCGATGGTCTTGATCACTCAAAATCGATTATTACTCCTATATGTCCAAAGACTTGTACTTTGATTAATTTGTAAAATCAAAAACTGAAAACAAAAGATTGATTTAGACTTGGGCATATTGGATGGATGGCGTGGTTTTTGGATGTGGTGGTATGCCCGGTCCCTAAGGACCGAGTACTTGGGTCACTAAGCTGCGATTTTATGTATAACCACACGAGGGGCATATGGAACCCTCTTGACTAAGTACTTTGGGCGGTGTTAATTGGGGTCGCTCGGTTGGTGTGTTTTTAAAGATAAAATGTGTGTGTGATGTGGGAGGAGCATTAGCTTCCGGCAAAGTTGTGTGATGCCTCCTTCTCCCGTGGGTTGTGCGACTCGTAATTAGCATTGTCCATTGAAATGTCTCAGAGGACTTAGCCGTGCTTAAGATACCAAAGGTAGTGTGCCTAAAGGAAAGGCGGTCCGACGTGTGGGTACAGTGGTACACCCCGCAGGATAAAACTATTCAATAGCCTCGCCCTAGGTTATGGACATGCTTGGTAAGGTCGTTCAAGACTAGACTACAACCTTTAATTAAAACTTGACATGGTTGGTATGAACGGGAGTTCATGCTATTGTTGTGGTGACTTGGGTTAGTCACTTCTAGGTTGTTCTTGTTGTTGTTACTATGTTACTACCTCGCTGAATTTCAACAATTAAAATGCTTTGTCAAATTGCCTTCAATCTATTATATTATTGCAAATGAAACTTGCTTTATGCTAAAATGAGTCCAAAGCCTCATCCACTTAAATAAAGCTTGCATGTAGCTATTTATAGTTCTCGTTATCTTACACGTAAGTCTTGCGGAGTACTTTATGTACTCATCTCGCCGTGGTTGTGGCATTTTTGTGGCTTTTGTTGCAGAGGAAGGAGGTGAGCCCCAAGGGCTTCACTCTTAAGTAGATGTGCTTCGGTTTGACGACTAGCTTGGCGGTCCGGTTAGTTGCCTTGTGGGTAAAGGCACACTAATTGGCTTTTTGTTATGGCCATCTTATGGCACTTTTTGCTTCATTGTGTATCTTTGTAGTCTTGTTGTTATTTGGCCAGAAGGCCCCTCTTTTGTAATAGCCTATTCCTTTATTAGTATTAACTTCTGGTTTGTTGCTTATGTACTATGTGTTGTATGGAATTGATACATTCTCTTGTTGTGAGGTATGTATCTCGCATTCGGGAAGTATACATCTCTCGAGACCCAAGTTTATTTGGTTGATAATACTAGGGTCAATTGGATGACTAAGTATTATGAGCTTAATAAATCCGGGTGCTCACAGTTACGTGCATTACAAATCATAGCAAGCATGACTAAACAAACCGAAAAATATTTAAGATACACGCGCTACATTTTTGGAATCAGGAAAAGGAGGATCGAAATTAGTCTTCGCGCCACATCAGCACTTTCCCCGTGTCTCAGGACTGCCCACGGCAGCGGCGAGTGTCAAAGTCATCCATGTTCTATGAGACGGACTGGACGATTGCATGATGTTAGCACAACGTAAGGCCAAATACATAATCGAGATACAAATTGGACATAACTCACCTCTTCGATATGGAGTGCGCCTGGGCGACGAGAAACGCTACGACGGCCGCCGGTCTCAGTAGAAGGAGCCTTCCTCTTGTCTCGAGACTGCCCACGTCGGCAACGAGTGTCGAAGTCATCACTGTTCTGCGAGACAAGTTGGACGATTGCATGGTGTTAGCAGAACAAAAGGCCAAATACATAATCAGGATGTAAATTGTACATAACTCACCTCTTCGATATAGAGTGCATCGCGTAGTTTAATATGTACTTCTGCTAGATGAACATCCTATCGTACATCTTTGGGTCGCCGATCCATTGGAAGAAGTTACAACGCATCTCAGGCTGCCATTACACACGTATGAAGTTAGAAATTTGTGGAATGCAACGTAAGGTTGAAAAAATCGATATGCGCATAAGATTCTCTTACGAGGATGTTCCCGCACGTGTAGTACGCCCGAGTGGCGGTGGCTGGGTGTGTGGGCTGAATGATCTTCGCCTGTTGTTTTCATACAAATTGTGGCATGGAAACTCTGGTGGTGCCGACGCATCCTTCATAGAAAAATATGGATAGGGTTTAGTAGCCTTCTTGGCAAACCACTTCCGCTTCTGTAGTATCTGGCATAAAATTTCGTGGACGAGTTCGACATATTCAAGGTCGACCTAATGTTTTGCTGTTGTGCACAGAACAAGGATGAGTCAGTTTAGAACAAATAGAATGTCGAGATACGTACGCAGTAAGAAATAATGACATACAGATATGCACAAATATGAGTAGACAATCCATTTAGATGACATGATTGTCCCTGTACAGCCAGAAAATATAATAAATTACGACTAGACAAGCTCGGTCTGTTAGGGCAATCTCTCATGGAGTGTACAAGGGTCCTGCATATCCTACACTTTGTCGTACGGCTCAGGCCCCCACACTGGCTTCTATCCATGTCATTCTAGAAACGTCGCGTCTGCCGTTGCCCCTTCCCATTTGACTTCCAGGCCTTGTTCGTGCCCCATTTTACCCTGTCCGGCCAAAGATCCCTATAGTTCATGTCAACACAATACGAGTGAAATTATGCACTCCATGTACCGAAAAGATATTGTATGTCATAGTATTTGGAGATATACGGCGTAGATATCTGCCTTAGTTGCACACATACCTTGTACACACACAAGCATGGCTTGTGCAGGAGCTTCAGCTTGTTGTAGGTGCAAGTAGCCACATCACCCAGGGTGCATGCATGCTTCCTTTCCCTCTTGGCATGACTGTTGACATGTTTTTGCCTCAGCCTGATTTCGTACATCCTTCTGAGGCCATCGATCACCCGGATATCGTGCATGCGTGCCTTCTACATCTTCTGGTTCATATATCTCTGCATGTTCTCGAACCACTGCTTCCCTTCTTCCAACTGCCGCCTCGCTGCGGTGGCTCTGTTGATGAAGTAATCGACCATGCAAGTCCATGTCTCCGCAACGATCACGGTGATAGGGAAGCATCACACACCTTTTAGTACGCTGTTGTACACCTCAAACATGTTGGTCTTCATAATTCCGTGCCTCGCACCGTTTGTGTTATAGAGCATGGACCATTTCTCCAACCCAATAGCGTGGAGATTAATCCACTGCGTGAAACTTATGTTGCTCCTGGATTACCCGCTTGTGGCTTGTTGTCCCTCCCGTGCCTCCGGAGGGGACTCCCTTGTATGCCTCGTAGTCCGATGTTCAAGGTGGTCTAGATGGACTCAAAATTTTGTCTTTGGTTCTACATGCACAACGCCTTGAATGTCTTCATTAGTTCCTGACTACGGAACCGCGTGAAGAAGTTCGATGCAAAATGCCTCATGTACCACTGGGTTTGCACGTCGTTCCACTAGCGAGGGACTTCCAACCCATTCTTCGTGATGTTCAGAGCCGATAATAACCCAGCATGGCTGTCTATGATAAGACATATGTTAGCCGGTCTCCCACAATCGCCCACTTCACATTCGCCAGGAACCATAGCAAACTGGATGTGTTCTCATTCTCTAAGATGACAAAAGCAACTGGGAGAAGCTGATCAGTCGCGTCGGCCGCCACCGCGGTGAGAATGGTGCCCATGTACCTCCCTGTGAGGAAAGTATCATCCACCATGAGCAGTAGACGACAAAACTTGAAACCCTCTATGGCCTGGGTGAAAGCCCAGAACACATTGTCCAATATGAAGCAGTTAGGGCCTCCGTCAGCATCTTCACTTTCAACCTTTTTTATGTATGTGTCGAGGTTTGCTTCGGTAATCTGATGAAGCATTCTCAACACAAGGTTGTACGCCTCTTCATATGTTTCGTATATGGACTTGATAACCTTCTGTTTGGGTTGTCGGACCTTGCTATAGCTGACTGGATAACCTACAAGATCGACAACTTCTGACAGCAGCATCTTGAGGAGACGAACACGTCCTTCGCAACTAGGTGGCTGATGAGGCTTGCCACATATGCGGAAGTCATATTCTGATGCTTCCACTACGGCTCACTAAGCTCACAAGTGTGGTCGCTCACCGCCTTGACCGTGAAGACCGAGCCGAAGAAATTTGCTTGATGAGCGCTAACCTTGCCAGGGCAGCCTTCCACTAGGCACTTCACTGTGTAATATCCTGGGTTAATCCGGTGCACCCGGTACACACGGTTGATGGACAACACGTACCGTGCTATAGCTTGCTGCATGACCTCCTTGCTAGGGAAGTGCTACTCAACTAAGAGGGTGTCAGCACCAAACCCCCCTGGGACCCTACTTCTTGCGGTAGTACGAGCGACCGCACTATGATATCATCAAGTCTAGATGCTACGTAAGGCACCTCTGATGACATAATTCCACCAGTTGGACCACGACCCCGGGGTGCGTCCTCCTCGCTACCATCGGAGTCTGAGTCGGCGTCCTCGTTGGACTCGAACTCGAGAGGCTGGTCTAGTAGATACTCATGGCAGTCAATGTGGGCCGACCACCACAGTCCCGCCCCCTCACTTTGCCCAAAATTATGTGCAAGTCTTCTCTCGTGGACTTCCTCCGAAGCAGCACATCTCGTGCTACCATCGTTGAGCTCCGCCTACGGTTGCTTGCTTCCTGAGGCACAAACATCAATAAGGTTTCCCAGTGCTCGACATACAAAATTCACGTACACCATCGGCTTCCCGTATATCTTCGCCTCGGGCTAGGAAACAATCTGCATGCACTGGCCCCATGCTACGCTTCCATTGACCTTGACTAGCTCCCATACGCCCTGCCCTCTCCTACTCGTACAGGTGATAGCCTCGATGACAAGTTTCTTCATCGTTGGCTTCATGTTGAACTCCCCCCGGATGCTGCTCCTACACTCGTGAATATTCATCACACCGAGCCCTCATGGGACCACCTTGTACCAAAGATCTCGACAGTCCAACCCATTAGGTCCAAATTTTGCATAAGACCGTCGCCATAAAACACTATCAAGTCGTGCATGTTCTTAATTACCTAAAGCCACAACAACCCGATTTACGGTATACAATATAACAAACAGGTATGTAATTGACACTAATTAATTAATTGTACATAATTATTTACATGTGATTATTTCTTCAATTACCACTAATTAAATAGGACTAAACTTATTAATACTAATTAACTACGAGTAATTTATATGCTACTAATTACCACTAATTTTTTACCACTAACTAATTTATACTTAATTAATAGAGACTAATTAATTACCACTAATTATTTAGCGCTAATTATCTACCAAGACATTAGTTACGACTAATTCATTACCTCATAATATTAAGTAGTAATAATATTAGCAAAGAATAAACTATGACTAAATTACCACTAATGAATGTACTGCATATGACTATTTATTAAATGACCACTAATTAAATAGGACTAAACCGATTAATACTAATTCATTACGAGTATTTTCTTTATGATTACATACCCATGATGTAAATAATTACGGATATTACATACAAGTAAGCAATTAAATACGTAATTAAATATGAATAATTAATTAAGTACCAATAAATTGATTACTTATCAATAAATCACTTACTAATCGATTCATTACATCTAACTAATTCTCACTAATTTAATTACGATTAATTAATTAACACTAATTTACTACGCCATTAATTAATCATAATTAATCACGATTATTTAATTGCCATTAAATAACTACGAGTCTTTATTTACCAACAAATTAATTATGGTGACGTAATTACGACCATTTAATTTGCACTAATGTAATTACCACTAGTAAACTATGACTAAATTAATTACGATTTATTAATTATGACTAATTAATTACCCTTGAGTAATTATTTACGACCGATTAACAACAAATATTTAATTACGACTATTTCGTTAGCACTAATTTAATTACCACTATAAACTATGGGTAAATTACCGCTAACTAACTACGACCACTAAATTATCACTAATTAACTACGATTGAAATAATTACAACTAAAGCATAGAACAAAAAATTTACTTTGCCTTGATGTCGACCTCAATGTACTTATACGGTCCTAAGCACTACTCTAAACACTGCTTAATTCATAGCGTAATCCAAATAAATTTTGAGTTCGTTTCTCTGTGTTATCAGCGACGAGCGCAGGAATAAGAATGAATTTCAGAATTAGAGCAAAAGCGAGCGCAGCACCGGTTTTTATAGCCGTGTGGAGGCATTTCGTGCAACCGCGAGGCAACGGGATAGAATCCCGCATGTTGTGCGCTGTGATTACGTATGCATGCGGACGGAGGCAGTGAGGTGATGGAGTTTATGGAAGGGACGGGGAAAAGATCAAGTGGACACGGGATGATTTCGGTGGAAGAACAAATCGCGCCCGTGCCCTAGTAGTAGGACGACTCGGCGCAATGGGTAGGTTCAAATACTGTACCACTAGGGCACGGTAGGGGACATGGCGGGCTATTGAGGCAGCACCGTGCCACCATGGCACGTCATGGGGTTCTTGGGGTGGGGTGGACGGGAGAGAAATCCAGTTAGGGCGTCAGACAGGGATTTCGGCAGGTGGTGCGGACAAGCGCCAGGTGGCGGTGTCCGGGGCAGCGTGGAGTGGACAAGCGCCAGGCGGCGGCGTCCGGGCTAGGGTGACGCAGAGGGGTGCTGTCGGGCACCAGGTCCTCAGACGCGCACAATCTAGGTCCCGAGCGCGCGGGAGCGACAACGTAGTAGCACGGGAGCGTCCGGCCCTAGGAACGGTGCAGATAAACTGCGCGCTCAGCACGCACGGACGTGGACATGCGACAGCGAGAGCGTTCGTTTTTTTAATCAAGCCTACGTACGTGTTGCCCACCCGCGGCAAACAACGAGCCGCCACACGCGCCACACATGCCAGGCAGCCTAGCCGCTTTGCGCACTGCTATTCGTCCAGAGCAGCGGCGGGCCTAGGAAAAACTTCACGGGATCGCCGAAACCTGCGACAAACATGATTCGCTTGCGAAAGCCTACGAATCAGAAGGCCACGATTACGGACAAGAAGTAAAGAACAATGGAGTACTCACGGTGTCCAAGTCAATCCAACGATTATGTAGTTCAACGGCAATTCATAATTGTGCATCACGAAAAAATTAGCATATTGGTTGATGCTGAGTTACATAGTATCCTCCACCTCATCCAGGCCGCCTATGCTTACAAAAGAATAAAAACAAAACCACCACACCCATCGATCAGAAATGAAAATAATGATTCGTACCCAACGGGAAAAATATACAACCCTGTTGCGCCAGTCCAAGTTAAAATCATGTCAAATTAATTAGCTTCAAATTGTCGTTAGCGCAACCCATTTGGTACGAACTAGACAGTCTATCTTATCTGGACAGGTACTTCCATGCGCAAATTGGGTATGGGTTGTTTTCCGGTTAGCATAATATTCCATTAAAATCGACAATCAGATCTGGTAGCCCGTCTGGTGTAACTTACAAGTGGAGTGATCGGGTACATAAGACACAATCTGATCCAAAATCCAATCAGTTTCACTTCTGAAAGAGCCCCATTCTAGCAAGTGAACTGTACCGAGCAAACTTTGCTTTTTAATTAAGAACAATGATGATCATTAAGCTATTAATTAATTAGTTTATTGAACTTGCTTACGAACTTGTACAGGTTAGCAGTAGCAGTTCTTTCATAGCAACTCTGGGCCTCTGGCAAGAGAAATACACACAAGAAGACACAGCCAAAGGGATGCCATAATTCTGCGAGTGTGCAGGTAAACGACCAGATAACACCATATAAAACTCAGCAAGTCTCTACATCTTTGCAGCTTTATTTGCCGATATCAACGGTACGTATAAACGAGATGGATAACAATTGACGAAGCGTACAGTTGGCAAGCCACCTAAAAAGGAGCTAGCACAAGTCACAGAGGACGATGGCAGTGGCACATCGATCGGGATCGGCGGCACCTAATCATGTGGTTTGCGCCACAAATGGTTCTAATTAGGCTCATCACGAGTTCCTGAAAGCCCTGCACGCGCGCAAGTACGCTCACACACGGGCCACGGCCAACCCCAACGCATCCCCTCACCTAATTAGAAGGCGTCTATCGGATGGGTTATCTCATGATTACAGTACGTCCGTCCGCAACAGATGATTAGTGTTGCGCAGCGTCATCGGATCGGGACGCTGGTTTACAAGACCCATGATCGGGACGCTGATTTAGCGCCCAACGGTGCCGCGCAGCAATTAGCCTGATGAATTCGTGGAACAGCGACCGCGCTGCGCTTCGGCAGATACAAACAATCCTCCTCCTCCCACCGGTTGGTGGGACGATTAGTGGCGGAGCAGAGCAGCGCCGGGCCCTGCCTAATCGCTATTCACTTTTGCGGCTCTCTGTCTGTTTGCGCTGCGCCCTGGCGTGGCAGCCTAGCTTTCTTCATCTAATCCCGCTTTTCCCCACGTCTTAGCACAAATCAGCCATCAAACTATATCTTCCCATCCCTGCACTGCATGGCCCGCGCGCGTGAAACGACGAGATGGTGAAGTAGGAAGTTGTCCGATCAAGGAGGGTCGTCGTCGTCGTCTTCGTCTTCGGCTGTCATATATCTTCGGTCTTTGGGTGTGCCGCATGCGTATTGGGCCGGAAGAATAGAGGCCGGCCTTTCGGATACGTGGGATTCGTGCTAGTTTTGGCCCTCAGGAATACAAGTGTACATACAAGTAAACAACCTAGCGATGCAGTCAGTAACCACCCTGTTGCAGCTGTTTGTTTGGGGAAGGGCAGCCAGCAGCCAGCAGATGAGGACTACAAGTGGTAATACTTTCCTCACATGATAGACACGCTTTACTAGTACTTGTGGGCTGTGGCAGCCAACAGTGAACAGTCGTCATTAACGTCGTGCCAACTGTCTCCAAGAATTCTCTCGTTTGGGTGAGATATGGCCAGTGAACTGTAAAAGCACAACCACACCATGGATATGCGGACTGCCAATGTATCATACAGTGAGATGGTAAATTTTGTTTCTGCACCCCTCATAACGTGCAGACAGAAGAGCCAGATCAGAGCGCCAGCAAAGAGCGGAGGCAGTGGTGCAGTAGTCAGTACCCAATGCTCGGCCTCCTCTTGGCAGTTTTTGCTGCTACTGCGACATTGCAGGACGCAGCGATCAATGAATGCTACCTATTCCTGTTCTTTGGATCGAATAACAATTAACCATTTTCACCCCACTTCCATTTCAGTTCACCCAGGGTGGCCGTATCGATTCGACAGCAAATTATTCAGGAAACTCACCGCTCTGGCCCAGGTGGACAAAAACAGCAGAGACCGGCTCAATTCATTTTCGTGTCAATGTGGGTCTACAAGTCTACAACGCTCTGGCTTACGACGACCCATCCTAATTAGCCCATCATCGTCCGATTTATCCGAACCGCGGAGAGACACGTCTCTCTAATGACCGACGCATGCCTCATCACCAGGCCGCGAAGCACGGCAAGACGCCGACCGAAGCCACCGTCGCCGGAGGCGATATCGGTGACGGGAAACTCCCAGTCTTCAGCGGGCGGCGGTGGTCCCCCAAGAACGTAATGGCTTCGCTGTCCCTGACTCCCTGTTGTGCCACTGGCCACGCTGCGCTCCTCCGCGTCCATCTCCAGGACCTCACTGCCGGCGTACGGCACCTCCACCCAGCTGGTCTCTGCCAAGCGCCGTGGCTCGCAGAGTAAATTCACCTTCACACACTCAGTACTTGTTAGCCTCGTCGGCTTCTACGCATGTGAAACGCCTGGTCACACTCGCACATAAGCGCATTGGCGGACCTCCTGAGGTCATGGGTAGCCAAACACATTTTTTGTCTTTTCAAAATATCCGATATATAATAGGTATATTAGATGTATATATTATTAGTTAGGTTAAAACTATATATTTGTGTCCACAAATAAATTTAGCTCGTACTCCCTATGTAACACATTAGGCTCATTTTCCTTCCTACTTTAGCTCACCAAACCTCTATTCTCTCCGGTCTCCAAGTGGCAAACTGTAACATCCCAAATGTATAAATGAGTGTGTGTTTCAAATGTAAGAAAATGTGTAGAAATTAAAACTTTTTCTTACATCTTAAAACTCTTGAACTCCTCTATAATTCTTATCAAAAGTGGTGGAGTTCAAAAACCTAAACCTCCTGTGGACTAAAGTCCAACCCTTATTCCACTTGTCACAAATCTTGTGCCAAACTTGGGAAAACATTTTCCCTTGGTTCTAGAGTTGATGTGGGACCCCTCTGAAAAATATCATAAGTTCTAAAGCTTGTTTGATAATTTTGGAGGTAAAACAAACCCTAGAACTGTCTTTAGGAATTTCTGGAGAAAAACGCAGTGCACAAAAACTTCTGAAAATTTTATGAAAGGTTAATCCTAAAGTCAGCAAGCTCCAGTTAAAATTTCATAAAATTTGGAGTTGATTTGCTATCTCAATTAAATCCTCAAAGTCTCAACTTTTAATATTAAACTCAAATGGCTGCACTGTTCCTTGGGCTTGAGCCACTTTCCAAAGTGGGTTGAACCCAACCACATCCCCAGCAGCCCAGACCTACTTCCCACCTGTGTGAGGTCGTAGCCGTTGGATTAAAATCCAACCGCCACGACCTCCTCTGTTTATCATACGCACAGAACCTCCCCCTTCATCGGGGTCATACCCGTTGGATCGATCCAATAGCCATGACCTCCTCCTTATCGCTTTGTCCTCACCTCGCAGGCCTTGTGCCGCTGGATTAAAATCCACGGCCAGGACATCCCCTTTCTGTATTGTACAACTGACCTCCCACCCACGCAAGGTCACAGCCGTTAGATAGAGATCTCACGGCCATGACCCCCCTCCTCATCTCGTAGCCGTTGGATAAAAATCCAACCGCCACGACCTCCCATCGCGCAATGCACAGCGCCTAGGACCTCCCCATTTGTTGTGCGCCCTTAGATTGAAATCCAAAGCCCACGACCTCCTCGCTCTATTATGCGCCCTTGGATTGAGATCCAAAGGCCATGACCTCCACATCCCGTGGCAGTATCGTGCGCATCCTTAAGTCCTCCCCATCAGGTCCGCGCCATTGGATCGCAATCCAACGGCCAGGACCTCCTAACCCATTTTCCTTTGCGCCTCCGCGCAATGGTGATCTGAAGGTCACGACCTCCCCAGGCCTGATCCGAGGGCTGTGACCTCCTCCCATTCACTTAAACCTTACCGTTTCAAATCAAATCGGAGGGCTGTGACCTCCCCATCCTCTTTATCCAACGGTGGAGAGCATGCCCTGTTCTTCTCCTAGCTCTGGCGCGCATGCGCCATAGCGAGGAGGAGGTCATGGCGTGTCTTGTCCTAACGGGCTGAGCCAGCGCATTAAATGTGTGTCAGTGCCTTTTCGCCCTAGGCCATGCTCTGACCTACCTACCATGTCCCCTCCGTCTTGTCCAGGCCATGGACCGCTCCATGGGCTAAGCTCACCATGAGCTTAACCCTTGGCTCAGGACCTCCATGTCCTGGGGTATAAGACCTCACCACTGCCCTCATTGGCTTCTTTTCCACACCTCACCATTTTGCTCTCGGTTCTGTGGAGCTCAAACCTCTCAGACCTCCTTGGTCGCCATTAATGCCCATTGGAGCTCTTGGTGAAGGCAGTGCTCCTGTGGCTCCCTCTCTCTCGACCTCTGCTTCATTTTGCTCCTCTAACTTCCTGGAAGTTAAACCCTAACTTATCTTGGGTTGACCTTTTCAGGGAAGAGCTAAAGTGGAGCTGGAGCTTTTGGCCGTGGAGCACTTTGTCTTCCCCATCACCGGTCCTCATCTCCTCTGACCTCCTCAGCTCCTTCAGGACCTCCAGGTAACTTCCTGATAGTCCTTTAAGAGCTAGGCACTGCATGTATGATGTTATGAGCTTTAATTTTAAATGTGCTCTTGGCGTGTGCTTTGCTTGTTGCGCTAATCTCGGCTCGTCGCCGCTCAGGCCACCCCCACCGCCGAATGGTCCTAGCGCAGGCAAGAACACTATTGCGCACACGCTGGTGCCCCTGGATGGCGCCATGAGTCCTCACGGCGGCGAGCTTTGAAACACCCTCGGGTTTTTGTCGGGAGGGGATGTCTGTGCCGTTGTCGTACAAGAACTCCCCATGTAAATCCCAGCCGTCCCGGACATCCCTTGAGTAAAATGGGCCGTCTAGGACCTCCTCCTATAGACCTCCTCCTTTAGATCTTAACCGCCCAGACCTCCCCTTGGAGATCTGAGCCGTTAAGACCTCCCCTCTTATGGGATCTTAGCCGTTGAGGTCCTCCCTGTGTCAATCGCAGCCGTGTAGGACCTCCCTCGTAAGACCTCCTCCGCGTAGGACCTCCTCGAGGTCATCTCAGCCATTTATGTCCTCCCCGAGTTGATCTTAGCCGTTTAGGTCCTCCCTCGGACAATCGAAACCATTAAAGTCCTCTCTTGGAAAATCTAGACCGTCCAGGACCTCCCTCGAGAGGTCTTGACCGTGTAGATCTTTCTTGGGGAGATCTTGATCATTTAGATCTTCCTTTGGAAGATCTCCGCCGCTCAGGTCCTCCCTCCCTTGTTGTGGTCCGTTGGATGCAGCATCAACGGCCACGACCTCCTTGGGGGGACATGGACCGTTGGATCCAAGATCAACGGCCCATGTTCTCTGGACCTGCGCGAGCGCGCGTGCGCGTTTTCACCTGGAGGTCTTGGGCCGTCCGATTTAACATCAACGGCTCATGTCCTCCCCCTGTCTTTTGAATTTTAGGATTTCCCGAGAGCTCTTTTTGATGAACTGAAAAAGGTAAAGAACTTTGAAAATGCATATCTTTTTCATTTTAGATCCAAATGAGGTGATTCAAACTATGTTAGCTTTGGTTTGACCTGGGCTCTAACCTAAAAATGGTTGTGGGCTTAGTTCAGCTCCAGAAAATGGGATTGCCAAATAGGTTTCAAAACTAACTTTAATTGTTACATTAAAAACTCATTTAACTTGTAAAATGCATAAGAAAATATCTGTAGATTATTTTTGAGTGAATCCAACTTTGTTGGCTTCCTCTGTTAGTGCACTAAATGTTAGAATAGGATTTAGTCATGTCACTGTTTTCAAAAGTATTGTGGGTGCAATTTAGTTGTGCTCATTTTCATGTCTTTGAAAAATTATAGAAAATGCATAATAGCTCCAAATGAGATGAATCCAATTGGGTTGTTCATATTGTGAGGTGCTTGTTTTACTGTAAAAACTTCAATTGCACTACCTTTCTAGAAAATTTTGCTAAACAATTAAATTAGTGAATAGTAGGAGTTTTGATTTTTAGGGCTGAGCAGATTTGTTTTGCTCATATCTTTTGCATTGAGAATCCAAATCAATTGGTTCTTGTTGCTAAATTCCCTTAAAATCATCCTATTGCTGATGTAGAAATTTCAGAGCTTTTGGAGTTTGTTTGCTATGCTGTCTTTTTAGTTTTCTTCGTTCTTATCGATTCTTTTCGCCTTTTCGATTAGGTGTCGACGAGTGTGTTGATCCCATGAGCGAATCTCTGCAACAAACTGAGCATAATCAGCAAGGCAAGCAGTTTGATCATATCCCATTAATGTCCCATTACTTTAAAGTTTAATACTTTATTTCACTTATATGTATGCATTGCTACTTTGTGTTAAATTATCGATTAGTTGAGCCTATAGATGCATATCCTGTAGGCAAATGTTCATTCTCTACTACTAAGCCTAGGATTATCTTGCTATGATGTAGAGTTCGATGGATGGACTCTTATCACTTAGTAGTTTGCGTTGATAATGCGAAATACTTAGATAACGATAGAAATGAGCGGTTGTCGACATTATGTCGATGACCTTGATCACACTAAACTTATCATTCCATTATGTCCATCTTGTGCTTGTTACTTTGTAAAAAAATAAAATACAAATGAAAATAAAATTGTTATTGACTTGGGCACAATGGATGTTGGTGTGATATGTTGGGTGTGAATGGAATGGTGCCTAGGTCCCCAAGGACCGAGTTACTTGTGTCACTAAGCCAAGCGCTTATGCGTGCTAACCACACGAGGGTATTGGGAACCCTCTTGGCTAAGTACTTTGGGAGGTGTTAGTTATGGGGTCACGATGAAAACTGTTTTATAAGAGGAAGAGCTCCATAGCTTGCTTTACCGGGTAGTGTCTCCTACTCTTCGTGTGTGCGGCTCTTAACTATCATCATTCATAGGAAAGGTCTCAGAGGACTTAGCCGTCTTGGCATACCAAAGGAAGTGTGCTAAATAGCTTGGCTAAAAGGCGATTCGACGTGTGGGTACATTGGTACACCCTCGCAGGTTAAAACTATTCGAATAGCCTCGTCCTAGGTTATGGACATGCTTGATAAGGTCATGCAAGAGCTAGACTACAACATTTAATTAAAACTTGATGGGTTGGTATGAATGGATGTTCATACTATTGTGGTGGCTATTGGGTTAGTCACTTCCAGGATTGTTGTTGTCATCTATCTATTGTTATTATTGTTACTTGTCTCGTTGTTACTTGAAAATTAAAAATGAATTGCAAAACTGCTTTGGAATCTATTTAAATATTGCAAATGAAAACTTGCTTTATGCTAAAATAAGTCCAAAGCCTCATCCACTTAAATAAAGCTTGCATGTAGTTAAACTATAGTTCTGTTATAATACACGCTACCTTATGAGTACATTTTGTACTCATTTGCTTTGCTTAATAACTTTGTTGCAGAGGAGGTAGGGCCCAAAGGGCTTTACTTTTGTGAGATGTGTCGGTTGGGAGTCCAAATTAGGCAATTTTGGTTGGTTGCCTTGTGGGCTAAAGGCAAACCTTGTGGCTCTCTTTTGTTTATCGCCATCTTATGGCTTTTGCTTCGGCTGTGTTTATCTTTCTTAGTTGTATTTGGTCGGTCGGCCCCTTTTGTAATAACTCTATATTATGTATGTCTTTTATTCTAGTTCGTGCTTTGGTTCTATGTCTTGAATGGAATTGATGCATGATTTTGTAAAAGGGTGTGTATCGTGATTCGAAGTATACATATCTCGAAGACACGGATTATTATGTTTGTGATGCTAGGGTCAATGGATGACTAAGTATTACAAGCCTAATAAACTGGGGTCCTCACACGAACGAGCGGAGACGTGTGCTACGAAGGCGAGCGACGGTCGGTGGACACAACACTACGACGCGACGATAAGCAGGCGTGAGGCGGCGCAGGGTGAGCATGCGGCAGCGCACCTGTGCGGGCGAACAGAGATGCGACGCGAGCAAGTGAGTGGTAGCGCGACAAACTGGGAGGAAGGGGGCGGACGACACCAAGGGAGCAACACGGTTGCCGGGAGGGAGCGTGGTGGCGGGAAGGGAGCAGTATATCCAGTTCACCGTCATCGTTCTCTCTCCAGATCTAGGTGTGTTCTGCGCACTCCAATTCTTCTCCCTGGCTCTGCTCCGCTCCAGCTCTGGTTCTTTCTGGAGTCTAAGTTTATTCCTCTATTTTCTTGGTTCTTTCCAATGGATATTGTACAAAAATATAATCTTTACCTTAGGCAATGAACAGATAGTTGGACCCTTGTTACATATGTTTACATGCTGATTTTTGCTCTATGGAAGGAACATTCTTAGATGGGGTTTTTACTGATGGAAAAAAAAAAGCAAAAAAGAGCAGGATCAACAAGGTATGCATTTGTCAAAAAAATTTTGAAAAAGAAGGCAGGAGCTCTACCGATCACTATTAGAAGAGGAAAATAAGTTTTAACAGTCTAGCTGATATAACCTGGAACAGAAAAAAGTGAGAAAACAACAACGACTAAGACCAAGCACAAGTTTTTTTTTGTTGAAAAAGAAGACATTGCATCTACCGATCACTATTAGAGGAAGAAAATATGATTCAACGATATAGTTGGTACAGCCCAGAACAGAAAAATAGATAAAACAACAACGGTCAAGCACCAAACACAAGTCTTGGCCACACGCTGCAACAACATCATAACTCAGCAAAATAAGAAGCCTGGAGCAAAAATAGCTCTACTCCTAGTTTCCGCCTCCTCAACTGTCATTGATATATATAATTTGCTATTTAATTCATGCCATTATGCTTGTCTTATACCGTCCAATTGAATTTATTTTTAAAATAATCTATTTTTTATTCAAAATAACAAAAATATTCCGGCGATAATTTTTTTTACAGAAATATACTCCTGTCGCTCAACCGCTTGGCGATCGACTAGTCGCCAATGATCGACCAATCGCCGAGCGATCGTTTCGAGAGCTCAACCGCTGAGCGATCGAACACTTGTCGCCGGCGGTTGGTCCTAATATGCACTCACTTATCTAGCCATGCATGCATAGTGCTTGAATGTATGATCGAACCCGATCGCCAATGATCGTCCAAATACCAACGATCGAGCGACAGAGTATATTTCAGAAAAAATTATCACTGAATATTTTTGTTATTTTGAATAAAAATAGATTATTTTAAAAATAAATTTCATTCAATTCTCATATGAAATCATTAATTTCTATATTTTTTTGTATTTTGTTATATATACACGTATCGTCGTATTAGTGTTTTTGGGGAAATGACATCTCACGGTATCGGCGTATTGGTATCGGCATATCTGAACAATCTAGCTTCGAAATCCGAACACCCATCCTAAAAATCCTGGATCCGCCACTGCATGAGTGGCTGGAAGTCAAAGAAGATGAACATAGAAGACATATTTTTTGGTGCTGCTCCAACTTCACAACTTTTCTGGTTTTTTTTCCTTGTCTTATTTATACTCACAAGTAATAGCTTTTCTGTTTTGTCCTTCTCCCAAGCAAAAAGTAACTGAAGGAGTGAATACTACATGCGCACCATGCTCCCATAACCAAGAGCATAACTAGCATCATAATTAGCCTCAATGCGCACTACCGCTACTCAACGCACTACTAGCATCATAAAGAAATGGAAACAATGAACGTTGCAAGACTCAAAAACAAAGACACCAATTAGCTTGATGTTAGCGCGCAGGATCATTCAACAAACACCCCCTAATCATTGCTGCGCCTTCTTGATCTCGACAATGCCGATCCTTATGCGCAGCTCCTGGAACTTGGCGTGGCTGTTATGTGGGGGAATACATATTCGAGATGGAAGCCAAAAGCTTGTCGTTACCGACAACGGAGCAGATGAGGTTGTAGCCCATCAGGACTCCGAATAGAACAACCAGCTGTAATAGGAATCTAATTCTTATTTTGGTAGTTTACTATTTAAGTATTAGTAGATTAGAACTTCTAAGTTGATTCGGATTGTAATCCATCCTCGTTATATTGAGTCTTGGGTTGTTTGCAAGGAATAGAGAAAATTCCCTATCTTCTGTCTTTTGTCCAACTTCTTGTTCTTTCTTCCAACTTCTTATTGCCATCACGGAGAACTCAGAAGAAAGTGCATGACCAACTTCCAGGCCAACCGCGACTCACCGCTATAACCTTTGATCGATTACCGGTGCTTGCGACAGTTTGGTATCAGAGCCAGGCTCTTTTGCGATGGCAGGAGGATCGGAGATGGTAGCGTTAACTCAACAGATTGCTGAACTTACTGCGTCCATGACGGGCAAGATGACCGAATTAAAAACCGATCTAGCCACAGAAAGTGCGAGCATCAAAGACAGAATCTCATTGCTAGAGAAATGACAGCCCAATGCAAGGGATGGCCTGCTACAAGTTCCGCCGGGATTGATGCTCACCTACCCGTCCCTAGTTCAATAGTACCATAACTCATTTGGATTACGTTCTCACAAGCTGTCGTTTCCAACGTTCAATGGCAAGGATGATCCACTCGGATGGGTCAGCCATTGTGAACAATTTTTTCGCGGTCAACAAATGCCCGAGAGCGAGAAAGTCTAGCTTGCGCCCTTTCATCTCACAGGCTCAGCACAACAGTGGTACTTTTAGCTTGAACGTGACATACCTTGGCGGCTATTCAAGGATTATTGTCATCTACGATTTGGGCTCCCGACCCGTAACAACTTTTTGGGCGAACTCGCCAAGCTTCAAGCGATCGGCAGTGTCGAAGATTACCAGGAAAATTCTTAGCTTTGCTCTGTCATACTGATTCCCTATCATCGTCTCAGCAGGTCCAGCTGTTTACGTTTGGTCTTATGGAACCCGTTAGGATGGATGTGGAATTGCAAAACTCGGGCAGTCTTCAACTCGCTATGGCATTGGCTCGTGCATATGAAAAAAGACACCAATTGTCATCCTCTTTACCGCATACAGGTAACAGATCGACTAATCCAACTCATTTGCCTCTTCCGGGGTCTAGTTCTATTTTGCCACAAACCAAGGGACCAAGCACGCCACTAGAATCCTCGACTGCTTCGGCAGTGGCTCTGCCTCGACGCCAGTTAATGGCTTCTCAAATGACTGAGTGCCAGCGATTGGGATTATGTTTTAACTGTGAAGAGAAATTTGTGCCGAGTCACCGTTGTAAACGGTTGTTTCTCATGGAGGTTATTCCTGATGACATTGATGATCAATTTTTGAAACGAGCATCTGAACTCCAGGAACAAGCTATATCTCTCCATGTGCTTTTCGGTATTCAACCTGGTACGTCTCAGACATTTAAGCTTTTAGTGTGGGTTGGTGAAACCAAACTGGTGGCTCTTCTGGACTCAGGTTCGACTCATAATTTTATCTCAAACGAGGCCGCTCAGCATGCTGGATTGATATTACACCAGCAATCCGGTCTTCGAGTGACTATGGCTAATGGCGACAATATTTCCAGCACAAGAGTTGGCCATGCTCTACCATTACGCATTGGCAATGAGGAGTTTACGATAGCTTGCTTTTCTATTTCTTTGGCTGGTTTTGATCTTGTGCCAGGAGTTCAGTGGTTACAGACTTTAGGGCCCATACTGTGGGATTTCAGTTCTTTGGCTGTGTCTTTTCACTACATGGGTCGTCCTGTAAAGTGCCAAGGCATGTTGGCAAATTCAGCTTCTGTCCATATGTCACATCCCAAATTTCCTGAGTTTTTGAAAATTTTCAAAATTTAAAAATTAACCATTTGGTTTTATTAATTTGCTAAAGCTTAATTTGTAATTTAGAATTTTAAAAGCAATTTAATTTAAATTAATCAAACTTCAATTAATTCAAGTTGGTTTAATTGAGTTTTCTGGATCTTAATTGGATTTAAAAATCAAAAGTGTTGTTTTAAGCCTTTTCTTGGTTTTTTGTTGGATTTAAAAAGAGGTTTTCCATTGTCCCTATGTTAAAAATAATTAATTGCAAAAATTAAAAACAATAGTTAAACTTAAAATATTTGTATTAAGTTCTAAATAATTCAAGAGATTTCTGTGTATTTTTCTTGAATTTTTGGACGGCTTTAGCTATTTTCTAAAAAGGTTTTTGCTTTTCTGGTATTTTCTAAATTCAAAAAATCCCTAAAAATCTTTCCTATTCACTTTGGGCCAAATTCCTTCGGCCCATTTCCTATTCCTCCCGTGTGGCCCAAATACACGGCCATTCCGCCAAGATACCAGACTCTATCGATCGGACACCGTCCGATCTTAATCGGACGACCACCAAGCCCCGCGCCCTTCCCCGCTTCCCCCTCCTCTCTCTCTGACCGGCGGGCCCGCCCTATCAGCCACCCTCGCCCTCCTGGTCATCTTCCTCGCCGAGCCGCAGATCTGGCGCCCCCATGCCGAGCGGGCGCGGCGTTAACGCCAAGCCAAGCGTTCTCGCCGACGACTCGCTTCCCGTCTCGCGCATTGAATGCGCGAACGACCTCCGCGCCTGTTGCCACCACCCACCCTGTCGTCGCCTCGCCCTGGTCTTCTTCCTTCACACGTCTTCGCCCACGCCCACGCAGCGCTGCGTGTGTTTCATACGCCAGACTGCCGCCTGTCAGGTCGCCTGTCACAAGATTGAAGGCAGCGTGCTCCTCTGCACCCGCTGTCACTACCCACTTCCCCTCCCATGCCTTGCTCTGCCCATTGTGCGCCCATGCTGAAGCTCCGCCATGGCCGCCAAGGTCCTCCGCTGCCCACACCTCCCTCTGGCCTTCCCCGTGCCTATTTAAGGCGAGCATCGGATGCGCCTTCCGCTCCTCTTGCTTTTCCCCCCATTCACTCTCCCTCTCTCGCCTTCTCTTCACTGTACTCCGAGGAATTTCACCGCCGGCCATGAGCTCCGCCGCCGCCATTTGCACCACTGCCAAGCCTCCCCGTCGTCGATTGACCCCGCCTCCGGCATCGCCAGAGCACAGGCCTCCCCGTGCGCACCTCCCCTTCACTAGATCCCCGCCGGAACCTCAACTCCACCTTCAACCGCCGCCGCCGTCGCTTCTTCCTCCCCGTCGGCAACCTTCCCATGACGCCAGATCCTCGAGACCTCAAGACCACCTCACCGCAACGCCCTCTCCTCGAGGTGTCTCGCGGCCACCGAGACCCCGCTGCTCACGGCGACCATCGGCCGAAGCGCCGCCGGCCGACGTGGCACCGCCACCGTGGCGCCTAGTCAACGGCCACCTCAGCCCTTTGCTGACGTGGTTGCCCCGTCCGCAAGCCCACGTGGCTTTTCTCGGTTTTTCTTCAGAAAAATAAATCCGGAAATTCCAAAAATCCATTTCCTTGTCATTTCATGTGTTTGTAACTTCCGACAGCTATAACTTCCTCATTCGAACTCCGATTTGAGTGATTCAAATTTCTAAATTCCTTATCTTCCTATTAGTATTTATTTGAATTTTATTTGGAGTTGTTTTATTTATTTAGCTTGTCGCACACGTATAGATTCCGGTGTTTCGGACGAATTCGTGGACCCGACGACCGAAGCATCTCTACTCTTCAATAAAGGCAAGTCGTAGACCTTTGATCATATTGAACCCATTTTTATAAAAAGTATATTGTTTGATATAAACATGCATTGCTAATTTTATAGTAAATGGTTTCGGGATTAGTTAATTACCTAATTGCCATTATACCTCCTTGATAAATTGTGAATGACATGTTTCCTTAAATGACATAACTCCTTGGATACCATAGGATGGTTAATTATTAGTTGGACATTATTGTAATACCAACATAGGTATCGTATTATGCTTAGCCAATTCTTTAGTATCGATAGATTCATTATCACTTACTCAAAGAATGATTGAATTTGGCTAAAGGAAATATGGAACTGTGGCGGAGCCACTATTGATAAATTTTGTTGTGCCATGACTAGGGTGGTGTAGGATCAAGTACAACCGACTAGAGGGAGGGTGAATAGGAGGTTTTTAAACTTTTTAACAATTTAGACAATTAATAACTTAGTCTAAACAAGTTATACTTCTAGCTAGGCAAATTAATCACAATAAACAAGCTAGATTTATAAATGCGGAAAGTAAAGACTAGAGATAACCACAAAGACACGACGATGTTTTTCCCGTGGTATCGAAGACTTGCCGATCTTCACTAGTCCACGTTGAGGGAGCTTGACGTCTCAAGCTGGCTCCACGAATTAAGCCTTTCCTCAAGTCACTATGGTTGTTCTTCCTCCGCTTCGGAGATGGTGAACACCGAACCACTCACAAGCTTGCACTGGGTCTCTTCACAATCTTCTTTGAAGAGATCACCGTGCTCCACCACCAACCGTCTAGGAGTGCGGCAACACTCCAAGAGTAATAGATCAAGGTCTTCACTTGATGGCACTCAAGTGCACATCGATCAACTAGGAGAATGAATGCACTTGAATGTATCTCAACAAGCTCATAATAAATGCACAAGAGTGTATTGAGTGTTGAGTGAATGCAAGGGCTCTCAAGGCTCTATGAATGTCAAATGGGCACTAGCAGCCTTGACTTGAGCAGTTGGGGGGGTATTTATAGCCCCCACCAACAATTATGACCGTTGGAGACGAAATCCAAGTTTTCACGCGAAATCGGAACGACCACAGTACAAATTACGGTGATGATCGCGACTTCGATCGAAAGCATACCAATGGCTAGAACAGATACTAAAAAAGGAAAAAGCTAGCCGTTGAAAACCCAATGAACGATCATCAAGCAAACTCGCAGACGTCCGATTTGTTCGATCGATTGCTTCCACGAAGATGACGACCGTTCGTAGGGTTTCACGATTTGCTAAAGATTTGCGATGGTTCTAGAATTTTTGTACCGCCATATAAAAATTGGAATGTCCGCAGGCCGGTACGACCGTTCCCTAAGAGCGGAACGTCCGATTTTCAGATTGAGTTTTAGAGCAGATTTGCACTTGTTCTGCTTTTTATTGAACCGCCTCACAAAATTGAACGACCGCCCACTGCAGACGCCAGATTGGCCAAGAGCTGCACGACCGATTTCCATGAGAAAGTCTGAGGCAATTTGCAACGCTTCTGGTTTTATTGAACCGCCAACTAAAATACGGAATGACCGCGATGCGGTACGACCGGTCAAGGACCCGGTCGTTCCGCTTGAACACTTATTTGGCTGTTCCCTTCAAAATGCGGTACTACCGCCAAGTAAAGTCCGGTCATACCGCACCAAGCGGTACGACCACAAGTATAGCTGCGGTACTACCGATTTTGGACAGAAGCACTTAGAACTTTTCAATTTTATTTTCAAGTTTAAATTCAAATGTATGCATGATCCTAAGTTGATCCATATGGCACAAGAATATGCTATCAAGCTACTAGCCATGATCCCTCTTAATAGTACGACGTTTATCCTATAATCCGGTCTTCCATCCAAAACACCTAGACCGGTAAAAATTGAAAAAGAGATCCTAGACTACTTGTACCTTGTCTTTGAGCCAAAAAGATCTTCATGTAGTCCATTTGCATGTCACTTTGTATCAACATGATCATCAATGGGAGTTAACCTTGTAAATACTCAATAAACACGTTAATCCCATATTCACACATTGTCATTAATTACCAAAACAATTTTTAGAGGCCTAGATGCTTTCAATCTCCCCCTTTTTGGTAATTGATGCCAACACAAATAATATGTGAGAGAGATTGATTTGAATATACCATAATTGTATATTCTTTTGATGGCTTAACAATGAAACAATTCTTGCAATAAGCATAAAAGAATATATGAGAATTATTTTCTTGTTAAGTCTAGTTTAAAGAAAGCTCCCCTTAAACATGTGCATATAAAGATAGAACAGTTTGTAAGAATTTTGAGAAATTTGGGCGGAGTTTCTTTAGAAAATTTGAACTTGAAGAAATGCAATAGTAAGATATGACGATAATTGAGATTGCATTAAAGGTAATAACATGACATCATCCACAAGTTCAACAAGTTAAAGAGCGCATAATTAAACTATTGCAAGCACTGATAAGTTCAACATTACATAATAAGTCCAACATATAAGCTAACACATATAAGTCCATAGTATAGTAGCAAAAGCTTGCGCTTGCTCCCCCTAAAGCTATGTCTTCTATATCTTTTCACTTCTTTCTTCTTTGTCTTCGTATTTCTCCCCCTTTGGCATCAAATACCAAAAACAACTCAGACGATGGAATCCTGAGGAGGAGGGATGACATCCTGGGAAGCCGGATCCTGTGCTGGAGTAGGAGCGGGAGCTGGAGCAGGATCCTGATAGTCTGGAACCAGAGGAGCGGAGTCCTGAGAAGCGGTGACCTGCTCTGGAGGAGGAGCTGAAGTCTGATCCTGAGAAACTGAAACAGGAGCTGGATCCGAAGAAGAGGTCTCTAAAGCTAGAGCTGGATCCGGAGTCATGACCTCGGTGACTAGAGCTGGAGGAGCAACAGGAGCAGGAACTGTATCCTGAGGTGTAGGTGCTACAGCTGGAGCAGGAGGAGGTACAGGAGGCACAGAGGATGTCCTAGAAATAGGAGGCCGTCGAGAGAAGCACGGTGGAGTCTTCAAAATCCCCTCTAAGTCAGTCATGCTCTCCACTAGTGCAGCCATCCTATTATGAGTCTCATCGAAGAAATCATTCTGAGTCTGCTCCATCTCAAGTAACCTGCCTCGAGTCTCACTCTGAAATTCAGCTTGTTCAGCCTTTATTTCTTGCAAAGAACTAAGAATGAGCCGATTTCAAGAATCAGTGCAAGAGTGCTATCAAGAGGAGCATCACCGGCGAGAGCGAGCAGTGAGCCTCACCAAAGATCATCCTCAAAGACTATCACGTCGAGGAGGAAGACCGTCTCGTGGCCTGTAAGACTTGTGAACAGTTCCTAATCCACCACGATACTCCATTTTATGTGTGATCCATGCCATGATGTATGGAGCATAATAAATCCTTTTAATTCTATCATTCTTAGAGGAGACTATGCCCTGAAGAATCACATCCACAACATCAAATTTGATGCCCCTCATAATATTATCAATGATATTCCAGGCATGACCACGAATTGCATCAAAATTACCACTCTTGGGGTAGAAAGTATGATTGATGATCCTGTTGATCATGCTAGGAATTGGTCTTAGTCCAGTGATTGTGGCTAACTTATTTTTGACAGTAGGATCATAATAATTAGACCAAGCAGGGTACAATAAGGCAGGCCTCTCAAGGATTTTATCCCAAGTTCCGGACTGAACTCCCAGAACTTGCTCAAACTCTTCCTTGGTGCTCTCCACATACTTAGAGGCTGATATCCATCTAATAGATTTTAAGTCTGGAGAGACATGCACTGTAGCATAGAACTGTCTGATAAGCTTGTCGTCATAGTTCTGTTTTAGTGCAACAAGGTCATGCAGACCTACCTGAAGAAAGAGTTAATAAATGCTACTATAATTGTCCAAAGAATTTAAATGAGACCACTTAATCCATTTATGATCAGCAAATTTCTTGTTAGGACCATATAGCTGCTCAAACACTTGCTCTTGAAAGACAGTGTGAAAACCAGGATGTACACTGTCTGACTTTAAGAGGTACTGATTTACATGCCTCTTGATTGCATAATCATCAGCTGATAGAGGCGTAAATCTATAGAAGATGCTGGAGGATCACCCAAATTATCAAAAGTACCTTCTTCTTGAGAGTCGTGCTCAGATTGAGTCTCATCATCAGAGGCATAGTCCTCACTTGCTTCTGTCTCAGATTCTTGTGCTGGCCCTTTTCCTTTACCATGAACGACTTTTCGATTTAATCGAACGTGATTGCCGCCGATCGAGCCGACCGTCGTCGATTTAAGAGGTGATTGAGTAGGAGCGCAGAAGATTGAGGAGATGATCGTCCTCGAGGGGTCCATGAGGTTTCCTTGTCGCAATCCTCATCCTAGACATCTTTAGAAACAGATAATAGGTTACAAGATATTCAAAGGAATGATTGGAATTGGATTTAGTTGAAAAAGAGATGACATTTCATTTTCGTCAGACAATTGACGTATCATTGCGTTTATTGGCGATGACGATCAAGATCATGGTCAGATCTTGCGCCAAGAACCGGTCATTCCGATTTTCCTGACCGAGTTCTAGGGCTGTCGAATCTCGCATATTTGGTGGTTTTTCATGGATTGAATCCATGGAAATGATGCGCAACCATCTTAAGACACCAAATAACATCTATTGCCCAATTAGAATTACAGAGATTCATCACATTTTCAATAAACCCTAAAAAGGGGTGTCCTAGGGTTCCAAAGAGATAAAACTTGAATCAAATGGAGTTTTACCTTCGGATTGGAGGAGATGAACCCTGGAGAGATTAGCAACACACGGGAATCAAGAAATCTTGAAGGAACTTCCAAGGATTTGAGAGGTGGATGAGAGGGTTCGGCGAGGGAGAGAGAAACGCGAAAAGAGTAACAGGCGGAGAGGAACGGACGAACCGCGTGAGAGAGTTAAGACTAAGAAAAGGAATAACTGTTGGGAGTTAAGCTTTTCTTCTCAAACCGTTGCGATCATACCGACCAAGAGCCGCTTGGCCGTTCCTGACGTCATCTACATCATATTATGTTATAACGTTTAAGCTGGTGATGCGTGACTGCGTGTATAACGCCGGTTGTTCCGATTATCCTGGGACTTTCTGGATTTTCTAGGAATCTTAGATTATTTTGCAAATGATCCCTAGTTTTGCACTCAAATAAATATCGTTAAGGATCATTATGCATAGAATAGACTATTGTCTATATAGAAACATAATTTTTATGATCATAGCTATTCTTGATAAAGATTTTGAAAATATTTTCATAAAATACTCAAATAATATCAAATGAAACACATAACATGAGGCAAGATTTCAAACAACATTTGAATAGTCTATGATATTTAACTCATTCCTCAATTTGCAAAAACGGCCTTCATCTAATGGCTTGGTGAAAATGTCCGCTAATTGGTCCTCGGTTCTTATGTGGCTAATTTCAATGTCTCCCTTGCTCACATGATCTCTGAAGAAATGGTGGCGGATATCTATATGATTGGTTCTTGAGTGTTGAGCAGGGTTATTAGCAATTTTTACGGCACTATCATTGTCACACAAAAGAGGCATTTTATCAATTTTAATTCCATAATCCATCAATGTTTGCCTCATGCATAGCAATTGAGCACAACAACTTCCCGCGGAAATATATTCGGCTTCGGCGGTTGATAAAGCTACGGAGTTTTGTTTCTTGGATGACCATGACACTAAGGATCTTCCTAAGAATTGACAACTACCCGAGGTGCTTTTTCTATCCACTTTACAACCCGCATAATCGGAATCCGAATATCCAATTAAATCAAATTTAGCACCTTTAGGATACCAAAGGCCAATGCTAGAGGAATGCTTTAAATATCTTAGTATTCTTTTAACGGCCATTAAATGACACTCTTTTGGAGTTGCTTGAAAACATGCACACATGCAAACACTAAACATGATATCGGGCCTAGATGCGGTAAGATAAAGCAAGCTATCAATCATAGATCTATAAAGCTTTAAATCTACCGATTTACCTCCATCATTTAGATCAAGATGACCATTTGTAGCCATGGGAGTCTTGATGGACTTTGCATCTTCCATTCCAAATCTTTTAAGTAAATCCTTCACATACTTGGTTTGACTTATGAAAGTCCCATCCTTGAGTTGCTTGATTTGAAGTCCAAGGAAATAGCTTAATTCTCCAATCATTGACATTTCAAATTCCCTAGACATCATATCACCAAATTCTCATAAAAATCTTGGTTAGTAGACCCAAAAATGATATCATCAACATAAATTTGACATACAAAGAAATCATCATCTATGACTTTAGTGAATAAAGTTGAATCAATCTTCTCGATTTTGAATCCTTTTGAGACTAGAAGGTCTCTAAGGCGTTCATACCATGCTCTAGGAGCTTGTTTAAGACCATAGAGCGCCTTGGAGAGTTTATAGACATGATTTGAATTCTTTGGATCTTCAAAACCGGGAGGTTGTTCAACAAAGACAAGTTCGGATATTTTACCATTTAAGAATGCACTTTTAACATCCATTTGAAATAATTTAATATCAAAGCATAATGCAAAAGCAAGTAATATTCGAATTGATTCAAGCCTAGCTACGGGAGCAAAAGTTTCACCAAAATCCAAACCTTCAATTTATGAATACCCTTGAGCGACCAACCTTGCCTTGTTCCGAACAACCAGATCATTCTCATCTTGCTTGTTCCTAAAGACCCATTTTGTACCAATAACATTGTGTTCTTTGGGTCGATCCACCAATGTCCAAACTTCATTCCGGGTGAAGTTGTTGAGTTCTTCATGCATAGCATTCACCCAATCCGGATCTTCAAGTGCTTCTTCTACATTCTTTGGCTCAATAGAAGAGACAAAAGAGTAATGTTCACAATAAGAAGCAACACGAGAGCGAGTTTGGACACCCTTACTTACGTCACCCAATATTTGATCTATTGGATGATCTTTTGCAATTGCATTGTGAATTTTTGGTGGTTGGTTGGATGGTTGATCATTTTCTTTGTTGTCCTCTTCATTAAGTTGCATTTGATTTGTGGAAGAGGTGGGTGGTTCAACTTGAGTGGAAGATGTTGGATCGTCTTCGGGCTTGACGTCGCCTATATGCATATGTTCCATTGCTTTTCTTAAGGCTTCATTACCTACATCATCCAAGTTCTCATGCTCTTCTTGAGAGCCGTTAGTTTCATCAAATTGCACATCGTGTCTTTCTTCAACCAAACCGGAGTTTTTGTTGAAGACACGATAAGCTTTGCTATTTGAAGAATAACCAAGCAAGAAACCAACATCACAACGACTATCAAATTTTGAAAGATGAACACCCTTCTTTAAAATATAACACTTGCAACCAAAAACTCGGAAATAAGAGATGTTCGGTTTTCTTCCTACAAGAAGCTCATAGGAAGTCTTTTTCAAAAGACGGTGCAAATAAAGACGATTTATGGCATGACAAGCGGTATTAATAGCTTCCGCCCAAAAGACATCGGAAGTATTATATTCATCAAGCATTGTCCTAGCCATTTCAATTAATGTACGATTTTTCCTTTCTACTACTCCATTTTGCTCCGGAGTATAGGTTGTGGAAAGTTCATGCTTTATTCCAAGTTCATCACAAAAGTCTTCAACTTTAGTATTCTTGAACTCGGAACCATTATCACTACGGATTTTCTTTATTTTGAAATCAAATTCATTTTGGGCCCTTTTTGCAAATCTTTTGAAAATCCCGGAGATTTCACTTTTGTCATCTAGGAAGAATGCCCATGTATATCTAGAGTAATCATCCACAATGACTAAACAATAGCTATTACCTCCAATACTCTTATAGGTTGTTGGCCCAAATAAGTCCATATGTAAGAGTTCCAATGGTCTAGAGGTTGACATGATACTCTTGGAATGATGAGAATTTGCGACTTGTTTACCGGCTTGACAAGCACTACAAAGTCTATTTTTCTCAAACTTCACATCTTTCAAGCCAACAACTAAATCATGTTTGAAAAGCTTTTTGAGTTGAATCATTCCAACATGAGCTAGCCTTCTATGCCAAAGCCAACCCAATGAGGTTTTTGCCATTAAACAAGTTTTTAAACAAGATTCACTTGAACTAAAATAAACTAGGTAAAGATTTCCAAATCTAAAGCCTTTGAAAGCTAGAGAGCTATCTTTTGCATTAGAAATGGTTACACCTTCACTAGAGAATGAACAAATTAGTCTAAGATCACATATTTGAGCAACGGATAGCAAGTTAAAATTTAATGATTCTACTAAAGAAACATTAGAAATGGAAAGGTCATTTGAGATAGCAATTTTACCCAATCCTAATACCTTTCCTTTGCTATTGTCTCCAAAAGTGATATTTTCAATTCCTTGGCCATTCTCGAATGTGGTGAACATTTTTCTATCACCGGTCATGTGTTATGTGCATCCACTATCAAGCACCCAATGTTTTCCACCGGTTTTATAATTCACCTACAAAACAAAATCATGTCCTTTTAGGTACCCAAATTTGTTTGGGTCCTTGGAGGTTAGTAACCAAGGATTTAGGCACCCACATAGCATTCTTTTTAGCGTCTAGAATTGAAGTGCCAACAAAACGAGCAATTATTTTACCATCCTTAGACTTTTTAAGTATATAGCAAGAATCATATATTCCAATGGATGGAGTCTTACCCTTAGGACAATCTTGTTGCACATGTCCTATTTCCCGGCATTTATAACATTGCTTACCATTTTGCCTCACAAATCTTGTGGGCATGTTTGCCGGCTTCTTACCTTTCTTAGGCAGAGCACCTTTGCTCACTTAAAAATTTGTCAAGAGTGGCCTTCCCCTTGAAACAATTTTCCAAGCTCTTGCTTAGCTTGGTCACTTGTTCTTTTAGCTCATTATTTTCATGAACATGCCTTGAATCATTTTTCTGAACAATATTATGATAAGCATCAACATTAGAGCAACAAGGGATAGCAAGTAGATCATCACATGAGGTAGATGCACTAGTCTTAGCTATTTCTATACTAGGCATTTTATCAATAATATTGCATGTGATTCCTACACTAGAACAAGATTTGTTTGAATTCTCTTGGATAAGCAAGTTGTGTGCTTCCTTAAGCTCCATATAAGAATCTTTTAGAGTATTGTATTCTTTATTTAAGACCTTATATTTTGATTTTTCTTTTCCAAGATATTCATTTAAATCATTAAGCATATCCATTAATTCATCATATGTTGGTTCATCATTAATAATGGATTTTACCTTATCTCCTTTTGCCATGAGGCAAGTAGGAGTGGAGAATAGCGATGGTGCTTCCTTGATGGCGATGCCGACTAGTCCCTTCTTCTTAGGGGACTCTTCCTCATCGGAATCGGAGTCGCTTGACTTATCATTTGAATCTCACACTCCAATGTGAGCTTCATGCTTGCCGTCCTTGTGAAGCTTCTTGAAGAGTTTCTTCTTGCCATTGTACTCCTTCTTCTTGAATGACTTGTTCTTGTCATCCTTCTTTTCGGGACAATGAGAAGCAATATGCCCCTTCTCTTCACAATTATAGCACCGAATGTTGCTATAACGCTTCTTGTCACTAGAGGATTGCCCCTTCTTGTACTTGCCGAAGTTGTAGCTTCTATTGGGGCGTCTCTTCATGACCCTCTTCATCCTTCTCACAAGGAGTGCATACTCCTCATCGAAATCTCCTTCTTCATCTTCATCATTGCTTGATTCCGCCTTGGCCTTGAAAGCGGTGATCTTCTTCTTTGAGGAAGATGTCTCCAAAAGCTCTTCCTTGTCCCTTTTGAACAACTCATTTGTGATGAGGTTGTCTAAGAGCCCCGTTGGTGTCATCCTTGGCAACTCGGGTGAGTTGAGAAATAAAGTCACCAACGTCTCATATTTGTCCGGGAGAGCCCTAAGCATCTTGCGCACAACATCAACATCAAGAAGGTTAGTCCCAAGTCCTTTGAGCTCATTCACAATGTTGTTGAGTCGTGAATACATCTCATTGATGTTTTCATGAGGTAACATCATGAATGTCTCATATTTGATCCGAAGCCTATGCAATTTGGCTTCTTTGACCGTGGATGTACCCTCATGGATTTCCGAGAGAGTGGTCCAAATATCATGAGCGGTTTCCAAATTGCTCACTCTATTGAACTCATCCGCGTTCAAAGCGCCAAAGAGAGCATTTATAGCTTGGGCATCTAAATGAGCATTACGCGTCTCTTGATCCGTGGGATGTAGGGGATCAAGTGGCATGATGTAACCCTCATTTACGATTTTCCATACGCTTGGACTCATGGCCTTTAAATAAATTGATATTCTAATTTTCCAATAAGCATAATTTGAGCCATCAAATAAAGGAGCCTTTCCTATAGCAATTCCCTCACTAGCCATCCTTTTCTCTCTTAGACGGTTAAGTCTCAATCAATGAGAGACCAAGCTCTGATACCACTTGTAGGATCAAGGATAACCGACTAGAGGGGGGTGAATAGGAGGTTTTTAAACTTTTTAACAATTTAGACAATTAATAACTTAGTCTAAACAAGTTATACTTCTAGCTAGGCAAATTAATCACAATAAACAAGCTAGATTTATAAATGCGGAAAGTAAAGACTAGAGATAACCACAAAGACACGACGATGTTTTTCCCATGGTATCGAAGACTTGTCGATCTTTACTAGTCCACGTTGAGGGAGCTTGACGTATCAAGCCGGCTCCACGAATTAAGCTTTTCCTCAAGTCACTATGGTTGTTCTTCCTCCGCTCCGGAAATGGTGAACACCGAACCACTTTCAAGCTTGCACTGGGCCTCTTCACAATCTTCTTTGAAGAGATCACCGTGCTCCACCACCAACCGTCTAGGAGTGCGGCAACACTCCAAGAGTAATAGATCAAGGTCTTCACTTGACGGCACTCAAGTGCACATGGATCAACTAGGAGAATGAATGCACTTGAATGTATCTCAACAAGCTCACAATGAATGCACAAGAGTGTATTGAGTGTTGAGTGAATGCAAGGGCTCTCAAGGCTCTATGAATGTCAAATGGGCACTAGCAGCCTTGACCTGAGCAGTTGGGGGGGGGGTATTTATAGCCCCCACCAACAATTATGACCGTTGGAGACGAAATCCAAGTTTTCAGCGAATCGAACGATCAAGAAGATAAAAAGTGCGATCAAGACTTCGATCGAAAGCACACCAACGGCTAGAACAGATACTAAAAAAGGAAAAAGCTAGCCGTTGAAAACCCAGTCGGAACGACCGCAGGCAAACTCGCGGTACGTCCGATTTGCCCTTGGCCGTACTGCTTCCACAAGCGATACGACCGTCAGAGGGTTTCACGATTTCGGTCAAGATTTGCAATGGTTCGGAATTTTGTACCGCCATATAAAAATCGGAATGTCCCGAAGTCGGTACGACTGCTCCCTAAGAGCGAACGTCCGATTTCAGATTGAGTTTTAGAGCAGATTTGCACTTGTTCTGTTTTTATTGAACCGCCTCACAAAATTCGGAACGACCGCCCAATGGTACGACCGTTGGCCAAGAGCGGTACGACCGATTTCCATGAGAAAGTCTGAGGCAATTTGCAACGCTTCTAGTTTTATTGAACCGCCAACTAAAATACGGAATGACCGCGATGCGGTACGACCGGTCAAGGACCCGGTCGTTCCGCTTGAACACTTATTTGGCTGTTCCCTTCAAAATGCGGTACTACCGCCAAGTAAAGTCTGGTCATACCGCACCAAGCGGTACGACTGCAAGTATAGCTGCGGTACTACCGATTTTGGACAGAAGCACTTAGAACTTTTCAATTTTATTTCAAGTTTAAATTCAAATGTATGCATGATCCTAAGTTGATCCATATGGCACAAGAATATGCTATCAAGCTACTAGCCATGATCCCTCTTAATAGTACGGCGTTTATCCTATAATCCGGTCTTCCATCCAAAACACCTAGACCGGTAAAAATTGAAAAAGAGATCCTAGACTACTTGTACCTTATCTTTGAGCCAAAAGATCTTCATGTAGTCCATTTGCATGTCACTTTGTATCAACATGATCATCAATGGGAGTTAACCTTGTAAATACTCAATAAACACGTTAATCCCATATTCACACATTGTCATTAATTACCAAAACAATTTTTAGGGGCCTAGATGCTTTCAGGTGGTCATTTGGCCGGGTTGAACGAAAATGATTTATGCTCAGATGAGTGGGTGGTGGTAAAAGGTGGGTGCAGTAAAGCACATTGGGATGCAGAAACGTCTCGTCTGAGCAGCCAACTAAGGACTTAACCTTGAACCATTGATCTAGGCTATATCGTACAACCACATGTCTAGACTAGGATAGACCTGGCCAACTAATTAGCAATATTTTGATTTGATTATATTTTTGTTGATTATGGCGCAAGAGAGGGCCGGTACGGCGAATCCTTAGCGAGCAGAACCAAGTCAAAACAGAACTTTGTAAAGGCCTTGACACGTGCTCTAGACTGCTTACCTAAGGTAGTGAGTAGTGGCATCGACGGATGCCCAACCAACTAGAGAATTCGTGTCTTGTGGGTAAAGCTGTACAACCTCTGCAGAGTGTAAAACTATTCAAATAGCCGTGTCCCCGGTTATGGACATGCTTGTTGATTTCACGCAAGGGGTAGATTTTCATGAAATGTTGGAATGGGTTGGATGGAGCTGAGTAGTTGTTGGTTGATGGTTGGGAAGTGAACAGGGTGTTCACTAGTTGTTTCAAAGAAAATTGATTACTTATGTATTAATCTTTTAAAACAATGCTTTATAATCTAATTACTATGTTTAACGTCAAATATTGCTTTCTGCAAAATAGCCATAAAGCTATCATTGTCAAACCTTGCATGAATATTACTTGCATACATTTCTCTGCGACTTGCTGAGTACATTCAAAGTACTCACGACTTTATACCCTCTGGTTGATCAGTCGCTGAAGAAGAACCTGAAAGCACCGAGTTCTTCGAGGAAGACTACTTTGAAGACTATGCGAATTAGGTCGTGTCCTCCACTCGATTGCATGTGGGCATATTGGGTGACCTCGACCGGATGTTTGGTTTCCGCTGCAAGCTCTCTTTTGTTGTTAAGCCCTGCATAGCAAACGTTGTAAGACTTGACCATAAGGTCCTTTTGCTAAATAATATTAATTTGTTTGCTTCATCTATAGTTTGTTGTACGGTTTTTTATTACACCAATGTTGCAACTGTGTGCACTAGCTACTGATCCAGAGAATAGTGCAGATATACATAGAGGGTCCTGGATCCGAAGATCCGGGGTCCCGACACCATACCATGGCAGTTCCAACTCCTGATTTGCTAGAAGCATTGTTGGATGAATTTCATAGCTCGTTTACCGAACCGCAAGGATTGCCACCGCAACATTCTATTGATCATTGTATTCATCTTCTACCTGGCACAACTCCGGTGGCAGTTCGTCTGTATCGTTACCCACACATCCAAAAAGATGAGATAGAGCGTCAATGCACTGAGATGTTACGTCAAGGTACTATTTGGCCTAGTTCTTCTCCGTTTTCAGCATTGGTATTACTTATCAAGAAAAAAGAAGGGGCATGGCGGTTCTGTGTAGATTACCGTGCCCTTAATGGTAAGATAGTTAAGGACAAGTTCCCAATTCGTGGGGGGATACGTATTAGAGAAGGAAGCCAAAATCTTGTCGTTACCGACAACGGAGCAGATGAGGTTGTAAACCGTCAGGACTCCGAATAAAACAACCAGCTGTAATAGGAATCTAATTCTTATTTTGGTAGGTTTACTATTTAAGTATTAGTAGATTAGAACTTCTAAGTTGATTCGGATTGTAATCCATCCTCTTTATATTGAGGCTTGGGCGATTTGCAAGGAATAGAGAAAATTCCCTATCTTCTGTCCAGCTTCTTGTTCTTTCTTCCAACTTCTTATTGCCATCACGGAGAACTCAGAAGAAAGTGTAGGGACAAATTCCCGTCCAACTGTGACTCACTGCTATAACTTTCGATTGATCACCGGTGCTCGCGACAGCGGCACAACTGAAGTAAGTACAGTCGATTTCATGACTTATTTGCACTGGCTAACAACTTTATCTTTTGATCATAAATGCTCAGAATGCCTTCTTCCAACACTGTTTCGTAGCCATGCTCATCGAGGTGTCTCAAACTAATTATATTACACCTTAACTTAGGTATGTAATAAACATCAGCTAAGACCTTGTGCCCACCAGTTTGGCACTTGAATGACACTACTCCATGGTTGATGATTTCCACGTGAGATCCATCACCAAATCTCACTTACCCCCGAACCGACATGTCCAGGTCAGAGAACATCTCATGGCACCCGGTCATGTGATTGGATGCGCCTATGAAGAGGTACCAGATGGGACTCATCTCCCCCTGATAGCTTTCCCCTGTGGTTCTCGATGATGGTATACATGAGGTCGTGGTCGTGTGCGAAGTGCGTGCGCATGGCCACGACGGCCACTTGGAACTCCTCCATGGGCAACACAGCCACGTCCCCAAGCCACCTGATGTCGGCGCCGCCGAACATCACGAGCGTCTCCAGGCACCGAATGAGCAGCGCCGCGATGGCCCCGGCTGCCTCACCGCCGAGGAACGCCATGCACAACCGAAGCATCGCCGTGGCGCGCCCATAGTCCGTGGCCACCTCCTGGAAGAAGTAGCCCTCCGCGCGCAGCTCCAACCAGTCCACGGCCGCCCATGCCGCCACGAGGTTCGCTGGCGACAGTGCGACGTTGGCACCGTAGCAGGACACGACGATGTTGACGAACACATCGGCTGTGAGGCCCGCTAGTTGGTCCACGGCGATCTCGCTGCACTCTGACAGCTAACGCTTCAGGTAGCTGCTCTGCGACGTAATCGGGTCCCTATGCAAAGGGAAACAATGTTCTTGGATACGAATGATCACATCTGGCTTGCACGATCCGTTCACTCGTGACCATTCTTGCACCGCGTTCCTCAGTGCCGACGGTAGGGACGATGACTGCATCGCCGATGTGGCCGACAAGAGCGATATGGTGGGCAAATTAAATCACTCCTCCTCCTTCAGCATGACGATGTCTGTGGCATGCTCGCATGCCACAGCCATTAGGAGAGTCGGCTCGTTACCCTCTTAGGCGTTGGTGAGATACACCCATTCTTTCTTTGACTCATCACACTTGGACGCGAAATGGCTGAACTCCCGACAATTGAAGCACTGGATCTTCGACTTGTCGAATTTTCAGTGGTGCTTCTTCTTGTCACTGTCTTGGCTACGGCCACGGCCACCGCCATGCCTACCATTCTTCTTTGTGCCGCTGTCGGAGCCCTCGCCGCCCCTCTTCTCTTCGGTGGCTTTGGCCTCCTACTCGGCGCGTGTGTGCAACAGGTGCTCTCCTTCTTCCTTGTCGCGCCACCACCCCTTCAAGCTCTCCTCGTACGCTCTCAAGCGTCCAATGGCCTCCATCACCAATACATCGCCCCATTGCTCAATGATGCCAACAATGGGTAGGAATTTGTTAGGGACGGAGCGTAGGAGCTTCTCCATGATGGAGCTCTCCTCCACCTTGGTACCGAGAGCACGTATCTCATTGATTATGGTGGTGAGGTTCAAGGCGAACTCAATGATTGTCTCCGAGTCCCCTATGTAGATGCACTTAAACTCCCTCTTGACAGTTTCAACACGCGCCTTTTTAACACGGTCTTCGCTAACGCGCATCTCCTTGAGCGCGTCCTAAGCATCCTTTGCCGTCTCGTTCTCGGATATGGTCATTACAACGGCCTCTGGCACGGCTTGGACTATAGCAGCGAGAGCCATCTGGTCTTTCTTCTTATCGACCAATTCTTCGCCATCCACTGCCGCCTACACTCCTTGCGTACGTATGATGATCTTCATCTTCACCGCCCACACCTCGTAGTCGCTCTCCGTGAGCATAGGTTATTGGAGGGTCACAACCCCCTCCCTCGCCAGCGATACCACCAGTACGCTGCCAGCGTCGTTGCCACTCGCGCCGTCCTCGGCGCGGATCTTGGTATCCGATGGAGACTCTGAGCCGTCGCACGACATCTTCACATGCAAGAGAGCACGAAGTTCTGATACCAATTGTTAGCCTCGCCAGCTTCTACGCACGCGAAAACACCTGGACACACTCGCACACGAGCGGCTAGAACTCAAAGAAGATGAACACAGAAGACATATTTTTTGGTGCTGCTCCAACTTCACATCTTTTTTAGTTTTTTTCTTTCTCCTATTTATACTCGCAAGTAACAAGGAACTGAAGGAGTGAATACTACATGCGCGCCACGCTCCCATAACCAAGAGCATAACTAGCGTCATAATTATCCTCAACGCGAACTGAAGGAGTGAATACTACATGCGCGGCACGCTCCCATAACCAAGAGCATAACTAGCGTCATAATTATCCTCAACGCGCACTACTGCTACTCATCGCACTACTAGCGTCATAAAGAAACGGAAACAATGAACGTTGCAAGACTAAAAAATAAAGACACTAATTAGCATGACGCTAGCCTACAGGATTATTCAACACTGCTTAGTACTTGTCGCAACAGTCTCTCCGATGCCGTGCCAACCAGCTACAGATTTGTATCGTCTCTTCTTCAAGTCTCATGGTACTGTTGATTCACAAACATGTCGGAAGCAATGAATTGAAGGACATAAATTGATTACTCAACAGTCAACTCACACCAAAGCTTTACTTTTGCCTTCATTTTTCGTCTTTGGACAGCAGGATTTGGACCGCACAAGGACGGTGATAATGATACAGTGAAACGAGAATCGCTTCTGCAAGAAAGTGAAGCTGAACTCGCTGGTTCTTTCTCGTGTCCAGTTCAATAAAGTCATCGTACTAGACCTTCTGGATCATTTGATGGTTGTGAATACTGAATACTGAGAAAGGAAACTCAAGAAAGATATGACAATGGAGAGAGGAAGACTGTACGCAGGACTGCAAGACTGTACACGGGACTACAGACTGAACAAGGATTCAGACTCAGTTAAGAAGTTCAAGAGAAGTCATGAGTGCGCTGATGAAAGAAAGAAAGAAAGAAAGAAAGAAAGAAAGAAGAAAGAGTACGGTGGCTTAACAGGCACAGGTAAAAGCACATTACTACACTGTAACTCAGAATTCGATCTGGGTGAGATATGCAGAATGCAGTTCTCACAGGCTCACATTCAACCCGTGGTGAAAATTTACTTTTCTTTTTGCACCTCTCTCCTGTCATCCTGTGCATAGTCAGCATAGAGCATTAGAGCCAGACCTGAACTCAAGCAAGGTGCAAGGAGTGCGAAAGGCAAAGGTACAACTGTCATTAGTCGATGCTCGCCTCGTCCTGGCAGTTTTTATTGCAGCTACGCAGCTACAGGACTCCTCAATGAATGCACTCGCTGTTATTTGGATCGAAGAACAGTGACTTTAGTGACCGCTTTCAACTTGTTACTTCCATTTCATTTCACCAAGGCAACGGCACAGACAACAGCATGATTTTGATTATTCAGAAACTGCTGCCGTTGAAAAGTTGTGCACAGTTCCTTTTATTTTGCAACACTGAAATAAGATCTTTGTGAGAGATCATATATGGCATAAAAGATTGCTGAAATACTATACCACAAAAAGCTTTGTATGATTCAGAAAATGTTAGAACGTTGAAGTCGCAGGTAGTGAATTGGATGTTTTCATGGTTGGCTTATGTTATGGAGTAGTAGTACTGTAGTACCTCAAGATTTCCCCTTACAATGCTTTGTCATAACATACTGGGTGCTGGGGGTCAATCCGTCTTCACAAATCTACCCCACTGATTTATGAAGTTCACATGGTATGTTACTTTACTCATGGAATGCTTTTGACAGTGTAATAAATGAAAAGCTGGATTAAATGGTGTGAAAGACTGGAGGGTGCATCTCCACGTTCAGTACATATATGGCCATGGATTTTAATGACTACAGCAAGCTGGTAGATATACTACTTCTGACAGAAATACTCTAGGAACTTTATTCGGTCTGTCCATGAGTCCATCTCTTTCGGTTGCGCAGCGCCATCCGAGGCTAAACAGGTTCTAGGGCCGCTAAACCGGTGTCCCGGCCTCAGGTCGTTGGGCATCGCTATACCGGCAAGTCTAACTACAGAGCTGAAAGGATACGGGTAGGCTACACTAGCTGATAATTTAAAAATTTTACCATGTAAACCAGAAAACCATGCAAGCAAAATGTCATAGACCGTTACCACTAGACGCGCAATACAGCGGAAGAAGAGTTAGAGCAGCCTGATCCAACGTCGAGTGCATCGATATAGTGGTTGTAGTCGATCGTCCAGCGTCCTCGATGCCGATCCTCTCTTCTAGCAACCAATCACGTTCCTTGTAAAGGTCATAGATCGTCCTCGTTCAGCACAGCAGCAATCGCAGCAGTGTCTCTACGGTATCCACACGTCCAGAGATAGAACACCATACGCCGGTGTACTAGCACCAACTCACATGGTAGGGCCCTCGAGAAGATGGCGGCTAGGGTTTCGGTGATGCAACTCACGTTGTCTCTCTATCCCAACAGCCTCACGCATCCCCTTATAAAGAGCCTATGACGGATCCTATCCGAACTCGTTTTGTTCCAACCCGTAAAGTGTGTGACCCTTAGACCTGTTCACGGGTGGCCCAGCCCGAGCCCGACCATATCCAGGCCGGGTTTGAGACCGCAAGTCCGGCCCGAAATCCCAAAAAAATAATTTTAAAAAATGGAAATATATTATTTTAATCCTAAAAATGAATTAAATAATATATTTTTTATTCCAAAAAAGATTAAAATAATCCATTTTAATAGGAAAATCAATTTTTTGCCAGTCGGGCCGGGCTCTGCCCGCTAAATTTAGACCCTAAGCCCTACCAAGTCTCAATTCAAGATTTGAACAACTCTAGTGACCCTGTAGGTTTATACGTAATTGGTTGTGACTTGGAAACTTTTTTCCGACCACAAGTCGTTAGCGGTTTCTAGCAGGACATAATGATTTCCGAATATACATAAATTATATCGGATGAACCTTAATGTAATATGATCTACGACTAGGTCCTTATCACTTACGACCATCTCGTATCTCTATACGACCAGTTCATATTTAGTCACGACCAGTTCGTAACTCCTTACGACCAGTTAGTGATTATGTTCGATCAGTCTATGACCAGCTCGTATCTCCATACGACTATCTGTATCTAGTCGAACTGAACGACCTGCTTGTGTATTCTCTCTTTGCCTCACGATATCTTATTGAACTTCAGGTGAGATATTTTGTCATTTATAGACTGTTTAATATTTTCTCGATCGAGTGACGGATAACTTCATGTGGTCAACTCTTTGACCACTAATGGTATGTCCATGCACTTTCTTTATTCGACCACATCGAGGGGCCCAGAGATATCTCTCCTGTTATGTTAGGAGTGACAAATCCCATATCCAACCTGTCACATCCATCCGTATGTTTTATAGCATACCCGCAAGCTACCTTTATAACTACCCAGTTACGGAGCAGCGTTTGGCAACCCCTAAGTGTATTATTTACACATGTAGGAATCCATGCTGATCTCAGGTCTAAGGATTATACATCATCATTGCTTGAGACCAACTGATGACAAATAAAATCATAACAATATCAATAGTGTCTCAAGGTGGGTCAATCCAACACCATGTTTTCTAACACGCGTTCACATTATTGATTCGATATCCCTATATCTATGACCGGTGAAACATGGTCATCAATGAATACATGTTCTGGTCGATAAGTCACTAGTGTTCCAATCAGTGACATCCGACCAGGGATACATTTAGAATGACATCATATAAGTTAAAGTGCTTCACCAACAAGTCACATTTGTTAATTTTTATAACTGATAATTCATTCAAGGAATATAATAACATTTATTCTGTAACTCATAAACATAGACGTGATACAATCATCTCTATGATTGCCTCTAGGGCATATCACCAACAAGAGCAACAACCAAGGGGTTTTAGGTCATCTTCCCCGAAAGACTAGCCTGATAGGTGAGTACATCATCCACCCTTATAAATCATGCTTTGCCTCCTCCTACAAGTCTACAACCAATGTGGGACTGTCCCAACAAATCTCTTCCTAGCATATCGGGTGTTCTCCCCAGCAACCGCAAGGCCTAAGATGTATCCAGAACCCCGGGCTCTGGTACCAATTGTTGCGTAGTGCCATCGGACCACTAAATTAACCAGCATCCTAGCCCCAGGTCATTGGGCCGTTATACTCGTAAGCTGTAGAGTAACAACTAAGGGGTCTTAGGTCATCTCTCCCAAAAGACTAGCCTAATAGATGGGTATACCATCACCTTTATAAATCATGATCTGCCTCCTCTTATAGTCAATGTGGGACTATCCCAGCACTTTCCAACTTCCAGATATCATTGTTGAATAGAAAGACATGTAAAAGGTTAACACTGTACAAAAGAAGAACTCTTTTACAGTATACTCAATTTAATACGGACTGTACATTCTCTTTGATTTAATGGTTCAAATTAGTTATGATTTAGTTATACTATAGCTGGTAGTATGAGTAGTAGAATCCCGATAGGAGTAGAATTGTAATTGCCCATGTGGAGATCATATGCCACAAGAATAATATTTTCAACCATAGTTGGAAGAGTCCATAACACCCTCATAAAAAATTATAAATACAAAAAAAAAAAATCTATTACACTCTTAACAAATCAATGGCCAGATTTGATTTATACTAGCATCATGTACTACTAGTAGAATTTACAGTAAAGAGCACCTGTGTCGAGTCTTCGTCACTCTGGGACACCCTCTTTTTTTAGAGTGCTGCGACTCTGCAAAGCCCAAATACACTCTAAGAAAGGTTTTGCTGAAAGTGCGACTTAAGAAGGGCACTCTAAAAAATTACTCAAGAAGAAGCCTTTGCCGAGTGCTTTTTGTCGGGCACTCGGCAAAGCCTTTGCCGAGTGCCGGAAAAGCACTCGGCAAAGATTTACACTCGGCAAAATGAAAATGCGAAAAAAACCCAAAAATAATAGCAAATTTTTTTTTCCGGGGGAGGCCACCACCGGCCAGCGTCCGCCCGTCTCCATCGAAGTCGCTGCATTTTTTGCGCAAAATTCGCGGCTAACGCGGCCGGCGGGATTCGAACTCACGACCTCTCCCTCGCGTGTCTGCTGCTCTACCACTGCACTACACTGTCACTTGTGTCTAGATTCCGTTATCTATCCTCATATATTATACTAAACCGAGAGTAAATTGCTTGTTTGAGGCCCTAAACGAATTCAAATCAAAAAGTGGTCAACTACAAAGTTTCATAACTTTTCGAGATCTACAATTTTCATTTAGGAAGTTTTTCCATCCGAGGTCGTTTGAAAAATTCGAATTTCAAATTTGAGAGATTCAAACGTAGTTTTGCATGATAAGATGATTTCAAATCAAAAAGTTGTCAACTACATAGTTTCATAACTTTTGGATATCTACAATTTTCATTTAGGAAGTTTTTCCATCCGAGGTCTTTTGAAAAATTCAAATTTTCAAATTTTCAAATTCAAACGTCGTTTTTGCATGACAAGATGATTTCAAATCAAAATTTTGCCAACTACAAAATTTCATAACTTCTCAAGATCTACAAAGTTTATTTTGGTCATTTGTTCATCCGACATAGTGGTAGTAACATTGTTCACAAATCTTATATATCTCTCTTATGAGAGAGATGTAGATTTTATGAACAACGTTATTGTCGCTTTGTCAAATGAAGAAATGACCAAAATAAACTTTGTAGATCTTGAGAAGTTATACAACTTTGTAGTTGAAAAGTTTTTCATTTGAATTCATTTAGGGCCTCAAAAATTGCTTTGAAAAAATGATTTGCCGAGGGCCAAAAAAAATGCACACGGCAAAATGCCTCTTTGCCGAGTGCCAAATCAAAGGCACTCGGCAAAGACGCATTTTGCCGTGTGCCGAAAAATAGCACTCGGCAAAATACATCTTTGCCGAGTGCCAGAAAAAAGGCACTCGGTAAAGCCATCTTTGTCGAGTGTTTTTTTTTGCCGAGTGTATTTTATTTGGCACTCGGCAAAGACCGTCTTTGCCGAGTGCCCGATAAAATACACTCGGCAAAGCCTCCGGCACTCGGCAAAGTGCCGGATTCCGGTAGTGCGTTAGTTCAATGATTACTGAAACTTCTAACGAGCGAAAGATTTCACAGATATACACTCATACACCTGAGAGACAGATTAACGTTGCTATGCTCTATGACTATTGCTAAGTCTAATCAATTAAAGGGAATTCCTATTAACTCTAGTAGAACATTGCTGCTCTGGATTTACAAAGAACTTATTGATAAGTTTGGACATCCAAAAATAGTAAAGTAAAGCCGCAGCTTAGAAGCCACGGCAATGCCAAACTAAACCTATTGTATTTGTACTAATCGCTCTTTTCGTATTTCATAATCTTCGGGCGGACAACAAGGGAAACCGTATCTTCAAATAATAATTAAATGAACTGTTTTGTGGAGTAGAATGCAATGCGGGTGTAATTAAGTTGCAGCTTTAAATCCCACTCATAACTGAGAAATCTCTCTCCCCAAACGCCAAGCAAGACAGCCGAGTGTGATTAACATTAACAGCTCGTACTGTACCTGAAACCCGGCGTGTCCGTGCAATTGCATTGTTAATAAGTTGGTTGCGACGATGAGCAAATTAAAAGCTTCTGCGACCTGTGTGCTGCGGTCACACACTTCTTGCCTTCTTGGGCACATGATCCAAGGAAGCCGGCCTGCCTGCCGCCGGGGTACCTAAATGTGGCACCTATCACCCAACCACCTCGCATCTACGCATTTGCTAGGGTGGCCTGGCCATCGGCTTAGGAGCAAAATGCAGTACGTGCAAGTATTCGTCGACCTAGCCAAGGCCTCTATAAAGCACACGCTTATCACCTCTGGCCTCCCTGCGCGTGCATAGCTAGCCACTTGTCATCTCTCTCAAGCACCTCGCACAAATGGACGCTTCTCTCGTTTCTGTCCTCGTCACCTTCCTCGCTCTGGCGGCTGCACCGGCGGCGTCCGCGGCGCGGGCCTTCTTCGTCTTCGGCGACTCCCTCGTCGACAATGGCAACAACAACTACCTACTGACCACGGCGCGCGCCGACGCGCCTCCTTACGGCATCGACTTCCCGACGCACGTCGCGACGGGCCGGTTCTCCAACGGGCTCAACATCCCCGACCTCATCAGTAATGCTAGCTTTTCACCATCTCGCAGAAAAAAAACTCCGTCACGTAGAGTATGTTACATGTGCCAACACGCTGCTTATTTGCTTCAGGTGAGCACCTCGGAGCTGAACCTGCATTGCCGTACCTGAGCCCTGAGCTCCGAGGGACGGCGCTGCTCGTCGGCGCGAACTTCGCCTCGGCCGGTGTCGGGATCCTGAACGACACAGGAGTGCAGTTTGTACGGGGATTAATAATGCTCAATGCTTAATTTTCACTTCCCGGTCATACTCTCGCTCCAATTAAATTTTGATGTTTTGCCATTTTGTGGTATGTGCATGACCGAGCAGGTGAACATAATTAGGATAGGCGATCAGCTGCAGTACTTCCAGGAGTACCAGCGCAAGCTAAGGGCTCTCATCGGCGAGGAGCAGGCGACGCAGGTTGTGAACCGGGCCCTTGTGCTCATCACGCTGGGAGGCAACGACTTCGTGAACAACTACTACCTGGTGCCCATGTCCGTGCGGTCTCGCCAGTTCGCGCTCCCGGACTACGTCCGGTTCATCATCTCCGAGTACAGGAAAATCCTCACGGTAAATTTCTTCTTCTTGTTACTTTACAGCTGAAGTTTCTTGATTTGTGCACAGTGCACTGGGAATTAGGCTGCATGTTCCGAGTGATAAGCTATTGCTGTAACTGCAAACTGACATGGCCGGTAGCCCAGTAGCACCAAGACAGATGAAAGAAATTGGACGAGACAGTGACAGATCTGATCTTTCCTCTTTGAAGCAAGAAGCCAAATCTCTACATAAATGGTCACTGCAGCCACTAGGCCCACTACATTTCCAGAATCCAAACGTGGTTCATTACGAGAATCTAGCCGGAAAATTATTACCCTTTTTGTCATTAATTAAAGACAGAATAAAGCTTTCCGAACTCCTTATCAAGTAGAATTAGACAACACGTTAGGTAAACACTAATATTTGCCAGTTGCAAGGTGCAGAATTCCAAATCCTAACCAAGGCAAGAAAAAAAACATACACTGTTGTTCCTCTCTTTCAAATATGCATTTATACGAATTAAGTTTGAGCACATGCAACAACATAGTAGTAGAACAACAAGCAGTTCACGACCTACCAGGCCTATCACCGCACATCAGTCAAATCAATTGGTGACTCCCACGTTGCAGCGTAAAACCGGTCACGTCTCCACAGTCAAATAGAGCCAGGCAACGGACGCACAGTGCAGGGTAAAGCCCTCACTAACGGCCGTGCGCACATGGCGATGGTACGCACGTAGCTGCACAATTCACTCCTGGCGCGCTGCAGCACGTGCAGCGCAACAGTCACCTACGCACCGACCGCGGCCTGGCCGCGTACTACGCAACCATCCTCCTTTGCTCGGATTGACACCGCGTGAGTCATGACCGCGTGCACGCCGCAGAGGCTGTACGAGCTGGGCGCTCGGCGCGTGATCGTGACGGGGACGGGGCCGCTCGGGTGCGTGCCGGCCGAGCTGGCGCTGCGCAGCCGCGGCGGCGAGTGCGCGATGGAGCTGATGCGCGCCGTGGACCTCTACAACCCGCAGCTGATGGAGATGGTGCGCGACCTCAACGGCGACATCGGCCACGAAGTCTTCGTCACCGCCAACACCTACCGCGCCAACTTCGACTACATCACCAACCCGCAGAACTACGGTACGTGCACTGCTGCCGGAACGTCGATCTTGACTCGTTGAGTACTATATATATAGTTGCATGGCACGTACGGTACTTCCATTTTTAGTTAGTTGAACGGAATCTTGCGGGTAAGAAAGCTGGTCATTGTGTTTTCGCAGGGTTTACGAACGTGCAGGCGGCGTGCTGCGGGCAGGGGCCGTACAACGGGATCGGGCTGTGCACGCCGGCGTCCAACGTGTGCGCGGACCGGGACGTGTTCGCGTTCTGGGACCCGTTCCACCCCACGGAGCGCGCCAACCGCATCATCGTCGGGCAGTTCATGTACGGATCCACCGACTACATGCACCCAATGAACCTCAGCACCATCCTCGCCGTGGACGAGGAGCGGCTTTTAGGCTGATCGGGAGTAGTATCACGTTACGTACGGTTGATCACAGTGTGTTGTTTTCCATCTGGTGTATGTGCTTGTGACTATAAATACTCGGGAGTTTGATTGACGCGTATAATCAAAGCTCGTGGGTTTAGAATTTTAGTTGTTATGTCGTGGATAAAATGAAATGAGGATTTGGGGCTAATAAGTTCCTATGACAAAAGTTGTAGAGAGAAGAGGGTATCTTTTTAGGAATAACTGATTATTTGCTAAAAAGGTGATTATTATGATTTGTCACTGTATGTGAGTATGACATATGAGTCCCATATCAATGACAAATAATTAATTACGTATGTTTGACAGTAATAAATAATCAAATCTCTCATAATTTTTTGCCATTGCGACCATCTTGAGATATCTTCATAGTCATCGACGGTAGACATCCTATACAGCCATACAGGGTGCACTGCGATTCCGCGAACGCCGAGCGTACAAAATCCACGAAACAATTTTGAATCGTTTCCATTACAACGGCTGACCTCACCTTCTCGAAACACCACAAGGCACAAGCACTGCCCGTCCTCCTTCCCTCCGGCTCTCCCCACGCGAAGCGGCAAGCAATCCCCGCCTCTCCGTGTCCTCCCATCCAATCCCACCTCCGAATCCAATTCCACCAACCAGTAAGTCTCCCCCTTCCACTCTCGCCTCCTACCTCGCTCGCGCCGCTCGATTCGGTCGCGAAATCCTCAGCCGGTTCGGCTCCGATCGGCTCCGCGAGCCAGGCGTTCGACGATACTCCCCGCGCGGGATTTCTGACCTCCGATCGCTCGAATTCTGCAGGAGGTCGACGATGGCGGCGATGGGACCTCTCGGTGACCCGTACGCGCTGCGGTGCATCTCCGACCTGCCCCCGCCGTTCCGCCCCGTGTTTGGGTTCAGGTGCGTGCGATGCGATGCGATGCATACGCCGATCAAACTCCGCGGTTGCCTTGTAAATTATAGTTTATGCGCTGTGTTTCTGCATGGTTGCATGATCGCACGGAGATATTCAGTAGCTTGAGATTTTGAGTAGCCTCGTAATGCATGAGACTAAACTAGTAGGTTCATGGCTCGAATTTATGGAGAACATGAGGCATTATTGTGGAAGGAAATGTGGACTGCTCTGCATCATGATAGGTTTCGGATGGGATTTGCAGTGATAATCTGGTTTCTCTGCAGATACTTCAATTCCTTGCAGAGCGAGTGCTTCCCAGCGTGCTTCCTCTCGGATGTAAACATGGTTATCTCCGCACCTACTGGGAGTGGTAAGACCGTGCTGTTTGATCTCTGCATCCTGAGGCTCCTCTCCAGGTTCCTCTCGTCAGAGTGGAGGTTCAATTTGATTAAAGGAACTCTGAAAACAGTACGTGCCGACTAGCTTTTTCTCAAACAACGTTGGGACTAAGATTGGGATTTGAGGATACTGATCGTTAATTTTCACCGTGCGCTTCATTTGGGCTACGCGGCAGATCTACATCGCCCCCATGAAGGCGTTGGTGCAGGAGAAGATGCGGGACTGGAAAACGAAGCTGGGCTCGTTGGGGGTCGATTGCTTGGAGATGACGGGTGACAATGAGTTCTATAACAATAAATCCATACATGATGCTGATTTAATCCTCACCACTCCTGAGGTCTATGTCACTACTTGTTTTGTTTCCTAAGAGCTGAAAATATGACCAGCACATCTGCTAAGCATTTCACTACTTTTTAAAATAACATCGTAATACGCGCAGAAGTTCGATTCTATGAGTCGTCATGGAATAAGAGATGGTGGATTGGGTTTCTTCAGTGACATTGCTCTGGTCCTTATTGATGAAGTCCATCTTCTCAATGACCCGCGTGGAGCTGCACTGGAAGCAGTGGTCAGTAGAATAAAAATGCTTTCTCGACTTGGCAACATGAAATCTGCTCCATTGGCAAATGTTCGATTCATAGCAGTTTCTGCCACTATCCCTAATATCGAGGACATAGGTTAGTTACTCTGTGCAGTATGTTGTCAACGTACCATTCACATTACCACATTATGCTCTGGTAAATGAACTTATGTTTTTAACCTTGTGAAATCTCAGCGGAGTGGCTCCTAGCACCCCCTGAAGGAATCAAAAGGTAACGAAAGCAAGTTCCTCAAGGACAATATAGAGTACTACCAATAGTTCTTCCTTATTTGCAGAATGTTCCTTTTGCAGATTTGGAGAAGAAATGAGGCCAGTGAAGTTGACAACCAAGGTTTTTGGTATGGTTCAGATTTCTCATTATACTAGAATCTGGATGAGCATATGTCAAGTGTATATGACAAATGAATGCAATACTTTGCCAACCCATAGGATTGTTTATCATGAAGCTGCTTGAACTTTGTTATGCTCTAGGCCAACTCTTCTGTGGGTCTGGCAGTAATGACTTGATCTATTGTTATACTATCTTGCCTTCAAACATCGTTACCCCTCGTAGTGAAGGCTAGGTTGTTCCTGTTCTTGTCAATTATTGTTTGACTGGTTCTCTGTGACATACGTTTCAAGTTACATTTGGTTTCCTTATGTCAGCGAGAAATAGTCTACTCTGTCATGACTACCTCCATCCTGCACGGAACGGCTGCAACTTTTTAAGTCATGAAGTTCCCGTAAAAAAAAACTTTCAGTCATGAAATTATGTTAGAATAAACCTTTAATTTTTGTGCTACTACGTAAAATCATGAACATGCGAACTTGCCATACTGACTGCTTACCACCTCCTGATGATCTTTCAACACTTTCTGAGCAATTGGTATGTTTGCCCTAATATGTTCCTGTTTACTGTGTTAATTAGGTTATGCTCCAGCAAGAAATGACTTCCTGTTTGAGAGGGTATGCATCTTTACTATCCGAGAATGTTCTTTCTTCAAAATTAGAGGGGGAAATCAGGGAGGAGTGTTAAGTTAGATGTGTTCTGCATCTCCCTGAGCTGTATCACACTGTGCCCAACATTTGTTCAGAAAAAAAGTTGTTGGACTTCATACTGAATCAACTCTGACAACTTAATTTTGTTTGTTTCTTTCAACTTGTAGAGGCAGCAAAGTTTCATTTTCAGTAAGTAACATCTCCCCATCTGTCAATTGCATTGCATACATTAAATTTACATTGTCAGAATTTCAGGACTCAAAATAGAAAGCGAATATTGATTACAGATATACTGACGCAACATTCAAGAGGGAAGTCTGCACTTGTTTTCTGTTCTACAAGAAAAGGTGCACAAGAAGCAGCACAATTCCTTTCACAAACTGCGGAGTCTCTTGGCTATTCAAATCCATTTATGAAATCAATGCAGCAGTATGAACATCTAAAGGAGGCCTCCCTAATCTGTAGTGACAAGCAGCTGCAGGCTTGCATTGCACATGGAGGTGATGTTGAATCTTGTTTTCTGGGCACCCATGATACCTTCCTAATTTTGCAAACATTTCCAATGTTTCTGTTTTTCTTTGCTGGATACTCATGTTACGTGTTGCCTAAAGTTACACTGATTGCTTAATTGATGTGATCCTATTTCCATTTTTTCAGTTGGTTTTCATAATGGTGGTCTTTGCTTAAAGGATCGGAGTCTTGTTGAGGGGCTTTTTCTGAAGGGTGATCTTCAAGTTCTATGCACGACGAATACTTTGGCACATGGCATCAACCTACCTGCACATACAGTAGTGATAAAGTCAACACAATTTTTGTGAGAATCCATTTCAAATATGGCAGCAATTGAGCTAACCTCTATTCCTTTTTTTATGATATTTTTCTGACATTCATTCTATTTTTCAGCAATAAAGTGAAGGGCCTGTATGTAGAATATGAGAGATCCATGGTGCTTCAGGTATGCTATTAAGTCTCAGTTGCTCCTGTAAAATCATCACCATGATATACAAAAATATGCTCCGTTTTGCTTCATGCATTTATTTGATGTCGTGTTTTTTACATGTAACCTTAATGCTGTATGCATGTTGCTGAAGATTTTTTACTTGTTTATCTGAGTAACCAAAATGTGCCAGTTACTGAATCTATTGTGACCCTCACTGCAATAATCATATCATTGTTAAAATTTTAGTTTGATCAGAGATGTTAAGTTAGTTCTGGCAGACTTATTGCCTCAAATTTACATCACTGGAATTTCTGTTCACAAATAAGGAGTATTGGATATGCTAAATTCTTTCTCATGCATACAAATTAAATTGTTTACCCTGTAAGTACTATAGTTAATTGAAATTAACATGTATTTAAACTCAACTGTCAAAGTTCTGCACATTTAGTAATTCAAATTGAAAAGCATACTAGTCCATATGATTCCTCCCTTGCTTCTGACAAAGCCTCTGTTTTTGGTCATCCTCAGATGTGTGGGAGGGCTGGTCGTCCACCGTTTGATGATACTGGAACAATTATAATTATGACAAGAAGAGAGACGGTAATGGATTTGTGTTTTCCACTCTTCTTAACTCTGAGAAATATTTTGACAGAAAATATTTCCTGGTTTATTGGTCTAACCTGTTGTAAGTTTGTCTTGTAGGTTCATCTGTATGAGAACCTTCTCAATGGATGTGAAATGGTGGAGTCTCAGTAAGTGCTTTATGTACAATTGAAAACTAGTGTTCTCATGTGATATCTCATCTAGAAGTTGACTGTGACATGCACTGCATACCGTTTGAAACTTTTGGCTGAGTATAGATACTATGACCAGGTTGCTGCCGTGTGCAGTGGAGCATCTAAATGCAGAGATCGTTCAGCTTACGGTGTCTGATATAACTTTGGCAATTGAGTGGATCAAGTGCTCATATTTGAACATCAGGATAAAGAAGGCATGGACACATGACTCTTGTTAAATCTTTGAATCTCTGTTTAAATGCATGAACTAACTTAATAATGAAATAAATAAACAGAATCCTGAGCACTATGGAATTAAGAGTGGGATTCCTCATGATCTCCTTGAAAAGCAAATGAAAGGTATCTTCTTTGACTTTGTGGATTTCGCGGTTGTATTATGAGCCTTTGATCCTTATGAATTGAATTTACAGATATATGTGTTGAGAAGATCCATGAGTTGGGGGAGTATGGACTAATTTGGACAGATGAAGATGGTTTCCTTCTAAAACCATTAGGTGAAATTTCCATTTTTTTGTAAAGAAAATTGCAATCACATGACATCATAATGCAATATTGTTCAATCTGTTGTAGAAAAATAGTGTTTTTTTTCATTTATCTAAATACCATGTGTGTTAAGACATCTGTGCACCTAACCTATACTGTGCAAAATAGGCCGTAGCCTCAAATTATATATAATAGAATACTGCTTCTATGCTCTCCCTAAAAGTGAAAGGCACTTTTTTAAAGCATATTGATGGTCTAATTTGCAGTCACCCACTGCTTTGCTACTAACAACACCTAACCTATACTGTGCAAAGTAGGCCGTAGTCTCAAATTATCTATAATAGAATACTGCTTCTATGCTCTCCCTAAAAGTGAAAGGCACTTTTTTAAAGCATATTGATGGTCTAATTTGCAGTCGCCCACTGCTTTGCTACTAACAACAGCTTTAGTATGTGTGCAATTTAGTTTTTGGCATATCATAGAAGCACTATTGTCTATAATGTCCAGTGTTATATTAAACGATGGTTAAGAATTGAGATATCGTTTTGTGGTTGAGCTCCTTTGCGATGTTATTTCTTCAATTTCACTTCTTTGCAATGTTACCAAGCTTAGCTGATCTCCCTATAATACATGCCCTCTACCCCACATTATAATGGGTTTCTTATTGGCCAATTTTTCCATAAGAAGTTCTGTTAGCAAAGATGTCAGGTACTCGGAGAAACTTCTGAGGGTTGGGCATGCAAACTTGGAGCCTAGCCTTGTAGCATAACTAAGATAACTCTGTTATTAGTTTCCTGGTGTTTCTGAATCTATTCGCCCTCAAATGTTCTACTTCCTTTCTATCTAGAAGTCTCAGTATTCCAGTTAGTCACTTCGTTTGCATGTGTCTGTATTGCAATTTTATATCAAAGGACTCTTTGAGATCTACCTTTTCTACTCAGAACCTGGGAGGCTGATGACAAAATACTATCTGAAGTTTGACACGATGAAGCTTATTGTCAAAGCTTCTGCCTGTTGCAGTTTGGAAGATTTATTGCATATCATCTGTCACTCTGCAGAGATTACTTGTAGGTAGCTGTAAATATTTGATTTAATAATAAGTTTAAAAATATAGTTAATTAGTGATTTGATTTATTTTCTGGAATATCAAGGGATCCAACTACGCCGAAATGAGAAGAAGACTTTAAATGACATAAACTCTGACAAAGAGGGAAGGCTTCGATTCCATGTTATCGCTGGGAATGGAAAAAAGAAAAAGCGTATCCAGACAAGAGAAGAGAAAATATTTATACTAGCAAATGACTGTTTAACTGGGGACCCCCTAATCCATGATTTATCCCTCAACCAGGTTGCTTGTTTGTCTAGTTTAAAACATGTTTTGATTTCGTTACCTATTCTTTTGACTTTCTTTGAACTTCTGCATGCAGGAAACAAGTTCAATATGCTCAAATGGATGTAGGATTGCCAAATGCATGAGAGAATATTTTATATACAAAAAGAGTTACAGATCTGCCATATATTCCATGCTCCTTGCGAAATGCCTACACCAAAAACTTTGGGAGACTAGCCCATTTTTGCTGAAACAACTGCCTGGAATTGGAATTGTGACGGCAAAGGTTATTAATTTTCTTACCTTTATTATGTTGGTACGTCTGTATCTGCAGACTGCATAATTAACTCTTGAGTTGACCACTCACCATCCCAGGCACTGAAGACTGTTGGAATTGATTCCTTTGAGAGCTTGGCAACTGCTGATGCTAGAAAGATAGAAACTGCAACGGGGCGCAATTATCCATTTGGAAATCATATAAAAGAATCCTTGTCATCATTACCCGCAAAAATTGACATACACATAGAGGATGCTGGAAACAGACAGGGAAAATCAACTATTATTGTAACACTAACTCGTCTATCACAGACAGTTCAATCCAGCAAACAGAACTATGCTGATATGGTACCTTCTTTAGCTTTATTTTGGATCTTCCAATGCTCCTTAAACTTACAAAATTTTATATTGTTCTTTGTCAGGTTGTGGGCTCAGAGGAAGATAATGCAATCCTCTTTCACGAGAAAATAAGGTCAGTGGTTTTATTCTCTCAATTTGATGTCCATTAGGATCTTTTGCTTTTCCTGATGGGTTGTTGTGTGTTGTTTTTGGTGTTGTGTTGTGACCATCATTTCCAACTCTTCTTTAAAGGGCTCAAGAATTTTCCAGGTAATACTTCTGAAGTTCTGTTATTTCAGCAAATGTTTGAACCATTCTTACAGAGATTCACAAGCAAATGAACTTTGACTGTACCATTATAAATAGTGTGTGTGGGGTGTGTGTGTGGGGGGGGACAAGGACTTGGAGTGATTAGACTGTGGGATCTTTTTTGCTGCACCAAGGAAGATTTTCTTTTCATTCCATTAGTATCTTCTTTAAATAGATTATTCTAGCATAGTAGTATGGTAAGCTTCTTTTTCGTTAGGCTATTAGCTGTTGTGTTAACCAGCAAACAAGAAAAAGCACCATTGTTTCGCACAACAGATGAATGATAGTGGCGAAGAATAGAATTGCTCAACCGGATACCATTATAGAAGGATCTTGCTGCACTTTCTGTTATGGAGCAACACGCGATGCACGAGTGAACCACGGGTAATGCAGCGACGAGCAGCACCGTGTACTGTAGCAGCACGTGAATAGTCCTGCCGTACACGGTTGATGGGTTTCCTAGGATAGAGAATGGTTAGGTAGGTTATTTTAGGATTCCTTATCTATCAAGTTATTATTAGGGATACGATCTTATCTATTAAGAATATTATTTTTAATAGTTGAAAAGATTAGATTAGATTAGATTGATAGGTTTCCTTATAGAAGAAGGTTATTTTTAATAGTTGAAAAGATTAGATTAGATTGATAGATTTCCTTATAGATTATTTTTTAGGCGTCAAGTCGAGTTGTCCTATAAAAGAGATATCATGTATCCATTATCAATCAAGCAATGAATAAATAAAATTCTTAGTCTCTCTCTCTCCTCTTCAACTAAGCCTTAGATCCTTGGCGGTGGCATAGCCAACCGTTCAAGGGCGAGTGCCCTACCCTCGGTCCTCGGACCTATATCCTAATAGTTACCATAACACTTGGTATCAGAGCCACCAATCATAGCTTTCGGTGCTGAACTATCTCCTTTCGCTATGTTGAAGGCCGGCAACGAAAAAACAATGGCCTCAATTGACAACATGATGGCCATCCTTCAAGAAACGTGGGCATTGATGGTCAAGTTGAAGGAGAAGGAGGAAGCATCGCGTGCTATTGCAATGGCAGCGTTACTATCACTTTCCTCAACGGCGCCACCAACGCCACCCTGGTGGGCATCGCTGCCCTTGGTTGCACCCCAGTGCGGCACCACTGGAGGAAGGATGCTACTGTTCAGCGACGATCTTTTCCATACGACCGGCCGATGTTGTACCTATTAGGATAGGTGTTAGAATAGGGACTCTTTTATATTTTCTTATCTGTATATGGCATGCACCCTTGTACACCCTATATATATCGCCCATTGGGCCTCTTCAATATACACACAATATTCATAACATGGTATCAGAGCAAAGGTTAGGGTTAGGATTTATTACCTGCGCCGCCTCCTAGCCTCGCTTGGTTCTCCATTGCTGTTGCCGGAGGACCGATCTTTGCTCGGCGGCCTCTCGTAAATCGCTTTCTTTCGAGTCTTCCCGTCTTGCCGCTTGGGCCACCTGGCGCCTTCTACCTCCAGCGCCGCTTCGTCTTCCGGCCGTCGTCGCCTCCAGATCCGATCTTCTTGGATCTGAGCCATCCTCGAGCTCCCTCACCGAATCTGCCGCTGCTGGCCTTGGATTCGAGCCATCGGAGCCGGTGTTGCGGCCTGCGCCCTTGCGCATCGTGGTCTCCTGGTCCGTCCTCCCGCGCGACGTGCTCGGTGACGTCGTCCGCCGGCTATGGTGCTCCTTCGTCCTCTCGGGTGCTCTTCTTGCCGCCCGCGCCGCCTCTGCTCTGGTGCCGCCCGGTTGGATTCGGCGCTACTCACCCGGATCCGGCCAAGACAACATCGGCCTGGCGCTCGACGCCTAGGAGGTCGAACATGCCCAGGGCGGCGAGCATCTCGATGGTCTCCTTGTTGACGCGGATCTCCTCGAGCACCTTCTTGTTGATGTGGAAGTCCAGGGTCTCCTTGATGACCTGCCGACATGTCTTCTTCACGGTCTTGAGTTGGTTTCTGCTTTGGAAGGAGAGAAGAGGAGATGCTGATGTTAGAATAGGATTCCTTTGTATTTCCTTATCTGTATATGGCAACCCCCTTTGTACTCCATATATGTATTGCCCACTGGGCCTCTTGAATAGTTGCACACAATATTCATAACATGGTATCAGAGTTATGTTTCTAACCTAGCCTTTTCTTCTGCTGCCACATCCATCGCAATGCTGCCGTCGCTCCCACGGTAGCCATCCAGGCCATGCACGAGCCACGATGCCGCGATCCACCGGACGCCGCGCCGTCGCTGTGTTGCCGACGCAGCGCACCGCCACCGCTAAGTCTTGCCTCCGTTGCCATCTCGCCGGCCGCCGCGCCGACGAAGAAGCGGCCAGTCTCCACCGCTACCAGTCTCCGCCGCCGTGCTTGCCGCCTTTGTGAACGAGCCGCGAACGAGTCTCCACCGCCTGCGAACGAGCTGCAAACGAGTCTCGCCGCCAGCCGCCGCCGCTGCCGCCGTCGCCGTCGGGATTGTGTTGCCGCCGAGCCGCCGCCAGCAGGGGGAAACCCTATTCCCCCCTGCGCGTGCGCGTGCGCCCCTTCGGCTCTCTGGTTAGCGGGCTAAAGCCTTTTGGCCGAAGGCCTTTTTAGGCCAGCTTGGTGAAGTGAAAAAAAGAATAAAAAAGGACAAAATAATAATAATAATAATAATAATAATAATAATAATAAACAGTACGTCGATCTAACCGCCGCACCGTCCAGCACTGTCTACCAATGGCTTCCGTTCCATCCGCTGCGATCCCATTCTTGGGAACAAAACTTAATGGGACAAACTACAGGTTGTCGTCTTCACTCATGAAGATAACGCTCGATGGTCTCCGTCTCTGGGGACATGTTACTGGTGCCCAACCTTGTCCACCGTCGCCGGTTCAGCCTCCTCCCAGACAGCCCCTTTCTGCATCTCCTGCAGAAGAAGAGGCCGCCAAGAAGGAGGCAGAGGCTACTGCTGCTGCTGATGCTGCTGATGAGGCCTTTCAGTATGCCATAGACGCTTTTGAGCGCTGGTGTGCTGATGAGGCCCGTGTTCGAGCCATCCTGGTGGTCAGTGTCAACGACTCCATCCAGCCAGACATTGTTGGTCTGCGTGCCACTCGTCAGATCTGGGACTACTTACGCGAGCGATACCAGCAGAGCAGCAATGCTTAGTTCTTTTCGCTTTAGCATGAGTTGGAGACGCTTCGCCAGGAGGACTCCTCCGTCGACGACTTCTTGAGAACCCTGGCCAGTCTCTGGTGCCAGCTAGACGAGCTGGCTTCTCCGCTTTGCCAGGAGTGTCATAAAGTGCAAAAGGCGGATTGTGATCGCCTTCACCTTTATGACTTCGTCTGTCGTCTTCGCCCAGAGTTTGAGCCTGTTAGGGCTCAACTGCTGAGCTGCTCACCCCGACCGACAGTCACCAAGGCTCTTTCGACACTTCGTGCTGAGGAGCTTCGCCGCGGGATAGCAGCACAGTTTGTTCCGGCTGTGCTTGCTATCCCTTCTTCTTCAACTACACCGACGGTTTCTGCTTTGACTACAGTCCCTCCTCAGGTGTCTGTTTCTGCTCCTATTTTTGCACCAACTGGGGTTCAGTGCAATTATTGCAAGAACTTCGGGCACGATTACCAGCGTTGTGCGGTGCGAAACAAAGCCGAATAAGACGCGTGGAGTTGGACGCTCCAAGGGAGGGCAGGGAGGCCCTTCCTCGATAGGAGGACAGACTAGCACACCATGATCTTCTCAGCGAGATGACTCTGTTCAGCAGTTCTGCCAGGCTCTACGTCAGTAGCTCTCTCTCAGCTCAGCAGGTTCTGCTAGTATAGCTCAGACGTCTCCTCCAGGTACTTCTTGGGTTCTGGATTCTGGTGCCTCTTTCCACATGACACTGGACTCCACATCTCTCACTTCAGTAGTACCTCCCATTTTTCCTATCTCGGTTGAGACCGACAAGATTCTCCTCTGCTGCATCGTGATCAGGCACTCTTTTGTTCATTGACTTTTACATTCGATTGTTTCTCATGTTCCTCAACTTACCATGCAGCTTCTCTCAGTGGGTCAGCTCACTGTTCTTGGCTGTAGGATTGGTTTTAACTCACACCTGTTTTGTTCAGGACCGACAGACAGGGATGGTACTTGGGACTGGCCGGCGCCGTAGGGATCGTCAGGGTCTCTACATTCTTCACCACCTCCACCTTCCGTCCACTTCAGTTGCTCCTATCACCTCTACATCCACTGCCACTGCTGCCACCACCTCTAGAGTTTTTGCGCAGTGGCATCATCGTTTAGGTCACTTGTGTGGATCTTGTCTTTCTTCATTAGTTCGTCAGGGTGTTCTTGGCTGTGTTCCTGTTGACACGTCCATGTTTTGTCAGGGTTGTAAGCTGGGCAAGCAGCTCTAACTTTCTTATCATTCTAGTGAGTCCTTGTCTTCTCGCCCTTTTGATTTAGTTCATTCAGATGTATGGGGACCTGCGCCTATTATCTCTAAAGGCGGGCATAAATCTTATGTGATCTTCATTGATGATTATTCCTGTTTTACATGGATTTTCCCTATATCTAATCGTGGTCAGTTTCTTGCGATCTATTGTAGCTTTGCAACGATGGTTCGTACTCAGTTTGATTCCCCCATCCGTACTTTTCACTGTGATTCTTTGGTGAGTCTTGCTCGTGCTTTTAGGCAGGTTTCTTTCGAAAGGTGACACTCTTTACCAGTCTTCTTGTCCTGGTGCCCATGCTCAGAATGGGGTTGTTGAGCGCAAACATCGTCATCTGATTGAGACTGCCGCACTCTTCTCCTTGCTTCTCACGTTCCACCATAGTTCTGGGCTGAGGCTGTCTCTACGGCTGCATATCTCATCAATATGCAGCCGCACTCTTCTCCTTGCTTCTCACGTTCCACCATAGTTCTGGGCTGAGGTTGTCTCTACGGCCGCATATCTCATTAATATGCAACCCTCCACCACTCGTAAGGGTGTCAGTCCTATAGAGCGTCTCTACTCTCGAGCCCCCCAGTACACTCACCTCCGTGTTTTTGGTTGTACTTGTTTTGTTCTGCTGCAGCCTCATGAACGTAAACTATCGGCCCAATCAGTTGAGTGCGTGTTTCTTGGTTATAGTTCTGAGCATAAGGGTTATCGTTGTTGGGATCCTTCTGCTCGACGGATCAGGATTTCGCGAGACGTTGTTTTTGACGAATCTCGACCTTTCTTCTATCGAGATTCGGCTCCTCCTGTTTCCACCGTTGAGTCGATTTCATGGTTGTCTCTTTTTGACTCTTGACCTATTTCTCCATTATCACGGTCTTCCCCTGGTCTGTCTCCAGTGGTTCCTTCTGTACCTCTACCTCCGGTGTTGCCTCTTGCAGCACCGTCTCTTGTTCTTGCAACACCACCATCTTGGTACTCTGGTGCTCACTACTCCAGGCATCTTCATCCTTCACCAGCCTCCCCTTCTGGTATCTTGCCGACACCCACATCTGTTCCTCTTGCTGATGCTCCTCGTTACGTCCTTCGTGACCGGACATCCCTTCGACCTCCTGATTGTCTTGGATTTGCTTCGATAGCTCATGCTCTCTCTGTCACTGAGCCTAGTTCTTATCGTGAGGCCGCTCCTCATTTTGAGTGGCAGCTCGCTATGGCAGAGGAGCTTGATGCTCTTCGACGTACGGAGACTTGGGATATTGTACCGACACCTATGCATGCTCGTCCGATCACGTGCAAGTGGGTGTACAAGATTAAGACCCGGTCTGATGGTACTATTGAGCGCTACAAGGCTCGTTTTGTGGCTTGTGGCTTTCAGCAGGAGTACGATCGTGACTACGATGAGACTTTTGCCCCTATTGCCCATATGGCCACTGTTCGCACTCTTGTTGCGGTTGCTTCTGTTCACCGGTGGTCTATCTCTCAGCTGGATGTTAAGAATGTCTTTCTTAATGGTGTTTTGCATGAGGAGGCCTACATGCAGCCGAATGCCTTTCTTAATGGTGTTTTGCATGAGGAGGTCTACATGCAGCCACCACCTGGGTATTCTGTTCCTGATGGGCACGTCTATCGTCTTCGTCGTGCTCTTTATGGCCTCAAACAGGCTCCTTATGTCTGGTTTGCGCGTTTTACCTCAGTGATTACTGCTGTCGGTTTCACTGTCGGTTCCCATGATCTTGCTCTTTTTGTCCATATCTCATCTCGGGGTAGGACACTGCTTCTTCTGTATGTTGATGATATGCTCATCACTGGTGATGATTCATCATTCATCACGTATGTGAAGAAGCATCTCAGTGAGCAATTTTTGATGACTGATCTTGGTTCTCTTACGTACTTCCTTGGGATTGAGGTCTCTTCCATGCCTGAGGACTACTACCTTTCCCAGCAGAAGTATGTCCAGGATCTTCTTGATCGGTCTGGTCTAACTGATACTTGCACCGCTGAGACTCCCATGGAGCTATCCCTATAGCTTCGTGCCACTGATGGTGATCTTCTTGAGGATCCTACTCAATATCGCCATCTTGTTGAGAGTTTGGTGTACCTTACTCGTCCTGATTTTGCTTATGCTGTTCATATCTTGAGTCAGTTTATGGCTTGTCCTACCCATCTTCACTACAGTCACCTTCTTCGTGTTCTTCGCTACTTGCGTGGGACTATCTCTCGTCGTTTGTTTTTCCCTAGCTCTACCTCACTCTGACTTCAGCGTACTCCGTGCGACTGGGCTAGTGATCCTTCTGATCGTCGTTCTCTTTCTGCTTACTGTGTTTTTCTTGGCTCCTCCCTGATTGCCTGGAAGACTAAGAAGCAGACTGCAGTTTCCCGTTCGAGCGCAGAGGCTGAGTTGAGAGCTATGGCAGCAGTGACAGCAGAGGTTACTTGGTTGAGGTGGCTACTTGCAGATTTTGGAGTGCCTGTGATGGGACCTACGACTCTTTTGTCTGACAGTACATGTGCTATCAGTATTGCTCGGGACCTAGTGAAGCATGAGCTCACCAAGCACATTGGTGTGGATGCTTCATACACTCGTTCACAGGTGCAGGAGGGAGTACTTGCTTTACAGTTTGTGCTATCAGAGTTACAGGTTGCTGACTTCTTCACGAAGCCAGAGACTAAAGCACAACATTTGTATTTTCTCTCCAAACTCAGTGTGTGTGATCCACCATGAGTTTGAGGGGGGCTGTTAGAATAGGATTCCTTTGTATTTCCTTATCTGTATATGGTTTTCTTATCTGTATATGGCAACCCTCTTTGTACTCCGTATATGTATTGCCCATTGGGCCTCTTGAATAGTTGCACACAATATTCATAACAGCTGATTGGGATTGCAAGATTGGCTACGTGGAGTTGATTCCGAGTGGATTTTTTTGGTTGCTATACTTTGTGTGCTTGGCTCGGTGGTTGATTTGGAGAACCGGGTCAAGCCTAGGTATACAATGCTTTGGTGGCTCCAAGAGCATGGTCCCTATGCTTTGATTTGGAGAACCGGGTCAAACCTTAGGCTTTTCTTTTCTTTGTGTTGTTGTTTCTTCCGCTGCGTCCATCCAAATTCATACCACTCAATCTTTAAGTTCGTCTAAGCCATGTGGGTCCACAAATTTATTGTCAGTCATAGAAGCATAGGAATTGCCTTATACATAGCAGCAGTCGCCACTCCCGCTCTTCTTTCTGAGCCGCGTGCAGATCGTAGAAGTCGTTATGATGCCATCGCTTTCTTAGCCGCCGTCCTGAGTTTCTAAGACCGCCGCGCTTCTTTTGCGCCGCCGCCGTCTTGGGCTTCGATCTGCGCTGTCATGCTTCCGCCTATTCCTATTCGGCTTGATTTGACAGCTCTCTCTATTCATGCCGTTTTCATCATCTTCTTCGTCGTGTTGACGCGGTCGACTTTCTCAGCTCTTGCACCTTGTGCTTTATGGGCTGTTGCATGACCCTGGATGGGAGGAGATCTTTTGATACTCGACATATTTTCCAAGAGCTGCATGCTACGACGACATTATCAAGACTCGACTTCGGATTTTTCATATTTCAGTGTCAACTCTTTCCAAATGCAACGCTATTGCATATGCTTTGCATTTGAGGGGGGGGGTGTTAGGATAGGTGTTAGAATAGGGACTCTTTTATATTTCCTTATCTGTATATGGTATGCACCCTTGTATACCCTATATATATCGCCCATTGGGCCTCTTCAATATACACACAATATTCAAAATAGTACCATAGGGAATGCAGAGCGCAGCGATTGAGGGCATAGCGTCGCCGTCACGTCCTTCCCGTCATCGTCACGCTCCATGGCAATAAAAGCGTAACTGCTCCCCCATGTCGGTTGCCCATGTCGCCGACGTCTTCCTCGGTGCCACGACATGCTAAGGCGCTTCTTCCTTGGGCGCCATATGCCGGAGTATTGCTGATTTGCTCTCAAGCGAACCGACACCGGTACCAGATACTCTTGTCAACATGAGGCCACTAAGGACTTCAACCGTGGCCATCACCTCAGCTCGAGGATGAGTTGCCTCGCCATGAGGGGTGTAATATTATGGAGCAAGACGTGGCGCCTTTCAGCGAGCGTGTGGGCAAAGACCACGCATCGCTGTGGCGACACCGATCGGCAGCAGCGTGGATAGTGCCCGATGGTACTGTAGCACCATTATTTTCCATACTTGGTTGATGAGTTTACTAAGATAAAGAATAGCTGGTTAGGTAGGTTACTATGATGCACGGACACGGATACATCGACATGGCACTGACACGGGAATTCGCCATTTTTCCAAAAATGCCGATACAACGACACAGCTATATATATTTAAATAATAAGAATAATATACACATATATATTATTTTTAATTTTTCTACGTGCTTGTCAAACTGAAATAATGTAAAGTGTAAAGTAAACTAGGAATATGTACCTCTCAAAGATAACCCTCGCCTCTTCATTCTTCTTTCAATCGGTTCATGATATGTTCAATTGTTGATATTAATACCATTACCATAAATTCAGAATTCCATTAACCTGAGAGCCGACGAGAGGCGGCGCGCTGTTGCCTGCTGGTCGTCGTAGAGGGAGGCGTGGCGAGCCAGTGGCGCGGCGAGGGCGAGGGGGCGCGTGAGGGGGCTGAGGAGGTGTGCGGGAAACAGGGGACAGGGGTCGGGGAGGATTGGGATCGAGAGGAGTTAGGGTTATGTGTTGAGGTGGCTGTGGTGGGCCGACTGGGCTGTGTCGCACGGCTGGGCCATGTCGGATTCGTGTCCAAGCCGTATTCAGCACGTGTTGGAAATTTTAAAAATTAAAATTTGTTTTTAATTGACCGACACGCTGCCGACACGTGTCTGCGGCGTGTCCGTGTCGTATCCGTGTTGAATGCGGCAACAAACTGAAGAGTTCGTGCTTCAGAGGTATATTATTTTAGGATTCCTTATCTATCAAGCTATTATTAGGGATATGAACTTATCTATTAGGAATGTTATTTTTAATAATTGGAAAGACTAGATTGGATTGATATGTTTTGTTATAGATTATTTCATAGACGTCAAGTCGGGTTGTCCCTATAAAAGGGATAGCATGTATCTATTATCAATCAAGCAATGAATAAACAAAGTTCTTAGTCTCTCCCCTCCCTCCTCAACTAAGTCTCAGAGTCTTGACGGTGGCATGGCCAATTGTTCAAGGACGAGTACCCTACCTTTGGTTCTTGGACCCGTACTCAACCAACCCGTACCACAATACTCTCAGACACATAAGTTGAAGCTAAGTTGCCCAGAAATACTCTCACTGGCCAATTTATTAAATGCAGCCCATATTCTATAAAGCTCTATGTGCCATGCCCCCAGAATGCCAGGGTGACTCTGAAGGTTGATCTCATTTTTGAAGAATACGGTAATAGCACCAACAGAGAATTATTGTTCATCAAATAAAGAGGCATCTGTAATGTTTACAATTTTTTGCTGACATAGTCTATGTTTATAAATTTATGGTGAAGTTGGTCTTGATATCCACAAGAAGCATGTGGTCAGCAGGGAAGATGATTTCCATGTGACCAAAGTGCATGGGATAGAAAAGCCAGAACCCTTGTACAATCTTCGTGCAGAGATTTGTTTGGTTAGCTCCAGAACAACTCGAACAAGTCAATCTCAATCTCATAATGGACGGAGCCTGCTTTCCAAAGAGGTATATGTTATAGAAGATGATGATGGTGCCAACGTTCCAGAGAAAGCTGATAGTACGCCGGAAACGAGAAAATTTAACAACTTAGCTTCACTGTAAGTGCTTAACCTGCTTTATGTTCCGGAATCAGCTGGCATACATCAGCATATAAAAAAAACACTTATCTGATTGGGCATTACTCTACCTGCACTTGCCAAAATATCTGCAAGGATTGCATTAGGTCACCAGGGAGTTGCTATAGTTCACAGCTATTAGTGAATTTTCCACCATGTGTCAGACTTTCATCTTCGTATTTACTATTTACTAGTTATTCTATGACCATGCTCTCTGAGCCTTCTCGTTTGGGTATAACTTTCCTAAGGTGATATTTTGATGACTACAGGGAGGTCCCCAGCTTTAATCTACTGCCCGAAGAAGACAATGGAGGTAACATAGTGCTACACGATAGTATATACATCTGTTATGTTTAGGGGTGTTCAAACCCAGGTTTTCCGGTTTTACCAAAACCGTAGACTGGGTCAAATGCACCACCCACAACACAGCTACATGCATGCGTTTACTACCCTATCGGGCATTGGCCGGGATTCACGGTTTTGGAAAACCGTTTTTGAACACCCCTAGTTACGTTTCATTTGCGCTCCTGTCATCAAAATCTGTATTATCTTATTTGCTAACCAATGTGTGTATTATCATGCTTAGATATGCAAGATGTATCGGTTTCTGAACCAGCAGAGGCAGAATGCAAAAATCGCACCAGCAACACAATTTTTGATCACATACGCAAGAAATCCAGAGATTTTCCCACTCTAATGCTGTCGAAGTCCATGGATAGCTCTTATGAACCTTTGATACTGAAGAAGATGAAGACATCGAGGGACCAATTTGAACTAGATCAGAGCAGTTGGCATGGGGATGAGGTCACACCAATGGATTCTGAACGTACCGAGGCTAGAGTCTCTCCAACCAATACTGCTGAGAAGTGTCGCAGGATCCTGGACAGAACTTCAGAAAAGACCTCCTTTCTGTTTACAGGCAAAATGGTCAGCCCATCTGAGAAGATCAAGGTCCTGAGCACAACTCCAGATGAAAACCCTCTTCAATTTGCAGGTATAATGGACAGCCTATCTGAGAAGAGCAAGATGCCGATCAGAACTCCAGATGAAAACCCTCTTCAATTTGCAGGTATAAGGGACAGCCTATTTGAGAAGAGCAAGATGCCGATCAGAACTCCAGATGAGAACTCTCTTCAATTCGCAGGTCAAAGGGACAGCACACCGGAGAAGAGCAAATTCTGTTTCAGCAGTCCCCTCACGGATTTCCAGGCTATGCAATGTACAAAGCAAGTTCCAGCCGCAGTTCAACCTCTCAGGGTTCAGGATTATTGCAGGGATATATTGGTGAATGCAAAGGGCAGTGAGAGTGGTGCATCTTTTCTTGGTTTCAAGAGTGTCTTTTCCTTCCTCTGATCTTGTAAAGATCTTGTATAGTACAAGACAGCTTAATATTGTGCCCAAAACATGCACTGTAACCTGCCAGATCTTGTATAGTACACGTTAGATAAACACCTTTCTGAGGGTTGATAGGCCTTGTATAGTACACGTTAGATAAACACGTTATATGCTCGAATGCCTCTCTGTGCTGTGTACAAATGGTATGAATGTAATGCACAGTATCTTCACTTCATGCGTTTAGTATAATTTTGCCCTTTGCCCTCTATACTGTCCTCCAGTAGCCCAGTATCTCCCACCGAACAAAATGGGGAAATGAAAAAAACAGAGGAGCACACGCCTATGTACAGTACATGTACAAGCTGTAATTGGCTGCACAGACGACGAAGTTTTCCGTCGGATGCCACGCTAGATGTGTCACCTTTGATGCCATGTTACATGGCATTTCCTCCCGGCCGTCATATCTCGGACCATCCTGACCTACACGACGAAAGATTTTCGAGCGCACACTACGAGCTTCAGTTCTTAGCTGAAACATCACTGAAAAGCACACAAGGATAACATGAAAAACTTGGCAAATACTAGCTCTTCCTCCGACCTTTTCTATGGATCCCGCGAGCGAAATTGTTGAGCAGCCCTCGACTTCTTGTAGGAGCGTTTGATTGTATCCTGGGGGCATAGTGTAAGGTTTAATTAGGAGCTAAGTCTTCACCACATTAGTCACGCATCTTGAGATTTGAGGTCATTGGACAGCAACAATTAACCAGTGACGAGAAATGTACCTGTAAGGGTGCGTGCTAGCTTCCAACGTGGTCCCGTCCGAACGAGAAGCAGCACGAGAGAAAACTTTGAACGTATTGCTTAGCACAAAGGAGCATAAGGTAGGTAAGGAAATGGCCAGGAACAGTGTAGACTGGCTACTCTAGGTTCATGTGTTGCAGCAGTAGAAACCTGTAAGATCCTGTGGCGAAGTAGTCCCCGTCCTTGCTAGCGCAGCAGTTGAATCTGTCGAAAATGTAATCGTTGTTGTACAGCTCCGCCAGCTGCAACCAGGGAAAACATTACCGGTAAGAAATTTTTATCGAAAGGTAGCGATAACACCAGTTTTCGCCGGTTACTAGAAATTTCGACAAAATTTCGGCTGAAATTTTTTAATTGAAATTTGAAATTTTCAGATGTAAAGACGAAATTTATCTAAATTTTGAATTTGGGTGAAAATTAAATAAATCCGATATTTTTTGTCCAGTATAAAATTTTATCGGACCCCATCGATAACACCGGTAGCCGGTGGTTACCGACGAAATTTCGGCGATAGAATTTTCACTGGCTGCAACACAAGGCAGACAAGCAAGGCTTGTTAAGTTCGGACCATTCCAGTTGGCAAATCGGACAAGGCGATGTTGGATAGTGAAATATCTCCATGATGGCTAAATTATGTACCTTAGGACGAAGGAACTCATGCACCTTGTATGTTGCGACGGGGCAGCTTTCCACGCGCAAGTCCCACAGCTGCAAAGGTGCGGTTGAACAAAGTTATTCAAGAACTGGATTTCAGGGCAGAGCTCCATAAATATTGGATTCTTGAGATTTAGGGACCAAGAGTTATGATATACTGAAAGCGAAGAGATATAAACTACGGAACATATTGGAAGTTCCAGCGTCCATATGTTGTCGCATTGCTCTTTGCTAGTGATGGTACCTGTACACTTTGCATTTAGAAGGTAAGATAAGTGAACCTCACAGTACCTTCAGATTCATGAAGTCACGAGTTAGAAGACTTCCTCCGCCTCTGGTGAATTTTATATCGGAGACGCAAGAGATTATCTCAGTGAAGAATGTCATAGGCTGCAGGCGGTTTTCGCGATCTTGGAATCTGTGAAGTAGTACGGAACAGTGTTTTTTAAAAAGGAAAAACAAAGGTACACCAGTTTATGCACTAGAAAAAAAAATACAGCGACAGAAACAGCCTCTGCCTTCGCTAGGCTGGCCGTGCCTGGCAGCCGAACCCGCCACCGCCAGCGGCTTGCCATCCAGCGGCGCGGCACTACGCCGCACGCTCCGCACGAGACCGCCCTTGCCAAGCCGCGATCTCGTCATCTCGGTCGCCCCACGCCGCGCGCGTCACCTGCCACTTTGCCCACGGCCGTGCCTGCGGACACGCCACGCCACACCACACGGCTCTTTTCGTGGGATCGGTGGGGACGTGGGGTCGATCAGAGTAGCGCGTGGGACTAAGGCAAATCTTACGGCTCCGCTCCCAGCCACGTCCATACGCGGTCGTGCGCAGGGGCGTAGCCACAGGTGGGCTTCCCTGGGCTCGAGCCCACCCTCCGATAGCGCCAGTAACCCTCGCGCGCATAAGATATCTTTATTGTATTTTTTATTGGAGTAAGTCTCTCAACTTTTGCTCTAGTTTAATTTTTGTCTCTGAATTTTAATGTCAGATAAAACACGTCATCGAAGTATCAATACCGTACAAAAACTATCATTTATTATTTTTTAGAGCTGTTTCGTGCCACGTGTTAATACCGTGGAAAGCCATGTAGGTCAAAATACCGATCAAAACTGCTCTAAAAACATATGAAGGGCTATCTTTTGTGCGGTATTGACAATTCGAGGATGCATTTTATCCAATATTACAATTCAGAGACGAAAATTAAACTAAGACAAGAGTTGAGAGACGAACAATGCATTTAATCATTTTTTTTATTTGCTTCTCTTATATTTATTATATTTATGTATAAATTTGAATTACATAAGACTACGTTTAATATGTTTGTCTTAATTTAGCTTTATGTTTATCTCAAATTAGTTTAGTTGGTTTCTAGTTAAAAATAATTAGCTTGGCCTTTGAGCCTTCCCTCCATTTCTATCCTGGCTTCGGCACTGGTGGACGGTTCCAATCGCACGCAGCCGCTCCGGTCGCAGCCACGCCGCATCACTCGGCTGCCACGCTGCCTGTGCCTGGCTTCGCATGGCAGGTCTCCACTCCGATCGAACCAGCCGCCACGGCCGTGCCCAGCCATGGAATAAATGTTCGGAACTGACGCTTATGCTGAGGGGTTGCAGGACTCACATTCTCACGTTCTGGTCGCACAGCGCCGACCGCCGCAGGTCAACCAGCCGGACGAAGCCTCTCGAGCTGCCGTACGCCAACAGGTTGCAGGACGACGGATGGAACTCGGCCGAAGTGATCACCTCTGGTTGAACAATCGACGACGCCATGTGAAACGGAGCGATTAAGCGTCAATGCTTTCTTTCGCCATTCATGCATGTAACATTTTAATTCTTCCGAGTAAAAAACCAAATCACCTACGAGATCCTCCATGTCCAAGGGCTTCATGTCGACGATGCTGAAGCACTGGTTCGTAACCTCGAGGTGCCACAGGTTGATCCTGAGGTCGTCGGCGGACACGAACGTCTCCCCATCGCTGTAAAAGAGCAAACACTGACATTTGACATCACTTTTCCAAGCTCAGAGTCAGAAACAGAACGGACAAGTTAACAGCGCCGGATCAAACTACCAGTTGTTGGAAATAGAGTTGATGTTGTACTCATGAGCATGGGCGAAAACTCTTCGACACTTTGCAGAGTATTCATCCCCAGCGTCACCTACCTGATCACACATGGCAGCACAAAATAGAAATCTCAGTGCATTATTAGTACTAGTTCATCAAATGAGTTGAACAGAAAATTGCAATGCTGCAGAGAGGACACCTTTTCAGAATGTTCAGTAGCATCCGGAGAACTCCTAGCCTTCTTGCTTGCCCACTCGTAATGCCCATTCGTCACACCCGAATCATTCTTCCCGAGCAGCGCAATCTCGGACAGCAACGCCGGAGTGCCCCGTCGCCGCGCCTGACCGTCCCCTTTCTTCGCCCTGTGTTCGGAGACCTGCCTTGAAGCTATAGAATCATTGTACTCCAGTACTTCTCCAAAAGAGAGAAACTCGCATCGATTTGTCATCTATATATCAGCGAGTTCTCAATGCCGTGCGTGTTCAATACCTTCCAGAGCTTGACCGTGCGGTCGTTCGTGGCGAGCATGCACAGGGAGCTGTTCGGCCGCGCACACCATCTCAGCTTCTTGATCTTCTCGCCGATCTCCAAGCTGTGCAGAACGTCAAACTGCACTAGGTAGGTAGGGGTCAATACTCAATGGAATGTACTACGATTTGCAGTGCTCGCGACTCATAAGCGACTCGATCGGTGACCCACCTCCTGCTCATGGCTCTGGAACTCCGTCATGTAGCTGTACCTCGGCGGCGCTACCGCGGCGGCGTAGTCCGTGCGCTCCAGCTCTGCACGAGACCGCGGCTGCACGTGGATGAATCCCAGGGTCAGCCGGGGCCCGTTCGTGCAAGAACAATATTGGTACGTGAGATGCAGGACTCTTACGTGGTTTTCGTCGGTCCTTCGGAAGAGGATGACACGCCCTGCGTGGTCACCGGCGGCCAGGTGGTCGCCCCGGCCGTCGAACTCGATAGCCGAGATTGCATCAGCTGCAAAGAACCGATTAATTCAGAAGAAAGGCCAATATATCCTAGTGTTTGACATGGCGTGAGATAAACGGGGAGTCATACCGTCATCTTGGAGCGTGCCGTTGTCGTGGCCTTGGCCTCCGGCGAGCGGCAGCTCGCCGAGGACCTGAGAGAACTTCCAGTGGGGAAGCTGGGACGCCTGCGGTTCTTGGGAGCCAAAGGGCGAAGAGTAAGAGAAGACAGGGGAGGGAGCTATGGAGCTCAAGCTCCTCCACCTACTACTGGTGTTGCTCATCGTCGTCACCAGTGATTGCGAGCTCCTCCGTTGCGACGTATCATGAATGGCGTTGCACTGTTCCGTGCAGTTCAGCGCTGCTGTGCTCCGGCTCAGGAGAATCCATAGCCAGTCAGTCGCCTGTTATTATCGTGATCTTTTGGTCTTTGTTTTTTTAAATAGAGGTTTTGGTATTTGTTTTGCTGTCCTCCCAATAAGATGCTTCACGGCCGCACATCTTCGTCGTGGCAATTGTTAAGTGTATTAGTGGTATTTCCTATTGATAGGGTTTAGTCTTATGTGTGTCCCTCTTGTACTATATATATGTCCTATGGGCTATTGTAATAGACAAGCTCCATTCATATTAACATAGTATCAGAGCAAGGTTAAAATCCTAGCCTTTAGCCTAGTTCCATCTGCTGTAGCCGCCGCCGCCCCCTGGGAGGAACAACCTACACTCTCGGGGGTGACCAGTAGGCCTTCGTAGCCTGCTCGGGTCAGCCTCCCACGGCCAGATCTTCCTCACGTTGCCCCGGAGCTGTGCCTCCTCCAGATCCTCATCTGCAGACGGCGGCGCTGGAGAAGGAGGAGCATCTTCTGCTGCGCTGGGATCTTTAGCACGCCGGATCCGCGCCGCACGACGATGCAAAGGCACGACGAAGCAGCTTCTTCGCATGCGCCGCCGGGTGTGCCCACGCGTTGTCCCACCGCCGGTTCCTGCTCCTCCTCGGCGCCGCCGCTTCTCCCGAGCCGCGCCACGGATCGCGCGCCGGCTCCGACCACGCCGCCTCCCGCCGGATCTGGCCGGATCCACCGCCGACCTTGATGAGCTCTTTCGTTGCCTTCCGTGCGCCGCCGACCTCGATCCACACCGAATCGAGCTCCATCCGCCGCCGTCGGCCTCGATCCACGCCGGATTCGGGCTCCCCGTGTCGGATCCGCGGCCACTCGGTCCTCTTGGCCTCTCCTTTTGGCGCCATTGATCCTGGCCATTGCCACATCAAGATATCGGCGCCATTGCAAGACCGTCGACCTCTGCTCATGGCTCTCTCCGTCGCTTCACGCCGCCTCCGGCCCGATCCGACCATGAGGTCGCCTGAGCCGCGCCTCATTGTTGCTGCCGCCATCATTGCCTTCTTAAGCCTTTACTGTGCTTTCGCGCTTCGATGCGCCGCCTGCGCTTGCGCCGCCCTTGACCAGTGCTACCGCCGCCGCTTTGCCGCCGTCGCCGCTCGGGCGCCACCACGAGGCTAGGGAACGGGGAACCCTAAAGCCCCCGCCGCGTGCGTAGTGTGTGAGGCCTACGGCCTTTTTATTTTTGGGCCGTTCGGTTAGCCGACCCAGAAAAAAATGCTGCTGCTATAATCCGCTGCATTTGAGTCTTCCATTTACGTCTATCCAAGTCCGTAGCATCTCTCTCTTTGAGTTCGTCAAAGTCGTACAAGTCCACAAATCATTGTCAGTCAGCCGATTGCTTTGCTAGCCATGATTCATCCTCTTGGATTGAATGTGGTCCTCTCCTTTCTTTCGCATGGCTGCAGCCGCCGCTCTTCTCTCCGAGCCGTTGCAGATCGTAGAAGTCTTTATGATGCCGCCACTTCTCTTTGAGCCGCCGCCCCGAGCTTCTAAAGCTACGCGCAAGATCTTCGTGACCACATACTTGCATTGCCTTTGGCTTCGATCTCTGTTGCTATGCTTCTATCTCTCTCTTCGGTTTGATTTGACAGTTCTCTCTATTTGTGTCACCTTCCACATCCTCTCTTATCGTGTTGCTGCGGTCGACTTTGCTCCCACTTGCCTCTACTTTCTCAGCCCTTGCACTTTGTGCTTATAGGCTGCAGCATGATTCCGGATGGGAGGAGATCATTTGGTACCGACATAATTTTCAAGAGCTGCACGCTATGACGATATTATCAAGACTTGGACTTCGGATTTCCCTGTTGTAGTGTCAACCCTTTCCAAATGCAATGCTATTGCATACACCTTGCATTTGAGAGTGGGTGTTAGGGGTATTAGTAATATTTTCTATTGTTAGGGTTTAATCTTGTGTATGTTCCTCTTATACTATATATATATATATATATATATATATATATATATATATATATATATATATATGTTCTATGGGTTATTGCAATAGACAACCTCCATTCATATTAACAGCAATGATCCACGCTACGTCTCTCTCGCACAGACTGACGCCACTGATTGCTCCAAAGATGCAGGCACTGGGGGGGTGGGACCTTGTGGGGAACACAACATTTTGTACCACAATCCTGCAATAAAATCCACATTCTGTACCACAACCCCGTTACATACTTTGATACTTACGTAGTGACATATCAATGTTCAATGCATATCCGTACTCGAATCAAATGAGCATCAGTTTCTGACATCTAAAAAAGCTGCCTCCCAGATATTCTTATGGAAAAAGATGTTACAGAACAAGTTGAATTAATGGAGTGAGTTATGAATGGAACATAGGACCTGTTTGATTTGTTATCAACATCAACCAAACTAAACTTTAGCAATGCTAATAAAAATTTAGTAACATCAACAAAATTCAATATTACACACGGACAATTCAAGAGTGAGAAAGTCGCTCGTCAAAATTTTGGTAATACCAAAATTTGGTTTGGCAATCTAAACAACATACATTTTGCCCAATTTTGGTTTTACCTAAGTTTTAGCTATATCAAATTTTAGCTTAGCTCATTAGGGCCATGAACTAAACAGCCCCCACAATTCTCTTGGAATGTGTGCTACAGAGAACTGACATTTAACGTCACGATTATTTTAAACGATAAATAAGCAACATTATGGTGCGCAGTGCTCGTACGTTTCAGACTTGCAGCTAAATCACAGGACAAACTTTTCCCTCCGTCCCTTCGAAGCGTGGTAGCATGCCTGATGGGCAAAAAGAAATGCAGGAGCAAAATGATCACGAAAGCCGCAAAAGCACAAAAATTAGTAGCCTTCAAAGTTGGTAGCCTTCTGACGGAAGTCGATGCAGCTTCACTGTTTCTCATGTTCCTCAAGTTGATGGATTAACTGCTACACATTTACAAGTGTTATCTCTGTAGGCCTCTAGTGAAAAAACCATTAGCCCCATCAAAATGGCTACTAATCTAGCAATGAGAAGACTGGAATTCCCTTTGCATTGAAGCTTGCACATTTCACAAGTAGCTCCTCCCCGACCTCAAAATTCTTTTGGCCATTTTCCTGCAAAAGATTGTCCAGAATTTCAGCACCGAAGGCCCAGAAATGAAATTAAAACACTAAAATATGCTCGGTCAATTTTACTAAGAGAAGCATGGACAACTAAGCTTCTTGAGTTTACTACATGCACCCGATTCGATACTGCATTGTTATGTTCAATGTACTGCGATCATGAAGATAAAATGGCAATTATGGAAAGTTCTTATATGCAATAGTACTATAGTAGTTCACTTTTCATAGAAAAGAATAAAGCTGTGCTCACCAGCAAGGATCAAAATCCCCGCGGTTACCGGAAAACCCGGTAAGAACCGGGATAAACAGTAGCAGGCCGAAATTTTTCATGGCGTAATTCACTTTCTAGGTTGGTTTAGACCTTTTTTGTGCTAGATTACCTATTGTATGAGCTAAATATGCTTGAATTATTGTGCTCCCAAGTTCCAACATTTTTTAGACAATGTTACTTCGTTAAACACTTTCTAATTATAACTAGACATCAAGCTCTTTATGTATGAGGATTGTTACTTCATTAAACACTTTCTAATTAATATTTGCATTATTCCAATTGCTAATCACCTATAACCGGTTTTCTTTGTTTTTCCGGTTTTAGGCGGGTAACCGGTTAAAAAAAATCCTCAATTCAAATTTCACTTTTCGAATTTCGAACGGTTTTTCTGATAATTGGCCAGTTACCGTTACCGCCCACCGGCCGGGTTTTCCACCGGTTCTGAAATTTCAATCCTTGCTCACCAGACTAAAATGGATTCAATAAAGTATGATATAATAAATGCATTAATGGCAGTATGGACAAAAAACGATAGTTCTCTTCACTCTCTCAAGAGTTTGGTATGAAATTACCGCAAATTTATGCATTCCACGAACTCCATCGCTCAACTCAAGTACTAGTCCATAGGCTCGTATCTGGTAGACCTTTGCTGTAACTACGTCACCCATCTTCATAGACCCAGAACTGAAGTTTGTGGGACTCGAGGACTTCAGGGTGTTGCTTGTCTCTTGTTCTCGAATGGATTCCAGACCATTACTTCCAGATTCCTCAGCCTTTTTTTTCTTACTTTTCTTGGCGGTTGATGCACCTGAAGCTTTCTTAGCAGTAGCTGTCCTAACCTCCTGACGTCCGCTGGCGCTGGCTGGTTTATATGGCCTAGGGGGTGACTTTGCAACCTTCGAATGTTTCTTAGTAGGACCATTTGCAACATCTTGGGCATCACAGTCAGCAGCACTTCGAATTATAACTGAAGGAGTAGAAAATGCAGGTGTCTCCTCAATGGTGTCATCTTCATCTTTGCTATTGGATGGCTCAACATCAGCATCCTTGCTGGGCATGTTCTCTACAGCAGTCCAACCAATAACTTCTTGACTTGGAAAAGGAGCAATATCGTTACTTGCTAAACCTTTCTTTTTAGGCGGGGGTAGGGTTGCTTTAAGTGAAAGTTTAATGTTACCCCTCACATCCCGTCCAATGCATGTCAATGAGAGGACTTGGCCGACAGATACAACATCTGACAGTTTTGACACCTGAAGGGACATAGGAAATAAAACAAAATACAAAATAATAGTTAGAACTGACCAAAAGCTGGTCTGCCAGCATTTAGTCCAGCAAGAATACAATGGAACACTTATCAATACAGTGTAAAACACAACGAACACACTGCTTGCAGCTGACCTTAGGCTTAGGGGGTGTTTGGTTTGAGGAATAACCTCATCTAGAATGTTAGTCCATCATGGTCATTAATTCCATGATTTTCGTGGCATGATCTAACTGCTCATCGCATATCATAATTATAGCCATGTGGAGTGGGATGATGATGGACTAATTCAATCCATTCCTCACACCAAGCAAGAGGGTTAGGTTCCAGGTTAGGAATCAAGTGATCCTAGACCAACACATTCCTCAAACCAAACACCCCCTTAATGAAAAAAAAGGTGGAGCTTTTTTCTACTTGAAAACCACATATCCAGTTTTTTTTTCAGCTAGAACAACAATCATGTGCTGAGAGAAAATTCAATAGTATCGAACAATTCAAGACAAACTTAGTAAATGAAACATGGGAACACAATCAGTCTTATCCATCTGTTACAGAATTTCAAGAGAAATACCGGTTCATGTGACAACTCAGAAATGTGAAGTAGACCTTGCTGTCCACCATTGAATTCCACAAAAGCGCCATACTCCTTTATTGAGGAAACAATTCCTTTGTATGTCCTGCCAACTTCAATTTCACGGCCCACAAGAAATTCAACCTGCAAAGAAGTAGAAAAGGACTTTCCTATATGAAGATTCTTCCTCCCAAGCACTCGTGTTGTACTTTTGACATTTTGACTAGCACAAATGGAGATCATGTGTAAAGTGTAGGCAAGGATTATAAAGCCTTTCATAAACAGGAGGTCTCATAATTGGCTTGAGCAATATAGCATTGTGTTGCTGAGACATACCTTCTCGATTGCCTTATCCATAATTGGTTGGGTTTTAGCAACAATAGTGACTGTACCATCACTAACAGATACTCGTGCACCTTAAGAAAATGTAAGAGAGGGATTAACTACAGAACTGGTTGCCTCAAAATCCAAAGAAAATATAATGCAGCAAAGCATAGTGAAACGTAAAATATGTTCATGCACTCACGTGTACAAGTTACCAAACAGAAATTGGTTACAAAGTATGTCTATACTCAGTATCTTAAAAATTTCTATCTTAAGGGAATTTTTTTGTTTCAGCCACTGGATTCCCACACTACTGACATGCAGGTCTAGACATAGTGAGACAGCCAAGGGCAAAAGCAAATAGGACCACAGCTTAGTGGCAAAAATGGAACTGCCTAAACTTAATGAAGTACCAATATATTAATAGTTAAAATGCAATAATCTCTACCAATATTTTATAATTGTTAGCAAGGTTCTAAAAATCAGATCTAGACGACACCTAGGCGCTAGGCGCCGGCCGGCCGGTGCGATTTCAGCAAAGTCAGCGAGCTAAGCGGCCTCCCCTCCTAGGCAGTCCAAGCCGGTCCAAGGCGGGTCTGGGTGAAGCTCAGCGCAGCGGCCTAGGCAGGCGCCGCGAGCGCCTGGGCGGGCGACTAGCTAGTGCTAGGTGAGAGAGAGAAGGGGCGCGGGGGTGAATGAGAAGGAATTGGCTGGTCGTGGACATGGAAGGTGGCGGTGTGTAGTGGGAGAGGAGGCATAGGGAGCCGGAGACGCTGCTAGAGCCGTTGCCGTCACCATCACGTCACCATCGCTGCCGTCGTTGAGGAAGGTGGCGACGCAGTGGGAGAGGAGGCGCAGGGAGCTGGAGTCGCAGTGGGAGAGGAGCAAGAGGTGGCGGCGCAGTGGAGAGGAGCAGGCAGGCGACGGCGCAATGGGAGAGGAGGAGTAGGGAGGCAGCGACACAGCGTGAGAGTAACCGGGAGGAGGCGGCGGCGCAATGGGAGGAAACGGGAGGAGGCTGCTAGCTAGGAGGGTTAGGTTAGAGCCAACAATGACTAGCCCATGGTCTCATCTTCTCTTTTTTTATTTCTTTTATTGAGCTAGGATCTTCTGTGGCTGTTTGCTTTTGCAAGACCATCGCTGCTGCCTTCGGCTTCTAACCTGCTGCCGGCTGCTCTGCACTATAGCCTAGTCGGCTGCCTAGGCACTAGGCGCCAGACCACAGCCTGACTAGCGCCTAGCGCTTTCTTGAACCTTGATTGTTAGTCAAAGTTGTGCAACCAAAATAAAATCCTGAAGTTTTAAAGCATATAACCCTGAAATCACCAAATGCTATAAGATGGATTAATCTTGTGGTCCTTGCATATATCCATAGTTTTTCCTTTCATCTAGGCTGAGCTATTGAAAATATATTTCTCAGTATTGCCTTGAGCAAATATCAATTCATTTAAAAAAACGAAATTAAAACAAAGTGCAGTTAGGCTCCAAAAACTCTCTTTACTAACACTGAAACGCCAAGTCGTCACTCATCAGCATGATTTATGGTACAACAGACAATAACCAGAATTTCCACAAACAAGTAACATCTACCCCTCTTGTCAAATGACATGAATCATTTCTTAAAGAAGAGATTAAGGAAGGACATGAATAAAGACAGGCACACAGCTAACTTGATACCTGTTTCTTGTTCAATTTTTTTCCTGTAGAAAAGCAATTTCCTAAGAGAATCACTGCTGAAGCTCAGTGTGGCTGCAATGGAGGGGCAATTCTGACCTTAATCATATCAAGATAATATAAAAAACAATGAAACTAAAAGTGCATCAACAAACCTAATCGAGGGCCACTTCCATCATTAATAGCACGCGCAGAACTTATTTCCTGGTCCATGCGGTCAAGGATTTGATTTCGAGCCTTCCGCGCAGGCTCCAAACTTTCACATATTATGTCCAATGGTATTCCAGCGGGTTTTATATCCAGCTGAATAGCAGTAATACCTTTCCTTGTACCTGCAATTTTAAAGTCCATGTCACCCAGGTGATCTTCAAGACCCTGAAAAACATCAATGATCGTGTTTGGTTCAGTATCAACTTTTTGCAGAAAGCCAGAAATGACATACACAATTGGATGAAAATTAAGGAATGGTTATTTGAAAAGATTTGACAACAGAAATGAAGCGCATCTAAACACTTACTAAAATATCCGTTAAGATACGATAACTAGAAACATCTCCAGTTGTTGGGTCTACTTCACTGACAAGACCCACTGAAACACCAGCAACATGTTCCCTTACAGGTATTCCAGCATCCATTAAAGCCATGCTTCCTGCGAGTCACCATTTAGAAATCCATTAGAAGCGGAACATTAAGAAACAAGACAATTTAAGAGCAGTTCAAGGATATCACAATGACACTGAAACGGTACTTTATATCAAGATTCATAAAGTCGACCCTATAAACCTAAAAAGCCAATATAAGCTAAATAAAATTATTCTGAGGTCTCTGTTAACAGTTGCTTATCATTTACAATACTAATCTCTATATGGAAGAAATGACAAAGGCAATTGTAAATGGCTAGCTTGGCTTTGCTACAAACAAAAAATATAGACCCTTGACCTAATTCATATGGCAGTTCAGTAAATGGTCTTGCAAACTAAGGCTTTTGCAAGTGATAGAATGACACTGCATTGCCTAACTAGGGCTAAGTTCCACCAGCTAAAAGCTGCAGAACATTAGAAAAATGCCAGTGAGTTCTCACAAAATGCAATCTCCAAGCCATAACTGAAAGGACATAAGAGTTTCCTTTTAAGTATAGTAGCACCAATAGAAGAGATAAATGATGTGCACCTCCACATACTGATGCCATTGATGTTGACCCATCAGAAGCCATGACTTCTGAATTTATCCGAACAGCATATGGAAAATCACCTTCTGGAGGAAGCACAGCCAGTAATGATTTCTCTGCAAGAGTGCCTGCACAATGGTACAAAATAAATAGCTGCATTGGTGGTATTCATTTTGCTTTATGAAAATTTTGATGCAAATTAAGGCTGAAATTAAACAAGCTGAACGGAAGGGGGGAAAGGGGAAAACAATCATGGATCAAGAATCTAGATATTGCACCAGATGGCAGCATACTGTAACCAGGGATCACATAACCGCTCCCGGGAAGTTTCCCGCTGGCTGGCCGGTACCGGTAACCGGTACCGGTCAAACCGGGTTTTTTCCGAATGAAATTCGTTTGAATTTGCTTAAAAACCAGCCGAAATTCAAAAGTTTTACCACCTAAATGCTAACCAAATGTTAAGTTGGTCATCTCTTTCCAAGGACCCACCCAACTATGTTTGGTTAAGTTGGCCAATCTCCATTTTGCTTCACGATCCGCCACTGATTACAACTAGTCAAATATCCATGTGAGACTAATCTCATCACACTGCTAGGCCTCTATGAGCCAGACTGGGCCATAGTGTTAAATATCCATTGAGCTTATTAGATACAATATGCACATACAAGAACAAATATGTACCATGTCCAACTTCACGTCGATTCAAGCCCCCGCGTTTTGCAACTTCGTTGATTGAAAATGGTGGAAAGCTATAGTGAAGCATGAAACGCTTTGTTGGAGGGCCAACGATTGAGTCCAATCGTTGAGCATCACCAGGAGCACCAAGGGTAACTGTACATAAAACCTACAAGCAAAATACCGGTTACTTGCACAGTATAGACAAAATAACTTCATTGAAGAAAAAAATGTATTCACAGTTCAAGCAAATATCATTTTGTGCTCTGCTGTGTTTGTTGCGTAGAGAGAGGGGGGGGGACCTGTGTATCTCCACGTGAAAACAGGGCAGAACCATGCAATATCGGATATGTGCTAGATTCACAGTACAATGGCCTCACTTCATCGAGTTGTCTACCATCGACTCTAAGTCCTTTCTCCATTATTCTTTTACGTATGACCTGCACAAAAGATTGCACAACTCCCTTGTCAACTGAAATAATAAAAGTGATTCTGTGTAAGAAAATAGTGGCACTGAATGAAGTTTCAGGTGGTCTCAAGGATAGTTGGTACCTGTAGATCTCAAAAATCTCATCCCATTATCATAAGCTAAAAGCCTAATACTTGAATAAAATTTGCACAAATTTCTAGAAAGTTCCATATACCACTGGATGCCAAAAAATTATCTTCATTGCGGAAATCTTGGTGCATAAAGCAAACAATGGGTCAATGCATAGGGACCAGAGCCTTCGTTGACTAAATGCAAAACTGGCAAGCCAAGGGCTCAAAGAACGAGTTTTGTAACATTCCTTAGCAATTTGATATTAACAACATGCATGCATTTTATGCTCATCCATTTCCAAAGCAGTCTTTTTTCTCTCTATTTGTTAGAGTTAGCCAAAGAACTCTATGTTCTCTACCTGTTTTCTCACTGTGTCAACTGCCTTGGAAAGAAACTTCAAGCTGTCCTCATCGCATTCTTCTTCAAGCTTTGCTTTCACTGATTGTGTGATTTTTTCCAAGGCTTCTCCTCGCTCAAACTGCAACAAATGAAAACATCCAATGAGTTCATGCTGTGTGGAAAAAGAAAGGCATGAAACTTCTTACTGGTTGCTGCCCAAACAAAAGGGTGGGGCATAGAAAACAAAAGGTTACTCTGGATGACAGGAATTCTTTAAAAACTGGTCACAACTGAACATTTTGGCTCCCCCCACTAGAAAGGAAGAGTATAGATAACATCATAACATATAGTCACCTTGCCGTATGTTGCATCAGTAAAGACTTCCTCAATGGGTGCTTCTGATAATGTTCTAATTTTCTCGTACGATTTATCTGAAATCAATGAAATCTTGTACTCTTTCTTCTCTTTGCCAGCTCGCTTAGCCAATCTAATTTGAGGGTCGATACATTTAACTGCCTGAGCATCATAATCAATGCATGAGAATATATTTACAATGCAACAAGAAATAGAAGAGAGAATACCTCAGAGTGTGCAAGCTTCATTCCTGCTTGAAGATCCCTTTCAGTTATCTCACGAGCTTGTACATCTATCATTAATGTTTTATCCCGCGAACATGCATAAACCAGGTTGAGATCACTCAAACCTAACTGCAATGCACAGTAAAATATTTACAAACTATGAGTCAACTGAGCAAATTTCTAGCATTGTAGAACATACATGAACCACACATACGCTGATAGAGTTAGTCACGCTACACAAAAAGGACCCCCAGCAAAAAAAAATCCAAGAAAAAATCATTATGAACACAGTAGGACAAAGACCACCATGATATTACGAAATGCTCCTAGGATATATCATATCCACAAACAGTACAAGTTGGGATCAAAATAATCCAATGTGGCACTAATCAATCAATATATACCTCATCCACTGTTGGGTTCAGCACAAAATTCCCATCAACTCTCCCAACACGTATTACTCCAATCGGCCCATTCCAAGGTATATCAGATAGCATTAGTGCAGCTGAAGAGGCATTTGCAGCCATCACATCTGGATCTTGCTTTCCATCCGAGGAAAGAACATTTGCCATGATCTAGAACAACAGGAAATAACTTGATCAATGAGTTAAGATCGTTCAAACTTCACGAATTTGAAAAATAAAATGTTAATAAAATGTTTACCTGGACTTCATGGTAAAAGCCAGGAGGAAACAATGGCCGTATTGGTCGATCGATTATACGCCCACACAGAAGTTCTCTTTCCTTAGGGGCACCTTCCCTGCGCATATATGTTGTGGGAATAACACCTTGAGCGTATTGTTTCTCTTGATAATCAACCTGCAGCCATAAAAAAATGAGCAGCATATTCATTAGGGCAGAGAAGCCCCAAAATAGTCCTAAAAGATGCACATAGCAGACACGACACGAGTGTTGCATATTCAATTTACCCTTTTGGATTCAGTGTTTCCTCAAATAAGTTAAAACTGATAATAAAAATTATTGCAGCATATCAGGAGCTATAAGAAATACGTCTAGAGTAATCAAATGAAGATTTTCCATTCCATTTCAAGCTCAACACCCTTCCAACCAACATCAAGCATGATAATTGGTAATTAGCACCAGATTTCAATTTCAACAATCTATTAGTGAACGGACAACTTAGCTTACATTAGCACAAACCAACAGCAGAATAACTAGTAGTACTGCAATCCAAAACATACTTGTGGACCAAATCATATAACCTCATATCCAAAGATGAAAAGGGGGCAATTAACAAAGTATAAAACCTCGAATTTAGTTGCTAAGCCAAATAAAATGTTCTAGCTAGATAATAGTTTGAATTGCATCACATGACAGGTTGCGTATGTTCATATTAAATTGCACGCCATACAAGTGTGGAAGCAGATGAATTGGGCACTCCCTGTCGAATCTAACGGCCTCTAAAATTCACATGAGCACACCACATCAAAACAGGTCAGAGAATGATCCGTACGGTTAGTGGAAGGAAGTCCCGGACGGGCTCGGAGGACTTGGCGGCGGCGACGGTGGAGAGGACGTTGGTGTCGTCCATGGAGATCACCACAGAGCCGTTCGCGAAGCGCGCCATCTTGCCGGTCTCGAAGGCGATGGGGCGCCCCCCGATTTCGAACTCCTCGCGGAAGCTCTCCAGCACCTTCCGCCCCGGCGGCGGCGGCGCGGCCGCCTGCGTGACCTCTTCAGCGGCGTCGGAGAGGAATGCCGCGCGGCCGCCGGGGACGGCAAGCGGCGCGGGGATGCGGAGGCGGCGGCGGCGCGCGAGGAAGCGGAGGGAAGCCACCGCCATCGACATGGTGGCGCGCCGGGGGAGGAGGAGCAGGAGGGAGGGGTTTGGGTTTAGGGTTTAAAGCGAAGCGAAAATGGTCGGGTCTCGCCGTCTCGGCTTGGGCTTGGGCGCAGCGGAGTTGTTTGTTTCACAGTGGATCGTGGCCCCACTTGTCAGTTGGAGAAACGACCGCGCCTTCTCCGGTTTTCCGCCCCTCCCGCGATCTTGAGCGTACATGCAGCGATCGACGGCTCAGGACGCCCATGGCGTGTCGAAAGATAACCCCACCTCTTCCCACCGGCACCGGAGCACGCCGCGTGGCCATCGTCCTCGTCGGCGCCGAAGCGGACGAGACGACGCCTCTCGTCGGCGGGAGCTGTGCTTTACTGTCCAGGCAGGCCGTTGTGGCTCTTCGCCGTGCCTGTGCAGAACAAGAACACGACTGGGACCAAGATGGGTACTGTTTGCTACATTTTCCCTTACTTTCTTGAGAGATTGTGGTGGGATCGTTGCCCAGATGGGTTCTTGAATTAGAGTATTCCATTGTGGCTGTGATGCCCAGAGCAAAAAATTTCAGTTTTCGCGCTGCTATGCCCCGCTAATGTAGTTAAAGTAGTCGTTGGATCACGATTTTGGTCATAATTTGGCAATGCTTAGGCAGTGTTAGCTTATCGCCTTTGTGATTAACGATGTGCTTTTGAATCAAACTTGCACAGGTTTGTTCTTAGATACCCAACTCTGTTGCCACCATGTGGTAGGAGTAGAATATATTGGAGGCATAAGGCAGTGGAATTGTGAGTGGCTCGTCGGTTTGAGCTCTGGACTTGTTACATTGATCATGCTTCCCAACATTTTGCAGGGACCTACGACTACGAGATTCAGTACACCCTGCTTCAATCCACAAAAGCAATTCCCAAAGTATCAAATCAAATCATTAACAACTCTACCAAAACACACTCTAAAGCATAGTAAACGTCGCTGGAGATCTTTCCACCTGCGACTTGCATCTCCCTAACCAACCCCAGGCCCCAGCCCTGTCTTGTAGTGGTCACACGAGACTGTTATAGAGTATTTTCGGTAGGTGTCTTGTTTAGACCGTAATGTCTATACTTACTAAGGGCATCCTTCTATGTCGTATTTCACGTCGTAGTATTTAGGGTTAGACTTCACTACCGTGAATATGCGCCGCTCCGACAAGACTCAGAATTTGACAGCCTCCTACACGGCCTTCTTGCATTTGTACACAGCCCCTTGCCTGACCTCGTTCTGATCATACTCCCACAGTACACGGGAGCCTTCGTTAACGATAATATTATGAAACTGGTATGTGTTCTACTCGGATAGAACCGTCTGCTGTGCCGCACCATTCTCCTCATCAGATCCTTCATCTTCTAACAATGCTTAGTAGTCCTGATCGTTAAGGTCCATCCTTTCAACTAGGCCTTCGATCTCCTCACCTTCGTCAGCAATCCCACTTGCCTAGCGGAAGGAGTCCCTTCCTCACGGTCTTCATCGACCACATTTACAACTCCCCGACCTCACCCATTGAGTCCCCAAACTTCTTCTTCAAGATCACTACCACTGCTTGTTCAAATTGTCGATGTAGGAATGGCTTTGGCATATGTCTGGGCCAGAAGGACCAAATCTCACCATTCCTCCCTCGCCAGGCCTACGTAAGAGTGCCATGACCTAGTTTCCTTGAGCTGCATTAACTACCAATATGTGTCATGTTGTGCTCAGTTCACAAGACAACTCAATTTCAGATCATACACAGTATTTCCCAAGTCAAATGTGTGGTACATCCACCACATCACAACATTCTATGTACGTTGCTCTAGTCTTGCTAGGGTTATGGTCGTGCGATTGGAAATAACGCAAATTAATCCCCTCGGGACCCTCCAGAATAGTCCCCTAACTATAGTAAACCTTAAAATTGGTTGCGTCCGACATATTTGACGTACTGCACCATAAATAAGATTTCCACGATTAACAATATATCTAAGACTAAACTACCCACCGAAAAGGATTATCTACAACATACTACACTATGTAACCATAGATCTAAAAGTGTGTAATCCATTAAGTTAAAAAAATTATTTCAAAGGTAGATGACCGAACGGACAGCGCTTCGCTAGCTGCTCTCCTCCCCTCTACTCCTCTCTGTTCCTCTCCCTTCCCTTCCCTCCCCTCTCTCTCTCTCTCTCTCTTTAAATAAAAGTGAGTTTTACTCGAATTTTTGGGTTTTGTGGGTCTTTTATAGGGGAGTTTGTGTCGTCATTTGGAATGACGACAGAGACTTGCGGGATTCGGGATCCCTATCACCATTTTGAATGACGATTTGCCTAAATTTTAATATTAAAAAATCACTCACGTCCCGAACCCACCACTACAAAAGCCCACCCAAACAACTAAGCTCCAGGCATCTGTCTTCTAACCTACTCTCTTCTGGCTTACTTACACTTGTCTCACGACTCTACTTGGCCCCATTAATGGAATTAATCTTATTGATAGCTTTCTGCATCTGGTTTGGATGTTGAAAGCACCAAAATCTTCTTATGTTGCGTGATTGTTTTCCATCCACTGTGTTCGCGTGAGTACTTGCCGAGTGTGTGCATCTTCTAGTCATTCTGGCTTCCAGCGTACCTACGTACGTGTGCGTGTGTTTCTTCAAGAGACATCATGAGTCGTTCAGTGCTTCAATCGGCTTCCAGAGCGTGATTGTGAAGGAAAGTACGAGGCGTGCGGCGCTGCAGTACCAGGCGGGGGCGCAACTGTGCTAGGCGTCACGTGAAGACGTTGCTTTGACGTTTTTCCAGGCGGGTCACGTCGAGAGGACGGGACCAGTGGGACCCACGGCCAAAGCCGAGCGATCAAGCGAATGTTTCTTCCGAACGAAGCGCTTTCACCGAAAGATCTCTAGACGCATTTAAGCAACAACAAGCACAAGGATCGAGCATTGTTCTCTGCTTTTTCGAACGAAGCAGAAATAGAACGGACAAGAAAAAAAATCCAACAATTGGTAAAAAAACTTGTTGATCTTGGTGGTGCCTGAAGATCATGAGCGAGAAGGCAAAGGCTCAGGATTGGCTGATCTCCCTCCAATATCCTCTCCTGACAATCGACAATTACCCAGTGTGGGCAATGAAGATGAAGGCGAACATACGCGCCCAAAGTGTTTGGGGGTGCAATCGACCCGAAGGGGAAGACAGAGGTAGATGACAAGACAGATCAAACGGTGCTTGTTGTGATCTATCAGGCAGTACTAAATTCGATGATGCATCAGCTCATTCAGAAAAAGACAAGATGTGAAGCATGGGTGACGCTTTAGAAGATGCATGAGGGAGTTGAACGCGTGAAGGAAGTGTGGCTCCAGAATTTGCGGAACGAGTTCGAGAATCTCCAGATTGGAGAAACTCAGTTGGTGGATGAGTTCACTGGCAAGTTGACTTCACTGTATAATCAGATTATCTCTCTCGACGACAAGATGGAGGAATCTGTGGCAGTGAAGAAATACCTGCGCGTGCTACCAGAAAAGTACGTACATGTCGTCACTACGCTCATGTACTCCTCCGATCTGGAGGAAAAGAAGATCGAGGAGATCATCGGCTCCCTCAAGGCGCATGAGGAGCTTCTGAAGGGGTATCAGTCCTGTAACGAGTAGGCGTTGCTGTTAAAGGGAGATGCAAGAAGCGGTGGCAGGCAGTTCCACAGGGAACCATCGTCGAAGGACAGACGTGGCTCATCAAGTAGCCGCGAGCATGGGTGTGGGCGTGGGCGAGGCGGCAGAGGTGGACGGGAAACAAGGCTAGGCAAGACGGTGGTGACAGATCACGTGATAAGTTACATGTCAAGTGTTTTTGTAACATTCTGATTTTCTAAATCCTTTTTAAATGTGTAAAATAAATTAAAACTACTTTATTTTAATGATAATTCAAAGTTTGGTTCTGTTGGAAGGGTTTGAGTTGTTTATACCTCCTTGCTGGTAAGCTCGGCAATCCTCCTTTAACCTATTCCTTTTGGATTATGTAGGTTTAGACCTTCTCTGTGGCCTAGACCTCCCAAAGTGGTTCATGAGGTTAGACCTCCTTGAGGCTTGGACCTTTTCTCACTGGACAAACCCTTATGTCCGTGCCTTTTTCCTTTAAGTTTGGTCACTTGGACCTCTTTGTTGGTTCGAATCTCTTGGGCTCGAGACCTCTTTTCTGCTCGAGACTTCTTTTAAGTCAAGACCCTTGTTGCCCGGCACTTTCCTTATGCCAGATCCTCTTTTCACCAGACATCATGGTAGTTCATCGGGTCTTTTGTGTGCCTTTGAACCACCTCGATATTTCTTCCTGACCGAAAGGACTTTCTGTGGGTTCATCCTGACCTCACCTCATCGGATTGAAGATCTCCCTTGAGTACCTTGACCTTGGCGACTCCATCTGGAACTACTATGGGTAGAACTCCTTTATGAGATCCCTCTTCTTGGAACCCCTCCGCATGGACCTCTCTTTCATTTGGATCTGGCGGTTCAGACCTCTTTCCATCTCCAATCCAAAGGTCCAGACCTCCCCGTGCGTTATGTCCCTCTGTGGACCTCCCCTTTGTCTTGAATCTAACGGTTGGACCTCTCCTCACTTCCGATCCAAAGGCCCAGACCTCCCCTGCACGTTTGATCTTGGCTGTTGGACCTCCCTCTCGGAGATCCAACCGCCTGGGACCTCAACTTGCCGTTAATCTCAACCACGGAACCTTCTTGTAGTTCTCTCGACCTCTGCCCAAGACCTCTCCGTGGCCTTTACATTTGGCTCGACCTCCTCGCCTGACCTCCCGATGAGATCCTAACCGTCAGACCTCCTTTTGTCGATCCCGACTGCCGAGACCTCGCATGTCCGGACCTCCTCTGTATGTCTGGACCTCCTCAACCTTTAGACCTCCCGGTCCTTTGGGCCTAGGACCTCCTAAGCCTCTCGGACCTCCTCAAAGACCTCCTCTGCGGGGCAAGACCTCCCCTATTGACTCGACCGTTTCTAAAGTGGCTGGCCCCACTCGCCAGCCTTGGTCATTCTCATTCCCTCTGCCACGTAAGTATCTTGGGCATTTAATGCATGTCTTGTCACATTAAATGCATCCACATACGTGGTGTTTACTCTGAATCGGGTCACTTAGCTGTACTCTGACATCCTTCTTTGTTCCTTCCCATAACAACATACGTTGTCCTTCCACGTACCTGTTACTCAGGGTGGTAGTGACACTTGTCCTGCCACTCACCTACCTTTGACCCATTTCTATATTTATCCTTGGTACGTATGCTTCTAGTTTTCTTCACCCACTTTGACTATAATCAGCCCAGGGAACTCCGCCATATTACCTTCTTCACATTCACCATCTTGGCTCTCGTTCAGTGGCCTTCCAGGGAAGACCTTGCTGCTCATGACCTCCCCTCCATCCATTGTTCCTTCTTGTCCTCGTAAGTCCCTTGGTGATCTGCTCCACTCTTGTTTTCGCCATCGTGACCGAAGCTGGTCGTGTCCTTCTCAGACCTCCCGTGGACTCCTTTTCGATTTCTATGGCCTTTGTGTGAGGACCTCCTCTCGGACTTTACGCAAGAATCAATTCTCGTGGCTCTCTGTTGTATTACTTAAATCACTCCTTTGGGTCTTTTACTAAAGACCACCTCCTCCCGTAAGCTTAGACCTCTCCTATAAGAACCTATTCTAAAATATGGACCTCTCTGTTGGTTGAGTTCGGACTCCCTCCGGGGTTCATTTGGTTTTCTTGTTGATCTCGGTTGGATCTTTATTTGAGTCTTCTTTGAATTTGCTCTTTTACACGTGTAGATTGCGAAGACTCCAGGGAGTCTGAGGGTTCTGAAGAGGAGGATTCTCAGGATAGTGAGCAAGGCAAGTTACACTCTTGATCATATTGCACCCAATAATTCAATTTATTTATGTTCAATTTCAAAGTATTATGCATGCCTATTTTTACCAAGTTATTTCAATACCTGTTTTAAATTCATAGTTATACCGACTTCCTTTGTATGGCCACTGTTGATTTTGGACTGGACCTGTTGTCACCTTTAGATCAAACTTGGGTCATGCAATTGTGTGAGCCAATACTATTTGAAAAACATATGCTTAGTCATGCTTAGACCAAAAGTATTGATTTGGGGAAATCTTTACCATCATAACCGAACACTGTTTTAAATGTTTTCACCATGACATTGGGTTGTCATGGAAGGATGAAAATGTAGCTGGGGAAGCAAGGAAAAGGGAAATGGATTTAGACTGGGGCGAATTGGTTGGCTTGGTCGGTACAATGTTTGTGCACGGACTCTATCTCGCTAAGGTGGAGGTCCAGGGTTTGTAAAAGTCGCCCTAGTCATTTGAGGACCGGTCTTTGAGCGACCAATGCCATGCCTATAATGGGCTATGCCACAATCGTGCAACCACACGCTCTGCATGGGCGTGGGACCGGCCGAGTAATTTGCAAAACTCCACCATATCTTCGCTCCATTGAGGTGTGGAAGGTCTTGTAGGGCTAATGGTCTTTTATGACCCATCGCTCCCACCGGTGTAAGAGGGGCTTTCACGGATTGCGATCCATAGGAAAGTGAAACCTTAGCAAGGAAAGGCTGTGGTGGGGCAATGCATTGTAAAGGCCTTGTCATGAGCTCTAGACCTCTTACCTTTGGTAGTGAGAGGTGGCATTGACGGATGCCGGACAAACTAGAGGACTCATGTCGTGTGGGTAAAGTGCACAACCTCTGCAGAGTTAAATCTATTCGAATAGCCGTGTCCACCGTCATGGACGTGCTGGCAAAGGCTACTCAGAGTTAGATGTTGGTTTTGGGTTCCCAGAAATGTTTTCAAATATGTTTTGGGATTTCTATCCCATGGGTTTGGGCAGGGAGCCAGGTGTCAGGAGGGTATCCTTCACCAACTTGTTGATGAATGTTATCCAACTGAAAAATTGCTTTGCTAAAATGAATTTTAGTTATTAAAGACCTGCTTTGGAACTTAGTAATGGTATTTGAAAGAAAATTGGCTTTGTGCAAATTAACCATATTATGACATCCTTTGATTATCCATATATGCATGTCATTTTGCTAACCCACGGTGTAACTTTGAAAGCACGGTTGTGTGCTCACTCTTGCTCATTACAATTTTTGCCAGGAGAGGACCTTGGCAGTGAAGAAGACCAAAGCGAATAGGTTGTGCCTTCCAGTCAGTTGCCTGTGGCGTGCTGATGGATCCTTTGATATTTTGCTCTTGTGTATTTATGCTTGGCCAAGGCCACCTTGTAAACAAACTCTGTAGATATTTTGCTTTAATAAAGATGCGTTCTGGATGTTACCACCATTGTATTATTACTGTGAAGAGCTAGCCATGATCCTTGGGACTAGCTCGGGATTCACAGGGAACCCTGGAGCAAGCTCGGACCTCCATGTCCTCACAAGGGAATGAACGCGTGAGGTTCTGGGGTGGTCTCGGACCTCCACGACCTCCTCGTTTTTCCCTGGTTTGGCCATGGCAGGTCATCGGGTGCTCCCTGGCTCCAAGACCCTCTCGGGTCATGTTCTCCTGGACTTCAGAGGTCCCACCGACCTCCCGGGAGGTCTTGTGGATCGTCCGAGAGGTCTTTCAGGACCTCCGGGAGGTCCGGATGGACTTTCCAGAAGTTCTTGGAGGACCTCTCGGGTACCCTAGAGTTGGGTCGTTACAGTTTTGAATGTGAAAATTTTGATCACTACATGTCGGAATGCCGCAGCCACATAAAGTGTTTCAACTACGACAAGTAAGGGCACTACGCTTCAGATTGCCGAAACAAGAAGAAGAACGAGGAGGTAAACCTCACCCGAGCCTGTGAAGATGACGAGCCGACACTGCTTCTCTCCGTATGTGTCAAAGAGGCGTCAGTCATGGTGATGTTGAATGAGGAGAACGTAGTTCCTAAACTATGCACGGAGGGAGGCAACCACGATCACACTGATTTGTGGTACTTGGATAATAGAGCAATCAATCACATGACGGAAGATCACTCTATATTCCATGAGCTCGACGAGAAGATTTCGGGCAAAGTCAAGTTTGGCGACGGCTCCACGGTGTAGATAAGAGGCAATGGAACGATGCTCTTGCAATGCAAGAACGATGATCAGAAGTTGCTACCTGAAATTACTTTATACTGAGTGTGTGCAACGACATACTCAATGTCAGACAGTTGGCGGAAGAAGGGTGCAGGGTGGAGCTATAGGATGAGGTCTTGTGTGTCTATGACAAAAATAAATATCTGTTGCTGAAGGTGAAAAAATCCCTGAACCAGTTGTACAAAGTTTCCCTGAAAACTTGTAAGCCGATTTATCTTAAGGACAGCCTAAAGGAGCCATAGTGGAATTGGGGTATCGAACCATCTATGAAACAAGAAAACCAAACTGGGTTCAATTTTTCAATTTTGGGCGAAGATGCAGAAGCGTCTGCTTCTCTCGACGAAGCAACCTCCAGCGCCGGGTCCCACGGACAGGGAGTCACGATCGAAAGTGGTACTACTCTCCCCAGTCAAAGAAGTGCTGGGAGCAGCGGACCACACGTACTCGCAGCAGACACAGGCAGCAGCTGGAGCGGTCAAGGTGGCGGGTTAGTTGGAGCACATTTCGAACATCAGCAAAACTCAGAGGCTGTTGTATATAGTCCTCCTGCTCTTATTGAGCCAAAGTTTGTTCCTTTGCTCGCTAAATTAGCACAATAGTTGGTTCAAGCTAGATGCCTACATCAATATTTAGAAATATACAGCAAACCTATGGAGCCTGATCATTTTTTATTGCCTTCCAAGTACACTTCGACCATCATCTAAATCTTAGCCCGGTCGAAAAACCCATCACCGGTGCAAAGGATGATGGCTCGAATGCATGCAGCGAGGAGACGCAAGGCAAGAGTGGCTTGGGTCAAGGCAGTGTTGCCCACGTGCATGTTATGGGCGGCAGAGCAAAGAAGTTAGGCATCATAGAGCAACGCACCCCATGCGTATGCAAAGCGCGAAGGCGGCGCCGGGAGGATTTCGCAAGAACACCGAGGGTCGGGCACTACTAAAGGAGGCGGCCTCCACGCGCATGCACTAGATGCAGGAAGCAGCAGCTCGGTAAGAGGCGGGTTCCATCGGCAAGACAGCACTATGGGAGGCAAAGGCGACGGGCCCCATGCGCATGCAGGCGTGGCAGATGGTGGCTCAGGAGATCACGATGCCCACGCGCAGGGCGGTGGACCCCATGGGCCTACAGGCGTAGAAGACGGCGCACATGCTGGCACAGGAGACGCGCAAGTAGCTGGCGCTGCTGGCACCAATGGGCCCCACGAGCATGCAGGCTCGACAGGCGGCGGCTCGGGAATTCCAGATGGCACGCACGCTACAGGGAGCAGCGGCTCCCACGGACATGCAGATAACGCAGGAGGCATTGCCTCGAGAGGTTCAGGCAGCAAGGGGAATTGGCTGGAGTGATTGATGTTGGTTCCAATGCTACAACAGTTGGCTCCCATAGTGCAACAAGTCAACATCAAGCCATGCAAGAGGAAGAGGTTCTTGTTGGGTACGAGAAGGTGCTTGAAGAGAAGAAAAAAGTCTTTGGAGTCCTCCAAATCAGAGGAGAGGAAGATCACTGGTGAAGGGCTTCAAGGTTTGCAAATCTTATAGAAAAAGAAGGCAGATGATGATGCTAGTAACAAGGTGGAAAACAATCGGCGCAAGGGAAACAAGGTGAGCAAGTTTGTGCTCAAGGTTGATAACAAGTCAGTGATATCATTGAGCAAGAATCTAATCTACCATGACAGAAGCAAGCACATAGATACTCGCTATCACTTCATTTGGGAATGTGTCGAAGTAGGGAAGATAATAGTTGATCACATTAGAACAAAAGATCAATTTGTTGATATTTTGACGAAGTCGCTAGGACGGATCAAGTTCTTGGAAATAAGAGAGAAGATTGGCGTGATCAAGGTGAGGTAACAAGATTAAGGGGGTGATTGATGGAATTAATCTTGTTGATGGCTTTATTTTTTTGTTTTCTGTTTTAGTTGTTGTATCTGGTTTGGATGTTGAATCTGAGTAGCATAACAGATGAAACCATGTTGGTTTCAGAGTTCATGTAACTAGCCTTTATAAGGCCAAGCAAAGTCATCGATTGAGTTTAGAAGCAATAGAAAAAACCAAAAAACACTGCATGCGTTGCATGCAGCACCAAAATCTTCTTGCGTCGCGTGATCATTTTCCATCCACTATGTTCACGTGAGTACTTGCCGAGCGTGTGCATCTTCTAGTCGTTTTAGCTTTCAGCATACCTGTGTACGTGTGTGTGTGTGTTTCTTCAAGAGACATCACGAGACGTTCAGTGCTTTGATCGGCTTCCAGAGCATGATTGTGAAGGAAAGTACGAGGCGTGGTGCTGTAGTACCAGTGGGGGCGTAGCTGTCCTAGGCATCACATGAAGACGTTGCTTCGACATTTTTCCAGGTGGGTCATGTCGAGGGGATTGGACCAGTGGGACCTACAGCCAAAGTCGAGCACATCAAGCCGAGTTTTTCTCTGGAACGAGCATTTCTCTACCGAGCACATCTCTAGACGACGAAGTAGCAACAAGCACAAGGACTGAGCATTGTTCTCTGTTTTTTCGAATGAAGCCGAAACAGAACAGACAAGAAAAAATTCCAACAACCATGTCCCAGTCGTCTAGTTCAATGAGCTGAAGAGCAGTGGCACTGGCGAGTGTAAGGCGCGTGAACTGCCCAAACTATGGCGTCCAAGTAAATGTCATGTACTCCAACACTAGAGAGAACAGGGGGTGTGTTCTACAAGTGTCTGTATTTCTCAGTGAGTTCGATTTCTGTGAAGGTTGGTATTTGGTTTCAAGGTTTGTTTGTCACATATTTTTCACTATTCGGTGTGGTCTCAGGCCGGCGGTTGCCAGTACTTTTAGTGGGCGGACTCTATTGGTGTCGTGGTCGAAAGAGTGGTTGAACATCCACATGTAGTTCCATATGGTCTAATGGTGAACATGCCACCTGCAGACGAGCGCTTTGACAAGATTCTTTACCACTTAGAGTGGCTCGAGAAATATATGTGTGTGTATCCTTCTGGTAATGTGTTCAATATGTATCTAGTAGTGATGGTTGTCTGCAATAGGGATTCATGTATGAACGATGTTGTATGCTTTTTATGAATTATGAGAAATCTTTAACTTTTGGTAACTAGGTTTGTACGAACGTAACATGACAAGAGATTCACATATGAACTTCGGTATTACACCTGTCACGCCACCTTCTGAAAAAGAAAAGGCACGCTACCTTTGCAGATAGAAATGGCTGCACATTGTTAGGACACACGCTGCCACCTTTGTGGATTGAGAAGACAACACACCGCGATGCTATATTTTTAGATCGAAATGACCACACTCTTTCACAACACCTTTTCATAACGAAAAGACAACACTAGGCCACGCCACCTTTCCAGAGCGAAAGACCGCACACTGTCAGACCACGCATTTCCACCTTTGTAGATAGAAATGATCACACACTGTTAGGGCACACACTGCCACCTTTGCGGATCTAGAGGATAGCACACTGCGACGCCACCTTCTTAGACCGAAATGACCACACTCTGTCACGACACCTTTTTAGACCGAAAAGATAACACACTGCAACGCTGTTTTTTTTCATACCGAAATGACCACACTCTGCTACCCTACCTTTTTAGAGTGATGTCTTCACACTTCTCCTTCAACCCTCAGCACTACACCATATCCACTCATAAAAGGAGGGAGAATAAAGCTGGAGGACAACACTACACCACCATACCCAACACTTCACTCTAACTTAGTTCACACAACAGAAAGGAAGGATATGTCGGACTCGTCGTCGAACTTCTACGCAAAGATGCTGCGGAAACGCAAGTGGTTTGCCGAGAGGGCTAAACCCTACCCTAATTGTACTATGAAGGATGTGCCGGTACCATCAGAGTTCTCACGCCTGCAATGTGTGTGCGAAGAACCGATGAAGATCATTCAGTCCACACACCTGGCGACTGCCGTCTAGGCGTACTACATGTGCGGGAACATCCTCGTAAGCGATTCTTATAGATTTTTCACATGTTATGTTGCATTCCATATATCCCTAACTTCATGGACGCATAATAGCAGCCGGAGATGTGACGCAACTTCTTCCAATGGATCGACAACCCATATATGTACGATAGGATGTTCATCGAGCAGAAGTACATGTTCAACTACGCGAAGCGAATCGAGACCTTTGAACGCTAGAAAACTTATGTACCCGACCCTATTGAGTAAGCACCGAAGGAGCCCAGAAAAGCTGGGTGGTGGAGGAGGACTCCCGAAGAGGAAGCTGAGTACGACCAGGCAGAGCACGCGGTGAGCAAGGAGAATGCTCCTGCTAGTGAGACCGGTAGATATCCTAGTGCTCCCCGTCACCCGGGAGCACTCCATATCGAATAGGTAAGTTATGTTCAATTTGCATCCTAATTATTGATTTGGCCATATGTTCTTCTATCCTGACATTATTCAATCGTCCAACTCGTCTCGTAGAATATGGCTGACTTTGAGATTGGCCGCCGCTGCGGTCAGTCCAGAGACAAGGGGAAGGGACTGATGGGCCACCAGGACTAATCAACTTTGTTCTAATCAACCTTTTTTCTAATTCCAAAAATGTGCACATGTATCGTTGGTGTATTTCGGTTTGTTGATTCGTGTATGTTGTCGTTTCTAATGCGCGTAACCAAACCAGGCGCGCCATGTAATTTGCAATTAAATTTTGAAGTCTTTCATACTTAAATCTCTTTTCCCACATTTTTTTACTATTAAAAATTATGTAATCTTTTTCCAAAGGAATCGAGTCCACGAACAATATAATCAGGCCAACAGCGAGCATTAGCAACTCTAATCTTCTCCAATTTCGAATTCTGAATTACACGGACACTTAAAGATATTATAAAAAAAAATCCTTGAAAATTAATAAATTTTTAGGTTGAATTTTATACACACAAATTAAAAAAAACAAACAAACATGCTCTTGTCGCCAGTTGAAATGACGACAGTAGTTTAGAAGTGCAATTGTTTTTTTACTATTTAATTTTGTATTTTTTATTAAAATTAATATCATAAAAAAACTCTATTTTATAGCCATTGCATGATAGTATGGCACGCAAGGATGATGAGAACACATGTTGTGCAAAGAACAATCAGTTCTCCCAAACTCCCAAATTCCTATAACCTTTTATGCCGATTGCTAGACCATCTCCCAATAAAATTTTGGAAGTGAACGGAAGTTGGCAATTGCTTTGTAGATTATTGAGCTGCTTGTTGTATATTGAGTGGGCTAGTGGGGTATGTAATAGCAATGTTTTCGTACTAATCCTGATATCAACCATAGAGGTGGCCTGGGTAAACTGGACATAGATTGCAGTAACCAATTAGTAGGTATGAGAGGATTAATGGTGGATCCTCAAGGACAAATGGATTAAAAAAAGAAAAATGTCCATTTGACTCCCTAAAGTATTGCGCTTCGGACACTTAACTCCTTGAAGTAAAAAAAATGGCCCTTTGACCCCCTCACGTTGCAAAACCAGTGCACTTAACCCCCAGGACTGTTTTGCTCAGTGGTATTGCCTACATGGCACTTGGTCAGCACGATTTCGCCAAATTGGATGCCGAGGTGGCCCGACGAGGTAGCAGGAGGGAGGGAGGGAGTTTGAGGCTGATAGCTGGGGCTCGCTAGTGTGGTTTTGAGCCTCCCTCTGCACTTTCGACTTCAATGCCCACTACCCCCATCTTCTCCACCGCAACCACTACCGCGCCGCCACGCCACCACTACTCTCCCTCTCCTAACCTCCCTCTAGATCCACCGCTCCCAGGGCCGCCCCACTCCATGAGCGGCGTGCAGAGAGGTGCCCTACGTGATCCATGGACATGCAGCTCCAGTGGAAGTGCTCACCGACGTCGAACTCTGCACAACTTCCTCCCTCCACCCCTTCTCCCCGACGAGCTGATGCTGCCATTTCTACCCTCGGTAAGCTCCATTGCCGTCGACCCCTTTCTCTGCCATTCTCCGAAATTCACTATCCTCGACCACCCTCTTCCCAAATTGGTACTCCCCCACTCCATCACGAAGTTATTAATCTCTTTCTTATTCATCAGCACAATAAGAATCCCATCGACAGTTAGCCGTGCCGTCGGGATCTTCACCGCGCACGGTGACCCACTGCCCCAATACTCTTCTAGTCTCTCTACCTGTGTCATGGCTACCGCCCAACCCCTTGAAGTTTGTTGCACCCTTGCTCAAGCTGCTTCGTCGCCAGAGCTCGTTGTCAACATACGCCTTCGCTGCGCCATGGGGGTTGCTGTTGCCAGCCCACCTTAGGGCATCTCCATCCAATCCACTACCGCAAACGTGTTCCCCTCATCAACATCGTGCTCGTGCTCATGCCATCTCTTCCTTCCTCACTGTTGGAGCTCTGCCACCGTCCGGCGCCACGTCGCTCCGAGGTGGCACGGTGAGTTCTCCCTCCCGCCCGACCCCAGCTCCCCTGCGCACTCTACACCTCTCCCACCATCCCGCACCTCCACGGCGCGCTCCACTTCAGTGACTTCCTCCCCGACGAGTGGCTCGCTGTCTTCCTCCCATTCGCCCTCACCCGCACCTTTTGGGACCAAGCTGCGCGAGCCTGGGATTCTGATGGGTACTTCCTCCCTATCGAGGCTGCCTTCGCAATCCCGCGTTGGCTCGACCTGGACACTGTCCCCAACCGTGTCTTCATCTTTCGAGGTGAGCTCCACATCCTCCCACCCTCCCTCTTCCCAGAGACTCCCTCCTTCGAGGTTGCACTCTCTGCCATCTATGACAACTCTGTTGACAACCAGGCCTCCGACGCCCGTCCAGGCCGCCATACAGCGCCACATCGTCGGCCTGCTTGAGAGGCCGGGCAAGAACCTCCACACGACGGGCGTCATTGTCCCGGCTCCCATAGCAAGGTGCTCACGGAGGAGCCCTACCTGATCGCGAAGGTGAAGCCGTGCTCTGTTGCTAGGTCAAACTCCCCCCCCTTGCCACCTCACCACGCCACCTCGGCATCCGATTTGCCAAAACAGTGCTGACCAAGCACCAAACAACCCTGAGGGTTAATTGCACTAGTTTTGCAACGTGAGGGGGACGATTTTTTAGTTCAGGGGGTTAACTGTCCGGAGCGCGATACTTCAGGGGGTAAAATGAACATTTTCCTTAAAAAAACATGCAAATGAATTCATATGTATGTAAAATTTGCAGAGAATAAATATATGTAGATGTTGCAAATAGAACTCAGATTTTTGTGATTATGCTTGTCGTTACATTGTAATAGCTTATAACACAATAATTGCACAAGAACATTTTGAGGGCACACTTTCATCTAGAAAAATTCATGAAAATATTGTAGATATGTTAATCATATTGGACAGAAGTTTTGCAAATTGCAATGTATCATGCATAAATTTATTATTTTTTGTAAACATTATAGAACAAATGGTTTAAATATTTTTTTATTAAAGATTATACTTATCTTTAAAACTATGCATAGCTGTTTCCACAAAATCCAGTAGCTAGTAAAGTGTCTTTCTGCTGCTTATGTATTTGTTTCAGTGACTCAAGACTTAAGGTTGTTCCCAGTGCTCCACCTTAGCTGGTATCTTAAGCCTGCCATATAGGCAAAATGATGATGTGGCACCATAGTTAATGAAGAGAGAGGGTACTCTAGTATCTAATCTGGATACTGGTTCGGTCTCGAAATCCAACGCATAAAATTTATTGTGATCGATCCCGTGCGGTGTGTTAACAAACATGTATTGCTTTAGTACATGCCACAAATAGGCCACAATGCTCAAATACTAGTAAAGATCATGCATGTAATTAAATGCAACAGCCTAAAATACTACACCATAAGAAACCATGTATTGGGAAGATAATATCCTAATACCCCTCATGTACTAAAGAAACTGCACTAAGATACTACCCATTGGGAGCAGCCTAAGGGCATCTCCAATAGTTTGTCTCTTAGCTTGTTTCTAATACCCTCCATGTCACATTGAGACAATATTAGAGACAACTATTCCAATAGTTTGTCTCTTAGGTTGTTTTTAACACCTTTACAAGCATTTAAGTTTTGCATGAATCAAATAACCATCCTGATCAACACTAACTTCAATCTTTGTGACCTACATGTGTTGTTTGGTTACATCTACCTATATAAACAAGTAGCAATTCTAACACCAAGCCTCACAAGCATTAATTTCAAAGGAATGAAAAACAAAGTCAAGTTCTTATCCAGGAAAATATTGAAGCTCTCATAGCTGAAAGTATGAAAAACATCATAAGACTCTTTCTCATCAGCACAAGACTAGAACACGAAAGATATAAAAGAACACAGGATCATGTCATACATCATCCAAGAGACAACAAATTATGCAAAGTATAGATCGATGTCTCATCACATAGCATATCGATGTATGCAATAAACCGAAACAAGTACTGCAAAGTACAACCAAATATAGTCTCCAACAGTTTATCCATAAGCAAAAGTAGAACTAAATAAAATGTCCAACAATGTAGCCATAACTAGCACTTTCTTGAGACAGTGCACACATAACTAGCTACAACAAAATAGCGATCACTAGCAATTCTTCAGGTGCTTGCAAATAAACCTGTGTGAACACCAAAATAGTGTGGTTAGCAACAACCATGGAAAAATCCAAAGAGAACTTTAAAGAAAAAAAGGAAGCATGCATACTATAGGCTATAGAAGAATGAAGGGCAACATAATGTTCTTGAATTTGCAAAAGAATGTTTGTTGATATTTACTTTGATATCCACCGAAATTGCAAGAAGGGTCATATGTGCCGTGTGCTTACCGTATGATAGTACATGATCAAAGCAAATGAAATGGTTAAGAAGTTATCGACTAAAACCATGTAAAAAATATGACAAATCTACAGACCAAACACCTAATTTGAACAACTGATTATTTTTAACAGCTTAAGGGAGTTACAGGTTCATATTTTAACTATGATTTCCACAACTCGACTAAACCTCTACATGCTTGCGTAAAATGATATTGGTTCTGGGAAGCCGCTCAAAATCGGGGACACTACACCCTCGGCTCCACCATTACAGACCAGATGTCCCGGCTCTACCACCGGAGTTCAATCATATCATGAAAACCTACAATTGATTGTGGAGAAAATCGGGGACCTCGAGAAGGTCAAGGGTATGTTGAAGATCAAGAACACGGAGAATGAGCCGTTATGTACCAATCTGTGAGCTTAAGCATTCAAGGAAAGTGATCAACAAGAGTAAGAAGGCTCGCTAGATAGTGCTTTGAATCGCCTAGAAGCTTATAAGAAACTAGAAGCACTCGCCTGCATTATGTGACTAAGACTACAAGAAGGACATGCCAAATAAAATATAATTGGTTGTTTAATGTTTACACATAATTTAAGTTTCAATAAAGGATCTTGCAACACACGTAAATGAAAAAATAATAATGTAGGCCTCTATAGATGTTCATACTTCATAACATGGTGTTCAACAAACTGAGAGCTAAGAACTAGACAAACTGAGTAAGAAAGCTTTTCTTTTGTTCCATAGTTCTAGATTCTAATACATATCAAATTTATTTTCTTTTGTAGGCTGGATCGGTACTGGTTGCCCTCAGTACCTCACTGGTTTCTTTATAATGGTTTCAAAAATTTATTAACACTAGCACCGGCTATCTTCTAGAGTAAAGACAAAAGGTAGATGATCAATTCTTGACAAAAGGTAGACAAAAGGTATTATGACAAAAGTGGGAAAACATACCTTAGGGGCACCAACTCCATCTTTTCTTGATTCAATTACATTACCAAGATAATCAATTCTTTTCTTTATTATGTCATGTCTCTCGCAAAGTAGATATTCAAAGATCTCGCATAAATGATATATGTAGTAGGGTTTTCAAAACACTTTACAAGATATAAAACAAAACAAAAAGAAGGAATCATGAAAACTGTCTGTACATATATTATCATAGTGTTGTTTCCACTAACATCACCAGATCAACAAAGCATAGATTAAGAACAATACAGAAAATGAGCTAGTATTCACAAATCAAGAGTCCCATTTAGAAGAGAACTCTTGACAATTGACCTTGAAAATTGAAATGCACCAATCCAAATCACCTAACTCAAACCATGGAGCCGATTGATCGAAGATCGATAACAAGCACCAATCTGCTGGTCCTTGAAGAGAAAAATAACCTCTAATTTTAGCCTAATAAAATCAGTTCTCCTACGCCAAATTTTTCAAGGACCCAGATTGAGCCACAAAAGGAAACAGTATTTAATCCCAGAGTAAATGAACCAAATTAGTACATGCATCAAGAACATCTATCAAGGTTAAAATGGAGAAGACCACAAGGACACCATTGTCTTCTGAGGTAATGTGCATCATACTATACATTCACAATAGCATTTGACCTCTAGAGCAAAACAATAGCATGTGTTGTTTCAACCTATAGCTATTCTTAATTCTTATCAACAACAGTTTAACAAGTGATTTACAAAAAAATATCAACAGTTTAACAGGTACTAACCACAAAACAGTTTAACAAGTGATTTACCTAAGTGCTTTCGATATCTATAGTTATTTGCTTAATTTATGAGTTGCCCTGATTTTTTTCCCTTTTGCAAGAGGGAGGTGACTATATAATTGATGCCAATGACGCAATTCAAATGCCATCCTGAGCTAGAACCTTGCTAACAATGCAATGATCCCTGTGTAGTGAACAAGATAGACACGAGCAGATCTGATAGGCCCCTATCATACATAAACTCAGCCAGGTAACTAACTCCTACAGTGGTTTCCCTAAGCATCAAATGCAAGAAACGTAGCTAGATAGACCTTCCGGTTTGACACATATCATTGGAAATTATAGGACCAGATCTAGTGCGCTCAAGAAACGAACGGAAGAAATATATGAAGAACAAATCATACCCGAAATCAGAAGCCCCGGGAAGAGAAGAGTCAGAGCCGCGTCCGGCTCCAGGCGAGCCCCACCAACCATGGGCTGCGGAGGCACCCATGGACTCCACAGAGGCGGCGATGCCGGTAGGATTTGAAGATGTGGCAGCGGTGGAATCCACGGACGAGGCGGCGGCAGTCGGTGTCAAAGTCTCCTGCGGCGGCAGCGCCACAACCCTAGACCGCCGAATGGGAATCATCTTCAAGAGATTGGCGCTGGCCGGAAGAGGAACTGGCGAATCGATGGGGGAGATGTAGTCGCCAAGTACTTCACGCCGGGAAGGCGGGGGGAAGGCACGGGCACGGTGAAATCTTCGCGCGGGGACGGCGGGGGGAAGGCGCGGGCGCGGTGAAATCTTCGCGCGGGCGCGAGAAGGAAGAGGTTCGCTGGCGCGGCCGCGCGGGGAAGGCGGGGGGAAGGCGCGGGCGCGGGAAGGAAATGGCTCGCGGGCGCGGCCGCGCGGGGAAGAAAAGGGCTAGCGCATGAGATCCGCCGAGAAAGAAGAAAATCGCGTGAGGAGAAGACGAAGCGCTCCAACAGCGAAGCAAATCGTCGCTTCTGCCTCGTTTTTGGTTAAACGACGGACGTTTCGTGAGAAGACGAGTTGACTCTCTCTCTTCTTTAACTCTCCGCCACATCATCAAAATATCTATGTGGCATCTCTTAGAGACAAGTAAAACATGCTATTGGAGATGCCCTAATGAAGGTTAGATGCATTAGTTTTTGTGTTGAAGCAGTTAAAATTTAAGTTGTTGCTTGGAATGCGATACTATTAGATTCTCTATCTCCATTTGCCTTGACAGGACTCCCATATTGCGATGGCCAATTGGCAATAGCACTGGGTTGCGTGAGTACTGTAGCTGCCGCCGTGGCCTTTGGTTTCGTCACAATTAGTTACTTGTTCGAAGATAGGTTGATGGGATCGGGGTCATCTGTATTCCTTTTGGGTCTTTTTGTTCTTTATCTCTTCTTTCATTGAGCAAACTTTTCCCTTTTATCCATGTTACTCCCTACTGGGTAGACCTAGAAACCTGTTTGATGGCATTTGTACTTTGCAACAAATAGGACTCGGCCATGAACGTATATGATACTCATTGGACTTTAGAAGCATGACTATGTAGTACTGCTTTTCCTCCTTTTCAGGTCCTCATTTCTTTAGAGGGTTTAGAGTTTGTTTGATTGGTGCTCTGGATTTAATGCCTGAGAAAAAGTGGTACTCGGAGGTAGCTTGAAAAGTAGATGATTTTTGTCTGACCAAGCAAACCTGAAAATGAGTTGTTTGGTTGGAAGCCTGTGCCTGGAATTGGTGAATGAAAAATAGACCGTTGGATTGAAGGAATTAACAGTGGATGAAGCTGCTCGGGAGGTGCTCCCAGCGCTGCTTTTGGCGCTGAACCCAAAGAACTGCCAGCAACAAGCAAACGGCTTGAAGGCGTGCTGCAGGTGCGGTCAGGGAGATTCAATTATTTGCCACTACCAAACATGCGTAATTGATTATTTACCACTGATGTGAGTATGACATATGGTCCTAAGACTCATATGTCATACTCACATGCAGTGACAAATTATAAAATTCACTCTTTTGCATTGGCAAATAATCAATTATTCCGAATCAAATTTGAAGGATGCATACCAGCACATATATCTTGATCAACTTGCATATGTATACGGTATGTGCTATTTAACAGTTTGGCTACTAACAAATCTTAGGTTCTTGTTTTGGTTTGTAGGGACAAAAATCATTCAGCACACACATTCAGAAGTGGATACTATCAATTCAAAATATCTTGATGTATGTGCGTGTTGAGCTTGGTCATGGGCGCCACGTAAGGTCGAAAATGAAGTGTTGGTGCTTCTCAGGGAAGTTGTTCATGATGGAAATGATTATGTGCACTTACAAGAGGAAGGCTCACTGCCTCTGTGGCTCATCCACCTGCTCAAAGGAGGAAAAGAGGATACAGAAATTCCATTTGGAGGGCTCCACTTTACTAGACCTATACCATTAAACCCCACTTTTGTGGAAATGCCCGCAATTGGTGGTATTGATTTCCTCTGCTTTATAGTGGGAGGCTGGGAGCAGTCACCCACTAATATGCATAATATATTCCGTTCCCCTTAAGCATAGTTTGCTGCTAAAGACTGAAGAAATGGTACCTTACATGAAACTGGTATCTGGTCACAAGTCAGATAGAGAGCTGATTTAGTTATATGCATGGAGCGGGGTTCAGTGCCGGTCCTGAGTTTTTTTTGACCTAGAACGAAGCTAAAATTTTGGGCCTTTTTATATAAACATGATAATACTACTAGTACTACCCATTGGTAGTATATATACACACATATATAAAATGTTACTAATAAGCAGTTAACTAAATGCAAAAGCAATATTCATATGAAACGACGTGAGGGGCGGGAGGGGCCCATCAATGTGCTGAGCCTGGGACGGCTGCCCCTCCCGCCCCTCCCCAGGGCCGGGCCTGGCGGGGTTAGGCCTTGCACTGGAGAATTAAGAGATGCAAAACTTGGTTGGCATGAGGTAGTGGCTGAACAGGCAGCCCACATTGTTCCAAACTCCATATTATAAAAAATCGCATCTCAAAAGGGGAGATTGCTTCTTCAGCTTTTTGTAAAGAGTGACTTTATTTTTGTATTGTGGATATGTTGTTTTAGTTGCCTAGTAAAAGCTCATTAACCTCAGTTTTGTTTGTGGTAAAGATAAGTTAGCTGGGGTTAAGCCCTATTAGCACCGTCGGTGTCTACACACGCGAATATCTAGAAGTCGAATACCCACACACACTCGAGCTGGACAGCAAAACAGAGAAGATGAACTCACGAGACAGATTTGGTGCTGCTTAACCTCACGCACAGCCTTTTCTGATTTTTTTTTCACTCTTATTTATACTAGCAATGCTAACGCTAAATGAGTAACACCAAAATAAACATGCAAACGTTTCATGCAAACGTTTCTACTAGTGCTCCACGTCCGGCTCCAATGACTAACATGCAAACGTTTCTACTAGTAATGCTCTAATGCACATGCAACCGTTTCTAGTTATTAAACGATGTCGTTACATGCAAATAAACACCAAAATAAACAATGCATCAAGGATTATTCAACAAACACCCTATAATCCTTGATGCGCTTTCTTGATCTTGACGCAGCTCAGATGCCCGTCATGCTCTTGCGGTCATCGACGTCGCCAGCCATGTCGCTATCGCTGTAGCTGACATACCGTGGCCTCCTTCGAGCCATGCCCACGCCGCCTGTCACGCCATTGCCGCCGACCGACGCCGTACACGTGTTCGATGCAATTACCACGCCACGCTATGCGGCACTCGGCGCTGTGGCTGCCTGTCGTGTCGTCGCGCGCCGCGTCTCCGCCGCCAGACTCCACCGCGCCGCCTTGTTGCCGCCAAGACGCCGCCGACTCCGCGCCGTGGCGCGTCGCCATGTACCACCACGCGTCGTTGCCGCACCGCGCAGACAGACAGATTGTTGTGCAATGCTAGGGGCACATAGAGCCGATTGCGAGTGCTTTTTACCCGAGCAAGTATGCGACGCTGCCGATCGCGGATCGTGAGCACACTGTCCTGGATGAGCATCTAGTAGCGTTTTCGTCGAGCTGCCCAATGCTCATTATGTTGTTACGTAGTCGTGGGATGTAATACACCCCCATCAGTGCAAGGTGCTCCCCGTTCTAGCAGGTGAACATGACGGTGCCACGCCCGCGTATATCCACCATCGAGCCGTCGCCGAACTTGATAGAGCCGGTGATGTCCTCGTCCATCTCCGTGAAGCTTGCTTGGCACCCAGACATGTGATTGCTGACGTCAGTGTCCAGGTACCAACCGTTGTCATGGGCGTCCTCCTCACGTCCTAGATGCATCTACGCGTGCACCTCGTTGAGTACCACGTCCGTATCCGCGCCCTTGGATGCCTCGATGAGCGCGCACACTGTGACGACCCACCCTGTGATGTATCGCCAGAGGTCCGGGAGCACCTTTTTTTTTTGCGCTGCGGAGCCACCACAGAGATGAGTGGTAGCACCGCACGGTGCATTACCGAGGAGGTCTGCTAGGACCTCCCAGGAGGTCTTGAGGACCTCCTGGAGGTCTTGGCCTGCCACTGACCTCCCAGGAGGTCTAACAGACCTCCTGGAGGTCTTGGCCCGCCACCCACTCGGTAGCACCTCCAGGCACATCACTAGAGAGGTCTGACAGGACCTCCCAGGCTAAGTCCCGCAGGACCTCCTGGTGGTCCTGCCCTTGTGCATCTGAGCTAGTCCCAGGACAACAGAGCTAGCTCACACAAGAACACAAGTTAATATCACAACCACGAGGTCAAACAAAGATGAAGGCATAAATTAAACTTTATATAACATGACCTTATGGTCAAGCTTGTTAACAAGAGGTCCGCCATCGAGGGCTTACAAAACCAAAGCAGGACTTACAACTGCAACAAGGAGCTCTAAGGCTCCAACACCAAAGCGAGCATGACCATCCAACAAGCACCACAAGTCGTCGGGTGGAGGACGCCCTAGGCGCCTTAGTCGTCAAGAACTCCTCCTCAAAGAGGTCTCAGACCGCTCAAGACTTGATCATCTTCAAAATCTACTTTGACACAGGGCTTAAGCCATGAGTACTTTGAATGTACTCAGCAAGTCACAGGGAGCAATTATGCAATAATATTCATGCACGGGCTTACCAATGGAGAGCTGTATGGTTAGTTTGCGCAAAGCCAGATTTGAACAATAATAATAGTAATAGATTAAAAGGCAGTAAGGTAAAACAATAGTACATAATACATTTGGAGTTTAAAAGGGTGGAGTGAGCACCAACTCACAGCCACAACAAAAGGAGGGAGGTCTGGTCACACCCGTGACCAGGTCCTCACCCAAAACCCACTCCAGAGCACTCACTCCAGAGGTCCGAACCAACCTCGACCACTACCCGAGCCAACCTTGACCCCTCCGAGCCGCCAAGGTCTCTCGAGGCAAAGCCAAGGCATCTCATTTCAAGTGTCCAAATGGCACAAACTTTGGAACAACTACACCTTACACCATTTTCATCGAGCATGTCCATGACCAAGGACTTGGCTATTCAATAGATCTTACACTGCAAAGGCGCATAACTTACCCACAATCCACGATCTCTCTAGCGGATCGGTTCCGGCCACCCTTGCTCACTTCCTAAGGTGAGCGCCTAGAGAGCGACAAGGCCTTTACAAAGCTTTGAATCGACTTGAGTCGCCCGCTAAGGTTTCATAATCCCCTTTGGTCTAGAAGTCCACAGGTTCATGGGTGCCCTCTTGCGCCAACGAATCACACGCCAACCACAACAGCCCCAAGCCATCTCATTGCTAATTATTCAGCCTGCACTATTCCCATAAAATGATCTTGTGGTTGCACTGATTGGCCCAGCTCAATAGACACAAAGTTAAGTCCTTAATTGTGCTAAGGCAAGACTTCCTCAACCAAGCGTGCAAAGCACCCACTACTCACTCCCCGCCTTCTTGCCTCAAAGAAACCATTTGTAATTACCCATGCCAAAAGACCACCCGGTCTAAGACAACTATTTTTAACCAAGAGGTCTCATACCATAGTCAACACACTTAGGCATCCCGCCATAGTCGCCAACAAAGGGCACCAACCACACATTCCATAAGTTATTAGTCAAGATTATTAGAGATGAAGCATGATACATCCGAACCACGCTTAAGCAAAGCTATAAAGACCTACGACCCCCAGGTTGGCAAATAACAAAGAACACCAACTAACTATCCATCCTAAGGCTCACAAGGTGAACATGACAACATGATAGGGACAAAGTATGAAGGAGGCATAACAGCAAGTAGGCAAGTAACTACAGCCCAAACCATTTTCTTATAAACATAGCCATGCATGATAAAGTAAAACCGAAATACATTTGCAAAACTAGGTTCAAGATGATCAAAAGGAGGTCCGTGGCTTGCCTTGGTCAAGCAGTGGAGAGCCTTCAGTAGAGAGAGCTGGGTCCAAGATTTCCTCAAACTCGCGATCTACAAGTTCGCAAGAAAACCAGATAAGCAAAACCACACTAAGCCAAAGAACTTCAAAAGAACCAAAAGGGAACTCAAACCAACTCAGCCAAAAAGGAAAACCAAGAGGCTCAACACAGCCTCAAAGAGCTCCTGGGGAGGTCTTGCGCAAGGAAGAACCGAGCAGAGGAGGCAGGGAAGGAAGAAATGAGCAAAAGGTTACAAAGGCCTGCCCTCCCAGGCTTTATATAGCCAGAGAGGGTAGAGAGAACCATGGAAAGGGCTGGGTGACGGTTGGCAACGGATAGCTGTGACAAGGCTTGCCTTGAAAGAATTAAAATAAGGTACCTCGGATGTGATCAGATTTAATGTGACCCAACCCCTATTAAATGTGCACAGAGTTCTGAGGCAAGAGCAATAATAGCAAGGTTGAGAGGGGCTGACAAGTGGGGCCAGTCAAAAGGGTGCACCACTGGTCAAAGAGGTGGCCCCACCGCAAGGGTCGCCCCAAAAAGATCACAGGGAGGTCCCGGACAGAGGTCCAAAACGCTACACGAGGAGGTCCCGACACTCGAGATCTTCACAAGGGAGGTCTAACGGTCAAGATCTCAAAGGGGAGGACCTCAACGGTCCAGATCAAAGGGTGCAGGGAGGTCCTGACGAGTAGATCTCTGTAACATCCCAAATGTATAATTAGGGTTTGTTCAAGTATAATTATATGTGTAGAAATTAAAACTTTTTCTCACATCTTGAAAACCCCTAATCTCTCATGTAATTCTGGTCCAAGAGTTGTGTAATCCAAAACACAAAGCTCTTGTTGACCAAAAGTCAAACTCATTCTCCGCTTATCTTAAATCTTGTGCCAAACATTTGGAAATATTTTCCTTGGTCCTAAAACTAATGTGGGACCCTCTGAAAAATATCACAAGTTGTAAAACTTGTTTGATAAATTTTGGAGGTAAAACAAATCCTTGAACAACCTTCATGAATTTCCTGAGAAAGATGCATTGCATAATAACCTCTGGAAATTTTATGTGGGTTAATCTCATTGTCAGCAAGCTCCAGTTAAAATTTCATAAATTTTGGAGCTCAATTGCTATTCCAAACAACCCCGCAAAATCTCAATTTGTTAAAAACTAAACTTAAAAGCCTACATCGCTCCTTGGGCTAGCCACTTTCCCAAAGTCGGTCCAATTTCAACCATGTTCTGCACCTCAGCAGACCTCCTTCCACTTGATCGGTCGTGAGCCGCTGGATTAACATCCAACCGCCACGACCTCCTCCATGGTCAACCTCAAGAAAGATCTCCTCACCTCATGAGGTCATTGCCGCTGGATCGCTGATCCCTGGTCATGACCTCCCCGTGTTAAACCTCAAAGACCTCCTCGAGTTTGTTAAACCATCGCAATGAGGTCATCCCATTTGTTGAGGTCGAGCTGCTGGATTAAATCCAACACCACGACCTCCTCCTCAACATACTCAATCAGACCTCCCACCTCATCGTCTTGGCCGGATCAAAATCCATGGCCTCGACCTCCCACGAGCTCAAACCACCTTGACCTCCCTTTTGCACTCACTTGAGGTCGAGTCGTTGGATCCAATCCAAAGGCCACGACCTCCTCTCGCAAACCATCGCTATGCGTGGATCTTCCACCTTGTTGAGGTCGAGCCCTTGGATCCAAGATCCATGGCCATGACCTCCCTCACCGTTAAACTAAGCAAACCTCCCATTTTGTTGAGGTCGAGCCGCTGGATCGATCCAACACCCCACGACCTCCTCCCTCAAAATATCCAAATACCACAACCTCCCCCATCTCATGTTGTGCACCGCTGATTTAAAATCCACTACCACGACCTCCTCCTTGTCTTGTGCGATTAGACCTCCCTCACAAGACGTGAGGTCGTGAGTCTTAGATTTAAATCTAAAGGCCATGATCTCCTCAGTGCGCTATGCAAGCTCAGACCTCCCCTCTTTTGATCGTAACTGCTGATCAAAATTCAAAGGTCCCGACCTCCCTTGTCTTTTTGCGCAACGCCTCGCACCTCCTCACCTTCTCATCACCATTGATCTTAACTGATGGCCATAACCTCTTGTGCGCCACGTAATGCTAAGACCTCCCTTTGGTTGTGCGCCTTGGATTTAAATCCAAAGGCCATGACCTCCCTCTTGTTCTTAAGTTCGTATAAGTTAAGACCTCACAGAGGTCCGCACCGCTGATTGAAATCCAACGCCTTGGACCTCCCCGTCCCCTTTTCCACGCAAGATTCAAGATTATGGAAATCGAGGGTCACGACCTCCCCACCCGATCCAATGGCTGTGATCTCCTCCTTCTCCTTTTAAAACGCATCTGCTTCGATTTAGATCCGAGGGTCACGACCTCCCTCATTTCTAATCGGACGGTGGTGGGCATCTCTCGTTCTTCTCCTAGCTCGCGCTGCACAGACGCCATGGCAAAGGAGGAGGCAAGTGATCTGTCTTGTCCCAACGGCTCTTTGCTCGCAGCATTTAATGCGGTCGAGCTGCCCCAAAGTCGCTGCAGGCAGCTCGCCTCTGCCACCTCCACGCCCCTGCCCAAGCCGTGGATCTCCCTTGGGCTAAGCTCACCATGAGCTTAACCCGTGGTCCAGACCTCTTTTGCCCTAGCTATAAAACCCCCCATGTTGTTCTTGGCTTCTTTTACACACCATTGAGCTTGGCCTTGCTCTGCTACTGGCCGAGCATCTCCTCCCACCGACCTACCCTTTTGGCCGCCATTGTTGAAGTCCTTGGAGCTCCTCGGCAAGGCTTCCGTGGCTCCCTCTTCAACCTCTTGTTCACTTTGTGCTCCCTGCACCTCGGAGTTAACCCTAACCCCATTTGGGTTGACATTTTCAGAGGAGGCCTAACTTGGAGCTTGGAGCTTGGAGTTGGCCGTGGAGCAACCCTTCTTCCCCAACTCCGGTCCTCCACATCCTCAACCTCCTCAAGACCTCCGCGACCTCCGTAACCCTCCCGGTAGTCCCGTGAGATGCCGCACTGCATGTATGTTGTTATGAGCTTGGCACACGCTTGAATGTTCGCCGCGGAGCTCATTATCGCTGTTTGTGTTTTGGTAGTGTGTTTTGCGCCGCCAATCTTCGCTCGTCGCTGCTCAGGCCACCCCGCAAATGAATGGTCTGGCGTGCAAGAACACTATTGCGCACACGCTGGTGGTGCTTCTGGATGGCGCCATGAGGTCCTCATCGCGGCGACAAGCCTTGGTAGCCTCTCGATTTTATCGGACGACAATAGCACCGCACATTGTCGTTAGGACAAAGATCTCCCTTAAATGCGATCATTATTGCTTATCATTGGTAAACTTCGGTCAGCCTTTAATGCCTTGTTTTTCGTCCCTTGTTGCGCAATTAAGGGCTTAGCTTAGCCTCCACAGCGTGCATCTCTGGGACCTCTTTGCCAAAGGATCACCCGTGGACTTTGGCAAAGACCTCCCAAAGACCTCCCCAAAGACCTCCCGGGGTCCTCTTTGCAAAGACCACCCCGGTCTTTTGTAGGACAACCCCTGTGCCCTCCCTCCTTGCGATCTTGACCGCTAGGACCTCCTTGTGGGAGATCTTAGCCGCTGAGGTCCTCCTGTGTTGATCTCCACCGTAGGACCTCCCCGAGGTCCTCTCAACCTTGTGGACCTCCCTGTAAATCTTAGCCGCCTGCACCTCCCGGTGGAAATATGAGCCGCTTAGGACCTCCCTTTGTTAGATCTTGGCCGCTCAGACCACCCCAAGTGGATCTGAACCGCCCAGACCTCTTTGTTGTTGTCTTGACCGCTAAGGTCCTCCCCGGGACAATCTAGGCCATTAAGGTCCTCCCTTGAAAATCTGGACTGCCCAGACCTCCTCGAGAGGTCTTGACGATGTAGATCTTCCTTGGGGAGATCTTGATAGTTTAGATCTTCCTTGGAAGATCTCACCGCCCAGACCTCCTCGTTTGATCTGGACCGCCCCGGTCCTCCCTCTTGTGTTGTGGTTCGTTGATGCGATCAACCCGCCACGACCTCCTCTGTTAATGTTAGCGTGGCAGGGGAGGACATGGACCAATGGATCCAAGATCAACGGCCCGTGTTCTCTGGACCTGCGCAAGCGCGTGCGCGTTTTCCTCTGGAGGTCTTGGGCCGTTGGATTTAAATCAACGGTTCACATCCTCCCATGCCTTTGTGATTTTTAGAAATTCCAGTAAGCACTTATTTATAAACTGAAAAAGGTATGAACTTCAAAATATCATAACTAATTCATTCTAAATCCAAATGAGGTCATTCAAATTGTGTTAGCTCTGTCTTGAACTTGACTTTAATCCAAAAATGATTGTAAGTTGAGTTCAGCTCCAGAGCACAGTTTTGCCATTAGATTTTAAACCTCACTTTAAATATACACTCAAATTAATGCTTAACTTGTAAAATACATAACTAATGCTCTGTAGATTATTTTTGAGTGAGACCAACTTTGTTGGTTTCCTCTATTAATGAACTTACTATGAAAATTAGTTTTGAGCTTGTTGCTGTTATAAAAATGAGGACTTGTGCATTATAATTTTGTTCAAGTTCTTGTTTTTGAGAAATTGTAGAAAGTGCAACATAGCTCCAAATGGGATGAACTCAATTGTGTTATTCATCTCATGAGGTGCTGGTTTTGCTGTAAAATTTCAGGGTCACCACTTTTCTAGAAAATGTTGCCTCATAATTTAATTAGTGAATAGTGCAGTTTGGTATTTTTAGGGCTGAGCAGAATTGTTTTGCTCATATCTTTTGCATTGAGAATCCAAATCCATTGTTTCTTGTTTCTAAATTCCCTAAAAATCACCCTCTTGCTTCTGTAGAAAATTCAGAGTGTTTGGAGTTCGTTTGCTGTGCTGTCTTTGTCGTTTTGCCGTTTTATCGATTGTTTTCGCTTTTCCGATTAGGTGCCGACGAGTGTATTGATTCCGTGAGCGATCCTCAGCAACAAATTGGCCAGCAACAGTAAAGGCAAGCAGTTTGATCATTTCCATGCAGATCCCATTACTTTAAAGTCTACTATTTTGTTTAACTTCTATGTATGCATGCCTTTGTGTCAAATTAATTTACCGATTAGAGGTAGCTATTCCTATGCATTGTTGCCTTTAAATTATTATCCCCTGCCACAAACCATAAGTTACTAATATCGCTGGTGAATTAGAGCCCGGTGATTTAATTATGCTCTTTTATTGCTTTTACGGTGTCATGCTTAGCAATGCTTAGATAACGGTAGAAATGGGCGGTTGTCGACATTATGTCGATAACCTTGATCACACAAAAACTATCATTCCATTATGTCCCCTTGTATGATTTGTAAACAAATAAAAATGAAAACTATTTGGACTTGGGCATATTGGATGGATGGTGTGGTTTTTGGAATGTGGTAGTATGCCCGAGTCATTAGGACCGAGTTACTTGCGCCACTGCTCGAGCAATTTTATGCTAACCACACGAGGGGATATGGGACCCTCTTGACTAAGTACTTTGGGCGGTGTTAATTGGGGTCGCTTTGTTGGTGTGTTTTAAAGATAAAATGTGTGTGTGATGTGGGAGGAGCATTAGCTTCCTGAAGGTTGTGTGATGTCTCCTTCTCCCGTGGGTTGTGCGACTGTAATTAGCATTGTCCATTGAACTGTCTCAGAGGACTTAGCCGTGCAAGATACCTATGGTAGTGTGCCTAAAGGAAAGGCGGTCCGACGTGTGGGTACATTGGTACACCCCGCAGGTTAAAACTATTCAATAGCCTCGCCCTAGGTTATGGACACGCCGAAACGCCTGCGTGAGAACTAGACTACAACCTTTAATTAAAACTTGACATGGTTGGTATGAACGGGAGTTCATGCTATTGTTGTGGTGACTTGGGTTAGTCACTTCTAGGTTGTTCTTGTTGTTGTTACTATGTTACTACCTCGTTGAATTTCAACAATTAAAATGCTTTGTCAAATTGCCTTCAATCTATTATGTTATTGCAAATGAAACTTGCTTTATGCTAAAATGAGTCCAAAGCCTCATCCACTTAAATAAAGCTTGTATGTAGCTATTTATAGTTCTCGTTATCTCACACGAAGTCTTATGGAGTACTTTATGTACTCATCTCGCCGTGGTTGTGGCATTTTGTGGCTTTTGTTGCAGAGGAAGGAGGTGGACCCCAAGGGCTTCACTCTTGCGAAGTTGTGCTTCGGGTTTGACGACTAGCTTGGCGGTCCTGTTAGTTGCCTTGTGGGTAAAGGCACACTAATTGGCTTTTGTTATGGCCATCTTATGGCACTTTTGCTTCCATTGCTTATTTAGTTTTGTATTTGTTATTTGGCCTCGGGCCTCTTTTGTAATATCTATTCCATATTAATGTTAACTTCGGTTTGTTGCTTATGTACTATGTGTTGTATGGAATTGATGCATTCTTTTGTTGTGAGGTATGTGTATCGCATTCAGGAAGTATACATCTCTCGAGACCGGGTTTATTTGGTTGATAATACTAGGGTCAATTGGATGACTAAGTATTATGAGCTTAATAAACGTCGGGGTCTCACAATCTCCAAGAGGGAGATCTAACGGTCAAGATCTCAAAGGGGAGGACCTCAACGGTCCAGATCAAAGGGTGCAGGGAGGTCCTGACGAGTAGATCTCCAAGAGGGAGATCTAACGGTCAAGATCTCAAAGGGGAGGACCTCAACGGTCCAGATCAAAGGGTGTAGGGAGGTCCTGATGAGTAGATCTCCAAGAGGGAGATCTAACGGTCAAGATCTCAAAGGGGAGGACCTCAACGGTCCAGATCAAAGGGTGTAGGGAGGTCTTGACGAGTAGATCTCCAAGAGAGAGATCTAACGGTCAAGATCTCAAAGGGAAGGACCTCAACGGTCCAGATCAAAGGGTGCAGGGAGGTCCTGATGGGCAAGGATATTCAGGGTTAAGAGGGTGGTCTTTACAAAAGACCAGCAAGGATCGAGGAGGTGGTCCTTGCAAAACAGCCAGGAAGAGGTCCTGGGAACAAAGGAAAACGCGCAGCAAAGCAGAGCCGTTCGATTGGAATCGGGTGGTCCAGAAAGGAAAGGAACGTTCGGACCATCCAAACGTTATTCTCAGCTTGAGCCGCCGATCCAGATCAAATGGCGCCAAAACAAAGGGGCCGTTCGGACCGAGCTTAACATACCATCGGATTAGGCCGTCTCGATTTAAATCGGACGGCCAGAGGAAAAGGGACGTTCGACCAAGCTAACGTGTTCTTAGATCGGGCCATCCGAACAACATCGGATGGTCCTAAGGTGATGAAGGCAAAGCCCCAAGCGATACAGCCACAAGAGTCAAAGATGGGTCCAAGCGCTAAGGAGGTCTGGACCTTTGGATCCAACGAAGGGAGGACCTGGGTGGCTAAGATCTCCAAGAGGGAGGTCCTAACGGCCAGATCTCAACAAGAGGAGGTCTGTGCGGCTAAGATCTCCAGAGAGTAGGTCCTAACGGCCAGATCTCAACAAGGGAGGTCTCAGGCGGCTAAGATCTCCAGAGAGGAGGTCCTAACGGCGAGATCTCAACAAGGGAGGTGCAGGCGGCTAAGATCTCCAGAGAGGAGGTCCTAACGGCCAGATCTCAACAAGGGGAGGTCTGTGCGGCTAAGATCTCCAGAGAGGAGGTCCTAACGGCCAGATCTCAACAAGGGGAGGTCTGTGCGGCTAAGATCTCCAGAGAGGAGGTCCTAACGGCCAGATCTCAACAAGGGGAGGTCCTAAAGGACGCGGAGAGGGGCCAAGGGAGTTTCATATGGTTACAAGGAGGTCCATATGGGCACGGGGAAATCCAGCGGGACTTGGGACGTCCAAAAGAACTCAGGGATCACAAAAGAGTCGCGAAGAGGTCCACGGGGAGGTCCAAAGGAAACAAAGCCAAGCTTGGCCTTGAGAGGTCAAAGGGGTTTGAAACACAAACCCGAGCTGGGTCGATAACAGGAAACCCAAAGCAAGGGGAGAGGTCCGAGCAGAGGGGGAGATAAGAGAGAGATCTAGATCTCAAAGAGATTCAAACCAACAAAGGAAGTTAAAAGAGAAGAGACAAACCAGGGGCACACAGAGAGGCTTCGAAGAACCAACAGCCCAAAGGTAGCAAAGACGCAACAGAGAGCCACAACCGGCAAGGAACACCAACAAAGAGCTTAGTTAAGGTTTGATTAATTCCAGTTGAACTCTCCAAATTTCAAAATATCAGGTTAAGCTTTGGATTCTCAATAAAGCCAAATGGTTACTTTTATTTTGAAAACTTGGCAAGAACTTAAGGGAAACGGGACGTTACACACACCTGCGCCATGAGAAGCGCAGTGTAACATCCCGATTTTTGAGGCTTTTTGAAAATTTTCAAATTAAATTTAACCATTCGATTTTATTGATTAATAAAGCTTAAACTTGAAATTTCAGAAAACAAAAACCATTTAAAATGAGTTAATCAAACTTCAATTAATTTAAAATCTGGTTTATTTGAATTTCTTGGGTTTTATTGGAATTAAAGTAAAAAAGAGTGCATTAAGTATTTTCTTTCATTTTCTGGAAATTAAAAAGGGCTTTTCTTTTTGCCCAAAAGCCAAAAATAATTTAATTGCAAAATTTAAAAGCTAAAGTTAAGTTATAAATAATTTTGTTAAGTCCCAAATAACTCAAGAAATTTCTGTGTATTTTTCTTGAATTTTTGGACTCTTTTAACTATTTTCTGAAAAGCCTATTTAATTGTTTCCTTTTCGGTAATTCAAAAAGGTATTGGAAAATTCCAAAATCGATTTGGGCCGAAAGCTTCGCTCCTGGCCCATTCACCGCGCCAGCCCGCTCCGCGCCGCGCCTCTCCGCGTCTCACAGATAGGCAGGCCCTACCTGTCGGCGTCACCCTCACCGTCTTCCTCCCCGCTCCTTCTGCTCGTTGCCGCCCCATGCCGCCTTCGCGCACGCCCACGTCACCGCTGCACGAAAGTCACGCCTTGCCCGCGAATCCCTCGCCTTCTCCCCTCCATGTCACGGGCGCATTGAAAGTGCATGTCACCCCGCGCCCGCGCCATGCCTCTGCTCCACTCCACCACCCACGTCCTGCCTCACTTGCTCCCATCCCGTCGCTCTGCGCCGGGCAGAGCTCCTTCATGCGCCCACGCCATTGAGCCCGCTATCCGCTCCTCCTTAGCCCCTATAAATGGATGCCCCAGACGCCCCTTCTCCTCCTCTCCTTGTTCCCCCTTCTCCCTCCCTCTCTCTCGCCCTCAATCGACGGGATTTCAAGCTCTTCGCTACAGGCCGCCGTGGAAGCTCCTCTGCCGCCTCCGACCACACCGCTGGATTCACACGGTCGATCTCTACCCTGTGGTAGCACCCGTTCCCTCCAAGGGCCACCAGAACCCTAGCGCCGCTGCAAGCCCTATCTTGCGGTCGGCCATTCCTTCCCACCCTCTCATCGCGAAAGGGAGCACCAGGATCAGCGTGAGCTCCTCATCATGTTGGTACCACTCGTTGGTCTCACCATGACACGAAGCACCGACGAGCCTGTGCGCCCGAGCTGCCGTCGCCCCCACGCCGACGTGGCCACCACCTCAGTGTCACGTCACCTCCTCTACTCACATGGCTGCCCCGTCAAAGCCCCCGTGTGCGCTCACGTGGTCACGCCACCTCAGCGCCAGGTCATAGGCCACCTCTACCCTCCACTAATGTGGCAGCCCAGTCACGCCCACGTGGCACTGACGCAATTAATTGATTTTCTTTTAGAAAATTAATTCCAAAAATCCGAAACCTCCCCTTTTTCATCATTTCATGTATTTTCAAACTTCCAAGAGCCTGTTCTCCTCCGTTCGAACTCAGATTCGAGCGATTCAAATTTCTAAATTCATATAAATTCAAGATCTAGCTATCTACACTAAAATTATTTGATTTGGAGTTCATTTGAATTTTATTTGAATTTGCTTCGCTTCCATGTGTAGATTTCAACGACTCCGGAGAACCCGAATTTTGCGAAGAAGTAGATCATCAAGCATTTGAGCAAGGCAAGTTACATCATTGATCATATTGAATCCCATTATTTTAAAATATTTAAAATCTTTTTAAAATTATTATTGCATGCTTATTTAAATTCCCGTTTTAAGCTTTATAGTTATTCCATATTCCTTTGTATAGCCAAACTTTGCTATTAAATCAATCAATCCTTGACACCTTAGTTAAAATCTAGTTGATACATTAGTATGAGCTAGAACATGTTGAAAAACAATATGCTTAGATAAAGCTTAGACCAAAATGTTTACTTTGAGGAATTTAGCCACAAGTTCAACTATGATTTAAGACGATACTATGGTATTGTCTTCACCATAGAAATTTATAAAATGATTGACTTGTTAAATAAAATAAAATTTGGTTTGGACTTGGGCGAAATGGATGTTTGGATGGTGCACGTTGATGCACGGGTTCAAGTCATTTCTATGACCGATGCCCATGGGTTTTATGGAAAGTCGTCCAAGTCAATTAAGGACCGGTCTTCGAGCTGCATCTTACTAAGCTCCATCGTACTACCACATGTCCTGTGTGGGCGGGACCTGGCTAAATAATTTGTATCATTTTACCGTAGTTGTGCCATCCGGTTGCGTGGGTGTCTTTTATGACATACTTTTATGTATTCCCACCTGGCGCAAGAGGGGGCCTGAACCCGGCAGGTCTCTATCCAAAGAGGGTGAAACCTTAGTGAGGCGGGACTACAGTGGGATGGTGCATTGTAAAAGCTTCATGATAATGACTTAGTCGCACACCTTCGATAGTGTGTTAGACGGGCATTATAAGTCAATTATCTCTTGTGGGTAAAGTTGTACAACCTCTGCAGAGTGTAAAACTATTCGAATAGTCGTGTCCATGGTCATGGACATGCTAAGCAAAGCCACTCCAAGTTAGATTTTCATTTTGTTTTCAACAGGCTTTGTCAAATGTTTTGGATTTCTATCCAAATGGGAAATTCGGCAGGTAGCCATGTGATAGGAAGGTATCCTTCACCACTTGTTGATGAATGTTATGTGACTATAAAAATTGAGATTTAGAAAATGGATTTTAGCTATAGAGTAAATTACTTTAGAACTTAGTATGAATATTTAAATGGAAAAATGTCGCTTTATGCAAATTGAGCCATATAAGCCTCCCGTTGTTAAATCTTTGCATGCATTATAATCTGTTATTGGGTGTAACTTGCGGAGTACATTCTTTTGTACTCACCTTGCTTAGTAAATTGTTGATCAGGAGAAGAGTACTATGAAGAGAATGAGAACTTGGAAGACTAGGCTACGCCCTCCAGACGATTGTCTGTGGCGAATCGTGTGGTTTACCTTACTGCTTTGCTTCCGCTATATTTTGCTTGTTGACTTTATGCCCCTTTTGTAAAAGACTTTAATTATTATCAATGAATGACATTTTATGGTTATGCTATCCACTTTTGTTAACTGTATACACTAGCTGTTCTTAGACTAGTGTATGAAGCATAGAGAATCCGGGATCCTTCGCTCTCGGGTTCGACACGCAGGCTCGTCGTCGGTGGCTTGCGTCGAGTGGGCCTACTCGGTACGCTTAGGCTTGCGGTGGTTGTCACCACCGCTGCCGCTGCCCTTGTTACCGCCGGAGGAGTCGCTGCCTTGCTCCCTCTTCTTGGCGCATGCGAGCCACTCCTCATCCTCCTCCTCCTTCTTCCGCATGACGACGTCCGCGGCATGCTCGCATGCTACTGTCGTTAGGAGAGTCGGCTCGTCGTCCTCTTGGGCGTTGGTGAGATACGTCCATTCTTTTCTTCGGGTCATCACACTCGGACGCGAAATGGTCGAACTCCCGACAATTGAAGCACTGGATCTTCGACTTGTCAATTTTTTCGCGATGCTTCTTCTTGTCGTCGTTTTGGCCACAACCATGGCCACCATCGCACCCGCCATTCTTCTCTTCAGAGGCTTTGGCCTCCCACTCGGCGCGCGTGAGCAGTAGGTGCTCTCCTTCTTCCTTGTCACGTCACTGCCCCTTCAAGCTCTCCTCATATGCCCTCACGCGTCCGATGGCCTCCATCATCGATATCACCGATACATCACCTCATTGCTCAATGGTGCCGACAATCGGTAGGAATTTGTTGGGGACGGAGCGTAGGAGCTTCTCCACGACAGCACTCTCCTCCACCTTGGTATCGAGAGCACGTATCTCGTTGACCATGGTGGTGAGCTTCAAGGCGAACTCAATGATTTTCTCCGAGCCCCCCATGTAGATATGCTCAAACTCTCTCTTGAGAGTTTGAACGCATGCCTTCTTGACACGTTCTGCGCCGATGCGCATCTCCTTGAGTGCGTCCCAAGCCTCCTTTGCTGTCTCCTTCTTGGATATGGCCATTACAATGGCCTCCATCACAGCTTAGACTATGGCAGCGAGAGCCATCTGGTTTTTCTTCTCATCGACCAATTCTTCGCCCTCCACTACCGCTCACACTCCTTGCGCACACATAATGATCTTCACCTTCACCGCCCTTACCCCGTAATTGCTCTCTGTGAGCATGGGGTATTGGAGGGTCACAACTCCTCCTCCCGACCTGCACCACCAGGTGGCGGTCAACGCCCGCCGGCTTGCTGCCCGCCCTCGACGCGGGTCCTGGTTGAGAGACCATGTGGAGGTGTCCCCATGTTTGTGATGAGTAATTGTCGGTCGGTTTAGTGAGTTTGAGTTTGTTTCGGGTATTCGAGGGTTGAGTACCTTTATCTGTGCTAATGTGGATTATCTTTGTTTAGTGCGGTGCTATGTGATGGTTTGCTTGTGCGTGTGACTACAGGACTTGAGCTAGGTCATGGTGAGGCGAGGTGGATGGGACTAGACACGGGGAGGTGTCGAGGTCCGACGGTCGAGATGCCGAAGATGATCGAGGTCGCCGAGGTGGTTCTTGAGCCGGAGATGAGGCTGGAGATACCGTGATTTAACACGACAGGCGATGACCAGTGCGGCCGGGACTAGACACAGGAGGTGTCGAGGTCCAGTCGGTCAGGATGCCGGGTGCGGTCATGTGTCGACAGGAAACTTCCGGGAAGGTGCTTGAGGGCAAATTGGAGTTTTGACTCAAGCATGAGAGGATGGGCTGGTTTTCCCTCCAAATCCTGGTCATGTTGACCATGACCCTTGCCTCATTTGTGTGTGGAGCAAACATGTGAGGCTTGGACTGCAATTCTTGATTTGCTGTTTGAGGATATGAGCTGAGGAGTGAAAAGGAGTGCTCCTGTGCGTGTCCCGGGAGTGAGCTGAATTTCTGCTGTAGTGGGCGTTTCCAAGTGATAGGAGTGGAGCTCCAGTGCGTGTGAAAAAGATGTGAGCTGAAGAATAGCTTCTGTGTGTGCTAGTGCGTGTGTTCTCTGGTTGGGGTATGAGCTGGTAGTGTAGCCTAGATGGGGGAGCTCCATTCGGCTGTAGAGTGCGAGTGTGAGCTGAGAAAGAGAGCTGAAAGCAGGAGGGCATGGGCTAGTGGAGTAGGGCTCCTGTGTGTGTGTTCCCTGGCTTGTCCCCTGTCTGGTTGAAGGCTGAGGAGTGTGTGTATGAGTTGAGTGCTCTAGTGCGTGTGTTCCCTTGGATGGCAGTGAGCTATGGGAATGTGCGTGAGTTCTTGCTTCCTCTCTTGAGTGTGTGGAGTTTGTATGGAATGTGGTAGAAACTCAATCTTGTAATCATTCCTCTGCAATCCTCTTTTGTTGGAATGAAATCTCTCTTGGTTTTAATCTGCTGCTGTGACCGATTTTTATTGCGTGTCCCATCTTGTGGTTTTGGCCATTTGTTAGGCTGCTGTGGTATTGAGGATGGTGTGAGCTCTCTGCATGTTCTTTTGTCGAGTGGGTGTGTATGTTTCGTGAGAGCTGAAAAACTGGGATGGCATGAGCTAGTCAAAGGCTCCTGTGTGCTGAAATGAGGAGCTCGGTTTTTTCTAGCTTGTAGCTCATGCGTGTGTTCTCTGTATGGTATTGATGCTCTGTTGAGCACGTGGATCGCTGCAAAGACGTTGATGTGTGTGTGTGCGTGTGGGCTTGGGACTTGATGTTCTTTGTGACCTTTTGATTCTTTGGTCGGCTTGCAGTTTTTTCTCTAAGTTTTGTTTTGGTGTTTGATTTGTTTACTGCTGCTGATTGTTGACGCGATGCAAGCTCTGTAGCCCGTAAAATCATGAGCCCTATGCGGCATTTTCTTTGATGCAGCTTGTGCGTCTCTGTTTCCTTGTTTACCTGCACTCGGCAGTTGTTGTTTTCAGTAATGTGTCCTCAATTTTCAGCAGCAAGAACCTGCATTTTCAGTGCATCATTTCTTGGTTCGGTCAGTGAGAAAGCAAATATATTTGGGTGAAGTGCGCAGTACTAATACTTCCTTTTCAGCAGCAAAGTGTTTTCAGATTTCAGTTTTAGCATTCCTTTGTCTGAACTCAGGGCTTTCTCGGTGAAGTGTAGTACTCTCTGTTCTTAGGCAGGAATAACTTGGAGTATCTAGTCTCCAAGTATTTTTGGGGCGCTATGTTACGATCTTTTCCCTTGAGTATGAATCTTACTTCATAGCTAATGTAGCTATCGGAGTAATTGTTCGTGGATACTTCAGGGGGTATTTTTAAAAAGGCACCATTCACCCCCCCTCTGTTGCCATTTCCGATCCTACAATTGGTATCAGAGCCGGTTAGCTCTTTTCAATAGATTTTAACCGGTCTGCGAGCCATGGCGACTGACAGGTATTCCACCAAGCCTCCGATCTTCGATGGGGTCGACTATCCCTTCTCGAAGAGTCGGATGGAGTCTTACATACTGAGCTCGAGGCTATGCGATCGGCAAAAGTCAAAACTTCGTTATGTTGTTCTCGCCGATGAGAACATCAATGTGGCAAATATGCCCGATGTTGAGGCGAATGCAAAGGCAAGGAACATTATTATCCAGTGCGGCGAGCAGAGCGAATTTGATCGCATTTCTCATCTCTCGTCGACCTACGATATCCGGGTGACTCTCGATGCATACCATGAGGGCACCACCAGATTAAGACCGTCTGACAGACGATTCAGCGAGAGTACAACAAGTTTGAAATGCTCGCTAGCGAGTCCTTGGATGAGTGTTTTTCGAGATTTCACAAGATTCGAGCAACCTCCGAGCGGTCGGTCTCACATCGCCGACTTCGGACAATGCTCGTCGGATGCTTTTCGCTCTTGACTTGCGTGTTTGGGAGATGAAGGTGACCACGATTAAAGACACGACCGACTCTCGACTCTGACCCTTGATGCGTTGTACTCACGCCTCAAGACTCACGAGATTGACATAGTCTCTCGAAAGTCGAAGTCGCAGTCGATGGCCCTAGTCACCGATCCCGGTTCGGCTTCTGGTCTTACTTCTGATTTGCCGTGTGGTTTCTCCTTGTCGCTCTCGTGACATAGCGATGATCGTTAGAGCGACTTCGCGGATGAGCAGTTAGCCCTCCTTGCTCGGAGATTCTCTCATGCTTATAAGAGAAGGAGGGACGGAAAGAGAAGTGGACCGATCATCTGCTTTGAGTGTGGTGGCCCCAACCACATTCGGGCAAACTGCCCCAAGCTGGAGAAGGGCAAGAACGACTACGGCGGTTCGGGTAAGAACGACTACACCGACAAGAACCGCAACAAGAAGCCTCCAGCTCAGACGCCAAGAAAGAAGAATTTCCGCAACTTTGGCAAAGCCAAGAAGCTCTTCCACCGCGTCCTCACCGCTTTCGACGACCTCGACCTCAGCGAGGTGGAAGGATGGAGCGACGATGATGGGACGGGTGACCAAGAGCCCAAGGATGGCGGCGACGACTTCTCCGACATGTGCTTCATGGCCCTCGAGGGCGAACTCAGCGACAGCGAGCTGTACTCCGACTCGGACGAGGTATGTCCCACCTACGAACAGCTCAATCATGCTTTTCTTAAGCTAGGAGGTTTTCATGCTAAAGCTAAGGCTAGGTGTCTTTGAGTTAGAGAAGGAAATAGATAGGTGTCACTAGAGATTATTGCTCTTACATCGGCCCTTCTAGTGATGATTGTGATACATGCTCGCTTTCTTTGGTTGATATGGAGAAGTTAAGGACCTCACATGATAGTGTGTCCTCCAAACTTGATAGTGTTAAAGTGGAGAATGTTAGTCCGCTTCTTTGAGTTAGAGTTGAGTAGGATGGTCATTACCCTACTTATTCTTGATGAGACTACTTCTCCCACCTCATGTGAGGGTAAGGACATTCTTTGCTAGAGTACCTTATGCCATGCTCCTTGATCTGCCCGAGTCTTGTGAAAATTGCAATAACTTGAAGATGAACTTAAAGCGGGCAGATCATAAAATTGCTGAACTACAAGCTTCTTTACTTGAGCCGATTGTTTCATGCTTGAACTGTCCTAAGTTAACTGCTGAACTTGAGGCTGTCTCCAAACAGTTTCAAGATATGATTGATCATGAAAGGAAGATGGCTAAGTTTGCTTCTAAGGACCTGTTAGCTCACCATGCATTAAGTGTAACAAACTAAAATCGACTTGATTGCTTTGGATGAGAAATGTGTGAAGCTAACTAAGGACCTTCTAGAGAAGCCACATTGTGCTTGTAATATGATTGTGGAAAAGGGGAGAAGCCCGTGGTAAGGTTGAGGCAGCTTAGCGACGTGAACCAAGCGGCTATGATGGGGATGTCCCTTCAGAGTCGGTTTGTGCGTGCACAAGCCATTCTTCCCTCTCTGCTTTGGTTCTTCTTTTGCTCCTTACCTTCTCATTGTCTCTTCTTCCCCGCTCTTCTTGCACCTCTCTCTTTCGGGAGTGTCGGTATCTTATGAACACTCTCGAGAGATTTGTAGGAGGCAAGAAGAAGCTCAATCTTATTCTAGACCAATCTAAGATCTGCAGATTTAATCAAGGTCTAGGATATGACTTCTTTGAGGACATGAGGAAGCATCCACCGCCGTGCTCGGACCCATAGCACGTGTGTGATCGAGATCGAGCCAGGACCGAGAAAGTCCATTTCAAGTCGGCGGGCTATGTCCAAGGGATTTCGACAAGAAGGTAATTTCACATGTCGCTTCTACCTCTCGAAGGTGAAGTATCACCGCACCTTCGTCGGAAGGATGGACACACGATCGTCGGTGCTTCAGCGCCAAGATCGTGACGTAGAGACCATGTTGAGTCTCTTAGGCGCATCGTGGTCGGCCCCAGACCTTGAGTGCACCTAAGACCAACACGAGGTCTAGGCTTGTTTCTTCTGATGGGTTTGTGCAGCATCGAGGACTTGGTTTTTCCGAGTTTTCTGGTTTTCGTCCTCATGCTGCTTTCAGTCGTGACTTCCGCCGTCCTGAGGGTAGATCTCGTTTTCCCCATCGAGATAGCTACCCGCGGCGTGTTCAGCATGTTGCAGGTGCTCCGACTCGCTCCTTCGTAGCAGTCGGACCCAGCAACAGCTTCGGGTCTACTCTTAGACCTTCTGCTTTGAGTGACAGAGAGCGTAGGGTAGATAGAGGTCAGTCGGGCTTGACTACTTCATCGCTTTCGGCGTGTTACTCGATATTGGGTGCCAAAATCATCGTTGATTTATCCCGATCTTGAGACTTTACTCTGTTTGACTTCAGTTTAAGGCGAGGAAAGGAAGGTTTGGCTCGTTGACTCGGGTGTTCACGACACATGACCGGAGATTCTGTTGGTTCTCTTCCTTGCCGTGCTCGGTGATGAGAAGATCACCTTCGGAGATGCTTCATCGGTAGCGTCATCGCCAAAGGTCTTGTCGCATTAATGCTTCTTTTATTCTTAAGGATGTTGCCTTGGTTAGTAAGGCTGCGGTACAATTTGCTTTCGGTTTCTCGACTTCTGGATAGCGGTTTCGAGGTGAGCTTTAAGAAAAACAATTGCAAAATTCTTGACTCTTGGGTGAGTGCGGTTTGCGGGATTTCTCGTTATGGGAGGATCTTTCGTGCTGATTTTTCCGATTCTTCCGGTGATCCTCTCCGGTGTTTAGTTATACGAGTCCCGCGATCTCTCTTTACGGCATAGGAGACTTGGTCATATTGGATTTGACCATTTGACCCGAGTTAGCGGCCATGATCTCATTAAGTGGTCCGCCGAAACTCAAGATGGTCAAAGATCTTGTTTGCACTCCATCAAGACACGGCAAGATGGTTGCCGCTTCTCATCCTCCGGTCCACGATTACTATGACCGATGCAAGACATTTGCTCCACATGGACCTGATTGGACCGGCTCGAGTCTTGATCGGCAGGAGGGAAGTGGTATGTTCTTGTTGTGGTCGATGACTTCTCGAGGTACTCTTGGGTGTTTTCTTAGCCTCGAAGGGCGAGACATTTACACTTTTCCGAGGTGTTTTTAGTAGGCTTTCTGTTGAGCTTCCTGGTGCCTTACGAGCGATCCGCAGTGACAATGGCACGGAGTTCAAGAATTCCTACTTCGAGAGTTTCTGCGGTGAGACAGGTTTAGAGCACCAGTTCTCTTCTCCATCGTCCCTCGTGAGAATGGCGTTGTGGAGAGGAAGAACCGTACCTTGGTCGAGATGGCGGGCGATGCTTGATGAGTACTCTACACCGAGGAAGTTTTGAAATGAGAGGCCATTGCGACCGCGTGCCATGTTTGAATCGAGTTTTCTTGGGCACTCCTACACCGTACTTCTTATGAGTCGAGATCTGGTAAAGCCAGCGTCTCTCATTTTCGTGTGTTTGGTTGCAAGTGCTTCATTTTGAAGTCCGGAAACCTAGACAAGTTCGAGTCGCGCTCTTGTGACGGGATCTTTCTAGGCTACTCGACTTCTTGGCGGGCTTATCGGGTTTGGGCTGAGTCTAGTAAAATGGTAGAGACACGTGAGGTGACCTTGATGAGGCGGTCAGGGACTAGGCAGATATCTCGTGTTCTTTAGAGCGATCCGAGACCATCTTTGTGGATGATGAGGACGAGGAGAGCGATGGTTGTTTACGATCCTGCTCCTCTTCCTCCCTTGAGATGCCTTCTTCCACGGCACCTCAAGGTGATCACCTGCCTTCCGTTTCCTCCGGAGCTAGTGGCTCTGTCCTGCCTCGTCTGCACGAGGTAGAGGCCACTTCTTCTTCTCATCCGGGACCTCCCGACATATCCAGAGAAGGCATCCTTGAGCAGATTATTGGAGATCTTTTTGAGCGTGTCATGCGCTCAAAATCTGCACTCTCTTTTCTGTCTCCATTCTCGCTTTCATTGCCTCCTTGAGCCCAAGGATGTTGATCATGCTCTTTCGATGAGTCTTGGGTCAATGCCATGCATGAGGAGTTGGAAAACTTTGAGAGAAACAAGGTCCGGTCGCTTGTCGAGCCCCTCGAGGTCACAATGTTATTGGGACTAAGTGGGTGTTCAAAAACAAGCAGAGTGAGGAAGGGGTAGTCATTGAAACAAGGCTAGACTGGTAGCTCGGGGTTCTCCTGTGTTGAGGTGCGGATTTTGAGGAGACCTTTGCCCTGTTGCTAGACTTGAGGCCATTAGAATTACGCTTGCCTTCGCAGCTTCTAAGGGTTTCAAGCTTTACCAGATGGATGTCAAGAGTGCCTTCCTCAATGGGTTTATTGAGGAAGAGGTCTATGTTAGATGACCTCCGTGTTTCGAGAACCCCAAATACCCACACCATGTCTACAAGCTCTCTAAAGCCTTGTATGGACTTAAGCGAGCCCCTAGAGCTTGGTATGAGAGGCTTAAGTCCTATCTGTTGAGTCATGGTTTTGAGATGGGTAAGGTAGACAAGACCTTGTTCATTCGCGAGCATGGTAATGACTTTCTACTCGTCGATTTATGTGGATGATATCATCTTTGGTGGCTCATCTCATACTCTTGTTTCTCGGTTCTCCGATGTTATGAGCTCGAGTTTGAGATGAGCATGATGGGCGAGTTGAGTTTCTTCCTTGGCTTCCAGATCAAGCGGACTCGGGAGGTACATTTACGCATCAAGGCAAGTACACTCGTGACCTCTGAGGCAACCGACATGAGTGATGGTAAGCCGGTGTCCACACCGATGGCTTTCTGACCTATCTTGACCCAGATGAGGATGGCGAGCGGTTGATCAAAAGGAGTATCGCGGCATGATTGGCTCCCTCTTGTACCTCATCGCCTCGAGGCCGGACATACACTTCTCCGTGTGTTGTGTGCTCGATTCGAGCTTCTCCTCGCGTATCTCACCGCCAGCGGTGAAGCGATTCTTGATACCTTGAGCTACCATTGACTATGGTATCGGTACTCTTCCTCATCTGTCTTTTCCTTAGAGCCTACTCGACGCAGACTTTTCGGGTCAGAGGATAGATAGGAAAGCACTTCCGCACTGTCAATTCATTGGCACTTCTCTCGTTCGTGGTCTTCTAGGAAGCGATCGGTGTTGCCTGATCCACCGCAGAGGTCGAGTATGTTCTTTGCCGCCGATTCTTTGCGACGAGATACTTTGGATGGCCCGACCTGCGGGACTTTGGGTTAGTTATAGAAAGTGTTCCACTCTTTTGTGATAACACTTCGCTATTAACATTGCTAAGAACCCGGTCAAAGCACTCTCGGACCAAGCATATTGATATCGATATCACTTCCTTAGAGACCATGTGGAGAAGGGTGATATAGTGCTCGGTTGTGGAGAGTGACCTTGATTGGTGACATCTTTACCAAGCCTTTGGATAGCTCTAGGTTTTGACCTTGAGGAGAGCTTGGGGTGGTTTGTCCTTATGGATTTGTAGTGAGGGAGCTTTGTGCTTTCTTGTTTATCTTGTATATTATCTTTGTTGCTCCTTCTTCGTCGCATTGCATTAGGGATGCATTTTGGGTTAGTCATCCTAGCATAGATTAGAGTGTTTCTCTCGTCTAGTTGCTTAGACTTCTTCCTCTCATCTTATGCTCTAGGATGTTGCTTATTAGTCGTCTCTTCTCACTAGGTTGAGCTTACTCACTTCTTATAGGTTCTAGCAAGGGTTGGGCCACCCTTGGGTAGACAGGAACGTGTTTGCTCCTTAGTGTGTTAGCCAGGCGGTGATAGTCCTAGTGTCATATGGGGTAGATGAGAGTCAGTCTGAGCCATGGTATTCTCTATATCTTGTCTATGCTTTGAGGACTGTCTGTTCCTGATTTCTTTGCCAGCTTCTCGTTTTATTGCTTTGGTTCAGGGAGAGTTCATTTGGGAGCTTCTGGAGTTTAATATTGATATAACTCAACTTGAACTAAACATTGCTTCACATGTTGAGAGGGAGCTGGATTTTCTTGTTTTTTTAGCATTGTGCAGTGTAATATAACTACATGGAGCCTTGACTATTATCCATATATGACATGCTTCAATGCATTACATCTTGCCATGATTATGCTTAATCGCTAGATTTATCATTGCTTCATATGTGTCGTCAAGCCTTTGCCATTGTTAAGTTAAGTAAAATTGCACAACTTGAACTAAGACATGTCATGTTAGCTCTTGAGGCTAGTCTATCTTTAGTTATCCTCTTATGATTCATGCCATGTCAAATAGGCTAAGTTGAGTCTTGAATCTTTAATTGAGCTTTAGTTTGAGCTATGCTAGTGTCGTGATGAAACATGAGTGCGTTCAATTATTTTAAGAAAAGCAAAAGATCTCTTTTATGTGCGAAAGAACTGATCTCACCAATTCTTTCTCATGAGACTGCTTGCCATTGCACTAGGCATGAACTCAGGGGGAGCTTTGGATGACCTAGATTATCTCTTTAAGCTTCTCGCTTGGAATGGTCGCATAAGGCTTGAGATCTAGCACATCACCAAAATTATAAATTTCAAATGAAAATATGTGATTTGGGCTAAATTTGCTTAACTACCAAAAGAACTAAGTTCTTGTGCAAATGATTCATTCTTGAACTAATAGCACTCTAAATTGACTCAATTCTAGCTTCTTGGTTCCACTTAGGTTATTGACATGGTTTGCATCATCTTTGGATACCTCTAGCTAGACTTTACTCTTGAGTGGCTTGACATGCTAAGAAATTCATCTCATCTTCATATTGTTACTTACGTGGCTTGGCTTGATTATGCATATCTTGTAATGATATTGATAGCTTTCATATAAGTTATGGCTTGGTGTAATACTCGAATAGTCATTTTGGATAATCTTCATGGCTCTAATTGCTTAGCATTGCATAATATTCAACCACACCATGCTATATTCTCTCTTTTGTATCTTGATGACTCTATTGCCAAAAGGGGGAGAATATTGGAGAAAAAGTCTCTTTTGGGAGTTTTTGGAGCGTTTGAGGAAAACTTGCTCTTTCTTTTACTCCTTGTGTCTACATGGTCATTAGCATCATTTTCTTCTCTTGGACCATGTACGATTTTCAAACAAACTCAACTTATGCTTTTTCGGGGTTTGTCAATATACTCATCAAGGGGGAGATTGAGAGACCATGTGGAGGTGTCCCCATGTTTGTGATGAGTAATTGTCGGTCGGTTTAGTGAGTTTGAGTTTGTTTCGGGTATTCGAGGGTTGAGTACCTTTATACGTGCTAATGTGGATTATCTTGTTTAGATGCGGTGCTATGTGATGGTTTGCTTGTCTGTGTGACTACAGGACTTCAGAGCTAGGTCATGGTGAGGCGAGGTGGACTGGGACTAGACACAGGAGGTGTCGAGGTCCAGACGGTCAGAGATGCCGAAGATGATCGAGGCTGCTGAGGTGGTTGCGAGCCGGGAGATGAGGAACTGGAGATACCCGTGACGAACACGACGGGCGATGACCAGCGGACCGGGACTAGACACAGGAGGTGTCGAGGTCCAGTCGGTCAGGATGCCGGGTGCGGTCATGTGTCGACAGGAAACTTCCGGGAAGGTGCTTGAGGGCAAATTGGAGTTTTGACTCAAGCATGAGAGGATGGGCTGGTTTTCCCTCCAAATCCTGGTCATGTTGACCATGACCCTTGCCTCATTTGTGTGTGGAGCAAACATGTGAGGCTTGGACTGCAATTCTTGATTTCTTTGTTTGAGGATATGGTGAGGAGTGAAAAGGAGTGCTCTGTGCGTGTCCCGGGAGTGAGCTGAATTTCTTTGTAGTGGGCGTTTCAAGTGATAGGAGTGGAGCTCGGTCGTGTGAAAAAGATGTGAGTGAAGAATAGCTTACTGTGTGTGCTAGTGCGTGTGTTCTCTGGTTGGGGTATGAGTGGTAGTGTAGCCTAGATGGGGGAGCTCCATTCGGTCAGAGAGTCGAGTGTGAGCCGAGAAAGAGAGCTGAAAGCGGGAGGGCATGGGCTAGTGGAGTAGGGCTCTGTGTGTGTGTGTTCCTGGCTTGTCCCTATGCGGTTGAAGGGTGAGGAGTGTGTGTATGAGTTGAGTGCTCTAGTCGTGTGTTCCCTTGGATGGCGGTGAGCTATGGGAATGTGCGTGAGTTCTTGCTTCCTCTCTTGAGTGTGTGGAGTTTGTATGGAATGTGGTAGAAACTCAATCTTGTAATCATTCCTCTGCAATCCTCTTTTGTTGGAATGAAATCTCTCTTGGTTTTAATCTGCTGCTGTGACCGATTTTTATTGCGTGTCCCATCTTGTGGTTTTGGCCAGCTGTTAGCTGCTGTGTATTGAGGATGGTGTGAGCTCCTGCATGTTCTTTTGTCGAGTGGGTGTGTATGTTTCTGTGAGAGCTGAAAAACTGGGATGGCATGAGCTAGTCAAAGGCTCCTGTGTGCTGAAATGAGGAGCTCGGTTTTTTCTAGCTTGTAGCTCATGCGTGTGTTCTCTGTATGGTATTGATGCTCCTGTTGAGCCTGTGGACTGCTGCAGCACGTTGATGTGTGTGTGTGCGTGTGGGCCGGGACTTGATGTTCTTTGTGACCTTTTGATTCTTTGGTCGGCTTGCGCTTTTTTCTCTAAGTTTTGTTTTGGTGTTTGATTTGTTTATCGCTGGCGATTGTTGACGCGATGCAAGCTCTCATGTCAGTAAAATCATGAGCCCTATCGGCATTTTCTTTGATGCAGACTTGTGCGTCTCTGTTTCCTTGTTTACGCACTTTAAGAATTTGTTGTTTTCGATAATGTGTCCTCAATTTTCATGAGAAGAACACGCATTTTCGATTGCATCATTTCTTGGTTGATCGGTGAGAAAGCAAATATATTTGGGTGAAGTCTTGTGATACTAATACTTCCTTTTCAATGACAAAGTGTTTTGATTTCAGTTTTAGCATTCCTTTATGCGAACTCGGGGCTTTCTCGGTGAAGTGTAGTACTCTCTGTTCTTAGGCGAGAATAACTTGGAGTATCTAGTCTCTCCAGTATTTTTGGGGGCAGCTATGTTCTGATCTTTTCCCTTGAGTATGAATCTTACTTCATAGCTAATGTAGCTATCGGAGTAATTGTTCGTGGATACTTCAGGGGGTATTTTTAAAAAGGCACCATTCAACCCCCTCTGTTGCCATTTCCGATCCTACACTGGTACATGATGGAGACTCTGAGCGCAACATCTTCACAGGCAGGAGAGCATGAAGCTCTGATACCAATTGTTAGCACCGCCGGTGTCTACACACGCGAATCTCTGGAAGTAGAACACCCGCACGCACTCGAACTGGACAGCAAAACAGAGAAGATGAACTCACGAGACAAATTTGGTGCTGTTTAACCTCACGCACAACCTTTTCTTATTTTTTTCACACTCTTATTTATACTAGCAATGCTAACGCTAAATGGGTAACACCAAAATAAACATGCAACCGTTTCTACTAAATGTTTCATGCAAACGTTTCTACTAGTGCTCTAGATCCGGCTCTAATGACTAACATGCTAACATTTCTACTAGTAATGCTCTAATGCACATACAACCGTTTCTAGTTATTAAACGATGCCGTTACATGCAAACAAACACCAAAATAAACAATGCATCAAGGATTATTCAACAAGCCCAGGTTTGTTGTGAGATGTTTAATTTCTATGCAATTCAGGAGCTGGTTAGAAGGATTTTTGCTTCCAAACTTTTGGCAGCAAGCATGACAATTGGTCAAGAGCTGCTATCAAAATCCTACCGGTTAAATGGTGGGAGGTTTGGGGCTCAGTTAGGCATGCCACGTCATCTCTTTTTTTTTGACCGTCGGATCTTCTTTCCTTCGTTTCTTGGCCATCGGATCCATGCGCGGGCCCCACCCACGTGCGTGAGTCCTCACACGTAGTGCGCTTCCAAAGGCTTTCGGCCTTTCGATTTGGTTTCTCCCTCCGTCCCATGCCGCATGTCCCACCGGCCTTCCGATTTGGTGTGCGTCTAAGGACGCGCAGGGCCTACTAGTATTAGTAAAAAAGGCAAATGACATGATGTGTAGAGTTGGTCTGTACTGTTACTAGCATAAATGGGAACTTTTTTTTATTAATTAACCTTTTATTTATTTATTTTTAAAGTTAACCTCGCAAACTTTATTTTTAATTCTGACTTTTGGTCAGGCCACCACCTATGACGTGATAAAACAACACTGTCACGTCATAGGATAAGTCCGCTAAATAGCATTTCTTGTCACACATAGGGAAAAACGTATCGAACTTATCGGTGGCAATTTTTTTTGGGGGGGGGGACCGGTAAGGCCGGTTTTCGCGGAAAATCGAAAATTTTGGCCGAAATTTTAATTTTTTTGAATTTTTGGGATTTTAAATGTTAAAAAATAAAATTCGATCAAAATTCAAGCAAATTCGATTTTTTTGGGTCAAAATTCATCAAAACCGATTTTTTTGGCCGGTTTGAATTCCTACTGGCTACCGCTGGTAACACCGGTTACTGGTGGTAACCGGCGAAATCTCGGCGAGAAAATTTTCGCTGGTCACGTCAACACTGTCACGCTACTAGCGGTGGCGTGACAAGAGCTTCATAAGATACGGGCTAACGTGATAGTGTTGTTTGGTCATGTCATGGTGATGACGTGACCAAAGAGGTTAGAATTAGAACTAAAGTTTGTGGAGATTAACTTTAAAAATAAATAAATAAGGGTTAATTAATATAAAAAAAATCCATAAATACCTGAGGTAGTGTAGTTGGACGTCAAAAGGTGTTTGCAGATGTCCCGCTCAATGGATAGTGCAAGTCTAGTGCATTTACATTCAGTAAGATTACTTTAGAAAGCCCCAGAAGGACAGGAACGGAGAACTGTCTACAGAAGGAATATAGTAGAACAGATGTTTGGTGAGACAAGACCAGTACGGATTGGGAATTCCAGAAGATAAATGCACTGTAAGTACATTTACATTCAGTAAATTACTTTGGATAGCCCCAGAAGTAGGATAGGAACGGGGAATTGTCTACAGTAGGGACAGCAGAATCCCCGCCCCCTCGGATTTTTTACCACCTTTCGTTAACATGTCAGAGCATTGGAACTTAATAGGACTAAACCCTTGCTAATTCAATTTATGTGACTAAGCAATAGTTAGGATGAAACTAAAAAGGCTAGGAGTTAATTTGTGATACATGAACTCATCTTATATAGCATTTATATTCTATTTTATTACCAAATTTTTTAGTTAGTATCGAGTCTAATTTGTACCGTACATATCCATAATATTTAATTTCCCTGCATGTTTAGACTTTGATCAAGTACTTCTTCCTCGTATCTGACTTTTGTCACACCTTTTGTGGCTTGGTGGAGTGTGCGTGTGCATCAAACTCCACCAAGCTCAGGTTATCATCCATCGTAATCATTATTTGTTTTTTTTATATAAAAAGTTTTCTCCTAAGAAAACTTCTAATTTTTATAAAGGAGAATTGAAGATTTATCTCTCCTAAGCACCTTGATTTATGATTAGTCATCTTTAAGTTTCTTCTTGAACATGGAGGGGTAAATGCATCTTTTCACAATTGATTTTGGTGCAAAATAAAAATAATGGAAGACACACAGGGTGTCAAATCACAGTTATTTAGTACTTACGAGTGACAAATTGTCAAGAAAAAAACTTAAAGTTGGCAAATTCTAAATCAAAAAACTTAAGAGTGATAAATCATCAATCTTCTCTTTCATAAGTAGTTTAAATTGAACGATAACAAATTCATATCTCTCCTCGAGTTATCGCCCCTATGGTCTAATAGTGGCTTCGCCCCTAGGTGTGACAATAATAGTATCTGTTGGGAGTTCAGAAAATAAACGCACTGCACACAGTAAACTTTTAGTTTGTCTTTCATTGTTCTTTTCTCACTAAAGCAAACCGCACTAGCCTATTTAAAGTGCCACCGTGCAAGTTCTTGGTTCTCACCTGCGCTGCGCCCATCAGCGACTTCAACCAGGTACGAAAAATACCCCTTCCACCTCTTGTCATTCTCTGCACCCGCAGGCCGCAGATCATGCAGGACGCATGGCAGGAGCGTCTGCATGGCTCTTAGGAGTTGCATAAGCAGTATGAGGATGGAGAACAATGGCTAAGCTGCTGCTGCTCCTCCTCAAGAACCCCTCAGTTTGTCCATATTTTTCCTGGCCTTCTTCCCGGACTTCCAGGTGAGGTATGAACAAAGCGGCAAGTCAGAAATCGGCGATAGTGAGCTCCGACAGGAGTCTTCTCCTTAGTTACCATTTCCTTTTTTTTCCTTGTTGCAGTTGTTTCTTACTTTCCTGCTTACACAGGACATTCCAGTTGTACCCAGTTGGAAGAATAATAATTAGTGGTTGCAGTTGAAGTCTTGTTTTCTGAATCGATGTTTGCTTTTATGTGTGCTCTGGAATATGTTACTGTGAACTGCTCATGTTTACCTTGAAAGATGTGGTGTGTTGACAGTGTTGTCGGATCTGCAATTTATTTTGTTAAAACAATATTATTTTAATAACAAATTATAAAATTAAACTGTCGTTTTTTTTAACAAAATTAGGCTACTATCGTTGATTGGAATGACGAAATTTTCCCGTAGCTATTTTAACTGGCAACAGTAGCCCTGATAGGGACTATATCGCCAATTGAACCGACGACAGGATCTAATTTTTTATATTACTAGTTATGTGTCCGTGCGTTGCAACAGAAACTCTTACTGTACAAAAAAGAGTGTAAGAAAGCAATGTGGCCTACCAGCTATTTCTTATATAAGAGTATTTCCTTGGCCCCAGTTGTTAGAGCATGGTATTGTCATTGTCCCAACCTTTTTTTCCTGCTCTGTTTTGAAGTCTAAATTTGGTTTGATCTATCTTCCTTTACCTATTTTTCCGAATGAAAAAGAGAAAAAGGAAATGTTACTCTACTTATAGTTGTACATGAGTCGCCCAATTCTTAGAAAAATATTTGGCTGGAAGACAACTATCTACCCAATCTACTCAAGTGAACTATTTTGTCAGAAACACACCAAACAATAATATAATTTTCTCAAGTGAACTGCTTTGTCAGAAACAGACCAAACAGCAACACATGATTCGGGTAGGAATGCAAACCCAAGATCTACTCTTTCTTGGGGTGAAGGTTAACATAATCACCAGGACCATAGACCTCGAATAAATTCGCTAGAAACCCCTTCTTCCTTCTCGGGTTGCATTCCATGTCACGGCATAGTTGATCATTGTACCAGATGTGAAGGATCCCAATGCTGGACCTACGGAAGTAGCCACCAGAATAGCGCTTCATGAACTTCTCCCATTAAAGGATGTCCTTCTGCATTGCTGTAACACCTGGTAATATGAAGCTACCATCCATGAAATATGTTAGAAAATTTTCTTCTCTTCTTGTCTCTTCTTTGTCACGTGATGCTCAGCAGCACTTCTTCTTAGAAGTAGCACTTAGCATCTGATCACCTTTTCTCTGGAGAAACATGCAACACAAGACAACAAACACCACTTTTTTTTTTTCTGGGAACTGCCGCCTCTCTTTTTCTTTTTCTATTTCTCCTCAACTCATAATCTTTACATGTAGCTTGCTCCCCTGGTTACAAGACCCAACCGCGCCTTATAAAGGCTGAGCACTAAAGACTTTGAATCCTAATTGGTTTCACGTGGGAAGCGGACTTGGACACGGCAAACCTCTAAAAGAAAACTAAACAAACTGAAATAGAAACGGACTCAACTCATCTAAACTTAGAAACTAAAGCTACCAAAACAAGATTAATCTAACAATCACCCCCTTAATCTTGTTTCTTCATTTTGATCACGCTGATCTTCTCTCTTATGTGCACTTTCAAGCCTTCCTCTTTTACCTGCACTCCCGTGCGCCGTCCCTTCCTGGGCCGATACCGCCCTACCACCTGTGCTTGCTCCATCCTGAGCCATACACAAACTAACGCTTGCCGCGCCTCGCACCTGGACTGAACTCGTCCTTCCTTGCACGCCTGCCTGGGCTGGAGCACTTGCTCCCACCACCGCCTGGGCTTTGCCATTACCTGAGCCTCCCGCTCTTCTCTCTTGGACCAAGTCTGTCCACTTCCCCGCGTACATCTTAGCTGAGGCTACACCGTCTCTCCCTCCTGTGTCAACTTCGTGTACACCGTGCCCTTTATGCGCGTGGGACTCACCGCCCCGTGCAGCGCCCTGCACACCTTGCTGCGCACCGTCTGGACCTCTCGAGGCTTTACCTGCTGCGCCACCTGCGCCAACTTCGTGCACGCCGCACCCTTCATCTACATGGGACTCGCCGCCCCCCTGCGCCCTATGCGCTTTCTTGGCGCCGTCACGTACTCGCCATGCGCTCACGGAGCCCACCGTCATTGCTTGCCGCCGCCGCTTGCGTCGTGAGCAGTACCACGCCGCCGCTCCATTGGCCTGTTGCCGTGCCGCCATGCCACCAAGCTACTCCAGGGTCAACCATCTTTTGTCATGGCTCTGATACCACTTGTTAGAAATTTTCCTTCTCTTCTTGTCTCTTCTTTGCCACGTGATGCTCAGCAGCACTTCTTCTTGGAAGTAGCGCTTAGCATCTGGTCACCTTTTCTCTAGAGGAACATGTAACACAAGACAACGAACACCACTTTTTCTTCTGGGAACTGGCGCCCCTCTTTTTCTTTTTCTATTTCTCCTCAACTCACAATTTTTATATGCAGCTTGCTCCCCTGGTTACAAGACCCAACCACGCCTTATAAAGGCTGAGCACTTAAAACTTTGAATCCTAATTGGTTTCACGTGGGAAGCGGACTCGGACACGACAAACCTCCAAAAGGAAACTAAACAAACTGAAATAGAAACGGACTCAACTTATTTAAACTTAGAAACTAAAGTTACCAAAAACAAGATTAATCTAACAAAATATGCGAGCCACTTGGCCCGGAGTTCTGATGTGTAGAGATTTGCCAGATTCTCTGAATAACCGATGACCGTGAGCCGTGGAATCTTAGGATGTATGCACTCCTTGAAAAAAATATTGAAGATATTAACAAACCGTATGAGTTAAAAAGTTCACAATATATAGTGATCATGTCTAGCAAAGTGACCTATAGAGAGGTACAATTGTGGTTGTTGACCCAACAGCAATACTCTGAAAGTACTCTGATGTGAACATGTCCTTGATCTTCTGACCCCCCTTGAATCCAGTTCCAAATAGCACTATATCGCTCTTTATCGGTGAAGATTCGCCTTCGACAAGCACACCTTCCTTGCAAGGTAAGTGTCTTTGACTTCGTAACAATGCTGCCTTCACATGACAGTCTCTTGTAGTGATCCTTCCGTGTAATGGCAATCAAGCATGCCACATTGCCACTAATACGTCAAACAGGCTATGGTCAGGCACCATATCATGCTTCTTCATTGCAATGGAGTAGTATCTCTCAGCAAACTTTGAAAATAGCCACCTCTACTAGCATACAAACAACACTACTACAAAAAGGCTAGTACAGGACGCCTAATCACAGACAGTTTTCCAAAACCATAAGGGTTAATGGTAATCATAGATGGTTTTACCAGCGTGACCATCTCTGTTACTGCATACGCTAAGAATTGTCTGTGATGAGCTAATATCATAGATGGTTCGTATCACGAACCGTTTGTGATACTTCACAGACGGTTCATATTCGTCTGTGATAAGTATCTTATCACGGACGGTTTGTATTAAAACCCGTCTGTGATAAGTATTTCTCGATTTTACCAGACTTGAAATGTTTAACTCTATGATCCAGATCATAGTAAAATCAGGGAGTTTTTACCATGACTTGGTAAAATAAAAAAGTTAGGCATTTCATGCCACGGTAAAATCAGAGAGTTAGGCATTTTAAGTCATGGTAAAATAACAGAGTTAGACATTTCTGTGTGCGTCTAAGTTTTGGTAAAACCACAGAGTCACAAACGGTTTTAATATGAATCATCTGTGATATTAGCTCATCACAAACAATTTTTGTTTGATACCGTCTGTGATTCGCATAAATTTTTGAACGCTTGTGCGGGAGGCAAAATATTTTGGCGCTGTCCTTATATATTATACCCACCCTCGCCTTGTCTTCTATCAGTCTCTCCCTCTCCCCTCTCTACGCCGAGCTCCGGTGATCGCCCTCGATTCCCCGGTGCGGTTCGGTGAGGAGACGCAGCCGACGAGGAGGAGGAGGAGGGATGCGCAGGAGCTCCATGTCTGTCGCAGGAGACCGGCACGCGTCCACAGCCTGCTATTTCACGGCGCCACTGGTGAGCGGGGTGCTACGACTCGACCAGTACCGCCAGATATGGTTGCCCCCCATGTTGGCCTCAGGTGAGCACGAAGTTTTTCCCCTAAATTCCCATCTAGATTTCCTTCTCACTCTGATTTCGTCCAATCCATCCTGTCAGATTTCGTTCTCAGTGAGGACCCTCATCTGTGGTCGACAAAGGGAAAATGATTCGGTTCGAGATGAACGCCTCTACTCGACCTCGTCCTTGTCAGAGAGTGAGCCATTGATTGATTAAGAGAGAGAGAGAGAGAGAGAGAGAGAGAGAGAGAGAGATTATCTTTTAATTATCTTCTTGCAAACTGTCGAAAGAGCATATGGAAGCTACCGATTTTTTTTTGCAATAGAAAAGGCCATTACATACAGTTTTTACTAAAAAAAACTGTCTGTGGTAGCCTATTTTCATAGACGGTTCTGAACAAGAACCGTCTGTAAAAATTGACTATCACAGAAGATTCAAAAACCGACTGTGATGACCTCATGTCATTATTGATCCATAAACTCAGACGGCTCACGAAACCGTTTGTGATGACATTTTTTAATCGTCTGTGAAGATCTTTTCTGTAGTAGTGCAAGAAAACATGCATGAATTTAGTTTGAAACAAAAGGGGTATAAATTAATTCTAATAAAAGTGTTGGACTTCGGGGCGTGGTCGTGGTTTTTACTGTTGAATAATTGACCTTTGGATTGCACTAGAATTTGCGGTTGTTGGATGGTTCCGTTGTTCCGTTTGGGTGTTTTGTTTAAGGTCTTTTCAGGTTTGCTGGAGGTCTTTAAGGTCCTTCTAAGAAGCACTCACGTGGACGCATCAGGACTATCTAGGACCTCCCTAGGTGTTATCTGGACCATCCAGGACCTTCCCAAGGAATATCAGCGCGCATCAACTCGACCACTCAGGACCTACCTCAGGAGAACCAACGCGCCTCAATCGCGACCGTCCAGGACCTCCCTCAGGAGAACTAACACGCTTTAATCACGGCCATCCAGGACCTCCCCAGAATCAATAGCGTCCATCCAGAACTTTCCTCGGAAGAACTAACGCGCTTCAATCGCGGCCGTCCAGGACATCCCCAGGATCAATCGTGTCCACTCAGGACCTTCCCAGAAGAATCAACGTGGCTCAATCTAGACCACCCAAGACTTCCCCCTGGAGTTATCTGGATCGTCCAGGACCTCTCCCTAGTAAGGAGGTCTTTTGAGTACTGTAGCAAGGAGGTCTTCTAGTTACTGTTCATCACGAGCACTGAAGCGAGGAGGTCTTCTGAGGCACTGTTCTTTCCAGAGTTACTGTAGCGAGGAGGTCTCTAGAGTTGTAGCGAGGAGGTCTTCCGAGATACTGTAGCACGAAGGTCTTCTGAGGTACTGTAGCAAGGAGGTGGTCTTTGCAAAAAAGACGTCCCTGGAAATTTACAAAGACGACCTTGGAGATTTACAAAGATGACCCCGGATGTTTTTCAAAGACCACCCCAGAGGTCTTTGAGGACGTCTTCACAGGACCTTCCAAGAGGTATTTCAGGAGGTTTTTCAGGACCTCCCAGGACGTCTTCACAGGACCTTCCAAGAGGTCTTTCATGAGGTCTTTCAAAACCTCCCAGGACGTCTTCACATGACCTTCTAGGAGGTCTTTCAGGATGTTCTTCTAGGACCACTCACGAGGTCTTTTCACGAGGTCTTGTAGGACCACCCAGAGGTCTTCTCAAGACCATCCGGAGGTCTCCTCAAGACCACCCTATTCATTCCAAATACTGTATGCTTCAAGTGCTACGGTGCAGGTGAGTGATCGTAGACTTGGTGGAACTAATCGTAGACGTCTTGAACGTCTTGGAGGTGTTCGTAGACCTACTGGTATTTGTAACATCCCGATTTTTAGAATCCAGATGTTAATATTTAATTTGGTGATCTATTAGACATTTGACTAGGTTTTAAAAAAAATTTCCGGTGTTAATCAAAATGTTGCTTTGAAAATCAAATTGAATTAATGAAAAGGTTGCATTTTATAAAACCGAATTGTTTAAAAGACTATGTCATATATATATATATATATATATATATATATATATATATATATATATATATATATATTATTAAAATTAAAATTTATTGTATTGATCTCTTATTTTCACATGCATTTCAAAAATCATACTATGATGCATGCATTAGTATCGTCGTTTTATTTTTCGACTCGACCGACCGCAGGCTAAACGTCTGCGTGTTCCATCTTTTCCGGTCATCTCCTTTTTTTTTCTTTCCCTGCCAACTCCTTTCGCTTCTTTCCTTCTAATCTCATCCAAAAACTCAAAACCGAGCCATGCATGTCATACCATTGCGATCGTTATCGCACGACCAATCCATTTCTGCAATTCGATTTCACATGCATGGCAGTTTGAGCGAATTCGCGAAAAGAGAAAAAGAAATAGAAGATAAAACAACTGCGTGTTTATTCTTTTCCCTAACTTCTCTCTTCGCAATCACAACCAAAAAAATCAAGAATCCGACGATGCATGTTATACCGCTGCGATAAATGCGTCTCGAGAGCTTTCAATTTGGCGGTTATTTCACACATGCAAGGTCGTTGGAGCGAGCCGGAGAAAAGAGGAAGCCTCAGATTTGCTATTCTTCTTCCGAGCAAATAGGAACTTCAAAGATTTTTAGAGAGCATCACACTCTGAATAAATTCCTGAAAATTTTATCTAAGCACCAACATTATGTCGGTACCTCCCTAAAAATTTTATGATTTTTGGAATTAAACTTCTAAGCCCAAATATTCTTTAACTCTCTCTATCCATTTTTTTCTTGTCCACTATTCATCCGAATTTTACTCCCGGTGAGAGACAACCACTTGCCATCTCCATCTCCATCCCTATTTCTTTAATGTCCACCATATGAGCAACACCCCACTTCATTTCTCCTCTCACGCTGCTCCCTCTCGCCAACAGGAACACACTTCTAGTCACTCCCAAGCAACACTTTAGAACATGTTCATCTCAAATACTTCTCTCCTTCCAATCTCATCCATAGAACCAAAACCAAGTTTTGCATGCTATGCCATCATAATCACCATCACCTAAGCTCCCCATCCATACCATCGATTTTCGATGCAAGCTCTTTTGAGCATTTTGCAAGAGGAGGAAGAGGAGTGATGCCTTGTGCATAGCATTGTCAGAAGGAGCTTGTGCACCATTTGACACGCATGTAGCAACGCAAGAAGCCATTCTTGATCGAGCCGAGGTCCATGTGGCTGCGGCGGAAGCCCTAGGAGGCGGGCGAGCGGCAGCTGGCCGAGGCGACGTGGCGGCCTGCGGAGCTGCTGTGCAATGCATGAAGACGGTGGTTCATGAACCTGGCGAGCCCTTGAGCCGGAGGTGGTCTTCTTGCGACCACGAGGAGGCAACAATGCGATGGCGCAGTCTTTGTGGTGGCTCGGCACCGAGGACATGCTCCAAGGCCATGCCGAGCTTTGCATCCACACTTTCAGCTTCGTCAAGTCCATGGCTCTTTTGCACACACAGTCTCTCGATCCATCCAGATCATGGAATGGTCTTCATGCAGTACCGGGCCCTTTTGCACATAACTAAACATCCATGTATTCAGCATGAATAAAAGGAGCATAAACCAAAAAGCTACAATTAATTGTTGCGCAGCATAAATCATTTCTAACGAGCAGGCGGCGTGAGGACACGGAGGCTCGCTGCGACGACGGCACCAAGATGACCGAGCCGACAAGGCCGGCGGCGGTGCATGCGGCTGGAGCCATGCATGCACGCGGCGGCTCGACGACAACCGGGCGGCGGAGCGAGCGAAGATGGCAGCGAGGTGGTCGCCAAGTAGCGGAAGCGTGGCGATGTCCAGCAAGCACGGCCCAACACGCGGCGTAGGGCGCGGACACGACACGACGAGCCCGGCGGCGACTACGGTGGGCGTGGATGCGAGCCGAGAAGGCATCGCCCGCGACGATATACGCGACGCCTAGCGTTGTGGTAAAACCGTATTATTTTTGTTACCGCGCACGATATTAGTCGTGCATGTTGCATATTAGTCATGTGCATGTCATCTATATATGCATGTTTAATTGTAAAAATGTTTTGGTAAATTAAGACCGTATAATTCCCCGGTTAGGTCGTATTTGTGCGTAGGCATGATTATGTTTTGATATATTGGTGGATGGGAATAATTAGATTGTTGTGGCGGAATATGTGTATTGTTGATCGGTAGATACTAGATTAAATATATGAGTTGATTATTTGATCGGATGATATTTAATGAGATATGGATGTTGATTCGGATGATTTATTTAATCATGAGTAAATTGATGGGATGTCTTAAGTGATAGCTTTGTAAGTCATTTATGCTAGATTTGGGTGATAGTAGAATGAATGATTTGATTTCGGATAACTAATTGGATTGCCATGCAATTAATAGATAAGTCCTTTTGTGCCGAGTTGGTGAATTTGTACCCTCTATTGGATTAGTAGATAAATGATTAATAGTCGATCGGTAAGGCGTATATGTGATTGGATTGGTAGTTGTCATACACAACTAGTCCGGTGAGATGGATGTAAGTTGAATTATTAGTGAGCTACTAAATGTTGGATGTGATATTAAATTGTAAAGCTCATTAGGTATCGGTAAGTCAAATAAATCTCGATCGGTGGAAATTTTGGTGTATACGAATGTAAATTGCCGAAGAAATACTAGTAGAGCTAGATAGTTAGTATTAGTTTAAATGATATATCAGAAAATGATTGATGGGTTTAGTCATGGTAATATGCTTATCACTTGGTGGATTTCATATAACTACAACATGCATTGTGTAGATGGAAGTTTATGAGTTCGGGAATTATTTGTTGGATTGACTACATTGATTATGCCTTAGTGAAGGTTAGTATGGGATTTAGATCAAGATATGAGAATATGATCAGCGAGTGTTATGCATGTGATGGGATTCAACACCGAAGAATTTGTTAAGTCAATGATATTGAGAATATTAGATTTGCCGGTAGATGTTTTACTTTAGGAATTAAATGGAAAAATGAAATGAAATACTTAGGCCTCATTTGTCATGATAGAGGCTAGGTTAGCATCTACGCAAAATGTATTAAACGATTTGGAAAAATCCGAATACAATTATTTATGCCTTTGCATATTCATTTAATTTCAAAATTTATAACTAGTGCAAATCAACTCTAAATCAAGTAAAACCAAGTTTGATAATTTTATTTTTAAATGTATTTTAATTTGAAATATCTTTGAAATATGTCTCTGCCTCATTGAATATGGTTTTGGAGAGTGATCCAAAGTTGTTTTACTTTTGAACTAGAAAATGCTTTTAACTTTAAAAATTCATAACTAATTCATAAAAACTCCAAATGAGATGAACCAAGTTATTTTGGTCTTATATTAATATTCCCTATCCATCCATATAATCCTCATCCTCACCACTGCTCTGCAAATTTTGGCCAAATAATTAATTGCGGGTGAACAGTAAGAGATTACAATTACATTGGAATTTTTCTGAAAACTGATATTCAAACTGCTATAACTCTCACATACTAAATCCAAATAGAATAATTCTTTCACCTAAATTCATCTAAAATCATCATCTAGCTACTGTATAAAATTCATGCATTTTTGAGCACTTTGATTTTTCGGCTTTTCTCGATGTTTATTCGATATCGTCTTTCTATAGATTCAGTGAGTATGTAACCGAGAGTGAGCAAGTGAACTCCCTAAAAGGCAAGCATCATTTGAACTTTCTTTTGCATCATATTTGATCCCAGTTTTGTTAAGTTAGTGCAATGGTAATTGCTTGCATGCTATTTTTGATAATATCGCTATTTTTGTGATGAATAGTTAGATACATCCTATTACCTTGTCATTGTGGTTATCCATGAATTATTCCAGTACTGAAATGCTTAAGATAGGATTGTGTGAAGTATATTATGTTCGGGTTTGCTTAGCCATGCAAGTCTAGAACGGTAGCCGATTGTCGGGAATAACCCGACAATTATGGGATACACACAACTTTCAATTTATACTTTTGTTTCAGATCTTCGTATCTGTTTTATGAGTTAAATTTTGTCTATTTAAAAGAGCTTTTGGTCTGGACAAGTGATTGGTTATGGAGGGTGCCTTCGTGCACACTTTGGGTTGTGGCTTGTCTTGTGCGGACAATTAAGGACCGAACTTTGGTAACATCTTTGATTCAAGTAAAACTCGTGCTATCACATGCGGTGTATGGCGCTGCTTAGTTAAGTAAGGGGTTGGTATTGTTGAGTTGATGACTGGTGGTGTGAGGCGTATCGTGTTCCATCGCATATCGTTCCATAAGGGTGCCGATTGCAATTCTTTATTGTGAGGGTGAGCCCTCTTTAAACTTTATTAATTGGGTTGGCACTTCGGCACAACTTGCGTGCCGTTTAGATGTAGGAGGCTAGCCTACACTTAAGCGGGTTACGTCGCGTTTGGGCGATTCAACTCAATGATATCAACTTGCTGAAAAATACTAAGTCTTGGTTTATCGTAGGCATACCATAGGAAGTATGCTATATTCGGAGGCATCCGGAGGCTTACGGGCTAATCAAGTCGTGTGGGTAAAGTAGTACACCCTGCAGGTATAAATCTATTCGAATAGCCGTGTCCACGGTTATGGACGACCACTTGAGTTATATGGTTGCTATTGTTAGACTTGTAATTAAAATTGTGGTTATAACTTGGTATCATCATGAATGGGATATTCATGTATGTTGTTGTATCAAAGTGGACAGCCACTTTGTCATTTGTATGATTCATTTGTTATTCAATTTACTACTTATTCACATGCTTTACTTCTACTTCAAATCTGATTTCAAAGTGGCACTTGAAAAACTAGTATGTGTAGGTTGTAAATTGTTGCGTCTCTTTTGCAAAACTAAGCCAATATGAGCCATCCTTTGGAACAACCTCTAGCATGACTAATTTTTATTTGTGTAAGACTTGTGAGTACCTTTGTACTCAACCCGGTTGCTGCAATTTCAGGTGAGGAAGACTTTGAGCCCGTTGAGCTCGTTAGTGTCGACTTAGGCGACATTGCCGAGTAGTGCTATCATTTAACTCCCAGTCGGTTGCCGATGGGTTATGGGGCATACCATACTGGATATTTTGGTTTATTTACTTGCTTCCGCTGCTACTTAAGACTTTTATTTGAGTTTGGCCGGTCGGCCACTTATAATAGATGTAAACCTTAACTATTATGTTGTATGTCTTTTGAACTATCTATGTATGTTGTTGTATGGATGTGATCAACGTTGCATGAGAGTATGAGCATATTGGTCGCTGATCTTGGGAGCTAGTATGATTGCATACTCGCTGTTCGTGGCTTCCTATTTAACTCACTAAGTGTGGTGCTTGACTTGTTGGAGAACTGACAATCATGTAGTGCTTGCATGGGAGCTGCGCGCATGATCGCCGGAGCTCTAGGTTGCAGTTAAGCCTTCACTAAGATCGAGTTAAGTTGGAATCCATTTACTTGAGGCTCTAGAGTTATGTCCTTAAGACCATGTTTAATCTCGGTCTTACGGGGATAACCCGGGGGTCCTCACAGTATTCGTCTCGGACTTTGTTGAAGTGGTCGCAGACTTCAAGGTTGATCTGGTTAGTGTTTATTGATGATTGAGAGTACGTGATATGCGTGTGTGAACTGATATTGGTCAAGTTGGAGAACTTGTGCCAGGAATATATTCTTTGGTCTTTGCATGTGCAGGTTGAGTGTGAAGACGAGGAGAGCCTCCTCCCGAGCCGTGGGGTCAACTTCGGGGCTGGCGATAAGTCTTATCGGCCCGCCCCGAGATCGCAAACCGTCTTCCGGAGCCGACTTGTGGTAAAACCACTAACGAGTCTAGTCCGTATCCTAGCGATTCCGTGCCGCTGGGGTAGGCAGGTACATCGTGCACCGGGCTCGCGGCTGGAAGTTCACGCTGCCAAAATTCACGCCAGTGCTTTTCTTCTTCTTCGGCTGGCAGCGCCCGTCATGGAGATGGGCGAACAGCCGCCCCTCGCCGCTGGCTTTGGCCGCCCGCAGCATCCACTCGAAGACTCCTAGCTTGACAATGGAATTCGGTGTCAGCTGCGCCAATTCCACACCATACAACCGAAGCACATCCTTCACCAAGGCAACGCAAGGCAACGCAAGGCCTGCGTCAAAGAAGGCGACGAAGACAACCGCCTCGTCACCTCGAGGGGTCGGTGTAGTCTCCGCCCCGGGGGCGCGGACCTTCTCGAGGCTCTCCAGTTTACCCTCGTCAACAAGGGTACCGAGCACGACGTCGGTCACGAGGGACTTCCCCAATTCGCTCGTGTATGCCACCTCTCCAGCATTGTCCCTGCCACGCTTCGACATGATCGAAGCCTCGGGAAATGCCCTCGCAGCAAAGTTGAACCACCGCAACCCCAACAAGGCGCGGCGCAAAGGACAATTGGCAAAAGGGAAGTAGGTAGTTCTGAAGGGAGGGGTGCCACATATTTATAGGCGGACGCGGATCACGAGAAGGATGCGAGCCGCCATGGGCCACTCCGCGCTTGCCACGTGCACCCGCTGAACAGTGAACATCAGGACATTTACGCCGCACAGAACCCAAGAGTCGCCGCATGGAATCCCAGCAGGCATATGGCGGCGCCATTATGGCGCCCGGCAACCCGTGCAGCACACCGCCCAATGGCGCGCGCCAACCCAGGAGCCGCGAGACTCCACCGACAAAACACCTTCGCCAACCTTTCCATACCCACGCTTCGCCAAGCCAGAGGGGACGGTGTGCCTGAACCCTTCGGGGGAGCGGCGCGGTTTCAGCCATGGCGAAGCAAGACCTCGACCGCGAGGGGCTTCTCGTAGGGGCGGCCCACCAGCCCCACGGCATAGGCAGCGCTTTGGGGAACCCACCGAAGGGCCCGTCGACGCTCCGGGTGGGCTCCGAAGGTGGTCCTGGAGAAGGGTCTCTGGAGGGGCCCCGAGGCCCCCGGCGACACTTCCAGAGGCTCCGAAGGCGGTCCCGAAGGAGAGTCTCCGGAGAGGCCCCGAGGCCCCCGGCGAGGCTTCCGGCGGCTCCGGAGGCAAACCCAAAGACCCCCTGTGGAGGAGCTCCGAGGGCTCCGAAGGGATCCCCAAGGCCTCCGGAGGAATCCCCGAGGGCCAGAGGGCATATCGAAGGCACCCCCGAGGGGACCCCGCACGCCCCTCCGAAGGGGGGTCTCCAAGGGGGCCTCATAATCGACAACGAGGATGCAACAAAGATGGACCGGGCTCACCGCCTGGGTGAACCAAGTCTAGGAAGGTCCACCATGCACCCAGGGCTACTCCTAGAATGGGAAACACCCCTGCTATCCCTATGGTTGGGTGCACATTTGTAGGGGTGTGAGTGTAAATTCATGTACCCGGCTGGAAGGGCTATAAATAGCCTCCTTCCCCCACCATGTAAAGGGGATGAACTTTTTAGCAATAAACACAAACGCACTTTCACATTCCTAGTCCGAACCTCTCGCTCGGGACCCTTCGGCCCCTCGTACCGAAGCTAGGGGTCCCCCTTTTATTCACTGTCTGGTTCTTTTTACTACGACAATATGTAATTAGCCCATCTACGCGACAGCTGCCATTGACGACCAATTTCTGGACAGTGGCATTCCTGAGGCTATAACGTTTCGCTCACAACTCCAAACTTAATGGTCTAGACCTTCCTGTAAAGCTAGTGAAATTATCCTCAACTTTTTTAACTAGCTAAAACCCTGAATCGGAACGTAAATACCATTAATTACCCTCGCAAGGTTCTACAACGCAGTTCGACGAACTAGAGTTCCCCCAAAGCTATACTTCCCATGATCAAAACAATCTACAATGTAATTAAACAATATTCTATAGTTAATCTAGGGACTATCAAATCATTACCCACACAAAACTCGACGATGAACACGAACCCGAGCTTTCCTTCCTTCTTTCCCTTCTCCTTCCTTCCTCATTCCTTCTTCCTTGGCAGCACAGCAGCACACGCTTGCAACAGCACAGAGGGTCAGCAGCAACCTCAACAGCCCATGCATGCAACTCCCTTTTCTTCTCTCTCTCTCTTTCTGTCTTTCAGCTGGTTGGCCGTAGCATGCAAAGGAGCCATGCATGATGCATGCAAAGGAGGCAGAGGGCAAAGGAGCCATGCATGCGCATGGAACCCACTTGCATCCCCTAGGCTTGGCCCAGCCCACTTCCCCGTTTTTCCTTCCATTTTCCCCCCTCTAATCAGCCCTTTACTCTTAATTCCTTTTCTAATACTCCCTCCGTTCTGCAAAGCTTGATGTTCTGTAATTGAAATCATTACTAGCCAACATCTTGTATTTAAAAATCGCGGAAGTACGTAAATTTGTGTGCTTCCTTCTCCTCCTTCGTTTTCAGTCCCGTCTTTATGAATGGCTGATGTACTTCTGTAAGCTTAGGGCAGCGTGATATGTCGACATGCTGTATGGATGAAAGAGCATGCGGTCCTTCGATGCATGATAGCTCTGAGCAATTAGAGAGAACCAAGCATTGGAGCTTGTTTGTGTCGATCGAGCTCAATGGAATGGACTCCACATTTCTACAGGAAGCCAAATGCAGAAGGGTGAGAGAGCCGAGGTTCTCTAAGCAGCCTGGAAATGACTTGTCAAGCTCACCGCAATCGTAGATAGAGAGTCGTTGGAGCGAGGGGGGCAAAACCATTTCCCTTGGGCAAACCAAACTCACGCAACGACCGATTCTCAGGTCTTGGAGGCAAGAGAATCCCCCAAAATTGTGGACAGGTAGTGATGATATTCTCGTACACCACACAAGATCTATCGACTTGATAGATGGCAGATATTCCGGGGACAAGCATTGGTCAAGACTTTTCAGCTTATCACAACAGGTTATGCTCAAAGTAGTGAGGCGTGTGAGGGGAACACGTGTAATGTCATTGCTACTGCTGCTGCTTGCAAATGTTGTGAGCGCTTCAATCCCTACGTGGTATAGCACCAACAGTTCGAGGGAAGGAAAGGGGATTGATAAACTTCTCAACCAGCGACAATAAGAAAGTTCCAGGCTTCTTATAGTAGGTAGGTTTTCTAGCTTTAACCAACTTGCAGAAATATCACCCCCAAAGCCTTCGACTTTAAGACGTTCTATTCTTGGAGGAGGACGCAATGCCTCAAGTACTTCATTCTCGGCACTCATCCTATTTGGATGGTTCCCACTAACTCGCCATTTTAGAGTTAAATCCTCAAGGTATTGCTTGTCAACAAGTCTAGCCTCGGCAGCTTCTGCCCTACTCTGAACTTCAGAAATACATTCGATAGATAGCGTCCCACTGAGCTGATTCATGCCCTTCAACTCACCAATTCCCCGCCCATTCCGTTTTCCAACCTGAAAACGTCTCAAGTTGCGTAGGGAAGACAGATTTCCAAGCCCACTTATCATTGCTAACTTCCGAGAGGCTTTATGTGGCAGTGCAAGACGACGCAAGTTGATCAGATTTTTTATGTCCGCATGAATTGTTTGCAGACCCGAACGACTGGCATCAAAAACTTGTAGGCTGTAAAGGCGCCAGAATTTCTCAGGTATTTCTTGTACATGGCTTCGAGATATATCCAGATAACGAAGACTATTCAACTCACAAATGCTCTCAGGGAGTTTTGCGAGCTTGCAACCTTTTAGACTCAAAAAGAGGATGTTGGAGAGCTGATTGAACCATGAAATTTGAACCTCTAATGTTGTTCCAAACCTAATTGAATGCAATTTATTCAAACGATGAAGGCCTGCCATTCCGCTCAGTGCTTCATTATCCACCTCGATGGACATATGACGAACTGTATGTGGCATTCCCCTCTGGTTCTCGTGGCTCAAATCTTGCATCAAGAAGCATTCGTCCACTGAAACAGACTGTGCCATGTCATGGATCAAGTCATGCATCACATATCTTTTAGGCAACTTGGGATCATCTTGAAAAAGGAACCTGCTTCTCAAATCATCCAAATATCTACTCCCCGTAAATTCAAGGCGCATGCTCTGTCCTGGTTCAACAAAGCCCTGTGACACCCAAATGTCAACTATCTCATCTCTTTCAAAGCTATAATCTTTCGGAAACACAGAACAAAATGCAAAGCATCTCTTAAGCTCTTGTGGAAGATACAAGTAGCTCAGTTGAAGGGCCGGTAATATCTCATTCTCCTCATGTGGTAGCTGCCACAATTCACTGTTCTGGATTCTCATCCAATGATCCTCCGTCAGTTCCAAATTCAACAAACGTCCTAGAGTTTTTGCAGCCAATGGAGACCCACACAATCTATCAGCAATTCTCTGGCCAATGCCTTCCAACCGAGGGTATGATTCTGCAGATCTATTACCAAATGCACATATCTGGAAGAATTTCCAGAATTCATCAGCAGGAAGGCCTTCTAGTTGTACATGTTGAGTGGGGGGTGCAACCAGTTGAGCAATCTTTAGAAATCTAGTGGTCACTAAGATCATGCTGCCTTCAAGTCCATACATCAATGGCACTGAGAACCTCTGCCATTCCTGATTGGGAATTGACCATACATCATCCAGCACGAGAAGAAATTTTTTCTTTTCCAGCTGTTTTCTCAGCTGCTCCTGAAGAGCATTCAAACTCTCCTTAGTATCAGATGTTTCGCAAGGGGTGCATTCCATAATCTGTCTAGTTATCCTTTTGATGTCGAAGAGGTCTGAAACGCAGACCCACATCCTCAGATCAAAGTGGGCTTCCACCCTTGCATCATTGTAAATGAACTGAGCAAGGGTAGTCTTCCCCACCCCACCAATTCCAAAAATCGCCAGCACAGAAACATTTTTGGTGCAGTTGGTCTCGTTGGCAACAGAGGGCCCGGCCCCGGCCCTGCTGCTCTCGCCTTTTAGTCGCTTAACTCTGGATCCAGCACCTCCCGCTGCTCTCTTTCCAGTAGCACATGCAGATCGACCACCCCTGGCGAGTGGCACGCCCATGAGCTTGATCACCTGATCTCGTGCGCTGTCACGTCCAATCGTCACACCCAGCATCTCAATCACCTGATGTCGTTCTTTGTCACGCCCAAACAATTCTTGCTCTCCGCTGATTGAACCTGTCTCTGGCATAAGCTGCACCTGCACCGGCTCAACTTTAAGACCCATAAGATTGAACATTCCCTCTATCTCAGCCACAACCTTGTCGAGCTTACTCTGGGTCTGCTGTACTCTTGTTTTGCTGCCGTGGATTAAATTTCCTGCAAGAGTAAGAGAGGAAGATAGGAGTTGACCTGCCCTGCTCCGGTCAGCGTCCTCTATCTTGTGTCGCAGCTCCTGGTCACGGAACTCGCGGAGAAGGTCCTCGGTGTCGTAGGTGGCGTCCTTGAGCTGCGAGAGCAGCGCCGCCAGCTGCTTCTCCTTGAACCTTTCCCACTCGGCGCGATCGATGAGGAGGCGAGCCCTGGGCAAGCTGGTCTCCAGGCGAGACAGGTCTTCCTTCAGCTTGGTCGCTTCGAAGACGCCGGCCGCGGTTGAGATGATCCTTTGCACGGTCTCCATGGTCGTCGTCCTCCTCCTCGGCAGTCGGGAGTCTTGCTTTTGATAGTGTGGTTAGATGTAGTGGCTTCTCTCCTCGGCAGTACAAGCTAGTAGTCGTCCCTGTTTAGCTCGATCGGCTCGGTATCACGTACAGTGGGGCACACACACAGTAGGGCACCCACACGAGAGCGCATGTGAAAGAATGGAGAGGGGGAAGGAAAAGGGTTTCTTTTGTGCCTGCTTTGCTCTTTCGGCGATCCAGCTGCGCACCACATGGCCTGGAGATGCTCTTTCGGCGAGGGCCGAGGCTATAACAATTTCGCAGGTGCTTTTCACAATGTCCCGTGTGCCACCAGTACACCTAGTATCCTTTTTTTAGGACAAGCGGTAGTATCCCTGTGTGTCTTCCAAAAGCACTTGTGCCGCTTACAACTAGGTTGATAATGCGCGCTACACTGCACTGCTGATTTATTCGTGTCTGTATTGTATTTTTTTGGTTGTATTGCACAAAACGAATGTGTGGCAAGAAAAAACTGTGTTTTGTTTATGGTATAGACCAGTATGTTTGATTGTGCTATTGTTTATTAACTTGGACGTTTTAGTAGTCCTCTTCTTTCTGACCGGTGTTTATGCTGTGATGTTAACAAAAAAAAAACTCCTTTTATGTTATCTTTGTAAAAGTATGGTCAGTTATAGCTTTGGATTGTCAATTAAGAAGGTCGTGTACGGTAAACAGAGTCTATAAATATCTTATCGCATTATGTATGTGGTGTTATTTTTATACCCAATCCGATGTATATAGTATGCAGTCCCCAGGTGTGGTTCAGATTTGTGTTATTTTGAATGTGTTTGGCCGGGGTATACAACAGTCGGGGCTATCTGGTACGTTAATAGCACGCAGTTTAGTAACACGGATAGTAGTAACATATAACATCACTAAGGTGCTTCATTATGTACAGATGTAACTTAAGGACAGCCATTTTTTAGGTTGCCACTATGAAGCAGATTAGAATATACATGTGTTCATAGGTCGTAAATGTTAGCTTATGCATCTATAACTATTACATGGCCACCGTTGGTGCTTGTCTATGCACAAGCACAGTATAGATGAAGGTGATGTCCTATGGAAAGATTGGTAGGGCCGTTCAACCATTTCATCAGTGTGTTACGATGCATTTAACAAAAGGATGCAGCAGTACTGATGAGGATTAAAACCTCTAAATATTACTTTATTTTATTAAAGGCCACACGTCTTTCGTGGTTGTAACCCCTAAGGCTAACGACCCCCATGGTCGTAAGGATTCTAGAGGTTACATCGTGGGTACCCTGGTTAGATGAGGTCCTGTGCTTTATCCTTGACCAGATGACTGCTCATAGAAGCAATGAACTGGTACTTGAATCCGATTTTGAGTATATTCCTCTCGTGTGATGATTGTGGCACATGTCTTATTAGCTCCAAACCACACGACGTTTACAGCCCTAAGACACTGACAATAACCACCATATGGTTATTATTCCTTGACAGCATCAACTGCCGAACGGTTGATACTTCATCAACTGCTGCCTTCCTTCGACCAGTCATGGCACTTCTAAAGGGAGCTTATTCCAGGAGTAACTATCACATCTTCGGTAGTTATTTAAAGGTGAACACCAACAGAGGACAAGGGACATTTGACATTGACCACGACTCAAGTCAGGATCAAGAAAATCAGAAGTCAATCGAAGCATTAGAATAGCAACACCCAAGTGTAATTAGGGCTAGTTCACTGCCTTGTCGAGGGCACCCCTATAATATCTAGTTCATAGTGTCGGTGATCTAGAACCGATCTTACATATGATTGTTTGATTCGGGGGGTCTCCAAGATTGATCACGCAGAGAGAACGACACAGGGATTTTATACATGTTCAGGTCTTCTCCGGAGAGAATAACAACCCTACTCCTATGTGTATTGTATTGAGTATGTTGGTTACAACCAAGAGAAAGACTAGGGCTTATGCTCCTGATTGCACTTCTTGTTCTCCTCTCTTTTCCTTCCGCCCCTTGTCAACTGACTGTAGCCTTTATATAGTGTACGAAGAGGTGGCTGTTTCTTCAGGCTAAGGGGCGCCTCATCATTTCATATAATGGGCACATTGATGGTAGTTATCACGGGAGTAGTAACCCCCCACGTCGTCTGGCAGTTATTGTCAGAGACATAGGTGTATTACGTGCAGTATTTCGGAGAATAACAGCGTATATTAACTGCTTAGATTCCCTAATCGATTAGGCCTACTTGTCTGCAAGCTCCATCGATTATAGGATGGTCGTAACTAACCTGGTCGTAGAAGAACTTACAACCATGAGGTAGTCGTAGAAGAACTTACGACTAAATACTGGTCGTAGAAGAACTTACGACTAAATACTGGTCGTAGAAGAACTTACGACCAGGGAATGATTGTAGAAGAACTTACGATTATGAGGTTGTCGTAGAAGAACTTACGACCAGTGAATGATCGTAGAAGAACTTATGATCATGAGGTAGTCGTAGAAGGACTGACGACCACTTGGTTGGCTTCTTCCCTATGAACATTAAGGGGCATACGCAAGAACCATGTGATGGCCTTATTATCCATAATAAGAATTACAGATAAATGAATAAATGAGGATTATTAGATCCTTGTCATCTAGCCCCCAGCTTCAAGTGAAAATAACTTACTTGGAAAGGGGGTTGTAGGAAATCTTATGACTACTAGGTGGTCGTAGAAAATCTTACGACTGCAAAGTGGTCATAGTATAGCAGTCGGAAGTAAAGCCTTTCCGACTGGCATTTTATTTGACCAGAAAAAGACTTGGTCAAGAAGGTAGTTTCACTTGAGGTGTGAAGACATACTTGGTTTTCTCGAACAGACATGTTTAAGAATTCTAATCGACTCTCAGAGTCATGTCTGTTGGAGCGATTCCCGAAGAGGTAGCAACTGTTGGGTTGCCACATCTTTAACTCAAGTGCGCGGTTATAAAAACTTACCGTGGGTGTGATTCTAGGGCTCTTACTTTTCCATCAGTCACTCCAACTGTTCATCGAGCTCTTGTATTCTCCGCCACCAACCAAATCGTCCGCTCTCTAGAGACCTTTTCAAATCCAAATCTCCCTCTCTTGAGAAAGATGGCCAGAGCCGCTTCCCAATAGGCTGAATCAGAGATGGATGCGGCCAAGATGAAGGCTTTGGTCGCCGCCGAGAAGATCACGAAGAAAGAGTTTGTGAAGTGGTTGAGGCTGTTGGGCAACATTGGCCGTCGGAGGAGATTGTGCAGATTCCTGTCTTTCAGGCGTACTGTGAGTGTGGACCTCGACTGCCTGCTCACCCTTTCCTCACACTCATACTCGAGCACTTTGGGGTGGAATTGGTGAACCTCGTTCCCAATTCCATCATGATGTTGGGCGTGTTTGTATATTTGTGTGAGGTCTACCTAGGGATTCCGGCCGACTTGGAGGTGTTCCAGTATTTCTACAGGATGTCCAGAATAGCGGGAGTCACCGGTAGCTATGGTCTGAAGCTCCACGACGAGAAGTCGAAGGAGTACATTCAGATGTTCACCCAGTCGTCATGGCCGAGATGGAAGAAGGGGTGGTTCTACTGGGAGACGACCAGTGAAGACAGCCTTTCTTTTGTTAGGAATGCTGCCGAGAAGATTTCCTCCTAGGATTCGACTCCCGAGGATCTTGGCCGGATCGCCCCCTATATTCAAGCCATCAAAGACTTGAAGGAAGAGGGGCTCACCGGATGGCACGTGGTGAAGGATTTCATCACGCGCCGTATTAGCCCTCTGAAGAAACGAGCACATCCCATGTGGAGGTACTCGGGGCCAAAAGACTCGATCAGAGATTACGAGAAGGGTAAGTAAATTTGTAACTTAGCTCTCGTTCTGTTGATTTTGAACTTGGCTATTGAAAATTTATTTACTCCTACAGATCTCCCACAAGCGAAAATTGATGCTCGAGTCAAGCTCGTTTGTGAGAAATCCCCATCACCCAATGTGTTGGCTCCTTAAATCCTAGCAGTCTTGTCCACGGAGGATAAGATGGAACGTCTAAAGATAATCAAAGATTGATTTCATCTTTAGGATCTCATAGTTGTAGAAAAACATACGACCAGGGGATGGTCGTAGAAAAACTTACGACTAGGTACTGGTCATAGAAGGACTTACGACCAGAGGATTGTCGTAGAAAAACTTACGACTTGGTACTGATCGTAGAAGGACTTACGACTAGGGGATGGTCATAGAAAATGAGCACTTAGTAATATTTCTTTTTCTGACCCCTGTAGAAAGAAGGCATGGAAGACCGTCCAGACGACGAAAAGGTCGAATTGATGGTCGTTGGCAAGGAAGCGGAGCAAGTCAAGGCTCCTCCGGCCAAAAAACGTCGACTTGTGAGGGTCGCCGGTAAGGAAGGCGCAGGCTCAAGCTCTGCTGTTTTGACTAGAACTTTTGAGAAATTTGCTGCAGATATGGCTACTACAGAGAAAGCAAAGGCGATCGAAGCTCTCAAAGACAAAGCCCCAAAGACCAAGGTACCCTTCTATTACGGCAACAACACTTTCACAATTTCTGCCTCTCGTGGCTTTGTCAAGCAACTAGAAAAGGAGAACTGGAAGAGTTTTATGTCTTTTGTGAAGGAAACTGCTACGCCAGCAGGGTCCGTGGTCGAGGGAAGTGCTGCTCTTAGAGTGGTCGAGACAGGTCTCAGCCATTCGAAGAGTCAGGAGGCTCAAGGAGCGGCAATTCTCGCTCAAGATTTACGACCAGACGTGGTCGAAGAGAAGAAGTCGAAGAAATCTTATTTAGGGAAGGTTTCTTCTGGATTCAAGATCAAATCTAGGAAGTGAAGGTACATAAAAAGACAAAAGTGTAAGAACAACATTTACGTTTTGCTTTCTACAATTTGACGTGCTTTCCTTTTTGTAATCTTAGCCTAAGTCCTTCAACCCCCAAGGGCGTTTCTATCGAAAAACCCACTGCTATTTCTCCGGCAGTCGGAGAGATGACAGTGGAGGTGGTCGAGGGATCGACCCCTGTCCTCATGGTGGAAGAAGTCGTTGTCGCTGAGGCTACTACGACCACTGAGGTGGTCGTGGAGGCAGAAGCGAAGACGGCGGAGGTAGCGGCGGAAGCATCTGGCCGAGGTGGTGGTGGAGCATCCGACCACCGCACCGGGAAGGAAGACATTGCAGATATCCCCCTGGTCCTTAAGGAGAAGCTTCTGTCACCGTAGAAGAAGAAGAAGAGTACTTCAACTTTTTCTCCGAATTGTTTGGTCCTGCAACCATTGTGGGGTCTCGTGCATTCAGATCTCGTGATCGGGTTCCTCATCCTAAGGACATTCCTAATAGGGGGAATGTCTTCGATGATGAGCGTCTCGAAAAGGTGTGGTGGAACCAAGTTCAAGAGATCAATGAACTGAAGAACCCCAGAAGAGTATTCTCTTCGTTCGCTCGAAAAGCATTAATGTAAGTACCCGCCGCCCAACATTTTCATATGTGGCTTTTCTCGCTTCTCACTATTTTTCTTTACGCGGAAAGCTCTAGAACAAATTATCACTGTTGCTGAATACAACCGAGAACTTGTGCAGCTATGACAACAAAATGCGGAACTCTGCGAGCAGGCTGAGAGATGGTAAGTCACTACTACTCATAGTCGTTTATGTTTCGACCACTTGTACAATACTCATGGGGATTGTTGTAGAAAAACTTATGACTAGGTACTGGTCGTAGAAGGGCTTATGACCAGAGGATTGTCGTAGAAAGACTTACGACTAGGTACTGGTTGTAGAAGGACTTACAAACAGAGGATTGTCGTAGAAAAACTTACGACTAGGTATTAGTCGTAAAATGACTTACGACCAGGAAATGGTCGTAGACAATGACCACTTGGTCAGTGCTCATGTCTACTCTTAACCTCTACAAGTTTAAGAGTGACGAAAAGACCTTGGCTGATTCGCTCGACTACGAGAAAGTCGAAACGAGGCAAACTCCGCGACTCAAAAGTTGCAGGGACAAATAAACAGTAAGTTCTGAGCTTAAGACTGCTTATGACATTGATCTTTATCTTTTTAACTCTTGTTCCTTTTTAGAAAAAAGAGGTCGAAGTGGACATGCTACAAACCAAGGTCAAAGAAAAGACCTTGGTTATTCATGAGATTTCTCGTATCGCCAAAGACAAAGATCATAAGATAAAGTTGTGGGAAGAGCGCTACGCAAAGAGCACTACTTCCTACGACGATGAAGTCAAGAAGCTGGATTCTCGACTAGCAGGTAAACAATTCTTTACCAGCGATCAGTTTGGTTTTCCAGTCATTTAAGGGTTGTTTTGTCTGACTAGTCTTACGCTTTTCAGAGCAAGCAGTCGAAATAAAACAACTTCGTGAGGCTTCGACTCGTAACCAGGAGGAGATGAAGTCGATGAAAATCAACCTTCAAGGTAACATTTCTCTCTTGAACAATGTACTTAGTGGGCTACGTGCTGAGGAGGTCACTCCTCGTGAAGACACGATAAATGCTCACACGATCGAGTATCATTGGAGAACAAGTTGGAACTTTGCAAGAGTTGGTGACCACTCTGAAGACCAACCAAGCTGACTCGATAAAAGAGGCGGTCGAAGGTGCAGTAAGTTATGCTCTGGCAAAACTTAAAGCTCACGACCCCAATCTTAGTCTGCATCCAATCGAAGCCGACTTCAACTGCTCTGAAGCAGAAGCAGAGCGGTTGATTGAAGAAATGCAGTCGGTCTGCAAGAAGGTCACGGAGGAGATACAAATAAGATCTCCTTCGTCAGAGTAGCTTGTAATAGAAACCTGTAAAGACAAGTTTTTGTTGATGTACATATATCTTCTTTTTCCTGCAAATCATCTTGTCGAGTAGTTAGTAACTCATAAGATAATGAAGGAAATTAAGACTAAGAATTGAAGTCATATTAATAACTTTATCCTAGCCCCCGACTATTTACTTAGTTTATTTAGATAAACTAAGTAACTAGTGTGAAAAAGGTTTTCTTAAAAAACAGAGGTTTGGCTAACTTATAGTTTTTTTATCACGATTATCATACACTGGTCGTAAGAGTAGGAACAAGTCGAAACTAGGAAGTTCCTTCTAGTGGGCAGGACCACGTGCAGAAAAGAAGGCTTCGACTAGGTGATGTTGCCCTCTCTGACCAGATTGATCAAATCAAGAGTGGCAACTTGAGTTAGACAAACGCCTGGAGTACTTTAAAAATTCGTTCGACCTTTTCCAGTGGACTCAGTAGGTTTGCCCTGGTAGCAAGAGTTAGAAATAGGACGATGCTAGGAAGTTCCTTCTAGTGGGCAGGACCACGTGCAGAGAGAAAAGACTTCGACTAGGTGTTGTGTCTTTCTCCGACCAGTTGTAACGAACCGAGTTTACCAAACGTAGTCGAACAAATTACAAAAGTGTACTCTGCTTAGAGTATTTTTCAAATACTATGTTTTACTTTCATAAAGTAATAGTACTTACAAGAGGTTTACACATGTCAAAATACGATCACATCAGCACATGTCAAAATATGAATTTGAGTAATTTGGTTAGAAATTGGCCAGTCTCGCCTTGGTCAATTAATAACTTAACCTTGTGTGTCATTGAACTGAGCCATAATTATACGACCACGTGCTTGATATGGGACATGCCTAATTTAGTAAGCTATGAAATCTTGGCATTGACTACTCAGGCATGTAGGTTAGATTGTCTGTCAGGGTGGATGTGTGTACTACTGTGGGCGGGTCACACTTATGAGCGGTTCGCCGTCTTCAGGTCCAACGATGTGCGTCGGAACCAAAGCACTCCACCAGGGTTGGTACTACACCATGCACATCGGGAGGGTCAATTATCGAGATGAAGTTTCGAAAAGGTTTTGTTATGATAAGTGCTAGCTACACTGGTTATATCTTATGGGTAAAATGTACAAACCTCTGTAGAGTGTTAATAAATCTATTCGAATAGCCGCGTCTGCGGTCCTAGACATACTCAGGGATTTCACACAAGGGGTAGATTTATCATAAAAATGATGGGAATGGTACATCTACGTGGTTTAACTTATATGGCTGTGTGAAAGAAATTGATTAGGCTTGGTGATCTTTGTGAAAATACTTGTTAAATTTTTATTGTTTACTTGTTTCAAATTATGCTTTCGATCTATTATTTATATTCAATTGCAAGTGTTGCTTTTTTTTTTGCAAAATAACCATAGAAGCCATTTCCTTTGAAATAAACCATCATCTATAAATTGTATTATGTGGTACAACTTGTTGAGTACTAGGAGCACTCATTCTTGCTGCAATCATTCAGCTGAAGTGGAGGAGTTTTCGCCTCCTTTTGAGGAGTTTAACGAGGAGGGTGATCACTAGGTCTTGATCTCAGTTGGTTGCCTGTGGCAAATCGATGGGTTTCTGCTGAAGTTATTTCTGTTCCACAGCCGTCTCTTTATTTAGTGCTAGCCATGCGTGGCTTAATAAGTGTAAACTATACCATAAGGTCACAACCGTTATTTATTAATCAAATTTACCGTTTATTCTTATATTCGCCTCGCGTGGAATGATATGGTGCACTAGCTGTTGGAAATATGCCCTAGAGGCAATCATAGAGATGATTATATTTCATTATGTTCATAACATTGGATAATATGTTATCTTGTTCCTAAAATAATATTGTTAATATTTATTATCAAGTATGTGACTTGATTGTGAAACTCTACATTTCTACGATGATTATTCTTAAACGTTCCCTAGTCGGAAACATATGAGAACACATATGAACAGTCCATAGATAACACAACATCTCACCTGGAGTTCGATCAGATATCGTGAGGCAAAGGGAGAGTGCATGAGAAAGTCTTTCAGTTCGATCAGATACTGACTAGTCTTATGGAGATACGAGCTGGTCGTTAGTGATATGGACCTGGTCGTAGATCATATTGCATTAAAGTTTGTCCGATATAATTTGTGTGTATTCGGGAATCGTTATGTCCTGCTAGGAACCGCTAGCGACTCGTGGTCGGAAAGGGTTTCCGAGTCACAACCGATTACACATGAACTTACAGGGTCACACACTTAACGGGTTGGAACAAAACATGTTCGATAGGATCCGTCATGGGCACTATATAAGAAGATGCATGAGGCTGTTGGGAGACATACGAGTTGACGTGAGTTGCTCTACCAAAACCCTAGCCGCCATCTTCTCGAGAGCTCTACCGTGCGACTTGGTGCTAGCACACCGGTGTACAGTGTTCCTTCCCTGGACGTGTGGATACCGTAGAGGCGCTACTGCGGTTGCTGTTGCGCTTAAGGACGATCCGCGATCTTCATAAGGAACTACAGAGGTTGCTGGTGAAGACGATCGACTCCATCGACGTGCTCGACATTGGATGATCGACTACGACCACTCCATCGATGTGCTCGACGTTGGACAATCGACTACGACCACTCCATCGATGTGCTCGACGTGGGATTAGGCTTCTCCAACTCTTCTTCCATTGTACTGCGCGTCTAGTGGTAACAATCTGTGATCTTCTACTTGCATGACTTCCTGGTTTACGTGGTAGAATTTTGAATTGTTAGCTAGCGTAGCCTACCCGTATCTCTACACTAGCGTGATCTTAGACTAGTGTATTATATATAGAGAGTCCAGATTTACATATTTGGTCCCGACAGTTATCATATGTTATTAAGCTTGTTCGCACTATAGATGCTCTGATGGTCCTGGTTATTCAAACAATTGTAGCACAATGTAGTGGGAGTAGCTAAGAGAGCATTAGAGTAAAGCCACATGAGTATCATATGTTAATTTGTATTTCCTGTCCTTGTTCTGAGAAAGTTCATAACTTTGTTAGCACAATGTAATGGGAGTAGCTAAGAGAGCATTAGAGTAAAGCCACAGGAGTATCATATGTTAATTTGTATTTCCTGTCCTTGTTCTGGGAAAGTTCCTAACTTTGTTGGCCTTGTTTTATCTGGTCCGGGTCAGTGCTCCATTGTTCTTTGCACAAATAAAATACAAGAAAAGCTTCAACGCCTTCTTTCTCAGAGTTTGTCTTTGATCAAGCAGCAGCAGCAATTTGGTGTCTTTGAGGTCAAGCAAGCTTTGCAAACTCGAAGGAGTTAAAAGAAACACTCCGAGAGAAGGAATCAATGCATGCGTGTACGAGCAAGAGAAATCCAGGTAGAATTCTGTGTATGCTGTAGCTAATGCTGGTATCCCTAGTTTCTGAGACTTTGTATCGTTCTGATATATGCTTTATAAAAGCTGGGATGTTTTACCTTTTCAAAAAAAGCAAGAGAAATCTAGGTACCGAGAGGCAAAAGCTACTACCGGCCCAATGACATGCTCTCGTGGCCCACGTGTCAGTGGCATCTAGAACAAACCGCCGACCAACAAAGCTGCAGTTAGAGCAGTTAAATGGCCGTACTTTCTTTGGGCGGGCACGAGGCACGACATCGCGGGTCCGGTCCGCATACGCACGGCTCTGCATTATTTATGGGTCAGTAGGAAGAGGTTCAGGATTTGTCCATTCGGGGACAAAGTCTGCCAAGATCTGGGATTTAATGGTCGTTCGGGACACGAAATGGAGGTCGAACTTCCGAAGTTCTACTGACCATTTAGATATGCGTCCCGCTGCTTCTCTATTATGGAGGATTACTCCCAAGAGAAACTCAGACGACACAATTATCTTGTGCGCCTGAAAATAATGCCGCAGTTTCCTTGAAGACATGAGGAGGGCATAGAGAAGCTTTTGGACCTGAGGGTAACGCTCGTTAGGTCCGTGCAAAACTTCACTTACGTAGTACACTGGTCGTTGAACGTTTTCACGTTCTATGACTAGTACTGCGCTCACTGCCTGTGGTGTGGCAGCTAGATAAATTAAGAGCGTCTCTTCTGGTTTCGGAAAAACTAGAACAAGAGCACTCGTAAGATATCTCTTGACATCCTCGAAGGCAGCGTTTGCCTCTTCCGACCACTCGAGACCCTCATGCTTCCTTAGAAGTTTGAAGAAATGTAGTCCTTTTTCCCCTAGTCATGCTATGAAACGACTTAAAGCCGCCATACACCCTGTGAGATTTTGGACTTTTTTCTTCGTGGTTGGAGAGCGCATTTGAACAATGGTTTTTAAAATATGCAGCAATAGCTAGAATGATCCGGACAGATTTAAGCATCGCTACTAGTGAGAAAGTTTCATCGTAGTCAACTCCTTGAACTTGTCGAAACCCTTTTCCGACTAGTCGAGCCTTATGAATGTGAACATTTCCATCAATATCAATCTTTTTCTTATAGATCCATTTGCACTCAATGGTTTTAACACCATCAAGTGGATCAACCAGGTTCCAAACCATGATTTTCTCTCATGGAGTCTGTCTCGGATTTCATGGCTCCAAGCCATTTCTCAGAGTTTGGGTCCATCATCGCTTCCTCATAAGTCTTAGGCTCATCATTATCCAATAATAATACGTCATGCCCATATCTTGTAGGCAATTGACACGGCCTTTTAGATCTACGTGGGGCTGGTGCCTCATCTACAAGTTCAACAACATTTTGTTTATCCAGTAGAGGTTCAGTAGGAGTTGAAACACTTTCAGATGTTTCCCGAATTTCTTCGAGTTGCATCTTTCTCCTACTGACTCCTTTTAAAAGAAACTCTTTCTCCAAAAAGACACCATTTCGGGCAACAAAAACTTTGCCTTCTTTTTGGTTGTAGAAATAATATCCTTTGGTTTCCTTAGGATATCCTATAAAGAAGCATTTATCTGACTTGGGTGTGAGTTTGTCAGACGTCAAACGTTTAACATGGACATCACATCCCCAAATCCTTAGAAAAGACAAACTAGAACTCTTCGCAGTCCACATCTCATATGGTGTCTTATCTACTGATTTAGATGATACCTTATTTAAAATGAAAGCGGCAGTTTCTAGAGCGTAACCCAAAAAATACAATGACAGATCTGATTGGCTCATCACTGATCGAACCATATCCAACAAGGTCCTATTACGCCGCTCAGACACCCCATTCCATTGTGGAGTGCCCGGTGGTGTAAGCTGTGGAACAATTGCACATTGTTTCAAATGATTACTAAACTCATGGCTCAAAAACTCACCTCCACGATTAGATCGTAAAGATTTGATTGTCTTGCCAAGTTGATTCTGTACCTCATTCTGGAACTCCTTGAATTTTTCAAAGGATTCCAACTTGTGCCTCATTAAGTAGATATATCCATATCTACTATAGTCATCGGTAAAAGTAATGAAGTAGTGAAAACCACCCCTTGCTGTCATGCTCATTGGTCCACATACATCAGTATGTATGAGTGTCCACTGGTTGGACGCCCTTTCACTCCGACCAGTGAAAGATGTCTTGGTCATCTTTCCAACTAGGCAAGACTCGCATGTTTCAAATGATTATAAATCAAATGAGTTTAGATTTCCATCATCATGGAGCTTTTTCATGCGTTTATCACTTATGTGACCCAAACGACAATGCCAAATGGAAGTGAAATTCATTTCATTAGGCCGAAGCCTTTTTGCATTAATATTATAGACGGATGCATCAACAAGATTTAAAATAAACAACCCATTCAAAACAGGTGCATAGCCATAAAACACTTCATTTAAAAATATAGAACAACCATTGTTCTCAATAATGAATTTATAACCCTCTACCATCAAACATGAGGCAGAGATAATGTTTTTACTAATGGCTGGAACGTAATAACAATTATTCAATTTCATAATAAATCCTGAAGGCAAAAGTAATGGCAAAGTCCCGACGGCTAATGCAGCAACTCTTGCTTTATTCCCGACGCGAAGATCCATCTCGCCCTTTGTAATTCTCCTACTCCTTGTTAGACTCTACATCGAATTGCAGATATGAGCAACCAATCCGGTGTCAAATACCCATGAGTTAACAGAAGAGTCAGCAAGAAAAACATCTATAACATTAATACCTGTAGTGGAAGTTTTAGTCCCACCATTTCTTTTCTGATCAGCCAGGTATTTCTTGCAGTTCCTCTTCCAATGGCCTAGCTCTTTGCAGTAAAAGCGTTCATTCTCTTGAGTCGGGCCGGACTTAGTCTTGGGCTTAGGCTTGTCAGTTTTGATCTGATCCAAAACTTTAGCCTTGCCCTTTTTCTTGACCCAAGTCTTAGCCTTCTTCTTGAAGCTTGTACTCTTTTGCACCATCATCACATGACTGTTGCTTTTCTTAATGCTGCCCTCTACTGTCTTAAGCATCATATGCAATTCGGTGAGATTCTTGTCTAAGCCATTCATATGGAAGTTCAAAATGAATCGCCCATAGCTTGCGTGAAGCGGCGAGAATCAAATCAGAGCCAACTCTTGACTAAGTGGAAAACCCAGCTTTTTCCAAGCGTACTGTGTAACCAACCATTTTGATCACATGAGGGCTCACCGGACTACCCTCAGCTAGCCTACATCCAAACAAGTTCTTTGAGATCTCATATCTCTCAGTTCTTGCTTGTGTCTCAAACATGCCTTTGAGCGCCACGATCATATCGTAGGCCTCAATGTTCTCAAACTGCTTCTGAAGGTCTGAGTTCATCGCAGCAAGCATGAGACAGCTAACATCAAGGGATTCATCACATGCCTTTTTATAGGTGGTTTTAAGAGCGGCTGACAACATTCTCTGAGGCACATCCGAATTGGTTCCTCTAGAACATGTTCCTTTTTATCTTGTCTAAGAACAATTCTTAGGTTGCGGGACCAATCCGCAAAATTTGTTCCATTCAGTTTTTCCTTTTCAAGTATCGAACATAAAGCAAAACTGGATGTAGGTACAGCAGTAGGTGCCATGATCTACAACGTAAATTATGCAAAAACTAAGACATATGTTCAAGAAAAGTAACTTCTATTAAACAATTTAATAAATATACTCCCACTAAACACCATATCCCTCTTATGACATTTAATGATTCAAGATCCATAATCATTTAATCTACTAGTTAGCTTTGGCATCACTGCTAGAAGGCTAGTGAAAATGGTAAGCAACCCTTTGCTAATTATATTTCTTTATGACTCTTGTTGTTGGGCAGCATCTATATGCTTCGGCACCCAACCCTTATGCCCCAAGGTCCACAACTGTTATGATAACCTTGTTAACTTAAACCAATGCTTAGCATGTAAGTGTCTGACACAAACCCATCTAGTCAAGTAGAGTTAATGGCACTCTGCTTTGGCAAGACCTACCATATTTGGGAGGGCATCAATTTAACTTAATATTATGTGAGGGAATTTTACTTCTACCATGTTAAAAGCATTTAACGTAAAAACATGTATAGAAATAAATGAATAGGAATATAAAGGCATTCACAGACAATCAAATTGCATTGTGATATAGTATGATCCTTCTCCATGGTGATCCCCATCACCATGCATCCTGTTCGCCGTGTATCCGAGTGGTCGACTCCTCCAAGCACTCCCACTAAGCCATTACTCCTAATAGCACTAGTAATGATTTACAAGGAGTAAAGAAGTATCACAAGTCGACACGCAGGCCGTTATACAAAAATATAGACAGACTTGGGCTGCAATAAGCATGACACGCAGGTCATGAAAATTACATACATACATGCATCTCATACATGAACCATTATGGGTCATACTATTCACATCAATCCTTGCAAAAACAAGTTATGCACAGAATCCAATTCTATCGAACGACATGAGCATACACTACCTATAGCGCAACAGATTTGTCTGAATACCAAAGACTTTGGTCGAGGGTAGCGCCTTTGAAAATTTTTAGGACCATGAATCTTATTCACGATCCGAGCCTTGGAAATCATCGATTAATCATATTAATTGTAACGCTCGATTTTGAGCCTTTTTGAAAATTTTAAAATAAAAAGAACCATTTGGTTTTGGTGATAATTACAAGCTTAACTCAAGTTTTGAATTTGAAGAATTTAAAATGACTTAACTAAACTTCAACTAATCCAAAACTTAGTTCTTTTGGTGTTGCTCTAGCTCTCTCGAGCTACCTTCCTTCTCTTGATGAAGATTTCCTATCCTCTAACCCACGCTTGGACATTCTTACATGTCCGCACAATCCCTAAATGTGTGACCTCTGTTGTTGTATCTCCCCCTTGCCTTTTCGGGTCTTTCCTCTCCTTTGGAAATCTCTCTCTGTTGAGACCTCTGTTAAGTTTACCCTCCTGGTCCAGCCCATCCTTTGGGTCAGACCTCCCTTAATCTCAATTACCCAAACCTCCTCTCGTGTTTAGATTCTTTCTTGTATCTAGACCTCCTTTGAAGATCGGACAATCTTCTATACTCAGACCTTCCCTCCCGTCTGCTATCTCCTCGAAGCCATATCTCTTTATGCGTCTGAGCCCTTTTGTGAGTCTAGACCTCCTTGGTATCTAGGCGCCTTGGTACTTAGGCCTCTTCTTTGTTGGCCCTGAATATCTTTATGGTTCGAGACTCTTTCCTTTCCTCTTTGTTCATCCGAACCTCCTCGGGTTCATTTCAAAGCCCTTTGGTGCTCCCTTGAGCCCTTCAAGCTCCAATGGACCTTCCTTGGATCCTCTGTGTGTGCTCATTCGGACCTCCCATGAGCGTGTCTTTGGACCTCCCGCCCATGAGACCTCCTCCCAGCTCTCTGCAAGGATCTTCCTTGCAGTTTAGCCTCCTACATGGTCGGGACCTCCGGTCCCTGCTTGAACTTTCCTCCCTTTTGAGATCTTGACCGTCCGTAACCTCCTTTCGAGATCTCGGCGGCCAGACCTCTTTGGATGCTCTCACTCGTCATGGTTTGGACCTCCTCGAGGTTCGAGACCTATTAGTAGTTTAGACCTCCTTTTGAGGTCTAGATCCTTTATAGTTTGGACCTCCTGTGGGGTCTAGTTCTCTTTTGTATTTAAACCTTTGAGGTTTAGACCTCCTTTGTGTTTAAACCTTCTCTTTTAGGTTCAGGCTGTAACATCCTGGTTTCTAAATCCTTTTTAAAATGTGTAAAACAAATTAAAACTATTTTGTTTTGATGAGAATTCAAAGTTTGGTTCGGTTGGAGAAGTTTGAGTTGTTGATACCTCCTTTTGGTATGCTCCGTAGACCTTCCTTTAGCCTATCTCTTTTGGGCTATGTAGGTTTAGACCTTCTCTGTGGCCTAGACCTCCCCCGTGGTTCTTGAGGTTAGACTCCCTTAGGACTCAGACCTTTTTACACTTGGACATATTACATGTCCAGGCCTTTCCCTTTGAGTTTGATCACCTTGGATCTCATTGTTGGTTTGAATCTCTTTGGATCAGACCTCTTTTCTGTTCAGACTTCTCTTAAGTTTAGACCCCTTGTTGCCTGGCCACTTTCTTATGCCCAGACCTCTTTTTATTCAGACCTCTTATGTGCCTCTGAACCTCTTGGGTTCATTTGAACCATCTTGACTTTTACTCTTAGTCAAGGGACCCCTTCGGTGGAACTCCTCTGTGGAATCCTCCGAACCCCACCGTCTGGACCTCCTCCTTTTATTTGAATCCAACGGTCCAGACCTCCCCGTGCCCTATCCCTCTGAGGACCTCACCTTCACGTTTGATCTTGGCTGTTGGACCTCCCTCTTGGAGATCTCACCGCCCGAACCTCAACTTGCCCTTAATCCTAACCACAGAACCTTCTTGTAGTTCTCTGGACCTCCTGTCCAAGACCTCTCCGTGGCCTTTTAGACCTGGCTCTGGACCTCCTTGCTGACCTCTCTTGTGAGATCCTCGATCGTCGGGACCTCCCCATGTCCGCACCTTCTCAGATGTCTGGACCTCCTCAACCTTTATACCTCCTTGTCCTTTGGGCCTAGGACCTCCTAAGCCTCTCGGACCTCCTCAAAGACCTCCTCTCATGGGCAAGACCTCCCCTCTTGACCCGACTGTTTTAAGTTGATCGCCCCACTCGCCAGACTTAGTCATTCTCATTTCCTCCGCCATTTAAATATCTTGGGCATTTAATGTATGTCTTGTCACATTAAATGCATCCATATACGTGGTGTTTACTTTGAATTTGGTCACTTAGCCGTACTCTGACATCCTTCTTTGTTCCTTCCCATAGCAACATACGTTATCCCTCCTCGTACCTTTTATCTAGAATGGTGGTGACACCTGCCCTGCCACTCACCTACCTTTGACCCATTTCTATACTTACCCTTGACACGTATATTTCTAGTCTTCTTCCCCACTTTGACTACAATTAGACCAAGAAATTCTACCACATCACCTTTCTCCACACTCTGTTATCTTAGCTCCTGCTCAGTGGCTTTCCAGGGAAGACCTTGCTGCTCACAACCTCCCCTCCATCCATTGTTCCTTCTTGTCCCTGGTGAGTCCCCTGGCGATCTCCTCCACCCTTATTTTTGTCACCACATTGAGCGGGTCGTGTCCTTCACAGGACCTCCCCTGGTGGACACCTTCTGGATTTCTATGGCGTTTATTTGAGGAGCTCCTTCCTGGTCTCTGTACAAGAACCATCTCTCAGGACCTCCTGTTCTGTTGCTGAAAACACTCTCTTGGGGTCTTTTGCTAAAGACCACCTCCTCCTGGTAAGCTTAGACCTCCTCCAAAAGAACCTATTCTAAGTACAGTACTCTTCTGTTAATTGGGTTTTGAGGTTCCTTTGGAGTTCTTTTGGTTCTTTGCTGGAGTCTCTGTTGGTTCTTATTTGAGTGTTGTTTGAATCGTTCTTTGTGAGTGTAGATCTTGGCGCTCCCGGAGAGAGCAGAGTGTGAGAGAGTAGATCCTTGTCGCCAAGCAAGAGGCAAGTTACACTTTTGATCATATTGCACCCAAAGATTTCAATTTATTTATGTCCTGCTTCAAAGTATCATGCATGCCTATTTCTACCAAGTTATTTCAATACCGGTCTTTAAACACATAGTTATACCACTTTCTCTCATATGACCAACTTTGACATTGAACCAAATTTGTTGTCACCTTAGGCAAAATCTGGTTGACACAATAATGTGAACCAGAATCATTTGAAAAACTCATGCTTAGTTAAGCTTAGACCAAAAGTATTGATTTGGGGAAATCTTTACCAACATGACCAACCTGCTCTTTTAATGTTTTAACCATGACATTGGGTTGTCATGGGGTGTGAAAATATTCTTTGGGGAAGCAAAGAAAATGAAAATGGATTTGGAGAGGCTTAATTGGTTGCTTGGTGGTGCAATGTTTGTGCACGGACTCTATCCCGCAAAGGTGGAGGTCCGGGGTTTGAGGAAGTCGCCCTAGTCATTTGAGGACCGGTCTTTGAGCGACCAATGCCATGCCTATAATGGGCTATGCCACAATCGTGCAACCACATGTCTCCAGAGGGGCGTGGGATCTGGCCGATTAATTTGCAAAACTCTACCATATCTTTGCTCCATTGGAGGTGTGGGAGGTCTTGTTTGGCCAATGGTCTTTATAACCCATCGTTCCCACCGTGCAAGAGGGGCTTCCGCCGGATTGCTATCCATGGGGGTGAAACCTTAGCAAGGAAAGGTCGTGGTGGGAGCAATGCATTGTAAAGGCCTTGTCATGAACTCTAGACCTCTTACCTTCTAAGAAGTGAGAGGTGGCACTCAAGATGCCAAACAAACTAGAGGAATCATGTCGTGTGGGTAAAGTGCACAACCTCTCGCAGAGTGAAATCTATTCAATAGCCGTGTCGCGGTCATGGACGTCTTGGCAAAGGCCACTTGAAGTTAGATGTTGGTTTTGGGTTTTTCGTAAATGTTTATCAAACTGCTTTTTGGGATTGCTATCCCATGGGTTGGGCAGGGAGCCTTGTGACAGGAGGGTATCCTTCACCACTTGTGATGAATGAATATCCAACTGAAAATTGCTTTGCTAAAATAAATTTTATTTACTATATGATGCTTTGGAACTTAATACTGGTAATTGGAAATAAACATGGCTTTATGCAAATTAACCATAATAAGCCTTCCATTGTGATATCCATTTATGCATGTCATTTTGTTATCGGACGGTGTAACTTGCGAAAGCACGGTTGTTGTGCTCACTCTTGCTTGATGCTATCTTTTAGCGGAATTGGAAGCTTTGGGTGATCTACTCGATGGACCAAATGGTCCAGATCGACTAGGATTGCGCCCTCCAAATGGTTGTTCTGTGGTGTATCGGGTGGCCCTGTGTTTATTTTGTTATGCTTTGCTGCCCGGGCTTGTAAGATCTCTTGTAAACAACTCCTTTGGTTATTAATAAAGCTTGTATTGTTGCTATGTTACCACTCGGTGTTCTTTGTGAAGAGCTAGCCATGATCCTTGGGACTAGCTCGGTTCACATAAAGGACCTTGAGAGCTCCCAGTCCTCCACGCTCACTCCATGGCCGGGTCATGTGTGGTTCGGTGGTGGCCTCGGTCCTCCACGACCTCCTCCGGTGGTCGCGGTGGACTTGAGATGCCCACGGACCTCCACGAACACCCTTGGTGCAGCCGTGGGAGATCATTGGGGTGCTCCTCGGCTCCTAAGACCTCCTGCTTGTTCTCTCGGACTTCGGGAGGTCCGCTGACCTCCGGGAGGTCTTAGGATCGTCCGAGAGGTCTTATGAACCTCTGGGAGGTCCTGATGGACTTTCCAGGAGATCTTAGAGGACCTCTCGGGTGCCCTGGAGTTGGGTCGTTACATTAACCCTATTCTGAACCTTTCGATCATTGCCTCGATACGACCACACACTGCGGCATACTCCGATGGCGCAATTCCGACCGGTAGGAGTGATATGCAGTATGGTCGTGAACAAGCGCAATAAACCATCTGGTCCTTATAAGCTCATACCTCCTCGTAAACCCATCTACTACCACTGAAAAACCGATCGATCTTATCGACCAGGGCCTAGATCATTCCATCTATATGAACTGATCTAGGTTATTAGACCCGACTAGTAATAGATCCAATCTACTACTACCACATATCAAGTATATGCGATCGATCCAGATCAAAAACTACGTACGATGGCTCTGATACCACTGTAGGGCCACGGGTAGGCTACGATAGCTATAAACAAAAATTTCTACCACGCAAACCAGGAAGCCAAGCAAGTAGATGATCACAGATCGTTACCACCAAACGCGCAGAGCAGCGGAAGAAGGGTTGGAGCAGCCTGGTCCAACGTAGCTCACGTCGATGTAGTGGTCGTAGTCGATCATCCAGCGTCCTCGCGAGTCAATCGTCTCCTCCAGCAACCTCTGCAGTTCCTTGTGAAGATCGCGGATCGTCCACAAACGCAACAGTCACAGTAGAGCCTCTACGGTATCCACATGTTCAGGGAAGGAACAACCCTGTGCAGGTGTGCTAGCACGAAGTCGCACGATAGAGCTCTCAGGAAGATGGCGGCTACGGTTTCGGTGGTGTAAAAACTTATCTCCCAAACAGACTCATGCATCTCCTTATATAGTGTTCGTGACGGATCCTATCCAAACACATTTGATGAATCGTATTCGTACTTGTTTGTTCCAACCCGTTAAGTGTGTGACCCTGTAGGTTCATGCGTAATCGGTTGTGACTCGGAAACCCTTTCTGATCACGAGTTGTAGCGGCTCCTAGCAGAACATAGCGATTCCCGTATACACACAAATTATATCGGACGAACCTTAATGCAATATGATCTATGATCAGGTCCTCGTCACTTACGACCAAGTCCTATCTCTATACGACCAGTTCGTATTTGGTCACGACCAGTTCGTAAGTCCTTACGACCAGGTTTCGACCACTCTGTGATTACGTTCGACCAGTTTACGACCAGCTCAGTATCTCCATACGACGATCAGAATCGCTCGAACTAAGCGACCTACTCATGTATACTCCCTTTGCCTCACGATGTCTGGTTGAACTCCAGGTGAGATGTTGTGTCATCCATGGACTATTCAATGCTTTCTCGATCGAGTGTCGGATTACGTTACGTTGTCGAACACTTCGACTACTAGTGGCATGGCCATGCACTTTCTTTATCTGATCACAACGAGAGGCCCAGAGACATCTCTCCCGTTATGTTAGGAGGGGCAAATCCCATATCCGACCAGTCACATTCCTCTCCATGTTTCACAGCATACCCGAAAGTTACCTTTATAACTACCCAGTTACGGTGTAGCGTTTGGCAACCCCTAAGAGTGCTATTACACATGTAGGAAACCATGTTGATCTCAGGTCTAAGGATTATACATCATCATTGCTTGAGACCAACTAACGACACATAGAATCATAACAATCTCAATAGTGTCTCAAGGTGGGTCTAATCCAACATCATGTTCTCTAACATATGTCCATATTATTGGTTTGATATCTCCATATCTATGACCCGTGAAACATAGTCATCAACCAATACATATGCTACTCTATTCATATGTGTCCTCATATGTTTCCGACCAAGGAACGTTTAAGAATAATCATCGCAGAAATATAGAGTTTCACAATCAAGTCACATACTTGATAATAAATATCAACAATATTATTCTAGGAACAAGACAACATGTTATCCAATATTATGAACATAATGAAATATAATCATCTCTATGATTGCCTCTAGGGCATATTTCCAACACAAACAACCAGATTCGCCCAAGTCCAAACCATTTTCCATTTCCTTTAATTTTTGAAACACATTTACAAAACCTCCACGACAACCCAATGTCATGGCTCAGCTTTTTAAAACATTTAGACAACGTTGGTATTTTGGTAGTAAAGCTCCCAAAACAAGATTTTGGTCTAAGCATGACTAAGCGTATAATTTTTCAAGAGATCCTGGTTCATACTATTGCATTAACTAGATTTTAACTAGGGTGACAACAGAGTGGAATCAATACCAACATGGGCCATTCAAAGGATTCGGCATAGCTATGAATTTAAAACATGTATTGAAATACTTAGCATAAATAAGCATGCAGAAACTTTGAAACAGAACTTAAATAATTTGAGATACTGGGTGCAACATGATGAGGACATGGACCCTAAGGATACAACCACTACTTCAACCCGTTGCACAGCATTCTCTACTTCAACTCAATCTTCCACAGTTGGACTTGCGGCCACTGCAATGCCATATTATCCAATTGGACCGCACTACTTCTACTCCTACAAGCCAAGCTATGTCTACATGCCGTGGCGCTGCGTTTACATACCATGGTGCTGCGTCACCAATTATTGGCCCACTGGCTATGTAATATATGGGCTGACTTGGCCCATAAGGCCCATGTGATGGCCGACCACCCTAGGGGGCCATACTATTCATGTGAACAGTACCTGTGTACAGTTCCACCACCCTAGGGTTCCCACCACCTAGCCGCCCCCCTATCTATATACAATAGCCGCCACAGTTTGGGGTTGGGTTTTTCTTAGATTATTCTGCCACTTTGCAGTTTCGCCGATTGTTCAGTTTGAGGAACCCCACTTGTGAACTTCATCCATATTCGCAATATAATTCAGATTGCATCTATCCTTGTTCTTGTGAGTTGCTTCGATTGCTTGCAGAAGCCACAACCCTCGTGGTAAGGTCGATCGCGTGCAAGCATGGTCGATAACGACAGTCGTGCGGGTGTAGTGAATTGCGAGGTGACGATTTGCGGGTCGGAAGCCTCAAAGCGTCAACGTCCTCACGACGGAAATCAATCGAACCTATCAGAAGATCGGGCCACTGTGTTTCATCAAGTGGTATCAGAGCAAAGGTTGCCCGTTAGGTAATCTCGTTTATCCCCTTTTGTAGTTGTGTTCCATCACCTAGAGTCCAGAAATTTGCCCCACAAAAAGTTTTAGATATTAGTTCTTCCGCTGTCCAAACCACTTTGTGCCTTTCGCAGTTGTGTTTTCAGTTTTCGCGTTGTTGAATTCGAGTCCATCGTCGGTGTCTTTGTTGCTGGTCTAGTCGTCGTGATCTAGTTTCTAGCGTCAAGTCTTTGCTGTTCTGGTCATCGTGTATCTCGGCTTGCCCTGGGCTGCATCATTGCAATTAGGGTTTGTCTGCTATAGTCGAGTTTGTGTCACCACCCCATACGACCACCTCCTCGTGTTCGACCACCCAGTCGGATTCGACCACCTCCTCGGGTTCGACCACCCAGTCGGATTCGACCACCTCCTCAGGTTCGACCACCCAGTCGGATTCGACCACCTCCTCGGGTTCAACCACCCAGTCGGATTCGACCACCTCCTTGTGTTCGACCACCCATTCGGATTCGACTACCTCCTCGTGTTCGACCACCCAGTCGGTTTCGACCACCTCCTCGGGTTCGACCACCTAGTCGGATTCGACCACCCATTCGGGTTCGACCACCCAGTCGGATTCGACCACGTCCTCAGTTCGACCACCCAGTCGGATTCGACCACCTCCTCGGGTTCGACCACCCAGTCGGATTCGACCACCTCCTCGTGTTCGACCACCCTGTTGGATTCGACCACCTCCTCGTGTTTGACCACCCAGTTGGGTTCGACCACCTCCTCGGGTTCGACCACCTAGTCGGATTCGACCACGTCCTTAGTTCGACCACCTACTCGGGATCGACCATCTACTCGTTTTCACCCGACAACCTCCTCGGAGACTATCTGTTTCTGGTTTATCTCTAACACCCAACGCACTCATCATATCGTGCCCTGCCAAACAAAGTCCGAGAAGAATTACCTTTATACCCCTGCTCTTCGGAAACAATTTTTGACCCACTCACCTCTTTGGACCCAGAAAAGGTAGCAGAAGAGTTGTGAGTTTGTGTCACGTTTGCAAAAAAAAAAAGGAAAAGAAAAGAAAAGAAAGAAAGAAGCAAAGAGTGCAAAAAAAGGGGGTAATTCCAAAAAAAAAGGAATTCAAAAAAAGAAGAAGAGGAATTAAAAAAAAGGAAGAAGAAGGACAGATCAGTTGCTTTGCGACTTTTGTTTCATTGTGCTTGTATTTCGGCTTGCTTGAGCTAGTTCTAGGAACGCGTTTGGGCGACAAGAATCGTGCGAAGTACAGTGGACTTTGATTCACTTTGCTAATCTGATTTCATTACTGCTATTCCTTGCTACTAAATTTTGCCTGTCCGAGCTCCGCATACTTTCGGCCCTCAGATTTGGATCCTCGCATTCGCCTCTGCCGCAGTCATACATCCAACCTTCTCCTATCATACCACCTGCTGTAATTGGTAAGAAATTCATAAGAGCTTGGTAAGACGCTTGAGAGTGTGTGATCCCACCTCCCACCACCTAGTAGTTGATAGGGATAATATCTTTGTGTTGTTTTTTGTCTTCTACTAACCATGGCAGGTGAGGAATTGGAGGCGCAAGAGTGTGTTTTGAGGGAAGAGCTCACGAGGGTGTTGGATGAGCACCGCCATGCTATTAATGACGACATTGATAGGAAGCTTGCGGAAACAAATGCTACACTGCAGCAACTCAATAATAGTATTGTAATGCTAAATACACGCATTGATGGTTTGGCCAATCAAACACCGAACAATGGGCGTGTGGACCCTCATGGTGCAGTCTATGACCATGAGTTTGACAATGATAATGAGATGCACAACCATGACGCCTTTGATGCACGACAACAAAACCGGTTGAACTTCAACCGTCAAGGTATGAGAGGTAATAACGCTCAGCAACATAATGCACGATTTAATGATGATCCATATGCTAAAGTCAAGTTCACTATACCATCTTTTGTGGGTGCTTATGATGCTGAAATATATCTAGATTGGGAGTTGATGGTAGAACAGAAATTTAATGCTCACTTAGTTCCTGAAGTGCATAGAATTAGGCAAGCCACAAGTGAATTTAAAAACTTTGCCATCATTTGGTGGAATAGCGTATGCAACGATGGATTAGTGCCTACTATGTGGGATGCTTTAAAGGTTGCTATGCGTAACAGATTTGTTCCACCTTCTTTTAAACGTGACTTGCGCAAGAAATTACAGCGCTTAAACCAGGGCAATAGATCTGTAGAAGAATATTATCAGGAGCTACAAATGAGTATGTTGCGTTGTGATATTATTGAGGATGAAGAGGCTGCTATGGCTCGTTTTTACGGAGGATTAAGACGTGAAATTCAGGACATAGTTGATTATAAAGAATATGATAGTGTCCCTAGATTGTTCCAACTTGCATGTTTGGCAGAAAAGGAATTGCAGGGACGACAGCAGAGGCCAAGGAACAATTTTGGAAGCACGTCTACACCAAAATCAACGCCGGGGCAAGTTGAAACAGTCCCACCTTCGGCTACACGGTCTGCTGCCCCCTCCTCGAGTAGGGCGCGTTCAGCAGCACCTCCGACACCATCACATGCACCCGAGGCAAGCAAATCTACTAGTGTGCAGGCCCCAACCAAGAGTTCTTCTTCGGTTTCTTCCATGGGTCGTACGACCGGGATTGTTTGCCACCGTTGCAAGGGAATGGGCCACGTCATGAGGGACTGCCCAAGTCAGCGAGCATACCTTACCACTGAAGACGGAGGTTATGTAAGTGCTAGTGATATTGAGGATGAATATGTACTTGCAGCTAACCTTGCAGGTGGAGGAGACGAGATAGACAGTGATGCTGAGGAACAAATAGCTGCTGTTAACACAGAGAGTCATGTGAGCCTTATTGCGCAGCGAGTGCTGAGCGCACAAGTGGAGAAAGCAGAGCAAAATCAGCGGCACAACTTGTTTCAATCCAGATTCGCCTGCAAGGATCGCAAGCAGTCAAAGTTTATTGAAGACTGTAACCAGTTCGAGTTGTCTTCAGACTAGCCATATAGGATAGATCAGCATTGGCTCCTCTCGTGTGTTGAGCCAAGTCACCCCGTTAAGTTAGAGTTTAACCGACTAGACGATTAGATTTTTGCTTTCTTCTTCTGTGTGTAGTTGGCTGTGAGTTTTATGCTTCTTAATAGCTTTCCGGCTATTTGCGTTCTTTGGTGTTCCCTGGGTTAAACCTGCTTCCCTTAGTAGATTGTCTTCCCTTACCTTATGTTATGCCCTCTCATTTATTAGCCCTGGTCAGCAAGCAGATGAAGAGTCCAATGAAACCAACCTTGTTAGTAATCTTGAGACAGTCTGTGCCAGTTCAGATCTCGTCAATTCTGGTGGACAGTTGTTAGTACTAGAGCAGACAATAACCTGTAACTATCTCCAGTGCCAGTGGTGTCACATCAGAATTCGAGCCAGTTCCCTGTCACGCAGAATCAGCTCATGCCAGCGACGATGCAACCGTCAGACAACAGTAATGTTTGCAATGATGCACAGTTCGTTGCCATCCCAACAGCACGCCCTCAGTGCGAGATTGTGAAGTTCATGTTGATCGAACCGCCAGTCTTTGAAGGATCAACCGCACTCAAGGATGCAGAATCCTGGATTCGCACCATAGAGAACATTTTCGAGCCACAGTCAGAGCATTAGCAAAAGAAGGCAACCCATTGTCAGTACAAGGATTGTCAGCTGAAGAATCACAAAAGCAGAATATTGACCTTGGCAACCTGCCTCAAAAGAGAAGCAAGCTAGTATCATCAAGAGGTTGTTACGAGTGTGGTAAGTAAGACCATTATGCCAAGCAATGCCTCGCAAAGTGACAAGCTTCAACCTTCAAGAAGGATAATCGTTCTGCCATAGCCTCGTCAGAAAAGTTGCAAGATTCGACACGTCTATGCTACAGTTGTCGTGAAAAAGGTCACTTCGCCCGCCAGTGTCCTCAGAGGAACCAGTCACTCACTCCAGATGCAAGAGTGCCAGTAGTCGCGTTAGTCAAGATGGTTTTCTCAGATAAGAGCATTGACAAATCAAGCCTATCAGCTCAGCAAGTGTCAGTATTGATTGTAAAGTGAAATGGTAGCACAAGTGTAACATCCCAAATGTATAATTAGGGTTAATCAAGTATAATTATATGTGTAGAAATTAAAACTTTTTCTCACATCTTGAAAAACCCTAAAATCTTGTGTAACTCTTGTCCAAGAGTTGTGTAATCCAAAAACACAAAGCTCTTGTTGACCAAAAATCAAACTCATTCTCCAATTATCTTAAATCTTGTGTCAAACAATTGGAATATATTTTCCTTGGTCCCAAAAACTGATATGGGACCCCCTCTGAAACATATCATGAGTTATAACACTTGTTGATAATTTTTGGAGGCAAAACAATCCTTTAAACAACCTTCATGAATTTCCTGAGAAAAATGCATTGCATGATAACCTCTGGAAATTTTATGCAAGATTGGTCTCATTGTCAACAAGCTCCAGTTAAAATTTTATCAAATTTGGAGTTCATTTGCTATCTCAAATAATTCTGCTAAGTTTCATTGTTAAAACTAAATTTAAAAGCCTACACGTTCCTTGGGCTAGCCATATTCAAAGTTGGTCCAGCCCAACCATGTCTGCACCTCTCACAGACCTCATCTCCACTTGATCGGTCGCGCACTGTTGGATTTACATCCAACACCACGACCTCCTCATGATCAACACCGCGAGGACCTCCCACCTCATGAGGTCATTGCCGTTGGATCGGTGATCCATGGTCATGACCTCCCCTGTGTTAAACCTCAAAGACCTCCTCATTTGTTAAACCATCGCAATGAGGTCATCCCATTTGTTGAGGTCGTGGCCGTTGGATCAAATCCAACCGCCACGACCTCCTCCTCAACATACTCGGTCAGGTCATCCCTGCGTGAGGTCATAGCCCTTGGATCCAAGATCCATGGCCCCGACCTCCTCCTCTCAACCTAAACTAAACAAACCTTCCACCTAACCTAGGTCGTAGCCATTGGATCAAATCCAACACTCACGACCTCCTGCTATCAAGCACTCACAACCTCCCCATCTTTTGTTGTGCACCGTTAGATTAAAATCTACTACCACGACCCCCTTTGTCTCATGCTTGCAGACCTCCCAACAAGACGTGAGATCGTAGCCCTTAGATCTAAATCTAAAGGCCATGACCTCCCTTGCTCTGTGGCGCATCATATCGAGACCTCCCATCGTGTCAAGGTGCCCTTGGATTTAAATCCAAAGGCCATGACCTCCCCTCATGTCTTTTGATCGCGTGCGATTAAGTCCTCATTTGGAGGTCCGCACTGTTGGATGGAGATCCAACGCTTTAGACCTCCTGTCCCTTTCCCCACGTGCGTTTTCTCGATTAAGGAAATCGGAGGGCCACGACCTCCCCATCCTTGATCGTGTGGCTGGGACCTCCTCCCAGCCACTTAAAACATAACGGTTCGAAAATGAGATCCGATGGTTAGGACCTCCCCAGGTCTTATCCAACGGTCATGAGGACCTCCCCTGTTCTTCTCCTTCCTCTGGCGGGCAAACTCGAAAGCGGCGCAATTAATGCGTGTCGACCTTGGGGTACACTTCATGACTCTTTCTTGACCGCATTTAATGCGGTCGACTTTCCGCCTCCGTCGGCTCAAACCCGCCATTTGTGTCAACTTTAAGTCTTGTCCAATGCCAAGACCGTGCCATGGGCCAAGCTCACAGGGAGCTTAGCCAGTGGTCTACGACCTCAATTGCCCTAGGATAAAACCACCCCCACTGTGCCTTTATCTTCCTTTGCACGCCATTGTTCTTTGCTCACCCATCTGTGCTTGTGAACTCTAAGCCGCAGAGCTCCTTGGCCGCCATTGTTGGACTTGAAGTTCCTCGGTGGACAAGGGTCTTTGGGTTTCCACCTTTCTCCTTGCTTCCATTTGTGCCTTCCCTCTGGGACCAAGTCCCGACTTGAGTTGTTGGACATTTGCAGAGGGGACAAAGAGGAGCTTGAGCTGGTGTCTTGGGCGTGAAGCTTCATTGTCTTCCCCAACACCGCCATCACCTCCACGACCTCCCGGCACCTTAGGACCTCCGGTACACCTCCTGTAGTCCCTTAGTTCTTGGCACCCGCTGAATGTTGTCGCGAGCTTTCTTGGCATACGCTTGAATGTCGCGGAGCTTCATTTTGCGTTTTGAACTTTGGCCGTCTTTGGTCAACCTTGCCTCTCCGGCTCGCCGGCGTTCAAAGCCGCGCGCGTTGAGAGAAGCCCACTGGGTGCGCAACGTTATTGTGCACTCGGTGGTACCATTGAATCTCATGGCGAGTCTACATCGCCGGCGATGACCACATCTTTTGCGGGATTTTTGCGGACGCCCCGGCGTGTCATTGTCGTTTTAGGACATAAATTCACCGTTGTAAATGCCCAATCATCGCAATCATTGGATGTCTTAAGCGCCTTAAATCCACCCTTTAATGCGTGCATTTAAGACCTCCAGCAGCGGACCTCCTTGATGTCCATACAAGCATTTATCTCATGTCCAAAACTTCGTGCGCGTTGGGTGCAGGGCGTCCGGACCTCCTCCGGGAGATCTGGGCGCCCAAGACCTCCCTTGCGCAATCGTGGCCGCCCAGACCTCCACGGAGGTCTGTGACGATAGGACCTCCCTTAGGACCTCCCGTGTTGATCGAGCCGCTCATGACCTCCCATTTAGATCTGGTCCGTTCCGGACCTCCTTTTTGTGTTGTGGTCCGTTGGATCTCCCATCTACGGCCACGACTTCCCCTCACCTCGCGCATGTGAGTTGCTAAGAGGTCCAGGACCTCTGGACCTTCACGTGCGCGTATGTGATGTTCTCCTGGGAGATCTTGAGCCGTTGGATTTAAGATCTGTGGCTCACGACCTCCCCTGTCCTTATGGGTTTTAGAAATTCCAGTGAGGTCTTAGTTAAACTGAAATAAGGTATAGACTTTAGAATTTCATATCTTTCTCATTTTAAATCCATTTGAGGTCATTCAAATTGTGTTAGCTCTGTCTTGAACTTGACTTTAATCCAAAAATGATTGTAAGTTGAGTTCAGCTCCAGAGCACAGATTTGCCGTTAGGTTTTAAAACTCACTTTAATTATACACTCAAAAACAATACTTAACTTGTAAAATGTATAACTAATGCTCTATAGGCTATTTGTGGGTGAGACCAACTTTGTTGGTTTCCTCTCTTAGTGAACTCACTGTGAAAATTAGTTTTGAGCATGTTGCTGTTAGGAAATTGAGAACTTGTGCATTATAATTTTGTTCAAGTTCTTGTGTTTGAAAATTTATAGAAAGTGCAATATAGCTCCAAATGAGATGAAATCAATTGTGTTATTCATCTCATGAGGTGCTGGTTTTACAGTAAAATTTTCAGCTTCGCTGCTGTTATAGAAAATGTTGCCTCATAATTAAATCAGTGAATAGTGCAGTTTGGTATTTTAGTAGGCTGAGCAGAATTGATTTCGTCATATCTTTTGCATTGAGGATCCAAATCAATTGGTTCTTGTTGCTAAAGTCATGATAAATCATTGTCTTGCTGCTGTAAAATTTTCATAGCTTTTGGAGTTCATTTGTTGTGCTGTCTTTGTTGTTTTCCGTCGTTCTTATCGGTTCTTTCTCGCTTTTCCGTTAGGTTTCGACATTTGTGGTGATCCCGAGAGCGACCCTCTGCCACAATTTGACCACCAGCAACAAGGCAAGCAGTTTGACCATTTCCATCATTGTCCCATTACTTTAAAGCTTAATACTTTGTTTTACTTCTATGTATGCATGCTACTTTGTGTTAAATGTCGCTAGCAAGCCTATAGATGCATGATCTGTAGGAATTGTTTATCCTCTACTACCATGAGCCTAGGTTACTTGCTGTGGTGGGAGCTCGTTGGATGAGCTCCTATCACTTAGTAGTTTCGATTTAAATTGCTTAGACTTGCTTAGTTTTCGGTAGAAATGGGCGATCATCGACTTAGTCGATGGTCTTGATCACTCAAAAATGATTATTACTCCTATATGTCCAGCACTTGTGCTTTGATTAATTTGTAAAATCAAAAACTGAAAATAAAAGATTGATTTAGACTTGGGCATATTGGATGGATGGTGCGGTTTTTGGATGTGGTGGTATGCCTGGGTCCCTAAGGACCGAGTACTTGGGTCACTAAGCCAAGCGATTTCGCGTACTAACCACGCTGAGGGCATATGGAACCCTCTTGACTAAGTACTCTAGGAGGTGTTAATTATGAGCGAGCTCGGTTGGTGTGTTTTAAAAAAACAAATGTATATGTATAGTGTGGGAGGGAGCATTAGCTTAGGGAAGGTTGTGATGTCTCCTTCTCCCGTGGGTTGTGCAGCTCGTAATTAGCATTCATCCTTTGGAAAGGTCTCGTAGGACTTAGCGTGCCCGCACACCTTCGGAAGTGTGCGTAAAGGAAAGGCGGTCTCGGCGTGTGGATGCAGTGGTACACCTGCAGGATAAAACTATTGAATAGCCTCGCCCTAGGTTATGGACATGCTTGGTAAGGTCGTTCAAGACTAGACTACAACCTTTAATTAAAACTTGACATGGTTGGTATGAGCGGGAGTTCATGCTATTGTTGTGGTGACTTGGGTTAGTCACTTCCAGGTTGTTCTTGTTGTTGTTACTATGTTATTATCTCGTTGTTACTTCAACATTTAAAAATGCTTTGTCAAATTGCCTCCAATCTATTATGTTATTGCAAATAAATGTTGCTTTATGCTAAAATGAGTCCAAAGCCTCATCCACTTAAATAAAGCTTGCATGTAGCTATTTATAGTTCTGTTATCTCACACGTAAGTCTTGCGGAGTACTTTATGTACTCATCGCGCGTGGTTGTGGCAATTTTTGTGGCTTTTGTTGCAGAGGAAGAAGGAGAGCTCCAAGAGCCTCTCTTTTGTGCTACGTGTTGCGCTTTCTTGACGACTAGCTTGGCGGTCGGTCGGATGCCTAGGGGTTAAGGCACACCGATTGGCTTTGTGTTATAGCCATCTTTATGGCACTTTTGCTTCATTGTTATCTTTTTGTATTTACTGCTTTTTGGCCTAAGGGCCTCTCTTTTGTAATATCTATTCCATATTAATATTAACTTATGGTTTGTTGCTTATGTTCTATGTGTTGTATGGAATTGATATACTCTTTTGTTGTGAGGTATGTATACTGCATTCTGGGAAGTATACATCTCTCGAGACCGGGGTTTATTTGGTTGATAATACTAGGGTCAATCGGATGACTAAGTATTATGAGCCTAATAAACGTCGGGGTCTCACAACATGGATGTGCGAGGATTTCAGTCTATCCAAGAGCTAATCTTCAGGACCTCAGAATCAACCTGTTTGAGTTCTGAGTAAGAATTTCAGTTTTCCCCAGGATCATCTGTGAACAAGTCAGTGTCAGTGGAAGATCAGTGAGACAGTCATTTCAAGTCAGCCAAGACCCTCATCATTGTAAAAGGACAAGTTCGCCAGATCATCTGAAGTGAACCGAGTCAGTGAGAATTTCAGAGGAGATCAATCACAACTTCAGTGTTCGTATTGCCAGATATCAGAAAGAATCGTGATAGCTTTTATCACAGACTATCCAAGAATTTGTGTGAAGACGTTCGCCAGTACTTCCTAACAACCGAAGTTTCAAGCAGTGAATTATCCTAGTCGTAATTCAAAGTTTGCTGTCGTGAAGAAACACAGAGGGTTATTGGATTGAGAACCATGAAGTTCAAATCCCATTCCCTCAAGACAGATCAGTACTGTGGCAGATGCTTCTAATCAGAACAGCTACCGTAAGAATCTATTGTTCAGTCAGCTAAAGTTACTTGTGAAAGTTAGAAGTTGAGTCTTAAGTCCGCACAGAAGGATATCTGTTGAACCCCATAATTCAAACCAATGTTGGAAAATCAGGCTTGACCAAACAATTTTGTCAAAGAAATTTGCCGTTTCATTCTTAATAATATCACCGAGTTTGGAGACCGTCTAGCAGAGTGGTATACGACAGAGATTGTGTACGACAGAGATGGTATTCGTTAGAATTTGGTTATGGTGCCAAATCAACAGAGATGATTAATTTGCACAGCGTGCCAGAAAAGTTAGTGTTGGACCGAGAATACCAGTTTACCCCATGTCAGTGACAGAGTGTCTATGAAGCCTTGGATACTCGTTTGATGCGATCGTACCGCCTGAGCGGAGGGCGAATTAAAAGATTAATGAGTTGTGCCCTACTCACGGTACCAGGTCAAGCCCGTGTTGTGTGTAGAGTTTCCCTACAGCACCAGATGTTAGTCAGTTCGCAGTTGTCACCATCTGAAGTTTGCAGTGGTTGATTGTAAGTCATTACTCAGCTAAAGGTAGATCAGATCACAAAGAATGTGGATTTTGCATTAATCATGTAACAAAAGACCAAGTGTCTTAAATCCTAAAGGGATTGTAAGTAGCTCAGTTCAAGCAGAAAAGTTACGCAGATTATACAAATTATCACCCTCGCAGCCATGTCTATCGTTAGGATACCTGTTGAAGATCTGTGTTAAGGATTGTATGACAGTGGTGACAGAGATGTGTCAGTCCGTTCAGATTCCGAAGCTCAAAAGAAGAGTTAGCTTGGTAACCTGAACTGCCAGTCAGCAGTAGGATCTTCTCAACTCCAGAAGTGTCTTCGAGCACTGATCAAGCAGCCCTATCAGCAGCAATCAAGTTTCAAGATGCCTTTCCTGCCAAGAGCCAGTTTGTCAAGTTTTCGTTGAAGCGAGAAGTTCAGAAAGAAGAAAGACGTTGTCCCGCAAGTGTTCAGAAGAGCAGTGCTATCAAAGTCAAATCAGCTTGAAAGCCAGAAGAGAACCCAAAGGCTGAGTTCTTTAACCTATTCTGTAGCCAGCCTGAATCTCGGGGACGAGATTCCTTTAAGGGGGGGAGGTTTGTAACGTCCCAAAATTTGGCTTTTCAAAAATCTTTTGAGTAGTTTAGGTCCCTGGAAAGTTTCACCAATTTTATTAGAATTTATAAAGCTTAATTGGGACTTTCATAAATCAAAAACAATTTAATTTGATTAATCTCAACATCAACTATTATCAAAACTATTTTATTTGGATTCTATGTGCTTGGATATATTTTCTAGATTTTTCTAGAATTTTTCCGAGTGCATTTGCTATTTTCTATTTGCTATTCGGATTTACTGCTATTTTCTAAAAAGAAAACTAGTTTAAATCTCATATTCTCTTCGGGCCAAAATCCCCTTCCTATTCAAATCCAACCCGATCATGTGCAACCCAAACCACCTTGCTTTTGGCCCACCCTTTCCTTCCAACCGACCGTTCTCCCTTTTCTTCTTTCGTTTCTCTTTCTTTCCAACAAACCAAGCCTTGGTTCTCCATTTTCTTACGGCGCATTTCGTTTCATTGCTGAGCCGCGCCAAGCCAACTAGGCCGTCGCTCATTTTTCTAGCCTTGCGCATGCGCGTATGGAAGCCCAGCCCACCCGAGCCGGCCATGCTCGCTCTTCCCCTTGCTGTGTGGCGAAGCCACCGAAAGCGGCCGTGCCTCCCCTTTTCTTTTGTGCAGCCCCGCCGTGAACCCTAAATGCCACGCCACCTTCATGTTCAGCTCGCACAGCGCCGCCGCCTGGGAGTTCTTCTCCCGCACGGACGCCTCCGCCTCGCCTATCCCACCACCGCTACTATGCCCCCGCCGCCGCCGCTACCCGAGACGCCGCCTTGGTGCGCCCTCGCTCCGCCCTCAACCGCCGCCTCCGAAGCTGTAGACGCCGCCGCCGGAGACATCACCATGCGAGCTCGCCGGGTTGAAGCCGAGCCTCTGCCGCCCTTCTTCACCATGGAAGCCCCGTGCCGCCCCATCTCGGATCCATGGCCGTCGTCGTCGGAGCCGCGCGGTCGTCCCCGCGCCGTCCCTCTTCAACCCGAGGCGTCACCACCATTAAAGCCACCCGCGCCTCCTCCTCGTTCCACATTCACCTGTGAGACCCCGTTCCCCGTCTCCTCTTAGTTCCCCACGCTGGCTCCTACCGCCTTGAACCCCTTCGGAGCTGTGCCGTCATCCTCGCCTTCCAACCGAGACACCACACGCCGGTTTGATCCGCCGTCTCCACGCCCTCCCGAGCCGTGCTAGACCTCGCCCAACCCCGTAGGAGCCGCCGTGCCTAGCGCCACCATTCGCTGCTGACTGGATCCACCTGAGGAAGCCATGGCAGCAGCGTGCCCCCTTTGTGTGCCTTCCAAGTGGGCCCAGCACCCTCTCTCTCCCTTGTAGGACTCTGTGCGATTGGGTTGCTCTCCAGATCTAAATTTGGACCGTGCCCCCTGTGTCGTTGGCAGTGCCGTCATCACTGATCCACCACCGAGGCCTCGTCACGTTTTTGATCCGAAGTGTCGCCACCCGGTTTGTTCCTCCGTACCCGTGCGCTCAACCGAACTGTGCTCGCCCTCACCCTCACCTGATCTCGCCGGAGACGCGTGCCTAGCACCGCCGCTCATCGCCGCCAGGGACGACCCGAGATGACCATGGCTGCTGCGCCACCCCTCTGTGTCCCTTCCGTGTGGGCCTACACCCCTCTCTCTCTCTCTTCTCCTCTTGTGGCGATCAATCCAAGAGCCCAGAACCAAACTCAGATCATGCCCCTCGTTAGGACCATGTCACTAGCTACCTAGCTGCACGTCAGCAAGCCTCGTCATCTGCATCGTCACCACCATGTTGTCATTTCGTCCTACGTGGCAGTCATGTCGGCGCTGTGATAGCACTACCCGCCACATCGGCAGCCTCGCCACGTCATCAGCCCTACCGCCTCAGGTCCTTGTCAACTCACGTGCACACATGGATGCCATGTGTATGCCACGTAAGCACCAGCATAACTCTAAACCACACCGGTGTAAACTTGGTTCACCGTGAACCAAGCCTATGACCTGTGAACCCCGCATAGCAGTGCACTATTCCATGAACCTACCCTATGCCTCGTGGACCCCATTCGTCAGCCAGGCATCTCAAACCCTAGATGTAAACCTAACCCTGAGCCATACCCAGGTAGACTTGGCTCACTAAGCCGGGTCATTTACTCGTGGTCCCCATCACGTCAGACCCTATTATGTGAACTCAGTTCACCATGCCAAACAAACCCTAGCCCGTGGACTTGGTCTATGGACCAATGGGCCACTTGTTTTTCCCTTTACCTTATTTCTAGAATTATTGTAATTCTAAGAAATTCATTTATTCAGTGGGTCCCACCTGTCACCCCCTATTCCTTTTCGGAAATTAATCCGATTTATGCAATTTAATTATCCAATTGGTCCCACATGTCATTCACTATCTTTGTTCTCTCTCACTTACCAGTGGACCCCACTTGTAAGTCTCCATTTCTGTTTAGTTATTTTAATCCGAAAGAATATTCTTTGAATATTCTTTTCTCTCTTGATTTTATCATTTCATGTGATCTTTCAAAGCTCACATCTTTTGAATCCGAACTCCGATTGAGTTCATTCGAATTCCTAAATTCATCTGAATTCAATATCTTTTATTCGAGATTATTATTTAATTTTTGGAGTTTATTTATTTATTTGGTTTATTTACTTGTTTGTAGTAGACATCGACATCTTTGCGAAGTGTTGATCAAGAAGGAGCTGAAGATCAAGGAAGTAGAAGATTAAAAATTAAATAAGATCGTCATTGCTAGCAAGGCAAGTTGTACCTTTGATCATATTGAATCCTAGTTTTCTAAAATTACTTTGATTCAAATTATTGCATTTACTTTAAGTATTTATTTAAATGCTTTTGGGTTTAGTTAGTAATCCAAATTGTTATAACATCCTTGTCTAATTGATATGCCGTAATCTTTTGTCACCCTAGCTTGGTTATTTAATAGTTGGTATTATTGTAGCACCAACGTGGGTTGGTTAGATGCGATTAGATTGCTTAGCCATGCTACGAATCATCTGTTCATGTAAAGTTGCAATTATCAACTTGACTAAGTGACTATGGAACTATGTGATAAAACTGTGTGTACTGTGTGCTATTATGGCATGTGTTGCACTTAACCAACTGGGTGGGAAAGGATTTAGACTGAGGCAAGTGGTAGAAACTGTGTGACATGGTGGTTGTGTGAATTGGGAATATGAATCTATGTGTCTTAGTTAGAAATTGGAAGTCTTGCCTTGGTCAATTAAGGACTTAACTTTGTGCGCCATTGAATTGAGCCTTACTGTACGACCACATGCCTGGTATGGGACGGGCCTAACTTAGTAAGTTATGGATTCTTGACATTGATTACTCAGGTAGTAGGTTAGGCTGTGTGAATGGGTGGAGGTGAGTTCTACCAAGTAGTCACATCGCGGGACGGTTCGCGCTTCCTCGTCCAACGGTGTGTGTCGTACCATCCTTGTGTATAGTTTGGTATGACGGTTCGTAAGCTTCTTGGGAGTGTCAATGTTGAGATGAAGTTTCTGAAAGGTTTTGTTATGATCAGCTCCGTACAAGTTGATTGCATCGTGTGGGTAAAGTGTACAAACTCTGCAAAGTGTTAAACAATCTATTCGAATAGCCGCGTTCGCGGTCATGGACATGCTTGGGGATTTCACACGAGGGGTAGATCTTCATAAACTGTGTGGGAAGGGAGCTGTGTGATCTAAATCATATGGCTATGTGAATAATCTGTTTAGGCTGTGTGTCTTTGTGAAATCAAACTGTTAAAATTAAATATTGTTTATTTATTTTATTGTATGCTTTCAATCTATTATTTGTATTCAATTGCAAATGTTGCATTTCTGCAAAATAACCACAGAATGACATTCCTTTAGAATAAGCCTACATGTATAATTGCATTTCTGTGGTATGACTTGCGAGTACGATTGTGTACTCACGCTTGCTTTGACGAATCAAGCAGAAGTGAAGGAATCGCCAGTCAACAAGGTCTACTTCAAGGATCGTGGAGAACTAGGTCGCGCACCCCAGCCGATTGCCTGTGGACATATGGATGGGCTTCACTGGAGTTATCCCGTTTCGTTCCGCTGAAGCTTCATTGAGCTTTTTGCCTTTTGAGGCATTAATTGTAAGCTTTGACCTTAATGTCTTTACTCTGATGTTTATTGTTATTTGCCTATTTATTAGTTATCTTTGTATATGGAATTGATATTTCACTGATGTTGTCACTGTGTGCACTAGTGTGATCCGGGACTAGTGCAGTATACACAGAGGGTCCAAAATTGTATTTTTGGGTCCCGACAAAGTGGCGCCTAGTTCTAAGTCTGAGGGAATTAAATTGAAGGGGGTATGTTATGCTTACCACTAAATCTGAACTTGCTGAAATTTGTGAAACTTGCAAAGGATCTCCGTATCCATTAGAAGAAATGCATGTTGCTTTGCCTCCTGTTGCTACTAACCTTTTGCAGGAGAGTGATGACTTGGAGAAAACGATTGAGTCGAGGACGACTCAAATTCAAGAAAGGGAGGATGATGAGGACATGGACCCTAAGGATACAACCACTACTTCAACCCACTGCACAGCATTCTCTACTTCAACTCAATCTTCCACAGTTGGACTTGCGGCCACTGCAATGCCATATTATCCAATTGGACCGCGCTACTTCTACTCTTACAAGCCAAGCTATGTCTACATGCCATGGCGCTGCGTTTACATACCATGGTGCTGCGTCACCAATTATTGGCCCACTGGCTATGTAATATATGGGCTGACTTGGCCCATAAGGCCCATGTGATGGCCGACCACCCTAGGGGGCCGTACTCTTCACGTGAACAGTACCCGTGAATAGTTCCACCACCCTAGGGTTCCCACCTCCTGGCCGCCCCCCTATATATATATACAGTAACCGCCATAGTTTGGGGTTGGGTTTTTCTTATATTATTCTACCACTTTGCAGTTTCGCCGATTGTTCGGTTTGAGGAACCCTACTTGTGAACTTCATCCATATTCGCAATATAATTCAGATTGCATCTATCCTTGTTCTTGTGAGTTGCTTCGATTGCTGCAGGAACCACAACCCTCGTGGTAAGGTCGATCGCGTGCAAGCATGGTCGATAACAACAGTCGTGCAGGTGTAGCGAATTGCGAGGTGACGATTTGCGGGTCGGAAGCCTCAAAGCGTCAACGTCCTCACGACGGAAATCAATCGAACCTATCGGAAGATCGGGCCACCGTGTTTCATTACAACATGATCAAGAGTGTAACTTGCCTGGACCGAAAGCTTGAGGAACTACTTGGGAGAACTTGGGCTCCCCAAAGAGTAGCAATCTACACGAGACAAGGCAAAGCAAAATCAACTAACAGCCAATAAGATCCAAATGAACTCCAACCAAACCCAAATAGCAAAGAACAGAACAAGATGAACTAAGAAAAGGCTCTCAGGAGGAGGTCCAACGGAAAGGAGGAGGTCCACGGGAGGGTGGTCTTTGCAAATGACCGAAGAGGGTGGTCTTTTTCAAAGAGCCAGCAAAGACCAAAAGGGTGGTCTTTGCAAAAGATCAAGGAAGGTGGTCTTTGCAACAAGGGAGGTCCTGACAGAGTCTCAAGAGGGAAAAAAGCGAGGTCTTGGAGAAGGAGATCCAGAGGGGGGCCCAAGAGGGTTGTCTCTGCAAGAAGACCGAGAGGGTCGTCCTTGCGAAGAGACCTGCAAGGACCGAGAGGGTGGTCCTTGCAAAAAGACCAGCAAAGACCGAGAGGGTGTGGTCTTTGCCAAGGGAGGTCTTGAGGGGCTCAAGGGACGTCTTGAGGAGGATGTCCTGAGGAGGTCAAGGAGGTCTTAGAGGAAGAGATCCCGAGGAGGTCCTCAGAGGGTCGTCTTTGCAAAAAGACCAAGACGGTCATCTTTGCAAAGAGGAGATCCTCGGAAGATCCAAAGGAGGAGGTCTCACAAATGACACAACTATGCTGCGTGGTCGCAAGACAATTATGACTATGCAAGATAGTCATGCAAGGAATGCAAAAAGGATACAAAGGTACTCACTAAAGCCGAGAGGGAGATAGAAGAGGAGAGGGAGGAGGTGGAGGGCTCGATGACAACGGTGGAAGGTGATGCTGGCGCTCCAGCGAACTCCTTCAGTGGCGAAGTGGCGGCGCAAACTCCGGCGGGCTCCTTGTCGACGAGGAGGCGACGGCACCGCCTCAACGGACCCCTTGGCATAGCTTCAAGTACTGAGCAAGATGGAAAAGAGTTGAAGAGCTAAGTGGCCAAAGGTGAGGAGAGGATGGCTGCTTAGGCTATTTATAGCCAGAGCTGCTGGGAGTTCCAAAGGACTCCCATGCTCAAGCGTAGGTGAAGGAGGAGATGGGAGTAGGTGAAGGAGGGGACAAAAGAAAGAACGGATGCAGCATCAGATCCAAATGAAGGGAGGTCTGGACGGAGATCTGATGCGACACAACCGGCATTGAATGCACGAAGACTTCTGTGGCGCTTGAGATACGGTCGGGGAAATAGAAAATGAGCGTGACTAACAAATGAGACCAGTCAACGCTCAGCCAGGAGGTCCTGTGGAGACTTGGAGGAGGTCCCACAGAGGTCAAGGGAGTCTTGCTCCGCAAGGGGTGGTCTTTGCAAAAAGACCACAGGGAGATCTCGGCCAAAGGAGGTCGCGACAACACGACAAAAGGAGGAGGTCGCGGCCTCAAGGGGAGGTCGCGGCAAAACGACAAAAGAGAGGAGGTCGCGATCTCAAGGGGAGGTCGCGGCAAAATGACCAAAGAGAGCAGGTCCTGAACACAAGGGGTGGTCATGACCAGGAGGGTGGTCTTCACAAAAAGACCACAAGGGTGGTCTTTGCAAAAAGACCACGAGGTCCAAACCACAAGAGTGGTCTAACCCGTAAAGGACCTCAAGGTCAAGATCAACTCAAGTGGGGTCCTGACAGTCGGATCAACTCAGAGAGAGGTCCCGACGATCAGATGAGATCCAAGGAGGTCTCAAAAGGGATGGGACGTTCGGATCAACCGAACGTGCCAACAAGATCGGGCCGTCCGATATAGATCGGATGGTTCCAAATGAAGGCGCGGAGGTCTGGTCCATCAGATCCAAACGAAGGGAGGTCTGGACCATCAGGTCCAAACGAAGGGAGGTCTGGACGGAGGGGTTTCAAAGGAAGAGGGATCCAACGGAGGAGATCCACAGAAGATGGTCCAAAGGAGGTCTTGACGATCAGGATGAACTCAAAGGAGATCTCGACGGTCAAAAGAAGATCAATGAGGTCTCAACGGTCAAGATGAACTCGAAGGAGGTCTTGACGGTTAAGATGGAAATCAAAGAAGGTCCTGACGGTCAGGATGAACTCAAAGGAGATCCTGACGGCCAAGATGGAATCAAAGGGAGGTCCTAACGGCTAGGATGAAGCCGAGGGAGATCTCAACGGTCAAGACCAACGCAGGGGAGGTCTCAACGGCTAAGATGAAACCAAAGGAGATCTCAACGGTCAAGACCAACACGGGGAGGTCTCAACGGTCAAGATGGAACCAAAGGAGATCTCGACGGTCAAGACCAACACAGAGGAGGTCTCAACGGTCAAGATGGAACAAGGGGAGGTGGAGCAACAGAGACGAAAGGCGTGGAGGAGCGGGGGCTACCAGATTACGATTGGACGGAGCAAAGCGATGAGGATATTCGGACCTGCCGATTGTGCCAACAAGGTCGGGCCGTCCAACACAGATCGGACGGTCCACGAGAGATGAAGGTCTGGAACATGTGGGAGGTCCGAATGGACGCGAGGGAGGTTTAGAGAGACACCAGCAGGTCCAAATGATCATTGGGAGGTCCAATTGAGCTTGAGGAAATTCAAATGAACACGAGAAGGTTCAAACAAAGGGGGAATTCAAACCAAATTTGACTTTTGTACTTCAAAGGGCATTTGAAACACAATCCCGAGCTTAGGACATCTCGGGGGTGGTTGTGACCGAGAGAGAGGTCAAAACCAAAGGAAGACTCAAACGGAGAAGGAGGTCTAGACCATAGGGAGGTCTAAATAGAGAAGGTGGTTTAGATCAAAAGAAGGCTTAACTCCAAAAAGAGATTCAAACCAACAAAGAGGTCTGAAGAGATTCAAACCAACAAAGAGGAGGTTTAGACACAAGGGAAGTCTATATACAAGGGAGGTCTAGACACACAGGAGGGTTTTAGACACAAAGAGATCTGGACTCAAGGAGATGGCTGAACAAGAGGGAGGTCTAGCCACAAAGGAAGTCTGGACCCGAGGAGAGGTCCAAACTCAAGGAGGTCTGGACAGAAAGAGCTGGGCTAAGAGGAGAACAGAACTAATAGAGAAAGGGAGATACCACTCTAGAGCTCAAACAATCTCCAAATAAACCAAGCTTTAGGTTTAGTTGAAGTTTGATTTAGTCATTTTAAACACCTAAATTCTGAAAATCTCAAGTTAAGCTTTGAACTCTCATCAAAACCAAATGATTCTTTTTATTTTGAAAATTTCAAAAAGCTCAGAAAACCAGGGTGTTACAGTCAAGCACCATCGCTTCTTGAGCCCCTTGGCTCTCCGGACGATCAAGATCAGTCTCGACCACCTCAAGGGCAGCATTACCCTCAACCACGGGCACTGCTAGTGCAGCAGTCTCCTTCACAAAAGATATGAAACTCTTCTAGTTCTCCTTTTCTAGTCACTTGATAAATCCACGAGAGGCAGAAACTGCGAAGGTTTTATTGTCATAGTAGAAGGGTACCTTGGTCTTAGGTGCTTTGGGCTTAAATACCTCAGCTGTCCCTGCCGCGATTGCTTCCTCTGCAGCAGCTATTTCCACCGCAAGATTAGCGACAGGTGCAGACGAAGTGACAGAGCTCGAACTTGCGCCCTCCTTGGAAACAACCTGCGCAAGCTTCCTCCCCCTGGTCTGAGGAGCACCTGCTTGCTCAACAGCATGGCTCAAGCTTGAGCCTCCCTTGTCGGCGGCTTTCACAAGCCGACGCCTCTTGGTAGGAGGAGAAACAAACTGCTCTACTACAGCTGCTCCAACGACCATCAGTTCGACTTCCTCGTCGTCCCGACGGTTCTCCATGCCAACTTTTTGCAGAAGTCAGAAAGAGAGATATTATAAAGAGTTCGTAAGTTCTTCTGTGACTATTTACCATATCGTAAGCTTTTTTTTACGACAACCCCCTGGTCGTAAGTTCTTCTATGACCAGAACCTGGTCGTAAGTCTTCTTACGATTAGTACCCAGTCATAAGTTTTTCTATGACTACAAAGTCCTAAAGATAAAATCAACTCTCGATTACCTTTAGGCGCTCCACCTTATCCTCTGGAGACAAGTCAGCCAGGATTGGAGGCGCTACAACATGGGCTGGGGGCTTCTCACAGATAAGCTTGACCCAAGCGTCAATCTCCTCTTGTGAGAGGTCTGCCAGGATAAGGAAACTTTTAGTAAAGCCTAAGTCAAAATTAACAGAAAGAAGGCTAAAGCTCAAGGTTTACTTGCTCTCTGCATAGTCCCTCGTCGGGTCCGTTGGGCCCGAGTACCTCCACATATGACGAGCCCTCTTCTTCAAAGGGCTGATACGGCACATGATAAAATCCTTCACCACGTGCCATCCAGTAAGCCCCTCTTCCTTCAAGTCTGCAATAGCTCGAATGAAAGGGGTAATCCGGCTGAGATCCTTGGGAATCGAATCCTAAGCGGGAACCTTCTCGACAGGCTTCTCGACGAAGGAGAGGCTGTCCTCGTTGGTGATTTCCCAATAGAACCACCTCTTCTTCCACCCCGGCCACGACGACCGGGTAAACATATGAATGTACTCCATTGACTTCCCGTCGTGGAGGTTCAGACTACAACTACCGATGATTCCACCTAATCGAGTCATTCCGTAGTAGTACCGGAACAACTCCAGATCAGCCGGAATCCCCAGGTAGGCCTCGCACAAGTATACGGACACCCCCAACATTGCGATAGAGTTGGAGACGAGGTTCACCAACTCCACTTGGAAGTATTCGAGTACTAATATGAGAAAAGGATGAACGGGTAATCGAAGACCACACTCACATCATGCTTAGAAGATGGGGATTTGCCCTATCTCCCCCGACGGCCAATGCTACCCGGCGGCCTCGATCGACCGCACGAATTCTGTCTTTGGAATCTTCTCGGAGTCGACCAAAGCTCTGATTTTGGTCGCATCTATCTCCGATTCGGCCCACTGGGAAGCGGCTCCGGCCATTTCTCCCAAAAGTCAAAGATTTGGATGTGGAGAGATTGGAGAAGGAGGCTTGATTTGGTCGGCGGCAGAGAACTCGAAAGCTTGAACAATGAGAGCAATTTGGGGGAAGGTAAAAGACTTTATCCTTACCCACGGTTAAAATTTATAACCCCACGCCCGAAGTTGAAAAGACGTGGCTACCCAACGGTTGCCAATGTTTCGGGAACTGCTCCAACAGACAAAAGTAAAGGAGTCGATTGGGATTCTTAAATTTGTTTGCTCGAGGAAGTCATGTCTGTTTTTTTTACCTCAAGCGAAATTACCTTCTTGACCAAGTCGTTTTCTGGTCAAACGCAACAGCGATTGGAAAGAATCTACTTCCAACCACAGTACTGCAACCACTCGGTGATCGTTAGATCTCCTATGACCACCTTGAAAGTCGTAAGGTTATTCCACAACTTTCTTAACCAAGTAAATTTCTGGTCAAATGAAACATTAGTAGAAGAGTGTTTCCTTCAACCACCTCTCTACGACCATCTACTGGTCGTAAGACCATCTACTGCTCCTTCTTCAAGTGAGTTATTTTCGCTTAAGCTGGGGGGCTAGATGACGAGGATATAACAATCCTCATTTAATCATTTATCTATAATTCATATTATGGATAATAATGATGTTAGTCATGGGTCTTCCTACGACTACCCCATAGTCGTAAGCCCTTCTACGACTATCCCGTGATCGTAAGCTCTACTATGATCGATCTGTGGTCGTAAGCTCTCCTACGACCACCGCCTGGTCGTAAGTCCTTCTACGACCAGTCCTTAGTCGACAAGACTCACAGACATGTAGGCCTAGTCGATTAGAGAATCTTATGTACCGTATCCAAGGATATGAGCAATCAATTACGCTGTTATTCCCTGGAATAATAGCACGATTTAACTCCCTGTTATGATGATAATTGCCTGGCAATGTGGGGACGTTGCAACCCCCGTAATAACCTCCGGTAACAACTCCACGATCTGGCGAGTTAATGCAACCTTTATTTCGAAGATCTAACGGTGCATCCCGGAGACGATATAAAAGGCAAGGATAATCAGGACAAAGGGAGGGGCCGGAAGATCATTAGAAGGACAATACTTTAGTCTTTGGTTCCATCCTGTAATCCAGCATACTCAATACATACACATAGGAGTAGGGTTGTTATTCTCCCAGGAGAAGGCCTGAACCTATATAAAAATCCCCATGTTTCCATCTCTGTGTGATTTTGAGCCTAGAGGAACCCCCGAATCAAACAATCTTTACATAAGTTTGGTCCTAAAACACCGACAACCCTCATGTGGTTGCACGCAATAATGCTTGGTTTAGTGTAACAAGATGTTCGGTCCTTGCTGATTCAAGCACACAACCACAAACCCCACAATCACACCAACATCCAAATGCCCAAATCTAAATCCTTTTCATTTTCAGTTTTAGTTTTTCCAAATATGATAAAATCATGAGTACCCTAACTCAGGTATATAAAGTGATGTTGTAATGACCATCGCCGGAGCGATGATCCCCAGACTACCGTTCTAACTCGAATATTACAATAATAAGTGACTAGAGCCCATCCAACGAGCCCTAAATCACAACGAGTATAGCCTAGGCTTAGTGGTAAAAGATGGATATTTTGCCTACAGTTCAAGTAACTAATCAGGTGAACTAACGCGAACTGAGAAAATACTCGACAACATAGCATGCATACATACAGTTGAAACATTTGAAATATTAACATGCGAATATAATGGGATCAATGTGCATCAATGGAAAACTGCTTGCCTTGTTGAAGATAGTTGTCTGACTACTGAGGATCACTCTCAAATATACCCGCATCGTTGGAATCTAACGATTGATCAAAATAGCGAATAAGAACGAATAAAAATAGATAACATCAAAGATAAACAATATCCAAATTCATCAAATAAATATACACAACAGGTAAAGTTTGCTTAATAAAGATCTAAGGTTCAGTTAAAAGATAAAATTTTATTTGAATTTTCTAAGCATTTAACAAGTTAAAGGCATAATTTCACAAATTAATAAGTTAGCAAGATTTTCTGGAATAGAAACAAGAACCAAACTTAAGCCAAGTTACAGTACAGTAAAAATAAGAATTAATAAAATTAATTTCACTACATTTGGAGTTAGGATGAAATACTTATGAATTTTAGAAGTTTTAACCCATTTTCTAATGTAAAAACAAAACTTTCAAATAAACAAAACTTTCTGGAGTAGCAACATACTTGAAAGCTAAACCATTAAAAATTACACTAAAAATGAGAACTAACAAACTTGGTTTCATTCAATTTGGAGCAAAATTGAATTAGTTATGAATTTTCTAAGTTAAATGAATTTCCAAAGCAAAACTAATTCATTTCAGAATTACTAAAATCCTTAAATTTTTTTACACCGATGCACAGTCGACCCACGGTCACTGATCGGTGGGGCCCGAGAGAGGCGTTGACTGGGTCAGCTTGACCCAGCCGCGGCTGACGGTGACGTCGAAGGCGTATTCTTCGAATACGTCTTCGCTTTCAAGAAACGCAAACTGAGCAAAAGCACTTAAAGGAAATACGTTTTCCCCAAAGAGAAAACGTATTTAGGCAAATTACGCAAACACTTAATCAGCCGAGAGGCCCACATGTCAACAGCTCAGGGATTCAAAATGATTCAATTAAGTTTCTAATTGTGTTTTCCTTTGCGGGCCCACCTGTCATACTAATACCTAATCACCATTAACTCCTAATGACTTCAACCTTTACCCTAATGCGTCGACGGCTCGTCGGCAGCTTAGCGCGCGGGCACGACGGCGAGGTGGAGGATCTGGTGAATGGTTGCAGCTCCGGGCTCGGGGATAACACCATTAGGTGTGCAAAGACCTAGCGAAGCTGGTGACGGTGGCCCGGGAGCTCGAGAAGGCCGACGGTGAGGTGGCAGTGACCAGAGGCGGAGACGACGACTGGGTCTTCACAGAGAGGACGCCATGACGCCTAGAAGCTTTTGGAAAGCACACGTCGGCTCCAGGAGCAAAACGCCCCAATCCTTGTCGCCGATGGAGGTCGGACGCAGCGGAATTTGAGGCGGCGACGGAGGATTGAGCTTGGAGAAGAAAAGGGATTGCGGGCGAGAGAGGCCGAAAGAGGGCAAATGGATAGGCGGAGAAGATAGATAAAGGCCCGGCGAAGCTTCCCGAGTGGACACGCGTGCTCTAGGTGGCGCAGAGAGGCTGTGTGGCACGCATGCACGCACGCCAACGCGCGTGGCGTTGAGCGGCGCTGAGGAAGACGGGGCTGACGAGTGGGCCCCACTCGTCAACGACTGAAGGAGAAGCAGCGCAAAACGGTGTGATCAAGTCAAGACGCGAAGGAAATGGCTCGGGTCGCTACAGTGCAACCAGTCCGGTTGGTTTAGGGTTTGATTATAATTTTGACCGAAACAAAGCAAGTTTGACCCGGATGAATAAAATAGAAATAAATTTCTAAAAATTATGTAATTTTTTGTGGGTGCTCTCAGGTTCATATAGGACTTAGGAAAAATCATTTTGGCCATTGTTGATTTTCCATTTGGCTTAGATAAATTCTTTTTCAAATCAGCCTTTTTGATTTGGTTAGAATTTTGAAGAGGTCAAAATAACTTCTAAATATTCAAGAAATTTTTTGATAATCTATGATAAATAATCTAGTATTTTATAAAAGTATTTCCAGAGATTTTTATACACACATTTTTCTGAAATCGATTAGAATCTTGATTTCAAATCAAAAGTTTGAATTTTTGAAACAAAAATTTGAAACCAAGTACAAACTTATGAATTTCAACAAAGGTTTTTGAAATCCTCATACTTTTATATATTTGAAACACAAACCAAAGTTTAGGATGTTACACAACCTCTGCAGAGTATAAAACTATTCGAATAGCCGTGTCCACGGTCAAGGACATGCTAGCAAAGCCACTCAAAGTTAGATTTTGATTTTGTTTTCAAAATTTAACAAATGATATATCCAAATGGAAAATTGGGCGAGTAACCATGTGATAGGAGGGTATCCTTCACCACTCTCGTGTGAATGTTATCTGACTATAAAACTGAGAATTTAGAGAAAATTGAATTTTAGTTATAGAATATCTGCCTTGGAACTTAGTACAAGTATTTAAAGAAAATATCGCTTTATGCAAAATAAAACCCTATAAGCCATCCTTTGTTATACTCTCATGCATTATAATCTATTGTTATACCCTCATGCATTATAATCTATTATTGGGTGTAACTTGTGGAGTATATTCAGTTGTACTCACATTGCTTAATAAATTGTTGATCAGGAGAGGACTGCTATGAGGAGAATGAGAATGTGAACGACTAGGCTACGCCCCCAGATGATTGCCTATGGTGAATCGTGTGGTCTACCTTACTATTATTATTTCTGCTGTATTTTCCTTTTGGACTTATGCTCCTTTTGTAATAAACTTGCACTTTTGTGAATATATTGAGCATTATGGTTATGTTGTCACATTTTGTTTAAACTGTGTACTCTAGCTACTGATCATGGGACTATTGTGGAATACACAGAGGATCTGGGATCTTTCGCTCTCGGGTTCGACATATATAAAGGCAAAAGTCAGTGGACATTAAGGTGGATCGGGAGGAGACATTAAGCATTAGTTTTCGTCCTAATTGTAAAGAGCATTGTCAATACAACAACATAGGAGTAGGGTTGTAATTCTCTCCAGAGAGGGCCTGAACCTGTCTAATCCCTGTGGCATTCTATGCATGGTTCTAATTCTAGGAGACCCACAAATATTCATTCGTAAGATCAATACTAGATCATCGACAATATCTAAAACTAAACTACCCACCAAAAAGGATTATCTATAACATACTACACTACGTAACCATACATCTAAAACTATGTAATCCATTAAGTTAAAAAAAATTACCCCAGAGGTGGCCGACTGAATGGGCAACACTTCGCTAGCTCCTTTCCTCCCCTCTCTGCTTCTATCCCTTCCCTCCCCTCTTGCTCTTTTTTCCGAATAAAAGTGAGTTTTGCACAGATTTTGGGGTCTTTTATAGGGGAGATTGTGTCACTATTTGGAATGGCGACTGGGACTTGAGGGATCTAGGATCCCCGTCGCCATTTCAAATGACGATTTGCCTAAATCTTAAAATTAAAAAATTCACCCGGCATCCCAAACCCCACCACTACAAAAGCCCATCCAAACAGCTAAACTCCAACCCTCTCTCTTCTAACTTACTGACACTTATCTCAGAACTTTACTCGGTGCCATGTCTCAGTGGTATAGTTCAATGAGTCGAAGAGTGGCAGCACTAGTGAGTACAAGGCGCATGAACTGCCCAAACTACGGCATCTAGGCAAATGTCATGTACTCCAACACTAAAGAGAACAAGGGGTGTGTGTTCTACAAGTGTCTGTATTTCTCGATGAGTTTGATTTCTGTGAATGCTGGTATTTGGTTTCAGGGTTTGTTTGTCACTTATTTTTCACTATTCGGTGTGGTTCTCAGGCCAGCGGTTGCCAGTACTTTCAGTGGGCGGACTCTGTTGGTGCCGTGGTCGAAAGAGCAGTTGAACATCCACATGTAGTTCCATATGGTCCAATGGTGAACATGCCACCTGCAGACAAGCGCTTTGACAAGATTCTTGACCACTTGAAGTGGCTCGAGAAACTTATGTGTTTATGTATCCTTCCAGGAGTGTGTTTAATATGTATTAAGTAATAGTGGTTGTCTACATAAGGGAGTCATGTATGAACGAAGTTGTATGCTTTTTATGAATTGCAATATGTATTTAACTTTTGGCAACTAGGTATGTGTGAATGTAATACGACAGGGGATTCACGTATGAAGTTCGATATGACACTGTTGCATATCAAAAAGATAACACACTATGATGCTACCTTTTTAGGCCAAACTGACCACTCTCTGCCATGACACCTTTTCATACCCAAAAAACTACACCTTGTCATGCCATACACTGCCACCTTTGCATATCGAAAAGACAACACACTACGATGCTACCTTTTAAGAGCAAAATGATCGCACACTGTCAGGCCACACACTGCCACCTTTGCGTATCGAGAGGACATCACACTGTGATGCTACCTTTTCAGACCGAAATGATCACACTCTGCCACAACACCTTTTCAGAACAAAAATACAACACTCGGCCGCGCCACCTTTTCGGACCCAAAAAACTACACACTGCCAGGCCACACACTGCCACTTTTGTAGACCAAAAAGACAGCACACGGCGAATACATCTCCTCAATGTCACGGACTCAACTCAGTATCAGAGCAACGCCGGTTCGTCTTTAGCATCAGCCATAATTAAATGCGCCTTCGCTTTCTCCTTCCTCAGCTTACATCATTTGGAAGCGAAGCACCCGTAGTCCTGACAATTGTAGCAACGAACCTTCGCCTGGTCGAACTTGCAATTCTTCACGCCATAGTTGTTGGTGCCCTCTTTTTTGGACCTGGATTCTCACTCGGCACGGGTGAGTAGTAGATGCTCACCTTCCTAGTAGCGCCACCGTCCCTTCGTGAGTTCCTAGTACACCTTCAGTTGCCCAACCACCTCCACAACCATTATCGTCTTGATATCACCAAATTGCTCAATGGTGGAGACGATCGACAAAAATTTGTTGGGGCCAGCACGAAGAAACTTCTTCACGATGGTGCGCTCCTCCATCTTGTCTCCAAGAACACGAATCTCGTTGACGATGGTGGTCAGCTTCATGGCGAAGTCCTTGATGGACTCTGTCTCCTTTATGCACATCACCTCGAACTCACTCATGAGGGTCTGTACTCGTACTTCCTTAACGTGGTCAGCACCGACGTGCATCTCCTCTAGGGTGTCCTAAGCCTTCTTGTTTTGTCTCATTTTCGGCCAAGACCATCATCATGGCCTCGAGAACGACTTGAAATATGGCGGCGAAAGCCATCTAGTCCTTGCACTCATCGACCAGATCTTTGCCTTCCACTGCTGCCCACACCCATTTTGCACGCATGAACACCTTCATCTTCACCGCCCAAGAGCCATAGTTGATCTTAATGAGCATTGAGTATTGGAGGGTTACTGATCCCTCCTTCGTCAGTGCCTTGGATGCCGCTGTGTTCGAGGTGTCGTCACTGCCCACGGACTTTAGCGGGGACATCATCTGCTTCGTCATGACGTGCTACACCTCGCTCTGATACCACTTGTTGAAACCAAACCGAAGAAGACTCACACTCGGAAGAAGTTCACGTTGTGCAGAAACTCTTCGACACTTCTCTGTTGTCGCAAGCTAGCACACACACACTATCACCTGAACGCACGCACACACACAACACGAAATGAACAAAGCAGGAGACGACGAGGAGATTTTTGCCGGTTGAAAACTTCAACGACTTTCTGTTTTGTTTTCCCCTTTATATCCTGATGACATGCAACCTACTAACAGATACACATGCAACCTACTAACAGATACGTGAACAACCAACAAACTCAACGTACTGTTTGCTAACAACCGAGATACGTGCTCGTGCTGTTTGCTAACAGCTAACAAACTCAACTTACTAGCCGTGAGCACGTATGACACGCACGACCCAGACATGCATACAACCGCAGCAAGCGGACATAGCTTCGTCTTGTGTCGCACAGCTAACAAACTCAACGTACTGGCCGTGAGCACGTACAACACGCACGACCTGGGCATGCATACAACTACGGCAAGCAGATATGGCTTCATTTTGTGTCACACGTAGACAGACTCAGCGACCTTGTTGAACTCGGCTTCAACTTGGCTCACGTGCTCATAACTAGAGACGGTGACACAACTCGAATACGTCTAAGACTCGGCTTTGTTATAAGATTAATTCTGACACAGTTAAATAAGATACTCTGCATCGGTAGGGGAAAAAAGGGAAATACTGAAACGTAGTTTCTGAATTTTAACCAGTCCCACAAACACCACTCGTTCCATCTAGATTTGGCCATTCCAGGGCCTTTTTCCTTCATTTGGGTTGTTGGGCGTCGACTGAGATGCTTTATCCAGCATCTTTTTACTCTGTCGGCGTTCATTTCCTTAGCGCTATCACGGGCCCGATGCGGTGGCACACAGCGGCGGCGACGTTTTAGCCAGCGTTCGTTGAGGGCGGTCGATCAGCGGTCGCATTTTGAGCAACGCTTATCGTCTAGTACAAGCTTTTCGCTGGCCATCTCCAATATCTCCGCCGACTTCGTCAGCGGTCAGCGCCGGCCACGTTCCCCATCTCCGGCGTGGTCTGATCGGGAGCAAACGAGACAGAGAGTGTTGTGCATTTGTTGTTCAGTTCACTTGGACCTTATGGATGGACTACTATGCAATTTTTGGGATTGTACTGCGTTTCTCTCTAATATAAAATCAGGAATATTACCTTTAAAAAAACTTACGCCATTTCCATCATTGGTGGAATTTTTTATTAATTAATCTTTTTAAAGTTTTATTTTAAAGTTAATCTCTCGCGAACTTTATTTCCATTTCTGACACCTTTGGCCACACCATTACCCGTGGTGTGACAAAACGTTCTGTCACGCCACTTACCTCGGCGTGATAAAACATGTCACGCAAGCCCTTGCCCACCCGTCGTGTCAGCGTGGAGGGCCTGCGTGGCAGTAGTCACGCCATAACTCATGACATGACGAGTTATATTGTCACGCCACGAGAGTTGGCGTGATAGTGGCGACTTAACCCCTTTGGCCCGACGGTAGGGCTTCATTCTCCCCAACCTCCTGTGCCTCTCTCCTCCTGCTACCTTCTCTCCTCCCGCCGCTGGCCCTACTCCCATCACCGGACTCCCTCCTCCCACCAGCCTCCTCCCCTCGCCGGACGCCCTCCTCCCGGCAGCCATCCTCCACCCGCCGGCTGTCTTTAGGATCAAGGATAACCGACTAGAGGGGGTGAATCTGAGGTTTTTAAACTTTTTGACAATTTAAGCCAATTAAGAACTATGTCTAAACTAGATACAATTCTAGTTAAGCAATTCAACACAAGATAAAAGCTAGAATTGTAAATACAGAATAAGTATACACAAGAAATAACCACAATGACAAAGGATTTTTTTCCGTGGTATCGAAAACTTGCCGGTCTTCACTAGTCTACGTTGAGAAAGCTTGAACGAATCAAGCCAGCTCTATGAATTAAGCCTCCCTCGATCACTACGGTAGTTCTTCCTCCGCTCCGGAGATGGCGAATTCCAAGCCACTCACAAACTTGTAGCAGGCCTCTTCACAATCTTCTTGAAAAGATCACCGTGCTCCTTCGCCAAGGCCGTCTAGGAGTTTGGCAAAACTCCAAGAGTAACAAATCAATGACCTTCGCTTGACGGCACTCAAGTGCAATAGGATCAACTAGGATGAAAGGATGCACTTGAATGAACTCAACCACCTCTCAATGAATGCACAAGAGAATTTTGGTATTGAGTGAATGCTCAAAGTTCTCAAGGCTCTAAGGATGATAAATAAACACTAGCACACTGTCCTTGAGCAGGTGGAGGGGTATTTATAACCCCCACCAATAAATATGACCGTTGGGGAGGAAATCTCCAACTTTCAGCGAAATGCGGTATGACCACCAACTAGGGAGCGGTACGACCGCACCCGTGTTAGAGCACAGTAATGGCTAGAACAGTAGCATTAATTACTCTGACATAGCCGTTGAAAATCCCCAAGCGGTACGACCGCCAACCAAGTTGCGGTACTACTGCTCGATTCGGTCGTACCGCACGGAGGAGCGGTACTACCGATTGTAGGGTTTTGAATTTCGTTGAAAAGAGGTGCTCTCTGGAAAAATCGTACCGCCACATAGAAATCGGTACAACCGCTGAGTGGTACTACTGTTTCATGAACACGCTACTACCGATTGTCAAGGAGAGCTCCGAACCAAAAAAACACCTCTCTTGTTTTTATCGAACCGCCAACTAGAAATCGGAACGATCGCAATGCGGTAGTACCGCCGGATGAGCTGGTCGTACCGCATTAGCGCTCAGTTGGCTGAAACGTTTAGAACACGGTAATACCTCCAAGTAATGCGTGGTCATACCGCTTTAAGCGGTACTACCGCCAGTTAGCCTGCGGTACTACCGTTTGTTGACAAAAGCACTTAGTGCTTATTAAATTTAAATTCAAATGCATGCATGATCCTAATTGATCCATATTGCATAAGACCATGCTATCAAGCTACTAGTCACGATCCCTCTTAATAGTACGACATTTAACCTATAATCCGGTCTTCCAACTATTTCTCCTAAGACCGGTAAAATATAAAAAAAGATCCTAGACTACTTTTACCTTGTCTTTGAGCCATGTAGATCTTCATTGAATCCTCTAACATGCATCTTTACATCATCAAAATCACCAATAGGACTTAACCTTGTAAATACTCAATAAACACGTTAATCCCGTATTCACATATTATCATTAATTACCAAAACAATTTTTAGGGGCCTAGATGCTTTCAATCTCCCCTTTTTTGGTAATTGATGACAACACAACTAATATGTGAGAAATATTGTTTTGAATATACTAAGAGTGTATATTCTTTTGATGACTTAACAACAGAATAATTCTTGCAATGAGCTCGAATGAGTTTTGAGAATTATTTTCTTATTAAATCCAATTTAAAGAAAACTCCCCCTAAACATGTGCATATAAATAAAAGAAAATCTTTGCAAGCACATGTAGAGATTTTTGAAATTTTGGCGGAGTTTCTTTAGCATGTTTGAACTTGAGGGAAATGCAATATTAAGATATGACTATAATTTAGATAGCATTGCAAGAGAAGATCATAAGCATAATCAATATCCAACAAGTTCAACAAGATAAGCAACACAGTTATAAACTATTACAAGCACATAAGTTCAACAAATTACAAAACATATAAGCCCATATAAGATAATAGTAGCAAAAGACTTGCTCCTCCTAAAACTTTGTCTTCTCACTTCTCCCCCTTTGGCATCAAGGTACCAAAAACATCTCAGACTGCTGGGTCCTGAGGAGGAAGAGAGGCTTAGTCCTGAGCCTGAGGAACTGGAGAGGCTGGAGCTGGAGGAGCTGAATCCTGAGGCCCTGGAGCTGGGGCTAAAGGAGCTGAGGCCTGAGAAGCTGTGGCCGGATCCTAAGGAAGAACTGGATCTGTGGCTGAGGCTGGAGGAGCTGAAGCAACAGGAGATGGGACCAAAGGAGCTGTAGCTGGGACCAAGGGAGGAACATCTGAAGAAGTAGAGGCCCCTGAAGGTGGAGGAGGACGACGAGTGTATCGCTGAGTCCTCAAAATATGCTCCATTGAGTCAATGGTCTCTGCCATGGCAGCCATCCTGTTATTAACCTCATTTTGGAAATCATTTTGAACTAACTCCATGCCAGCTAGCTTATCGAGGGTCTCATGCCGAAACTCTATCTAGGTTGTCTTCATTTCATGCAAAGTGCTAAGAATCATCAGCTGATTTTGTAGAATCTGTGCAAGAGTACCTTCAGCAGGAGCACTCTCCTGAGAAGCAGTAGTAGTATCAGCAGCAGCAGTAGCAGAATCATCATGGTGAGCAGGAGGGCTGTCTCGAGGCTTGTAAGCCTTATGAGCTGTTCCCAATCCCCCTTGATACTCAATCTTTTGCTAAATTAAAGCCATGATGTAAGGTGCATAGTAAATCCTTTTAACTCTATCATTCTTTGAAGAAACTATGCCCTTTAGAATGACATCCACTACATCAAATCTCCTTCATCGCATAACATTATCAATGATATTCCAAATATATCCTCTTACTGCATCAAAATTACCACTCTTGGGATAAAAAGTATGATTAATAATTCTATTAATCATGCTTGGAATGGGCTTAAGTCCACGAATCTTTCCTAGGGTATACTTAACCGATGGGTCATAAAAGTCAGTCCAAGCAGGAGACAGTAAAGCAGGGCTGTCAAAGAGCTTATCCCAAGTACCTGATGGTGTCCTCAAAACACGCTCAAAGTCCTCCTTGGTACTTTCCACATATCTGGTAACTGTAACCCATTTCATCTTGGAAAGATCTGCCTCAACATGAACTGTGGCATAAAATTGCCTGATAATCTCATCGTCATAATTTTGCTTTAGAGCCACAAGATCATGAAGGCCGACTCGATGAAAGAGCTGGTATACACCACTATACTTATCCAAGGAGTTTATGTGAGGCCACTTAATTCACTTGTGATCTGCAAAGTTTCTATGATTTCCATATAGCTGCTCATATACTTGTTCTTGAAATACTGTATAGAATCTTGGATTGACGGAGTCAGACTTGAAGAGATATTGATTGACATGCCGCTTGATGGCATACTCATCTGCTGTAATGAGTCTCGGGTCAATTGGAGGCTCTCCCATCTCCCCATCTGACTAAGCTTCCAACTCTGTCTCTGACTCAGTTTCAGAATCAGAATCTGCCTCAGCTGGTGGTAAGCTTTCCTCTGTTTCAGATTCAGGGTCCTCTGCTACTGGTCTTTTGCCCTTGCCCTTGCCATGCACGACCTTTTGTCAAACTGATTGAGTTCTCTGAGTTGGAGCCGCATGAGGTTGAGATCTTTGAGGTTGAGATGAAGATTGTCCTCCTCTAGGTGGTCCATGCGACTTTCGAGTCAAGATTCTTGTCCTGGGCATCTTCACACAGATAGGATAGGTCACAAGAAGTTCAAAAGATTAATTGAAATAGGATTAATTGTGAAAGGAATGAAAGTTACATTTTCTCGTCAGATAATTGGTCATCTGCTTAGTTATATAGCGGTATGACCGCATGACTATGATAAATCTTAGTGCTCAAGAACCAGTAGTACCGATTCTCCTGACAGAGTTCTAGGGCAAGCAAAAGATCGAAATTTTCGATGTTTTTCATGGAGTGAATCCATGGTTTGGATAAGCAAACATCACTAGACATCAATTTTGTACTTTTGCCCAACTAGAATTGCAGAAATCATCTACATTCACAATTAACCCTAAAACGATACCTAGGGTTCCAATTTCGGTAAAACTAGAATCAAAAGAAGTTTTACCTTAAGATTTGAAGGAGGTGAACCCTAGAGATGCAGAAATCAACAAGAGAACGAAGAATCGCCAGAGATTTGAGTGGATTTGAGAGGCGGTTTTGAGGGTCCTTCGGGTCGGAGAGAGAACAACCGAGACGAAGTGAAGTGGTGCGAAAAAACGGTCGAACCGTCGCGGGGGGAAAAGGCACAACATAATAGTAACCGCAAGGAGTTAATCCCCCTTCTCAAACCGACGCGGTCGATCGCTAATGATCGCCGTAGTATCAAGATCATGGTCATATCATTGTTATAACGCCATGATCAAGATCGCAGCTATGATCGTCGCTTAACACGCCGGTTGTTCCGATTTTCCTGGAACTTTAGGATTTGACTTTGGATTTGAGAATATATGCAAATGATCCTTAGTTTTGCACTCAAATAAATATCATTGAGGATCATTATGCATTGAATAGACTAATGTCTATCTAAGAACATAATTTTTATGAACATAGTATTCTCTAATAAATAATTTTGAAAATACTTCCATAAAATGGTCAAATAACATCAAATGAAGTAAAATGCATGAGACAAGTGTTCAACCAACATTTGAATAGTCTATGACATTTAACCCATTCCTCAATTTGCAAAAGCAGCCTTCATCTAATGGCTTGGTGAAAATATCCGCTAATTGGTCTTCGGTTCTTATGTGGCTAATTTTAATGTCTCCCTTGCTCACATGTTCTCTCAAGAAATGGTGGCGAATATCTATATGATTGGTTCTTGAGTGTTGAACATGGTTATTGGCTATTTTCACTGCACTATCATTATCACATAAAAGAGGTATTTTATCAAATTTAATTATATAATCCATCAATGTTTGCCTCATCCATAGCAATTGAGCACAACAACTTCCCACGGAAACATATTCAGCTTCGGCGGTGAATAATGCTACGGAGTTTTGTTTCTTGGATGACCATAATACTAAAGATCTTCCTAATAATTGACAACTATCCGAGATGCTTTTTCTATCCACTTTACAACCCGCATAATCGGAATCCGAATATCCAATTAAATCAAATTTAACACCTTTGGAGTACCATAGGTCAATGCTAGAAGAATGCTTTAAATATCTTAGTATTCTTTTAACGGCCATCAAATGACACTTTTTTGGAGTTGCTTGAAAACGTACACACATGCAAACACTAAACATGATATCGGACCTAGATGCGGTAAGATAAAGCAAGCTGCCAATCATAGACCTATAAAGCTTTAAATCTACCGGTTTACCTCCCTCATTTAGATCGAGATGACCGTTGGTTGCCATGGGAGTCTTAATGGATTTTGCATCCTCCATGCCAAATTTCTTGATCAAATCTTTTGCATACTTGGTTTGGCTCATGAAGGTTCCATCTTTGAGTTGCTTGATTTGAAGTCCAAGGAAATAGTTCAATTCTCCAATTATGGACATTTTAAATTCTCTAGACATCAAATCACCAAACTCTTTGCAAAAATCTTGATTAGTAGACCCAAAAATGATATCATCAACATAAATTTGACAAACAAAGAAATCATTATTTATGACTTTAGTAAATAGAGTTGAATCAATTTTCCCGATTTTGAATCCTTTTGAGACTAGAAAATCTCTAAGGCGTTCATACCATGCTCTAGAAGCTTGTTTAAGACCATAGAGCGCCTTAGAGAGTTTCTAGACATGATTTGGATTCTTTGGATCTTCAACACCGGGAGGTTGTTCAACAAAGACAAGTTTGGATATTTTACCATTTAAGAAAACACTTTTAACATCCATTTAAAATAATTTAATATCAAAGCATGATGCAAAAGCAAGTAACATCCGAATTGACTCAAGCCTAGCTACCGGAGCAAAGGTTTTACCAAAATCCAAACCTTCGACTTGTGAAAAGCCTTGAGCGACCAATCTTGCCTTGTTTCTTACAACCATACTGTTCTTATCTTGCTTGCTCCTAAAGATCTATTTCGTAATAATGACGTTGTGTTCTTTGGGTTGATCCACCAATGTCCAAACCTCATTCCGGGTGAAGTTATTGAGTTCTTCATGCATTGCATTCACCCAATCCGGATCTTCAAGTGCTTCTTCTACATGCTTTGGCTCAATAGAAGAGACAAAAGAGTAATATTCACAAAAAGAAGCGACACGAGAGCGAGTTTGAACACCCTTACTTACATCATCCAATATTTGGTCTATTGGATGATCCTTTGCAATTGTATTGTGAATTCTTGGTGGTAGGTTGGATGGTTGATCATCTTCCTTATTGTCATCTTCATCAATTTGTACTTGATTTGTGGAAGAGGTAGGAAGTTCAACTTGAGTAGAAGATGATAGATTGTCTTCGGACTTGATATCGCCTATTTGCATATACTCCATTGCTTTTCTTAATCATTCATCACCTACATCATCCAAATTCTCATGCTCTTCTTGAGAGCCATTAGTTTATCAAATTGCACATCGTGACTTTCTTCAACTAAACCGGAGTTTTTGTTAAAGACACGATAAGTTTTACTATTTGAAGAATAACCAAGCAAGAAACCAATATCACAACGACTATCAAATTTTGAAAGACGAACACCCTTCTTCAAAATATAACATTTGCAACCAAATAGTCGAGAATAACAGATGTTCGGTTTTCTTCCTACAAGAAGCTCATATGAAGTCTTTTTCAAAAGACGATGCAAATAAAGACGATTTATAGCATGACAAGCGGTGTTAATAGCTTCCGTCCAAAAACTATCGGAAGTATTATATTCATCAAGCATTGTCCTAGCCATTTCAATTAATGTACGATTTTTCCTTTCTACAACTCCATTTTGCTCCGGAGTATAGGTTATGGAAAGTACGTGCTTTATTCCATGTTCATCACAAAAGTCTTCAACTTTAGTATTCTTGAACTCGGAACCATTATCACTACGAATTTTCTTTATTTTGAAATCAAATTCATTTTGAGCCCTTTTTGCAAAACTTTTAAAAATCCCGGAGGTTTCACCTTTGTCATCTAAGAAGAATACCCATGTATATCTAGAGTAATCATCCACAATGACTAAATAATAGCTATTACCCCTGATACTCTTATAGGTTACTGGCCCAAACAAATCCATATGTAAGAGTTCTAATGGTCTAGAAGTTGACATGATACTCTTGGAAGGATAAGAATTAGCGACTTGTTTACTGGCTTGACAAGCACTACAAAGTCTATTTTTCTCAAACTTTACATCTTTCAAGCCAACAACTAAATCATGTTTGAAAAGCTTTTTAAGTTGAATCATCCCAACATGAGCTAGCCTTCTATGCCAAAGCCAACCTAATGAGGTTTTTGCCATTAAACAAGTTTTTAAACAAGATTCATTTGAACTAAAATCAACCAAATAAAGATTTCCAAATCTAAAGCCTTTGAAAACTAAAGAACTATCTTTTGCATTTGAGATTGTAACACCTTTACTTGAGAATGAGCAACTTAGTCCAAGATCACATATTTGAGCAACGGATAGCAAATTGAAATTTAATGATTCTACTAAAGATACATTGGAAATGGAAAGGTCATTTGATATAGCGATTTTATCCAATCCTATTACCTTTCCTTTGCTACTATCATCAAATGTTATCTTGTCTACTCCTTTTCCATTCTGGAATGTGGTGAATATCTTTCTATCACCGGTCATGTGTTGAGTACATCTACTATCAAGCACCCAATGTTTTCCACCGGTTTTATAGTTCACCTACAAAACAAGAATCAAGTTCTTTTAGGTATCCAAATTTGTTTGGGTCCTTGGAGGTTAGTAACCAAGGATTTAGGCACCCAAATAGCATTCTTTTTAGCGCCTAAAATTGAAGTGCCAACAAATCTAGCAATTACTTTACCATCCTTAGTCTTCCTAAGTATATAACAAGAATCATATATACCAAGGGATGGAGTCTTACCCATAGGATAATTTTGTTGCACATGTCCTATTTCTCAGCACTTATGGCAATACTTACCATTTTGCTTCATAAACCTTGTGGGCTTGTTTACCGGTTTCTTACCTTTCTTGAGCACATACCCAAGTCCTTCTTTGTTGAATAAGCACTTTTGCTCACTCAAAAGCTTATCAAGGGTGGCCTTACCCTTGAAGCACCTTTCTAAGCTCTTGCTTAGCTTGGTCACTTGCTCTTTTAGCTCATTATTTTCAACAATATGTTTTGCATTATTATGCTCAACATTATCATGATTCGTATTAGTACTAGAGCAACATGACATAGCAATAGAATCAATAAATGAAATAGATGCACTAGTTTTAGCAATTTCTATACTAAGCATATCATCAATAATATCACATGTAATTCCTACACTAGAGCAAGATCTGCTTGAATTTTCTTGGATAAGCAAGTCATGAGCTTCCTCTAGCTCCTCATAAGAATCTTTTAGAGAAATGTGCTCTCTCTTCAAGACCTTATATTTTGACATTTCTTTTCCAACATATTCATTTAAGTCTTCAAGTATATCCATTAATTCATCATAAGTTGGTTCATCATTATTAATGGATTTTACCTTATCTCCTTTTGCCATTAGGCAAGTAGGAATGGAGAATAGCGACGGAGCTTTCTTGATGGCGATGCTAACGAGTGTCTTCTTCTTGGGGGACTCATCATCATCGGAGTCGGAGTTGCTTGACTCATCATTAAAATCACACTCTCCAATGTGGGCTTCATGCTTGCCATCTTTGTGAAGCTTCTTGAAGAGCTTCTTCTTGCCACTATACTCCTTCTTCTTGAATGACTTGCTCTTGTCATCCTTCTTTGCGGGGCAATGGGAAGCAATGTGCCCTTTCTCTTCGCAATTATAGCACCTAATGTTGCTATAACGATTGTTGTCGCTTGAGGATTGCCTTTTCTTGTTCTTGTCGAAGTTGAAGCTTCTACGTGAGCGTCTCTTCATGAATTTCTTCATTCTTCTCACAAGAAAAGCAAACTCCTCTTCGGAGTCTCCTTCTTCATCCTCATCATCACTCGATTCTGTTTTGGCCTTGAAAACGGTAATTTTCTTCTTTGAGGGAGACGACTCTAAGAGCTCTTCCTTGTCTTTCTTGAACAACTCATTGGTGATGAGGTTGCCCAAAGTCCCGTTGGCGTCATTCTTGGCAACTCGTGGGAGTTGAGAAATAGCGTCACAAATGTTTCATACTTGTCCAGAAGAGCCCTAAGCATCTTGCGCACAATATTAACATCAAGAAGGTTAGTGCCAAGGCCTTTGAGCTCATTCACAATGTTGTTGAGTCTTGAATACATCTCATTGATGTTTTCATGAGGCAACATTACGAATGTCTCATATTTGATCTGAAGCCTATGTAATTTGGCTTCTTTGACCGTGGATGTTCCCTCATGGATTTCTGAGAAGGTGGTCCAAATATCGCGAGGGGTTTCCAAATTGCTCACTCTATTGAATTCATCCGCGTTAAAAGCACCAAAGAGAGCATTCATAGCTTGGGTATCTAAATAAGCATTACGTGCCTCTTGATCCGTGGGAGCTAGTGGATTAAGGGGCATGATGTAATCCTCATTTACGATTTTCCAAATACTTGGACTCATGACCTTCAAAAAAATTGACATTTTAATTTTCCAATAAGCATAATTAGAGCCATCAAACATAGGAGCCTTTCCTATAGCAATTCCCTCGCTAGCCATCCTTTTCTCTTTTAGACGGTTAAGTCTAAATCAATGAGAAATCAAGCTCTGAAACCACTTGTAGAATCAAGGATAACCGACTACAGGGGGGTGAATAGGAGGTTTTTAAACTTTTGACAATTTAACAATTTAAGCCAATTAAGAACTATGTCTAAACTAGATACAATTCTAGTTAAGCAATTCCACACAATATAAAAGCTAGAATTGTAAATGCGGAATAAGTATAGACAAGAAATAACCACAATGACAAAAGACTTTTTCCCGTGGTATCGAAGACTTGCCGGTCTTCACTAGTCCACGTTAAGGAAGCTTGAACAAATCAAGTCGGCTCCACGAATTAAGCCTCCCTCGATCACTATGGTAGTTCTTCCTCCGCTCCGGAGATGGCGAACTCCAAGCCACTCACAAACTTGCACCGGGCCTCTTCATAATCTTCTTGAAGAGATCACTGTGCTCCTCCGCCAAGGCTGTCTAGGAGTTTGGCAAAACTCCAAGAGTAACAAATCAATGACCTTCGCTTGACGGCACTCAAGTGCAATAGGATCAACTAGGATGAAATGATGCACTTGAATGAACTCAACCACCTCTTAATGAATGCATAAGAGAATTTTGGTGTTGAGTGAATGCTCAATACTCTCAAGGCTCTAAGGATGATAAATGAACACTAGCACACTGTCTTTGAGCAAGTGGAGGGGTATTTATGACCCCCACTAACAAATATGACCGTTGGGGAGGAAATCCCTAACTTTCAAATAAATCAGATGACCGCTTAATTAGGGAGCTGACGCATCGCACCTGTGTCGAGCACAAGAACGACTAGAACAAAGAGCATTAATTACTCTGACATAGACGTTGAAAATACCCGAGCGGTACGACCGCCAACTAAGTTGCGGTACTACTGCTCGATCCGGTAGTACCGCACGAAGGAGCGGTACTACCGATTGTAGGGTTTCCAATTTCGCTAAAAAGAGGTGCTCTCTGAAAAAATCGTATCACCACATAGAAATCGGTACAACCGCTAAGCGGTACTACCATTTCTTGAACGCGGTACTACCGATTGTCAAGAGGAGCTCCGAACCAAAAAAACACCTCTCTTGTTTTTATCGAACCGCCAACTAGAAATCGGAACAACCGCAATGCGGTAGTACCGCTGGATGAGCCGGTCGTACCGCATTAGCGCTCAGTTGGCTGAAACGTTCAGAACACGGTAATACCTCCAAGTAATGTGCGGTCATACCGCTTTAAGCGGTACTACCGCCAGTTAGCCCACGGTACTGCCGTTTGATGACAAAAGCACTTAGAGCTTATTAAATTCAAATTCAAATGCATGCATGATCCTAATTGATCCATATTGCACAAGACCATGCTATCAAACTACTAGTCATGATCCCTCTTAATAGTGCGGCATTTAACCTATAATCCAGTCTTCCAACCATTTCTCCTAAGACCGGTAAAATATAAAAATGATCCTAGACTACTTGTACCTTGTCTTTGAGCCATGTAAATCTTCATTGAATCCTTTAGCATGCATCTTTATGTCATCAAAATCACCAATGGGACTTAACCTTGTAAATACTCAATAAACACGTTAATCCCATATTCACATATTATCATTAATTACCAAAATAATTTTTAAGGGCCTAGATGCTTTCACTGTCCTCCCTCCGCGCCCCCCGTCAGCTGTCGTCCCTTTGCGCCCCCTTAGGCCTCGACGCCAGCTTCCTCCTCCGCGCCTCTCGCTGGCCCCGACAACGGCCTCCTCCCTGCGCCTCCTCATGAGTCCCGGCCGCCACTAAGGTGTGCATATCTTACATCTCATCATGATGTCTCTGATGCATATTCATGTATTGAAATGTTGTGTGGTGAATGTGTTCTTGAAATGATTGATGAATGGTTGCCAGAGAAGCTAGAATACATAGGTTGTATATGTATGTCGCTCTCATATTCTTGATTTTCATTGAGCTAGTTGCCAAGATCTTTGTGTAGTATCATGTTCTTATCAAGAACTGACATAAGTTCTTTAGCAAGAACATGCCTATTGTCAATCCAAAAATAACTAGCATGTGTAGGTCCTTATTCTCAATTTCTTGCTGTAGTACTTTATGTCTAGCTCTTGTATGTGAGAACAAGGACATGATAGAATATGTGGCAAATACATATCAAAGCTCAAGTTATCATCTTTCTTCTTCATTGTCATGCTAGTAGCAGTAGGTGAGCAACATGTATAGTGTAGCTCAATGAGCAACAACAGCATGTATATATAGGTTCAATCTACATGATCCAATGGGACAAATGGTTCTTGAAAATTCATAACCCTGTTTGATCCATAACTCCGTTCTATGTAAATGGGTCATGTGGGGCAACCTCAGGGTCAGACCGATCCGCCCCATGCCCACCCCTATATATAGGTTTGATCCACATGATCTAATGGGACAAACGGTTCTTTACAATTCATAACCCCGTTCGATCAATAACTCTATTCTATGTAAATAGGATCTCCTATGTTAATGTTACTCAAGTAATTGAAGATATAACGGGCCACTGAAAAGAACTACCGCATTTTTCTCAAGCTCTCACCTCATGCCCTACATAATTAGTTTACCAAAAATAAATAATGAAAGGACCTCTACAGAGCAGGAGTTGATAAGTTTCTCCTATGTTAATGTTACTCGAGTAATTCAAGATATAACGGGCCATTATAAAGAAGTAATTCGTATTTTGCTCAAGCTCTGACCTCATGTCCTACAGAATTAGTTTACATAAAGTAAATTATGAAATGACCTCAATAGAATTGAAATATAGGTTGAAGGCGAAAAAATTGTGACTTATCTCCTTTCTGCATATCAGATTTCTCGAACGAGTGGTTCATGGCACTCTGAGCGTGTAGCTCTGGCGTACCCAGGAGCTAAGTTCTGGGCATACTCAGTAATGAGCCCTGAGTGGTCCTAAACATGTGGTTTGGACGGTCTCGAGAATGGGATCTCGAGCGTACCTAGGCACGTGGATCCAGAGCAGTGTAGGTCGTACTCAAAGGTAAACTCTAAGTGGTCCCAAATGTTGGAAATATGCCCTAGAGGCAATCATAGAGATGATTATATTTCATTATGTTCATGACATTGGATAATGTGTTATCTTGTTCCTAGAAAAATATTGCTAATATTTATTATCAAGTATGTGACTTGGTTGTGAAACTCTATATTTCTACGATATTTATTCTTATACGATCCCTGGTCGGAAACATATGAGGACACATACGAATAGAGTAGCATATGTATTGGTTGATGACTATGTTTCACGGGTCATAGATATGGAGATATCAAACCAATAATATGGACACATGTTAGAGAACATGATGTTGGATTAGACCCACCTTGGGACACTATTGAGATTGTTATGATTCTATGTGTCGTTAGTTGGTCTCAAGCAATGATGATGTATAATCCTTAGACCTGAGATTAGCATGGTTTCCAACATGTGTAATAGCACTCTTAGGGGTTGCCAAACGCTACACTGTAACTGGGTAGTTATAAAGGTAGCTTTCGGGTATTTGTGAAACATGAAGAGGAATGTATTTGGTCGGATATGGGATTTGCCCTCCTAACATAACAGAGAGATGTCTCTGGGCCCTCACAGATCGATAAAGAAAATGCATGGCCATGCCACTAGTAGTCGAAGTGTTCGACCACGTGAAGTTATCCGACACTCGATCGAGAAAGAATTGAACAGTCCATGGATAACACAACATCTCACCTGGAGTTCAACTAGACATCGTGAGGCAAAGGGAGTATACACGAGTAGGTCACTTAGTTCGATCAGTTACAGACTGGTCGTATGGAGATACGAGCTGGTCGTAGACTGGTCGAACGTAATCACAGAGTGGTCGTAACCTGGTCGTAAGGAGTTACGAACTGGTCGTGACCACATACGAACTGGTCGTATAGAGATAGGACCTAGTCGTAAGTGATGAGGACCTGGTCATAGATCATATTGCATTAAGGTTCGTCCGATATAATTTGTGTGTATTCGGGAATCGCTATGTTCTACTAGGAGCCGCTACGACTAATGATCGGAAAGGGTTTCTGAGTCACAACCGATTACGCATGAACCTACAGGGTCACACACTTAACGGGTTGGAACAAACCAAGACGAATACGATTAAAGAACGTGTTCGGATAGGATCCGTCACGAGCACTATATAAGGAGATGCATGAGGCTGTTGGGAGGTACGCGTGAAACACCACCGAAACCCTAGCCACCATCTTCCTGAGAGCTCTGCCGTGCGACTTGGTGCTAGCACACTGGCGTATGGTTGTTCCTGCCCTGGACGTGTGGATACTGTAGAGGCGCTACTACGACTGTTGCGCTTGAGGACGATCCGCAATCTTCACAAGGAACTGCAAACATTGCTGGAGGAGACGATCGACTCATGAGGACGTTGGACGATCAACTATGACCACTACATCGACACGCTCTTCGTTGGACCAGGCTGATCCAACCCTTCTTCCGCTGCTCTGCGCGTCTGGTGGTAACGATCTATGATCATCTACTTACTTGGCTTCCTGGTTTGCGTGGTAGAAAAATTTTGTTTGTAGCTATCATAGCCTACCCCGCGACCCAACAGTGGTATCAGAGCCATCCTACGTAGTTTTTGATATGGATCGATCGCATATACTTCATATGTGGTAGTAGTAGATTGGATCTATTACTGGTTGGGTCTGATAACCTAGATCGGTTCATATAGATGGAACGATCTAGGCCCTGGTCGATTTGATCGATCGGTTTCTCGGTGGTAGTAGATGGGTTTACGAGGAGGTATGAGCTATAAGGACTAGATGATTAATTGCGCTTGTTCACGACCAGACTGCATATCACTCCTACCGGTCGGAATTCCGCCATCGGAGTTTGCCGCCGTGCTGGGTATTCGTACCGTGCGCTATAGGTAGTGTGTGCTCATGTCGTCCGATAGAATTGGATTCTGTGCATAACTTATTTTTGCAGGGATTGATGTGAATAGTATGACCCATAATGGTTCATGTATGAGATGCATGTATGTATGTAATGTTCATGACCTGCGTGTCGTGCTTATTACAGCCCAAAGGTTGTATAATTTTTATATAACGGCCTGCGTGTCGACTTGTGATGCTTCTTTACTCCATGTGATTCATTACTAGTGCTATTAGGAGTAATGGCTTAGTGGGAGTGCTTGGAGGAGTCAACCACTTGGAGACACGACGAACAAGATGCATGGCGATGGAGATCACCATGGAGAAGGGTCATGCTATATCACAATGCAATTTGATTGTTTGTGAATGCCTTTATATTCCTGTTCATTTATTTCTATACATGTTTTTGCTTTAAATGCTTTTAACATGCTAGAAGTAAAAATCCCTCACATAATATTAGGTTAAATTGATGCCCTCCCAAATGCTGCACCATCCAAAGTCATGTATTTTAATGGTAGGTCTTGCCATAGCAGAATGCCATTAACAATCCTTGACTAGATGGGTTTGTATCAGACACTTACACGCTAAGCATTGGTTTAACTTAACAAGGTTATCACAACAGTTGTGGACCTTGGGGCATAAGGGTTGGGTGCCAAAGCATAAAGATGCTGCCCAACAACAAGAGTCATATATAGATATGATTAGCAAAGGGTTGCTTACCAATTTCACTAATCTTCTAGCAGTGACGCCATAGCTCACTAGTAGATTAATTGATTTTGGATCTTGAATCACTAAAATGTCATAAGAGGGATATGGTATTTAGTAGGAGTATCTTTATTAAAATTGTTTAATAGAAATTACTTTTCTTGAACATATGTCTTAGTTTTGCATAATTTATGTTGTAGATCATGGCACCTACTGCTGTATCTACATCCAATTTTGCTTTACGTTCGATACTTGAAAAGGAAAAACTGAATGGAACAAATTTTGCGGATTGGTCCCGCAACCTAAGAATTGTTCTTAGGTAAGATAAAAAGGAACATGTTCTAGAGGAACCAATTCCAGATGTGCTCAAGAGAATGTCTTTGCTACTTTTAAAACCGCCTATAAAAGGCATGTGATGAGTCCCTTGATGTTAGCTGTCTCATGCTTGTCGCTATGAACTCGCACCTTCGTAAGCAGTTTGAGAACATAGAGGCTCACGATATGATCGTAGCGCCAAAGGCATGTTTGAGACACAAGCAAGAACTGAGAGATTTGAGATCTCAAAGAACTTGTTTGGATGTAAGCTAGCTGAGGGTGGTCCGGTGAGCCCTCATGTAATCAAAATGGTTGGTTACACACAGAGCTTATAAAAACTTTGTTTTCCACTTAGCCAAGAGTTGGCTACAGATTTGATTCTTGCTTCGCTTCCTGAAAGCTATGGGCAGTTCATTTTGAACTTCCATATGAACGGCTTAGACAAGAATCTCACTGAACTGCATATGATGCTTAAGACAGCAGAGGCCAGCATTAAGAAAAGCAACAATCATGTGATGATGGTGCAAAAGAGTACAAGCTTCAAGAAGAAGGCTAAGACTTGGGTCAAGAAAAGGGGTAAGGCTAAAGTTTCAGATGAGACCAAAACTAATATGCCTAAGCCCAAGACTAAGTCCGGCCCGACTCAAGAGAATGAATGCTTTTACTGCAAAGAGCTAGGCCATTGGAACAGGAACTGCAAGAAATACCAGGCTGATCAGAGAAGGAATGGTGGGACTAAAACTTCTACTACATGTATTAATGTTATAGATGTTTTTCTTGCTGACTCTTCTATTAACTCATGGGTATTTGATACCGGATCGGTTGCTCATATCTGCAATTCGATGCAGAGTCTAACAAGGAGTAGGAGAATTACAAAGGGCGATATGGATCTTCGCGTTGGGAATAAAGCAAGAGTTGCTGCATTAGCCGTCGGGACTTTGCCATTACTTTTGCCTTTAGGATTTATTATGGAATTGAATAATTGTTATTACGTTCCAGCCATTAGTAGAAACATTATCTCTGCCTCATGTTTGATGGCAGATGGTTATAAATTCATTATTGAGAACAATGGTTGTTCTATATTTTTGAATGAAGTGTTTTATGGCTATGCACCTGTTTTGAATGGGTTGTTTATATTAAATCTTGATGATGCGTCCATCTATAATATTAATGCGAAAAGGCTTCGGCCTAATGAAATGAATTCCACTTTCATTTGGTATTGTCGTTTAGGTCACATAAGTGAGAAACACATGAAAAAGCTCCATGATGATGGAATTCTAAACTCATTTGATTTGGAATCATTTGAAACATACGAGTCTTGCCTGGTCAGAAAGATGACCAAGACACCTTTCACTGGTCGGAGTGAAAGGGCGTCCGACCAGTTGGCACTCATACATACTGATGTGTGTGGACCAATGAGTACGACAGCTAGCGGTGGTTTTCAGTACTTTATTACTTTCACCGATGACTATAGTAGATATGGATACATCTACTTGATGAGGCACAAGTCGGAATCCTTTGAAAAATTCAAGGAGTTCCAGAATAAGGTACAAAATCAACTTGGCAAGACAATCAAATCTTTACGATCTGATCGTGGAGGTGAGTTTTTGAGCCATGAGTTTGGTAATCATTTGAAACAATGTGGAATTGTTCCACAGCTTACACCACCCGGCACTCCACAATGGAATGGGGTGTCCGAGCGGCGTAATAGGATCTTGTTGGACATGGTTCGATCAATGATGAGCCAATCCGATCTGCCATTGTATTTTTGGGGTTATGCTCTAGAAACTGCCGCTTACATTTTGAATCAGGTACCATCGAAATCAGTAGATAAGACACCAGATGAGATGTGGACTGGGAAGAGTCCTGGTTTGTCTTTTCTAAGGATTTGGGGATGTGATGTCTATGTTAAACGTTTGACGTCTGACAAACTCGCACTCAAATCAGATAAATGCTTCTTTATAGGATATCCTAGGTAAACCAAAGGATATTATTTCTACAACCGGGAAGAAGACAAAATTTTTGTTGTCCGAAATGGTGTCTTTTTTGGAAAAAGAGTTTTTTCAAAAGGAGTCAGTGGGAGAAAGGTGCAACTCGAAGAAATTCGGGAAACATCTGGAAGTGTTTCAACTCCTACTGAACCTCTACTGGATGAACAAAATGTTGTTGAACCTGTAGATGAGGCACCAACCCCACGTAGATCTAAAAGGCCACATCAATTGCCTATAAGGTATGGGCATGACGTATTATTATTGAATAATGATGAGCCTAAGACTTATGAGGAAGTGATGATGGACCCAGACTCTGAGAAATGGCTTGGAGCCATGAAATCCAAGATAGACTCCATAAGAGAAAATCAGGTTTGGAATCTGGTCGATCCACTTGATGGTGTTAAAACCATTGAGTGCAAATGGATCTATAAGAAAATGATTGATATGGATGGAAATGTTCACATTCATAAGGCTCGACTAGTCACAAAAGGTTTTCGACAAGTTCAAGGAGTTAACTACGATGAGACTTTCTCACCAGCAGCGATGCTTAAATCTGTTCGGATCATTCTAGCAATTGTTGCATATTTCGACTATGAGATATGGCAAATGGATGTCAAAACAGCCTTCCTTAATGGAAACCTAGATGAGGATGTGTACATGACACAACCTGAAGGTTTTGTCGATCCAAAGAATACTAGTAAAGTATGCAAACTTCAAAAGTCCATTTATGGGTTGAAGTAAGCATCTCGGAGTTGGAATATACGTTTTAATGAGGAGATCAAAAGGTTTGGTTTCATCAAGAACAAAGAAGAACCTTGTGTTTACATGAAGGTTAGTGGGAGCGCACTTGTTATTCTGATCTTGTATGTAGATGACATACTACTGGTCGGAAATGACATTCCAATGCTTGAATCTGTTAAAACTTCATTAAGAAATAGTTTCTCAATGAAAGATTTAGGAGATGCAACATATATCTTGGGAATAAAGATCTATAGAGATAGATCAAGAAGGCTAATTGGATTAAGCCAAAGTATGTACATAGACAAAGTGTTGAATCGGTTCAACATGCAAGATTCCAAGAGAGGATTATTGCCCATGGCACATGGCATTAATCTTAGCAAGAATCAATGTCCTACGACCACTGATGAGCGAGACAAAATGAGTGATATTCCATATGCTTCGGCCATTGGATCTATCATGTATGCCATGCTATGTACACGACCAGATGTATCATATGCTCTAAGTGTTACGAGCAGATACCAAGCTGATCCCGATGAAAGTCACTGGATAGCTGTGAAAAACATTCTTAAATACTTAAGAAAGACTAAGGATGTGTTCCTAGTTTATGGCGGTGATGAAGAGCTCGTCGTAAATGGTTACACCGATACAAGCTTTCAAACTGACAAAGAAGATTATTGTTCGCAATCTGGTTTTGTATTCATTTTGAATGGAGGAGCAGTGAGCTGAAAAAGTTCCAAGCAAGAGACGGTTGTTGATTCCACGACAAAGGCCGAGTACATTGTGGCTTCTGAAGCTGCAAAAGAAGGTGTTTGGATAAGGAATTTCATTGTTGATTTGGGAATGGTTCCGAGTGCCTTGAGCCCAATGGATCTCTATTGTGACAACAATGGAGCCATTGCTCAAGCTAAGGAGCCTAGATCCCATCAGAAGTCCAAACATATACTCAGGCGTTATCATCTTATTCGCGAATTGGTGGATAGAGGAGATGTTAAGATATGCAAAGTTCATATGGATTTAAATGTTGCTAATCCGTTGACAAAGCCTCTCACACAGCCAAAGCATGAGGCGCACACAAGAGCTATCGGTATTAGATACCTAAATGATTGACTCTAGTGCAAGTGGGAGACTGTTGGAAATATGCCATAGAGGCAATCATAGAGATTATTATATTTCATTATGTTCATGACATTGGATAATGTGTTATCTTGTTCCTAGAATAATATTGTTAATATTTATTATCAAGTATGTGACTTGGTTGTGAAACTCTATATTTCTACGATATTTATTCTTATACGATCCATGGTCGGAAACATATGAGGACACATATGAATAGACTAGCATATGTATTGGTTGATGACTATGTTTCACGAGTCATAGATATGGAGATATCAAACCAATAATATGGACATATGTTAGAGAACATGATGTTGGATTAGACCCACCTTGAGACACTATTGAGATTGTTATGATTCTATGTGTCGTTAGTTGGTCTCAAGCAATGATGATGTATAATCCTTAGACCGAGATCAGCATGGTTTCCTACATGTGTAATAGCACTCTTAGGGGTTGCCAAACGCTACATCTGAATCGGGTAGTTATAAAGGTAGCTTTGGGTATCTTTGTGAAACATGGAGAGGAGTGTGACTGGTCGGATATGGGATTTGCCCTCCTAACATAACAGAGAGATGTCTCTGGGCCCTCGTTGTGATCGGATAAAGAAAGTGCATGGCCATGCCACTAGTAGTCGAAGTGTTCGACCACGTGAAGTTATCCGGCACTCGATCGAGAAAGAATTGAACAGTCCATGGATGACACAACATCTCACCTGGAGTTCAACCAGACATCGTGAGGCAAAGGGAGTATACACGAGTAGGTCACTCGATTCGATCGCCATGCATCTGGTGGTAGTATGGAGATACGAGTGGTCGAGATCGGTCGAACGTAATTACAGAGTGGTCGTAACCTGGTCGTAAGGGGTTACGAACTGGTCGTGACCACATACGAACTGGTCGTATAGAGATAGGACCTGGTCGTAAGTGATGAGGACCTGGTTGTAGATCATATTGCATTAAGGTTCGTCCGATATAATTTGTGTGTATTCGGGAATCACTATGTTCTGCTAGGAGCCGCTACGACTAGTGATCGGAAAGGGTTTCCGAGTCACAACCGATTACGCATGAACCTACAGGGTCACACACTTAACGGATTGGAACAAACCAATACGAATACGATTCATAAACGTGTTCGGATAGGATCCATCACGAGCACTATATAAGGAGATGCATGAGGCTGTTGGGAGGTACGTGTGAAACACCACCGAAACCCTAGCCACCATCTTCCTGAGAGCTCTGCTGTGTGACTTGGTGCTAGCACACCGGCGTATGGTTATTCCTGCCCTGGATGTGTGGATACCGTAGAGGCGCTACTACGACTGTTGCGCTTGAGGACGATCCGCAATCTTCACAAGGAACTGCAGACATTGCTGGAGGAGACGATCGCCTCGTGAGGACGTTGGACGATCAACTACGACCACTGCATCGACGTGCTCTTCGTTGGACCAGGCTGCTCCAACCCTTCTTCCGCTGCTCTGCGCGTCTGGTGGTAACAATCTATGATCATGTACTTGCTTGGCTTCCTGGTTTGCATGGTAGAAAAATTTTGTTTGTAGCTACGTAGCCTACCCCACGACCCAACACCAAACACGTGGTTTGGGCCGTCTCGAGAATAGGATCTTGAGCGTGACTAAGCACGAGATACTCAGATAGTGTGGGATTTGGATCTTTTTGCATCTCATTGTTTCTTGGTGTTATTCATCCACTGTGTATGGCCTAACACACCTCAATAAAAGAGTTAGTCACGTCCAAAGAAATATTAGAGTTACAGATCACATTTGCCTCTCATTCAAAATTGACAATGGAGTATCTCTTTCTCAATCATTGTTAAACAACCCAAAAACTTCATTTAACAAGACGAACTGTTTCATGTTGACTATAAACCATCATGCTCGTTACTGTAACTACAACATAGTATTGTCACAGTACAAAACTACAATAAAACTGTAATTAACCATACGTTTATATCTTCGAACTACTAGCATGTGTCAACTAAAACACAACTTTTATTATGTACAATGTTGATTATGATATTTCGTACATATGGTATGCGGTACTAATTTTGCAATATTTTGTTGGATGCAGATGGATAAAGCTATACGTGTATTTACCGGTGGGCCGATTAGCCAAACGGGTAGTGATGTCGACTTTGGCGGCATGGAAGTGATTGTTCTTTTGTTTCATGAATCACCAAACTTTTGAACTCTTCTAACTAGGATTAAGTTGACCTTTCGATGGGATGAGCCCAGAGTCGTTGTTGGACTGCAAGGGCGATATGATGCTGGTGTGGGTTGTAAGGTGCACATATGTTTGGTGCCAATCTTGTCCGACGATGATTGGGACATGTACAAAGATCTTGTGCTCGCATCTTAGGTCCGGTTGTTAGAAGTGGCGGTGGAGAAGAGAATCGTTGTAGAGGATTTGCCAAATAATTTGGGTGTGGTGAATGGCAACACGACGAAACTAGAATCCACTCTCCATCTTTCGCAAGGCCCCCCAATGGAGGAGCCACCTTCCGAAGAGTTCGTTGGCGTCAGTGTTAACAATGATGACCCCTGTTGGTGGATCTGTCACATGTGTCTGTTCCTTCCCCACACCATGTTAGTGACCCCGTAACTGATTTCAATGGCGCTGTAATGAATAACGAGCTTGAGGAGGAGGTGTTCCGAGATAGAACAACCCGTGAAGTAGAGTCCGACGAAGGATGGAGCTCGACCGAAAACGAGGTTCCCACACCGCTTTTCTCCTCTGAGGAAGGGTGGGTTCTTCGTAGTGTTTTGGGTGAGGTCTCGTCGATGCACGCATTCGATGATGTCAGAATGGCTGATAAAGCGATTTGTGCTAATGGGTTGAAGAGCAGGAATGGCATTGTAGACCCGGATAATGACCTAGTACATAAGAACATGTTGTTTCCAAGCATGAATGATATGAAGGTTTAGCTGTAAGAATACTCAGTGCAACACCATCGTCTGTTCGTAGTGACACACTCCGATGCGAACAAGAGGTACACCATGAGGTATGAAAGGGGGTGCAGATGGAAGGTATGGGGGTGTAAAACTAGGGACAAGAAATGAAAAATAGCGAACGTGAAGCAGCCTCACTCTTGTGGGACTGCTCGACCGTCGGGGGAGCACCTTCAGGCGACTGCTAATTTCATTGCAATACGCATTACAGGGGTTGTTGTTGTCGATCCTGATGTGACCGTCGCCACCCTCATTGAGGTTATATTTGGGTTCATTAAGTACCGCGCGAAGTACGGGAAAGCATGGAGAGTCAAGCAGAGAGCAATGCAGTTACTGTGGGGTGACTGGAAGGAGGCTTACGAGTTGCTTCCTCAAATTCTAACCGCTATGCAGGCTAAGAATCCGGGCATGGAGTTTTATCCTTTCCACGGGAACCGAATGGAACCCAACGGAGTGGTTATGAAATATCTTCTCGGGTAAGTGTACTAGTCATTTGGGCAAAGCAAAGAGGCCCTCAAGCATTGCAGGCCTGTCATATCAGTTGACGCCACGTTCCTAACCGGAAAGTACTATGGTGCCTTGATGCTCGCCGTTAGTATTGATGCGGAGGACCAGCTGATTCCATTAGCATTCACATTGACAGAGGGTGAGAACAATGCGAGCTGGGAATGGTTCATGGATATAGTTCGTCTACGCCTCGTTGGGCCTGGACGGGTTGTTTGCATCATCTCAGACAGGCACCGCAGGATTCTGAACGCTGTGAGGAGCAAACTTGACTCACACCCCGATGTGCAGCATAGGTGGTGCATACGTCACCTAGCTGCTAATTTCTTTAAGCAATGCAGTAGGGAAGATCTCACAAAAAAGTTCAAACTGTTGTGTGGATGTTTGGAGAAGAGGAACTTCGAGGTCAAATTGACGGAGCTTAGGGGACTGACTAATGAACGGGGTAATAAGTGGTTGGATGAGGTCTTACAACAGAAGATGAAGTGGGCAGAGGCATACGATGAAGGTGGTTGTCGGTATGGTATGATGACAATGAACATCTCGGAAGTATTCAACAACGTTATTAAGGGCATCCGTTCTATGCCAGTATCAGCTATCTTGGAGTACTCATTTCGGAAGACCAACTCATACTTTATGGATAGGTGGACCCGTGCAAGGGATGTGTACAACGCCGGCCACAATTGGGGTACGGCTGCTGCCAAGCACCTTGCTATCGTGGAGGCAGAGTCATGTAATCAAGAATCGGAGGAATACGATCCCACTTTCCATATATACACCGTCAAGGCAGCCAGAAGCACATCAATTGGGGGTGAGCGTTATGATGTCCGAAACCATAGAGTCAACTTGACAGCGGGAGACTGTATTTGCATGGTCCCGATGTTGTTACATGTCCCATGCTCTCACGTCGTCAACGCCTATCGCTTGCGTGTCATAAGTTACCTTTCTAACACGTTCATTGCGGAAGAATTCTCAAAGCTAGCCACGATGAGGACTTAGGAGAATAGATTCGAGCATTACCTTGATCTGTTGCATTGGCCAACATACGTGGGGGAGGAATACATTCTCAACAAAGATATGATGAACAAGCGACGCGGTCAAAGTAAGAGGAAGAGGCTTCGTAATGATATGGACCTCTCACAGCAAGGCGGTAAGGACATGTACTGCCTTAGGGACTTCGACGACGCCACAATAAGCAACAGGTGCTCGGAGTATCACGAGCATGGACACACCAAGGCAAAGCACGTGAGTAGGGATTCCCAGTCGCGTAGAGTAAGGTGACGCCGCTCTCGTGTGCAGCCCCCCTAAGGTAACCACTATTGTTGTTGTGCGGAAATGATTGCTTTTGTTGATAGAGTTCACTCATTTGCATTTTCTATATTGTTTTGTACCTCATTTGATCTTACAAAAATCCTTTCCTGTAATGCAGGATGCCGCAGCACGCGCAGTATACGTTACTCCTCTCGGAGTACGTTGACGACCATCGCACCCACCGCAGAGCCGACGATGGTGTGGTGAGATTTGCTAATATTTTATTCCACCATGCTTCCAACTAATCCTCTATGTGCTTGTTGTTTTACTTATTTATTTACGTATCTCTCTTGCAGGTACTCTAGCCATTTCGCCCTCGGACCCACATCCCTCTAGATTGGGATGAGCGGTACGTGCCACACATTCGCTCAGCTGGTCTCCTTGCTTTGGCGTGGATAGTCATCAACTGGCTCTCCCGTATGTACGGTGCTGTGCTTACCGCACTGGTGGACTGGTGGCGCCCGGAGACTCACACTTTCCACCTACCGTCAAGCGAGATGACCATCACGCTTCAAGACGTCGGTATGATTCCGGGCCTCCCTATGGACGGCCTTGCAGTGACTAGGGACATCAACAGCGTGGGCTAGCGAGACCGAGTGGGAGAGTGGCTTGGGGTGCGACCGGAGGACCCCTCTACGGACTCGAGGGACAACCGGCCATCCGCGGTGCTTGCATCCTGGCTACGCGCGCACTTCAACGTGTGCCCGTCGGGCGCAAATGACGACACAGTACGGCGCTTCGCACGGGCATGGATTTGGCATCTCGACTACGAGGAGTGGAATGTCAAAAAGGCCCACAAGATCCGGGAGGAGGAGCGCCGCAACGACGAGCAAAACGAGCGTATACGTCGGGAGACGAAAGCTCATCTCGAGACGTGCAGGCGCAAGGAGCGCGAGGCTCACGAGAGGAAGCGCGAGAAAAAGAGGGAAATGGCGACCATGGCCAAAGAGGCCGACGTGGAGTTCAACGCTGAGCTCGCAAGGAAGGAAAAATGACCTCGGTCCACGTAGTAGGTCGGGCCATTCCGTACTAGTCCCCCGAAGGTCTAATTTATTTCTATTCCAAAAAGCGTATATGTATCATAGGAGTACTTGGGTTTGTTGCATCGTGCATGATGTTGTTTCTTATGTACGTAACCAAACCCTGTGCACCGTGTAATTCTCAACTTTGTTATAAAGTCTATTTTAATTCGCAACTTCAAATCTCGTCGTCTTTTCGCATTCAATTCTTCGCGTAGCAAGGCATCTGACAACATAAAAAACGAGTTTTCGAAGTAGGCACGAAATGGTCTACGACCACAAAGTGACGAAGAGCACCACCTATCATTCCAGTAGGATGTCTATGCATCTTTTATCAGCGGTACTGTTTACCATATGTCCATCTTTGTGCCTCATATTGTACCCCTACAGTTCACATATTAGTCATTTTTTCAGGATGAAATATGTATTACTTCTACCAAATACGCTTCTATGCCATGACCTATATTTTCTTTCTACATATATGATGTGCCCTATGTTGTCGATGTTATAATATTTGTCGTTTTTGGGTGCCTGCCTTTTGGGACACGGTCTGGAAATATTGTGCGGATGTTTATGATGGATATATACGCTGAAGTGTCAAAGGTTATGATGGATATATACGTTGAAGTGTCAATATATACTCTCAGCTAAAATGTTGATGTTATATTTGGTTCACAGATAGATTCTCTATTTTTAAGTTATGGATTGTTAAATATTACATGTACATAGTGTTATGTATCACCGTAGCTATGTATCACCGTACCTTCAATTGTTTTTAATCTTTCAAAAGGAAGTCCTTTTGTTACCATCTAACCACCAAATCCTACTGTTCCAAATCTATGAATCAAGCCCGAACTAAATTCAACCATGACCTCGATTCATAATTTAGAAACCAACCGCAATCACGCATGCAAAAGCGAATCACGTTATCCCCTGTCACGCCACACACCATGGCGTGACATCCCCTTGTCACGCCATGGTATCTGGCGTGACTACTACCACGCAAGCCTCCACGCTGGCACGACAGGTGGGCAGAGATTTGCGTGGCATGTTTTGTCACGCTGAGATAAGTGACATGACAGAACATATTTGTCAGCCATGGGTAGTGGCATAGCCAAAAAGGTCAGAATTGGAAATAAAGTTCGCGAAGGATTAACATTAAAATAAAATTAAAAAAGGATTAAATAAAAAATCTCATTGGTGAGACATATATGAATTTTTTTATTAATTAACCTTTTTTTGAATTTTATTTTAAAGTTAATCCCGGCGCACTTTATTTCCAATTCTGACCCATTTGGTCACGTCACCATCCGTGGTGTGACAAAACAACACTGTCACATCAGCCCATTTTTGGTCAAACTCTTGTCACGCCACTGAAAGTGGCGTGACAGTGTTATTTGGTCACGTCACAACCAATGACGTAATAAAAAGTGCTATCTTGGGGATTTATTCTGGCGCGTGACAGCGTTGTTTTGTCACGTCACCACCCGTGACATGATCAAAAGGGTCAGAATTGGAAATAAAGTGCGTCGGAGGTTAACTTTAAAATAAAATTCAAAAAAAGGTTAATTAATAAAAAAAGTTCGATATATGTTTACTTAAAGAGTAAATGAACATAAATGACTAGCTACCCTCCGTTTCAAAAAAAAAACTAGATACCCACTCCAAAAGGTCATTTGAATGATGATTTTACCTCACGAACAACTGAACTCGTAATCAACAACAATAATCGACGCATTTCCACACTAGAATGGGGTAATATTAGCACAAATCCTTAATTCAGCGTTATCATGCTAAGTTTATCCTCGTACACGGAACACGGTACACAGATTGAGTTTGTACCTGAAGATTATTATGTAATTAAACAACCTAAAACTACCTCCATATTTTTTTAGTAATGAACTGCTGTAGAGTGCTGGTTATGGTTTCTATAAAGGAAACTGAGGGGATCTTCCCTCTGTTTCAAAAAAAAAACCTTCATATTTTTTCTTAGGAGTGTCTATGTTTGAGGTGATTGAATTTTTTTTTATCTATCAGTCACCTTTTTTAACCGTAAAATTTTGATCTAATGGATATCACATGTTTCTGTGTTGAGACAAAAAAAAATTAAACTAGACAAAAGTAAATGCAGGTGAACCCTACAAATACAAAAAAAAATTCTAAACTGAACAAAAGTAAATCTAGGTTAACCCTACAAATACAAAAACAAATAAAAACTAAAAGTTACGGTAAAACTGTGCTAAAATTGTACATCACTTGATACTGCAATTTTAGATTTAGTACTGTGCAATTAGATGTGACTGATGGATAAGAAAATTTCAAACAACTGAAAATTAGCAAACTCGTTTTTTCTTTGATTTTTATAGCATGGAACCGATATGGATTACCATTTTAACATCGAAAGGGTGGTTAACACTAGGGCATCAACGACGGTTTTCGTTCATCAATGTCGCTCGGTTTTTAACACCTGATGTTTTTGGCCGATTTTGGTTTTCCAACTAATCTCCGAGAACCTGCCGGTTTCTGGCAAACCGGTGGGGTCCCTGAATAATGCTTATTCTGGTTTCTTGGACCCTTGTTAACAGCAACACCATTTGTAATGCACCACTGGTATACAAACATACGGCTCTTTGTTTGCTCAATAGAATCTACACCTCTATTTGATCGACATTGTGTGTATTTTTTTCGGAGAGTGGCATTGTGTGTATTGAGAGAAATGGGAGTTGTGTGTAGTGTACTGAGACTAGTGAACACTACATATGCTAGCAAAAACGAGCTAATGAACAGGTCGAGACTACATGAGCCTGACTCCGACTCGTTCGCGTTCAGAGAAGAGCTCAAACTAGTGGTTCAAGTGGGTCGCCCGACACGATATGATACAGACCCGATTAAGCCTGTTTGACTGACCTAGCTAACTTATCGGGTCATGCTATGCTGGTCTGTGGAAGCCTGGCCGTCGCTGCCTTGCCTCAGCGCTCGGTCTCCTCCACACCGGCATGGTCTGCGTGCCATACGTGCGGTGCCATGCCTGGGCCGCGCTGTGCCTAGCTCGGTGGACTGGGTTGCCGATCTAAGCAAGACACGTTCGATTGGATCGTGCCAGCTCAGCCCGTGCCGTGTCCGGATCAATAGTTCTGTGCTTTGGGTTGGCCTAGATGGGACAGCACATTCTATTTGGACACCACGAGTTCAGACCGCACAGGTCAGCCTACTGGCCCGCCGACTCGATCCCGCTAAGACCATCTCCAATGTTGTGTTTTAGCCGGTTCAAATGAGGAGAGAGAAGACATTGAATCTATTCAATACATTGGAGGGGTCGATTCCAACAAAAAAATGCATGAAACCGAATCCTACTTAGGAATCGATTCAAAGTATTAAACAACTCATATAAGCATTAAACAACTACATAGGAGAGAGTGTGGTTGAGAGATGATATTATTATTTTGTGATTTTTTTAATGAAACGTGAGTCCCAGTTATTAGTAAGAATCGGTTCAATACATTGGAGAAAAATAAACTCGATTTTTAAAATATTATGTAGCATGATTTTAAATCGACATCGGTTCAATACACTGAAGATGTTCTACGAGACCTTTGTGACCAGCCCACCTGGACCGCCCAGCTCGAGTCGAAACCCCCAAAACCCAACCGAGCCGCACCCGTCTCCGCCTCCGATCCCCTTCGCTCCTCCGGTATGCTCCTCACTCTCGTCACCCTCTCCGACGAGCGCAATCCCCGGTGTTATGTGTTGATTTTTTTGTTTTGCTTTTGGGATGCGTAGGAAGCAGCGGGAAGGGTGGTTGGTGCTTGGTAGAGGAGGAGGAGGATGCCGCTGGGGCTGATACTGAGCTCGCTCGGGAGGGCGATGCGGCGGAAGCGGACGTCCTCGCTCGGGATCCTCTCCTCCAAGAGGGCGCCCCGGGATTACTACAAGGGCAAGAACTGCAAGCCCACCGGGTTCCACACCCGCAAAGGTAAACGCTATGATTGATTAGAACCTAAGTCGTCGGTGTGCTCGCTGTCAGAGTCTATATTTCTTATCACATTCTAGTGCAATAGGTCTATCACATATATGATGGCAACCGGTGATCGATTGGGTTGAGAATTTTAAAGATTTTGAACTAGATGGTAAAAATAACCTGACATTGCGAATTACCTTGGGATGAAACATGAAATGGTCACTGTTGCCAGTTGTCTCACTATTTATCCAATGATGTTGCTATCCCTTTGATGTTTGACCCCTGCCCTGAGAAGTTAAACATGCATAATTGGGGGGTGGGGGGGCGCTTATACTGACAGAACATAAGAACATAGAGAGGAGAGGCAGGGATTGCCGAATGGCTTGAATTCTCCATTCTCCATCGGAGGAAGGGATGTTCTTTATGGGAGATCTAACGTGAAGGTCGAGGGTTGTTCTGACTTCTGAGTCAAACGTGTGTGAATCAAGTGTTTGCTTACTTGAGAGTTGAGATGCTCTCAATAATATCAAAACAAAATATTGCTTCAATGACAGGTGCAAGTAATCAAAGATTATTAATGAGATGATAAGATTTAGCGAGTAGCAAAAGTGCAAAACATTTCAATCTAGGCAGTCTATAGCCATTGGTGAGGTTCAAGGGAGCGAATATTTTATTGCGGACGCATCAGGAAGTGTTCCATGTATTAATAATTGCATAATGAAATTTTAATTGATGTTGTATAAAACCATGCTACAGAACACTATGGATCTTTAGTAAGTATTGTTCATGCACACTGCTAGAAAGAAGATGTAATGAAGAACAAATTCTGCAATACTAAATTCAGTAACTTCACCGTAGAAGAATATAGATACAGCCTTGCACCGATAAACACAACTATATAAGCATCAAACTACAATTTACTAACGCTAGGTAACTGTGGATTATACTTTTCAGGATAATGTAAATGACTCCCGTATCAGTGGATATTTAGCTTAACTTAGAACCTGGCTAGATCTCAAAACTCGGAACATGTTGCCAGCCGAAACTTAGCAATGTTTTCAGTGAAACGAACTGAAGAAACTACACATTAAGTTTGTTTTCTAAAATGGAGAGGTCAGATATGTATCTTGCCCATTTGATCAAATATTAACATTTTCTAGTCCATTATTCATCCAAAATTGCAAGTTTCTTGTGGTTGGCTAATTTGATATGTAGATGTGACCTTTTCACCTAGTAGCATGCCATGCTTGTCTGAGCCGCAAATCTTGTATAAATTCTTAAGTCTAAACTGTCACAGATTAGTTTGATTATGTGTTACATGTAAGGCTCCGGCCACTTCACAGCTATATTCTTGATTTTGCTTGATCCAAGTAATATCTGCAATCACTTCCATACTATGATATGATTATTCAACTCAGTGTATAAGACTGTAACTGTTGCTATGACTTTCTAGTTCTATGCATCCCTTTCTTTCATTAGAGTGAAGAATTTTACTTGCGTACCTTTTGGTTTTGGACATAGTTTTCAGAATGTTGATGTAATTTCGCAGGTGGATATGTGATGGTGGATGAAAAATTGCCAAGATTTGTGGTCCCTGACTTGACTGATTTCAAGGTAATTACCATAACTGTTTTTGGTTCACAGATTTTAATACTTGCACGCTTGAGTTAAGCATAAAAGTTGCTTATCTACTTTATTCCAATGTCAACTTGCTGGGAAAAAATTAGAATATTAGCCATTGTACTGGGAAAATAGAGCATCATTAGTCCTTTTCCTTTCCTTAGATGGAATGATTTGGCAAAGTCAATTTAATCAGTTAATTGGGAAAACTCTTGAAAATATATGGGAAAATTGAGAATATATGAGAATATTAACAGTACCTAACAAAAAGAAAAACAGCAAATATAACATAATCGAAGCTCCCGAAATTTCCTTTTCAAACGTTTTGTTGTTGACTTAAGAAATATGATGGAAATGATTTACCATGTCCTCATTTCGAAAAATGGAGGACTGATGGTGCTTCATTAGCCCTTGGGTAAGGAGTTGAATGTTCCAAAATCTAGTACTATCAAAGTTTAGCCCAGGCCAAAGCAGAGGAAAGTGGATGATATCATGTGCAATGCGTCTTTATGTGGTTTGAGCAAGGGGTCAGCTTTTTCTGCATTATCTCATCAATTACGGCTGTCCAATTACATAAATTTCTTGTGTAAATGACTGCAGTTGAAGCCATTTGTATCACAATGCGCTAGGGACCTCACGGAACCCTCGACATCCTCCACTACATCAGAATCTACTGAAAACAAGAACTGATCTTTTTTTCAGTTGCTCTAGTCTGTTGCTTATGTTTTACAAGAACGCAGTGCAGCTTTGCAGTTATGTTTTCCTCACGGTGCCCATGCTCAGAGCATGTAGCAATGTAGCATCAGCAACCTTTCTCCGTGTTGACTATTCACTATTGAGATAGCTTTTTTTTTTGGTAAGATCAAACTTTGTGCCGCAGCATAAATCATCCGAAAGTTTGTCATTGTTAGACTTGCCGCGTATGCTGTGTTCACTGTTTTGCGTGTAATTGTGATATTTATTTCCGAAGTTCTAATAAGCTTGAAGCGATGCTACATCCAATGTTTTCCAATGGAAACGTGATCCTTCTAACTGAATCGCATGGTTTTTGAGAAGGCGAGAGACTTCTATTTAAACAGCCACTCCAGTAAAATAATCTGAAATTTCAATGAACTCTCAAGTCCCAAGAGGATTCGTTCTTCCGATTATGTTCATGTAGCTGTCACTGGAATTTCGCTCATCAACTTAGTAAGATGACTAGCGCTGTTCATGCTATGTTAACGTAAAGAAAATTACTTAGTAAAAGAAAGAAAGTTCTGATCACAGAAAGGAAAGACTACTAAATTGAGTTATCAAGGCCAGAGCCCCATTCCGGGAGCCCACAGGCCCATCCATCCTTCGGCCCATTAGGGTTTGAGGCGCGACGATCCAAGCCGGGCTACCACCAAACGCCGTGGCGGCTATAAAATGCCTTCACCTCTTCGTCATCTCCCTCGTCCTCGCCGTCGCCGCCTCCTTCCTCGTCCTCGCAGCCTGGCAGATTGTATCGGTTTCTTGCTTGTCTCGTTTGATTTTTTTTTCTTTTCTCGATTCGTTTTCCTTTCATCTCTTTATGCTTGTGTGCTTCGTCATCTGGTCGTTGGGATTATTAGTCTCTAATCGGTTCCCAATCGACTCGTTCCCTTGAAGCAACATCGCCCTGTTGTATCCTGAGCTCGCCTTCCTCATGTGCCCTCGGCTGTGTCCTACGCCGCAGGGCACGCGGCGCCTCTTACATACATGAATCAATCCTCATCAATCGAAACTTTTTTATTTACTTTTCTCTTGTTTTTTGTTGTGGACAACGGTGATGAGTCCTACAGACCTGTAATGACTCCTGCGGATATGATCGCATGGTCAAAGAACATCTAAGGGACTGAGTTGTCCTAAGACAATTTTAGTGTGCTAGATTTGTTACCGTGATTAAATGATGTTGTACGTCGTGTTGAATCTGTGACGTTGTAGATCGTGTCGTCTGTGTTTTGCTTCTCTTGGTTTATTCGTGCCCATGAACTGAATTGGTATGGTTCGTGGGCGATGACAAGACGCGAAGCCAAAGGGATCTGTTCCTCTCGCTATCCAGCGCGGATTTTTTTTGATGCGATTGGACGTCGAGGAACTACATTTGTTTTTTTTTCTTTTTATCTTCAGTTTTGCTCCGGTTCCCCTCCGGTCGTCATTCGTTGCAGCTCCTAGGCCTCAGCTGAATTACGAAGACAACCTGTTTTGAACTGTAGTTTTTCTTTATTCCTCGAGTTGACATAAGGTTTAACGTTAAGAACTAATAACAGATAAATGGACGGTTTCTGTTCACGATGAGCAACAGATGAATCCGTTCAGTCGTTTGAGATTTATTGTTTTGAGAGTAGTGGTTTCGAGATTCAAAAGCGAACCGACAGTCAGCCAACGACACAAGAGATAATTAGGAAGCAAACGACTACTAGTAAACATCAACAGTCAGCCAACGGGAACTAAAGCAGTCGTAACGAGGCTTCGGTGTAGAACTTCACAAATCGCAACTGGCACCGTGCTTCAGTAAGAACCACAGAAAATCAACTTAGTGCGCGACCGACACATTCTCCGTACTCCGCCTCGCGTAGATCCTGCGAATTGAAACAATAGAAAATGTAGTACCTTCTGAAATGATAAAATCGGCACCTGCTAGATCCTGCGAATTGAAACAAAATTGAAAATGTGCTATCTTCTAAATTGATGAAATTGGCACCCACCGTGTTCTCGTTTTGCCGTAGGATGTGGCATGTGTTTATACTGTGGCTCTGAGATGATAAAATTGACTTCTGCTATTACAGATAAAAAAATGCCACGGATGCTTAGGCAACTTGTGATCAAAACAAGCAGTTTAGCACTAGTGTTGCGAGTGTGCCAAACGGCCCAGCAAAGCGCTGGTTGAAGCGCCTATGTAATGGTCGACCGTGCTTCTTCATGGCTCTGTGCCAGCCCTCTTACAGCTGAAGCCAAACCGGTCCAGATACGCTAACCGGTCGGTCTGATCTTCAGTCGTTTATTATGCCTTGACCGCTCGGAATCGCCGTACGACTAGAAACAACGCTTTGCGTAGCTGTTTCGCCCCACGTACGACCAAAACAAGCTCTTAGAACAAGCAACGCCGTAGCATCACATGCACGCTCAATTGCAGTCGCGACGAGGACCGAGCCTTAGCTCGGTTTGCTTGTAGCGTGGGTGAACACCACCAGCCTCCCTCCGTTTCCTCCAGCCGACGCGGCGGACGACGCAATAAGATCTCTCCGTTTCCTCCCAATCTTTTCGGCTGCAAGCTCGCCACCAAATAGCCGCCCCCTCTTGCAGTCTTGTCACTTGTATAGGCGGGGAGGCAAAAAGATGATACCCACATCGCCCTTAAAATACACGGTAGTGGTCTATCGTGACCCCACCGCGTAGGTCGGCTGTAGTGTGGTAGAGACACTACGGTCCTGTTGTGTATTTTGAGAGCGATATGTGTATTATGTTTTGCCAATTCGAATAAGAATAGACTAGTTTTACTATCTTGGTTTAAAATTGCGCTAAATGAGCCAAGACCTCCGATATATATAGATCCGATTCACGATCGAGTTCATACGTATACTATACTGCCTGATGGAATGATTGATTGATGCTATGCTACGTCAGTTTTGATTGGACGACGGAGAAAATTATACATTGTTAGCTTGCAGTTTTTCTTTTGGCCGGCTAGTTTTGTTTAATTTGAAGGTAAAAAGCATGCTGGACAAGGCTTGATACGTCTGCTTCAGGGCGCGTGTCATGTATACGACACGTCTCACCGGCCACCGTGTAGACGAGATACTATTTTGTTATTTTATTGCAATATACGCTAATTGTGTAAAAATGCCCACAACAGTAATATTTAAGTAAAAAAATAGCTATTTCGCCCCATGTACGACCAAAACAACCTCTTAGAACAAGTGGCACCGTAGCATCACATGCACGCTCAATTTCAGTCGCGATGAGGACCGAGCCTTAGCTCGGTTTGCTTGGAGCGTGGGTGAACACCCTCAGCCCGTCAGGATTCGCCTCACCTGAATAAATTTAGCAGTAAAATATATGTTTGTGTTCTATGAGGTCTCAGTTGTTGGAAATATGCATATCATAGAGATGATTATATTTCGTTATGTTCATAATATTGGATAATATGTTATCTTATTCCTGAAATAATATCGTTAATATTTATTATCAAGTATGCGATTTGATTGTGAAACTTTGTATTTCTGCGATGATTATTCTTAAACGTTCCCTAGTTGGAAACATATGAGAACACATATGAATAGACTAGCATATGTATTGGTTGATGATCATATTTCACAGGTCATAGATATGGAGATATCAAACAAATAATATGGACACATGTTAGAGAATATGGTGTTGAATAAGACCCACCTTGAGACACTGTTGAGATTATTATGATTCTATGTGTCATTAGTTGGTATCAAATAATGATGATGTATAATCTTTAGACCTAACATCAACATGGTTTCCTACATATGTAATAGCACTCTTAGGGGTTGCCAAACGCTACTCGTAACTGGGTAGTTATAAAAGTAGTTTTCGGGTATGCTATGAAACATGCGTAAGAATGTGAATGAATGCCTAATGATATGAATTCCACTTTTATTTGGCATTGTCGTTGGGTCACATAAGTGAGAAACGTATAAAGAAGCTTCATGATGATGGAATTCTAAACTCATTTAATTTGGAATTATTTGCAACATGCGAATCTTGTCTACTTGGAAAGATGACAAAGACATCTTTCACTGGTCAGACTGAGAGGGCGTGTGACTTGCTGGCACTCATACATACTGATGTGTGTGGACCAATGAGCACGACAGCCAAAGGTGGTTTTCAGTACTTCATTACTTTCACTCGTGACTTTAGTAGATATGAATATATCTATATAATGAGGCATAAGTCGGAATCATTTGAAAAGTTCAAAGAGTTCTAAAGTGAGGTACAGAATCAATTTGGCAAGACAATCAAATCTTTATGATCTGATCGTGGAGATGAATTTTTGAGCCATGAATTTGGTGATCATTTGAAGCAATGTAGAATTGTTCCACAGCTTACACCACTGAGCACTCCACAATGGAATGGGGTGTCCGAGTAACGTAATCGGACCTTGTTGGACATAGTTCGATCGATGATGAGCCAATCAGATCTGCCATTGTCTTTTTGGGGGTTACACTCTAGAGACTGTCGCTTTTACTTTGAATAGGGTACCATCTAAATCAGTAGATAAGACATCATATGAGATGTGGACTGGGAAGAGTCTTAGTTTATCTTTTCTAAAGATTTGGGGATGTGATGTCTATGTTAAACGTTTGACGTTTGATAAACTCACACCCAAGTAAGATAAATGTTTCTTTATAGGATATCCTAGGGAAACCAAAGGATATTACTTTTACAACCGAGAAGAGAGCAAAGTTTTTGTTGCCAAAAATGATGTCTTTTTGGAGAAGGAGTTTATTTCAAAAGGAGTTAGTGGATGAAAGGTGCAACTCGAAGAAATTCAGAAAACGTCTGAAAGTGTCTCAACTCCTACTGAACCTTTATAGGATGAACAAAATTTTGTTGAACCTGTAGATGAGGCATCAGCCCAGCGTAGATCTAAAAGGTCACGTCAATTGCCTATAAGATATGAGAATGACATATTATTATTGAATAATGATGAGCCTAAGACTTATGAGGAAGCTATGATGGACCCAGACTTTGAGAAATGGCTTGGAGCCATGAAATCTGAGATAGACTCCATGGGGGACAATAAGGTTTGGAATCTAGTCGATCCACTTGATGGTATTAAAATCATTGAGTGCAAATGGATCTATAAGAAAAAGATTGACATGGATGGAAATATTCACATTCATAAAGCTCGACTAGTCACAAAAGGGTTTCGACAAGTTCAAGGAGTTGACTACGATGAGACTTTCTCACCGGTAGCGATGCTTAAATCTGTATAGATCATTCTAACTATTGCTGCATATTTCGACTATGAGATATGGCAAATGGATGTCAAAACGGCTTTTCATAATGAAAATCTAAGTGAGGATGTGTACATGACACAGTCTGAAGGTTTTGTCGATTTAAAGAATGTTAGTAAAGTGTGCAAATGTCAGAAATCCATTTATGGGTTGAAACAAGCATTTCGGAGTTGGAATATACGTTTTGATGAGGAGATCAAAAGGTTTGATTTCGTCAAGAACAAAGAAGAACCTTGTGTTTACATGAAGGTTAGTGGGAGCGCACTTGTAATTCTAATCTTATATGTGGGTGACATATTATTGATTGGGAATGACATTTCTATGCTGTAATCCATTAAGGCATCATTGAAAAATAGTTTTTCTATGAATGACCTAGGAGAGGCAGCATATATATTAGGGATAAAAATCTATGGAGATAGATCGAGAAGGCTAATTGGATTAATCCAAAGTACTTCTATTGACAAAGTGTTGATTTGGTTCAGCATGCAGGATGCCAAGAAGGGGTTCTTGCCTATATCACTTGGCATAAGTCTTAGTAAGAGTCAGTGTCCTTCGACAACTGATGAGCGAGACCATATGAATGGTATTCCATATGCTTCAGCTATTGGATCTATCATATATGCCATGATATGTAATAGACCAGATGTATTATATGCTCTAAGTGTTACAAGTAGATATCAAGCTGATCCTGGTGAAGGTTACTGGACAGCTGTGAAAAACATTCTTAAGTACTTGAGAAGGACTAAGGATACGTTTCTAGTTTATGGCGGTGATGAAGAGCATGTTGTTAGTGGTTACACCGATGCAAGCTTCCAAACCGACAAAGATGATTATCGTTCGCAATCTGGTTTTGTATTCATTTTGAATGGAGGAGCAATGAGCTGAAAAAATTCCAAGCAAGCGACGGTTGCTGATTCTACGACTGAAGGATCTAGACCCGTCATTATATGTTAATGGAGTTTTGGTGATTAATGACAAATCTAATTGTGAGACTAATATTTCCATTGTTATATATATTGTTTAGTCTCATTTGGATATAAAGGTGAAAAATCAAAGAGGTATGCTTTCTACATCATAATTCTTACATATTTAATTGCATTCCTTGGATCCAAAATATAGGTTGAACCCCACCAAAAGGTTAATTTGAATATGTGCATATGATCTCATTACACTTTTGTGTATGCACACATTTAGGGGGAGTTCATTCTATATTTTGTGGTTTCATTAGTAATGATCTATATTTTCTTTCCACATAATTAAGGATCCTTACTTTGAAACATATCCCTGAATATATTTAACTTGTGTAGTTAATATATTCATATGAGCATATGAGACTTATGCAGTTCATATATACTCATATATCCTTGAGTATATACAACTTGTGTAGTTCGTATATACTCACACCAATTTTTATTCAATTATTTGCTATTGAAGTGATTATCATCAATTACCAATTTGGGAAAGATTGTGGTATCTTGTCCCAACCATTATGAGTTAATGGTATGGTGTGATAATTAATGATAATCATATTGTTGGAACTAACATTTTCCATGAGTTGGATGAAATAGGTTATGTTCCATAAGGTTGACAATTGGGATGACATCATGTGTTAATGGTCATCAAGTCAAGAGTTTGGTGTAAAGGATGCATCATGTGTTGATGCGCAGCAAGTTCAAGATGAAGAAAATCATCGTGTGCCGATGATGTTCAAGAAGAGGAAATGATCATGTGTTGATCAAGTCAAGAGAAGCTTCATCATGTGTTGATGAATGGCAAGCAAATGATGTCATCATGTGTTGATGAACATCAAGTCAAGAACCCGGAGTTGAAGCAAGGATGTGCATCATTAAGCTTCAAGAAGATGCTAAAGACAAAAGTATGGCTAGCTGGGGCTAAGAATGTGTTTCTAGTCTTTTACTGGTCTCGGTGTTTGGATGAGAGACCGGATTGCTAGTATAGGTCGCTGTACTATTAAGAGGGGTCTTTGACTAGTAGCTTGAGTTAGTCATGTGTTGATAGCTCATTGTGTTTGCTCTAGCTCACCTTAACATGTTGCCAATATTTGCGAATGTGTTTTGCAAATAGTTGTGGCTCATGGATATTCCTTGTAGCATGTGACTGCAGCTTGCAAATGTGTTTTGCAAATTGTCTAAGTCCATGTACCTTATTCCTTATGTTATTGATTCTAAAAGTTGGCAAATGTGTTTTGCAAACTTACTGAGAATCTTGCCTTTGACTTGTGTTTGCATCACGTATCAATTTGGCAAATGTGTTTTGCAAAATTGAGTTGAAACGAATGCAAACTTTGCTTTCTGTTGAAAAACGGTAGTACCGGCATGTGTTGCACGAAACTACCTCTCTACGGTATAACCGGTGGTTCCTTGGCGAAACTACCGCACTTGTTGAACATGTGTTGCTCTGAGGTGGTGCGGTAGTACCGGCGTGGATATCGCGGAACTACCGTTAAGCGGTAGTACCGGCCTTGGTGGCGGTATTACCGGTGGACGTTCGGAGCATCGAGCGTGGGACGTTAGATCTTGATCCAACGGTCCAAACGTGCGTGAGCGTTCGGACCGTCCGAACGGCTCTCAAATCCAACGGTTTAGACATGCGGTCCGAACGGCCAATTTGATCTTCGCCGTCCACGTGTTGGACTGGTCGCGTGTGGTACGGTAGTACCAGCGCTGTGTGCGCGGTACTACCGCACGTCGGTAGGTCCGGCGTCTTGGAGCGGTATGTAAATTCCAGAACGTATGTTTTTGGGTTTGCTTGGCTCTCTTTGATGGTGCGGTAGTATCGGCTCTGTGTGAGCGGTACGATCGTAGTCCAGATGTACTGCATTTGTGTTGGCGGTACGTAATTTCCAGAAGCGATGCATTTTGGTCCTTAGACGATTTCGTGAGCATGTGTTGCTCTCTTGGCTAAGCGGTAGTACCGCAGTGTTTTGTGCGGTATTACCGTTGAGCGGAACTACCGTGTATGTGTTGGCGGTAGTACCGGAGCTCTTTGCAACGGCTAGTTTTATAGTCGTTACTGCGCTCGCGGTAGTACCGGCCATTGGTTGGCGGTACTACCAATTGTCCTGATTTTTCAGGGACTTTGCTTTCAACGGCTAGTTTGGTTGTGTGGGCTATAAATACCCACCTTGGTCGTATGTGGAAGGTTGCTGGTTGGGTGAAAAACATATCCTAATGTTGTGGCTGTGTGCTAGACACTCTTTGAGCTAAGAGCAAGCCCTCTCTACTCTTGTGTGCATGTGTTGCACTTAGTGAGTGATTGAGAGCAAACCCTAAGTGCATGTGTTGCCTTAGGTTGTGGATTTCGTATCCATAGAGTTTAGACACTTGATTGGTTCAAGTGAAAGTTGGAGATTTGTTACTCTTAGTGTTTGCCGACACCTAGACGACGTGGTGGTGTTGTTGCGCCGGTGAGCTTCTCAAAGAAGATTGTGAGAAGACCCGGGCGATTTGTGAGTGGTGTGGTGCTCGCCATCTCCAGAGTGGAGGAAAGAGCAACCCTAGTGGAGCGAGGTGTTGGTTCGGTTTGGAACCAGTACAAGTGGTTGGACTTACCTCGGAGGCGGGTGCTCAATTTGTGGAGCCGGTCCAATTAGTTTGGGCTTGCCTCAACGTGGATTAGGGGAGACCGGCAAGTCTCCGATCACCACGGTAAAACATCGCCGTGTCTATTGTGGTTTGCATTCTTGTGTTTTACATATTGCAATTTATATTCCTTGAACTAAATTGTTTATTCATTGTGGATGAATGCTTGCCTAGCTTTGTGCTATTTACATTGCTTAAATTGAATAGCTTACAAGTCTTTGCTTAATTGTTATTTTTATCAATAGACTTGTATTGTTGGTGCACTTAGGTGAACCTAGTTGATTTAGGTTTTTAAAACGTTTCTAGTTTATGATGGTGATGAAGAGCATGTTGTAAGTGGTTACACTGATGCAAGCTTCCAAACTGACAAAGATGATTATCGTTTGTAATCTGGTTTTGTATTCATTTTGAATGGAGGAGCAATGAGCTGAAAAAGTTCCAAGCAAGCGACGGTTGCTGATTCTACGACGGAGGCTGAGTACATTGCGTCTTCTGAAGCTGCGGAAGAAGGTGTTTGGATAAAAAAATTTATTGCTGAGTTGGGTATGGTTCTGAGTGCCTCGAGCCCAATGGATCTCTATTGTGACAATAATGGAGTCATGGCGCAGGCTAAGGAGCCTAGATCCCATCAGAAGTCCAAGCATATACTCAGGCGTTATCATCTTATTCGCGAATCAGTGGATAGAGGAGATGTTAAAATATGCAAAGTTCACACGGATTTAATGTTGCTGATCCGTTGACAAAGCCTCTCACACAGTCAAAGCATAAGATGCACACAAAAGCTATCGGTATTAGATACTTAAATGATTGACTCTAGTGCAAGTGGGAGACTGTTGGGAATATGACCTAAAGGCAATCATAGAGATGATTATATTTCGTTATGTTCATAATATTGGATAATATGTTATCTTGTTCCTGGAATAATATCGTTAATATTTATTATTAAGTATGTGACTTGATTGTGAAACTCTGTATTTCCGCGATGATTATTCTTAAATGTTCCCTAGTCGGAAACATATGAGAACACATATGAATAGACTAGCATATGTATTGGTTGATGACCATGTTTCACATGCAATAGATATATACATATCAAACCAATAATATGGACACATGTTAGAGAACATGGTGTTGGATAAGACCCACTTTGAGACACTATTGAGATTGTTATGATTCTATGTGTCATTAGTTGGTCTCAAGTAATGATGATGTATAATCCTTAGACTTGAGATCAGCATGGTTTTCTACATGTATAATAGCACTCTTAGGGATTGCCAAACGCTACTCGTAATTGGGTAGTTATAAGGGTAGCTTTCGGGTATGTTATAAAACATACGGAGGAATATGACCGGTCGGATATGAAATTTGCCCCTCCTAACATAACAGAAGAGATGTCTCTGGGCCACTCATTGTGGTCGGATAAAAAAAGTGTATGACCATGCCACTGATGGTCGAAATGTCGACCACATAAAGTTATTCGACACTTCATCGAGAAAGTATTGAATAGTCCATGGATACCAAATTATCTCACCTGGAGTTCAACCAGATGTCACGAGGCAAAGGGAGAATACACAAGTAGGGCGTTCAGTTCGACCAGATACGAACTGGTCGTACGGAGATACGAGCTGGTCGTAGACTGGTTGAACATAGTCACGATCTGGTCGTATGGAGATACGAGTTGGTCGTAGACTGGTCGAACATAGTCACGAACTGGTCGTATAGAGATACGAGCTGGTCGTAAACTGCTCGAACATAATCACTAATTGGTCATAAGAAGTTACGAACTAGTCGTAATTAAGTATTAACGGGTCGTAAGGAGTTACGAACTGGTCGTAACTAAATATGGACTGGTCGTGACTAAATATGGACTAGCCATGACTAGATACGAGTTGGTCGTAAGTGATAAGAATCTGGTCATAGATCATATTGCATTAAGATTCGTCCGATATATTCTATATGTGTTCGGGAATCGTTATGTCCTGCTAAGTGCCGTTAACGACTCATGGTCGGAAAAGAGTTTCTGAATCACAACCGATTACACATGAACCTATAGAGTCGCACATTTAAAGGGCTAGGATTTGATTTGGATGGTGATCCGAATTCTTGTAGACCACGAGTTCTTAATGTGTCTTAAGTTCGAGACCCATCGTGGATGCCTATATATAGAGGGGCGATGACATGGGGTGGTGAAAGCCTTTTTGAAGAATCCCGAAACTCTAATAGCCATGTCTTCCTCACCCAATACCACGCCGTCGGCGTTAACACTCCAGCGCGTGGTGTCCCTGCCCCGTATATATGGATACCTTGGAGGTGTTATTGCGAAGCATCAACACTACGACGATTCGTAACTCGTGACATCAACTCGCTACATCGACTCTACTGCTGCTATGAGTCGACGCGTCCAGTAGTAATCTCGTGATCTATTACTAGTGAAAGTTTCTTGGTTGTACAATAAATTTTTATTTTATGCTATTATAGCCTACCCGTAATCCTACGTCAATACCCCGTAAAATTCACAGCGTGTTAGGAGTCGCGCACCTTCACCCTTAAAAAATGCAGTCTCGCCAGAAAGAACACGAGCCACGAGCCCACAAGTGGCCTGTGCGTTGGTGGAATCGCGGAACTGGCCGATGCACATTCGAGTTCGTGGTGCACTCGTCGCTTAGCGTGCGTGACCAGCCGACGCGGCGGGGGACGCGATAAGTTCTCTCCGTTTCTTCCCAATCTTTCCCTCCGCAAGCCCGCAACCAAACAGCCGCCTCCTCTTGCAGTCTTGTCACTTGTGTTAGAACGGACGCACCGTTGGTATGGGGATCAGGCAGTCGTCTTCCTCAGGCTCCAACCCCAAGCAGCCGGATGAACCCAGCAAGCCACCCATGGCGCTCGACAAGGCCAAGGAAATCGTCGCCTCGTCCGCCGTCATCGTCTTCAGGTCTCCCCCGCCTCCTCTTTTTCTCTCCCGCGTGCATATTCCTATGACAAAACCAGTGAAAAAATAGTTGGGAGTCTCGAGGATAGGTCAATGGACAATACCAGGCATCAGTTCGTTGTATATCCGGTCGTGCATTTATTTCATTCCTTGCAATCGGCTGAGCCTCGCCTCTGCCTAGAACAAGTGAACAACTGAATAAGAACAGAAAATAATGTGTGAAGGAAACATGAAGAATTGGGGAAGGGTGAAAAAATAAGAAGAGATGCTCTTGTCTTTCTTACATTTCGTCTCCTTAATAATTGTTCTTTCACTATAGCTCGACAACATATTCCTGCTTTTCCATCCATTGATCTTTTAGAAATTGTAAGAACAAGACAGCAAAATTGCTTTGCTACTCTTTGGATTGTTCCAAACATGAAAGTTACTGGCTACTTCTGCAATGCAAAAGCAGACTATCTTGTTCCTATGTTTGGGATTTAATTTATAACAATCCACTAGTAACATTCGGTTTTTGGTGCCTAACTGAACAAAACTTTGTAAGACTTATTTTGTTGATCTCCCCCCATGCACTTCTTGGACTGGCCACAGCAAGACTTATTGTCCTTTCTGCACCCGAGTGAAACAACTGTTGGCACAGCTGGGGGCAAGTTACAAGGCTGTTGAATTGGATGTGGAAAGTGAGTGGAATTCCTTCTAATGTTTTTCTTCTTTATTTACTTCTTAATGAGACAAGATGCATGCTAGTCGCTAGATGGTTAATTCCCCACTTCCTGCTCCTGCCTATAGATAACCTGCTAATCTGTTTTCATAATGCGACAAGTGAAAATTTGGTGTTAGAATGTCTTATTCTTGCCTTTACTGGATAGCCGACATGATCTGATTCTTAATGGCCACAGAAGGGAGCCAAAGAAGTTCTTTTGATATCAAATAATGGTTCTAAATATTGTCGGTAAACTGACTAGCTCATTTGTAGACAAAAACTACAGTGATCTAAACCAAGTTACGGGTATTATTGAGTTTAAAGCATTGGCTATTTTAATCGAATTGAAATGCTGAAAGTGGCTGGAAACTGATACCCACAATAAAATAGAGTGCAACTTCCTATTCAGTCCTGTAAACCTTGTTTCCCTTTGGTGAAATCCTTAGCTTGTAGTGCTAGTGTTGGGCCAAAAGAATTAATTGAAATCCCACACAGTTTTTATGCTCGGCAAATGTTATGGTGGCTATCACTCATTCACTCATTAGGTGGTTAGGCTTGTTAACACTAACCATGAGAACCTGATATCCTTTTCTTGTTCAAGTGCTGAACACTGTTTGTAAAAGGGAACAATTGTGTGAGTCTTTAGTTGTGTCTGCACACTATATACATGAGCAATTTTAGCATGTCCAAACTACATACTATCATATGCATGTGTTGTGCGAGAACCCGTTGTTGAACTAATTCGTTCTATCGTACTATGAAGGTGATGGATCTGCGCTGCAGTCAGCTCTTGCCGAATGGACTGGACAGAGAACTGTTCCTAATGTCTTCATTAAAGGGAAACATATTGGTGGCTGTGATGGTGAGTCGTTGCCTTTGTTCTGGTACTAATATTCTCAGGGGAAAAAATATTGTATGCACACTCTTTTTTCCTACACAAAATATTGGCTTAAAGTCGTTGTGATGGTGAGTCGTTGCCTTTGTTCTGATACTAATATTCTCAGGGGAAAAAATATTGTATGCACACTCTTTTTTCCTACACAAAATCTTGGCTTAAAGTCTTAAACGAGCTATTGCTCATTTGCATCTGTTTTCTTTGTTTTGTTTTGTTTTAACGGCGATGTTCACGTCTGCTGAGCAGATACCGTGGCAATGCACAACGGAGGGAGCTTGGTGCCTCTGCTAACGGAGGCAGGAGCAATTGCCACTCCTGTGTAGATTAGTATTTGCGTGGTTCTGCTCGGTGGTGGCTTCATGCTAGTATTGTACTGTTTGTACTGTCATGATTCACGAAATAAAGGTGAATATGAGGGCTTTCACCGACTGAAGAAACCTCTTGGTGTTGATAGTAGCTTTGGGTGACTGCTAAGCCCCTTGCAACCTCAGGCTCAACTAAATTATATGTACTTGTAGTTCTGTATCTGTACTTGTAGCTCTGTGTGTGTGACTTTTCAGCTATCCTATCAATAAAGATCAGGAGTTGTGTGGATGAAATTTATGGTGGTCTGAGTTAATATCACTCTTTTGGCGCTTGCACTATAATTTGGGGTCAATTAATAGAGAAAATACTGTCGCTGGCACTATTGTTTTCAGATGGTGAATTCAATTGTCACACTGTCACTGGTGCCATTCACTATCCTGGGTGGAAGAAGTACAACCAGGGAATTGACTTGTACTGCTACGTCGTGGTAGGGTGGAAACGAGCCGAGCCGGATGGAGCTGGATTGTCCAAGAGGAAAAAAACCTGCTTGGCTTGGCTTAATCACAGGCTCGAGCTGGTTTGTGAGGGCTCGCAAGCCAAGCTCCATGAACTGGTTACCAGCTTGTTTGGTCATTCTTATCAGTAGTTCAATCAGAATACATGTTAGAAACTCATAATGCTCCCATTCTTACTCCAGTCTAGTGGACATGCAGAGTCGAGGCAGACCAAATCACAGCAATTTGGGGTCAATTAATAGGGGGTAAAATGTTTTTGACGAGGACCCAATCCAAGAACACAAATCGGATAGTAGAACATAATGGATATTTGGAAAGGACGTCGGACTGGCGGCAGCAACATCGGGGCCGGTGGAGACTGGTTGGAGTGGAGATGGATGGCGTTGGAGGGAGGTGGCGCGGGACGGGACATGCTGGATCTAGAGGTGGGGGTGTTGAGGTGACCGGAGCGGGTGAGGAGGGAGCGACATTGGGGTCGCCAGTGGTGCAGACGGCGACGTCTTTCTTATCGATCCAAGCGGCGGTGGTGACAACCTCGTGTTTGGCAACGGCGACGACCTCGTTGGGGGCGGCGAGCGGACAGGATGCCGATGGCGAGCGACGAGGATGGGGGCTGCGAGGTGGCGAGACAAAGGCGCCTGATTCCGATGCGGAGTAGCCTCAGTGCCTCTACCCTCTGTCAAGTTATGCCGAACTGTTGCACTCAGCACTTCAAGTGTGCGAAGAACCTAAGGATAATGGGCTAGGCTAGGCTTCTATGTACTCACTGCTCTGATTTGGGATGGTATTAACTATTGTTAATACCAATTACTTCCAAGCCAAATGAGTCCTAACGAGCAGTTCGTGAGCGGCTCGGCTCATTAAAGAAGCGGCTAAGAAGGGTGTTTGGCTCTACTTGTGTACGTCCAAGCCAAGGCTGTTTCGAGCCGAACTGCCTCGCCAATCTAGAGGTTTTTTTCCGCCCCCTAGTCGTGGCTGATGTTGTCCCAATCCCAGATGTTCCCCGAGAAACTGAGAGCCGTGTTTTGTGTAGCCAGCCAGAGTGCAGAGCTGAAACCCCGCGTGTTTACATTGAGTTACTCTGAATTACATCGATCGTAACTGAGTTAAAGAAGAAATCACTGACATTTCATCACAAAAAAAAAATCGACAGGAGTTACTGCCATGGCTTCGATCCGACACGAAGCTGACCCTACTGCAGAATCGCTTGATCGGCTAGTTCTAGCCCATTGCTGATTTGCTGCCGGGGCTGCATCTCCCTAGCTAGTAGCAGCAGCATCACTACCTACGAAGTTTGAAGTGGCAAACGAGCAAAGCGGAGCAGGCCATGAAAAGCGATAGGGCCGAGCGAAAATGAGGAGGGACCCGGAGCCACGAGCCTCCACCACTACCAGTCACTCTCCGATCGGCACCCAGCGTCTCCATACGGGCCACTCGTCCTATAGCTCCGCGCACTTTATCTCTATCATAAGAAGCAAATAAATGTATAGAATTTAAAGTAGACATACAAACAAGCAACTCCAAATTAACCTTGTCAAACCGATTGTCAAGCCCTTAGATAACATTATCAATCATACCAAGATACACTTCCCTTCTAAAATGATCATCATTTGTTTGTTTTGGGTAAAAACGTGATGATCTTCTATAAGGCACATATCTATTACCCGGCTTATAAACTTTGATGACATATTTAGTGCAAAATGATGTTACATTTTCTTGAAGGAATTCTTCCCACCCATCACACCTCATTCGTTGTATTCTATCCTTAGCCAAATTAACAAGTGCCATAGCATTAATAATATCTTGGTCTCTCTTTTGCAAAGACTAAAACAACTCATCTGTGTATCCAAATATGACAAGCTTTATGTGTGCATTGAAAGCATCATGATATCTCTATTCCTTTTTCATTTCAAATATTCAACTTGCCTTACATATAAAAATAACAAGAAACATTCAATTTTGCAATCCCTAATTGGCCAAACGCTCAAATCCAACTCCCCTGCGCGGTTGCCGGCAACAACGCCTAGCTCGTCCGACGCTTGCTTGCTTGGTGCGGTGCTTCTGTCTCTGTGAGGCGTGAGCTCAGCTAAAATATTAGACTAAGAGTTGAGGACTTGAGAGTATGGTTGGTTGGTGGGTTGAGAGATCATTGGATAGGCTTGACCTGGTTGCTAGTTGCGCTGAAAAAATGGATTGATTAGTCCAAGCAAAATGGATGTGCATTAGCATGGCTAATGATACCCAGGTAATTATTTTTGCTGATTTTATTGGGGGTGTCTGTGCACTAGGGGCACCCCTCGTAATGCCGTCAGTGCCCCAGCCCGTCAGGGTTCGCCTCATCTGAATAAACTAGGATAAGAGTATATATACACACGTACGCGTTTAGAAGTAAAACATATATCCGTGTTCTATAAGGTCTAGGTACCTTGTAAAATTCACCGCGTGTGTCAGGAGACGCGCACCTTAACCCTCTTCAAAATGCAGTCACGACCAGACAGAACACGAAGCCACAAGCCCACAACCACAAGTGGCCTGTGCGTTGGTTGAATCGCGGAACTGGCCGATGCACATTCGAGTTCGTGGTGTACTCGTCGCTTAGCGTGCGTGACCAGCCGACGCGGCGGGGGACGCAATAAGTTCTCTCCGTTTCTTCCCAATCTTTTCTTCCGCAAGCCCGCAACCAAACAGCCGCCCCCTCTTGCAGTCTTGTTAGAACGGACGCAGCGTAGGTTTGGGGATCATGCAGTCGTCTTCCTCAGGCTCCAACCCCAAGCAGCCGGATGAACCCAGCAAGCCACCCATGGCGCTCGACAAGGCCAAGGAAATCGTCGCCTCGTCCGCCGTCATTGTCTTCAGGTCTCCCCGCCTCCTCTTTTTCTCTCTCGCGTGCATATTCCTTTGACAAAACCAGTGAAAAAAATAGTTGGGAGTCTCGAGGATAGGTCAATGGACAATACCAGGCATCAGTTCGTTGTATACCCGGTCGTGCATTTATTTCATTCCTTGCAATCGGCTGAGCCTCGCCTCTGCCTAGAACAAGTGAACAACTGAATAAGAACAGAAAATAATGTGTGAAGGAAACATGAAGAATTGGGGAAGGGTGAAAACAATAAGAAGAGATGCTCTTGTCTTTCTTACATTTCGTCTCCTTAATAATTGTTCTTTCACTATAGCTCGACAACATATTCCTGCTTTTCCATCCATTGATCATTTAGAAATTGTAAGAACAAGACAGCAAAATTGCTTTGCTACTCTTTGGATTGTTCCAAACACGAAAGTTACTGGCTACTTCTGCAATGCAAAAGCAGACTATCTTGTTCTTATGTTTGGGATTTAATCTATAACAATCCACTAGTAACATTCGGTTTTTGGTGCCCAACTGAACAACTTCTTGGACTGGCCACAGCAAGACTTATTGTCCTTTCTGCACCCGAGTGAAACAACTGTTGGCACAGCTGGGGGCAGGTTACAAGGCTGTTGAATTGGATGTGGAAAGTGAGTGGAATTCCTTCTAATGTTTTTCTTCTTTATTTACTTCTTAATGAGACAAGATGCATGCTAGTCGCTAGATGGTTAATTCCCCACTTCCTGCTCCTGCCTATAGATAACCTGCTAATCTGTTTTCATAATGTGACAAGTGAAAATTTGGTGTTAGAATGTCTTATTCTTGCCTTTACTGGATAGCCGACATGATCTGATTCTTAATGGCCACAGAAGGGAGCCAAAGAAGTTCTTTTGATGTCAAATAATGGTTCTAAATATTGTCGGTAAACTGACTAGCTCATTTGTAGACAAAAACTGCAGTGATCTAAACCAAGTTACGGGTATTATTGAGTTTAAAGCATTGGCTATTTTAATCGAATTGAAATGCTGAAAGTGGCTGGAAACTGATACCTACAATAAAATAGAGTGCAACTTCCTATTCAGTCCTGTAAACCTTTTTTCCCTATGGTGAAATCCTTAGATTGTAGTGCTGGTGTTGGGCCAAAAGAATTAATTGAAATCCCACACAGATTTTATGCTCGGCAAATGTTATGGTGGCTATCACTCATTCACTTATTAGGCGGTTAGGCTTGTTAACACTAACCATGAGAACCCGATATCCTTTTCTTGTTCAAGTGCTGAACACTGTTTGTAAAAGGGTACAATTGTGTGAGTCTTTAGTTGTGTCTGCACACTATATACATGAGCAATTTTAGCATGTCCAAACTACATACTATCATATGCATGTGTTGTGCGAGAACCCGTTATTGAACTAATTCATTCTATCGTACTATGAAGGTGATGGATCTGCGCTGCAGTCAGCTCTTGCCGAATGGACTGGACAGAGAACTGTTCCTAATGTCTTCATTAAAGGGAAACATATTGGTGGCTGTGATGGTGAGTCGTTGCCTTTGTTCTGATACTAATATTCTCAGGGTGAAAAATATTGTATGCACACTCTTTTTTCCTACACAAAATATTGGCTTAAAGTCGTTGTGATGGTGAGTCGTTGCCTTTGTTCTGATACTAATATTCTCAGGGGAAAAAAATATTGTATGCACACTCTTTTTTCCTACACAAAATCTTGGCTTAAAGTCTTAAACGAGCTACTGCTCATTTGCATCTGTTTTTTTTTTGTTTTGTTTTGTTTTAACGGCGATGTTCACGTCTGCTGAGCAGATACCGTGGCAATGCACAACGGAGGGAGCTTGGTGCCTCTGCTAACGGAGGCAGGAGCAATTGCCACTCCTCTGTAGATTAGTATTTGCGTGGTTCTGCTCGGTGGTGGCTTCATGCTAGTATTGTACTGTTTGTACTGTCATGATTCATGAAATAAAGGTGAATATGAGGGCTTTCACCGACTGAAGAAACCTCTTGGTGTTGATAGTAGCTTTGGGTGACTGCTAAGCCCCTTGCAACCTCAGGCTCAACTAAATTATCTGTACTTGTAGTTCTGTATCTGTACTTGTAGCTCTGTGTGTGAATTTTCAGCTATCCTATCAATAAAGATAAGGTGTTTGTACTGGGATGTGAGCAACTCCGTAGCTTACTCTGGGATGGGTGACTGCTAAGACCGGTTGGAGTGGAGATGGACGGCGTTGGAGGGAGGTGGCGCGGGGCGGGGCGGGGCGGGACGCGACATGTTGGATCTAGAGGTGGGGTGTTGAGGCGACCGGAGCGGGTGAGGATGGAGCGACATTGGGGTCACTAGTGGTGCGGACAGTGACGTCTTTCTTATCGATCCAGGTGGTGGTGGTGACAACCTTGTGCTTGGCAACGGCGACGACCTCATTAGGGGTGGCGAGCGGGCGGGATGCCGATGGCAAGCGACGGGGATGGGGGCTGCGAGGTGGCGAGTCAAAGGCGCCTGATTGCGATGCAGAGTAGCCTCAGTGTCTCTACCCTCTATCAAGTTATGACGAACTGTTGCACTCAGCACTGCAAGTGTGCAAAGAACCCAAGGATAATGGGCTAGGCTAGGCTTCTATGTACTCACTACTCTGGTTTGGGATGGTATTAACTGATGTTAATACCAATTACTTCCAAGCCAAATGAGTCGTAATGAGCAGTTTGCAAGCCGCTCGGCTCGTTAAAGAAGCGAGCTGTGAAGGGTGTTTGGCTCGACTTGTTTATGTCCAAGCCAATTCTGTTTCGAGCCGAATTGCCTCGTGAGTCTAGAGTTTTTTTTCCGCCCCTAGTCGCGGCTGATGTCGTCCTAATCCCAGATGTCCCCCGAGAAACTAAGAGCCAGAGTGCAGAGTTGAAACTCCGCGTGTTTACATTGAGTTACTCTGAATTACATCGATGGTAATTGAGTTAAAGAAGAAATTACTGACATTTCATCACAACAAAAAATTCGACAGGAGTTACTGCCATGGCTTCAATCCGACACGAAGCTGACCCAACTGTAGCATCGCTTGATCGGCTAGTTCTAGCCCGATTTGCCGCTGGGGCTGCATCTCCGCAGCTAGTAGCAGCAGCATCACTACCTTCGAAGTTTGAAGTGGCAAACGAGCAAAGCGAAGCAGGCCATGAAAAGCAATTTTTTTTAATAATCTATTTTTATTCAGAATTACATGGATAACACTACTTTTTTTTATCAGAGATAATCATCAGTCGCCGTACCGTTAGACGACTTATACCTAGTCGCTTAACCATTAGGCGATTGGCCATAGTCGCCCAACTACAGAGCGACAAGCGTTGGAGTCGCCCGGTAGTTGAGCGACTTGACTAAGTCGCCCAATGGTTGAGCGACTTAGATCAAGTCACCCAACTCTCGGGTGATTTTAAGTACTATTTAATAAATTCGATTGGGATAATTGTGTGGGAATAAATGTTATATTTTGTAGGTAATACATTTAGCAAATTATGTTGTAGGATGTTATTTTTTTGGAAATAAAAGGATGGTGACAAGGTTGGTTGGTCCGTTTGTTATTTTCGTAGAATCTTAAGGGTACAAAATTTGTCAAACTCGTAATAACATTTTGTGATCATCGTATGTTGTTGTAGTGCGCTAAATTTCTGAAGATTTTTATGAAGACAATAGAGGTAACAATGATTTGTAAGTACGGAGGTAAGCGATATTGCGATGTGACAGGAAATTCATATACGGTGGAAAATTTTGGAGAAATGGTGCGACGATAACAACACGACAGTTGATCTGACAAGAGGTTACATGGCAAGCAGGCTAACGAACCAAGGACAGTACATGCATGCCTTTAGGGAATTAGAAATACATGGGACATATAGACGAAGAGGGTCGGACTACTGCGTGGACCGGTGCCATTTGCCCTTCCTTATGAGCTCGAGCACCCTCGTCCCGATAGGAGCTGGAACAACTTGGCGGGGGCTGAACTGGTGCATCACCCTGTGCATCGTGTAGTCCTCGACGAACACGTCGAAGATGAGCTTTTTTCTGCGTCTGCCAGTACGCCTAGTCGCACCAGCACAGTGAAGACAGCCCCCGGGGAGCACGGTCCTCCGTCTCCTGATCAGAGTACGGCTCCCAGCGCACGTCATCAACGGTGAGGCGGTCCAGCTACTCCACGAAGTGCTCGTACACATGTGTGACCTGCACGTGTACATATTGTGCATGCGAGCCAGAACAGTGGTTATAAAGGATGACCCATAATACGATTGAAGTAAGGATAGAGGGAAGTACGTACCCGTCTACGACACTAAAGGGACCCTACGGTCGGTCGGTCCACCGCGTCCCCATGGTACATGTCCGCGCCGTACGGACTAGAGTCTACCAGCATGAGCCGTCCGATGGAGAAGCGCTCGAATGACCACAGCTGCAGCAGGAGGGGACAGTCTGTGAGGATAGATGTCGGCTTCGTCCTACAACACGCATCACACATGCTGTGGTATGTCGCGGTAAGTACGACTGATCTGCTGCTCCTCGCCGCCGGCGATGGCCCTCGCGTACCCTACGAGGCGGGTGTCGTCGGAGTCACCGTGACTGCTGGTAAATATTACCCAGCTGAAGAGCCACAGTAGGTACGCCTCGAGGTGCCGCAACACCTGGTCATCGGTGGGCTCCGGGACCATCCACTCAACCCACGCACCATCCGGGACCAGCAGATGGAAGAGCACAACCAACAGATGGAGAAATTGACCTTGGCTATCAACGCATTGGTGGTTCAAGCTACTCAGAAGAACCCGGACACTAGAGAACCCTCAGATCGATTCTCAAGCTACAGAGGTAACTATGAGCCTCATTGCACCCCTCCAATTGTTAACTCATCTCCGGCCAGTATAGTTAGATCTATCGGGTTATTCATGCATGACGGGGGAATGCCATCAGGCTTCACTCAGAGTAGTATGCCATTTAGTGCTGCTAGAGTTACAGAGAAGGCGAGTGCTAGTAGAAATCTGGGCATAGAAGGATTGGGTTCATCTCCAGTAATTCCTGTGTTGATGAGTGCACAAGTTCCACCATTATTACCACATCCAATGGGTTAGAATGGTCAAGGGTATAACATACACTTTGGTAATATACCCTGTCCTATACAAGTGGGAACAGGCATGCCAACTTGGGCCACTAGAGTCACTAGTTCACCTACTTTTCAAGATTTTCCTCAAATGGAATTAGAAGATCGCAGTGGGTACATGGGTAACCGAGGAAATCAAGATAACTTCAATCTCAGATCCTTTGCCATAGGGCCAAAACTGGATTGTCCTGAATTCAATGGGGGATAATGTTGATGCTTGGATCAAGAAATCCAACAAGTATTTTGAAATAGCTAAAGTTCCATGGAACCAGAGGGTGGAGATAGCTGTGTTGTACTTGGTAAATAAAGCAGAGATTTCGTGGGCAGGCTCTGGCATCAATATGGATAGTTTATCTTGGCATCAATTTTGTATAATGATAGGGAAAAGATTCTCTAATCAGTCTGTATATGATGTTGTGGCTTCATTTCACTCATTAAAGCAACATTCATCAGTGTCCAGTTACATTGACAAGTTTGAAGAAGCCATGGCTCTAGTAAGAAGAGATAATCCACATCTACCCGACTAGTATTACATAAGAAGCTTTGTGGCAGGATTGAGAGAGTACATCCAAAGTCATTCGCAATTACAGAACCCATTAGCACTGAGTGATGCTTATTGGGTGGCAAGAAGGCTTGAACAATCTAACCCATTCAGGAAGACACAGCCTAGTGCTTCAAGGGAGAACATCATGGGCAATCAGAGTTGGTATAACAGCAGGAATGCTAATAACCACAGGACTGGGGACATTGAACAGAAGGGAAATATAGGAAGGAACCAGACTGGAATTAATAATACTAAGAATGAAGGAAAATGTTTTAGATGCAATGAAAAATGGTATCCAGGCCATAAAAATGATTGCAAGATGAACAAGCAAGTAAGGGCTATGATAACCCAGGAGGAAGAAGAGAAGGAAAAAGAGACTGCATGTGAAGAAGAAGTGATAGAACCTGAGTCTGACCAGAGGAGGGAGGCAGATCAAGAAGAATAAGATTCTCCATTTCAATTATCAATGCATGCGGTGCATGGTACCAGTTTTGGGAACCAGACATTCACACTCTTGATTCAGTTGGGCAGAGCTAAGGGCACTGCTTTGGTAGATAGTGGAAGTAGTGTCAGTTTCATAAACACTAACATAGCTCTCAAAGCTGCTTGCCACATCCAGAATAACCCAGCTGTAAGGGTTGTTGTTGCTAATGGGGATACCTTATGGAGCAATGCTTAGTGCAAGGATTGCAAATATACTATACAAGGTAAAGAGTTCTCTGATACCTTCCGGATACTGGACTTAAAAGGATATGATTTCATTTTGGGGGTAGACTGGATTTACTTACATAGTCCCATTAGGCTGAACCTCAAAACAAGAGAATTGAGTATCACTTATTTGGGTCAATCGAGAGTAACCTTAAGGATGAGACCTTTCCATCAAGAAATTGTTTTGTACTACTTGAGAAATTACAAAAGCTGATGAAGAAGGGAGTTGTAGGAGCTGTGGTTTATGTATGTAACTACAGTCTGGATCAGCAGAAGATCAACACCACCATTCCAGGAATCATTGCAGGCATACTTCAGAAGTTTCAGAGAGTGTTTGAGGACCCTAAAGAATTACCTCCCCAGAGAGGTTGTGATCATGCTATTCCTCTCAAGAATGAAGAGAAGATTGTGAATCAAAGACCATATATGTTACCTTAGCATCAAAAGAATGCTATGGAGGGCATCATTGAACAGTTGTTGAATTCAAATGTTATTAGACCTAGTGTTAGTCCCTTCTCATCTCTTGCAATATTAGTTAAGAAGAAAGATGGGAACGGGAGGATGTGTGTGGATTATCGATAGCTTAATAGTAACACAATAAAAAAAATACCCTATCCCTATCATAGAGGATTTGCTGGATGAATTGCATGGGGCTTGCATTTTTTTTTCAAAAATTGATCTGAAATCTAGATATCACCAAGTAAGAATGAAGAAGGAAGATGTGAAGAAAACTGCTTTCAGCACTTATTTAGGACACTATGAATTCATGGTGATGCCTTTCGGGTTGACTAATGCCCCAGCAACCTTTCAGGCATTGATGAATGACTTACTGGCACCATTTTTTTAGAAGGTTTGCCTTAGTTTTTTTAATGACATATTGGTGTACAGCAGATCAGTGGAGGAACATGTGCAGCATTTAACCCTGGTGCCGGAGGCTCTCCTGAAGCATAATATCTTTTTCCAGAATGTAACATCCCAATTTTCTGGGCTTTCTGAACATTTTCGAAAATAAATAACCATTTGGCTTGTTCATTTGCTAAAGGTTAACTTGAGATTTTAGAAATTAAAAGCCATTTAATATGAATTAATCCAACTTCAACTAACCCAAAGTTTGGTTTATTTTGAGTCTGTTGGAGTTTTTTGGTATTGAAATCCCTTTTCTCTATTCGCTCCTTTTTCTCCCTCAGTCATCTCCCTCAGTCCAGACCTCCCTCTCGTTTGGACCTCCCCCTCTGTCCAAGACCTCCGGGTGGTATTGAGAGACCTTCAGGTGGTCCTAGGAGACCTCCCGGGTGGTCCTGGAGCTGGTCACGACCACCCCTCTGGTCACGACCCCCCTTTGGTCACGACCACCCCTCTGGTCACAACCTCTTCTTTGGTCACGACCTCCCCTTTGGTTGAACCACCCTCTCGAGTTTTGACTAGCCCCGCCTGTCAGCCCTGCTCACCTTCTTCTTCCTCTCGTCGCGTCCATCACGACGAAAAGTCTTCAGCAAGATTAAATGTCGTTGTGTCGTATTAAATGTTGTCGCTTCTGTAGTACCCGTTCCCCCTCTTATCTCCTCCCCTACCTGCCCCCATCTCCTCGTTTATCTACCCTTGATCACGTGCGCTTCTGAGTCTCTCAGCGACTCTCCCCGTCTCCCCTGGCTATAAAAGCCCGAGTAGCCCTCTTTCATCTCCTTTTTCCTCACCCAACTCTCTTGCCTCGCCCAGTTTCACCATGCTTGAAGTTTTGCCACCGTCCGCTGGAGCTTGCGCCGTCGCCTCCCTGTCGCCAAGGAGTCCACTGAAGACACGCCATCGTCTCCTCATCGCCAAGGAGCCCGCTGGAGCCTGCGTCGTCTTCGACCACCTCGCTACCGAAGGATTCACCGGAGCGCCCGTGTCGTTCGCCGTCCTCCTCCTGTCTTCTCTAGTCTCTCTCTCTCTCTCTCTCTCTCCTGGTGAGTATCTCCGTGCCCTGTTCTCCTTTTACTCTCACGACCTCGTCGCGTAGTGTAGTAGTGTATCCCTCTTTTGACCACGTTGAGTAGTCGTACCTCTTTTATATTCTTCGTATGACCATGTTGAGTAGTCGTACCCTTCGTTGGACCTAAGGACCTCCCTTGACCTCCTCAGGACCTCCCTCGACCACCCTCTCAGTTGGACCTCCTCCCGAGAGCCCGTTCCTAATTCATCTATTTCAGTGCCTTTCTTTTGGTTCTAGTTTGGTAGTTTTTGATTTTTATTTGGATTTGTTATATTTATTTGGCTCTTTTCGCACGTGTAGATTCCAGCCTCTCTGAAGATTTCTTGGACCTGACGACCTCTACCGAAGCTTCTCAACTCTTCAACGAAGGCAAGTCGTAGACCTTTGATTATGTCTTACCCAGTTTGTAAAATTATATTATTTTATACCAACATGCATGGCTAATTGTATAAAAATAGTTTGGAAAATAGCTAAATACCTACTCGACAGTATGGCTCCTTGAATACTCGTGATTGACATGTTGACATGTACCATTGGACACTATATGTTGGGTAATCTTAGTTGGATATTTTTGAGATACCAACATGGGTACGTATATTGCTTAGACATGCTTTAGTTATGCGATGTCTCTCGATCACTTGATTCCATGATGATAAACTTGACTAAGTGAATATGGAATTGTGGCATGTGTTGCCGCTAATAAAATTTGTTGTGCCATGACTATGGTAGTCATTTGGCTGGGTTGAATCCAAAATGTTTTATACTCGGGCAAGTGATTGTGCAGTAAAGAGGGTGCAGGAAGCACACTGGGATGTGGACGTCTCGCCAGAGTAGTCACTAAGGACTTAACCTTGTAATCCATTGACCTGGGCCATACCGTGCAACCACAAGTTCATTATGGGGTGGACCTGGCCAAATAACTAGTAATGTTTTGATTCGGTTCTGTTTTGGTGAAAGTGTGAAACCTGGGATAGACATTCACACTTGGCGCAAGAGGGGGCCTGGAAGGCGAATCCTTAGCGAGCGGAACTGAGTCAAAACGGAGCTTTGTAAAGGCCTTGTCATGTGCTCTAGCCTACTTACCTAAGGTAGTGAGCAGGGGCATCGACGGATGCCAAACAAATTAGAGAATTCGTGTCTTGTGGGTAAAGCTGTACAACCTCTGCAGAGTGTAAAACTATTCGAATAGCCGTGTCCCCGGTTATATACAATGCTTGGTGATTTCGTGCAAGGGGTAGACTTTCTCAAAAAATGTTGACAGGTGTTCATGAGTGGTTTGGGAAGTGAATTGGGTGTTCACGAGTCGTTTCAAAGAAACTTGATTACTTATGTATTAATCTTTCAACTTGCACTTTGCAATCTACTTACTATATTTCCAGTCAATTCCGCTTGCTGCAAAGTAACTATAAAGCTATCATTGTCAAGCCTAGCATGAATACTATTTGCATATATTTTCCTACGACTTGCTGAGTACATTCAAAGTATTCACGGCTTTATGTCCTCTGGTTGATCAGTCGATGAAGAGAACCCAGGGAGCTCCGAGCTCTTTGAAGAGGAGTTCTTCGAAGACCATGCGAGCTAGGAGACGTCTTCCACTCGATTGCCTGTGGGCATGTCGAATGGCTTTCACGAGAGTTTTGTTTTCCCCTGCGAGTTCTTTTGTTGTAAGCTCTGCATGGCAACTCTGTAAACACCTTGACCATAAGGTCTTTTGCTTCTATTAATATTAATTTGTCTACTTCTTCTATAGTTTGTTGTGTGGATTTGATCTCACCTATGTTGCAACTGTGCAGACTAGCTACTGATCATGGGACTAGTTCAGAATGCACAGAGGGTCTCGGGGTTACTTACCCGGGGTCCCGACAGCGGTGGTATCAGAGCCAAGTTGACTGTAGGACGTAACCTTAGTTAGCCTGATCGTTTTAGTCAAGAGTTTCAAAATTTATCTTATAAATCAAACCAACAGAGTAACATGAGTAGTTATTCCTCTCTCATCTTATTCTAATATCTTCTCACCTCATTCTTAGATTCTTACACCTTATCCCATCTGAAACTTTGTTTCCAAATTTAAATAGATCCCTCTCATCTCAGTAATCTCAATAGGACCGGACTTTGCTTTAAGTCGACCACCCAGATAAGTTAGGTTAGAGGTGCTTTAGCAGAGCTGTCCTTCTTAGTTCCAGTATCGTTTAGTCCGGTAAATAGGATCTTCTATTTGAGTTTTGTTGCCTCTTAATAGCTCTCCGGCTATTTGCTCTTTGGGTTTAACCGGCTTTTCCCAGTTAGGTTGTTCTATCTTTCTCCCTTGTTCTCGCTCACCTCTGTGCTTTTCACTCTTACCTAGTGTGTTTTCTTCTCCTCATCTATTAAGCCTGGGAAGATTTGTGCAGATGGTTCAGACCCACAACCTGGTAAGTCAAAATGAGCCAGTGGATCCCTTTGCACAGCCACCACCTCCTCCGGCAGCCCCCCAAGATCAGGGTACGGGTTAGTTCATGGCAACCCAGACGCAGCTGATGAATGCAATGATGTAAAACATGAACCAGATGATGACTCAACAAAATCAGACCGCTGCCGCTCTTCTCGCAATGCTGAACCAGAACAACCAAGCAGCTGCCATGCCACCACCGCCACCACCAGTTATCCCATAGTCAAGACTAGCAGAATTCATGAGGACTCGTCCACCTACATTCTCCAGCTCCTCCTAGCCATTGGACGCAGATGACTGGTTGCGCTCTACCGAAAAGAAGCTTACCATCACCTGGTGTGACGACCGTGAAAAGGTCCTGTATGCTGCACACCAGCTGGAAGGCATCGCCGCGGAATGGTGGGAGAGTTATTATACCGTCCATGAAAACCACAAGAACATCACTTGGGCTGAATTTTCAGAAACTTTCCGCCATTCTCACATTCCTGATGGAAAGGTGGAAATAAAGAATAATGAGTTCCGTGAGCTACAACAAAAAAAACACGTTAGTGGGTGAATACCTCAACAAGTTCACTCAACTCTTTCGTTATGCTCCAGAGGATATTGCCACAGATGATGCACGTCAGAAGCGTTTTAAGCAAGGGCTCAACCCTAGCTTGAAGGTTCAAGTTGTTGGCAACGACTATATGGATTTCCAGCATCTTGTAAACAAAGCTATGCTGATAGAAGAGTCTCGTCGCGAGCTTGCAGAATTTCATAAAAGGAAGATGGTACAGCATGGTGCTCATCAAGGTCATCCGCAGAGATCCAGGACGAATGCGCAACCCCCTGCCCGCTTTGCTCCTCCTGTTGCTTCCAGGACCCCTGCAACAACACCTCGCCCGGTTACTCCAGGTTTTCGCAGTCCCAGCAACAACTGTTGGAAATATGCCCTAGAGGCAATCATAGAGATGATTATATTTCATTATGTTCATAATATTGGATAATATGATATCTTGTTCCTAGAATAATATTGTTAATATTTATTATCAAGTATGTGACTTGATTGTGAAACTCTATATTTCTGCAATAATTATTCTTATACAATCCCTGGTCGGAAACATATGAGGACACATATGAATAGACTAGCATATGTATTGGTTGATGACTATGTTTCACGGGTCACGGATATGGAGATATCAAACCAATAATATTGACACATGTTAGAGAACATGATGTTGGATTAGGCCCACCTTGAGACACTATTGAGATTATTATGATTCTATGTGTCATTAGTTGGTCTCAAGCAATGATGATGCATAATCTTTAGACCTGAGATCAACATGATTTCCTACATGTGTAATAGCACTCTTAGGGTTGCCAAACGCTACACCGTAACTGGGCAGTTATAAAGGTAGTTTTCAGGTATGCCATGAAACATGCAGAGGAATGTGACTGGTCAAATATGGGATTTGCCCCTCCTAACATAACAGGAGAAATGTCTCTGGGCCCCTCGTTGTAGTCGGATAAAGAAAGTGCATAGCCATGCCACTAGTAGTTGAAGTGTTCACCACGTAAAGTTATCTCGACATCGATCGAGAAAGTATTGAATACCCATGGATGACACAACATCTCACCGAGTTCAACCGGACATCATGAGGAAAAGGGAGTATACACGAGTAGGTCGCTTAGTTCGACGAAGCATGATCGTCGTATGGAGATACGAGTGGTTGTAGACTAGTCGAACGTAATCACAGAGTGGTCGTAATCGTCGTAAGGAGTTACGAATCGTCGTGACCAAATACTGAACTAGTCGTATGGAGATAAGACACGGTCGTAAGTGATGAGGACTGGTCGAGATCGGTCGAACGTAATCACGAGCGATCGCCAGAATTCGATCGTAAGGAGTTACGAACTAGTCGTGACCAAATACGAACTGGTCGTATAGAGATAAGACCTGGTCGTAAGTGATGAGGACCTGGTCGTAGATCATATTGCATCAAGGTTCGTTCGATATAATTTATGTGTATTCAGGAATCGCTATGTTCTACTAGGAACCGCTACGACTCGTGGTCGAAAAGGGTTTCCGAGTCACAATCGATTACACATGAACCTACAGGGTCACACACTTAACGGGTTGGAACAAACCAGTATGGATACGATTCGTCAAATGTGTTCGGATAGGATCCGTCACGAGCACTATATAAGGACATGCATGAGGCTATTGGGCATCACAAGTTTTACTCCACCGAAACCCTAGCCGCCATCTTCCTGAGAGCTCTGCCGTGCGACTTGGTGCTAGTACACTAACATATGGTTGTTCCTCCCCTGGACGTGTGGATACCGTAGAGGCGCTACTGCGACTGTTGCGCTTGAGGACGATCCGCGATCTTCACAAGGAACTGCAGACGTTGCTGGAGGAGACAATCGACTCACGAGTACACTGGACAATCGACTACGACCACTGCATCGACTTGCTCGACGCTGGATGATCGACTACGACCACTACATCGACGCGCTCTACGTTGGACCAGGCTGCTCCAACCCTTCTTCCGCTGCTCTGCGCGTCTGGTGGTAACGATCTGTGATCATCTACTTGCTTGGCTTCCTGGATTGCGTGGTAGAAATTTTTTGTTTGTTGCTATCGTAGCCTACCCGTGACCCAACAACAACAACCAGCAGTCAAGAAACAACAATTATGCCACAGGGATCATCTGTTTCAACTGTCGGCCATTGGGACATTACGCTAGCTATTGTCCCTTGAAGCAAGGTCCATCACATGTTAGATTCAACTTGGGAGCTACTCCAACTAGAACCCCCATTACAGGAGCAGGACGTGGAGCCCCTCAGACTCTAGTTGCACCAACCAAGACCCCTCAGCCTTTTGGGAGAGGGCGTGTGAACCATGTAACAATAGAGGAAGCCCGGACAGCCTCGGACGTCATGCTGGGTAAGTTCCTAGTAAATTCAGCACCTGCTACTGTTTTGTTTGATTATGGAGCTTCGTATTCATTTGTTTCTCGGATTTTTGCTGCAAAGCATCAGTTGAAGGTTTCAACTCTTAAAACCGCCTTGTTGGTTCAATCCCCCGGTTTGGAGTTAAGTACGAACCAGGGTTGTCCACAAGTTAAGATGATCATAGAAGTGGTAGAATTTCTAGCCAACCTGATCATCATCGACACCAAGTCCTTAGATGCGATTTTGGGAATGGATTGGCTTACTGATTACCAAGCAATTTTGGATTGTGGTGAAAGAAGCATCACCTTGGTCAGTCCAGTTGGGATTAAAGTAAAATTTGAAGCCTCCTCGAAGAAGCATGAAGAAGCAATAGTTTGCAGTGTCAAGGCTGTATCTTTGGAAGATGTGCCAGTGGTTAGTAAGTTCCCAGATGTCCTTCCGGATGAGTTACCTGGAATGCCACCAGATAGAGACTTAGATTTTGTCATCAACCTAGTTCCTAGAACTGCACCAATTTCCAAGAGACCCTACCGTCTGCCTGTTGACGACTTGGTCGAGCTAAAGAAGCAGATCGAGGAGATGCAAGCTAAAAGTTTTGTCAAACCAAGTTCTTCACCTTGGGGAGCCCCAATGATCTTTGTTGCAAAGAAGGACGGTACCCAGCGGATGTGTGTGGATTATCGCTCACTCAACGAAGTCACTATCAAGAACAAGTACCCTCTACCCAGAATTGATGATTTGTTCGACCAGCTGAAGGGAGCCGGAGTGTTCTCCAAGATAGAATTGAGGTCAAGATACTATCAGTTGAAGATTCGCCAAGAGGATACCCCCAAGACAGCTTTCTCAACCCGTTATGGACTGTACGAGTACACGATCATATCTTTTGGATTGACCAATGCCCCTGCTTACTTTATGAATTTGATGAATAAAGTATTCATGGAGTATTTGGATAAGTTTGTCATTGTATTTATTGACGATATTCTAGTATACTCTAACAGTGAAGAAGAGCATGAAGAGTACCTACGCTTAGTCCTGAACAAGCTTAGAGATCATCAACTCTATGCTAAATTCGATAAGTGTGAGATTTGGATGAAGGAAGTCACCTTTTTGGAACACGTCTTGTCTGCAGAAGGAGTCACCGTCAATCCTAGCAAAGTCAAGGATATGCTCAATTGGGAGTCATCCAAGTCAGTGCCTTAGATCAGAAGTTTCCTTGGAATGGCAGGTTACTACCGCAGATTTATAGAAGGATTCTCCAAAATAGCAAGACCCTTCACTCAGTTGCTGAAGAAGGAAAAGAAGTATGCTTGGACGCCAGAATGTGAGCAGAGTTTTCAAGAGTTAAAGAAGCGTCTGACCACCACTCAAGTGCTGATCTTGCCTGATGTTCGAAAGGACTTTGAGATTTTCTGTGACGCCTCACGTCAAGGTCTCGGTTGTGTCCTAATTCAAGAAAAGAAGGTAGTAGCTTACGCTTCCCATCAGTTAAAGCCTCATGAGGCCAATTACCGCACTCATGACTTAGAATTGATTGTCGTAGTGCATGCTTTGAAGATATGGTGCCATTACCTCATTGGTAATCACTGTAAAGTCTACACTGACCATAAAAGCTTGAAGTATATTTTCACTCAAGATGATCTTAATATGAGGCAAAGAAGATGGTTGGAATTAATTAAAGATTACAATTTGGGAATCCATTACCATCTAGGAAAGGCTAATTTTGTAGCCGATGCTTTAAGTAGGAAGGTCTACTACAATACTATGATGATCAAGGAAAGTCAGCCAGCACTACACGAAGAATTTCAGAAGCTCAAGCTAGAATTGGTTGAAGAAGGTTACCTAGCTGCTCTGGAAATGCAACCAACTCTCCACCCCTCTGGTCATGACCACCCCTCTGGTCACGACCTCCCCTTTGGTTGGACCACCATCTCGAGTTTTGACTAGCCCCGCCTGTCAGCCATGCTCACCTTCTTCTTCCTCCCGCCGCGTCACTACTAACGCAAAAGTCTTCGCGCATTAAATGTCGTTGTGTCGCATTAAATGTTGTCGCTTCTGTAGTACATGTTCCTCCTCTTGTCTCGTCTCCTGCCTGCCCCCATCTCCTCCTTCACCTGCCCTTGATCACGTGCGCTTCCGAGTCTCTCAGCGACTCTCCCTGTCTCCCTTGGCTATAAAAGCCTGAACAGCCATCTTTCCTCTCCTTTATCCTCACCCAACTCTCTTGCTCTCGCCCAGTTTCATTGTGCTTGAAGTTTCACCACCGTCCGCTGGAGCCTGCGCCGTCGTCTCCCTATCGCCAAGGAGTCCACCGAAGCCGCGTCGTCGCCTCCTCGTCGCGAAGGAGCCCGCGCCATCTTTGACCACCTCCCTGCCGAAGGATTCACCGGAGCGTCCGTGCCATTCGTTGTCCTCCTCTCTCTCTCTCTCTATATATATATATATATATATATATATGTATATATATATATATCTTGATGAGTATCTCCGTGGCCTGTTCTCCTTTTGCTCTCACAACCTCGTTGCGTAGTGTATCCCTCTTACGACCACGTTGAGTAGTCGTACCCCTTTTGTATTCTTCGTATGACCACGTTGAGTAGTCGTACCCTTCGTTGGACCTCAGGACCTCCCTTGACCACCCTCTCAGTTGGACCTCCTCCCGAGAGCCCATTCCTAATTCATCTATTTCAATGCCTTTCTTTTGGTTCTAGTTTGGTAGTTTTTGGTTTTTATTTGGATTTGTTGTATTTATTTGGCTCTTTTCGTACATGTAGATTCCAGCCTCTCTAAAGAGTTCTTGGACCCGACGACCTCTACCGAAGCTTCTCAACTCTTCAACGAAGGCAAGTCATAAACCTTTGATCATGTCTTACCCAGTTTGCAAAATTATATTATTTTATACCAACATGCATGGCTAATTGTATAAAAATGGTTTAAGAAATAGCTAAATACCTACTCGACAGTATGACTCTTTGAATACTTGTGATTGACATGTTGACATGTACCCTTGAACACCATAGGTTGGGTAATTTTAGTTGGATATTTTTGAGATACCAACATGGGTGCGTATATTGCTTAGACATGCTTTAGTTATGCGATGTCTCTCGATCACATGATTCAATGATGATAAATTTGACTAAGTGAGTATGGAATTGTGGCATGTGTTTCCGCTAATAAAATTTGTTGTGCCATGACTAGGGTGGTCATTTGGCCAGGTTGAACCCAAAATATTTTATACTCAGGCGAGTGATCATGCAGTACAGGGGGTGCAGGAAGCACACTGGGATGTGGTCGTCTCGCCTGAGTAGTTACTAAGGACTTAACCTTGTAAGCCATTGACCTGGGCCATACCGTACAACCACAAGTTCATTATGGGGTGGACCTGGCCAAATAATTAGTAATGTTTTGATTCAGTTCTGTTTTTGGTGGAAGTGTGAAACCTGGGATAGACATTCACACTTGGCGCAAGAGGGGGCCGGGAAGGCGAATCCTTAGCGAGCGGAACCGAGTCAAAACGGCGCTTTGTAAAGGCCTTGTCACGTGCTCTAGCCTGCTTACTTAAGGTAGTGAGCAGGGGCATCGACGGATGCCAAACAAACTAAAGAATTCGTGTCTTGTGGGTAAAGCTATACAATCTCTGCAAGTGTAAAACTATTCGAATAGCCGTGTCCTCGGTTATGGACAGTGTTTGGTGATTTTGCGCAAGGGGTAAACTTTCTCAAAAATTGTTGACAGGGTGTTCACGAGTGGTTTGGGAAGTGAACTGGGTGTTCACGAGTCGTTTCAAAGAAACTTGATTACTTATGTATTAATCTTTCAACTTGTGCTTTGCAATCTACTTACTGTATTTCCAGTCAATTTCGCTTTCTGCAAAGTAACCATAAAGCTATCATTGTCAAGCCTAGCATGAATACTATTTGCATACATTTCCCTACGACTTGCTGAGTACATTCAAAGTACTCACGTCTTTATGCCCTCTGGTTGATCAGTCGCTGAAGAGGACCTAGGGAGATCCGAGCTCTTTGAAGAGGAGTTATTCGAAGACCATGCGAGCTAGGAGACGTCTTTCACTCGATTGCCTGTGGGGCATGTCGAATGGCTTCCATGAGAGTTTTGTTTTCCGCTGCGAGTTCTTTTGTTGTAAGCCCTGCATGGCAACTCTGTAAACACATTGACCATAAGGTCTTTTGCTTTTATTAATATTAATTTGTCTGCTTCTTCTATACTTTGTTGTGTGGATTTGATCTCACCTATGTTGCAATTGTGCGGACTAGCTACTGATCATGAGACTAGTTCAGAATGCACAGAGAGTCTCGGGGTTGCTAACCCGGGGTCCCGACATAGAAGTAGCAAATGCTTTCAACCAAAAGCAGATTGAGTACCTAGGTCATGTGATTAGTGAAGAAGGAGTAGCTATTGATCCATCAAAGATAGAGGCAGTAACAAATTGGCCCACACCACTGAACATCACCTAGCTCAGAAGTTTCTTGGGCTTAACAAGTTACTATAGAAGATTCATCTAGAACTATGGAGTGATATGTAAACCCTTGTTCGAGGCTCTCAAGAAGAGTGCATTTATATGGCAAGAAGTTCATGAATCTGCATTTATCAAATTAAAGGAGGTGATGACTAAAGCTCCCGTTCTAGCCCTACCCGACCACAGCCAACCATTTATATTAGAAGCTGATGCAAGTGGGTATGGTATGGGTGCAGTACTGATGCAAAACCCGAAACCAATTGCATTCTTGAGTAAGGCTTTTGGACCTAGAGCTGCTGCATTTTCAACCTATGATAAAGAAGCTTTTGCTATCATCGAGGCACTTAAGAAATGGAAGCACTATTTGGCTGGATCAACACTGATAATTAGGATGGATCAGCAGAGTTTAAAATACATTCAAGAACAAAAATTGACTGAAGGGAATCAGCACAAGCTTTTGGTGAAATTGTTGGGCTACAATTATAAAGTAGAATACAAAAGGGGAAGAGAGAATAGGGCAGCGGATGCTCTGTCCAGATGTACCAACAGGGAGAATTTGGGAGCTATCTCTACGGCTGTACTAGTATGGATTAATGAAATCCTACATAGCTATGATCATGATGAATTCTACCAAGAGCTGATAACCAAAATGAGTATAGACCCTAATGCTGAACCAAATTATACCTTGAATGGGGGTATCTTGAGGTACAAGAACAAGATAGTAGTGGGGGCGAACTCAGAATTAAGGACACAACTGATTATGTCTTGTCATGATTCATCCTTGGGAGGTCATTCAGGAGAAAGGGCGACATACCAAAGAATGAAATTACTTTTTCATTGGAAGGGAATGAAGCAAGCTGTGAATCATTTTGTGAAGGAATGTCCTATATGTCAAAAGAACAAGTCAAAACATACACCATACCCAGGTTTGCTCCAACCTCTTCCAGTCCCTGACAAGCCTTGGACACACATATCAATGGATTTTATAGAAGGCTTACCAAAATCGGAAGGAAAGGAGGTAATTCTTGTGTTGGTTGATAGGTTCACCAAGTACTCCCACTTTATTCTCATGAGTCACCCTTATACAGTCTTGCAAGTGGCACATGAGTTCTTAGATAATGTGTACAAGTATCATGGATTGCCTGCTGTGATTGTATCAGATAGAGATAGGATCTTCACCAGCCATCTGTGGCAGGAGTTGTTCAAGGCCTTAGGGGTTAAATTGAAGTTGAGCACTGCCTACCACCCCCAAACAGATGGGCAGACAGAGAGGGTCAATCAATGTCTAGAGTGTTACTTGAGGTGCATGACATTTGCTAGCCCTAAGAAATGGAAAAATTGGTAAACACTAGCGGAATGGCGGTATAACACTAGTTATCACACTAGCTTGGAGATGACTCCATTTCAGGCCCTCTATGGTTTTCCCCCTCCAATGTTTACTGAGGTGATTCTACCTGACTCTGCTAATGAGGAAGTGAGAGGGTTGATGCAAAGAAGATAGTTAGCCAATCAAGTCATCAAAGAAAATTTTATCATGGCTAAAGAGAGAATTAGTAAGTATGCTAACAAGAAGAGGAAGGAAAGGGAGTTTGTAGAAGGAGATATGGTTTATTTGAAAATTCAACCTTACCGACACACCTCTCTCAGCTTACACAGGTCTCTAAAACTGCACCCAAGATTTTATGGTCCATTTAGGGTGATAGAGAAGATTGGGAAGGTGGCTTATAAACTGCTCTTACCTAGTGGGTGTCAATTGCATCCGGTCTTCCATGTCAGCCAGCTCAAGAAGCACATAGGGCCTACGGTAATTCCAAGTCCAGATTTGCCTCTGATTGACGGTGAAGGAAATGTAAGGGTTTATCCTGCTGCAATTTTAGAAAGAAGAGTAGTGCCCCGGAACAACGAGCCAGTGGTACAATGGTTAATCCGTTGGACAAATCTACCTGAAGAAGCTGCTTCGTGGGAAGATGCAGATTTCATAGCCCGGGTCTTTCCAAGTTTCCATTCTTGAGTCAAGAATGTTTTGAAGAGGGAAGGAAATGTCAGGACTTGAAAGTTGTCATTCTGAACTGAAGAAGGTCGTTCTGAAGTGAAGACGGAAGAAGCAAAAGAACCAATGCCGAGTTCACTTATTTTGAAGTGTTATCGGGAAGAAGACTTCTGGAGCGTTGGATGGCGTCCTTATGAGGATCTAGCGGACGAAAAACCAATGTCGTAGTTCTTGTAGTGAACTCAGCGCTAAGTATTGTAGATCGTTCAAAGTTTTCGTGTTTTAGAACTTTTGCTTAATGCTTGTCTTAGCTGCTTAGTATTTAAGCTGGTCGAGGCTTTGTATTGGAGGCATCCTAGACATTATTGCTGAAATGAAACCCTAGCCGCCTCATCTATTGCTCTTCTCTCTCATCCACTTTCCTCTACTTCTCCCATCTGAGTTGTTCTCTGAAGATTGATTGAGAAGGTGAATTTTTACAGATTCAGAGTTCGTTTGCATTGGATCTTGACATGGTGACAACCTCGTGATTGGCAACGGCGACGACCTTGTTGGGGGCGGCTAGCGGGGCGGGATGCCGATGGCGGGTGATGGGGATGGGGGCTGCGAGGTGGCGAGTCGAAGGTGCCTGATTCCGATGCGGAGTAGCCTCAGTGCCTCTGCCCTCTGTCAAGTTATGCCGAACTGTTGCACTCAGCACTGCAAGTGTGCAAAGAACCGAAGGATAATGGGCTGGGCTAGGCTAGGCTTCTATATACTCACTGCTCTGGTTTGGGATGGTATTAACTGATGTTAATACCAATTACTTCCAAACCAAACGAGTCCTAATGAGCAGTTCGCGAGCAGCTCGGCTCATTAAAGAAGCGAGCTGCGAAGGGTGTTTGGCTCAGTTTGTTTACGTTCAAGCTAAGCCTGTTTCGAGCCGAACTGACTCGTGAGTCTAGATTTTTTTTTCCGCCCCCTAGTTGTGGCTGATGTCGTTCCCAATCCCAGATGTCCCCCGAGAAACTGAGAGCCGTGTTTTGTGCAGCCTGCCAGAGTGCAGAGCTGAAACCTCGCGTGTTTACATTGAGTTACTCTGAATTACATAGATGGTAACCGAGTTAAAGAACAAATCACTGACATTTCATCACAAAAACAGAAAAAAAATTCGACAGGAGTTACTGCCATGGCTTCGATCCGACACGAAGCTGACCCAACTGCAGCATCGCTTGATCGGCTAGTTCTAGCCCATTTCGATTCTTCGCCGGGTTGCATCTCCGTGAAAGAAAGATCACTACCTTCGAAGTTTGAAGTGGCAAACGAGCAAAGCAAAGCATGCCATGAAAAGCAATAGGGCAGAGCGAAAATGAGGAGGGCCCCGGAGCCACGAGCCGCCACCACTACCGGTCACTCTCCGATCGGCACCCATCGTCTCCATACGGGCCACTCGTCCTAAAGCTCCACGGGCAAAATCTTTTACTCGTCACGTAACGCCGTGTATTCTAACGCATACGGGCACACGCACACGGTTTCCTCTTCCTCGGCCGGGCGGTTGCGTCGTAATCCGGAACGGAGGGCGGATGGCCACCGTGGCGCCACCGCACGTGGGCAGCGCGCCGGGAGGAGATGTGCGCGAGGACGTGGCGCGTCCCTCACCGCCCCGCGGCCGGCTCGTTCCGTTCCGTCTCGTTCCGTTTCACTCCCATCAGTCTCTACTTTCTAGCTTTCGCTTGGCCCAGCCGCCCAGCTCGCGCAACGCTGTCCCCGTGTAGCACGGTCGGCCCCTAATCTATCGATGGCGGTCGCGGATTAAGATATTTCGCGACGATTAGTCCACGCACCGGTGGCACAAAGCAAGTCGTAAACGCAAAGCAGAGTAGATATTTTCCTCCCATCAGAGCTTGCAACAGTGAGGCCCCCGACTAACCAAGCGGCTCGCTTTAGATTCACTTGGTGCTTGCAAGTGGCAGAGCTTGAAGATCTGTGATAGAGGTGCATCATTGATGATAAAAATGAGGTTGTTAAGTAATTATCAGTTCAACGAGTGTTAAGGTAAACCATACACTATAAATATTGTATTCACATGATACTTAATGTTTCTATATAATTAGTTAGGCTTTTTTTCCCCAATCAATTGAGTACTTTACACATTTAGTTGTGAACACAATTTAATTTTATGAAATGATGATGATAGCAATTACTAACATTGGTAAATACATTTTAAATATGTGTGAACATATTACTAAAAATAGTCATTCCATAAATTTTTATTGGTACATCACATGGTCCGCATAACAATTCATGTAACTTACTACTCGAAAAACATGTACGATTTTAGTACATCTATGCTTAGTGCGCCGACATTGATGCGGCCTATTTATGTGTCTTCAAAATTTGTAAGCAAAATATATGTTAGTTTTGAATCGTTGTACTCATTGTGATGGTCACAATAGTGCAAACAAATAGAGAATTGAACACTTGATTTTTTTAGTTAGAAAATAAAGAAGTTCCTATGAACTAAATAAAATAAAACACTTTCGTACCATTCACATGAAGCCATAAAGGTAGACAAAAAAGACCAGGTCTACAAAATTTGAAAAAGGCACAAAATACAATTTGAATCTAATTCTCTTAAAGTATTATCAAATTGCAATTAAGTCCAATTTCAATTGAAACTATAACAAAAAAAGGTATACAAGATAATTTTCAAAAAAATTAGGGGTGCACGTATATACTAGACACCCCAGCTGGCTTCGCTCATGATGCTTGCATGGGACGGGACGGCTCGCCAAGCCACACGTGTCGTGTCGACGTGTTGTGCTTGTGTGAGACGCAAAGCGCAACACGCGATCCCGATCGTGCGTCCGACTAAGGCTAGCCCCGGGCTTGCCGAGGGATCAGGATCAATTTCAATGTAGGATTTTCATGCAGATGGTGCAGAGTAACACGGTGTTACGAGCGATTTCACCGGCAGATCGAAATCAAAGATTCAGATCAATCACTATCATGTCTTTTCTACAGTACAATCGCTGCATTATTTTCTCCGCTGTTGCTGCAGTAGAGTGCAGAGCATGATTCACTCCCTTTTGAAACACCGTTTACTTGTTGTGCAGAGGATCCGGATCCCCGCCGAGCGGTTCCGTTTATTTTACTCCGCCCCGCGCTACGTGGCTTCTCCCCTGCCCAGCCAGGCTGCGTGCCCCACCCCACCGCGGAAAGGGAGGAAAAGCGGAAAAAATATCCTGCCCCAGTAGAGTGGACACCAAATCACCAATACACCATCGCCACCGCCCTGAATAGGTTAGGCGCAGATAATGGAGCGGGCCGGACTGCGACGGGCGGAGGTCGCCGACGAGGACGAACGCCGGTGTTAGTACCCGTAGCACCGGCCGTAATCTCTGCCCGGCGGCTCGCCAGGATCCGAATTGATTGGGCACCGATGGAGGAGGCGGCGGCGGCCGCAGATCCAACAGCCGCTTCGGCTTCCCGTTTCCGCGTCCCCGGCTCCGGCTGCTGCTGATTTGGACGCGTCGATTGGAGTCTCTGGTGGGCGCGTGGGGTTGGGTATGGTGGGCGCCGGCGAGGGGGATCGCGTTGGGGGCAGCGGCGCCGGGGTAGGGGGAGGAGGGCATCCGTTCGTGGACCGGAGCAAGGTGAGGATTCTCCTCTGCGACAGCGACCCCACCAGCTCCCGGGAGGTGCTCCGCCTCCTCTGCAACTGCTCCTACCAAGGTCAGTTCAGCCTAGACTGTGTAGGAGTATTTGGTTGCTTTAATCGTTAGGATTAAGATTGTATTTGATGCTTGCTGTGGGCTTAATTATTAGTAGTACCAACATGTTCGCTTCTAATGACGCGCGTATTGTACGGTGGTGTTGGTGTTGGTGGCCTTTTTGTTTCAGTGACTTGCGCCAAGTCACCACGGCAGGTGATCAACTTGCTCAACTATGAGGGGGCAGAGATCGACATCATCCTGGCCGAGGTCGATCTGCCCGTCTCCAAGTGTTTCAAGATGCTCAAGTACATTGCCAGGAACAAGGAACTGCGCCACATCCCCATCATCAGTAAGCTGTCTTTTGGTTCCGGTGCTTCTGCCGATTTCTGTGCCGTGCTTATGGTGATGGTCTTCATGTTGATGGAATTATGCAGTGATGTCCAACAGAGACGAGGTTTCTGTTGTCGTCAAGTGCTTGCGTCTTGGAGCGGCTGAGTACCTGGTCAAGCCGCTGCGCATGAATGAGCTGCTGAACCTCTGGACCCATGTGTGGCGTCGAAGACGGATGGTAAAGGGCACTATGTTGATTCACCTTTACCTCTGTTAGCTGATATGCCTGTGGGCATTGCTGTACCGTGTATGAATTCTTAAATTGAATATTTGTGTTGGCAGCTCGGTTTGTCTGAGAAAAACTTCTTCAATGACAATTTAGAGTTGGTGCTATCAGACCCTAGTGATGCCAATACCAATAGCACCACTCTCCTCTCAGATGACACGGATGATAAGCCAAAAGAAAACACAAATCAAGAAACAAGCACCTTGAATCAACGTGAATATGAGGTAATCAACTAATTAATGCTAGAAAGTTTGATAGCAATTCAACAAATTGATTTTTCTATTTTAGTTGCTTTCCATTTTGGGTTTGATCTTGCTGCTAAAATGTCCTGTTTTGCCTCATATTCTCTATGATGATGAGATGTTGAATTGTATGCATCAAGCTACTTGTTAAATGCCCTTACATTTCTTGGTACGTTTCCAGTCTAATCCTTCTGTCGCTGAGTCCAAACAAAAAGACAAATTGAAGGGTTTACTAGGCTCTACGGAAGATGGTGATCAAGCATGTAAGTTCCGTGAGTCTTGACCGTTCTTTTTCCTTTAGCTGATTTGGCTTTTACCCCTACCACGCTATTATTTATTATTGTAGTTCACTATCTAGATCTAGTTTCTAAGGTTTACTTTTTATGCCAGCATCCCAAGGAGTAATGTTTTCGCGTCCAATAAAGATGAACTTGAGGGTTGCTGAGTCGTCTGCATTTCTAGCATATGTTAAGTCAAGAACCCCTGCCACAAGCTCATTTGATAGTGAACAACAAAGAGGTGACAATCGGTTAGATTCTTTGGATTACCGGGGTAATTGCTCTAATGCAACTGACAGAAGTGACACCGGTACCGATGTAAATATTCATGGTAAAGAAGCTTTTGAGATGCCTGTGCAATACCAAGTGGTTCGCTTTTCTTCCTCTAACTTACATCTGGAGCGAAGCAATGAAGGTCAAAATGATGCTTCAGGAACTCCTCCTGTATATCATTTTCCATTTTATTATCCAGGGATGATAGAGCACAGCATGACATTACCTTCAGCACAAAATTTCCAAGGAAACATAAACAATGCTCAAGCGCATACACCGCCAACATTGCTCCCACAGTATAATGTTTATTCACAATGCCATGGTGTATCTATGATGCCATCATTTCAGTATAATCCTGCTGGTATGAGTATGCAGTCAAGTCATTTGTCATCGCAAAATGTGTGGCCATCGGTATCAAGCACACCAATGCCTGAGGAAACATGTAACCCCTCTAAAAGGAGGGCTGCAGCACTTGCCAAATTCAGGCAGAAAAGGAAGGAACGCTGTTTTGACAAGAAGGTGAGGTATGTGAATCGGAAGAAACTTGCTGAAACAAGGCCGAGAGTGCGAGGGCAGTTTGTTAGGCAGGCAAGCAATGCAGATGTAACTAGCACTGGAGATGATATCTCTGAAAATGAAGATGATCCATCATCCAGAGAGGTAGAGATGGTTTGTTCTCCAGAGTAGTGTGAAAGGTCTTATGTGTGAAAAAGAGTGTAGATGATTATTGCTCACTTTGCAACTCAGTAGACCTAGGCAATACACCCTTTTGCTCTCACACAATACATCTTTTTTGTCCCAAAGGAAATTGTGGCATATCCATAATTATTACTATGGACATTTTGGACGATTCATCTTTTGATAAGGTAAGTTGTAGCTATGCTAGTCGGTGATGTACAGGGCAATCTAGATCAGTATCTTCTTATTGCAGACTAATATCGAACAATCTTACATAATTCTTTCTTTGCACCCATCATGTTTCTATTTTGAAACATGTTTGTTTTCACTTTCTATATTTTTTGAGGTTGTGCTTGTCTTAACTTTGTGCTCTATCAAAGTGCAAGTTGGCGAGCACCATCTAAACAAGGATATTGTCGTGCCGTTCTGCCTAGTGTCAATAGATTTTGTGTAGGACTTCATTGTTAGTCCATGTACATTTTAGACGAATTTTCAACAATGTAAATTTTAGTTGTATTTTTTTCTTTCTGTTGACCTATTGTACTTCTCTGCTGCCTTTCCCTTGGGCCTTGACTCCCACAAGCTGATTTGTGCGTAGACATGAAGACCCTGGTTTTGGAGGGAGAAAACAGGTTGGTACTCATGATTTTTCTTCAATAATTAGTACAAGTGAGAATTCAGCTCCATTTGTGCATCCGTTTAAGTCTCGGAAATGTGTTCCCTGGTTCATAGATATCAACCGAAAGTTCAGCTGGGTTCGTATGTACCAATCAGTGGCCAGGCTGAAAATGGAGGGTGAACTTAAATGACCAAACTAATTTGAGATAATCATAGTCTTATATTCTTGTGCAATCAAATTCATACATGAATCAAAGAAAAGAGAGATACAGTAAAGGTACTTCGCTAATGGAAAACACATTCTCGAAACATATAAATTTGGTTCCAGTGGTAACAACATGTGCATCAAAATTAGTGATACAACAATAAATTGTACTTAAATGATCATAAACATTCAAAATAAATGAACCATATCACTAAGGTGTTAGCTTTTACGACTTTCATGAGTTAAATTTATTCTGCGAGATTTCATGACTTAAAAGTATCTTATAATCCTATCATTATCAATGGTTCTAAATATATCTCGCTTGGCACACCATTAAGTCATTGAGTCACTCATCCGCTAGCGTAAATTTGTTTTGATAATATTCACTGCCGAAAATACTCTCAACAGATGGTGTTGCCATTGAAAAGGATCAGTGTTAGCACGATGGAGGCGATATACTAATGGAAAAGTTTTTTTTCAACAATCAATTGAGCAAGTTTTGAAATATCATGACATCCATGAAATTCTAATCGATGCTTTTTTTGGTTGAGTTGTACTCTCATCGGTTTAGGAAGTACTACTTGAATTGCTCGTGAAATAGGTACACAAAGTTTGTTTCTTTATTATTGCAAACCTACGAACAAATACAATACAAGTTTATACAACTATATTACTAACTAAACAGTATACATGAGTTGTTATATGCTAAATTGCTAATTTCTAAAGAGTTAAGACTTAAAGTATAACAATATGCAGTTAAGACTTAAATTGCTAACTATACAGTTAAGACTTAAATTGCTAATTGCTAGTGTTATAGACTTGTGAGTTAAGAGTATATACCAGCAGGAGCAGGCAATTGGCAGCAGTTCAGGCACATCGGTGGCTCGACCCAGCAGAGCAGCTCACCGCTCCACGGCCTCCATCCGACACCCAACTCCCTCCTCAGCTCCTCCGTCTCTCCTCCCCGACTCCTCGTCGCAGTGTTGCGCCGCTGCCATGGTCCGGTGCTGCCCCCCCGCCTTCTCCCCGGTCAGCTTAGTGGTGCCTCGCCACCCCCCCCCTCGTTGCGCTGTGCCACTGCCGGTTGCTGGCACCTAGTGGGTTTCTTCCTCAGCCTAGCCCCTCGGGTGTGCCTCCTCAGTCTCGTCTCGTGTGGTCGCGCTCCTCGATCGATTGGAACGGGAAACATTGGTGGGGTGGATCAGTGGATGTGATGCAGTGAGGCTGCAGTTGGGCCTTATGAGCTTTGGCAAAGCCTCACAAATCCTTTCCACTTCCCATGAGGGCCAAGGCCCAAGGGGCAAGGGCTCAAGACGGCAAGACACAGTTCCAGGCTGCACCTGCATACTGCATACACGGTGTTCAATTTTTTTTTCCAAAAAAGCTGGGGGTTCCCTGGGCATAGGGGCCAGAACAAGAATTGAAATGCCTGATACCAGTTTTCAAGCCAGTTTCGCAAATTGCGTATCTAGTTCCCAACCCTACTGTTAGCCTGATACCAGTTTTCAGTTAGGTGGTTTGATTTGTTACTGTACTCATATACGGATATACCCAATATCAATCTGCTATTGGAAATGCCGATAAGAGAGCTGTTCAGAATTGGTGACATCTGCAATATTGCACGCACATTTCACTCCTGACTTCTCTGGCTACATGGTCTCCATTTGGCATACTACTGTTAATAACCCATGGCGGAAATCGTGTGATGCTTGATTTATGTGGGTTAGGAAGTACATGTAAGTATATGGTTGTCGAAGTTGTGGTTTAGAAGATATATACGGTGATCGATATCAACCTGGTATAATTGAGAAGCGTGGCAGAGAAACCATTTTTTTTTAGTTTTTTAAGTACCACATGCATATGTACTTTGCAGGATTTAAATGGTTAATTGAAGTTGGGTAATTTATTTTTCATGGCTTACACTTATTGTATGGAACATTTATCGCCTAATTGCCTTCTCAACGTGTAATATCAACTTAAAAGTGTCGAGTCTTCTACCTTGGAGCATGTCAGATTGTCAGGAGAAGATGAAAGGGGGAGGGCAATCCTTTTGTGTACGCGGCTAGTAAACGTGCAGTGCCATGCTCGTCTCTAGTCGGCTACGCATGTGTTGTCAACTCTGATCAGCTTCTCACCTCTTCGTTTATCATATTTTTCCTCTATGGGAACTCTGTCCGTTCCGGTGCTAACAAATAAGGGAGGTTTCCACTCGCAGTTTTCTGATGGTAGTAAAGCAGTATTGTGGAATGCCTAAAATGGGACTGGCCTGCGAAAGAGGCTTACCTGTGATTCAGCCCTAGCATAAGCTTCAAGCATAGCGTTAAGCAGAATAAAATGGCAGTCTTTGCTTCCTTCCTTCACCAACTAATCAAGAACCGCTTTCCTGATAGCACGGGAAAGAAGTTACTAACAGTCCTGATTTTCATTGTACTCCCAGTTGCTTATCGGTACCGACAGTTCAGAACAAAGCTAAGACACGACAAAACGACTTGATGGTCACATACGGAGTACTTAGTAACGAGTACGATCCATCAATAGCATGGCATTACATACTGAGTTTGACTGCAATACGGATAACTAGCAATGTAAGTAGCAACACTGATTTTCTTCTGTCTTCTCAAATAGCTAGTCTACATTCCAACCAACAAGCAGCAAAATAAACGATTCTCCTATGACGATCCATCAAAATTCGAACATGGTTGGATGGTTGGCTAGAGTTTCTCAATCAGTACTTTGGTGCTGGTTGTTGGGTTGGCAGCAATCCAAATCTCTTCTTCAACAGGTACCGCTGGCGGGAGAACTTGTCATCTGGAGAGAAGCGAGCTGCACCACAAGCAACGATGTAAGTACTCTTTTGTGTGCAAGAGAACGCACTGAAATCATTGAACAAAACATAGTTATGGCACCTCAAAGATTCAAATTTTTTAGTGATACGTCAACAATACAGTAAAGGTGTTCTACTCAAGAAAACTAAAATAGCACTAGTCTCTACAGCCTTAAGGGCAGTAATTTTAAATCAGTATTTCATAACAGGATGGAGCTCTAATATGACAAACAGTGTTGATATCAAGGTCCATCACGAGCGGCCAGGACAAGGACTCTAGATTGCTGTCTCAGAAGATCACGTTAGTTATATTGTTGTGATAAGGGAACGAGCTTCATCAACCCAAAAGAAAGGATGATCTGAGGTTTTGGACAAATATGTACCACTGTACCTTAATCCCCGAGAAGAGTTGGATGTGCAATTTCTGGGATCAAAATTCCCAAAACACACCACAATGATATCGCAAGAGAAATCAAAGATCTCACATAGTGATAGTCAACAACAAAAATAATTTCACATTGGCATTTCAATTCTTGTTCTGGCCCCTGGGTAATGAGAACCAGTTAAATAAAAAAACTGCATCTCTGTCCTTGGGATCCTATTCCACCGATATGGCTAAATAAGAAAGAAGCATCAACCAATGGTAGCAAGCCATGCTCTCTGAGCAGCAGTTCCAAACTTCCAATACCCAAAATAATAACAAAAACCAAACCAACCGAGCTAAAAATTTGACGAAGTCATGTCTCGGCATGTAGCAATGTAACCAACGTTGAATTCGACATTGCTATCCTTTGAATACCTTATCGAACAATGAACAAAAGAAGCAAAATGTACAGCCTAAGAAAACATCAAGACCAGCAATACAAGTATACAACCTGTACAATTTCTCAAAAAAAAAAAAAACTATAGCACGCATGCAAGCCTAAAGTTTGAGAACAAGCAGCTTAGTGCTGACCAGGACCCAGGGTTTAACCAATAGGCCATGACACCAAGAGGGCACACTAACCTAATACTGCGTCCTCCATTACAGCGCAAGGAGCTAGCATACTATGTCCAAACACAACGGCACATTTTTACAAACAAGATGATTTAACAGCAGAGACAGAGAAACCAGGGGAACCAAGTGGGTATACCTGGGTGAGCAGACTGCGTCGGCACACCGAGCGGCGACTCCTTCTGCAGCGGCGCAAGAACAAGATACGCTTCAGCATGTACTAACAACTCAAATCATACACTAATTAACAACAAGAAACCGCAAGGGCAAGCGCATACGACCTTGGTGGTGTACACCTTGTCTCCTTTCTCGTTGATGTAGCACTGGAGATACATCTTGGATCGACGCGGCGGATCGGCCCTGAAAAATTCGTCGAAACGGAAGCGGATTTACTTCTAAGATCACCGGAAACTGCAATCGACAAGAGCGGGACGGATTGGGGGTAGAGAGAAGTTACCAGGAGGTTCGCGGAGGAGGCGCGGGGTGGTGGCGGGATGGGAGAACAGGTACCTGGCGGCTAGGGTTCCTGGGAAGCGAGGGTATAAGAGGGGAGGCAAAGCCGCAAAGGGAAGCCGGGGGGATTCGTGTATTTAGCAGGACTATGCAGCTGACAAGCGAGCCCTGCTAAGCGGTTTGGGCACATGGTCCCACATGTCAGTGTTGTTGATGCTGAGAGAGCGTGGTTTGTCTTTGTGCAGTGGGCTGATTTTTTCACAGGTCATCCATCAAGCCGCTGAACTTAACTGCCTGGGTCATCGGACGGTCGATATAATTTGAAGTCAAACTTGACTTCTTTTTTTTACTCACCTCAAATCAAGTGGAGTTTAGATTTGTTGCTTGTTTTAATTACCAAGCAGTAAAGGTGGATAACGAGCTGGCTTGGCTCGTTAAGCTAACGAGCAAAATAGCAGGCTCGGCTCGGCTTGTTTAAAAGCTCGACTCGGCTCGTTAGACTCGTTATTGAATTGATGCTAATGAACTGAATTTGCACAACTTTGAGGAGATGAACATCCATAATTAATTCATTCTTCCATGCATGCACATGTATTTACCATTGAAGTGGCATATGTAGCTAGGTACACTCATGCAGATTAATAAACATCCATGCAGATCACAAGTTCACAATCATCAAGAAAAAGTCCATAATATCACTTGAATGAACTAGTCCATGCATATTAATAAAATGTCTTCTTGTGATCAATAATATCAAGTCCATAATATCAAGAAAAATTTCATAACTAGTCCATGCAGATCAATAAAGGGCTCATAGACCAAACAAGTTTGCATTCTCAGAAGAACACAAAAGGGCATCCTGCCATGAGTTTAAATAAAATGTAAATAATTGTAGACATCGAAAATCATGGGAGCCAGAGGCCGGAGCTCGGAGCCCGGAGGAGGGAGCGGATGGCGGCGGGCAAGAGGTGGGCGAAGTGGAGGCTTGGGGGTGGACACAGAGGCCGAGTGCGAGGAGGGAGAGGGAGGCGGCAGGCGGGAGGTGGGCGAAGTGGAGGCAGAAGGGCGGGCGGCATTGCCGTCCAGCCAAATCGAACCCGAGGCAAGGCGCACGGAGCCGGGGTGGGAGACCGTGTGGGCATAGGGTACCGGGGTAGGGATTGGGGAGTGCGGCCATGCGGGGAGCGGGGTGAACGGCTGAACGCCTTAGGCCTTAGCCCTGTTGCCCTTAGGGTTGCGCTTGTATTGCTACGCATAAGGCTGGGGGCGTTGGGCCTGGACCGCCTGGTGAACGTGGGCTGGCCTGGTGCTCTTTTGGGCCGGTTTTCTTAACGAGCTAAATGAGCAACTCGCGAGCCAGCTCGAACCCGGCTCGTTAAGAAAGCGAGCTAAATGGCCAGCTCGGCTCGTTAAGGGACCGAGTTCGAGCCGAGTTCTTAACAAGCCGAGCTAGCTCACGACTTTTGTAACAGCCCAAAATCCCTAAATTGGATTAGTTAAGCATCTAATGTGTATTTGTGAAAGTTTGGACTTTTTTAAAAAAAATTTTGTTGCAAAGCAAAAAGGTTTCAAGTGTGGGAATATTTAGTTGGATTCTATCTTCTCTGATATGCTTGAAATTTTTCTAGAATTTTTGGAGGTTATTTGCTTCCCTATTTATTTTGTTTGTTTAATTTGGCATTTGAAATTAAAACATAAACCTAATAGATAAATAAAACAAATGGAAATGAAAGTTGATAATTAAAAATCTAAACTTAGCATAATTATTCTAAATATAAATTGAGAAATTAATCAAAGCATGTTTTGAAATTCTTCTCACATCACTTAATAATAATCAATATTAAATCAAATGTTTGAAAAACTGCAATTAGAAATTTAATTATTTTGATTTTATGTTTTCGCATACACAAAAATTATATCGTCATGCATACATCAGTATCGCCGCCCGTTTTTCCATTTCGATCGACCGCAGGCGAAACGCTTGTGTGTCTCGTCTTTTCCAGTCATTCTCCTTTTTCCTTCCTGGCTAACTCCGTTCGCTAGCTTCTCTCCTTCAAATCTCATCCTAAAACACAAAACCAAGCCATGCTTGTCATACCACCGCGATTGTCATCGCATGACCAACCCATTTTTGTAATTTATTTTTGCATGCCTGGCAGTTTGAGCGAATTTGCGAAAAGGAGAAAAGAAGTAGCAGATAAAACACATGCGTGTTCATTCTTTTCCCCAACTTCTCTCCTCGCAATCACAACCAAAATCCAAAAACCGTGCAACACATGTTATACCGTTGCGATCGTCGTCTCGAGAGTGTTCCATTTTAGCAGTTAGTTCGCGCATGCAAGGTTGTTTGAGCGAGTTGGAAAAATGAGAAAGAACCGCACTGCTATTCATCATCTCCCCTGACAGTCGAAACCCCTCTACCATTGCTCTTGTCCCAGCCGAACCCAACAACCGAACGACACCAATTCCCACCACTGCCATTCATTTTCTTCTCCTAGCCGAAATCACCCACTGCCTTCTTTGCCACAACCGAACCAAGCACACCCACTGTCCACTGCCTTTGTCCCTCATGCCACCTTCTTTTCCCCTAACAGAGAGTAGCACTTTTAGTCATTTTCTTTCTTCCCAAGCTTTAGAACATGTCCATCTCTCCACCTTCTCTCCTTTCAATGTCTAGCAAAAATCACAAAACCCTCTATGCATGTTATACCGCTACGATTGGCATCACGAGGGCAATCCATTCATACCTCTAGTTCCCGCATGCAAAACCATTTGAGCAAGTCTTGGAGAAGGAAAGGAGGAGGGCAGAGTAGTGTTGCATGCTTGCATAGCAGTACATACAATGCGTGTGGTGGTGCTAGCCAGCAGCTCTCGGTAGCCACCATCTTGCGGCCGCCATGGCATGGCGTGGCGGCACCAGAGCAAGCGGCAAGCGGCTTGGGCGCTCAGCAACTCAGCGACCCAGTGCATGCAAATGATGGCGAGGCAGTAGAGCAACGGCAGCTCCATGGCGGGAGCGGCTCAGAGTAGCAATGGCGACCGACAACGCCTGAATGGACGGTCTGGTAGAGAAGAGGCTGTATGGTGGCGGGAGCAGCGGCGGTGAGCCCTTGGAGCCGAGGCACTGTAGTAGGCGTCGAGGCGGCCATGGTAGCACATGCATGCATGCGGTGATGCTTGCCATGCGCGACCCGGCGTCAAGGCGGCTCGGCCGACGCTCAGCTCAGCGGGCAACGCGATGTCTAGGCGAGGGCATGGCGGCTCGAGCAAGACGAGGTGTTGCAGTGGCACGCGCAGGGACGGATCCAGAACAAAAATGATTGGGTGTCACATACATATCACGCATGTCTAATTATAAAAGCAATGTTGTATAGAAATTAGAATAGTAATGTGTTAAAGTGTTAAACAATTCTACATGAAGGATAAAGAAATAGCCATCAAAGTGCTTACCAAAACAAAGAGTCCTACACTCCTAGTAGTAGTTTTGGTTAACTATAGCAAAGTGAATAAATGATGGATAAAGTTTCAAACTATGGACAAAAGATGGTCGACATCGGCAAAGAACAACATCCGACCTTGATAGCCTACAAAAGGTAGAACAAACCACTTAGTAAAATTTTAAGTAAAAGAATCATGAATTTATCGAAACAAAGATAAGTACATTACATTTTATATTTTCTTTCTACGCTCCCTTAAGTTCTGGAAGCGATGAATTACAACATCATTGGCAATTTTCCCCATTTCGTATTTCTCCACATAGCAAATAAGGCTATCTCTCAAGAAGTCATTGTTAATGCGATTGCGCAAATATGTTTTCACAATTTTCATGGCTGAAAAGCATCTCTCAACTGTAGCAGTGGCAACAAGCAACACTAGTGTTAGCTTCAAAAGTCGATAGACTAAAGGATAACATATATGTTTCCTTGTCTCCACCATTTTTTGAGAAAGGTCGCTAATAGTCTCTATGTTAGAGAATCTATCATCCGTACACACATCGGCAATGTAGAGCTGAAGATGGTATTTAAGGTCCCTCAATTCCCCATCATCAAAATCATCAGGATAAAGTTTAGCTAGATCTATCAAATGCTCCAAATTGAAATAACGAAATGGTTCTCTTAGACGCAAAGCAGCCGAGCAAACAAGCAATCTAGAGTTTTTCTCGTTGAAGCGACCATCGAGTTCTTGAAGTAACCAATCAAGAACATCATTAAAACAATCCACATCATAATGATGCTTGTTGGTAATTCTAGATTTTTGGCGTGGCTTCTTTGGATTCACGTATGCTTCTCCCATTTTCAATTTAGAAATATCATGCTTCTCACATAAGGCATACACTTCATCTAGGATAGAATCCCATCCATGTCTCCTAAGCTCGTCCAAATGGCTTTTGGTTGATTTCACACAATCAATGGCATTCACAATGTCTTGATCCTTCTTTTGTAGAGTTAATGACAATGTGTTTGTGATTATTAAGATGGTCAACATAAGCAGCAAATAAAACACAAAATCAAATGACTGAAAATAAACTAAAAGTCTCCATGCTTGCCTTCTATTTTTTTCATCCTTGTCTTCTTGTTCCACATATTCTAGCACTTTAACAATCGTTGGGAACAAATCACCCAAACTCTTAAGAGCCTTATAGTGAGAACTCCAACGAGTGTCTCCGGGTCTTTGAAGACATAGCTCTTGATTTAACCCTATCCCAGTTTTAAGTAACCCATAACCTATGGCCTCATGCACATGTTCTCGATTGATATCTCGAATCTTATCCCTTCTCTTGGAAGATTCACCAACCACATTTAGCAAAACAGAAATCATATCAAAAAAATTACCAATGCCTTTATGCTTTCTTACAACAGCCACGACAACTAATTGAAGCTGGTGAGCAAAACAATGGATATAATATGCTGAGCTATTTTCTCTCATAATCAATGATTCCAAGCCATTGAACTCACCTCGCATATTGCTAGCACCATCGTATCCTTGGCCTCTAACTTGCTTCAAGCTTAGTTTATATTCCACAAATGAAGAATCAATAAAGGACTTGAGGTACAAAGAAGTTGTCTCTTTTACATGAACAAGGCCAACAAACCTCTCTTTAACAATTTCATATTTATCAACATATCTCAAGACCGCCGTCATTTGTTCTTTGCAAGCCACATCCCTAGACTCATCAACTAGCAAGCAAAAAACATCATGTCCAATTTCTTCAAGAATAGATTGCAATATTTCCTTTACAAAATAATGTACTATGTCCTTTTGAATGTTTAGAGATACCATCAAATTATTACCTGGAGCATTGTTGCCCACAACCTTGCCTATAGTTGGATTCTGCTCAGCTGTATAAGCATGAAATTCCTTGAAATTTCCTTTATTGGAGGACTCATCGGACTCATCATGGCCTCGAAAAGGCAATTCTTGCTTCAATAACACTCTAGCAACATCAACTGAAGCATTTAGTCGAGTATAATAAGCAATCTTCTCAATATTACTTTAGTTATTCAAAGCAATATAAATGTGTTGGTCTTGTTTCAACAAAGAATAACAATCACTCTTTGCTTGGTTGCGAAGACTATTGACATCTCCTACATGCTCCTTTAGTCTAAATTTCTTATTCCAACTAGACCATCCGGTTGTAATAAATGCATGATACCCAGCTTCCTTCTTGTTGCGGCCTTTAAACAAGAAACAATAAGAACAATATGCTCTATCTTTAGATTTGCTATACTCAAGCCAACTCCCAAACTCAGTAAACCATTCATAATTAAACCTTCTATTTTTACCGCCAATCGTTGAATATAGAAAATCAAAAGTGCGAGGTTGGCAAGGCTCATTATCAATGTACTTTCTTCTTACCACATCCTTTTGATTAGGAAGTGTCGGTGTTTTAGGATCGAACTTACGTAAAGATTGTTTGATTCGGGGGTTCCTCTAGGCTCAAAATCACACAGAGATGGAGACACGGGAATTTTATACAGGTTCGGGCCTTCTCTTGGGAGAATAACAACCATACTCCTGTGTGTATGTATTGAGTATACTGGATTACACGATCAAGCCAGAAAACTAGAGTATTGTGCTTCTTAGAATTCGGGCTCTCCCCCTTGCTCTGATGATCCTTGCCTTTTGTACCGTCCCCAGAATGTACACCGTTGGACCTCTAATAAAAGGTCACTTAATCATCCAGATCGTGGCGCAGTTACTGGAGGTTACTGCAGAAGTTAAAATGTTCCCACGTCGCCAGGCAATTATCATCATAAAAGGGAGTTAAAATCGTGCCATTATCTTAGGAAATAATGGCGTAGTTTACTGCCCGTATTTTGAATACGGTGTGGAAGATTCCTTTATCGACTAGGCCCACATGTCTGTGAGCCTTGTCGACTAGGGCCTGGTCATAGAAGGTCTTATGACCAGGGGATGGTTGTAGGAAAGCTTACGACTGCATACTGATCGTAGTAGAGCTTACGATCATGGGATAGTCGTATAAGGACTTAAGACTATGGGGTAGTCGTAAGAAAACCCACGACTACAGGATGATCGTAGAAGAACTTATGACCTCCAGCTTCTCCCTTATTAATATTTAAGGGGTATACTCAGGAGTTATGTGACGTCATTATTACCTCATAATATGAATTATGGATAAATGATTAAATGAGGATTGTTATATCCTCGTCAGGAAGGTACTCCTCTATTCTTCTTTTGTGGGGATCAAATTGAATCTCCTCTTCCCAGTTGATTGTTTCTGTAGGTGAAATCCCTGCATTAGTGGCATTATTTTCTTCATGGGAGGGGCCATCGTTCTGTTCATGTGATAGGACATTATTCTCCTCTCGTGGTGGCACTTTTCTTTTAAGAAACCTTTCCATAAATTTACCTGTCATTTGCCAATTATTTGAATACTCCATGAGATATTTGTACTACAGAATAATAGAAGCATACATTCGTAATCAATTATTTAAAATTATGAGGCTTACTTACTGGACATTGTGTCTCAACTCTCAAGTAGTCAAAAACTCAAATCCAAATCTTGACACATCACATATTTTTGAAACAAACGTAGATGGTCGGTTGGTCACATGGATGATGGATCACTCAAAAGTTGCAGTTTTGCCTCTGATTTGTCACTAGGTATTCTAATTCCCACTACCAGTCTACCACAATTATAAACCCCAATCCTAGGGTTTGAGAAAATCAACCAACAATTAGCAAATCGAATCCCTAAAACACAAAATTAGTGATTGTGCTTAAAATAAATCAGTATTACTAACTACTGAGAGATCGAAATTACTTAGTGATGGCTTCGCCGTTGGCTGGCATCAATATCAAACAAGATTGCTTCCAGTGAGCCAATTTTGACAGAGTGCTACGGCTTCAGACAGAGGGGTCAGTATTAGTGTACATGTTGTAGTAACACAAGAGGCAAGAGGAGGAGATGTACTAATCATCTCATCTCACACGACAATTTCTATCATATACATATGGTCAGCAAAATAGTACAGAATACTTTAATTCCAAGCAAACTAAACTCGCTTCATGAAGGCTTGAACTGAAGCATCGCCACTTGTTGGATCAATTTGTCCAAGTAACAGATGACAAGAGAAGCTCACTTGCCGCCTAGCCCACTAGAAATCGAAAGGTAGCTCGTCTGCTCGTGTGGCTTCACCGCTAGAAATTTCGCCGCTAGAAATTGTGTCTGGAGCAGTGTCGTGTGACTCACGTCTTGTCTCGGCCTCGGTCGCTCGGCGTCTCGGCCATTGTTTTGTTGTCGCTGGTTGGCCCTTGCAGGCGTGTAGCGCCGCCAGCGGCTCGGCGATCTGGCGGGAAAATAAGCGTGTGCTCTCGAGCGCAGTGTAGCCATGGGGAGCGTGTAGAGCCACTCAGGAAGGCTCGGGGACGAGCGAGGAGGAGCGGCGGCGCACCGTGAGCAGAAGAAGAAAGGCAGTGGCGTGCACGGAGGTGCACCATCGGACGAGAAGGAGGGGAAAGCAAGAGGGTGCGAAGCGCGTCATGATGCGATTCGGAGGCCGGGCTTCATCGGAGAGGAGAACGGCGTCGGAGGCGTGGTCGGTGGTGGTGAAGAAAAGGCGAGGGGGAGCTCGGTTTAGGGAAAAGCCGGTGAGGAAGATTGGAGCTAGAGGAGGAAGAGGGTAGAGGAAGGAGCAAGACGGCTTAAATAGAGAAGGGAGGTAGCTCGGTGTGGGAGGAATCGGGCAAGAGCAACAAAGGCGGAGTTCTTGGGCAAAATGGCGAGTCTTGAAGCTGGTCGCCGCAAGGCTTGTGGAAGCGGTGGTCTGGCGCACGCGTGGCGCACAGGGGAGGCAAGGTGGCGGAGGCGGCAATGTGGTGTGCATGCGTCTTGCAGCGAGGCATGTTGTGGCGGCCGCTTGGAGGGCGTGGCGCTCGAGGCGAAGGAGAAAGGGAGGAGAGAGAGAGAGAGAGTGGTGGAAGGGGAAAAAGGAGGGCATTAAATTGGTGGCGCAAGAAATGGAGTTGGTAGGTGGAGTGGGCGTGTGGAGTGGAAAGGAGTGGGCGAATGAAAGGATTCGCCCAAAGCCAAAGGAGGCTTTTAAAAGTATTTTGAATTAAAGAAATACTAGAAAAGCTAAAAGGTTTTAGAAAATAAAAGATAGGGTCCAAAAATTCTAAGAAAATACAAAGAAATTCCTAGAAGCATTTGGAGCTTAATAAAAACACTTTTAACTTAACTTTATCTTTTAATTTTGCAAACAAATTGTTTTTAATTTAGGGACAAAAGGAAAACCCTTTTAAAATCAATAAAATCCAAGGAAATAATTAAATAATATTTTTGACTTTACATCCAAGTAAAATCCAGAAAACTTAAATAAACCAACTTTTAATTAATTGAAGTTTGATTAATTCAAATTAAAGCTGTTTTTTATTTCAAAATTTCAAGTTAAGCTTTAGCAACTTAATAAAATCAAATGGTTATTATTTTTTTTAAAAATGAAAATTTTCAAAAAGCCCATAACATTGGGATGTTACAAACCTACCCCCCTTAAGGGAATCTCGACTCTGAGATTCGGGCTGGCTAGAGAATAGGTTCAGGAATTCGGACTTTGCTCACTCTTCTTAGTGACTTTCTCTTTTGAGCAAGACAAAACCGCAACAGACGCAAAACTGATTAAGGACTTACCAGGATCAATGTTCTGAGCTGGTTGAGCTTGCTCCACGGTGACATGATTCACTTGTCCTCTTATAGAAGGAAGTGGAGTCCAGGTGGCTTGACTTGAATTCTGATGTGTTCTTTGGCCTGCTCCTGGTGTAGAGATTCTAGCTGGTGTAGCTCCCAAGTTAAATGGAATTGCGTCAGTGCTCACTTTCATGGGCAACTGTGAGCATAATGACCCATCTCTTGGCATCTATAACAGGTGACTCCTGGGGCTGGATTGATGCTTTCCTGTGGTTGGTTGTTGTTCTTGATTCTGAAGCAATTTGGGCGAGGTGTCGTCTGATGGTTCGAAATGGACAGGATGTTGCGTATTCATTCTGACTTTTCGCGAATGATTTTGATAAGATACGTTGCATCATCTTCCTTTTGCGAGATTCCTCAAGCTCACGATGAGACTCTTCAATGAGCACAACTTTATCAACCATATGCTGGAAATCTACATAGTCATTACCAATAGCTTGTACCTTCAAACTGGGATTGAGTCCCTGCTTGAAATGCTTCTGACGTGCGTCATCTGAGGCAACGTCCTCTGGAGCATAACGAGAGAGTTGAGTGAACTTGTTGATGTACTCACTTACTGTCAGGGTTCCTTGCTGTAAATCACGGAACTCATTTTTCTTCATTTCTACTATACCATCTGGGACATGAGAGTGGCGGAATGTTGTTGAAAACTCGGCCCAGGTAATATCTTGTGGATTCTCATGGGCTGCACAGTAATTCTTCCACCATTCCGCGGCAGTGCCTTCACACTGGTGTGCGGCATATAGAACCTTCTCGCGATCATCACATTGAGCAATGGCTAGTTTCTTTGCTATGGAGCACAGCCAGTCCTCTGCGTCCAATGGTTCAGATGAGTTAGCGAATGTAGGTGGATGTGTCCTCATGAATTCTGCAAACTTTGATTGTTGAGAAGCCGGTGGTGGTGGCGGCGGCATAGTAGCGGCTTGATGGTTTTGGTTCATCATTGCGACTAAAGCAGCAGTAGTTTGGTTCTGTTGATTCATCATCTGGTTCATATTCTGCATCATAGCTCTCATCAACTGTGTCTGAGCTGCCATGAACTGACACAAACCCTGATCTGTGGTTGTGGCCGGAGGAGGTGATGTAATGGGATCCGAGAGTTCATCTTGACCTACAGTGAGGCGGGTTAGAACCATCTACAATGATTCTTCGCAGGTTTAATAGATGAGAGGGAGAAAGCACGATAGGTGAGGGGGAAAAGCACAATAGACGAGAGGGAACAAGGGAGAGAGACAGAAACAAACTATCTGGGGAAAGTCAGTAAAACCCAAAATAGCCGGAGAGCTATTAAGACGCATCAAAACTCAAGCAAGAGATCCTATTATACGGACTAAACGATACTAAAACTGAGAAGGCTAACTTTGGCGTGACATTGCAAATCTAGCTTATATGGACGGTCGACTTAAAACACTCGATAGATCTTGAAACTTCCAAGGCATCCATCGCGTTATTCGCGAAGGGATCGATCCTATAGAGATTACTAAGGTGAGAAAGATCAATTCAAATACGGAAACAAAGTTTCAGAAGAGATAAGAGATAAGAACCTGAGAATGATATGGGAAGAGATTAGAATAAGATGAGAAAAGAATTCTATTCAGCTTAATTGGTTGGTTTGATTTAGAAAATAAAATTTTCAAATTTTTGACTAAACGACCATGCTAACTAAGGTTATGTCCTACAATCGATATGACTTTGATACCACCTCTATCGGGACCCCGGATCTCCAGATCCAGGACCCTCTGTGTATGTCTGCACTAGTCCCTAGATCAGTAGCTAGTGCACACAGTTGTAACATTGATGAATCATATCCATACAACAAGGTGGCTAAGAAGTAGACAAATAAATATTATTTAGTAGCAACGGACCTTATGGTCAAAATTTTACAGAGTCTGCCACACAGGGCTTAAGACAAAAGAGTAAACCTGTAGCAGAATAAAACAACTCGTGGTAGCCATCCGACATGCCCACAAGCAATTGAGTGGAGAACGCATTCTAGTTCGCATAGTCTTCGAAGTACACCTCAAAGAGCTCTGCATTCGCTGGTCCTTCCTTGGTGACTGATCAATAAATGACGTATAGCCGTGAGTACATAAAGTACTCAGCAAGTCGTAGAAAAATGTATGCAACTAGTATTTATGCAAGGCTTGACAAGGATAGCTTTATGGCTATTTTGCAGAAAGCAGTATTGACAGTAAATACAGTAAAGAGATTGAAAAGCATAATTTAAAAGATTAAATACATAAGTAAACAAGTTCTTTGAAACAACTAGTGAACAACCCTGTTCACTTCCCAACCATCAACCAACACTAACCATTCCAATCCCAACCAAACCATTCCAACATTTTTATGAAAATCTACCCCTCGTGTGAAATCACCAAGCATTGTCCATAACTGGGGACACGGAATCGTTTTACACTCTGCAGAGGTTGTACAACTTTACCAACAAGACAAGACTTCTCTAGTTTTGTTCGGCATTCGTCGATACCACCGCTCACTACCTTAGGTAAGCGATCTAGAGCACGTGACAAGGCCTTTACAAAGTTCTGTTTTGACCTGGTTCTGCTCGCTAAGGATTCGCCATTTTGGGCCCCCTCTTGCACTGCTCATCAACCCAAACAGAACCAAATTAAAACATTGCTAATTAGTTGGCCATGTCCACCAACCCTAGACATGTGGTGGTACGGTATGGCCCAGATCAATGGCGCACAAAGTTAAGTCCTTAGTGGTTGCTTAGGTGAGACTACCTCAACCCATGTGCTTCACGCACCTAAGTGCTTCCCACACCCAACCAAGTACTTCCCGCACAGTGCTTCGCGCACCCCCTTTACAGCACGATCACCCGCCCAAGCATAAATCGTTTTCGTTCAACCCAGCCAAATGACAACCCTTGCCATGGAACAACAAATTTTAATAACAACGGTATCGCACCATAATTGACACAACTGGGACTTCGCACCGTAGTTGCACAACAGTGGCATCGCACCATAATTCCATATATCATTAAGTAAAATTTTCCATTATTGAATCATGTGATCGTGGACCATCGTATAACTAAAGCATGACTAAGCATAATACGCACCCATGTTAGTATTACAATAATGTCCAACTAATAATTTACCATTCTATGGTGTCCCAGGACTTATGTCATTCAAGGGTACATGTCAGTAGCAATTATACAATGAGGCATAATGACAATTAGGCATTTAACTACTCCCGAAAGCATTTATTATAAACTTAGCAATGCATGTTGATATAAAACAATATAATTTAATAAAATAGGTTCAATATGATCAAAGGTCTACAACTTGCCTTCGTTGACGGTTTGATATGCTTCGGTCGACGGGTCCGGGAATTCTTCGGGAACGCCAGAATCTACACGCGCGAAAAGAGCCAAATAAATACAATAATTCCAAATAAAATCCAAAAATTATCAAATTAGAAACAAAAGAAAGGTATTAAATTTATATGAATTTAGAAATGAGAATCGACGAAATCGGAGTTCGTATGAAGGAGAACGAACGTCCGGAAGATTGTGATCACATGAAATAATAGAAAATGGAATATGATGGAATATTCCATTTCAGGAGCTAGGATGAAAGAAGGTTGACTCCTGGGTCATTCTTGGGAGTGAGTGCGGTGATAAGCTGATGGTTAACTGGTTCCTAAGTGTATATGAGCTTATAGATTAATACTACTCGAATAATGTTTAACTTCTCTACTAATTCCGATTAAACACTCTATTACCTTAATAATTCTTTTAATCCAACAAAGGGCTAGGGTTCACTAAAATTGGATCTATGGGTGTACATGTATAAACCTAATCAGCAAAATTACCAATCACTAATCACTAAACGACTTAAGGCAAAACTTAAGCTATAAAGTGACCTATCAATTTAATTGAACCATACACTTTACTAACCCTAACCATTTTCTAATAATCCCACTTTCTTGCTTGTGAGGACCCGCGTTTTCTAAACCTAATCGCGCAGCAGTAATCGGTAATTAGCGGTAGTTAATCCTGTCTTAGCGGTAAGCTAGCGAGAGTGTTGCGATCATCGTTAAGCCTTTAATTGTCGTGTTTCGTTTCGCGAGCATCGCATCAGTTCATCATTCATTCAGTTCATCATTAGAAGCAAATCGGTAATTAAAGTGCATTTGCATTCTCATTTGATAAATAGATCAAATAGGGCATTGTTTACATAAGTACATTAGTCAATTGCATTCATCAGTGCACAGTAGCATCCAATCATAATTAGATTGCACCTTCCATTTGCATTAGATAATTAAGTCAATTGTAAGCATTGCAATAGAAGTGCATCGTCATCTCATATCATCAAGTGTTATTCAAATAGTTACAACTTAGATTTGTTTGCAAAGAAATAAAAGTACATCCTGCATTGCATATCGTCGAGCCCTCCTTGTATCCTTGTTCTTCGACCGCCGACCCATCAAACCCTGGTGTCGTCCTTGTCATCCAAGAAACCTGCACGCATACCATTCTTCGCCAGCATGGTTAGATAGAAGCCAGCCTTAGTTTTATCAGAGTATGGATTGCCGTCAGTCTCCCGAAGTGCAGTGGAATACTCGGAGCAACCTGAGTAGCTGGTCCCTTGACCATCAAGACACCCAGACCAACCAGAGTTAGTTGGCTCCTTGATCGCCAAGATATCCTGACCACCCGAGGTCCTCCAGTACCTGTCACTTCCATGGGTCTCATCATCCGGCGGCAATAAAGCCCAACACCCACTTGAGTTCAATTGCCTCAACGACTTTAGAATCCGACAGTGCATCCCCGTTTATCTCCACCCTCTGTTCAAGACATCATCGGGCATCTGAATCCAACACCCACAGTATATAATTCCAACAACCGGGAAGCCCACAATGGAGAGCAGCCAAGAATAGAAGGTAAATAGGAATAGGGTTGCCGTTAAAACAAAAGTTACTACATCAAAGGAGGAGATCGGCCAGTTCAAATTTGACCAACATCCAACCCCCCATTTCCTTTTTACCGGTAGAATGCAAGTTCATTCCCCAAACAGAGGTAGCCAAGTGAATCCCCCCTTCCCTTTTGTTCACAACCGAAAGCCAGCACCATCCAGCCAAACACATTCATTCCCCCAGCAGCAAACAAGTTCATCTCCCCCATTCCAGCCAGACCACATTCATTCACCCCAGTCCACGCCACAAGTTCTTTCCCCCAGCTCCAGGTTCAGCCCCCAGCGCAAAGCCTCACCAAGTTCATCTTCCCCATCCTAGCCGCAAGAAGGCAGCCAGGAGGTGGAACAAGCAGAGCATCAAGGCAGCCAGGGAGAGAGAGGGGAAGCAAGCCGGGCAGCAACATTCATTCCCCCAAAGACCAGCCAGCAACACATCCATCTCCCCAGCCCCAGTTCATCACCCCAGCACAACATCACCACCACCCACAAGAATCACAGAGTAGAAGAGGAAGGGAGGAGTAGAAGCCAGAGAGCCAGGGGCCAAGAAGAAGGGCGAAGGCCGGAAAGCAAGGGCGGCAGCGGCGACGGCATTGAACCATCGACGGCCACCGAGACCCCCGTCAGATCAGCAAGGAGGAGGAAGGGAGCACCAACTCGATCAGCGCTGCAACCTTCTCCCCTATTTTCCCAATCCAAGCAAAGGTAACCTAGCCAACCCCTGCTTGTTCCACTCAATCAACATTTCACATTCATAAGCCCTATTCTCCCTAGCATCCCAGTGCCTCATCATCAGTAGCATCAGATCATCGGCATCCATCATCAGTAGTTCGCAAATCATCTCAGTGCATCTCAGAGCAATAGGGGGAGGAGTAGAGGGAGAGATTAGGGGAGGCTAGCCTCGAGAGCAAACCGAGTAGAGGAGCAACAGCGAGGCGGCGCTGCCTTGACGGCCGCGAGGAGGCAAGCACTTAAGGGCAACCGGCCCGAGCCGAGCGAGCGAGAGGGGAGGCGAGAACGGCGGCATGGCCGGGCCGGCCGAGCCACTGTGCACCCGGCTTGAGGAGGTCACAGAATGGCTGTGTGCGGTGCCAAGCACCGAGCCGAGCCAACCCTGGGGAGAGAGGGAGCCGGGGAGGAGCGCAGTGGAGGAGCCGACGGCCTCGGGCCGACCCCGTGTGTCTGGACGGGAGGACGAGGCGTGGCGCTGCTTCTGCAGCCTGGGTGGGCGTCGGGGACAGTGGTGGCGGGACATGGCACCGGCCAGTGGTGACAGCATCGTGGTGGCGGGGCCACAAGGCCGACGGGAGCGGTGGAGGCCGGGCCGAGACACCCCTAGGCGGCGGTGGCTTGTGAGAGGGAGAGGGTGAGAGGCTTGAGGGAGTAGAGAGATTTGGGGGAAGATCTAGAAAGGGGGAGGAATGGCTGCTGTGTAGGCGCGTGTGTTTCCATTCGGACTAGGCCGAAAGTGAGAAGAGAGAGAGAGGGGTTAGTTTAGGTTAGATTAGGGTTAAGGTAAGTTAGGTTAGGGAGGAATTTAGGCTTGTATAAGTTTCTTTTGTGCATTGTTGTGTATTCTTAGTTAGTTATTTATTGTTTAGTTCTTGCGACTTCTTGGTTTAGCTTAGGTCTTGTCGTTTAGACCAGCTTCAAAGTTAATTGCGATTATTGTGATATAGTTGCTAAGTAATTGAGTAGCCGTATTTCTGTAGTTAACCGAGTAACTAGCTTGTGTAGCAGCATTGTGCTTCGCGAGTATTTAGTCGGGTAGTTTTCGATATTTAATCCTGTTAGTTTAATCAGTTAAGCGTGGATCGCGGGTTTGTCGACCGTAGCGCAATTAGGCAGTAGATCGGTACCGGGGAAATGCTAACTTGGTGTAGATCTCGAAAAAGGTTTTAATTAAATTAACTTGTGCTAACATGTAGAAGTCAATTAACTTAGATATTTATTTATCACTCCAAAAATCAACTATGTATTTAATTATATTACTATTCGTCGCCGATTACTCTGAAGAGCTAACCAAAGACGATGAGAGCAACGGACCAGAAATTCATCGACGTCAATCTTTCCTACAACTCCAAAGGCAAGCGATTCTCTTGAACAGCAACATAGTTATCTTAAATGTAAACCGTATTTCGCACTATTATACGTATTGCATTAAAATGGTTTTTCCGAAAAACTGAATTGATTTTGATTTAGATAGAAATAAATGAAATGAGAAGGAATGAAAAGTGCTTAAGAGATAGTTAATATGGTGGGTAAAAGGGGGCCCTGGCAGGGGAACACGAAGACAACGATGACGATGAGGTAAGAGGTGAGCCCCTTTTTACATATGGTTATAATATAAGGACAGACAAAACTTTGCTCGATGCTCAAGTCAGAATTCAAGACCAACCATTTTCCGTGCTGACGCAAGTAAAATGCTACTATTACGTGACTATGCTCTCCACATTGGGTATGTATTAGGTGTGAGTGTGTGTGTATCGGAGGAACCCGTAACCGTGAGGAGAGAGGAAGTGGGGAAATCCAAGGCGCTATAAGCTAAGGTGGAGTGTTGAGAGCGGGATAGAAGTCGCCTCAACCAACCTTGTCAAACTCGGTGCATGATGAGGTCAGCAGCGTGATTAAATCGGCACCGACGGAAAGTAAAGGGGGTGGAGACTTAATCACGTAACCTGGAAAACATTCTGTATTCTGAACTCGAAATTGCATCTAAGGAAAGGCGGTGGACCTAGTTCATAGAGAGCTCAGAATAGCTATGGGTAAAGTGGTACAAAGCCTGCGCAGTGCTATACAAATCATGAATTCATGCCAGTCTCCAGGATTGGAGTCTACAGGAACCACCAGGGGTCTTTCTTCTCTCCGAGTGATCAGTAGTCTTTTCAGAATAAAATTTGCCACCTAATTGTTTCAATAAATTATTTTCAGAATGAGATGAAGTAGAACTTGTGATAACAGTAGAGATAGTTCATCCAGTGCATTCTTTGCTAATTATGCTTGCTGAGTACATTAATTTGTACTCAACCTTGTTAGTATTCTCCTTTGTAGATCCTAGTCCGGTCGGGAGCTATCCCGAGTGGGAAGAGGGACTTGCAGGTACAGAAGCAACTGCAGGAGGCGAAGGTGCGGGCTACGAGGTCCAAGGCGAGGTGGATGCCTTGTTTGGCGCGTGGGACGAGTAGGCGGCTGGTGTTGCAGGGCAGGCGAGAGAAGCGGTGAAGTTTCCTTTTGTAGCTGTGTAATATTTGTACTAAGAACCATGGCCCTGCGTGGCAATTACTGGAATAAAGTGTATAGTTTCTATCTTATTGTTCTGCTGCGTAACCCTGGTAAAGGCTTACTATTCGTTGGAGCAGTGTTCTACTGATCAAACAAATAGTAATCCGTATGCCTAAGTGTCATTACCCAAAGGGATAATGACGTGGGGCGTCACATTGCCTCATTCACCAGCTAACCAAGTTTGGCACAACATGCTAAGTACAAGCACTAGTTAAGCAGAAGATCAACCTAATAAATAGCTAACTATTTTAATCTTGTCCTTACTAACAATTTAACTGAACACTTAACAAACTCTCTCTTCTAACTACACTAATCTCTCCAGTACTTCTTCACCACACAGATCAAGTGATAGAGATGATGGCCCACTGTCCTAGGCTGTTAAACACAATCGGACACATACACAAAGAGAAAACACACATAGAGAAACACACGCAGAGAGGAAGCAGGGAAGGAGAAGGCGACGCTCGGGGCTTGGGGCGGCCAGCGGCGAGGGCAGCGTGTGGGGCTTGGCCGGGAGCCAAAATGGGTGGCCGGGTCCCTGAAGAGGCCATGCGATGTGGTGGTGCCGGCGGAGCGGCACAGTGGCAGCGCACGGCCGAGGCAGCGCACGGGCGTGTGGCGGCGCAAACGGCTCGGCGGCGCGGCGGGGAAAATAGCGTGTGCACGGGCAAGGTGTTACTACGGGGAGCGTGTAGAGCCGCTCGGGAAGGCTCGGGGACGAGCGAGGAGGTGCGGCGGCGGCGCCGATAGTGGAGAAGAAAGGGCCGGCGACGGCGACACAGGAGGGTGCACCATCGGATGGGAGAAGGAGGGGGAAAGCAAGAGGGGGTGCGGGGGCGTGTCGTGATGCGGTTGCGGAGGCTGGGGCTTCACCGGAGAGGGAGAACAACGTCGAGGCGGCGTAGCCAGTGGGGGTGAAGAAAACGCGCGGGCGGGAGCTCCGGTTTGGGGAAAAGCTTCGGTGAGGAAGATTGATGTTAGAGGGGAGGAAGAGGGTAGAGGAAGGAGTAGCATAGCTTAAATAGAGAGAAGGGAGGTAGCTCAGTGTGGGCGGAATCGGGCAAGGGCGATGAGTGGCGCGAGCTGCAGGCAAAATGGCGAGCGCGGGCTGCGGTGCGGCTTGCGGAAGCGGTGGGGCGGCGCACGCGTGGCGACGCGGGGAGGCAAGGTGGCGAGCAGGCGGCAACGTGGCGTGCATGCGCGCCGGAAGCGAGGCATGTCGTGGCGGCTGCTTGGAGCGAGCGTGGCACTCGGGCGAAGAAGAAAGGGGAGGCGAGAGAGAGAGTAGCCGGGAGGGGAAAAAGGGAGGGGCCGACTGGGCTGGCGCAAGGAAATGGAGTCGGGCCAGTGGAGCTGGGCCGTGCAGGTGGAAAGGAGTGGGCCGAATGAAAGCATTCGGCCCAAAGCCAAAGGAGGCTTTTAAAAGTATTTTTGAATTAAAGAAATTCCAGAAAAGCTAAAAGGTTTTTAGAAAATAAAAGATAGGGTCCAAAAATTCTAAGAAAGTAAAAAAAATTCCTAGAAGCATTTGGAACTTAATAAAAATATTTTTAACTTAACTTTATCTTTGAATTTTGCAAACAAATTATTTTTAATTTCGGGACAAAAGGAAAACCCTTTTAAAATCCAATAAAATCCTTGGAAATACTTAAATAATATTTTTGACTTTAAATCCAAGTAAAATCCAAAAACTTAAATAAACCAACGTTTAATTAATTAAAGTTTGATTAATTCAAATTAAACTATTTTTTATTTCAAAATTTCAAGTTAAGCTTTAGTAACTTAATAAAATCAAATGGTTATTATTATTATTTTAAATTTTTTGAAATTTTTCAAAAATCCCATAAAATTGGGATGTTACATCAAGCATGACATTCTATTTTTCATGCATGTTTAAGTGTACAAATGGATAATTAAATTAAGTGGGAAAAAGTATTAACCGAACCTCATTACAACAAAACTCATTTGGATAAAACATATGAATAGAGAAGATGATATAAGGATAATTAAATAAAAAGAGGCTAATAAATTTTCTAATGCAAGTATTTAGAAAATTCATTGTTCAGTTAAGCTAGCTAGGGGCAATCAAGTCTGAAAAATGGGCATTTGTATAAATGTCAATAACAAACTAAGAATGTTTTGGTTAGGCAAAGAATTAATATGTTGGGAAATAATTGAGATTAGGATTTTTGCTTAAGTTAGTAGCATCTAGGCTAAAAGAGGGAACTAATCTAAGAACCTGTGCTGAAAAATGTTTATTCGTATTGAACAGTAGACCTTGTCATGGTATCAATTTCAGTAATTTATAACTAATTCATTTTAACTCCAATTTGAGTGAAACCAATTTTGTTGGTTTTCAATTTTAATTTATTTTAAAATGGATTAGGTTTGAAATATGCTACTGTCACGTAAAAGTTTGGAAGTCAATTTAATCTCTAAAATGAATTACTTTTACACTAGAAATTGAATTAACTTCAAAAATTCATAAGTAATTCATTTGAACTCCAAATATATAGGGTGATTCAATTTTTATTGATCATAACTTTTTAGTCTCTTCCATGCAATATAAAATTCATCTCCACCATAACTCTAGATTTTTTTTTGCAAAAACAGTAAATTTCGGACAGAGCAACAGTAAGTTGGTTTTTCTTTCTGGCAAAAATCGTTTAGGACTTAACTTTCACATAAAAACTCCAAATCGAATAATTTTTGTTTCTAAATTCATATAAAATTATAATGTACCTTATTTATTAATTTCATAATTTTTGGATACTTATGGAATTTTGGTGTTTATTCGGTGTTTCCGCTTTGTCGGTACTTATCGTTAGATGAAGATGATTCGGGAGTGCAATGGAGATGATCGTGAGAATGTCTAGAGTACCAGCAAGCAAAGGCAAGCACCCATTCTATTGATGCATGTTTATCCTATTACATTCAAAAATTATTATCTTGTTTTACAACTATATGTATGCATGCTTATTTATTTGTCAAGGTATGTTTGTGACTAAAGGTAGTTAATCATATTGCATGAATTCCCTAAAATTGTTCATCCTCTACCATTAGCCTAAGTTAATAATTCAACTGGTGAATTAGAACCCAGTGGATGTTATATGGTCTATTTATATTTATGTGGTGTCATGCTTAGCAATGCTTAGCTTTCGGTAGATTGGGTGGTTGTCAACTTTGTAGATGACCTTGATCACATTAATCATTTTTATTATATTATATCCAGCACCCTGTGCTATTATATTTGGAAAACTAAAAATGAAAATAAAACAATTTGTACTCGGGCAAATGGTTGTTGGTGTGGTTATTGGGTGTGTGGCTCGTGCCCGAGTCAACAAGGACCTAATTACTTGTGTCATTGATCCAAGCACTTTTGCGTGCATGTACATGAGGGATATATGAGACCCCTCTTGATTTAGTACTTTGGCGTGCATTAGCTCCGAGTCGCAGGTGGTGGGTGTGTGTCGTATTAAAAAAATGTTCTGTTATTGTTGGGTGTGCGGGGGTGGGTTCTGTCTAGGTTCTCCACACCTAGTAGCATCCGTAGTTGTCCTAGGCTTTACCCTGAGGGGTAGTTGACCTAGGTTTTACCGATGACTCCGACACAACGTATGTGTTTCTATCCATTTGGGCGGCTCGTAGTTAATGCATTATATTGGAAAACTTCTTGTAGGATTTAGCCTTGTTGGCATACCTAAGGAAGTGTGCTCTATAGCTTGGCGAAAAGACGGTTTGACATGCGGGTAAAGTTGTACACCCCTGTAGGGTTTAATCTACTCGAGTAGCCACGTTCTTGGTTATGACAATGCTTGGTTAGGTCGTACAAGAATTAGACCCAATATTTTGGAATTTAAAACTTAAAACTTGATAAGTGGTATTGAGAATAGTTTCTCATGCTATTATTGTGTGCTATGGGGCAGCCACCTGTAGATGTTTTGTTGATGTCTAATGTTATTACTCGCTGTTATATAAAGTATTAAAAATGTTTGCTCACTTGCCATTTGAATCTACTACATTGTATTTAAATTGAAATATTGCTTTGTGCTGAAAATGAACCATATAGGCTTCTCCTTTAAGTAGAGCTTGCATGTAGCTATGTATAGGCTTGGTAAAGTCTTACGGAGTACATTCGTATACTCATTGTTTGCTTTTATTTACTAATATGGACAACAGGTATCGAGTTTGAATCGGGTAAGATAGATTGCGCAGGAACGTCGATTTGCTATGGTTTGAACCTAGTCGGTTTCCCTGTGGGTTATGGCAAGCCATCGAGACTTTATTTATAATTAATTCATGTTTTTATTTTAATTATTCACTATTTTCCATTGCGTACTTTGTATTTATCTCGTTATTTGGCCGATCGGCCCTTTTTGTATGAAACTGAACCTTGTAAGTTAAATATGTTGTAAATTATGAAGTTTCGATATAGTAAGAACTTGTGTATGGATTGATATTGATGTTTGTGATGGTGTATGTGTACCGCTCCTGGGTGGTACATAATACACCGAGAGCGGAGAAATTTAATTTGTGATGCTATGATTAATTGGAGGGTTAAGCATTACAAATTAAATCACCCGACGACTCTCACAAATTTCGAGCTTTTTTTTGGCCCTTACCAAGCAGGCACCTTTCTGCAAACGTACGTCACACGTTTGTAGAGCTTATGTAATGCAAAAGAAACGGGGGAGATATGTGCAAATGTAGCAAAAATACAACACGACAAGCAAGTGAAAAACAACATTATTTAAGTGCTCTTGGTCGTTAATTCCTTTTCAAATGATTAGATGCTTATTAGTGGATATGAAAAGAGAAAAAAAGAGGTTCGGATCGACAAACACAATACAAATGGTGCGTTAGAGGTTTCTTCCATTAAGCTCTCTCTCTCTCTCTCTCTCTCTTTTTAAAAAAAGTTTCTTCCATTAAGCTCCCGCTCGCTATATTCAACATGTTGTCGCTTTGGTATTGGCAGGGCCTAAATCAGGGTAACAGATTCGCATAATTAAGAAGCACACACATCAACATGGTACCAAAGGCCAAAGGGGGACTTGCTTGACATGTTTTCCTTCTCCCTTTGCCAACCACTGTAGCACCAAAACAATGTTCAACGGTGTCTCTTTGCCGAGGCAATCCGCGTCCTCCCGGCCCAATCCTCGGCAACCAATGTTAATTGCCTGCCAGATCATCCGAGCTAGCGCAACCTGGCCGGGTTGCTTGTGTGCACGGTATCTTCATTTATCATTTTCGCTGCTTATCAAAATCATATATTCTAGATGCGTCTGAGTTCGATTTTGAAATTTTGCATGTGCTATAGGATATGCCCTCCTCTTTTTAGGGAATTTTTGAAAGTTTTTACATGTGAAAAGTGAAGATAGCACGGTAAGAGAGGGAAGCACCGGCCGATATGTTCTCGAATTGTCACAAACACAATACCTCCACAACGACGTGCGAGATCACATGCTGTGTGAATTTTATATGCACGCATATCAGATAGCAGTGGTTATTGAATTAGTGATAATTTACACACAAAAAAAGAGCCATGGATGAAAATCTACCAAAATACCAGTACCTGAATGAACAATTCTCAAGGCATATGTAATCATGGATTCAACTACTGAATTTCAAGGTATAAGACCTCAAATTCACAACTGCGAAAGTACATGAGCTTTTTAAACACCCGTATTTTCTGATCTCCCCTATCCTCTTTTTCAAAAGGAAAAAAAACAACTTCTCCCCCACAAAAAAAGCGCTCTAAAATAAGCCAAGCATGCCATGGAGGCAGGCTACTCGATCGAAGTGGACCATAGTTGGTGTTGCATCCTTATCCACCAGCACCACATGTACACAATGGCCTTTCGCTCTCACCCCTGTAGTCACTACGTGCGCCCTCCACGCGCATAGGTAGCACAGCAGTAGGAAATCCAGGACCAAAAGAACATCTAGTAGTAGTACTGTAATTATTAAGCTAGCTAGTAGAAAGCGAGTCCTTGATCCTGCAGCAAAGGGGAGCACGCGCTGCCCCAGCAGCAGGCCCCGCCGTCGACGTCATTTACCACGTCGTCGAGGTTCCATAGGCTGCCCCACGTGGCGCCGCCGTCGATCTCCTCGCTGGACCCGGCCTCGCTCGTCGAGGCGCTGGTGGCGCCGCCGCCGCCGAAGAAATAAGTCGAGATCGGGTGGTACAGGAAGTCGTCCATGTCCGGCATGTCTTGCATTACCAGGTCGTCCTGCGCCGTCAGCGCTGGTGTTGTTTCGCCTGCATGGCTCGCCGCACTGATGCTGTCCGCGCTAGCGTCGTCTTGATCGTGCTGCTGCTGCTGCTGCTTCTGCTGGCCTTGCAGCTGGCTCTGTTGCATCTCGCGGCGCTGCTTCAGGAACCGCGCCCTCGTGCGCTCGATGTTCTTGGACGGCTTGCCCTTGTTGAAGTGCGTCCTCCAGTAGTTCTTGATCTCATTGTCCGTCCGGCCCGGGAGGTTACGCGCAATCGTCGACCATCTAGTAGAACAGAATGCCATCGGTCTTGTCAGTTCCCTTCATGGCTACACTTCTACAGAGAATTAAGGTGAGCCACCGTGCATTTTTCAGAAGAGTTGCAAACGGTACCTGTTTCCCCACAAGGCATGCAGCTCGAGTATGACGCTCTCCTCCTGCGGTGTGATCTTGCCCCTCTTGAGGTCAGGCCTCAGGTAGTTCACCCACCGAAGCCTGCAGCTCTTGCCGCTTCTCTTCAGACCTAAAGAACACGACAAGACCCGTGTAAGATAGATAAAATTAACCACGCTTACGTACGTACGCAGAAAGCGACCCACCTGCCAGCACCCCATTTGATAGACGTGTACACGACAACTTAGCTAATTTAACTAAGGAAAAAGAGCTTAGCTAATGGCCTGAAACTACCAGTGGCCCAGAAGGATTTCCTTGTTTAGCTAGCTAGCTACCAGCGGACGAAGTACTGACGAATTTACATGCGCTTGCATGCAGTCCAGGCGCCGCGAATACATGCAGGCTGGAGCACCAAACAACAGAATCGAATCGTGCAACTTGACGATCATGCGCAGGTGCGCAACATATACAACCTAAAATTAATCTGCACTACTTGCAGGTTTGACCGAAGTTGCAACTACTTGCTACTGCTAATTGGTAAAAAAAAATAGGCTCTTGCGGGGCTACTTGTGGACCAAAATCATGGGAAACCGACGGGAGAAATGCCAATCAAACAAGAATAAAAATTAGTACCTGTGAGCTTGGCGACGGAGTTCCACCTCCCTTCCGCATGCTGCCTGACGTACTCGACAAGCAGCTTGTCTTCCTGCGCTGTCCATGGCCCTTTCCTCCACCCTCCCTCCTCCCTTGATCCCCAACCAAACTGCTGCCCCTCCATTATTCCAATAATAGCTCGTCTACCTTCAATTTTTTTTCTCCTTCAAACTTGGGCGTACGTATTGAGCTATTCTTTTTCCTCCTCCTGAGCTGTCTCCCCAGTGAGCTAGTGAGGCGATGCAGCAACCGAGTGAGCTATCGCTGCATATATATTAGCACAGGCCGGCTCTTATTCCCCGGGTCACCACGGAGCATGTCGCTGTCAGGGGCGTCCCACTGCCACTACTTTCTGAGGAGCTGGGGGTTGCCGGAAATGCCCCCCGGCGGTCGGTGTCGCCGGTAATTTTAATCGACCTTTTCCTATCTTTTTTCTCGATCGATATGATGATGGATTACCGACTTACCGTAGGGTTTCCTGCCGAAAGCGCGGCCTCGGCGCCTAGCTTAGCTGCGTTTTTTTTGGTGCTGCTTGGAGTAGCCACGACAAGGACAAACCATGTTTCCTCGCTTGTAGCCTAGCCGTCCTGCTGCGGCAAATCCTTGCTTGTAACCGTTGATGCTAGTACCAGGCCGAGTAATTGATCGTCAAATGGAGTGAAAGTTAATTTAAGGTAATTCGTGCGCTTTGGAATTTTTGGTAGGGTGTTGTTTCTAGGTACTAGCGCATCTAGATGTTAAACAGGTAGACATAAACCTTAGGACTGTTTAATACTAGTGCATCTATGAACCTTGGTTGAAAGAATTTTTTAGAGATACTTGGGGCGTGTTTCGTACGGCTTCTATATGTGTTGCTCCACGTGTTGTGATACAAGAGTGTGGTATGAGAGAGCTCGTGGCTCGTGGCAGCGTATCCACGTTAGCTTGTTACGTTTGGAACTTCAATCGCCAGTTGGTACAGTACAATATAATGTTGTCTTGTTTTGTTTTATAGGACGGATTATTTTTTTTAAAAAAAAAGCGAAGGAATATTTTTCCAATCGAACATCTGCGTACTCTAGGTAGTTCCATCTATTTATCTATCTATTATTTTATTAAATTAAAGTCAAAAAAAGCCACTACGTTTACTCTCAATAGCTAGAAACTTTCATGTTAATCAATGGAAAAGGAGAAAGATCTACATCATCGACCATGCTTTGCCAGATTATAACAATCTAGATTAAAAGAAAGAGTCAGTGTTAAGTACAATAAAACTAAAATTCAGAATAAAAAATAAAATAAAATTAGCAGGTTGATTTCTATATGAATTCGTAAGTAAAAGACTCTATGTCAAGTACAATAAAACTGAAATTCAGAAAAAAAAATAAAAAAATTGATTTCCATACGAATTCCTATGTAAAATCACAAAACAATTATAATTCAGAATAAAAAATAAACACAAAATGGCAACTAGATTTGCATACGAAATACAACCCAAAAATAACTAAAATTCAATTTTTTTTAGCAATTTGATCTCGATACGAATTCCAATAATTATAATTCGGAATAAAAAATAAACAATAATTGGCAATTACATTTGTATAGGAAATCCAACAAAAAATAACTGAAATTTGGAATAAAAATAATATTAGCAATCTGATTTCAATACAAATTCCAAAACAAAATCCCTAAATAATTGTAATACGTAATAAAAATTAACAACGGATTCGTATATGAATTCCATGAAAAAATAATTAAAATCCGGGACAAAAAAATAAAAGAAAAGAAATTTGATTTTCGTCCGAATTCCGATGTAAAATCCCTAAATAACTAAAATTTAGAATAAATTAAATAAATTTTGCAATTGGATTTGAATACGAACTCCAACAAAAATAACTGAAATATTAAACAAAAATAAATGTTACAACGATGATAGCATGAATGGTATCGGAGGAGACACAAAAGAAGCCACCACGTTCGCTCTCAATGGCTAGAAATTCCCATGTCCGAGGAAATCAAGAAATGTCTACACCGTTGATAGTGGTGTGTCCATATTATAACGATATAGATTAAAAGGAGTTTGTGTCAACTACAATAAAATTGGATTTCGGAATAAAAAATTAAATTAAATTAGCAATTCTATTTCTATATGAATTCCTAAATAAAATCTCTAAATGATTATATTTCAAAATAAAAATTAAACTTATATGTAAAATAAGTTTTGAAATGTTCTACTAACGACCATTTTAACTAGGTTGCGACATACAGTCGAAATGGCTCTGATACCACTTCTTGTCGAACTCGGGAGCAAAGAATCCTGAATTCTCTGTGCTTCATACACTAGTCCAGGAACAGCTAGTGTACACAGTCAATAAAAGTGGATAGCATAACCATAAAACGTCGTACATTGATAATAATTAAAGTCTTTTACAAAAGGGGCATAAAGCCAACAAGCAAAATACAGCGGAAGTAAAGCAGTAAGGTACACCACACGATTTGCTACAAGCAATCGTCTGGAGGGCGTAGCCTAGTCGTCTAAGTTTTCATTCTCCTCGTAGTACTCTTCTCCTGATCAATAATTTATTAAGCAAGATGAGTACAAATGAATGTACTCCGCAAGTTACACCCAATAATAGATTATGATGCATGCAAGGATTCAACAAAGGGAGGCTTATATGACTCAATTTGTATAAAGCGATATTTTTCCATTTGAATATTCATACTAAGTTCTAAAGCAGTTTACTCTATAGCTAAAATTCATTTTCTAGATCTCAATTTTTATAGTTAGATAACATTCATCAACAAGTGGTGAAGGATATCCTCCTATCACATGGCTACCCACCCAATTCCCCAAATGGATAAAAATCCAAGCCACTTGATGTCGCGACCCCGGGTAAACAATCACTGGGACCCTCTGTGCATTCTGGACTAGTCCCATGATCAGTAGCTAGTCCGCACAGTACCAACATCGATGTAATCAAAATCATTCAACAAACTATAGAAGAAGCAGACAAATTAATATTAATAGAGCAAAAGACCTTATGGTCAAGGTTCTTACAGGGTTGCCACGCAGGGCTTATAACAAGAGAGCTCACAGCGGAAAAACAAAATAACACGTGGAATCCATTTGACATGCTTACAGGCAATCGAGTGGAATACGTCTCCTAGCACGAGAGGTCTTCAAAGACCTCCTCTTCATAGAGCTCGGAGCTCCCTGGGTCCTTTTCAGCTGCTGATCAACCAGAGGGCATAAAGCCGTGAGTACTTTGAATGTACTCAGCAAGCCGTAGGGAAATGTATGCAAATAGTATTCATGCAAGGCTCAACAAGGATAGCTTTATGGTTACTTTGCAGAAAGCAATATTGACTGGAAATACAGTAATAGATTGCAAAGCACAAGTTGAAAGATTAATACGTAAGTAATCAAGTTTCTTTGAAAACAACTCGTGAACACCCTGTTCACTTCCCAGACCACTCGTGAACACCCTGTTCACGCCCCAGACCACTCGGAACCAACCACGACCACCTTTTTGAGAAAAGTCTACCCCTTGCGTGAAATCACCAGGCATGTCCGTAACCGGGGACACGGCTATTCGAATAGTTTTACACTCTGCAGAGGTTGTACAGCTTTACCCACAAGACATGACCTCTCTAGTTTGTTTGGCACCCGTCGATGCCCCTGCTCACTACCTTGGGTAAGCGGGCTAGAGCACGTGACAAGGCCTTTACAAGGTTCTGCTTTGACACGGTTTCGCTCGCTAAGGTTTTGCCTTCCTGGCCCCCTCTTTTGCCAAGTGTGCGTGTCCAACCCAAATCTTACACACTTCCACCAAAACGGAACCAAATCAAAGCATTGCCAGTTAGTTAGCCAGGTCCACCCCATAATGGACTTGTGGTTGCATGGTATGGCCCAGATCAATGACTTACAAGGTTAAGTTCTTAGGGACTACTCAGGCGAGACAACCACATCCCAATGTGCTTCTAGCTCCCCTTTTACTACACGATCACTCGCCCGAGTAAAAATCATTTTTGGGATTCAGCCCGGCCAAATGACCACCCTAGTCATGGCACAACATCTTTTAACAACAGTGGCCACACCACAATTCCATATATCATTTAGTCAAATTTATCAGCATTGAATCAGGTGATCGAGAGACCTCGCATAACTAAAGTAGGACTAAGCAATATACGCACCCATGTTGGTATCACAATAGAAATGTCCAACTAAGATTACCCAACCTATGGTGTCAAAAGGTACATGTCAACATGTCAATCACAAGTATTCAATGAGTCAGACTGTCAAGTAGGTGTTTAGCTATTTCCCAAACCATTTTTATACAATTAGCCATGCATGTGGGTATAAAACAATATAATTTTGCAAACTAGGTTCGACATGATCAAAGGTCTACGACTTGCCATCGTTGAAGAGCGGAGATGCTTCAGTCGAGGTTGCCGGGTCCAAGAACTCTTCAGAGAAGCCGAAATCTACACGTGCGAAAAGAGCCAAATAAATACAAAAAATCCAAATAAAAACAAAAAACTACCAAACTAGAACCAAAAGAAAAGGTTCTAAATTAGAAACGGGCTCTCGGGAGGAGGTCCAACAAGTCGGGAGGAGATCCAACTGAGAGGGGTCGAGGGAGGTCCTGGGGAGGAGGTCCTGTGGGGGAGGTCCTAAGGAGGAGGTCCTGATGAGGTGCATTGAAGGATACGACTACCCAACGAGGTCGAAGGAGAACAGGGCACTGAGATACTGGGCGAGAGCAAGAAAGTTGGGGTGAGGCTAAAGGAGATGAAAGAGGATTGCTCAGACTTTTATAGCCTGGAAGAGGCGCACGAGTTCAAGGGTAGGTAAAGGACTACAACGGATTCAGAAATAAGCTGCAACCTCAAACCCGCCCTTCTAGCAAACTCAAGAGAAATAAAAGAATAGGTAGCCCGGCCCTGAATCGAAAAGAACAAAAGCCTCATGGGACTCGACTAGTAAGGTACCTGTCACCACGTCAGGACAGCCCACAGTCTCAGGTGTAGGCATGGCGTAGACTCCCGGTGGTGTCAGAGTAGAAGACACACCGACACTTTGCGAAAGGTGAACAGGGGCTACCGCAGGGGTAGAGAACGAAGGCGGTGCACACAGTACAGGTGTCCAGTAGAACCTGGCAGGAGGTGCAGGAGCGAACGCTGTAGGAGGAACCCACCCTGGAGGGTACTGAGGTGCAGGAACAGCAGCCAGAGTATGAACTGAACCCCGTGGAGTACTGGAAGGAGGTGCCGTAGGGACTGACTCCCACTTAATGATACTCGCTGGATTCTGCTTGCACACTGACACCTTGTGGTCAGACATGCCACAGTAACGACAAGCTCCGGTGAAAGAGCACTCAGAAGCACGGTGACCCTCACCGCACTTGAAGCAAATCATGCCCTGCCCTGGGACCGGACACAATGCCGGCGAAGCTAAAGAACTACGCGGTGCTGAAGAAACAGACTACCTCTGATGACTAGACCGCGCCGAAGACTGAGAACGATGGCCTCCCTGAAACTTCTTGGAAGCAGGTCTCTGAGAAGACCCTTCCCCACCACTTAAGCTCCTTTTCTGCCCACTACCAGAACCACCAGACGGTGTAAAGCCACTAGAGGTCCGCCTCTCTCTAGTGTGCTCTCTCTCCAACTCCATACCCTTGGCCTGATCGACCACATAGTTGAAGTCAAGCAAGCCGCTCGTCCCTAAGACATGGCGATACTCAAAATTGAGTCCCCTTCGGAACCTCTTTCCCTTATCACGATCATTACTAGCCACAGCTGGCACAAAGCGGACTAGATTGTTGAATCCAGCCTCATAATCCGCTACAGATAGCTTCCCCTGAACAAAGGATAACAAGGAATTCTCCATTCTCTCAAGGAAAGAATCAGGATAGAACTTAGCTTGGAATTGTCCCAAGAAATCCTCCCAAGTGACTGGTCCCTAAACTGGGGTCCGAGCTGAAAGAACCCCTTCCCACCAAATGTCTGCTTGGCCCTTTAGCTGGAAGGCCATGAAGCGCGCCTTCTGCGCCAAAGTCATCTCCAACGCACCGAACTGTCTCTCCATATAACGTAGCCAATCAGTGGCCTGAACCGGAGTGCCTACTTCGTTAAAGGTGTTGAGCCGGAGAGACATCCACTCTCTAAGACTCATCTCGGCTTGTAGAGCTTAACAAAGACTTGGATCCACAACAGCAATCTAGCAGAGGAGGAGCCGCTGCACTGCCGACGAAGCTCTTGAACCTCTCTCAAGGTCTCAGAGTAAAGCACCGACGGCTTCGAAAGCAGAGCATCAAGCAATCGATTGAGTAGCTGAGGCAACCTCCTCACTCGCATCACTCGCAACCTCAACAGCCGGGACTAAAGACGCAGCCGAACCACATCCACGGCCACGGCCCGCTTCACGACCACGGCCTCTACCTCTTGCCATAACTGAACATCAAAGAAATAAAACTAACCACTTAGCTCGAGCATAACACGAACGGTAATACAGGATCGAATCAAAAGCAATTCAACATAATGTATCATACTATCAAAAAAGCAGATGCAATGGATTTACCCGAATCCCACCTACTATGCACAGTGTGTCAATTTAATGTTTCAATTACCACGGACCTAAAACCCGCTCCGATACCAACTGTAACACCCCAGCCCAATATAGGGCCTAGGATGCTACCAACTACTCTACCGACTTAACTAATTTCAACATTTTAATAAAAATTCGACCAAACATTCAGTCATGAATGACAATAAACAGATAATCAACCCTATCACATTCTATAGTATTCCAATGAAAGCAAATCACTTAACAATTGAGTATAAATCCATTTAAGAAGTTCTCACTTTATCAACCAAGTTTAAGTAGATAATGATCAAATAACTACACCTAAAGCATCATTGACCTATTAAGCAGCGAGGATGATAAAATAATCGAAATCAAACAATCTAATCCATCGAATGAACTTAAATGACGAAGGATTAAGAATTTAAGTGGATCATCCATGATCATAGACAAAATTATCCACCACAAAGGATGGTCACCAAAATTGCCAGACAAAATCATTCACCACGAAGGATGGTCACAAAATTGCATCTAAAGTAGTCATCAAGGGTTTGAATTGTAGTGAAAGGACTAGTTTGTTCGTTGTGGTTTATTTATATGTGAAGTGCACCATGTCTATCCCTTCCCATGCATGACGCTACCTTGAGAGGTACCTAGAAAACACAACACAGAAAGGGTGAGTCTACGACTCAACAAAATGCAATAGTAAATAAACATAGCATCATAAGTGGTCAAGGGAATTTACAATCCCATCATGAACAACAACATTATATGCTAAAGAAACCAATCCATATCTTATGTAGAAATGCAATGAACATGTCATGAATGCACCTTCTTCAACTTCTTTGCAATTACCGGTAATGCCGAGTAGTATATCCGTCGATACATACTCAAGGCCTGTGCCCTCTAGGCACAGGGATCCAAAGCCTACACTCCACGAGTGTGGGGACCAAGCCCGTCCAATGCATGATAGGGATCTCAAAAGAACAAACCCTTAGCTACCACGTAGACCAAGGTACAGAAATGGTGTCATGATGCAAATAGAACTCACAAGAACAACACATCATGAAAAAAAATGTAATTGTTCATCAACATTACCGAGCAGAAAGCATCATCCTTAAACTATGGCATTCACCAAGTATGAAATATAACAACTCATTAATACTACTTGCACTTGCCTCCACCGTGAGACAGAAGACAAAAGGCGAAACGCTCTAGCACCGGGGTTCACCGCCACCTAGCAACCAAGAATGAATACTAGGCATCAATCAACCATGCATAACAATACATTACTCGCCGCGCTCTACAACGGTTTCCCATAACCCAAGTTAAACACTTGATCTACTCAAGCTAGACAACATGCTAAACAGAAATATATTCGGGACAGTAGCACGAAAACATTCATATCTTTTGTTCTGAGACTCGAAACGGGGTGATCTCAGATCCTATGGAAAGGTATCGAAACCCTCCACGATAGTCTAGTTGTCTAAAACCTCCAATTCATCCAATAACTTAGTCTAGCATTCAACTGAATGTCTAATCTATAATCGGTCTAACAAAATTGAACAGTAGTAAAGAAACAATCATAAATTTTGATTGGAGTAACCAAAATCCAAGATTCTTGTCATTATGGAAAGCTAAGAATATAATATTCAAAAGTCTAGTTGGCATAAAACTCAGATTTTGCTTTTAACAAAATGTGGCACATGGGTCAAAATTACTGTCGGAACCCGACAAACAATCTGGATAGTCAAATTGAAACATACATAACTTTTGTTCTATAAATCCAAAAAGAGTGTTCTTTAACAATCCTGAAAGCTAATGAAATTATCTACAGGATTAGTTTTGGGAAACAAATCTGAATCAGCTCCTAACAAAATCATATTCTAATAAACACAGTGAATGCTGGTTCTCATCAGATTTATTGACAGCAGAGAAGAATTCATCATAACTTATAAACCGTAAATCAGAATCGAGTGATCTTTGAGTCTACAGAAAGCTAAAAACGAATCCCACATAACTATAGGAGGTGAGATCCTCAGATTCGGACTCTAAACACCAGAAACCAGTCACACAAGAACTGTACAGAATCTGCTCAAGGCGCAGTAGGGACTCGATCTACCAATCAAAGCCAAAATATGAATCTAAATCAATAAAAATAGTGAGGAAATCACTCGATACCCTTGAATATCTGCAGAAAGCTGATCAAACCCACAAGGATCCTTTTTCTCCTCCTTTCTCCCCTCCTCTCCCTTCTCCCTTCCTCCCCTAGTGGCTGGCCAGCTGCTGGGATTCACCAAGAGGGCAGCAATGGAGGGCTTCACATTGAGGGAGGGAGATGGAGGCACCCATGGGAGATGGAGAGCAGGAGGGGCGGTGGCCAAAGGTGAGGAAGACAGGGGGGATTCGGCCAGGGAGGAGGAAATGGTGGCTTGGGGTGGAGGAAAGGAAAGGTGCCCCTTTGGCTAGGGTTAAGGGGAGTGGGGGCAGCATGGGCTTTGGGGCCATGGGTGCCTCCCCCTCTTGGCCCCACATGGCCAGCCACAAGGCTATGCAGCCTGGGCTGGAAGCCCAACTCCTTAAATCCCCCGGAACTCTGAATTTTCACTAATAACCTTTTCCCGATTAATTCTCTCTCTAATTGATATTCGGGGTATTACAGTTTCCTGATGATTAGGTACACAAATGTGGTTACCGAAACAAATGGTACCTTGCCCGTCCTCAAAAAATCCTGGGGCTTTGCCTCTTCTCATATTCTTCTTGATTTCTTTGATGTCTTCATCTTCTTTATGATTTTCCTTGATTTGACTCTGAACAGTCGGTTCAACTTCCAAAGTGTTTACACAACCCTGGTTAACAATCTCTAAATTCAGATGTCTTAATTCTTTATACAATCTTGGTTGACTCTCCTGAACCATCATAGTGTTGCAATACCTTTTTCGACTTAGGGTATCTGCCACTACATTTGCTTTGCCTAGATGATAATAGATTCCAAGATCATAATCCTTTATTATTTCTAACCATCTTCTTTTCCTCAGATTGAGTTCTGACTGAGTGAAGATGTACTTCAAGCTTTTGTGATCCGTGAAAATCTTACAGTGATTACCGATGAAGTAATGCCGCCAAATTTTCAAGGCATGCACAATTACGGCTAATTCTAAATTGTGTATAGGGTAATTTTCTTCATGAGGTTTTAATTCACGAGATGCATATGCCACAACTTTGCCTTCTTGCATTAATACACATCCAAGGCCCTGACGAGAGGCGTCACAGAAAACCTCAAAGTCTTTATGGATGTCAGGTAAGACTAACACATGTGCTGACACTAGTTTTTTCTTCAACTCCTGGAAGCTTTGTTCACAATCATTGATCCATTCAAACTTCTTTTTTTTCTTCAAAAGCCGAGTCATTGGTCTGGCGGTTTTGGAGAAACTTTCGATGAATCTTCGGTAATACCCAACTAAACCAAGGAAACTCCTTACTTCGGTGACGGACTTGGGTTGCCTCTAATCCATTACGGCTTCAACCTTGGCGAGATCTACTGCAACTCCTCGTACCGACATGATATGTCCGAGAAAAGCTACTTGGCTTAGCCAAAATTCACTTTTACTGAATTTGGCATAGAGCTGCTGCTCCTTGAGTCTTTCCAATACTATCCTGAGATGTTTCTCGTATTCTTCTTCATCCTTTGAGTAGATGAGAATGTCATCGATGAATACGACCACAAACTTGTCCAAGAATTCCATGAATACTTTATTCATCATATTCATGAAATAAGCTGGTGCATTCATCGTCAATGACATTCTTGTGAACTCGCATGATCCATATCCGGTCTTTGAAGCGATCTTTGGCATGTCTTTCAGTGCGATCTCTAATTGATGATAACCGGATCTTAAATCAATCTTGGAGAAAATACTTGTTCCTTTCAACTGATCAAAGAGATCGTCGATCCTGGGTAACGGATACTTGTTCTTAATTGTGACTTCATTGAGTGATCTGTAATCCACACACACATCCTCATACTATTATCTTTCTTTTTGATAAACAGTACCAGTGCTCCCTAAGGTGATGAACTTGGCTGGATAAAACCCTTGTCTTGTAATTCTTCGATCTGTTTCTTCAATTCTGCTCACTCATTTGCTAGCATTTTGTAGGGTCTCTTCGAAATTGGAGCAGTCCCTGGGACTAAGTCGATTAGGAACATGATGTCCCTATCTGGTGGCATACCGGGTAATTCCTCTGGAAATACATCTGAGTATTTTTTGACCACTGGAATGTTCTCTAACTTTACTTCTTTTAAACTGGTCAGGATACAACCTTCTCTAACTGAGGTCTCGGGTTTGAATTCTACTTCAATTCCTTGTTCATTTGTAATTCTACTTCAATTCCTTGTTCATTTGTAAGGGTAATAGACCTATTGGCACAGTCTATCCGACCTTGATTCTTGGCTAGCTAGTCCATTCCGAGAATCACATCCAATCCTTGAGAGTGTAGGACTATTAAGTCTACTAAGAAAGGTACTCCCAATATTTCTAAGGTAAGGTTTGAGCATAGAGAACTAGTCCTCATTTTCGAGCCCGGAGAATGGATTAACATAGGGTTAACTAAAGAAGAGATAGATAATCCATATTTCCCCCACAAACTTATTTGAAACAAAAGAATGCGAAGCTCCTGAGTCAAATAAAACTGATGCTGGTACTGAATTGACAAGGAACGTACCAAGGACCACATCTGGTGCAGTCTAAGCTTCTTTAGTTGTGACATGATTCACACGACCTATTATGTACTGAACTGATGGCTTCATAACTGGAGTGCTACTAGGTGCTGGAACTCCCTTGTTTGGTCGGGTTGGGGTTGCTGACTGCTGATTCTTTGGGCACTTATTGGCATAGTGCCCTACTTCATTGCAGTAGAAACAGATAACTCCTGCAGTAGAGTTAGTGGGTGTCTTCTTCTGAAACTGGCATCAGGAAAAGGTGTTGCGGAAACCGGGGTTGACTGGGCGCTGAGCTAGTGCTGGTGCCTTGGATGGGGAAGACTGGAATCTCCCATGCTTAGGTGTCTGAGGTTGAGTGGTGCGGGGCTTGGGAAAACCCCCAGAGTTGAACTTTTGGTTTGCCATTCTTCTTTTGTGATTTTCCATCTCTAAATGCCTACCTTCTTAGCGGATAGCCTTGTTCACTAATTGTTGGAAGTCGGCATAGTATTGAGCAACGAGGCAGACGGAGAGATCATCATTGAATCCTTCCAAGAAGCGTTCTTGCTTGGCTTCATCAGTTGCCACATCTTCAGGTGCATAGCGAGCTAACTGATTTAACTTGTGCAAATAATCATTGACGGAGCGGTTTCCTTGGCGCAAGGTGTGGAACTCTTTCTTCTTCAAGATTATTGTGCCTGGTGGAATGTGCACACAGCGGAAAGCCTGCATGAACTCATCCCAAGTAATAGTCTGAGCATCAACGTGAGATTGGGTGAAATTGTCCCACCATTTTGACGCTGGTCCATTCAGTTGGTGAGAGGCGAACAGAACCCTCTCACGATCCGTGCACTGGACCATATCCAGTTTCTTGCCGATTGCCCTGAGCCAATCATCAGCTTCCATTGGCTCGGTGCTACCGGAGAAAGTTGGAGGACATGTCCTCATGAACTCTGATATGTTGACCCTCGGGGAGGTGGAGCGTAAGCTTGAAGTTGAGTTGCTGCTGCTGCTTGCAAGTTTTGCATGTATTGATTGATTGCGCGAGCAGACTAATCAACTGAGCTTGGTTGGCCATCATTTGGTTCCAGTCGGGTCCTTCAGCTGGAGGGGGTGGTGGCGGTGGAAGTGTGGTCTCTTGGTCACCCTCATTCCCTCTGTCCTGACTGCTGGTGCTGCCACTGCCGTGGCGATTAGTCACCATCTGCTAGATCTTCAAAGACTTAGGAAAGAGAGGAGAAACTAAGGGGGATAGGGCGAAACAAACAACCCAAACAAAACAACCAACTCAAAAGCTTTTCAAAATAACTTTAATAGCTTTATACAACATTCTACTCGATGCTTACGGTCTTCGGTGCTTCCTACATGACGATGCTCTCTTGACAACTTCGTGTCTTGAGGTCTTGAACATCACGATTAATACTCGTGAGACCATCTATAGAAAATGCCATAGGAAAGAGGATCCATTTAACATTGTAAAATGGTGAGGAGAGAATTTGGTAAGAAGGAATTGCTAAAAGAAGCTAAAGATAGATAGATGGCCAAGATGAGGAGAGAACAAATTATTTTCCTTATTATATATAAAATAAGTTTTGAAATTTTCTACTAACGACCATTCTAATTAGGTTGCGACCTACAGTCAAAATGGCTCTGATACCACTTCTTGTCGAACCCGGGAGCGAAGAATCCTTGATTCTCTGTGCTTCATACATTAGTCCAGGAACAACTAATGTACATAGTCAACACAAGTGGATAGCATAAACATAAAACATCATACATTGATAATAATTAAAGTCTTTTACAAAAGGGGCATAAAGCCAACAAGCAAAATACAGCAGAAGCAAAGCAGTAATGTAGACCACACGATTTGCTACAGGCAATCGTCTGAAGGGCGCAACATAGTCGTCCAAGTTCCCATTCTCCTCGTAGTACTCTTCTGCTGATCAACAATTTATTAAGCAAGGTGAGTACAAATGAATGTACTCCGCAAGTTGCACCCAATAACAGATTATGATGCATGCAAGGATTCAACAAAGGAAGGCTTATATGGCTCAATTTGCATAAAACGATATTTTTCCATTTAAATATTCATACTAAGTTCTAAATCAGTTCACTCTATAGCTAAAATCCATTTTCTAAATCTCAATTTTTATAGTTAGATAACATTCATCAACAAGTGGTGAAGGATATCCTCCTATCACATGGCTACCCGCCCAATTCCCCAAATGGATAGAAATCCAAGCCACTTGATAAAGTATTTTAAAATCAAAACCAAAATCTAACTTGGAGTGGCTTTTCTAGCATGTCTATGACCATGGATACGGCTATTTGAATAGTTTTACACTCTGTAGAGGTGCACAACTTTACCCATATGACACGACTTCTCTAGTTTGTTTGGCATCTATCGATGCCACATCTCACTACCATAGGTAAGTAGTCTAGATCACGTGACAAGGCCTTTACAATGCATCATCCCACCATAGTCCTTCCTCGCTAAGATTTCGTCTCCTTTGGATAGAAACCCGCCAGGTTCAGGCTCCCTCTTGCGCCAGGTGGGAATATATAAAAATAGGACATAAAAGACACCCACGCAATCGGATGGCACAACCACGGCGAAGCGTTGCAAATTAGTTAGCCATGTCCCTCCAATTCGAGACATGTGGTAGTACGATGTGGCTTAGCAAAATGCATTCGAAGACCGGTTCTTAATTGACTTGGATGACTTTTCATAAAAACCCCTGGTCCTCGGTCATAGAAATGACTCGATCCCGTGCATCAAAGTGCACCATCCAAACATCCATTTCTCCTAAGTCCAAACCAAATTTTATTTTATTTAACAAGTTAAATCATTTCATAAATACCTATAGTATAGACATACCATAGTATCCTTTTAAATCATAGTTGAATTTTTAGCTAAATTCCCCAGATTAAATGTTTTTGAGCTAAGCTTTGACTAAGCATAGAGTTTTACAATATGTCCTAGTTCATACTAATGTACCAACTAACTTTTAACTATGGCATCAAGGGGTGGTTAAATCAATATTCAAGTTTGGATGTACAAAGGAATTAGGAATAACTATAAGGTTAAAATAGAGATTTAAATTACTTGAATTTAAATAAACATGCAATAATAATTTAAAACAGAATTTAAATAATTTAAAATATTAGGATTCAATATGATCAAAGATGTAACTTGCCTTACTCAAATTCTTGAGGATATACTTCTTCGCAAAATTCGGGTTCCCCGGAGTCGTCGAAATCTACACAGGAAGACGAAGCAAATTTAAATAATATTCAAATATATTCAAAATAACTCCAAATCAAATAATTTTAGAGTAGTTAGCTAGATCTTGATTTTATATGAATTTATAAATTTGAATCGCTTGAATCGGAGTTCGGACAGAGGAGAACGGGCTTTCAGAAGATTGAAAATACATAAAATGACGAAAAAGGGAATTTTCAGAATTATTATTAATTAGAAAAGGGCTGTGTAGCTGACAGGTGGGCCCCATGGCCGGTGAACTGGGTCCACGATGGCATGCTGGTCCACCATGAACCTGGCTCACGGCACAGTGACAACGCCATGCGGGCTGGGCGACGCGGCTGCCACGCAAGCGTGGAGGGGTGAGGTAGCGCCAGGTGGCGCAGATGTGGCGGCCACGTTGGCACTGTTGGACACCGGTGGCTCGGGCGTGAGGGCTCGCTGGTGTTCTACGCCACGGTGAGTTGGGTGAGTGCACGCAAAATGAAGGGGGTTTGATACCGGTCCTGGTGCATAGGTTAGCGGCAGAGGGGCTCGAAGTGGCGGCCGACGGCGAGATTGGGGCAAAGTGGCGGTGGCACTCCGGTGGGTTCCTGGTGGAGTGGGTGCGCGCACAAGGTGGCCCACGACTGTGCAAAGCCGACGGTGGAGGCTGAGGAGCTTCCACGGTGGCTCAAACTCCGGTGGCGCAAGCTCCGACCGGAGGTCTTGAAGCTCAAAATCCAGGCGATTGAGGGAAAAAGAGAGGGAGTGGGTTGGGGGGGAAGAGAGAGGGGCTCAAGGGGCACTAGGTGCTCGCTTTTATAGGCGCCGAGGAGGGCCGAGGGTGGAGACCGGCATGGGCACCGCATGTGCGAGCTCTGGCATCCGTGTGCTCCGGCGATGACGGGGGCAGGTGAGGCGGAGAAAAAGAGGGTAGAAGGTGCGGTCGAAGTCAAGGGAGTTAATGCGCGTTGAAAAGGGTGGCGAGGATGAGCGAAGGCGATGAGCGGTGAGGCACTGCTAACGCTGATGTGGCATGGGCGTCCAACAGGCAGAAAGGGAGGAGGAAGACGACGAGCGGTGAGAGGCTAGCGGGTGGGCCCCGCCTGGCAGTGAGAGGGAGCGAGAAAGGCGCGGTGGTTGGGGATAATCCGATTTTGATTAAAAGGTCCAAATCGATTTGAACATTCGGATCCGTCCAAACGTTACAACTCAATCAGGCCGTTAAAACTTGATCGGACGGTCCGCAACACTTAGGACGTTCGGATCGTCTGAACCTCCCATCTTGATTGGACTGTCCCATCTTGATCGGATGGTCTACAAGAGAGGAAGGCGCGGGCTGAGCACGCACGCGAGAATGGGCCGCGGAGCTGGGCCGAAGGTGAGGAATAGGAGCGGGCTGAGAGAGATTCGACCCAAAGGCTAAAGAGAGATTTTAAATAGATTTTTGATTTAATAAATACAAGAAATAGAAAAGGTTTTTTAGAAAATAGTTAATTAGGTCCAAAAATTATAGAAAAATACACGTAAATTTCTTAAATTATTTGGAACCTAATAAAATTATTTATAACTTAACTTTAGCTTTTAAATTTTACAAATAAATTATTTTTGGCTTTTGGGCAAAAAAGAAAAGCCCTTTTAAAATCCAGAGAATGCAAGAAAATACTTAAAATACTATTTTTGACTTTAAATCTAGTAAAGCCCAAGAAAATTCAAATAAACTAAGTTTTGAATTAATTAAAGTTTGATTAACTCATATTAAATTGTTTTTATTTTCTAAAATTTCAAGTTTAAGCATTATTAATTCAATAAACCAAATGGTTAATTTTAATTTGAATTTTTTCAAAAAGCCTCGAAAATCAAGATGTTACAGGGAATAGGCCCGGGGCCACCAAGAGAGCATGACAGGTGTCACCGGTAGGGATCAACACCAATCGCATGTGTATGCATGTTGATGTCACAACATTTAGCATTAAGCAATAATTAGGGAGCAATGGAAGACAACTATGTGGTAAAATATTGCATTGAAAGGGGTAGCAGCTGAGAGGGATCGATCAAGATTTGGGCCTGCTGTTGGAGGTTGAAGCAAAAAAGTTGTGACGGTGAGAAAAGATAGAAGACATGGTTCAGTGGGGTACCCAGCATGTAAGGGAAGATAAGTTCAAAGTAAGTCGCCCATGATGCATTGGTGTATGCGTGAGGAAGGTACTTTAATATCATGTAAACTAATAAAATTATTTGCCTCACACATAATCAACGTATTGCTTGTGATTAAATAGAGATACATGTGCATGCATACAATTTGGAAAAGTAACTAATATAGTAAGAATAGAGGTATGCATGATAGAGAGTAGTTACGTTTGTAAGAATCCCCAACAACTTATAATGCTCAATGATTTTCTTCCATCGAAACTCATACTTTAATTACGTTACTTAGGTTGTATTTTTCTTCAAGCTTCCATTGTCATTTCCAATACTTAGGATATCTTAAAAATCTAAATAGCCTACAAGATACACAAATATATTCTCAATCATTTATACAAATTTCGAAACAAATCTAGCCGTGCAAACACCTCTTATTAAGTTATGGTGCTTTCAAGAGGGACAATATGCCACATCATCAGGCATCCATCTAAGAGTGAATTCTTCAGTGTAAACACCTCTTATTAAGTTATTATATAGGTTGTTCCCTAAAAAAAGTTATTATAGGTTGTTACATGTTACCACAAACTCACAAGTCTATGCAAGCATTAGTTTTGGTCACTACTAGATTTACATTTTCCCCCGATGGTTACCATAATTTTAATTTAGTGTTTTTCTCATATAGCCGACTGTATTTATAGTGCAATCCAAATCATTCTCAACGGTTAGAATAACTCAGTGTCAAAATATTGCGACAAAGTGATAAGATGATGGGCACTTTAAAGAATTATTACAAAGGATACTACCATTGGGAACGTTAGAAATGCAGTATTGAATCCAAGCATGAAGTATCATGCTTAAGTTTTGGCACCTCTCGCTTCAATGTGGCAAAGAAAATACTGTTGAAGGGTCATTGTTTGACAGTCGACAATCCCCAAAAGTGTGGGTGGCCTCACCAACCGTCATGCACCATGTGTTCAACGTCTAGGAAACATATCCTCACATTTTCATCCATTGCGCATATACTCAACAGGTTTGGGACCTTGTTCGCGATTGGATCAACGTCTCGTTCCGGTTACCCACGGTGAATGAACTTGATTCGGAGTCGTGGTGGTGCACAGTCAGGAAGAGCTTGGCCAAACAATCCGCAAGGCTTTTGATTCCCTTGTTATTCTTGTGCATGGGATCATTTGGAACGAAAGAAATGTTGGAAATATGCCCTAGAGGCAATCATAGAGATGATTATATTTCATTATGTTCATAATATTTGATAATATGTTATCTTGTTCCTTGAATGAATCATCAGTCATGAAGATTAACGAGTATGTGACTTGTTGGTGAAGCTCTTTTTAACTCATGATGATGTCGTTCTAAAAGTATCCTTGGTCGAAAGTCACTGGTCGGAACACTAGTGACTCTACGACCAGCACATGTATTGATTGATGACCATGTTTCACCGGTCATGGATATAGGGATATCGAATCAATAATGTGGACACGTGTTAGAGAACATAGTGTTGGATAAGACCCACCTTGAGACACTATTGAGATTGTTATGATTCTATATGTCGTTAGTTGGTCTCAAGCAATGATAATGTATAATCCTTAGACCTGAGATCAGCATGGTTTCCTACATGTATAATATCACTCTTAGGGGTTGCCAAACGCTACTCGTAATTGGGTGGTTATAAAGGTAGCTTTCGGGTATGCTATGAAACATGCGAGAGGATATGGTCGGTCGGATATGGATTTGCCCTCCTAACATAACATGAGAGATATCTCTGGGCCCTCAAGTAGTCGGATAAAGAAAGTGCATGGCCATGCCACTGGTGGTCGAAGAGTTCGACCACATAAGGTTATCCGATACTCGATCGAGAAAGCATTGAACAGTCCATGGATGACACAACATCTCACTTAGTTCGACCAGCTACTTAGTTCAACCAGATATCGTGAGGCAAAGTTATACATGAGTAAGTCGCTTAGTTCGACCAGCTACGGACTGGTCGTATGGAGATACAAACAAGTCGTAGACTGGTCGAACGTAATCACAGCGTGGTCGAAACCAAGTCGTAAGGAGTTACGAGTTGGTCGTGATTAAATACGAACTGGTCGTATAGAGATAGGACCTAGTCATAAGTGATGAGGACCTGGTCGTAGATCATATTGCATTAAGGTTCGTCCGATATAATTTGTGTGTATTCGGGAATCGTTATGTCCTGCTAGGAACCGCTACGACTCGTGGCCGGAAAGGGTTTCCGAGTCACAACCGAACTACACATGAACCTAACGGGTCACACAGTTAACGGGTTGGAATAAACCAGTACGAATACGATTCGTAAAGCGTGTTTGGATAGGATCCGGCACGGGCACTATATAAGGAGATGCATGAGGCTGTTGGGTGGGTAGAGTTGACGTGAGTTGCCCTACTGAAACCATAACCGCCATCTTCTTGAGAGCCTCCCCGTGCGATTTGGTGCTAGCACACCGGCGTACGGTTGTTCCTTCCTTGGACGTATGGATACCATAGAGGCGCTTCTACGTTGTCGCGCTTAAGGACGATCCGCGATCTTCGCAAGGAACTGCAGAGGTGCTGAAGGAGACGATCAACTCACGAGGACGCTGGACGATCGACTACGACCAGTACATCGACGCACTCTTCGTCGCACCAGCCGCCCGACGCTTCTTCCGCGCTCTCTGGCGTCTAGTGGTAACGATCTGTGATCATTTACTTGCTTGGCTTCCTGGTTTGCGTGGTAGAAATTTTGTTTGTAGCTATCGTAGCCTACCCCTCGACCCAACAAGAAATGTAAGGATCTTTCGTTCTCAGCAAAAGACACCAAGGGAACTTCTGTGGCTAATCAAACAAGAGTTGTGGGCTTGTCAGTCTACCGGTTTCTTTAAGAGGACGCACCGAAATGAGAACGTGCAGCAGCTGCGATAGTACGCTAAGAACTAAGAGTTAATTCCTTATTTATCATTGGAAGTTGGCGAGCTTCCTAAAATACCATCGAAAAATTACTTATCCTTTTTTTGCCACTCGTTCTCAGCTTTAATCCCTTCTTTGCCACTCCGGTCAGTTGACCGTGAATTTGACCGTTGACTTGGACGCGAAAAGACAATTTTACCCCTAAGTTTGCTGAGATCTTTAGCGAATTGTTTGACATAGTAATATAGTTTCAAAAATTATGAAATTTTTAGGAGAAGTTCCTGATATAGTGTAGATTATTCTGTAATTTTTATAGGGTTTTCTTTGCAACATGTTTTTCTTTAAAAATATTTCAAGTTACAACCGAAAATTTAAAGATTTTTAGAGAAAACATGTTGCAAATAAAACCCTATAAAAATTACAGAATAATCTACACTATGTCAGGACTTTCCATAAAAATTTCATAATTTTTGGAACTATATTACTATGTCAAACAATTTCTTAAAGATCTCAGCCCTAAATAATGCACTTAGGGGCAAAATCGTCTTTTCATGTCCAAGTCAACGGTCAAATCCACGGTCAACTGACCGGAGTGGCAAAGAAGGGATTAAAGTTGAGAACGAGCGGCAAAAAAGGGATGAGTAATTTTTCGATGATATTTTAGGGAGCTCGTCAACTTTCAATTGCAAATAAAAAATTAACTCAAGAGCTAAAGGGGGTTGCGTGGTGGGGCGGCTCTCAAGCGCGCTGATTTTTTCTGGAGGACGGACTCTAGTTCTTTCAGCTGTTATGTTGCGTTGTTGTGAGGTTCATTTGTTCAATGGCGATGTGTGTTCATAGCCTTCTTGTCGATATCTTGTATTTCTCTCTTTTCTCAACCATCGGCAATCTTTGGCCAGCCTGACTAAAAAAAATACCGTAGAGTTATGTATTCTATCACATCTTTCAACTTCTAAAAGTAGTTATTTTCCCGGTCCAAGGATACACATGACTTAGCTGGCACCCTACTTCTGGTCTATTGTAATTTGTAATTCAGGCAGGCCAACCTTGGACCTAGGGCATCTACAATAGTAGCTTCGTGGGTAGCTTTACGAGGGAGAGAGAGTGCCACATCAGTTTGAAGGCCAGCATCCAAAACGAAAATAAATTCATGGATAGGGCCTCAGTAAGGGTCTCTTTCGAATACCATTCATCTATAAACAGTGATAAAGAGGTAAGAATGATCAGACGGTGAGGAGAAGGGCCTCTCCGTGAGGCCCTCCCCAGAAAATTGTTATCCTCCAAAACCCCACTCCCATGCATATTAGCTTCAAAACAGACCGACAAAAATCTGAAATAAAGCTATAAACCCACTTCAATGCATATATGAAGCAAATCTACCGTGCGTCCACAGTATGAAGCAAATCTACTGTGCGTCTATGCCTCCCTCCAATGCAGACGGGAAGGGATGGCTCCAAGAGGGGTGTGTGCACCCAAATTAGTTGGAGCACAGTGAAGCACTAGAGATGCTCTTAGGTTTAATTCATAACCTCCTTTTTAACGGAATTGCTAATTAACTTTTGACAGTTTTTTATGTCAAAACTATCATTTTTCATTTACAACTTTATTATACATAAATTACAGTAAATTATTTATGTAATTTTTGTTCGTAGTCACTATAATTATTCTCGAAGGTTTTAATAACTCATACTTCCATCAAATGATTCAACGGATTTACTAATTTGTATTTTTTTTTTGTATTGGTAGGGTTCACCTAGGTTTACTTTTGTCTAGTTTAGTTTTTTTTTTTGTATTTGTAGAGTTCACCTACATTTACTTTTGTCTATTTTGTGTAGAAATTAGAGTTTTCTTTGTGTGAACATTGATCTTGTATGTTACTTCTTTGATTTAACGGTTCAAAATATGACAGTTTTATACAAATAAAACTGTCACATTCTGTTTAAACAGACCCCTTTTTAAAGCTGGCAATAGAAATATATATATAGTTGGTAAATATTTTCTACAATTTCAAAGCACATGACACAATATGTCAACGGTTGACAAGCCTATACTATGGCCCAGCTCAGGTCCCCATTGTACCACGGCCGGGCCTAGTTAGGACAGTTGACTCGCCTTACTTTCGTTTGAACAATGTGTCACTCGTGCGTGGCTACATGGACACAGTTGACTTGCCTCGATCGCAACACGCGTATGGCCTACCCATTCAAGTTGGTCAAGTTGTCCCTTTGCATGGTTAATTTTGTTTCTCAAGTTGCTTTCCATGTGTACGCCTCTCCATATCTGCAATTCCACACTGGAGATCGAAGTGGCGTCCTCCCATGCATCCGACTGTGCCATTCCAACAGAACCAACTCGGTTTATAACCATTAATTGCCCAGTTAGCCAAGGTACAAATTAAAGGATGGGAACGCTGATCGTGCACAAAGGTTAAGTTGGTCACGAAATCTTTACCACTGGCATCCAGGCCTCAAAGATAATGTTAATTTTACCTTGCACAATCGTAAACATGAAACGCGCCAAACGGGCTGATTAGCTAAAATAAGCGCAATCTGATTGCGATCGCAAGGTTAGCCTAACTCGTGGAACACCTGGCCGTCGCAGCTGATCTCCCGGTCGCTTCAAGGCAGAGCAATCGCGCGACGCGGTTAGCAGAAAGGCAGCGCGCCTTAATCCGATAGCCGTCGCCGTCGGCGAAAAGGCCGGCGGGGCGCGCGGTGCATGCACGAACGACCACACCACATACGCATCCATCCGTATCCAATCCACCACCCCCCCGCGCGCGCGCGTCCTATTACGTCGTCCCGGTACGGCCGGTCGGTCGATCGGGTCGTCCGGTCGTCGACGCGGGGCCGGGGGCCTAACCCCACCCGCGCCGCGGCGTCCAACCTACAGCGCGCGGGCTCTGACCCGGGGTCAATCGCCGGTCGCCGCTGTGGCCTGTGGCCACCACTCGCTCGCCCGCTCACTCGGTTTGGATGGTCCTCGCCCAATAGAAATCAAGCGACTAGTGCGTCAGTGTATGAGTGGGCGCTGATGGTACGAGATGTGATAATATCCCGGTGGATGCGCGCTTTAGTAGGGGCTAAGATAGAGGATTAGCATGGGAGGACAAAGCGCAAAAAGCCAAAAACAAAGGGCGAATTGACGAGACTCCCTCGAGGGACACAACGCTAGCAAACTCGAGTCGTTTGTGGTTGGCTTGGCTGGCCGGGGTCGTGGATGGCATGATGCGAAGCAGAGAATGGGTAGCTTCATAAGCGGGGTTTGAGAGCGATCCGTGGGTTGATTTGTTACTTGCCCGTGATGGGCTGATGACATCTGAAGACCTCCGTGTTAGTGCCATCACTATGGTACGTGTTGCACGTGGTCTACAGTACTCTAAGTATTTGCCGTTTAATTTTGTTCGACGATAAATATGTTTACACGTAGCATTGATGCTTCTTATCATTGGAGCGGTAATCTTGTCAAATGGCTTTAAAAAAGATGATATCAACTTACTCTAATAGAACTTTTTTTTTATTAATTAACCTATCTTTAATTTTTATTTTAAAGTTAATTCCCGACAAACTTTATTCTCAATCCTGACCTCTTTGGTCACACGTCACACCACCACCCGTGACGTGACAAAACAATACTGTTACGCCAGCTCATATCTGGGCAAGCTCTTGTCACGCCACGACCAGTGGCGTGACAGTGTTATTTGGTCACACCACGACCAGTGACGTGACAAAAAATGCTATCTAGCGGACTTATCTTATGGCGTGACAATGTTGTTTTGTCACGTCACGGGTGGTGGTGTGATCAAAGATGTTAGAATTGAAAATAAAATTTATCGGGTGTTAACTTTAAAATAAAATTTTAAAAAGGTTAATTAATAAAAAAGTTCACTCTAATATGGAAAAGTAGAAAAATATTTGTGCTTTTGAAAAACACAACGCAATGTCAAATCGGAGCCTAGGTTTGCTAACTACAAAAACAAACAACAAACATGTGTGAATATATGATAGAACCCGTTTGTATACATAAATATGAGTCCTAATTTTTTTAATGGCACCTGAGTTATAATTATTGTAGTGATTAGATGAACTTTTTTTTATTAATTAACCTTTTTTGAATTTTATTTTAAAGTTAACTTTCAGCGCACTTTATTTTCAATTCTGGCCCATTTGATCACGTCATGGATGGTGACGTGATAAAACAACACTGTCACACGCCGCCAGAATAAGTCCTCAAAATATCACTTTTTGTCACGCCACTGGTTGTGGCGTGACCAAATAACATTGTCACGCCACTTCCAGAAGTGGCGTGACAAAAGTTTGACCAGAAATGGGCTGGCGTGGCAGTGTTGTTTTATCACGTCACCGTGGCGTGATAAAAAATCGAATTAGAAATAAAGTGTGCCGGCAGTTAACTTTAAAATAAAATTCAAAAAAATGTTAATTAATAAAAAAAAATCTGATTAGATATACATACACCTTGCAATATTAGTCACATGCTCCATGTCTTAACCGTGAACTTACCATGATAAATCAAGTAACTAAAAAAAGTCTTTTTCGGCATAATTGCAATCAAAACTTACCACTTCATCCGAACACGCCAATTGAATCGGAGGATAAAGAAGCAAGTGGCTAGCACTAAAGCTGTAGTCCAAGAAAAACCAAACTTTTGGTAGTGACGTGAGTTCTCTTTATCTCTCCACAAAAAAATGAAAAAAGAAACTGAAAAACTACTACTATGTGTCTTTTGTCACACGTGGCACACTATTGTTTAAATTGCTACCTATAACTAGAAGGCCCAGCACTAAAAAATTTCTGGTACACCAGGAGTCTCACCCTAATGCCCTGAAGATATTGGCAAAGAGTTTTTTTTTTGGTTGCTCATTTGGCCTATTTTTTGAACAAATTAGCAAATCTTGTCCTTTCGTGTCTGAAATGACAAAAATAACATCGCGGTAGAGTAGGAAGGTGACACGTGTCCTATTTCGCACACCAGGATCGCATCAACTTCCACCCACGCTCCTGGACCGCAGCATGTCCCTACCGTGCGTAGGGTGTGTTGCGCCCTCCTACACCCACATTCCGCGAAGGCTGCACCCTCCTGCTGTGATGCACCCCGCAGACCACCCTCCTACTACGCATCCAGTGCGCTGCACTCTCCCGCCGCACACTGGGTGCACTGCACCTTCCTTGCCGCACGCCTGATAGTCGGTCCCATATGTGTCTCGTTTAAATCACTGCATGCGTTGGTAAGTCGCTTTCTGCATGGGGTTAAATCACTAGACAATTTTTTTAAGAGAACGAAATTTTAAATAGAGAATAATCATGGAATTAAATTGTAAAATGAGATTTTAACCCCGATAATAAGATTTCGTAATGTAGGTGCGGATTACATGACACACAGGGTTTAGTCGTGCATATGTTTGCCATGCTACTCGTACTGTACAAATGGCAACATGCACGAACCATCGACTCGAAGTACATGTAAGATACATTTGCGCCTTTTAGAATCAGAAACACTGGCGGGTCAGAAAGAAGGTAGTCTTGTATTCATACATCTTATGCATCAGGGCCCATCGGTGCCTTTTCCTTGTCTCTCGTAGCCCTGCGAGCGCGGGCCTTCGTGACGGTAGCCCAGTACTTGGCTTCCAGGACCTCCGCAGGTGTATCCCAGTCTGAAGTAACATTTCCTGTGTCGGGGACCATCATTGCCTTTCACCTGTCTCCCTTGCGCTCGGCTCGGGCCTTCGTCTGGGCCTCCTCATGTTCGGTCGTGAGGGCACTTTTGGGCTTCCACCACCACTTCGATTTCGGAGGGACCATCGCTTCCTTTGCCTTGTCTTCCCCGCTCTCGATTGAGTAAGGTTTCCAACAGGTAAATTTTTCGGGCGCCACTGCGTAGTTCAGCATGTACTTCTGCTGAATGAATGTCCTGTCGTACTTCTTCAGACCGTCGATCTATTGTAACAAAAGTAGCAACGCTCCGACGGCTGCCATTATGCATGGATAAAGTTAGTGATATGTGAAATGCAATGTGCAATGTGAAAAATCGATGTGTGCGTGAGGTTCTCTTGCGCGAATATCCCTGCACGTGGAGTACGCTCGGGCGGCGGTCTCCGGGTGTGGACTGAATGATATTTGCTGGGTTACTGCAGTCGCACCGCGGGCGTGAAAACTCCTATGGTACATGTGCATCCTTGCAAGAACAATTCGGGTAGGTTCCCACCTTCCCGATAACCCACTTTTGCTTCCGCATCATCTCCCCATAGTCTGACATCTCCAAGCTTAACGGACTGATCTCCTCTATCTCCCTTTTCCCTCCTTTCTCCCTGTTCTGCGAAATTAGTTTGAGTGGAGTGTTGGCTGTCGTGGTGTATTGTACCCTGGTTTTATAGGCTGCTAGGGTGTAGTGTTGAGGGGGTATATTATGGCGAATGATGGTGCAGTCATGTCCATGTAGGAATCTTTATGCACAGGAAAGCTCTGGGAGGTATCAATTCGCTGCTAAAAGCTAATGAGAAATGTCTATTCCCTGAGAAAAGCTAGAGCGAATTTTCTTTTCAATCTAAAAATGTGGCATGCCATGGTGTGGTTATTTCACTCTGAAAAGGTGGGATGACTGGTGAGTAATGTCTATTCACTGAGTAAAGCTTGTGCGGGTTGTCATTTTAGTCTGAAAAGGTGGTATGATATGGTGTGACCATTTCTGTCAGCATAGGTAGGATGGCTAGTGAGTGATGTCTATTCTCTGAGAAAAGTTGACGCGGGTTGTCATTTTAGTCTGAAAGGTGGCATGACATGGTGAGGTCATTTCTGTCAACATAGGTGGGATGGCTGGTGAGTGATGCCTATTTACTGAGAAGAGCTAGTGCATGTTACCATTTCAGTTTGAAAAGGTGACATTGCATGGTATGGTCATTTTGGTTTCAAAAGGTGCAATGACTGGTGAGTAATATCTACTCTCCGAGATAAGCTGGTGTAGGTTGCCATTTCTGTCTTAAAAGGTGGCATGGCATGGTGTGGTCATTTCGGTCTGAAAAGATGGGATGTCTAGTGAGTAATGTCTAGTCGCTGGGATAAGCTGGTGCGGGTTGTTATTTCAATTTGAAAATGTGGCATGGTGTGATTATTTCTATCTAAAATGTGTGATAACTGGTGAGTGATGTCTACTCATTGAGATAAGCTGGCGTGGGTTGTCATTTCAGTCTAAAAAGGAGGCATGGCATAGTGTGGTCATTTTAGTGGCTCTGGTGGGATGACATCTAAAGGGATACAGGTAGGCTACACTAGCTGGCAATTCAAAAATTTTATCACGTAAACCAGGAAGCCATGCAAGTAGAAGACCATCGATCGTCACCACTAGACACGCAGTGCAGCGAAGAAGAGTTGGAGCAGCCTGATCCAACGTAGAGCGCGTCTATGTAGTGGTCGTAGTCAATCGTCCAGCGTCCTCGGTGTCAATTGTCTCCTCCAGCAACCAATCGCATTTCTTACGAAGACGTGGATCATCCTCAAGCACAACAGCAACCGCAGTAGCGCCTCTACGGTATCAACACATCTAGTGATGGAACACCGTACGGCGGTGTGCTAGCACCAACTCGCACGGGAAGGCTCTCTCGAGAAGATGGCGGTTAGGGTTTCGGTGGAGAACTTACGTTGTCTGCCTCATGTGTCCCATCAGCCTCATGCATCTCCTTATATAGAGCCCATGACGGATCCTATCCGAACACGTTGTTCCAACCCATTAAGTATGTAACCCGTTAAGTTCATGCGTAGTCGGTGTGACTCGGAAACCCTTTTTCGACCACTAGTCGTCAGCGGTTCCTAGCAAGACATAACGATTACCGAATATACATAAATCATATCGGACGAACCTTAATGCAATATGATCTACGAGTAGGTCTTTATCACTCACGACCAGCTCTTATCTCTATACGACCCGTTCATAGTCACGACTAGTTCGTAACTCCTTACGACTAGTTTACGACCAGTTAGTGATCATGTTCGACCAGTCTACGACTAGCTCATATCTCCATACGACTATCCCGTATCTGATCGAACTGAACTACCTGCTCGTGTAGTCTCCATTTGCCTCATGATATCTAGTTTGAACTCCAGGTGAAATATTATGTCATCCATGGACTGTTCCATACTTTCTCGATCAAGCGTCAGATAACTTTACGTGGTCGACTCTTCGACCACTAGTGGCATGGCAATGCACTTTCTTTATTCGACCACATCGAGGGGCCCAAAGATATATCTCCTGTTATGTTAGGATGGACAAATCCCATATCTGACTAGTCACATTCCTCCGCATGTTTCATAGCATACCTGAAAGCTACCTTTATAACTACCTAGTTACGAAGTAGCGTTTGGCAACCCCAAAGTGTACTACTACACATGTAGGAAACCATGCTGATCTCAGGTCCAAGGATTATACATCATCATTGCTTAAGACCAACTGATGACACATAAAATCATAACAATCTCAATAGTGTCTCAAGGTGGGTCAATCCAACACCATGTTCTCTAACATATGTTCACATTATTGATTCGATATCCCTATATCTATGACCAGTGAAACATTGTCATCAATCAATACATGTGCTGGTCGATAAGTAACTAATGTTCCAACTAGTGACATCCGACTAGGGATATATTTAGAATGACATCATATAACTTTTAAAAAATTTACCAACAAGTTACATACTTGTTAATCTTTATAACCGATGATTCATTCAATGAACAGAATAGCATTTATTCAATAACTCATAAACATAGACGTGATACAATCATCTCAATGATTGCCTTTAGGGCATATCACCAACAGCATCGTGTGGTCATTTCAGTTTGAAAATGTGGCATGGATTGTTGTGGTCTTTTTAGTCGAAGAAGGTTGGGTCCAGTGAGTACATGCGCGATACAAAGAACATGCAAAAGATGGAAAGTTCATACATAGTTCTTAAGACAACATGGTACCTAGATACTGGATATAATCTGAGTACATACGGAGTGATACAAACTGAATACATGCGCGATACAAAGAAGTACAATGTGCATATATAGAGCCACATTATTGGGTACAATCTGGATTACTCGTCTGAGCCGCCATGGGTACAAGTGCTGACATGAGAGACCCATCTAGTGTGAAGGAGTGGCCGATGTGGAGCATCCTAGCAAAGGGCAACATCCCCGTATCCCAAAGAAGTGGAACGTAGAGTGGGTTAATGGGCCGGTGATGCTTAGGTGATCTAAGGATAAGGAGTGGAGGATCATCCCAGTGACCCATAACTTGCTATGGTGATGTGCATTGTAATATGGTTCCAATAGCTCTGGTAGAGGAGGCTCAGTCCCACACCCTTCCATCATGGCCTGCAAGAGAATAAATACCGAGTCAGTTCGCAACAGTAAGAATGCAATAAGAGATGCAAACAAAGCGGTAAAACGAATTGAAGTACGAAACATTAGTACGCAAGAGTAGTACCAACGATCATAAAAAGTGCAAATATTACAACATTACGCATTGTTAGAACATTACAACATTGCAAACGTGTTACAAATTAACGTACAAATATCATTAAAAGTGCAAATATTACAACACCACACATTATTAGAACATTACAACATACAAACAGTGGTAGTAAAACATTGCAAGCATACACGGAGGTGAACTCCTCACGACATACGAACTAGTTACGCCTAGACGAGATAGATCTGTTGTGTCGGGACCCAAACTTGCAAATCCGAACCCTCTGTGTATTCTGAACTAGTCTCATAATCAGTAGCTAGCTTACACAGTGAAAATATCAATGAAAATCATATCCACACAACGAAGTAACTAAGCAAGAAGCAAATTATTATTAAATAGTAGCAGCGGACCTTATGGCCAAAGTTTACATAGTTTGCCACTCAGAGCTTAAAAGATAAATATAACTATTGCAGCGGAAATAAGATAATTTGTGGTGGCCATCCGACATGCCCACATGCAATCGAGTGGGGGAGCGCATCCTAGTTCTCATAGTCTTCAAAGTACTCCTCGTAGCACTATAGATTTCTGGATTCCTTCTCAACTACTAATCAATAAGGCATAAAACCGTGAGTACATAAAGTACTCAGCAAGTCGTAGGGAATAGTATGCGATTAATGTTCATGCAAGGCTTGAACAAAGGAATAGTTATATGGTTATTTTGCAGAAAGCAATATTGACAGTAAATAGATTGTAAAGCATAGTTGGAAAGATTAAATAAATAAAGTAAACAATTACTTTAAAACCAGTGAACTACCCGTTCACTTCCCATCCGTTCCACTATCTAAACATTTTATAAAATCTCTATACCTCGTGTGAAATTTCCAAGCATTGTCCATAACCGGGGACACGGCTGTTCGAACAGTTTTTAACACTCTGTAGAGGTTGTACAACTTTACCCACAGGAGATAAACCAACTTGTAATGTCCATCTGACACACTTCCAAAGGCGTGTGACTAAGTGATTATCACAAGGCTTTTACAAAGATCTGACTTAACCCAGTTCTGCACACTAACGTTTCACTACCGAATGGACCTCGTAATCATTCGGGTCCCCCTCTTGCGCCATTGTGAATATCCCTCGCAGAATTCACGCTTCAAAAAACAAAACTAAAATCAAGACATTGCTAATTAATTATCCATGTCCATCCCATACTGGACATGTGGTTGTACGATAAAGCCCGGTTCAATGGCGCCAAGATTAAGTCCTTAGTGATTACTCAGGCGAGACAACCTCATCAAAAATGTGCTACTCGCACCCCCTTTACTGCACGATCATTCGTCTAAGTATGAAACCATTTTGTTCAACTAGGACCAATGGCATACCCTGCCGTGGCACAATAATTTTTACAACAGTGGCCTCGCTACATAATTCCATATATCATTAAGTCAAGCTATCATGATTAACCTTGTGAATAGGAACCCATCGTACAACTAAGCATGACTAAGCATACTACGTCACCCATGTTGGTATTATAATTATATCCAACTAATAATAACCCAACCTATGATGTCAAAGGATACACAACATTCACAATATTTAAGGCGGCATAATGTCAATTAGGTAACTAGCTACTCCCCAAAACAATTGATATAAAATTAGCATGCATGTTGATATAAAACAATATATTTGTATAAAAATGGGTACAACATGATCAAAAGTCTACACTTGCCTTCGTCGAAGGATGGAGATACTCATGCAAACTAATCCAAGCCGGCCTCGACAATGACGAAATCTAAACACGCAAAACGAGACGGATAAATAATAGAAAAATAAATAAAATCCAAAAATTATAAAATTAGTACCATTAGAGATATATTGAATTTATATGAATTTAAGAACAAGAATCGACGGAATCGGATGTCGTATGAAGGAGAACGCGCATATGAAAGATTTGTTAGAAAGGAAATTTCTAAAAATTGTGAAGAGGAGAATATTCTGTTTCAGAATTAACACAATACATTAACTAGTTGACAAAATGGCCCTACTTGCAAGTGAGACAACGGAGAGAAAGAAAGAAAAGAAGGAAAACAATGGCATACGGGGCCATAGTGTCGTAGAGTGAGAGAGAAACAACAAAGAGCTGAGGAAAATAGAGTAGGGCAGCAGGCGGCACGGGCATGACGCGGCGCCGGCCAGTGGGGGCACGGGAGGGTCGGCCGGTGGCCAAAATGGCCCCCGAGACCTCGGGGACACGGCAGGGGGCCAACAGCGCATGACGACGACGGCGGTGGCGCACGGGGGCACAGAGGCGACAGCGCTCCTATGGCGGCCGGGCGGAGGAGGCGCGAGCATGGGCTCGGTGGAGGCACAGGGAGCATGTCGGGCCGCTCGGGGAGACCGGAGGGAGTCCGTGGAGGTGGGGCGACGGAGGCCGGCGGTGAAAATGGGGTGGCAGCAGCGGCTTGCTCTGGCGAGGGCACGACAGAATGGAGATGGGGAATAGATTAAGGGGAAGAAGGAGGTGCTACGAGTGTAAGGAATCGAGGCAGAGCTCACCAAGGAAGACGAATACGGTGGTGGCAGCACCTTGGTCAGGGGGAAGAAGACAACCCGATTCCAAAGAACCACTATAGAAAAAGCAAAATTAAATGAGGGGAAATGTTCCTCGGCCTTGGGAACATGACATGACGTGCATGGACATGCGAGGGGCTCACCGGATCAGCAGGAACGCGAGAAAGGGTGGCAGCCGAACTTCAGGAAGAAGGTGGTGGTGTCGTGTGTTTCGGTCAAACGACAGTGAGGTAGGGTATGGTGCTTGGGGCAAAATGAAGAGGAGGGCAAGAAGGACTCGATGCTCGCTTTATAGGGTGCAGACGGCGAACGGAGCAGATGCAGGTGGCGCAGATGACGCAGCGGTTGGCTCAACATTGACTGGGGCAACGGGAAATGACAATGCGTTAAGGTGTGGTGATGAGGGGCATTTGATGGTGGCGGTGATGACAGGGGCGATTTCCAACCGGGGCGCGACGAAACCGATGCGATGGTCCTGGTGTGGGTGACGCGGCAGCTCTGGCATGCACAGGAGAGCACGTACGACACTGGTGTGACTTGGGATAGAGCAGATAGAAGGGACAGGGAAAGAAAGAAAGAAAAAAAGAAATGGGCCAAAAGAAAAAGAACAAGGCTTCGACCGAAAGAAAAAGAAAAAAGAAATGGGCCAAAAGAAAAAGAACAGGGCTTCATGGAGCGCCCTGGGTTCTTAAATACCATGCACTTCCTTGGGCCAGTCTTGTATCCATGTCATTTCAAAAACGTCGCGTCTGCCGTAGGGATGGCAACAGGGCCATTCCCCAGTGGGGAGTGGTGGAACATCCTTGTCCCCGAGAGAAAGAAAAATACACATTCCCCGTCTTCGCCCCCGTCCTCGGGGGTTATTCTCCCCCGTTCCCCATCCCCATCAGCTTATCGGGGCCCCATTGGGACCTAGACCCGAAAATTTAGTCATACAATCTGGAGTAGTAGCCAATCAATCTAGTCAAACAATCTGGATATACAAGCCATCAATATGCATTCTGGAGTAGAATCTTAGCTCATATACTGATATACAACCTGGATCTACAATCTGGATATCTAAGCTCGTATACCAGAAATCCCAGAGAAAACGATGGAAGCAGAGTAAACAAACCAAACTAAAAAAACAAATAATTAAAAAAAAACTAATCAAGCAAGCAGACATATCAGGTACAACCTTAAACCAATCAAACATCCACCTGCAGGATTAGCCAACTAAAACCCAAAACTGATGGGAGGCGCTCCCCTCTGCCACGCCATGAAGCGTTTTTGCGTCTGGATGGGGCGAGAGGACTAAGGACGACGCACCTCGCATCTCGGCCTTGGCGCCAACAAGCCTCGTGTGTAGTCACGACCCCAGGTGGTGCGACTCCGAGGCCTCCGTGGGCTGCACGCGCCGTACCACCTTGGCCACAGCCACCTCCCCGTAGCCCACCACCTGCGTCGGGATCGTCGCGGCCCCCGACATCGCCCGCACCACCGCCGCCGCCAGCGTGGCCATCCGAGGGCTCTCTAGCGCGTCGTTGCGGCGGAGAACACAGCCATGCGAAATTGGGGAACGGAAATAGGAGGAGAGGGTTTGGGGGATTTCTTCTTAGGGCTAGGTGTTTTGCCAAGCCGCTATGGGATTTGACGTGCTAGTGGGCTAGTGGCCCATATGGCCATATGTCATTGGGTTATCGGGGGCCCATGCGGGTAATGGGGATAGGGAGTAGGGGAATAACCTCGGCCCCACTTCACCCGATGGGAAATTGTTTTTTCATATTAGCATCCCCGTTTGGTAATAAATAGCCCTAACGCCAGCCCCTAATGGGTGAATTACCCGTCGGGGAACGGGGAATGGGGCCCCATTGCCATCCCTAGTCTGTTGTCATCCCTTTCTAGCTTGCTTCAATGCTTTGTTCGGGACCCATTTCACGATTTCTGGCCAAAGATCTCTGTAGTTCATATCAACGCCATGCAAGTTAAACTCAGCACTCCATGTCTCGAAATGATGGTACATGTCGTAGTACTTGGAGATGTACGACATAGATATCTACTTAACCTATGCGTACGTCCTGTACACATGCGAGCAAGGCATGTGCAGAAGCTTCCGCTTGTTACAAGTGTAGGTCGCCACATCTGCAGGGATGCACACATGCTTCCTATCCCCTTTGGCATGACTATTCACATATTTATGTCGTAGCCAAATCTCGTACTTCCTCCTTAGGCCATCAATCACCTGGATGTCATGCATACGAGTTTTTTTTCATCTTTTTGTCCATATACCACTGCATGTTTTTGGACTGTTGTTTCCATTCATCCAACTACCTCTTTGATATGGTGTCTCTATTTAGAAAATAACCAACTATGCATGTCCAGGTCTCGTTAATGATCGCGATGATTGGGAGGCACCACACATCTTTTAGCATGCTATTGTACACCTCGAACATGTTGGTTGTCATTATGCCATATCTTGCACCATCAGTGTTGTACTTGTATAGATGTGACAATTTCTCCAACTCAGGAGCATGCAGATTTATCCACTCGGAGAAACTGCTGGCTCTCCTAGATGCCCCTCTTGCACCCTATTCTCTCTCTCTCGTGGCTCTAGATTTGACTCCCTGGTATGCTTTGTAGTCTGCCCATCAAGCTCTTTTCAAATGGCTTCAAACTTGCGCCTCTAGTTTTGTATGCACAACCTCTTGAAGGTCTTCATTAGATCCTTACTACTGAACCGGCTGAAGAAATTTGATGCATGATTTCTCTTGCACCGTGGGGTTTCCACGGTGTTCCATTGTAAGGGGGGTTGCATCTCATTCTTCATGGTGTTGAGCGCGAACAACAACCCTGCATTATGGTCTGTGATAAGGCACACATTATATCGGTCTCCCACAATGACCCGCATGACATTTGTAAGGAATCACAACCAACTATCTGTGTTCTTGTTTTCAAAGATGGCAAAGGCAACCAGAAGAAGCTGATCATTTGCATTTGCCGTCACCGCGGTGAGTAAAGTGTCATCCATTGTGAGTATCGGGCAACAGTACTTGAAGCCCTCTATGGCCTGACCGAATGCCCAGAACACACGGTCCAATATGTAGCAATTGGGGCCTCCATGAGGATCTATTATTTCCAGTTCGTTTATGTATGTGACCGGGTTTGCTTCTACAATATGACGAAACATCCTTGGCACAAGGTTGTATATATGCCTGCTTATACATCACGTACATGGACTCAATCATCTTTTGCTTAGTTCATCGAACTTTGCTGTTGTAGGATCAAGGATAACCGACTAGAGGGGGTGAATAGGAAGTTTTTAAACTTTTCAACTAATTAACAATATTAAACAAGAATGTTTTAACAAAGCTTCCTAGAACAAATGAACTACTAAGCTATTTAAGACAATTAAGCACTTATGTCAAAACAAGATACAATTCTAGCTAGGCAATTCTATACAAGTGAATTGCTAGAAATATAAATGCGGAAGAGTAACGACAAGAATAAACCACGAGACAAAGAAGTTTTTCCTGTGGTAGCGAAGACTTGCTGGTCTTCACTAGTCCACGTTGAGGAAGCTTGAACAAATCAAGCTGGCGGCACGAATTAAGCCTTGATCCTCGATCACTATCATTGCTCTTCCTCTACTTTGGAGATGGTGAGCACTGTAGGATCAAGGATAACCAACTAGAGGGGGTGAATAAAAGGTTTTAAAATATTTTAGCAAATTAACAATTTAAGCCAATTATGAATTATGTCTAAACTAGATACAATTCTAGCTAAGCAATTTAATACAAGATAAATGCTAGAATTGTAAATGCGGAATAAGTAAAGACAAGAATTAACCACAAAGAGACAACGATGTTTTCCGTGGTATCAAAGACTTGCCGATCTTCACTAATCCACATTGAGGAAGCTTGAACGAATCAAGCCGGCTCTACGAATTAAGCCTTCTCTCGATCACTATTGGTTGTTCTTCCTCCGTTCTGGAGATGGTGAACACCGAACCACTCATAATCTTGGCACCAGGCCTCTTCACAAGCTTTTTGAAGAGATCACCATGCTCCCACCACCAAACCGTCTAGGAGTTCAGTAAAACTCCAAGAGTAATAAATCGATGACCTTCGCTTGATGGTACTCAAGTGCAAATGGATCAACTAGAATGAGTGAATGCACTTGAATGAGCTCAACCACCTCACAATGAATGCACAAGTGTATTTGAGATGTTGAATGAATGCTCAAGGCTCTAAGGATGTTAAATGAAATGTTGCATCCTGTTCTAGAGCAAGTGGAGGGGCATTTATAACCCCCACAACAAAATCCAACTGTTATGAGAGAAACCCTAACTTTTTAGCGAAATGTGGTACTACCGCCAACCAAGGTGCAGTACTACCGCATTCCACCAACCGCTCTATAACGGCTACAACAGGAGCATTAACTGCCTCTGACATAGCCGTTTTAAACGCGGCGCGGTACTACCGCCAACAAACATGCGGTCATACCGCTTATCCCGGTCGTACCGCACAAAGGAGCAGTACTACCGTTTGCAGGGTTTTCAATCTCAGTTGAAAAGGGTGCTTCTCTGGTTTTTACGTACCGCCACATAAAATTCGGAACGACCATGGAGCGGTAGTTCCGCCATTAAAGCTCCGGTACTACCGCAACCCTGACTTGAACTAGTTCACCCAAACGCGTTGGCCACGTGGATGGCTCAGATGAAATGGGCTGTTTGGACCGCACGTTTAAACCACAAGATCTTGAACTTTTCGGATAGTCTGAACGGCCCACAGTAGTACTACCAAAGGAAGTGCGGTAATACCGCTAAGCGGTAGTTCCGCCAAGCAAGCACCGGCACTACCGTTTGCCAAGAGAGCACAAGAGCTCCAAAAAGTGTCTCTCTGGAAAATACGTTCCGCTTCAATTTTTCGGAAGTACCGTAGAGCGGTAGTACCGTTTAAACAACGGTGGTACTACCGTTCCAAGAGTTTTGCAATTTCAACAAAAGGAGTCTCTCTGGATTTTACGTACCGTCAACTAGAAAACGGAATTACCGTGATGCTATCGTACTGCTCACAAGGGCGGTCGTACCGCTCCACAAAAGTTGGCAGGCGCTTTTGAACTGCACACATGGACGATCCAGATTAAATGGGCTGTTCGGACCACGCTTATAAGCCACACGATCATGTGCTGTTCGGATGGTCCGAACGGCCCACGGTAATACCGCCAAGGGATACGCGGTCATACCACAAAGTGGTAGTTCCGCCAGATAACCTCCGGTACTACCGTTTGTGCTGTCAATTGCACAGATAGCTTTCAAATTCAAATTCAAATGCATGCATGATCCTAAATTAATCCAAATAGCACAAGAACATGCTATCAAGCTACTAGTCATGATCCCTCTTAATAATACGGTATTTAATCTATAATCCGGTCTTCCAACCATTTCTCCTAAGACCGGTAAAATACAAAAAGGATCCTAGACTACTTGTACCTTGTCTTTTATCCAAAAGATCTTCGTGTTGTCCTTTAGTATGCATCTTCAAGACATCAAACTCACCAATGGGACTTAACCTTGTAAATACTCAATAAACATGTTAATCTCATATTCACATATTATCATTAATTACTAAAACCATTTTTAGGGGCCTAAATGCTTTCAAGCACGCAACCACTTCACAATCCCTTGCTAGGTCACTTCACAAAACTCCTTTGAAGTGATCACTGCACAACTTCTTCTCCAAGTCGTCTAGGTGCCGGCAAGCACCAAGAGTAACAAATCGTAGTGCTCGCTTGAAGACAATCAAGTGCCAAAGTGATCAACTAATGATACAATGCACCTGAATGCTCTCAACTACCTCAAGATGAGAATTTAAAGAAAATGAGTAGTAGAGAGTGTATATGGGCTCAAGAGACTTCAATGCAGGAGCACAATGCTTAATGATCTCAAGAGTTGCTGTTACAACCACTTTCCTGAAGAAAAAAAATCAGGATTTACAGTAGTATCACCGTTGAAGGCCCGGTACTACCGTTTTCTGCGTAACAGTCGGAACAGTGGCATTTAATGCTCTGAACTAGCCATTACCGAAAAGGTTGCGGTACTACCGCCAACTAAAAATCAGTACTACCGCAGCGCGGTAATACCGCTCGGCTAGAATCGGAACTACCGTTTTCCAAAGCTCAAGAATTTCAGAAAATCACATTCTTTGGAAAAAAAAACGTACCACCATTAAAATATCGGTACTACTGCACTCCGGTAGTACCGCAGTTAAAATGCGGTCATTCTGATTTTCAAGGGAGATCAAAACTCTCAAAACCACACTCTCTATTATTTACGTACCGCCATATAGATATCGGTACTACTGACCCGCGGTAGTACCGCAGTTAAAATGCGGTTGTTCCGATTTTCAGAGAGAAACAAAAACACTTAAAACATGCTCTCTGGAAAATTTATAGCACCATATAAGTATGCGGTAGTACCGCTTCTTTCCTTGAGGTCATACCAATTTACAAAATATTTTTTCAGAAGTTCAAATCAAAGCAATGCATGAACCCTAGTTGATCATTATGGCACGAAAAATAGTCTCTCAAGCCACTAGACATAATCCCTCTGTATAGTACGGCATTTATCCTATAAACCCAGTCTTTTCTCTAAACACCAAGATTGGTAAAAAACTATAAAAGGGTCCTTAGGTTATACAATACCTTTGTCTTGATTCATGTTGATCTTTCATCTCATTCACATTGCCAATAGCCTTGTCATCAATAAATCATCGGGACTTAACTTTTAACAAATCTTAGCACACATGTTAGTCCCTTAATAATGTTGACATTAATTACCAAAAACAAATATGAGGGCCTAGATATTTTCAGCTGTAGCTGACTGGATAACCAACCAGATTAGCAACATCTGACATCAGCATCTTGGGGGAAGACAGACACATCCTCCGATACTTGGTGGCTGATGAGGCTTGCCACATATGCGAAAGTGACATTCGTATGCTGCTACTGCGGCTCACTCAGCTCGCAAGTGTGGCCGATCAACACCGTGATCATGAAGTATGTACCATAGCCCTTCGCCTTCTGTGCGGGGACCGTGCTAGGGAAGCCTTCCACTTGGCACTTTACCGTGTACTGAGCTGGGTTTGACCTGTGCACCCGTACACACGGCTGATAGACACGGTATACCTTGTTATAGCTTGTTGCACGATTACCTTGTTTGGGAAATGTTGTCCAACTAACGGGGTGTCAACATCAAACCCTCATTGGAACTCATGATCCTAGGGCAATACAAGTGATCGCATTGCAAGTTCATCCATCCTTGATGGCATGTAAACCACCTCCGTTGACACAATTCCGTCCACAGGAGCAACACCCCTCTACACCCTCCGGTGTGTCCTCCTTTCTACCATCCGAGCTTGGATCAGCATCCTCATCGGACACCAACTCATCTGGCTCATTTGGTAGAAACTCATGACAGTCAATACGGGTTGACAATCATTCTCCTGCCTCCTCATTTTCTACAAAATTCTCCGCAAGTCTTCTATCAGAGTCTTCCTCCAAATAAACACATCCTGTGTTCCATCATCACCCACCGCATGCACTTCCCCGCTCCCACTAGCACCAGCCTTATCAATGTTTGATGACACCCTTTCTACGAACTACACATACATCATCGATCTCCCGTATATCGCCATCTTGGGATTCCTGGCAATCTACGTATACTCGCTCCATGCAACGCTACCCTTCACCTTGTGTAACTCCCATATGCCCAGTGTTGACCCTCGCATAATGGTGCAGGTTACCGCCTCGATGACAAGCTTCTTCCTTGGTGTCTCCCTAACAAACTCTCTTCGGATGCAGCTCCTTAGCTCATCAACACCCATCTCATTCATGCCCTCTGCCTGTACCACCTTACACTAGCATCTTGACAAGTCCAACCTATCCGGTTCGCCCTGTATGACATCGTCACCGAAAAAACAAGCAATTCTTTCATGTTGGACATTACCTAGGACAAAAAAAACTCAATACACTTAATATCATGTTTCCAGCAATACACTTAATCAGTGGCTATTTAACATACTAGTAAATTAATAGAGACTATTTTCCTAATCATGCGTGCCAAAAAATACCATAACCATCAACGACCTTGTTTAAACATTTTTTCGACATAGCCAACGATCTTCCTAAACACATTCACAACGTTGACCATATTTTTTTAACATATGCAGTACACCATTATTTGTACACAATATATGCTAAACATTTTATTTGTAGGCAATCAGTTAAATAGTTTGCACTATTTAATCGATATTTTCCAACATTACCAAAGTAACTAAACTTTGCTAATCCAAACCTAATTACATTACCTAATTAGTGGCTAATTAATATATTGGTAATTTAATGACGACTATTTTCCTAATTACGGGCGTGTCAAAAAATGCTATAACCATCAGCGACCATGTTTAAATATTTTTTCCTACACAGAAAATAATATTGCTAAACACATTCACAACATTTACCAGATTTTTTTTAGACGCACTACAACATTATTTGTACACAATATGTGCTAAACATTTTATTTGTAGATAATCACCTAAATAGTTTGCACTATTTAATCTACATTTTTCTACATCACCAATGCAACTAAACTTTGCTAATCCAAACCTAATTATGTGATCTAATTAGTTGCTAATTAACATACTAGTAATTTAATTACTACTATTTTCCTAATCACGCGCGTCAAAAAATGCCATAACCATCAACGACCATGTTTGAATATTTTTCCTACATAGCCAATAATCTTGCTAAACACATTCACAACATTTATCATATTTTTTTCAGATGTACTACAACATTATTTGTACATAGTATGTGCTAAACATTTTATTTTTACACAATCACCTAAATAATTTGCACCATTTAATCTACATTTTCCTACATCGTGAAAGCAACTACATTTTTCTAATCCTTACCTAATTACGTTACCTAATCATTTACTAATTAACATACTAGTATTAATAACGACTATTTGCATATCAGAAAATGTCATAACCATCAACATCATGTTTAAGCAAACATAACATTGCCAAATAGCTAATCAAACACTAATCACACAATTAATATACAACATGCATGCGAAAAAATACCTCTTCTCGAAGATCTTCACTTGATCTAGAATTTTGTCAACTAATACAACTGCTAAATAGCGCTCTAAATTCCCTCACTCTCTCTCTCTCTCTTCTCTGTCTCTATGCGACGAACAAATGGTTATTTTTTTAGGAGAGAGCGATAGTCACGCGATTAAATGGAGAGCGGTAGCTACCACCCGTCCTCCCGGTCCACGGCAGGGACAACGACGCAACACGGGGGACAACGATGGGATGCGGCGACACATCGCGTGACTGGACTGGGTGCGCGGTAGCCCCGAGTCCAGCGCAGTAGGTGGCCTGTTGTAATCCGGGAGCACGGCAGGAAGCTGATGTGATCCTGGTGCGCGGGATGGGACATGACGGAATGGGACACATGTCATCTGCTAGTCTACTACGGTGTCATTTTTATCATTTCAGATGTGAGAAGTCTAGATTTGCTAATTCGTAAAAAAAAAAGGACAAATGAGCAAAAACTCTATTGGCACATGCATGCTTCAGAAAATGGAACAGAGCAACAAAAAAAGTGTAATCCACCAGTTGACGTCTCAGCGCCGACCAAGACTTTCTCGGAGAGATCAAAGAAAGTAAACTTAAAAAAAAAAACGGACGCGCGCTTTAGAAGGACCGGGGCAGGCTCTCACGCGAGAGGCTATGAGCCCTACGAGGCTATCTACTTACGTACGAATATCTTGCACTAGCTAGTACACTTTAACCTTTGATTAGTGTAGTATAAAAATCTCTTGTGTTGGGCGGGAGAAACGCGGTTACTGGATTGTTGTTGAAGGCCGCCAAACCAGATCAGTTTATCTTGGATCCATACCATGCATGCCGGAAACACACTTAGACGGTAGTAGTATTGTGGTACCGCCTTGGTCAAATCTAATCTTCTCACACGCTTTAAATAGTGCTTAGGGATTGTAACATGTTTCGTTAACTGCCAACTCGCTCGGCTACACACTGCTTTGTGGAAACCGTGAAGCCTAGGAGAGACCACCGCCGTCGACCTCTGAGTGGAAGACCAACCAGTTAAGGCTGCTCTCAATAAACAGTATTTTAGTACAGTTTCTTTGTGTATAAGAAGTGTTAGATCATCTTCAATGTTGTGTTTTAGCCATTTCAAATAAGGAGAGAGAAGATATTGAATCGATTTAATACATTGAAGGGGTCGATTCTAACAAAAAAATGCATGGAACTGAACCCTATTTAAGAATCGATTCAAAGCATTAAACAACTACATAGAAGAGAGTGCGGTTGAGAGAGAATATTATTATTTTGTGGTTTTTTAATGAAACGTGGGTCTCAGTTATTAGTAGGAATCGGTTTAATACATTGGAGAAAAACAAGCTCGGTTCCTAGAATGCTTATGTGACATGACTTTGAATCGACGTCGGTTCAATACACTAAAGATACTCTTAGGATACTATCTTCTCAATGCATGGTTTCTTATGGTGTAGTATCTTAGGCTGTTTTATTTAATTACATGCATGATCTTTACTAGTATTTAAGCATTGTGGCCTATTTGTGGCATGTACTAAAGCAATACATGTTTATTGACACATACAAATATAAATACACGGAATCGATCACAATAAATTTTATGCGTTGGATTTCGAAACCGAACCGGTATCCAGATTAGATACTAGAGTACCTCTCTCTTCATTAACTATAGTGTCATATCATCATTTTGTTTACATGGCAGGCTTAAGATACCAGTCATAGTAGAGCACTAGGAGCAGCCTAACACGTGTGTTGATCTCCGCACGCGGCAGGGCGTGAAGATTTTTGCAGACACACAGCGCGCAGGGAGTGGTCGTCACGTCAGTTGAGTCGTCGCGTGTTTGAGCGAAAAAGCACCTAAACATCAGACCAGACGTTGCTGCACGTTTGCAAAATATCTACTCGCATCTATAGCATTGTTGACTTCTTATAAGTTATTAGATATTCGCAGCGTAGATGGCCATCTTGGCCAAAGTCTCGTTAGTTATTGAGTAAACAACTGTTTTTTAAACGAATAATACAACAACTATGCATATTCTCCCTGTCGAACAATCTAACCTATCCCTTACTAACACATTACATCCAGTAGTAGTAGAATTTCCCGTATCGTCATTAAAAACCAAACTCATATACTATATAATCAACCAATCAATCACCGTGGGAGAACAATCCAGACTACTCCAAAGTGTTAAACTTGCCTCTTACCTTTTAGACCTCACTAAACCAACCGGGGTACCGGGCCGGGCAAGCGGAAACTTTTTCGCGGCGCGGCACGGAAGTACGGAACTGGGCGGACGGGAATCCAAACCCAGCGCGCGCTCCCTCGCCTATAGTTTTTTTTCTCTCTTAAATGATGGTGTTCTGAGGTGGAATAGTAAAATAATTTCACACGAACGAATTGACAAAAAATAGTATGTATACTACGCTCAAAACCCACGATAGGACGTAGGCCACGTGACAGACGTGCAGAAGCCGCACATCACCTACCGCACACTCAATTCTCGACAGGTAGCCTATCAGCTCCCGTGCCATCGTCACGTGATAATGCCATTTTAGACGTAAACTCTCCCCGGCAGCAGAAGGCCGCGAGCCCCTCCACGACATAGATCTCCGCATTAAACAACGCCCCGTCACGAGCCCCCTCCCGTCCACGTACAGCCGTGTATAGCTGCGGAGTTCAATCCTAATCTAGCTCTCACCAAATCGCCGAAAGCGCGCGGCAACACACATCACGGGCGACGGCAATTGTTTTATCCCCGGCGTAGCTGTCACGGCGACTAGTCACACTAGTGGGAGGGGTGCGCTGCTCGCGCGGATCGGCGGATGCGCGCCCACCTGGCCTATGGTCCCTCGCCACACGGCCGGGCCGGAGCACCACGCTACCACCACCGGTCCACCGCTGCTACTGCCGTTGCTTAAACTTATGGGCTCTGTGCCTAGTATTCTAAAGCACGCACGGTGCTTTCGGGCGGGGGAGTAAACTAATGCGGGAGTTCATGGCTACTATTTCGGGCAAGGCTGCGGGGGAGTTTAGTTTACGCGCGCGTCGCGGTCTTTCCGCAATTCCGCGTGGGCGCGGTGGCCTCGGCGCGCTCGGCCGGCGACAGGTGTCCCGCGCGCGGGGATTGTTAAATGGCCGAGGGCGTATAAAGCGCCGGACCGGAAAGGGAAGGTCAATGCGCTCTGCCATTGCTATCTGTGCAGCATATAATTGCACGGTGTTAACTAGTGCGTTACTGTCGACATAAGGAGACGCACATGTGGCGATTCTGGATTGGTGGCTAGCAATATCACAAAGAGAAGTGGCCACAAGTAGAAAAGGTTAAAGCTCATTAGTCATCCTGAATCCTGACACTCTGGCAACTTGGAAAGAAAGGAATAGAAGGCTTTTTCAGCATCAACAAATCGATGCGTTGGCGATGGTACGATCATCAAAGAAGAAGCTAGAATCTGGATATTAAACGAGACAAAAAATTTAGCGGCCTATCCACCGGTGGGAGACGAGGTGCTTTCCTGAACCACAATTCACCCTACCACCCCCACCCCTGCTACCTATGCTTTTCTAGTTTTGTGTTGATTTTCTTTCGGTTGTGGTTTTGGTTTTGTAACTTGTGAATAACTCCTTTAATGCATTAATGGCAATTCTCTTGCCAAACCACCCCACCCCCCTCAATTAAAAAAAAACTAGTGCGTTACTGTTAACGAGCATTAGGCCATGTACAATGTTCTATCATCAGCCATCTAAAAGAGATGGCACAAATGATTTTTTCCATGAGGTGGAAAAGAGATCAAGATGAGATAGAAATATATCGTCTATCATGTAGTAGTCAATTGTAACACGAGAAACAGTAACATATTGTATATAGAATTGTCTATATAGACATGTAAAAAGACAATCTATTGTACGAGTTGCTTTAATGCTGTCTATAGATGATATAGAGGAATTCTATAGACAACTATTGTTTATAGTATACACTTAGGGGAGATCGTCGAGTATATGTTTAATTTGATTTCTTTCTAGTATTCTAGACGATCTATAGTTATTAACAACGTGTACGTGATCTGTACGTATGATTTGTCCAGGCTGCAAGAGAGCTCCTGGCAGTAAGGATTAAGAAAGAAATAATACAGGGCTCCAACTTCCAACTCCAACAAAGAAGACACAGCTAATTGACATATTACATCAGGATGCATGAGAAACAGTTCTTGCCTAGGACCCTCAGTGGTAGGGAAAATCTTTCCTTTCCGCCTTAAGGACATAATGAAGACCTTTGCACATGAATGTGGCTGATAAGACATTGTTTCATGGAATCTAGAGCTTGGGAGCTAAAAGCAAAGCGCTTCAGGGGTTGACATTCTAATTGGTAAAAGGCACAAAGTTCTTGTGACTTCGAGCAACCTTAAACACGCATATCGATTATCATAGCAAATCATATCCGTGAAGCATCACTGTTTTTTAAAAAAAAAAAAATCTGTGAAGCACCGATCATCTAAATTTGTTGATTTGCTAAGGTAAACTGAAAGATTTAAACTTAAGCACTGAAGCTATGCGTTTACTACTTTTCTACTCGAGTCCCTGAATCAACAATCGAAATGGCATTTGTTGAGCTACGGTGTCACGCCCCCAAATTCTGGGGACGTTAAACTCTTCACAATCGTTTAGGATGTGCAGTTGCGAAGTAAGCAGTGTCTCAAGCAAGCTTTCGATTACAATAAAATTCAACATTTTATTACATAAGATTAAGGCTTAACAGCCAGTTTTAACACTAACACGGACATCCAAGCCTAAAGTTAATATAATACAAGACAAAAGAACTTCAAACCACAGGCACACTTGAGTGCGACTGAGATCTAATAACAGTAGCCGTTGCCATCCGTAGGTCCACCAAAATTCTGATCAACCAGATCCTCTGCATTTTCCCTGGTTTCTTCTGTATATTGTTTGCAGATTATACAAGAATGAGTACAACTACCGTACTCAACAAGCCACATGGAAAACCTCAATAATTATATGCAAGGAGTTCAATGGATGGTTAGGATTTTACCTTAACAGGCATATGTGGATGCAATTTGCAGTTTAAAGCAGTTTACAAAACAGTAAAACAATAATACATAATAACAACAGGGGTTTCTCAACAAACCACAATTTCCAACTTACCATCTCCAAACTCTACTTATGCCTCGTATACTGGAATCACCCATTAACACACCTTCATTAACCGGAAGCACGGCGTATTCGAATAACATTGATTTTCACTCTGCAGAGTTGCCCAACTTTACCCACACGATATCACAAACTCACATTGCCACGCATCATGCTTGCGTACAACTGAGTTAGGATAACAAAGCTTTTTCACTGCTTATCCTTTTTAGCCTCTACCCGGTAGGTCTAAATCCATACAGCCCTCGGGAGACCACCGGCTAATAGTGGACTTTGTGCCCTGATGCTGACGGGCCCATACCGTTGCAAGAACCAGCGAGTGTCCTTAAAGGCCCACCCCTGTCTCGCCTTTGATATTGCAGATAATCAATTGGAAGAGCAGTGTACTAAACTAGGGAGTAATGACCACACATGTGGTTGAGCGGTTTACTGTGTCTGTTACTTGGCACAAGGTTCTTGTCCTTACTTGTCATCCAGTGAGGCAATGGCCCAGTACCAACTCGTGGCTGTCCACCTCTAGATCTCACTGATGACCCACTTTTAACCCAAGTCTATTGGGTTGTCCTACTTAATGGACACAACCCTCAACTTTCCACCAAAACCAATGGCTAACTGCCAATACTGCTTTTGATTGATGAACACAATTGAGTAACAAAGCTACTTATATAGATAACATTTTATGTGAACTTGTCAATGTGAATATGGTCTACAAGTGCTGGGTGGATTTGTATGTGGGGTTATAGGATTTATCTAATTATCATGGCATTCAAAAGTATTATTTCAGTAATTAAAGTAATTGGCTCAAATATAATAATGAAAGTATCAATATAAATATATGACATGTGGGTTCAAAATGTTCAAGGAATGCAACTTGCCTTCTTGCACAAAATCCTGTGGATGTTGGTCTTGTCCGGCGTCTGGTCGTCTAGATCGTAACCTAATGAGAAGCAATGCAATAAAAAGAAATCAAGTAAAAACTAGCTCAACAAGGAAAGAGCTGGGAACAACAAGCAAGTAAATAAAACCAAAAAGAGAGACTTAAAGGAAGGTGGTGCGGATTGGTGGGATTTATCTGGTGTTTATTTGGACTGGTTGGAGTTTGAGATTCGGATCCAACTACAACAAAAATATTGTAAAGGATTAAAGAAATCTAGTGGAAAGATTTATTTGGAGCTTGGTATAGCTGAACAGAGTTGAGAATGGGTTTTCTGGGCTCGAGACGGTCGAAAATGACATATAATGTCAAATTAGGGTTTTAGCGGAAAAAGGGTCAGATAATGAATAGTACTGAATTACTATTCATTCATGACAATGGATCAGTGAGAAAGTAATTGAGATTATTGTGTTGAGCTGAATTGAACTGTGGCTAGGGTTTACCATTTTTGGCTAAAGAATAATGTATATTTGGAATTAGTGATTTTTCTAATTTTCGGATGAACAGTAATTGAGTTTACTGTGCAAGGAACAGTGCCAGGCCGTTTTTGATTAAACAGTAATGGGTCGAGCCCGTTTTGTTTCACGGCCCGAAGGCCCAGCCGGCCCACTCGGCCTACTTGGCCTCGGCCTTTAGGTCTTGGAGGCTGGTCGAAGTTGTTAGCCGCCCACATGAAGTGTGGTTAAGAAAGCGACGCAGCGATCAGGCACGCAGAGGAAGGGAGAGGAGGAGGAAGCGGTGGGAGGAGCACCAGTGGCGGCAATGGCCAACAAGGAGAGGCGGCATGGGAGCACCACTGTAAGTCTCCTTTACCTTAGGGTTTTGCGGCGGGGCTTTTGGGGTGGGGTTGAAGTGGCGGTGGCGGCGGCGGCTCGGGATCTGTCCGGCGCTGGAGGGGAAGGGGTTAGGGGAGGGTGGAGGGGAGGGATGAGGAGGAAGGGCTGTCCCGGGCGGCCCTTTTATAGGTAGGTGGAGGCGGTGGGAACAGGGCGGTGATAAGGGCGACCGCGTGCGCGAGAGGCGAGGTGGCAGGGTGAGGTGGAGGTGGCAAAGGCGGTGGAACCTTGTGGAGGTGATGTGGTGGCGCGGGAGGTGGCAGATGACGGCGGCGGCGCTGGAGGCGGTGACGGCGATGACGCACAGGCGATGGGGTGGAGGCGGGTTCGGGCGAGGGCGCAACCGAGAGGGGAAAGCGGGGAGAGAGAAGAGAAAGCGGGATTTGGGATTTTTGAGGATTTTTGCTGGATTTGGCTGAGATTTTGCAAATTTGAATTTGAAACTGAGATTTAAACTTGAACTCAAAACTAATTTTGAAATTTTTGAATTTTGCAGGTGTTTCATACGGTCTACGTTCTTCTCCGTTGAACTAGCAAATCTCTGTCTGTATCAGACCGAACTATTTCGTATTAATGGAGTCTCTTTTATTACAATGTTTGAGTTAAAACAAAAAGAAGGGCGCATTTGAATTTTTTTTAACTGCCCATTATTGGCAAGGAAAAAAAAAGGGCTTAGACTCTTCCGGATGAAAGAATCTACATGTGTGTGAACAGCTATTGGTGGCCTAGGACATGTAAGCAGCCTAGACAGACAGACAGACAGACTCTGCTTTACTTACAATGGAATGCAGTGGAAAACAGCACAAATAGGATTCCAGCTAGGGAACATGCACGAAACTACGAAGGAGATAATTTGGTAGTAGCCTCCCTCAAGAATCTCTCAATCATTCTTTTTGGGCTTAAAGAGAATAAGCTATAGAATCCTGAAGTAGAGAGATATCCTGTGCCCAGAAGATTTGGTTAGCAAAGTAACAGTGATTGTGAAGCTATCGCAATTTGGTAGTAGCCTCCCTCCAAGAATATCTGAGTCCTCCTTTTTGGGCTTAAAGAGAAGAAGCTATAGAACCCTGAAGTAGAGAGATATCCTCTGCCCAGAAGATTTGGATAGCAAAGTAACAGTGATTGTGATAGTGACGTAGAAAGAGACAGTGTTATTATGCAAATATTATAAAATTGTAATATACGTGTAAATAACCCTGACACGATCTGCACTAATTTGCGGCTTATATATCTTTTGGTTACCTGCAAATCACATTAAAGTTTTCTGCCGGATTAAGTCGGATGTACCGAGACGTCAACGGATGCAGCACAGCACGTACGTCTCGCTTCTGAATAGATAAAATCTACATGATTTCGCATTGGAAGCCCAATATCAGCCCAGCCCATTAGTACCAATTACACGGTGCACTATACCATGCTACGTTCCATGAGTCCATCTGTCCATGGCATTGCCAAAATGGGAGAAGAAACAATGTCGCCTTCTCCGTTTGCTCTCATGGCCCTCCCTAAAACACGCCATGGTCATCGAAAGGCCGCTTGTCCATTTCCATCACCCCTCCTCCTTGATTCCCCACGCACACACCATGCATGCGACAATTCCTACTCCCGAACGAGCAAATTGAAATGCAACAAGAACGATTAATCCGCAGCGTTGCATGACATGCACGTACCGTCGCGCACCGATTCCATGGGCACCTCCCTCGCCGTCGCCGTCGCTGTCCTCCTCTTCCTCGTGGGCGCAACCCATGCCGAGATCAGGACCACGCTCATCGTGTCGGACCCGCGGCCCCTCATCCTCTTCGAGCAGTTTGGCTTCGCGGGTGGCGGCAAGGCCACCATCTCCATACGCCGCTCAGCGTGGAACCTCCGGTCGGGGTCACACCTCACCGGAGTCGACCCCAGCCTCATGGGATTCGTCCTCATCTCCGGAACCCAGTTCCCGAAGGTCAACAACGAGTCCGAGTACGCCGCCGCCAACCCAGGAGACAACAGCGGCGGCGGCTTCTGCGTACTGACGAACGAGTACGCCCTCCCGGTGCTCCGGCTAAGCGACGTCCCGCCCGGCGGCGTCACCAGCACTGTCACCATCGACGACCCCGACGAGTACGCCGTCGTGTTCAGCAATTGCCAGGACGGCGTGGAGGTCACCATGGACGTGCGAACGGAGATGTACAACGTGCGCGGCGGGGTCTCCGACGGCCCCAGGGATTACCTCCCCGTGGGGCTGCAGCCGCTGCCGGCCATCTACACCGGCGTGTCGGCGGTGTACTTCGCGTTCCTGGCGGCGTGGGCGTGGATGTGCGTGCGGCAGCGCGCGGCGGCGGACCGGATCCACGCGGTGATGGGCGCGCTGCTGCTGTTCAAGGCGCTCAAGATGGCGTGCGCGGCGGAGGACTCGTGGTACGTGGAGCTCACGGGCACGCCGCACGGGTGGGACGTCGCGTTCTACGTGTTCGGCTTCTTCAAGGGCGTCCTGCTCTTCACCGTCATCGTGCTCATCGGCACCGGCTGGTCCTTCCTCAAACCCTACCTCCAGGTCCGTGAAACGATCTTATGCAGCCACGCATTCGAAGTTTGGATAAAAAATGGTACTGATTAGACTGCCATTGCTTCTGAATTCCAGGAGCGTGAGAAAAACGTGCTCATGATCGTCATCCCGTTGCAAGTGATCGAGAACCTTGTGCTGGTGGTGATCGGCGAGACCGGCCCGACCGGGCGCGATTGGATTGTGTGGAACCAGGTCTTCCTGCTGGTGGACGTCATATGCTGCTGCGCCGTCTTCTTCCCCATCATCTGGTCCATCCGCAGCCTGCGCAAGGCCACCAAGACAGACGGCAAGGCGGCGCGCAACCTCCAGAAGCTCACGCTCTTCAAGCGCTTCTACCTGGTGGTCGTCGGCTATCTCTACTTCACCCGGATCATCTTGTCGGCGTTCCTCGCGGTGCTCAACTACAAGTACCAGTGGGGTGTCAACGTCGCCGTCGAGGCCGCGAGCTTTGCGTTCTATTTGTTCGTGTTCTACAACTTCCAGCCGGTGGAGAAGAACCCGTACTTGTACATTGGCGACGAGGAGGCGGAGGATGCCGGTGGAGAGCTTGAGATGGACGACGGTGCCTTTTGAGCCTTGATTCATGTGTTACATGACCGTTTCAAAGTTTTGTATGCTGTATTAGTTAGCTAGATGCTTAATTTGTCCAGGTAATTTGTTTCTTGCTCAGAGCGTCAGACTGCTAGTGGATGTTAGAGTTGAATCACTCAATTCCTCTCCCTACCTCTCTCTCTACTTGTCTTTCTCACAAAGACACACACATATGAGTTAAAAACACCCACACATCCGTGAAGACGAACAGGAACATAGGAACATGGAGATGCAGTCATACACGCTTACATCTTATTCTTTCTCTCTTGCTTCAATCAAACACATCTGATTGCACGTCCTTTTAAAGACTACCGAATCAACTTGCTAACTAAGCTAAAAACTAAATATAAAAAACCTAACAAAAGAAACAAACTAATTTTGATCTGATGCTGATTGCATCAGGATCCTAACACCCGATTACTTAGCAAGTCTAGATTAATTTTCAACAGTTGAAACTGTATTGATCGAGGTATATAGATGCTTGCCCCTTTTGTACAAGACGTCTGCTGCTTCAAATGATGATGATCGAGGTATATAGATGCTTGTCCCCTTTGTACAAAAAAGTTATGCTCATTTGGTTTTGTTTGGACGAGTTTAGAATTGAACGATGGAATTCCAATTAAATTAGGGGGATTTGAGAATTTACCTGTAATATCCTAAACAATGGTTTATGTTTCAAATGTTTAAAACTATGAGCTTTTTAAAACTTTTGATGAATCTCATGAGTTTGCACTTGATTTTCTAAAGTTGCTTTGAAATTTCAACCTTTTGACTTGAATTCAAGTTTCTGTTTGATTCTAGAAAAATGTATATACAAAAGTTTATGGAAATAATTTATTAAAATGCTATATTATTTATCACGAATTAATATAATTTTTCACAAATTTTTAGAAGTTGTTTTGACCTCATCAAAATCCAAACCAAATTAATAAGGCTGTTTTGGAAAGGAAATTATTTCAGACAATTGGAGTATGAACAGTGCCTAAAATAAATTTTACTAAGTCATAGTTTAACCTGAGAGCACTCACAAAAATTTTCAGAATTTTATTGCTATTTTAAACTGCCAAGTCAAACTAAAAGTATTTCGGTCAAATTAGAAACCTAATTCAAACCCTAACCCAACTCGATCGGACCTAGTTTCACTGTTTCGACCGCACCACCTTAGTTGGCTCGACTCGACCGTGTCGCTAGACCGGACCCGAGTCCGACTCGAACCGCTCCTTTGACCAAACCGTTGCGACGTGAGGCGGGCCCCACATGTTGGAATAGCGGCATTGTCGGCTGAGCATGCGTGCAGCCGATGCTCGTCACCGCCACCTCATGCTCCTGGGACCGCTGTAAGATCGAGGAGGCCGACTAGAGGGTGGGTGAATAGGAGGTTTTAAAATTCTTTTGGCTAAAACTGATTTCTAAAGCGGAAGCTAATACACATAAGGTTTTGCACAATTAAAACCTAAAACAACTAGGTTCAACTAAGTGCACCAACAATTCAAGTCTATTGACAAATATAACAATTAAGCAAAGACTTGTAAGCTATTCAATTTTATCAAAGTAAATAGCACAAAGCTAGGCAAGCATTCATCCACAATGAATAAGCAATTTAGTTCAAGGAATATAAATTGCAATATGTAAAACATAAGAATGCAAACCACAATAGATACGGCGATGTTTTACCGTGGTGATCGGAGACTTGCCGGTCTCCCCTAATCCACGTTGAGGCAAGCCCAAACTAATTGGACCAACTCCACGAATTGAGCACCCGCCTCCGAGGGAAGTCCAACCACTTGGACCGGTTCCAAACCGAACCAACACCTCGCTCCACTAGGGTTACTCTTTCCTCCACTCCGGAGATGGCGAGCACCACACCACTTACAAACCGCTCGAGTCTTCTCACAAGCTTCTTTGAGAAGATCACCGACGCACGACGTCTCCACGCCGTCTAGGTGTCGGCAAACACCAAGAGTAACAAGTCTCCAACGCTCACTTGAACCAATCAAGTGTCTAAGCTCAAGTGGATCCTAAATCCACTACCTAAGACAACACATGCACTTAGGGTTTGCTCTCTAACCTCACTAAGTACAACACATGCACAAAAGAGAATGAGAGGCTTGCTCTTTGCTCAATGGAATGTCTAGGGGCACCAGCAACCTCCCACACACGGCCAAGGTGGGTATTTATAGCCTACACACAAAAACTAGCCGTTGGGAGTCGAAACAGCCCAAAACTAGCCGTTACAGACTTAGAACGGTCGTACCGCACTCACAAGGGCCGGTACAACCGTTCTGGGCGATCGTACCGCTCTTTTCATGGCGGTCGTACCGCAACCCAAAATCAGCACAGACGACACTCGGTAAAAAGGTCATAACTTTTGACTCCGATGTCGGAATTGAGTGATCTTAGACTCTATGGAAAGCTTATTCAGAGGGCTACATAACCCACCTATTTGATTTGATCTCAAACATATTTTATCAAATCAAAAAGCACAACTCCAAAGAGCCACTACCATGATCTAAGTCCAAAGTATTAGCAACAAGCAATCTTAGACCATGCCAAGGGAAAATACATGAATCCCAACAATTTGTAAAACACATTTACAAACTTGGATCATGCCACAAGGAGTAGGTACATGGACTTCAACCATTTGCAAAGTATAGTCATATGCTACAAGGATTAAATGCATGAGCCCAACTATTTACAAAATAAATAATAGCATCATGCCACGGAGAGCTAGAGCAAGTGATATTGAGCTATGAACACATGATGAAACTCAAGCTACTAGACAAGACCCCTCTTAATAGTACGACAACCTATACTAGCAATCCGGTCTTCCAACCAAACACCAAGACCGGCAAAAGACTAGGAACAAATCCTTAGCCCTAGCTAGTCATACCTTTGCCTTGCGCAACCACTTGAAGCTTGACGACGCACATCTTTGCTTTAAGTCCGGGTCATGATTTGATATGCATCAACTCATGATACATCCTTTACTTGACTTCCATCAACACATGACGAGTCTTCTTTTGACTTGATGATCAACTCATGATCATCTCTTCTTCGAGATCTTGATATGCATAAACACATGATGCATCCTCTTCTTGAACCTTGACTTGATGACGATCAACTCATGATGCCATCCGAAGTCTCCATTACCCTGGAACATAAACTATTCATCCAACTCATGGAAAATGTTAGTCCCATAATGATTAACATTAATTACTAAGGTATACCTGTAATAATGCTTCTAAACAAGCCGTTGAAAATCTTGGACCGGTACTACCGCCAACCAAGTTGCGGTACTACCGCTTAGTCCGGTCGTACCGCATGAAGGAGCGGTACTACCGATTGCAAGGTTTCCAAAATTGCCGAAAAGACATGCTCTCTGGAAAATACGTACCGCCTTATAAAAATCGGTACAACCACAGCGCGGTTCAACCATTTCACAAACGCGGTACAACCGATTATCAAAGAGAGCTCCGAGCCAAAATTACATCGGTTCTTGTTTCATCAAACCGCCAACTAGAAATCGGATCGACCGCAATGTGGTAGTACCGCTCAAAGAGCCGGTCGTACCGCATTAGCGCTCAGTTGGCAGAACCAGTCAAAACCCGGTAGTACCGCCAAGTATAGTGCGGTCATACCGCTTAAATCGGTACAACCGCCAGTTTAACTCCGGTACAACCGATTTCTGACAAATGCACTTAGAGCTTTCAAATTCAAATTCAAATGCATTTCCATTACCATGTCGCCATCCATAAACTGGGACTAAGCCTTTAAACATCTTAGCACACACGTTAGTCCCACAACACAATTACAAATAATTGAATAGAAAGTAATATGAGTATATATGAACTACACAAGTTTTATATACTCAAAGGATATGTTTCAAAGTAGAGATCCCCAATATATGTGGATAAAGAAATATGGATCAATACTAATGAAACCACAAAACATAGAGTGAATCCCCTTAAATGTGTGAATACACAAATGTGTAATAAGAACATATGCACATATTCAAGTTGACCTTTTGGTGGAGTTCAACCTATATTTTGGATCCGAGGAATGCAACAAAATATAATAATACAAAGCAGAATGCATACCTCTTTTGTTCTTTATATCCAAACGAGACTAATCATAAGATAAGGTAAATAGACATGTTAGTGTCACAAATAGATTTATCATTATGTGTGCATACCTGTTTGGATTTTTCCTTTTGTTTATCCAATGAATTGGATTTGTCATTAATCACTTGCATGCCTTCATGATTATCACCTTTATATCCAAATAAGACTACACAATATGTATATCAATAAAAGTGTTAGTCTCACAATTAGATTTGTCATTAATCACCAAAACTCCATTAACACATAATGGTAGGTCTAGATCCTTCAACCGCTCTCGAAGCATCGTCGGGACTTCATCTGCTTCTCGAGTCTATGCTCTTTCTCCCTCTCGCTCTCTCTCGCCTTTTCCGCTCGCTTCTTTCTTTCGGCCGGAGAACAAGTCGTTGAGAGCGCCGCCGCCTTGGTATCGCCCTCGCACCCGCAACCCTGCCATCGTGTTCCACGCTCAACGCCGCACCCGTTTTGGTCAACTCGAGCACTTGTCGACCCCTAAATCGCCGGGAGCATCCTCTTCGTCCCAGCCTCCGGTGGCTGAGGTCCCACGAGCCCTTAAGCGCTCCGGTAAGTCCCTCTCAATGCTGCCTTATCTTTTAAGATCGTATCTTTGTGTTGAATCTACCGCTGAGGTTAATTTTGTTTTAGGGCATCGCCGAGGGAGAACGAGCTCTTCTTCTCCAACCTCGGTCAATCGCTACTGCTTTGATTTCGGCCACCTCCATCATCCTCTGTCGCCATGAATTTGGGCACCTCATTCTTGGAATCAAGGCAATTTCGGCGTGTACTTTCCTGAAGCCTCTCAACGTCTGCAGTGACTTCTCCGCGTGAGCTGTGTTTTCAGAGACCTCCGGCCGTCGCGAGCTCGCCATCGGCATCCTCAGGACTCCGCGTCGCCACCAACGTATTCGCAAGGATCTTGCGCACCCGGTGCGACCAACCCAGAGTCCGGAGCACCTCTATGTCGCCATTTAGCCTTCCTCGCCGCCACGCTCGCGCTTGGGGACGCCGACGAGCCGTCGGTAGGTTTAGGTTAAACCATCATTAGATGTTAATCCTTTCTTTTAACCATTTGTATGGCGTGCAGACCCCTCTGGTTCTTAATGTGATTAGAAACTTGATTAACACCGTTTAAAATATTGGAGTCATTAGCATGTGGGCCCATGTGGCTGCACTACAAGATGAACACCCCTTTGCCAACACATATATGCGTTGGTAAAAATACAAATAAGTGTTGGTATGATCTATACCAACGCATTTACTATGCGTTGCCATTGAGGCCGTTGCGAGAGTCTATTACAACAGATAAATAAGCGTTGGTAATAGATATAAAAAGGCGTTGCAAAGTAGCAACGGATATAGTCAGGTTGTAACTACACTTATATGCGTTGGTATTTACCATGCATGGATGACTTTTACTATTTTAACAATGGATATAATTATATTGTCACAACGCATAGAAGCGTTGGTACTTGCCGTCTGAGATGAGTTTTGCTATTTTGGCAGCGGATATGATTCGGTTGTTTAGCGATTATAAGTGTGTAGAAGTCGAGTAAAAAAATCATTATCGGTCATAGCATGGTTAAAAAGAACACTCATATATTATAAACAAATTGTTGCATTACACAGAGAACCATCCACATAAGACATGATATAAATATTTTACTTTAACATCATTTCCTAACAGAATGAAATCTAAATGTAATGAAGATCTTGAACATCATTTCCTAACAGAATGTAATCTAAATGTAATGAAGATCATCTGCCTATATCACCATTCTCCACCTTGTATTGAACATGTCATCCATGGCATCATCCATTTATCTTATCAACCTACAATGAAAAATTAGAGCCCATTAATACACTATTAGGAAGAAACAGAATCACGATATTAAAGTAACAAAACTAAGAGGAGCACCGTCGATGGTTGATCCCAACAATCTCCACCACCTCCCCCACACCCCATTCTATTCGTTGACACCTCAAATTACAGTGCTAACACAAGCTATGAATTTGTAGCTCAGTTAGCCAAATTAGAATATCTGAAGTAAGTTGATTTGAAATCCAATGAGGTAGATATATATACATTCAAGTTATAGCTCAGAAATACATATACAGTTCAACTTGTAGTTCGCCAAGAAAATGAAGAAGGCTGCTATTTGCGAGTTGAACCAAGAAGAAAGGAAAAGCAAACAATCACATTACCAAAATAGTATTCTACAGTTTTGATTCCGAAGAGCACCTGCAAAAGAAAAGGTACACTACAATTTATATAGCAAGATGAAGAATAATCTAAGTCAGCCTTTGTAAGTAATGGCACTGATAGTTAATATGATGACAAATAATATGATGCATGATCATTTGTGAACATGAAAGAATACCATCAGAAGCATACTTCTAAAAATCAGAATTATGCTCTATTCAAATGGGAACAGTAATCCACAAATATCAACTCAGGGCCAACCTATAAATAATCTAATAATTCATGAAATTACTATTCGATGAAAAGCTGAACTTGGTATGTTATCGTGATAGGACATGCTAGACTGACAATTTGTTTTACCCAACAAGTAGAATCACTCAAAATCCACATATCAAACTGCCGCTCAACCAATCATCAACCAAATTAAGTCATAAAAGAGCTCATGAAACTACCAATTGGCTTACTACAGTAAACATTGGCAGTTAACTGGCGCATTTATAGCAATGTTGGTAGCGAAGCACAATAGTAGTGCACTATGGATAACATAAATGCACATGCATATGAAAAGAATCATATTGTTGATCTTTGGAAATACAATATCATGATACATAAAAGAGGATAACGATATCATGCGCGATGAGCACAGTAAATAAAAAGAAAAGAAAAATGCTCAAGAGCACATAGCCACATGCCATTGTATTGTTGATCTCACGAATGGGTATCATTGCTTCACTTTCGGTGTTTTAAGTTCCTCAAGTGTGAAGTCCATTGCATATCAACACCGAATATTAGTTTGAATAATCAAGAAGCGATAACTTCACGCTTTTATCATTCTCATTCGGTCCCCATCCTAGCGATGCGCTTTGAAGCGCCAACTATTGTTTAGTGCCGGTTCTCAAACAGCATAGATCAACCAACATGATTTTGGACAAAAAGTGTGCTGAAGAAACATTTACTGAGAAAATAAAACGAGAGTGAAAGAAAAAATATGAATAAATTTTGCACATAGGGAATAAAAAGTACCAGCGCACATAGAATCATCTTACATAAATCTTCTTGGCTGCAGAAACAGAGGACAGTAAGAAAAGTTTTTGCAGTTATCTTGGCTGCTATTTTGATGAATTAGCCCACGTGATCGAGACAGTGAAGTCAAGCTGAGCAATGTCCTGAAAAATTGCACCAATTAGCATATGCTATCACTAGTGTACACTATGGGATGAACCACCCTTTGTGGAAGTGGATAATTAATATGGAGAAAAACAGTTATTCTAGTTCTTTTGCTTATGATGAATTACCAAGCATTCAGAACAATATACACTCATCCATGTGGAGTGCATGATGTAAATAATCATTTAGTACTTCATAAGGATAACATCACTCTCTAATCTTACTAATTTGCAAATGTCCCTAGTCTTGCATACTGAGCATATGTTGCAAACTATATCGAAAAAATCTCTTTCTGAACCCTTACAGTTGCAAGCATTAAGAAGTGGAGTTCAAATTGCCTTAGTTGTGTCCATTCCGTGATATTCCGTGAACCATATCTTAGAATCTCTTGCCAAGACACTTATCTAAGATGTCGAGCTTAAAGTGCAAGTGTTAGGTATTATGCTCTCCAATGTCAATTCGTTAGGAGATTACCAAACTTGCTATAGAAGAGCAACTGGATGAGTACCTATACAAATCAAAATACTTTACCATGGTAAGTTTCAGCTATAACATGAACTGTGAACTTTGAAGAAGTAAAGGTACCTTAAAGGCATATCAATCCGTAGCTCCTGCATTCCTGACAATTCAATTAGCTCTGTTTTAAGCCTGCCTAGCTTGCAACATCTCAAAAGAATTCACATATAACAAACTTTCCAGCAGTAGACCATAAATAAGAAGCAAAGAACAAGCACTATGCCCTGAACTGGTTCTAGCAGAAATGAAAAAGACCTGCACATGCAGGCATGCAACACATCATTATTCAGTAGCAACACCAAGACTAGCACATCAGTAGCAAGTTATGAAACACAAACACAATGTTATGAAATACCGGCCAAGATATACCTGAAGTCCTAACATTTTCCTATTACTCCTAATGCTTCTTGGGTGTCTTTGTTCTCTTTGTAAAGGTGAAACCTGATCAATGTCATCACCTCAGGAATGTCATCACCTCAGGACATGTGGAACGAAAAGTACAAACAACAGTTAAAAATCTTAGGATAATAAGCGAACAAGTTAAACAGAATGTCATCACACAGACTGGGTAAATACAACAACTATAATCACATGGCTGCTTGGCAATGTCCTTGAAATTCTCTCAATGGCCCCACCATAAGCATATCCTTTGCAAAATTAGCTCGGACATGGCATATTGTGCGGCACTTGAATTTCATAACACAGGTGACACACAAACAGCAAAGTTCTGACTCACACTAGGAACCTTCCTAATAGTTTCGCATTGCAAACAACACAAGAAATGGGATACATTGACCGAGATATTTCAGATTTCTAATCAACAAAACTAGGGGCACGACGCAAGCATGGGTGTGTGTTGCCAATAGGAGCAAAGAAAACAATGAGGGCGAGGTGGTTCATTACCACTGGTGAAGGCGCATGTCATGCCGACAGAGAAGCTGATGGCGATGGTGAAGAGGCTGAGCAGCAGCAGGTTGACCGGGTGCTTCTGGTGGTAGTAATCTGGCACAAGATCGCACACCAGAACAAACAAGCATGTTCTTAAGTACAGCACTCACAATTCACACAATCTCACATAAAAATTCTAATGGCGCGGGGGGGGGGACCAGAGAGGGGAGGTCGGCGGTGGGGGAGCAGAGGGAAGAGGCATACCACATACGTACCTCGATTCAATGGCGGGGACGACCGCGTTTTGGAGGCGGCGAGCTTGATTCGGTGGCGGAGATGGCGGTACGAGCTCGACTCATCGGCGACGAGGTCCAACCGGCAGTGCAAGATGGCCGGAACCCGGGCGAGCTTGATTCGGTGGCGGGGGAGGCCGAACCCTAGCGCGCCGCAACGAGTAGACGAATGGTCGGGGAGTCGCGTTGTTCTTCTTATGTGCCGCCTCGGTGCCCGCCTCGCCTACAGCCACCGAGCGCCGCCGATGACTGCCTCGGCGCCATTCTCGCCTGGAGCGCCGACTCGGTGGAAATCGCCGCGGTAGAGGGCCGACGCGCGCATAGTCGGCGCCTAGGTGACACCTAACCCCGACTTTTAGAACCTCATTGACCCTAGCGCAGCACCGCTCCGAGTCCTCCGTGGGCTGCACGCGTCGCACCAAATCGGCCGCCGCCACCGCCGTGTGGGCCACCGCCCCCGCCGGGATCTCCGCGGCCCCCGGAGCCACCTGCGCCATGGCTGCCACCAGCGTGGCCATCCCTTCGAGGGCTAGCTAGCGACGGGGGGCACAGCCATGCGCAATAGGGGAATGGAAATGGGAGGGGAGGATGGGCCTAGGGGATTTGGGGGCACAATGAAGTAAGGGGTGCACCCACAGCAATAAAGAGAAGCTGCGAGAGATCCCAACGGGGGCGGTGGCCAAAAAAATTGGTGGGATCGGGAGGGAAAATGGTGGGATAAAAAAAGATACGATAAAAAATGGAGGGGGGATTAGAGGGAGATGAAAATAGTTTTGGGAGTTGCACAAAATATTTAGGGAAGGATTGGAGGGAGATGAAAGTAGTTTTGGGAGTTGCACAAAATATTCAATTTCGATTGAACCAGAATTGGGTCTAAGCTCGTGCATATATTGGACCAAACACCGTGGCTATAATATTACCGTAACATATGTTATCTGTAGTGATCCACATGATTTATGACAAATAGATTTTGCAACGCATATTATGCGTAGCCGTAATATTACTTCGCAACGTATGTACAAAGCGTTGCAACTTATGCGTTGGTAAAGGGGTGTTTATCTTGTAGTGCTGGTTAAGGGTTTGTGTAAAGTAGCTAATTATGTTTTCTCTTAAGGAAAGCGTATTTCCCTTAGGATTAAATAGAAACTACGTTTTGGAAAGCCGAAGGCGTATTGAAGGAAATCCGCCTTCGACGTCACATTCGGCCGGGCTAGGTCAAAGCGGACCTGGTCGAACCCTAGCATCGGTCCCACCAGTCAGTGACTATGGGCTAGCTGAGCGTCGATATAAAAATTAATGAATTCTTTTAGAAATTCCGAAACGAATTATTATTTCACTGAAAATTCATAACTAATTCAAATTAACTTCAAATTGAATTAAACCAATTTTGTTGGTTTTCATTTTTAGTGTAATTTTAAATGGAATATATTTTAAGTATGTTGTTGTTCTATAAAATATTGGAGTTAAATTAATAGCTAAAAGGAATTGCTTTTACACTAGAAAATGGCTTAGACTTCAAAAAAAATTAAGTATTTCATCTTAACTCCAAATTGAGTAAAATTAATTTTGTTAATTTTAATTTTTCCTGTACCTTAGCTTAGAATAAATTTGACTCATGTTTCATTTCAAAAATCTTGGTAATAAATTTATTTGTTCAATTAAGCCTTTAACTTATTAAATTCTTAGAAAATCCAAATAAATTCCTTTTGGACTAAAACTTTCACCTAAATTCTTTAAAAATCATATTCTACCTGCTGTGTATGAAATTGAATTTTGGTTATTTTTGGTGTTATTCGTTCTTATTCGCTCTTTTGCTCGATCAATAGATTTCGATGAATTAGGTACTTACGAGAGTGATCCGCAGCAGCAAGAAGACTGTCTCCAACAAGGCAAGCAGTTCCTCCTTTGATGTACGTTGATCCTATTATATTCGCATGCCAATATTTCAATTTCAACTGTATGTATGCCTGCTGTGTTAATGAATAATTTCTCAGATTGCGATAGTTAACCTGAATAGATATGTGAACTGTAGGTAAACATCCATCTTTTCCCACTGAGCCTAGGTTTATGTCCACTGTGATTTAGAGCTCGATGGATGAGCTCTAGTCACTTTATATGTAGTATGCGAGTTGGTGTCACTTAGTAATGCTTAGAACGGTAGTCTGGGGATCATCGCTTCGGCGATGGTCATTACAACATCACTTTAACTACTTGAGTTAGGGTACTCATGTATGTATTGTATTTGAAAAAACTAAAACTGAAAAGAAAAATGATTTAGACTTGGACACATGGTTGGTAAGTGTGGTTATCGGGTGTGTGGTCGGTGCCAAGTCAATAAAGACCAAACATCTTGTCCCACTAAACCAAGCATTATTGCATGCATCCACATGAGCATATTGGGAATCCCTCTTAACTTAGTACTTTGGCGTGTGTTAGCTCCGAGTCGCAGGCGGTGGTTGTGTGTAAAAAAAGAGATGGGTTATGTTGTTGGGTGTGCGGGAGTGGGTTCCTGCCTAGGTTCTCCACACCGAGGGGCATTGTAGTTGTCCGAGGCTTTACCCCGAGGGGTAGTTGACTAAGACTTTACAATGACCCTGACACAACGTATGAGTTTCTACCCATACGGGCGGCTCGTAGTTAATACATAACATTGGAAAACGTCTTGTAGAACTTAGCTTTGATGGCATATCTTTGGAAGTGTGCTTTATCCGGTGGCAAAAGGAGCGGTCTAACATGTGGGTAAAGTTGTACACCCCTGCAAGATCTAATCTATTTGAATATCCAAGTCCTTGGTTATGGGCACGCTTGGGGAGGTCTTTCAAGAGTTAGACTATAATATTTTGATAAAACTTGAGTTTGGGTGGTACGAATGGGAATTTTGTGTGATTGTTGTGGTGGCTGTGGGAAGTCACCTCTAGTATGTTAATTATATTTAGAATTGTTATCTCACTGTTATTTGATCAAATAAAAACGGTTTTGATAAATTGCCTTCAATCTGTTACACTATTGCAAATAAAATGTTGCCTTACGCTGAAAATGACTCTATAGCCATCTCCATTGAATCAAGCTTGCATGTAGCTATATATAGATTTGTTAATCATAAGTCTTGCGAGTACAATTTTGTACTCAACTGCATTGTCTATTTGCTGCAGAGGAGGTTGACCCCCAAGGGGTTAACGACTGTGATACTAACTTCGCTCTCGACGACTAGCTCGGCGTTTTCGGTCAGTTGCCTTGTGGGTAAGGGCAAACGGTTGGTTTTTATTTACTGCCATCTTATGGCCTATGTTTTCCGCTGCAGACTTAATCTTTTATATGAACTCTTAGTCGTATGTTAAATATGTTGTAAATTATGAAGATTTCAGTAATGTAATATCATGTGTATGGAGTTGATGCTTATTTTTGTAAGGTGTATGTGTACTGTTGTTCTGAAAAGTACATAATACACTGAGAGTGGCGAAATTTGATTTGTGATACTAGGACCAACGGAAAGGTTAAGCATTACAAATTAAATCGTCCGGCGGCTCTCACATTACCATCATGAGATAGATGTATTTGATGATTTATCTCCAAGTGTCTCACTGACATGTGGAGGGTAAATCCCTAAATGCACCTATTTATAGTGGTAATTCCTCAATAATTCCATTAAATTCGTGTGGATTACTACCACAATATTTACTATCGAATTTGCTATTTCTTTTCTATCAATCGATTTAGTTCACAGTTGGATCCTCCTCCCGATTCATGCTCTGAGGCGTATCTTCTTCGTATCCGGTTGTGGGGTTAGGATTTGGATTCAACAGGGTTCAAGTTAGGGTTTACCCCTGCCTATCTTTAGAGTGACGAGGGGGCGGCGGTAGGCAGTGGTGCAACAAGGCGTTGGCGGCGCTGCCATACGCGGGACAAAGGAGGGTAGTGGGCGGTAAAGGTGGTTGTTAGGACATCAACGTGGCCCGAGAGTTGAGGAAGGTGCTCAACACCGGTCGCCGGCTGGTTTTTCAGTGGCCAATGATGCGGTGAGGAAGAGGCGGATTTGAGGTGGAGATGGGTGGCTGTGGAGGAGGAAGGCAGTGTCGGTGGGGGTGGCTTAATTAGGATTTGGGTGGGAGAGTGTGAGATCCATTGGATCTTGAACAAAAGGTGACCGAGAAATAAGAAAAAAAGTTAACCTTCATAGACATCCCTAATTACTATTGGGGTTCGCTTCAATATGCATAGCAAACAGACATAAAAGAAGGGGCAAAGTAAAGAATAACATTTTCTGTAACATTAACTCAAATTGATTAATCTAAAATACTTGCCACTACGATTATGCAAACCAGCGGATAGCTGCCCACATGACCTTGCACGCAAATTATTAAGTAGGGGTGACTCATATCCTAATAAATTAGGACATGGTCACATGGAGAAGTATGCTACAATGATTTCTATATAAATTCTAATAGTATTAGGATTTCTACTTCTTTTTGGAGAAGAACTAGGGGGCATTATATAAAGCTATGAGGGGTGGTCATGAAGAACACAAGCCACAAAGCAATTCATCCAAAGCAAGAGGCGCACGAGAGGATTAGAGGCTAGATTATTCTTTTAGCACTATATTCTTACATAGGGAAATGATCCGAGTGTCCTAAAATGTTCAAGAGGGTTGTGAGAGAGTGACAATCCTTTGTACTCTTTTGAGGTTGTGCTTAAGAATTTGTGGTCGGCTTCACCAAATTTTTCTCTCTCATTGAGGTTGTTTTGTCATCGTTATTTGGTTCTCTCTATAGGGTTCATCTACTCCGTTCTTGGTATCGTACACGCCCGTGCTGTTTCTAACAGACTCTAATCCGATCTGGGGGCTACTGTGCATAAGAAGGTGTATCAGAATATAACAAGTGGTATAAAAACCAAGACCAGATTAATCTAATTTGTGAGAAAGTCGGCGAAGCGTTAGGTGACACAAAATCAAGATCGATGTCGATGATGTGGAATCAATTGGATAAATTTGACAGCGGAGGAAATTTCAGCGTGTGACAATGTGTGGTGAAAGATGTCCTTGCCCAGCAAGGGTTAATCAATGCTCTTGAAGGGGATAAACCGGAAAAGACGTCCAATGAATACTGTCAATACAATCCGTCTATGTCTCTTCGATAAGGTAAAGTACTCAGTGATTAAGGAGGATTCATCGGAGAAATTATAGAGTAACTTAGGAAAAATTGTATATGGTAAAGTCGCTGACAAACCAGTGGATACTAAAGCGACAACAGTTCAGGTTGCGCGTGGAGGAAGGCACACGGTTTGTTGATCATATCAATGTCTTTAACAAGCTTATCACACAGCTGACTAATGTGGATGAGAAAATTGAGGAAAACCACAAGATCGTCATATTGGTGTCATCTCTACCACCATAATGGGAGCAATTGGTGATGAATATACTTGTCGGGAAAAACACTCTCAACTTCAATGATGCAGTGACATATTTATTGGAGGCAAGGTCCTTGAAGAAACCATCGAATTCTTTATCCTCGGGTGATCAAGTATTGGCTGTCATATGTATTGTAGGCAAAAGCAAAAGTCACACGAAGAAGAAGCGCAAGAGCAAGAGTACACATGTATGCTATCTATGTGATGAGGAAGGCCATATGATAAAGGACTACAAGTTTAAGCAGGTGAGGGGTGCATACTTAGTGGCAGCAGCTAAAGATGATTCAGACATACTAATCGTCAGTCAAACATGTAATTTTTTTGGGTGTATGTTAGATTCAGGTTGTTGCTTCCATATATGTTTGGAGAGGAAGATGTTTGACAAAGGATCTCTATGCCCGACGTATGGAACTGTTCACCTAGCGGATTGTAAGGAGTATGCAATTACTGAGGTGCCAATGATTACATTAGAGATGTATAATGGAGCACAACACACATTAACGAGAGTTCGGCATGTTCCCGGCTTAACAAGGAATCTAATATTTGTGAGTCGCTTGAACTCGAAGGTTGTGAGGTATCACTTCGTGGTGGAGTCATACGAGTTACTTGCAAAGGGCATGTAATCATGAAAAGTATTCAGAGCAGTGGAGGATACCTATTGATGGGTAATCATCAGGGAAGAGCAACAAATGGGAAGTCTGATAAAAATCCTGATCAGGAGAAGGAAACCGTGTTATCAGCGGTAGGTACTCAGATCCTATCTGCAGTTATGTGTGCAACTGCAAAGATGGTTGCAAAATCTAGCAGACACGAAGACGAATGTGTGAGCTATTGGAAGAAGGAATACGTGGTGAGACCAACCACGTGGTACCAACAAGCAGGTAGAGCTCAAAGACGGTACAAACCTATGTCATAGATGATTGTAGGAACAGGAGGTATGATTAACCAAACTGCACAACAAATAGGCCAGCAGCAGTCGCTTAACCCTTAAGCCATAGTCAAAGCACCTTCCTACCAGCTTTATGGGCTTATTGTGAAAGAGGTAGATCTATTTGCCATTAGAAATTTAAAGAAATTACCATCCAAATGTCACTAGTGAAAAGGCACGTCACTCCCGTTCGATCCCTCCCCACCCATACGTATTCGCTCCATAGAGGAAAAAAATTCTCTGGGACGAGGCCTCGCAGCCGTCCTTCCAAGGCCCTGTCCCGATGTCGAACACGTGTGATCTAGAGAATCAATCTCAAAGCACCCGAAGAGAAAGCGAACTACCTCCTTCTCTTCCTCCAGTTCGCCTCTGTGCGAACACTCCTCCCCCTTCTCTTCACTCGCGCCAACGCCGCTCGGACCAATCCACCACCGCCCTCCACCCCCGCCGACGATCTCGTGCGCTGCTCGTGCCTGGCGGTGGCCGTTGTCAACGGCGGACTCCTTCGATGGCATCGACACAACTCCTCGCTGCCGCGCACGCGTAGACCTAGTTTGTGCACTACTCGCGCCCGACGGTGTGGCAGCTTCGACGGAGCACAACTCCTTCGACGGATTCTACGGCAGCACATTTCGGTGACGAGGGAGGCGGAGGAGCGGCGCATCCCGACCACCCTGCATCCGGATTTTGATGTAGTGAATGCGTTTCTCAGTTGAATGAATGTTTTTCTGAATTGTTTCTCTGAACCTGTAAATTGTTTCTCTGAAGTATTCATGATTGTTTCTGTGAATGAATGAAAGGATGAATGTGTTGTCTCTGAATGTATGCATGTCTGAATGAACGTGTAATTTGTTTCTCTTTGAATGCATTATCGTTGAATGAATAGGTGTATTGTCTCTGAATGCCTAATGGTCCTGCCCTGATGCTGGGTTAATATTTTCCTCACCAGCCACCAAGCTGAAATCCTTTGAGATTATTGCAAAGTAGTGGCTTAGGATTTGCCAACCATACCAATTGCAAGGAATGGTAGATAATGTCAGTATTTGTGAATTCTACAGATTTGTGAATTCTTGAGTTTTCATAATGTCAGTATTGTATCAGTAAAAGAGCATTTAGATGGTCAGAAACTGAATTCATTTACAACATCAGTTTTGTAGAGGGTATTTAGTAAAACAGATAGTTTCGTAGAGTGTCATGTACTAACAATTGCTCTCGAGAACTTCGAGGATGAAACGATGTCGAGCGGTTTATACTACGATCATCATTTGGGAACTTCGAGGATGCATTTTCTAACAAGGCCGAAGTTACAGCTGCTAGCTAAATTCAAACACTAATCAGTGACCTACTTCTATAGTAGAAACACTAGATGCAAAATGATGAGAGAACTGTTCTATAATTCCATTGTATGAACAGCTGTCATTTTTAGGAAGCAAGAACAGTATCAGATTATAATATCCAGCAACAAGAGAACATGATGCTCCAACAACAGTATCAGATTGCAATATCCAGCAACAAGATTGCAATTCCTGTTTAGTTTGATGCCTCTTATCTATCATTCTTTAGCAATTGGTAGTACATGAAGCTCTTTTACTGATATAATACTGGCATTATGAAAAATCAAGAATTCACAAATACTGGCATTATCTATCATTCCTTGCAATTGGTATGGTTGGCAAATCCTAAGCCACTGCTTTGCAATAGTCTCAAAGGATTTCAGCTTGGTGGCTAGTGATGAAAATATTATCCCAGCATCAGGGCAGGACCATCAGGCATTCAGAGACAATACACCTATTCATTCAACGACAATGCATTCAAAGAGAAACAAATTACATGTTCATTTAGACATGCATACATTCAGAGACAACACATTCATCCTTTCATTCATTCACAGAAACAATCATGAAGACTTCAGAGAAACAATTTAAAGGTTCAGAGAAACAATTCAGAAAAACATTCAGTCAACTGAGAAACACATTCACTACATCAAAATACGGATGCAGAGTGGTCAGGATGCGCCGCTCCTTCGCCTTCCTCGTCACCGGGATATGCTGCCGCAGAAGCCGTCGAAGGAGCTGTTCTGCCGTCGAAGCCGCCACACCGCTGGGCGCGAGCAGTGCACGAACTAGGTTTGCGCATGTGCGGCAGCGAGGAGTCACGTTGATGCCGTCGAAGGAGTCCGTCGTCGACGACGGCCGCCGCCGGGTGCGAGTAGCGCATGAGATCATCTGTGGTGGCGGAGGGCGGTGGCGGATTGGTCTGGGCGGCGTTGGCGCGAGCGAAGAGAAGGGGGAGCAATGTTCGCACAGAGGCGAACTAGAGGAAGAGGAGGAGGCAGTTCGCTTGCTCTTCGGATGCTTTGAGATTGATTCTCTAGAGCACACGTGTCCGACATTGGGATGGGGCCTTGGAAGGACAGCTGCAAGGCCCTATCCCAAGAATTTTTTTCCCTCCACAGATGGTGGTGCATGCGACGCCGAACCCCAGGAGCGACGCTGCAAAGCCCTCCTCGCCGGCCAAATTGACCCCGTCGCCGGTAGAATCGCCCTCCCCGCCGATGAAGCTCCCTCACCACTGTCTCTCGTTCATCCTGCCGCTGACCTAAGGCTCTGCTGTCCAGATGCCCCAGCAGCCGTCCAACTTCCCCTAGCTTTTCCCCTTCTTGCCTTCCCACTTCCTCCTCTGTATTCCCGTCATCTCACCGAAACCCTAGCCATACACTTTCTGGCCACCTCCCTTGCGACGAAGGCGGACGTATATGAAGGACATCGACGGTGGTTCATCCGGGCCATACACCAATATGCCATCCCACCAGGTTGATCGCCGCATGGGGGCGCACCTTCTCCCTCCCGCAGCTCCTCGTTAGGGGCCGGCTCATTGGTGGCGCCGACGAGGTGCTGCAACTACACGAGGCCGACGAGCTGTGGTGCCTCCTCGAGGGCGCCGTAGGGCAAGACTGCGCGTTCATCTGTGACGCCTGCAAAGGCGTTTGCTTCGTCCCCTATCCCGCCTGCGACGGCTCCCGCAAAGTGTTCGTGGAGGAGGAGGGACAAGCCCGCCATGCGGCGACTGCAATCAGATGTGCGGCTTACAGGCCCAAAAACCTCTCTTTTATTCAAAGATAATAATTCAGTCGCTATTGCCTTCTTTCAATCTTCCCAATCTGACCTTTTCTCACATTCTACAAGCGATGCAGGCTCTTGATCAAGATCAATGATTGTGGCAATTTTGTTTGCAAAATAAATATCGACATTGGTTGTTATCCCATTCATATATTCTCTCGTGGTCACATAGTTTATAGCTATTTCTTCATGGAGCGATTCTTCTCATGTTTCTACTTGCTCACCGCTGCTTTCAATTACGGGGGCAAGACTCTTTAGTTTTTCAGCTCTGATGTGTGCGCACACATCCTTGCTGATGTCTCCCTCTGTGGGGATATTCAAATCCGGTATGCCATTTACTGAAGGTTCCATACTGGTGCCAGATCTCAACTGGCTCCCCTTTTGGTTCTAGGGAACTTCAGTGATCGGCTGTGTAAGGTCCTTCTTATCCTTTTTTGTCAGGCGTCCCTGGTTACTTGGAATTCGAGGGACCGGAATTCTCGTTCTTTTATTCTGAGGCCTCTCGACGGGATTATGGGTTCCTTCAATTTTCTTTGGTATTTCAACCCTCTCCGGTGCATTGTGTGTAGGCATATGCGACTTGGTCACACTCTTCACATCACTAAAGTGGTCAAGCAGTTGATTCGCTAATGCTTGCAAATCAAATATCTTATGGACTTCTTTATTTGCTTCACTGGTGCGTGGGTCATGTGCATGGATTCCCATGGCTTGTCACGTTATTTTTAGACATTTTTTATCAAGGAGTTGATTTCCTCCCCCTAATGACAGGAAACTATCATCATCAAATATGCTATCAGCGAAGCGGGCTTTATGCAAATCTCCAGTCACATGGTCCAAATACCTGATTATGGATGCTGTCACATAACCAACGTATATCCTAGACTTTCGGAGAGGGTCCATTGCAGTTTGCTGCGATGGTGGTATAGATATATAAACCTTGCAACCAAATCTGCGAAGATGAGAAATTTTCGGTGCTAACCCTTACGCTAGTTGCATAGGTGAATGGATGTTATATGCCGACGGTCTAAAATTGATGAGAGTTGCCGCGTACAGGACTGCGTGTCCCCAACATGTAGTTGGTAAATTATAATTTTGCAAAAGTGGTCGGGCAATAAATTTAATTCTTTTAATTAATGTCTCTGTTAGTCCATTCTAGGTGTGGATATGTGGTACGGAATACTCAACGGCAATTCCCATTGCCATGCAATAATCATCAAATGCATTCGAAGTAAATTCTCCAACGTTGTCCATTCTGATGGACTTCACATGATGGACTTCAGCTTTGCAAAAGCATGATTTCTCGTAGACAACAAACATACGTGCGACTATTTTGAGGAATCATTGATGAGCACCATAAATTACCTAAATGGCCCTAACAGGGGCTATTTAGGACCGCAAATGTCTCTCTGGATACGGTCCAGAAATGCAGGGACTTCATCCCTCACTTTAAGAGCAGAAGGTTTAGTAATTAATTTCCCGGTGGTATATGCGGGGCACACAAAGTCTTCCTGATTCGGGAAATTCTTTACATTGATATTATCTCCCTGAGAATTGTTAATTATATTTCTCATCATCCTAAGACCTGGGTGGCCTAATCTATCATGCCAGAGACAAAAAAAGTTCAGAGGTTCTAAATGTGATTTTCAGGACAGTATAGGCTGCAGGTGCCTTAATATTAGTGTAGTATAGCCTAGTTTCATATGAAGAAAGTCATTCTAATATCTTTTTTTCCACTTTCTTCACGCTTTGTAATGAACATGTATTCTTTACCATACTCTTCTTCAATCTCTACGTAGAAACCGTTAGCACGAATATCCTTAAAACTTAGCAGAGTTCTAATCGATTCTGGGTACAACAAGGCTTCTTTAATGACCAAAGTTATGCACATCGGGAGTATAATTGTGGCTCATCCTGAGCCTATTATACAAGTATCGCTGCCTACGATTGTCGTAAGACTACCAGCATTCATGCTAATAGACTGAAAATATTTCGTCTCTCTCAAGATGGTATTCGTTGTGCCGCTATCCGCAAAGCACACTTACTCCATAGGGCGCCACACGTGTTCTGATATAAATTATTTATTAATATAAGGTAAGAAGCAATCCACACATAAATAAAATACTTTTTAAAAAAAGAACATAACTTGCTATTATAAATACAGAAAAAACAAGCCTTGTAGGACACATCATAAGAATTTAATAATTTGCTATCCTAGAGCTTACAACATTTATTAAAAAATTCAATGTTCCATAACCATAAACTGCAAGTGACTATAAAAAAAATCTAAGTGCAATGCGTGCACAAGATCGAATCAGCGAAGTACGAAGAAACTTCTACCTGAATCTGCTCCATGGCGATCTTCTCCTCTTGGGCAACTACGGCTGCGATGACTGCGATGTCTAAAGAAGGGGGGATGGGGGCTGCTATAGGGCTATCCACATCCATGAGTTCAACTAATGGTTGTGGATCCTCTCCATGCCTGCAATAGCGAGGTGTGCCTCATGTTGTCCTTTGCCCTTCTTCTTAGACTGGAAAGCATCAATGATGTGTTGCGGTTCACGACAAACCCGTGACCAATGCCCCTATGTGCCACATTTGTAGCATCCTTGGTCCTGCTAGCCATAGGGCTTGTCATCGTGCTTCTTTTGTCCGTCCTTCTTGGCTTGAGCATTTGTCTTGGCCTTGCGACCCATGACGTTACCCTTCTTGCCTCTTTCCTTTGAGTGAGGTTTGCTCACCTTGTAGCTGCTAGCATTGGCTTCATGGCCAACATTGCTACTAGGCGGCTGAGAGATATAGTTCTTCTTTAGAACATCATCTTGAGCTTCTGTAACTTGCATGATGCCAATCAGTTCAGTTCAGCATACTCCTTGTAGCTGTATTGACGATAGTTGCGTGCGAATTGCACCGCATTCGGGTGAAAGGTAGAGAGAGTCTTCTCAATCTTCTGCTCATCCGTAGTTACCTTACCACAACGTTGAAGATTGGTACAAATTCTATGCAAGATAGAATTGTACTCTCCCACGATCTTGTAGTCAACAAAACACAGTCGGGTACATTCCTGCTCTGCCCAAGGAAGGATGGTGTACTTCAGCTTCTCGAACCGCTTCTTCAGTGCGGTCCACAAAGCTAGCGTGTTCTTCTCCGCCATATACTCATTATTGAGCGTTAGGCAGAGATGGTGTTTGAGGAAGTGAAGTGTCTGATCATTTTCCTCAACAGTGGGATTAGCATCCTACGAGGTGCCAAATCCAATAGCCGCATGGAGCTTCTTGGCCCCAAGTACGATCTCGACGTATGATGTCCAAGTCAAGTAATTCTAGCCATGCTGTGTCAGCTCTTCAAACTCCCTGTTCGTGATGCCAGTCATCTACATATTCATGCAACGAGTTCATAAGATTACTGCTGGTAATTTGCATAAAATGGTTGCATATAATGGTACAAAGATTCTCATAATATTCCCGTATTTTTCTATGCATTTTTCATGATTTACTGCTATTTCTGGTGATTAAAAAAGAAATATAAACAATCACAGATAATCAAAACAGTAAATACAATATATATATATATATTGCATAGAAATAATAAAAACAAAGTTAAACATGCTTCAAATGCTCAAAATAATTCAAAATTTGAATTCCCGAGGCCATTTTCTGCTAGAATATGATTTTTCGGTGAATTCTGCAATTTCTAGGGGCTAAACCGCTAAATTTCAATTCTGAGAAATTTTCCTGTGTAATTTTCAGAAAATCCGAAGGCCTTCTTGCAAAATTATAGATTTTTCCTTTTTTTTCTTTCCCGGATTAGCCTTGGGCGGCCCATTAAACCTTTTTCGCTTTTGGGTTATTTGGACTACCAATGGCGATGACTTCATATGGGCGCTAGGGTTTCCCCTAGTGCCACTGGAGGTGGTGGCTGCGCCCGTGCGGCAGGGTGCGGCGTCCATGCGGTGGAGCCCATGAGGAAGCAGTAGTTGTGGTGCCTGTGCGGCGGGGTGAGTCGGCGCCTATGCGGAGGCGGCGGCCGGTGCACGCGTGGGAGCCGATGGTCTTTGCGCGGCACGACCGTTGGCTAGAGGGTGGCGCGCGGGCGACGACGCCTCATGCGAGGGCCGCAGCGAGGGCGGTGGCGGCGCCTCATCGAGGAGGGCGAGTGGGGCGGCGGCGGCCTTGGCGCTTCTGGCGTCTTGAGGCTGCAGGCGGGCGGTGGTGTGGCTCGGAAGAAGCGGCGGCGCATGTGGTGGCAAATGGCAGCCCACGACCGGCGTCTGGCGTGGCGGCGGCAGACCGGCAACGGCGTAGCCATATGGGGCTGCGTCGACCGGTTTTTTTTACTGTTTATCCATGAATAGTGCAATCATCATCTACTCTTTGCTTGTAATCTACCGATCGGCTTGGTCGTCAACTTCAAGTCGGCTCGCGGTAGATTAGAGAGGATTTGAAATCTACAATCCACAGTGCAATCCACATCTACTCCTTCATGCAACCTTCTAATCGGCATTATGCCGACGACTTCAAGTCGGCTAGCGGTAGATTAAAGCGAATTTACACCGTAGGAAATAATCTAGAAAGCCAAATTTGCGGAATTGAAAGTGATCTAGAAAATTCGATTCGATCTACGAGCGTCGTGCTTCGACGGTTACCTTTCGATCCGAGTAGAGTACGCCTAGAGGTAGGCCAGAGTTGATCGTGCTAATAACGTGTTGAGGAGCCGTCACTGGCGAGTCCAATCTGAGCGATCACCTCGTAGACAAGCGTAGAATTGCACGGAACAATGCAAGAACAAACAGTAGATTGAACATAGAGATATGTGAGGACTTCTTTCTTCTTTTTATTTCTTTGTTCAAAAGCACGTATAATGGTTGAAGATCTCCTCCTATATATAGTCTACAAGCAAATAAAGAGTCCATCATAGAGCAGACCTGCAATGTCTATACCCAGATTTCGTAACACTTATTCCATTACAGAAGTTATGAACACACCAGGCTCCCTAGCATGCACATCTGCAGTGCGACTTCCTATCCTGCCTTTCTTTTTTCTTTTTCTTTTTACCTAGCCTGATTTTTTCACAACCTCAACTAAGCCGGTCAACCCGGTCACCAAGGGTATCCACAGTGGTTCACCAAAGTGGTATCTAAAAGGGTACTGCGTCGGGTTTCTGGTGATACAGACTCGGCACGCAAACCAATAGCTTTATATACAGCAGGAAATGCATTGGATAGGAAGTTATACCTAGGGTGCGAACAGTGATATTTTTATATTCGTATTTGTATTTTATAAATGAATATGAATTTAAATATTATCGAATATGAATAGAATGTTGTAACTAATATGAATACCTACTCAATTCGGTCGGATTCGAATAACCTCATAACTTACTTAATTGCAAGATATTTATGACATTTTATCCTCGTACATAGCACATCCAATCATTCTAGTTTATCTATTTCACTTTAAAACATGAATTCATATTAAATTAAAAATACTCATCTAACTAATTAGTCATCTTGCAATAAAATATGTATATTGTTTTATCGAATTTGAATACAAATACGAATAGTATGGATAAAATAATATTTCAGATGACAAAAGTTTATACCATATTTGTATCCATATTTTTTATGTGAGATTTGGCCTTTGGCGGCCGCCCACGAAGCCCCGCTGTTGTCTCAGCCCTAATCGACTGACTTAGTATATTATTATGTATATAATGGGCTCTGGTCAATCCTTTTAGTAATTAATCTATGGTATCACACATTTCAATCCCAAAAGAAGTCTACTTTTCGTAAATTTGGACAAACTAATTAAGAAGTGTTCGATTACACCAGTAGTCCAAACGATGAAACAGAGATTATTTAATAAATTATATGAACAGGAAAAACTAATAGAAATAGAATATACTGAGTAACTGACTGACTGTCCATGAAACCTACATTCAGTGTGGCACGGCATGAGCTGGCGATCGGCCTGCTAACGCATCACCTTGCACCACCGGCCGCGGAACATAGGCGCGGCATCCCCCGGCTGCAGCGGTTCCGGCATGCTGTCAGTATCCACGTAGCGCACAGTGCACGGGTCCTTCACGGCGGCCACAGTGTCCCCGACCCTCGCCCAGCACGTCACCACCTTCCACCGCTTCCCATCTTCCAGACTCGTGAGCTTGACCTCGAACACCGTTTTCCTGAAGCAAATCGTACACTTCAGTGTGTCAAGATCGACGAAGTAGACTATGTTTTACCTGAACGTTTAGGATGAACGCCTAAGGAGCGAGCTAGCTAGCTGAATTCAGGCATTGAGTTAGCTAACAAAAGCTATGAACTATATGTGTGTGTGTGAAGCCGGTTTTAAAGGCAAAAGTAGCCACTGCTTAGAGATTTTGCAGAGAAGAGATCAAAAATAGAGAAGGGGGGAGCAGGCTCGGGGAGGAGGCGGCCACTGTTTGAAAAACTCTCACAAGGATTGAGAATCTAGGTTATCAAAAGAGGAAAAAAACATGTTAGTACATAATTGTAAGAAATTAGAATATGAGTGGTTCATGAATAATACTTGAATATAAGTCCAGTGAAACATATAAAATATGTTGAAACAAATAATTAAGACTCAAACAATTACAATTACATCTCGCTCAAGTATTTTAATACTAAGCGACAAGTTTCTTCATACTAAATAAGAAGACCACAAACTTTTGTAAAAAGAACATGAATGATAATAAGATAACAATATATGGTAAGTTGATGATATCATGTTAGGATGTAATTAAAAAAGAGTTTTCTTAATGGTTAACTCTCTATCTATAAAGCAGATAAGAGCAGCAACCTGTAGAAACTCACATCTATCCATGTAGAAGTTCATATGCAAACTATGTGCAAGGATTTTGATTCCATAGATTCATAAGCTTTGATTCAAACATTATTCATATACAGTTCATCCTATTGTCCCTGGATATTCATTTCATATGTCATCAGTGAACACAACTAGCTAGTAACATTTGCGATTTTCATGTCAAGCAGATAAGAGCAGCAACCTGTATAAACTCACCTATATCCATGAAACACTTGCATGGTGTTATTTATCCTAAGAATAAATGGTGATCAGACTTACTATTAACAAACAGCCATTTGTTAAGATCCTCTTCAAGAGACAACCAAATTGACTATCTCATATTGCCATTTCTTAAGGTTGCATCAATGTGTTTTTTTAGCAGCACACCCTGCATCATACATATCGAAAACAAAGAATATCTTTAAGAACATACCAGTAGTCACACCCAAACACAACCCTATTCCCCACCTCCAAATCCATCCATCCATCCAGCCAGCAGTCACAGAGGGCAAGACATCAAGACAGCAAGGCCAAGGGTGTCCAAACCGACAAGCTAGCTAGGTAGCCCATATTGCAACTTGGTTCACATGAATACAAACAGCACAAACCAATAGATCTGTGTTACCTCGATCGACATCGTCGGTGTCGATGGTGAGGTAGCCGAGGCTGAGGTCGGTGGAGCTAGAGGTAGCCGAGGGAGGTCGGTGAGGTAACCGCGGTACGTCACGCACGCCGGGGGGAGGAGGAAGAGGGGAAGGCGCGTAGCGTCACCGTAGTTGTAGCACAACGGTGATACTGCACAAGACACTCTTATCATACGAGTGTCTTGTACAGTGAACCGTGGTGTCACAACCGTCGGCGACGGGAAGAATGACGGCGTCGGCGACGGGGTCACTCAGGTGGGGAGGGGAACGGACGAGAGTAAGGGCGCTAGGGAGTACTGAGTTAGAGCGCAAACCCTAGCGGGCTCTTACTAATAAAGAGACTTATCACAGCCGGTTCTATTATGGAACCATCAGTGATACTTATCACAGACGGTTCCACAATAGAACCGTCTGTGATATGGTGTTGTATCACAAACGGTTGTTTGTTGAAAACCGTTTGTGATATTTCGAACCGTCTGTGATACTTCATAGACGGTTTTTATAATGAACCGTCTGTGATATTACCTCTTCACATACGGTTTTTAGCGCAGCTAGTAACACAGATGATCGCAAAACCAAAACCGTCTATGATTGCATATAATACAGACGGTTTTGGTCAACAGTCTGTGATGAGGCGTCCAGTATTAGCCTTTTTGTAGTAGTGTTTTAACCAAGTCAGTTGCATGTGGTTGGACTGAGGCATACTTGTTGGTTTTGATACCTCTTTATCGTTAATTCTGCTACAAACTTTATGATATGTGAACCATTTGGCCGGTTAGCCCCATACGTTCTAAATTTGGTCATGTATGACTTAATTTCGGTTGTATAATTTAATGACATCGTGCTACTCTGTTTTATTTATGTGTGTATGGATGTGATATGAATATTGTTAAATGCGTGTGCTAGTCATTGATCATGGGACTAGCACGGTAAACACATAGTATTTGAAAATTCAACTATTTTTGGGTCCGACGAGTAGAATTTGAATTGGGTGACAATTCCATTTTTTTGTTTAGTTGGCAAAGAAACTGAGACATAGAAACCAATTCAAAAATATGTTTGCTTGCCAAATTTGTTTGCATGGAAATGAATCAAGCCCAAAAGCAAAGCCTCCACTCCAATAAGTCTAGCACCACCCCCCATCAGCACTGTCACACACCGTCGCAGAAGAAGGGAAGATGGCGAGCCCTCAGAAACTCACTGGCGATGCGAGCGAGCTCGCCAGTGGTGGGTGGGCTGAAGCTAGCGGAGTGGAGGAAAGGACTCCATATTTGGTGGAGGTTACATGAGGATGGCGGTGATGGACAGGGTGCTTGATCCAACTGACTTCAGATCCGGGAGGGGGGCGTGCGGCGACCTTGAGGGGCGCCCATGAAGAGGAAGAAGAAGAGGTGGTGGTGCTGGCATGGAGGAAGAAGACGGTGCGGCGGCGGCGGCGCTGAGGACGAAGGCCTGTGAAGACGAGCTTGACGTTGATGCGGTCTCTGGATCTACTCATTGGTGAGTTAGGGTCACTGGAGCTACTCGCCGGTGAGTCATCGATGCGGTGGCTAGAGCTCGGCGGCGATGAGGAACGCCGGACAACTGGAGAGGAGGAAGGGATGGAGAGGAGACATGGAATATGAGTCAATGGGGTGGAGTTTGTTGAGGTAGGTGATAGATTCCATTGCCGCCGCCGGCTGGCAGCGCATGCAATGGCGGGACCCTCTGTGCTTGGAGGTGGTTTCGTGTGGGAGATCGGCAACAGCAGCGTCCGCTGAAAGCGGACGGGACGGTGTTTTGATCTGGAGCGGGCGGCCGTGGCGGCTCAACCTAGAGTGGCGGCTTCAGCGACGGCCTCGTTCAGTCAGAGGTCTGGCGGCTACGCCGATGGCGTCATGAGGCATTTGTGGCGGCTTAGATCTGGAGCGGTCGACCAGTGGCGGTGCGCAAGTGGATCTAGCAGTACGGCCTTGCCCTGTGCATGCAAAGACGGGTGCGGCGTGGGTCTAGCGGCAGCGCCGAGGGCATCGCGGGTGGCGTGGTGCGGACCTCGGGCGGCCATGGCAGCGTGGTGCGGCCTCGGGTGGCCAGGGCGGCATGCCAGTCGGTGCAGCTCGTTGATGGCACACGCTGGCGTCGATCGAGCGCGGATCTGTATCTGGGGCCAGCAAGGGCGGCCCTGCCCCCAGTCGTCGGCCTACAGAGGCAAGTGGAGGTGGCCGGCAAGGCTCACTCGAGGTGCCTCGTCTGGATCTGGCGTCTCCATTGGATCCGGTTGACTCTTGGGCGACAGGTGGCGAGAAGATGGCTGCAGTGGCGCTGTTGTGGGGCGGATATGGCGGGCAACGTCAGGAGATTGTGGGGATGGTGTGGTGCCATATTTCGGGTGAAAATCATTGATGTGGCTTTTAGCTGGATTCGGCGACTACCTTGTCCTCCTGCAAATGTCCATCAGTTGATGACCAACTAGGTTGGAAGTTTTGCTAGGAAGACAAGAAAGCTGAAGGAGGTGGAGCAGGAATTATTGGTCAGGGGTCCTAGATTGCTGGGTAATGTGACGATGGAGATTGAATGTCATTTGGTAGTGCCTTTGTCTCTGCTTGCTGCTACCTCCTTTTAGCTTTAATAGGTTTTGAGCTTCTCCTGATAGTTTTTTAGTAGTCGTAATAGCTGTTCTCAGCTCATTTTGTTTGCTTTGGATAGCAGCTGTTGGTTGCTCCATGTCTTTTTTGCTTTTAGTTGATCAGGAGAATTCTGTAAACTTGGTTTCTGTTAATAGAAACCGGGGTGTTTCACCCTTTTATCGGAAAAAAAATGGATTCAGGATGAACTGGATCACAATTCCGATTCGAATTCTTAAGTGTATCCAAACAGCTGAAATTGGTGAGGACCAATTCCAGTTCCTCGATTCTCTGCCCAATTCATGGTGGTGTGGGTGGGTTGGGGAATTGCCCCTTCATGATCCAAAAGTTTGTATCATAGCTCTGTAGATTTTCAAAATTTTGGTAATATTAGTACTATTTGGCCCATCTTATCAAATATTATTGCATTGAATGATTTTTTGGTCCCCATTATCTCTAATTCTTGGCTCTACCACTACTCCACTAGTCCTTCATCGTAGGCTTTATCACGCGCGACATACTATACTCCGTGCCGATCCTCGTTATTTTGCTCGTGAAGAAGAGGCATGTGACCGAGGACGACCAGGCCGCCATGGCCACACTCCAGAAGGTGGCGAAGACTTGCTTGTGCTGCATGGTAAAGATAGCCTGATGCAACCTGCAAGGCTGCAACGGTGCCTAGTACGCGGACAGAACATTTCAGTCCATCCATGCTGCAGTGCGCTATCGGACGGCTCTAGGGAGCAATCCCTATGTGGGTATAGTCCCTTGAGAAAAGATCTCTTTAAGTGTGCACCTCATAAGTATTCATAACTAGTTCAATATTTGTGCTCTGCTACTGATTAAAAAAATCATAGTCTCATTATGTCAGATTGTCAATTATCATTGTACTCAGTGACGTAATCTGAGCTGTCGGTGCATCACTCGCCAATCCAACAAACGCCAAAAAGAATAAGGACGGACGACCACCAACTCTAATTTTTAAATATTGGAGATTTCTACGAGAGTATCTTAATAGGAATTGTGCGGTGAGGAAGAAGAGGTTGTTCTTGCTCCGAGCACACACCTATGGTTGCTTTGGCAGGTTGGGTTTTACATGGCGCAGTTAACTAGCCTTGTGGTTTTCGACGGATGTGACGGCGTGTCGGTTTATACCGATGGACTGCACGTAAGATCGGTACATTTGGCTTGTGAACATACATAGAGTTTGTAAGGGCAAGAACATAAGAACAGAGCAGTAGTACACTAGTCCTCATGGTTGGAACACAGATTCGTCAAAGGGAGTTTATATGAAAACGTGCCAGAATAGAGGGGGCTATTGTATTCTGTTTTTCAGGTGGCTACCTACGAAGACTGAAATCCAAACTCTATGATGTATCAGAAGTCCACAAACGAAGAGATCATAGTCGTAACTCGTAAGCACTCTTATAGCAAATATATAAACGAGCCTGTTTCTTTTAATAAACTGTGCATGACACGTTAGATCCGTAGCACATGCATGAGCACGGCAACGCAGGCTTGTACAACACGTCCTCGTCAAACAATCAAATTAATTAATACCTCCCGTATCATTGCCGAACTAATCGAACCAACGCCAACCCAATCTAATCTCCCACTGGCGAGCCATATAAACTCATGATACGCACGCCTAAGCCTAAGTCCAAACGCCTTTCGTCTCCTGTAACAGCACACAACTAGAACCCTAAGAAAGAGAGAGGAAAAGAAGACATCGCGGGCCATGGGAGCGCACACCGAGCGGCTTCTTGATTCCGACGACGGCGTCGACAGCGGCTGCGACCTGAAGGGGCTCTTCTGGAGAATCCTGCCGGTCATCCTGGGAGCCGGCGCCGCCCTCGTGTTCATGGCGCCCATAGTCTATGGGTTCTACATGTTGTCCCTGGACGACGGCAAGAACCCGGAGTATAGCGTCACCGTCGCCAGCTTCTCGGGACTCGACCCTGATCGCGACCTCCCCCGCGCCACGCTGAACCCCGAGTTCGACCTCACCGTCCGCATCAAGGAGACGCGGAGGTGGAGCACCGAGTGCGTCGACCGCGGCACGGTGTCGTCCGTGTCCTACCGTGGCGTGGCGCTGGCTCACGGGCCCGTGCCGGTGTTCTGCGGGAGGAACGAGAACGGCGCGGAGGTGAGGTCCGTGATGGCGTGGGGGAACGCGGTGGCCGTGCCGCAGTTCGCCCGCGACAGCCTGGCCGAGGAGCTACAGCGCGGGGAGGCCGCGGTGGACGTGACGCTGACGGCGCCGCCGAGGTGCAAGTATTGCGGTCAGAAGGTGGTCGAGTGCAAAGCCCGCGTGGGCCGCGGCGAGGCCTCGCCGCTGTGCCGTGTGACCTACCAGAGTCTGACCTTGCTCAACAACGCGGGCAAGAGACCGCCGGCGAGGAGGCTCTTGATGTCGGTTCAGTAATGGCGGCGGGCATGTCACCGGTGACATGGCCGAATCACCAGTGGCTTTGTTCCGCAATTCGCGTCTAGGTTAAGCTCCCTTCCAAATAATCTTGTTACGGTGGCCCTACTGGATTCTGATTCTTGTTATGATACTTGATCTGTTATGTCTTCGACAGTGATCTATGCATGCAGTTTATATTGATGTTACGATTTTTAGGTTAATTTCCTTGACGTGTTCTGCGTTTATCTGTTCTTAACGAGTTGGAAGAAACAAACAAAAGTCTAAGACCGATGACCAAAAGAGAGATTCTTGCGAGAGGATATGCATAGCCGGTACCCCATGTATTGTGTGCGTGCTGAAAGCCGACCACGTCGAACAAGCCCTAGAAACATTCATCACAATCGTCTCAATGCAAAAATAAAATCTGTGGTGACTGGTGACCATAGGCTATCGTGGTCTCTCTGGGGTAGCTTATGCAGAAGCAACAGAACAAAATTATATCAACGGAATCAACCAAATTCGGGGTCCATCCAACGTAACAATAGGCAGAAACAAGATAGCAATAACTTGCAATACGCCTGACGGCAAGAGCAGAGCACCAGCTACTAACACATGGTGAATGGAAACAAGAGTTTGGATCCATGGAATTGCATTGCACCCCCCAAAATCAAAATTTCCCAAGATTCCATGATATACCTCCCCCAGACCAGAACCTCTTATCTACATCACCAAAGACCAAATGAAAAAGGTTCATCAGCAATAAACTTAGTGACAAGCTAAACTACCTACCTACACCCTCTTCCCCCTTGAAGCTATTACACCATTTCTCCAGCCCCTCTCCTAGTTCCTTCACACCACAGGAGTATACCCCCCACAATGTATTTACCACCAAAGCACCCCCTCACCTTCTCCAGTATACCCCCTGAACATATTTACCTCCAAGCCCACCTCACCACCTCAGGTATACCGCCACCTCGACTAGAACAAGAAAAACAACAGATAGATGCTAAACTACTACAATATGACCTACTAAGCAATGAAACCAATGCAATTTCTTCACCATCATCCGTGCACTTTCTTCGCAAGATAATGGCAAACTACCTTCTACCTTGGCTGGGGTTTCTCCAAGAATGGCCTAGTTGGTCGGACCAGTGGCCTTGGGCCCTGGGGCGAAGGGCAGTGGTTCTGTGAGCGCTGCAGCATCTGAACCATGGATGGTGTTTGATAGGAGTAAACAAGTGTAGTACTGTCTGTAGAGTCTCCACGTGCTGTGGCTCTCTGCCAAGAATGCGAGCTCAGTCCAGACAGCAGATATGCCCTCCCCGAAGCCTCATAACGTTGCCGGTTAGCCATCCTCTCCTGCATCTCCCTAAGCTCTGCATCAAGGGCCATGCACAGACGGTCTCCACTCTGGCTTGAAAAGGACTCCGACAATATCCTCCGGCAATCCTCAAGAATAGCAACCGCATCTGAAAGAGCACCTCTCTCAGCAGCAGTCCTTGCAGTCTCAATAGCATTGGCAGCACGGACACGGTTCCTCTCACGATCAACCTCCATGCAAACTGGCTCAGATGTGGGTGATTTTGGCCTCAGGATCTTTACTTCGTCACCTTGAGTCTTGATGGCTTCATTCGTCACTGGATCTCGATAGGAACAAGCAACCTTCAAAAGCCTCGTCTGTTCACCAGATTGTGGGAAGCTCACAGACAGTAAAAAGTCCCTCTCCTCATCAGCATAAAGATGGCCAACATCAATTGACCCATTTCTCCCATCTCCAGCCACCTTGCTCAAGTAACTACCAGATTTGATGGAACGAAGCTGAACAACAGGATGCACACACTCCACAGTTAGTCGCATATCCTGAACTACAACACTAAGAAGCCCACCAATACACTGAGCAAATGCATCCTGAATCACACCTTCATCCTCAATAAAGGAAAATGTACCACCAGAGGCCTCAGCAATTGAGTGCAAAGCATCTGAATCATGGTCTGCTCCAAAACCAAACCCATGGACGGGCACTATGCAAAACGTGTGATTTAGAATGGAAGGTGGAACAAGTGACCTATAATCTGGCCTGGTTCCCCTAACATTTGATGAAATATTATATGTATCTTGACCATCTGACAACAGAATAATGCTGCATACTGGATTCTTATAACTGCGGTCCTCAATAATCTTGGCAGCTTTCTTCAGTGCATCAGCAATGTTTGTGCCACCACCAGCACCAAGTGAGTTGACAGCCTGCAAGGCCTGCTGCCGGCCGGAGTGTGACATCCGTCGGAGATGGAACAACCTTCTGGCAGTAGACGAGAAAGCAATGACTGAAAGGCGATCAGATGGTCCAAGGTGTTGAATGACAAAACCCATGGCTCGCTTCAAGAGTGCGAGTTTGGTACCTGCCATACTGCCACTAACGTCAAGCACGGTGACAAGATCAACAGGAGCACGAGATGTAGGATACCCAATTGAGGTTGCATTGACCAGTCTGCCTGTGACCTGCTTTGGGTTAGCACATGGGGCCTTCAGATGGATCAGAACATTAAAATCATCTTGAGATGATGACTGTGGAATGGCTGAGAACTCTGGATATGTCTTAATATCGACAATTCTACTAGATCTAACATCATGATTGTCGGCAGCCTCCATTTGCTGCAAAGGTTCATCATCATTGAAGTCTATTGGCTCGGAAGTATGGAAGGCAGGAGCTTCTCGCTGGTGGTTTGGAACCTGGCGGAGAAGAGCCATGTAGGCATCTTGTTGGGGCAATCGAGCTTGGTTTACATTCAACCCACTTCTTCCGCGAGGAAGGATAGAAGATAATGAGCGATTAAAGGGTATTTCTTTCCACTTTGCTCGGCAAACTGGGCATACATGATTTCCATGCTTCACACTGGAGGAGATGCAGTGAAAGTGGAACATATGAGAACATTCAGCAGTGAAGAGGGCTTGTCCATGACCTGGCTTCATGGAATCGAAACATATTGCGCACATTCTCTGTTGGGAAAAAAAAAAGATGTATCAATTTAATTTTGTGATGTCAGAATTCACCCCTTGGTAACAGTAAAATAAAAGTTACATAATAAATTTTCGATAAATATGGAGACAACTTCAGAAAACAAGGATCGCTTGAATATTTCAAGGCCTAAACAAAAAAATGTGCCTTATTGAGAAAAGTGGGCTCACAGACGTCAACATTATCTTATTGACAACCATCCAGTTGTATATCTCAGCCATTTTTGACATTATAGCACAGTTGGATGGACTATCAGGTCAAAGTTCATTTTTATTTGTTTGTCAGATAAATTGTTTTATCTACTCAACCCGATATGTTGTGGGCGCAACACAACTCTTTAAAGCACCGCACTTGATCAAGTCCCATTCAACAGTGCTTTGTTCAGCAAGACCCCACCTCACATGTCCTATGTATCGCTTGAAAATTTCAAGGCCTAAACAAAAAAAAATGTGCCTTATTGAGAAAAGTGGGCTCACAGACGTCAACATTATCTTATTGACAACCATCCAGTTGTATATCCCAGCCATTTTTGACATTATAGCACAGTTGGATGGACTATCAGGTCAAAGTTCATTTTTATTTGTTTGTCAGATAAACTGTTTTATCTACTCAACCCGATATGTTCTGGGCGCAACACTTTAAAGCACCGCACTTGATCAAGTCCCATTCAACAGCGCTTTGTTCAGCAAGATCCCACCTCACATGCCTTATGTAAATCCTTAGTCTCTATTTATCAGTTCCAGCACACACGCTTATAAATAGTTGACCACACCCATCATGTTAAAGAATTAAAACCTTACATGCAATGTGCTGATAATTCAACAATCTAAATGCTACAGGTCATTTATCCTCAAGCTTCCAATGTTACAACTTACAAGCAGCTTATAAAGCTATCTAGGAACCAAGTCTTCCATCTCCTAGTTTAACGTATGATATTCTTTTTCTTTAACTTAATACTAGGATGGTGGTCAATATTCTTACAAATTAAGGTGCAGTATAAGATGCACTGATACGCAATTCATAAAGAAATCATGGAACAGTTCAAGGGTAGAGCATTCAATTCATATCAAGGACCTACCTTCATTGACTAGCCTATTGTTCTAATAAAAGAGAGATACCGATAACCACCAAAATCTTTTGAAATGATTTTTTTCGGCAAGTTGACCATACCACAAGCCAAAGCTTATCCCAATCAACTAGTGGATCTGCACATATATCTCCACATCATATATGCAGTCGACTCATTTACTCAAGCCAACCCTGCATGGCTATATATTACCCATGTCAAATTTTCATTATCCAACCTCATTTTTTCATTTTAATTATTCAACAAAGTGCACCCACATTGAACCATGTATCTGTTTATTTTTCATGAAACACAGCGGGATGGTCACAGAAATTGTAATGACAATAATATTTCCTTAATTTTATTTTCAGTAAATTAATAAAGAAACTCAAATAGCACCTCCCATGAAAAGATAAACAGGAAAAATATATCACCAATATGTAACAAATGCTATTAAGAGCGGTTTATTTTAGGAGTTTGACTAAACCACAATAAAATCCAATCTCTTATCACACAATAACCAAACCTAAAAAGGTACTTTCTCTTGACTTGTTTCAACCGACATCCTCACATCCATTGTGTTATAGGATCTATCAATGTACCAGCACCATCATAAAGTAAAATATGGACTATTATTGATTTTGACCAAAACATGTCCAAAATTAAGACATCTTCTGACCAATACCTACCACAAATCTCAGAGCTAAGCTAACACAAAATTGCCGATAACCATCCATATACCACTATACAAGCCATTGAATGACTGTTTTATCATGTTGTATCACACCACAAAACCCAATGGAAGCAGCACTCCTGATGTTGTGGTTTCCCAAATGGTACAGCTCGCCAACTCACTAACATACAAGAAGACACAAACACCTTAATACAGGTATAGAAAATATTTCACAATTAGCGGCACTACCTTCACAAAAAAAAATTGAATCTGACCAGACAAACCAAAAAAAATGTCAAACTTACACGCTTGCCAATAAAATTCAACCCAACACCGGCGGCGGTCGTGTTGGTTTACCAAATTGTCAAATCTGATATAAGGACAGACAGGCATGACAATAAAATAATTATTTTAATGTTTATTATCCTAACTGTTTTGTCTTTACGTCTGACCAGGGTAAGCAAATTGAGAACCGTCAAGCTCACAACACGCAAATAAATGTCAACCCTATCAGGGAATCCTCGTGAAGTTGCTGGTCAAATCGGCGCAGTTCCATACACCAAGTTCGACGTATTAAAAATAAAGTGTGAACCCATCAATAAAGGTATCAATGAATCGTCATCACCACATGAAAAATCAGCAATTATATCAGAAATTTTTCAGATCTTGGACCGTTCAAAGAAATCATGCACTTGCTGTGAGCCTGTGACAATTACTACACACAAATAAATGGACATTTACTATTAAACTCTAATGCAAGGATGGTGGTGATAGGCATTCCTGGTAATGGATAACAGCTCAAGTTGGAATATTTGCCTTTAGAAAATTCAGTAACTTGGTGATAAGAGAGAGGGTAGAAGATGATGACACAACTTTCCCTTTCGGGAAGGAGCAAGTAGAGACAGTAGAAAAGAAGCTTACGTTGTTAAGCTATGTATATCGCACAGAAGAAAAGTACTCCGTAAGTGGAATTGACCCAAACCAAAGCGCTAAAGGATACCGAGACAAAACTAGCAAATTGATTACATCCTCAGATTCCTAAGAATCTCCAGAAACACGGAAAAAAACCAAGAATGCATCGAAGAACAGCACAAAATGATATCTGAAGTTAGGATGAGACAGAAGATGAGCAATAGAATAGCATCATTTTGCTAATGGCAGGTGCATCTTTTTTTTTCTTTTTGGGTTTCCCTTTATAAAAGAATTAGGTTGACATAATCATCCAAATCTGACCACAAAATGGCTTTTTTAATTTAAAACGGGGGCAGACTCATGTTTCCACAGAAACATCATAAGATGATTTCAATTTCAGACAATGTAACAAATGACAAATCCAAAATAGTAGAGGCGCAGCTCGAGACAAAGCATGATGTTAAATAACCAGATGCATACAAAAATGTTAGACGCAAGCAAGAAAAAACGAAACGAAACGCCCATCACTGCAACCAAAAATTGCCGACCAGACGAACCACATCTGGGCCCAAATCGTTCACAGGCGAAGCCACATTGCTCCAATCCGCACCTAACCCCGGCCAAGAACCCCAAGGGGAAGCCCCCATCTCCGCAGCATTTCACATCTAGCCTCCCCGGATAGGTTCCCCCGCACATGGCACCAAGCACAAATCTTTAACTCGGAATGACGGAAGAGAGTTGCTCGGGGAAGGAAGAAAAAGAAGGCCTCACCTTGGAGGACTTGGCCCCCGATTTGGACCTCCGGAGCACGCCGACCCCCGCCTGCGCCGGTGTGTTCGGCGCCGACGCGTGCGCCTCCACCAGCGCCGCTGAGTCCTGCGAGAACGCATCCGACGCGCGGCGCTCGCTGTCGCCGTCCTCCCGGTCACCGGCGACGGCGGGGAGGTGCACGCAGAGGCTGACGCCCAGCGCCTTCTTGGCCTTCCTCCACATCCCCTCGATTGCTCTCGCACTCGCAGATTTGCCTCCTCAGAGATTGCAACACACTATACCTTCCTTTGGTTTGACCTACGAGAGGAAGAGGAGGTGGTTTTGAAGGGGAGGGGGAGCCGCCATTGGAGAGCGGCGTGGTGGGGTGGGGTTGGGGTGGGTTGCGGTGGTGTGCGGCTTGTGGTTTGACCTCTGCGCTGAGAGAGACAGGGAGACAGACAGCTTGGCAGGGCAGGCGCAGCGCACAGGAGGAGGAAACTGATGGGTGGAGGGGAGGTGGTGGAGCGGAAGTGGGGTTTTGAGTTTTGACTAGGGGAGAAATGAAAAACGGGAGTGCATCAGTACTGTTTATCGTGACGATGTGTAGCAGCCGTAGCAGCGATTGAATCCGCTATAGCACCGTAGGAGAGTGCCAACGGGGAGGGGGTCGACTTTCGCTGCAGCTGCCCGGGCTGGTTTGGCTGTTTTTGGGCTGGTGTGGTTGGTTTGGTCGCACACCGGTTGGTGGGGCGCCTACTATGGTCGTAAATCACAGTGGAACTTCTGGCTGGCAATTGGTCCATGCCCATACCAGCCATTTGCCGGAATCTCAAAGGATGAGGTATCCAATTTCACTACTCTTGTGGCAAGAGACCAGGCATTTGGTTTTCAAGTCTATTTCAAGGTTGTCAATCCTAAATTAGCATTTTTAATAGGGACTATAGGATAGGATCGATGAATCGTCACAAGAAGGTGACTTGAAAACTACTACTCACTCTAGTCACAAAAGAGTGAAGCGCAACTTGACTATTAATTTCTATTATAATATAATAATAAAACCTAATAAAATATAATGTTATAAAAGCATTTTTTGTCACAAAACCAAACATATCATTTTTGCATGCCCGGTCAAAAAATTCATTGAAATATTGATAGCTAAAGTTTACAAAGTTTGATTGTACGCATAACAAGGGTCACTCTTTTGTGACCAGGGAGAGTATTCTTAATTCTAAACATTGTAAGGTATGGACCACTATCTATCTATCAATCTATCAATCTATTATTAGTATTAGTATTATTGTTATTATTATGAAAGCAAAAGAACAAACACCGCCATGTTCACTCTCAAGGCCTAGAAATTCCCATATTAATCGGTGAAAAGGAGAAAGATCTATACCATCGATTCTAGCAGGTCCAGATTATAACGCGTCTAAATTAAAAGAAAGAATCCATGTCAAGTATAATTCAAAAAAACCTTAAATTCAAAATAAAAAAAGAAATTTAGAAATTTGACTTCCATACTAATTCATAAGTCAAATCTCAAATAAATATAATTCGTAATAAAAATTAAACAAAATAGCAATTGGATATGTATATGAATTCCAACAAAAATGACCAAAATTCGAAATAAATAATAAAATAAAATCAGCAATTTGTTTTCAATACGAATTCCAACGTAAAATCCGCAAATAATTGCATTCCAGAATAAAAGTTAAAGAAAAAAATCAGAAGATTTGTATCGACTTTCAATAAAAATAAGTGAAATTTGGAATAAAAATAAAATAAAATTTGCAATTTGATGTCCATCGGTATTATATAGTAAAATCCATAAATAACTATAGTTTAGAATAAATTAAATAAAATTAGCCATTGAATTTGTATACAAACACCAATAAAAAACTGAAATTGAATAAAAAGAATATAAAATTAGCAATTTGATTTCATGAAAAATTATAATTAAAATAAATAAATTCGTAATAAAACTTTAAAAAATAGCAATTGGATTTCCATATGAATTCCAATAAAAATAATTGAAATTGGGAATAAAAACTAAAATAAATTAGTAGTTCGATTTACGCCACTTAATTCCAAAGTAAAATATATAATAATTTGAAATAGAAATTAAATAAATAATAGAAATTGGATTTGTATATGAATTCGACAAAAAAAATAATTGAAATTCAGACTAAAAATACAAGAAAATATGCAATTTGATTTCCTTACAATTCCAAATTAAAATACCTAAATAACTAAAATTCAGAATAAATTAAATAAAATTATCGATTTTATTTGTATACAAACTCAAATAAAAAATAACTACAACTTTGAATAAAAACAAAAGTTGTAACAAGGATAGGTGACGAGGATTAAAGTCTCTATGTACTACTTTAATACATAATAAAAACCATATATTTTCGTGGTTGAAGCCCCTAAGGCTAAACGACCCCTATGGTCGTAAAGATTCTAGAGGTTATACAATGGGTACCCTGGTCGGACAGGGTCTTGTGCCCAGCCCCCGACCAGATGACTGCTCGTAGAAGCGATGAACTGGTATTTGGATCTAACTCCAAGTATATTCCTTACCGTGTGATGAATGGAACACATGACGTATTTATTACATATCACGCGACGTTTCATGGTCCTAAGACACTGACAGTAACCACCATAAGATTATTGTCTCCTGCTCATATTAATCGCCAAGCGGTTGGTACTTTACCAACTGCCATCTCTCTCTCACCAGACGCGACGCTTCCAACAGGTACCTCTTCTATGAGTAACTGCCACCATTTCGTTAACTATTTAAAGGAGAACACAAGCGGTAGAAGACAAGCCAATTTAGAAGATCAACAAACGATTGGGTCTTCATTTGGAGCATTAGTATAACAATCAGTACACCAAGTGTAATTAGGGCTAGTCCACTGCTTTGTCAAAGGCATCCCCTGTAAAGGATCTAGTTCATAGCAATAAAGAGCAATCTCATTCTCTCCCAAGAACTCTTTGCCATTTTCCTCTATTTATTTCGTAAGATCGACGACTCGATAGTCGACAGCTGGCGCCGTCCGTGGGGAAGAAGACGTTTTGAGTTCTTGAATATTACTTCGCTCAAGCATTCCTCATTCACTCCCTTCGCTCCATCATCACCCATGCGAACATGGCAGGGACTTGGGATGAGAAAAACTAGCTCGACTTGGTGGATTACTCCAACCTCGACATAGACGCATGCATCCGCGCCATAGAAGAAAATGGGATATCGTCATCATCCTCCTTTGCCGGCTCACCATGCACTAAGGCCAGCGAAATCGACCGGATGGATGAGGATTCGCCGCCGCCATCCGTAGCACTCCCAAAGGAACCCGTCACTCCGACCAGTTTGGAACGACCAAATGCCTCAACAAGCCCGGTCCCTCCGACCAGCAAGAATGGCAACGGAAGCCCAATGCCACAATTAGAGGATCAATGTACTCTCAATACAATCATGGGCGGCCAATATTCGTCAACGGCTCGTATGTATTCTAGGGATCAATCGACACCAAGTGAGGATGTCAATGAAACTACCATTGGTCGCGGGCCAAGTGGGAATGATAAAACTCAACATATGGTCGGCAATCCGGCAAATCAAGCTGAGTCCACCACAAAGCCCACGGGAGGTGGTAATCTTCGACCGCTCTCTATCGTGGAGGCTCCTTGCCGAAGCAGTGAAAGGCTCTCCATTAGCTATGACGGAAGCTCGTCGGAGGACCACTGTTGGAGGAACTGGAGATACCATGTGGTAAGCTGAAGGTAACTCACATTGTGAGAGTGTACTTTTCTATTAGTTCATATCATGATTATGTTGATTGCGATGTCGTACCTATGCAAGCATGTTCATTACTGTTAGGTAGACCATGGCAATATGATAACGATACTGTGCATCATGGTAGGACTAATCAATATACTCTCATGTCTAAAGGAAAGAGAATCACTTTGTTGCCCATGTCTTTCGAAGCAATATTAAAAGATGAATTAGAAAGAGCTAATAGAGAAAAGGAGAATACCAAAAGTGAAAATCAGATTGTAGCTAAAGAACTTGCACCGCATAAGAAGAAGGAACATAATGCTAAGAAAGGTGAAATTAGATTGAAATGTTCTGTTTTGTTAGCTACAAAGTCTGACATTAGTGAGGTGGAAGCTGGTAATTCTGTTTGCTATGCTTTAGTGTGCAAAGCAGCATTGTTTTCATTTGAGGATATGCCCCCTTATTTGCCTCCTGTTGTTGCTCACCTTTTGCAGGAGTATGACGATGTATTTCCAAGTGAGGTACCACCGGGGCTGCCTCTAATTAGGGGCATTGAACATCTAATTGACTTGATCCCAGGAGCTTCCCTACCCAACCGCGCGCCATACCGAACCAACCCGGAGGAGACTAAGGAGATTGAACGTCAAGTGCAAGACTTGCTTGACAAAGAGTAGGTACGCCATAGCCTTAGTCCATGTATTGTGCCTGTACTTTTGGTTCCCAAGAAAGATGGGTCATGGCGTATGTGTGTTGATTGTAGAGTTATCAATAATATTACCATTAGATATCGCAATCCTATTCCTAGGTTAGACGTTATGCTTGATGAATTAAGTGGATCTACTTTGTTTCCTAAAGTTGACTTGCGTAGTGGATATCACCAAATTCTCTTGAAATTAGGAGATGAATGGAAAACAGTGTTCAAAACTAAGTTCGGTTTATATGAGTGGTTAGTGATGTCTTTCGGTTTAACTAATGCACATAGAACTTTCATGAGATTGATGAACGAAGTTTTGCATACTTTTATTGGTAAATTTGTGGCGGTATATTTTGATGACAAATTGATATATAGCAAGTCATTTGACGAACATATTGATCTTTTACATGTTGTTTTTCATGCTCTACGCGATGCACGTTTATTTGGTAACCTTGAGAAGTGCACCTTTTGCACCAATCGAGTATCATTTCTTGGCTATGTTGTTACTCCACAGGGCATTGAATTTGATCAAGCCAAGATTGAGGCTATACAGAGTTGTTTGACTCCTAACACGGTCACACAAGTGCGAAGTTTTAATGGACTTACTTAATTTTATCAAGCTTCGTGAAGGATTTCATCACCATTGCCGCACCATTAAATGAACACACCAAGAAAGGAGCTCCTTTCCATTGGGGCCCTGCAGAAGAACAATCATTCAACCTTCTGAAAGAGAAGCTCACAAATGCGCCACTTTTCCAACTTCCTGATTTCGGTAAGACTTTTGAGCTTGAATGTGATGCTAGTGGAATTGGACCTGGAGGTGTGTTACTACAAGAAGGTAAATCTGTTGCTTATTTTAGTAAAAAATTAAGTGAGCTTAGTTTGAACTATTCTACTTATGATAAGGAATTATTTGCTCTCGTTTGAACCTTAGAAACATTGCAACATTATTTATGGCCTAAAGAGTTTGTTATACACTCAGATCATGAATTTTTAAAGCACATTCGTAGTCAAAGTAAACTGAACCGTAGACATGCTAAATGAGTCGAGTTTATTGAATTGTTTCTATATGTTATCAAACACAAGAAATGGAAGGAGAATGTTATTGCTGATGCTTTGTCTAGGCGTTATACCATGTTGTCTCAACTTGATTGTAGAATTTTTGGTTTGGAAACAATTAAAGAACTTTATGCTCAAGATGATACTTTTATAGATGTCATGTTGAATTGTCAAGAGGGAAAGAGCTGAAATAAATTTATGTTAAGCAATGGATTCTTGTTTTAAGCTAACAAGCTATACATTCCAGCTAGCTCTGTTCGTCTTTTGTTGCTGCAGGAGGCACATGGTGGAGGATTGATGGGGCACTTTGGTGTCAAGAAGACATAGGACACTTTGGCCGAGCACTTCTATTGGCCTCGAATGAGGCGAGACATTGAGCGCTGCGTGTCTCGTCGTACTACATGCAATAAAGCTAAGTCCCGACTTAATCCACATGGTTTATATATGTCTCTTCCTGTGCCTAGTGTTCCTTGAGAGGATATTTCAATGGACTTTGTTTTAGGACTACCTAGAACAAAGAAAGGAAGAGATAGTGTTTTTGATGAAGATGTGGGAAGAATGTCTACCTCATGTAGAGTTTGCTTACAGCAGATCGTTGCATTCTACCACAAAGATGAGCCCTTTTCAGGTAGTATATGGCTTTAACCCTTGCACTCCTATTGATTTATTGTCTATTCCTACTTTTTGAAAAAGTAAATTTCGATGCTAAGAAACGTGCTGAATTTGTCCTTAAACTGTATGAAACTATTAAAGAAAACATAGAGCGCATGAATGCTAAGTATAAAGTTACTGGTAGCAAGGTAGAAAGAGTTTAACTTTTGAACCTGGTTATCTCGTATGGTTACATTTGCGCAAAGGTAGATTCAATGACTTGAGAAAGTCTAAGTTGATGCCTAGAGCTAATGGTCCATTCAAGGTGTTAGCTAAGATTAATGATAATGCATATAAGCTTGATCTGCCTGCAGAGTTCGGGGTTAGTCCCACATTTAACATTGCAGATTTGAAGCCATATTTGGGTGAAGAAGACGAGCTTGAGTCGAAAATGACTCAAATGCAAGAAGAGGAAGATGATGAGGACATCACTTCCATGCATACACCCAACACTCCTCATAATAGAGCTGAACCTATGCACTTGCAATGTCCAATCGCCAGAGCTCGTGCACGTCAATCGAACTATCTGGTAACTTCGTTTCTAAAAGTACATTTTGTTTCTAATAAGAATATGTTGCTACCCAATGCATGTGATGTTCTTTTAATTAGGAACTTAAGAGCTGATCATGAAGGGAAGCATGTGCAATTCAATCCGGCCTCCGGAGATAACACAGAATTCAAACGTGCATAACTTTCACATACGGAGTCTGTTGGAGGTCCACGACTACTTGATGGAAATCTTATCCGGCGCTCTTTCCAACGGATCTAGCCCTACCTCCAAACTCCTTCTGAGAGCGCCGCAATCGCCAAAACAATCCAATGCTATTTATGAGCCCGAGTTAAAAGGGTGTTGTGCCACCTCCACTTGGGCCCATAGGCCTTGTAACCCTAGGGGCGTGCGTCCACCTCCCTGGCTGCCACCCCTGGTTGTCTCCCCATATAGGAGCTGCCGCCTTCCTTTGCTAGAACTCAGATTTCGTTAATGATTAGTTCGCCTTCGTTGCAACTTGTATCTTCTGCGTGTGTCGACTAGACCACCCGGTCAAGATACTTATTCGGAATCCCACCTTATCAGTATTTCATCAATATTTGCAATACATTAGATTGCAATTTACCTTGTTCTTACGTGCTTCTTCGGTGTATGTAGGAATTGATCTTCGTGATCAGGTCAACCGGGTATTTGTGCACGGTTGATAACAACTTGTCTAGCAGTTTAGCGATTGTGTGGTTTCGTGCCTTGCGAGTTCATAGCCAGGATCGCGAAAGTTGAGCGACTTTCTCATCGAAAGATCGGGCTAGATCAGAACCTCGTGGTTCATCAGTAACACTAACATCTACGATCGGATTAGGACGCCGGATGCTAGGTATGCAAACCTAAGAAACCAGTCCCCAACCGACTATAACCCGACTCCTTTTTAGAGAAGGCACCATAACTCCATTACGGACTGTCGAGCGTTCTCGGTAGGACTACAAGGTGTTCATTGGCCGGACAGATTTCGACCAGCCAACATAGAGAAGCTCAATGGGACTTAGAACCCATTAGAATTTCTTCAAATCTAAACTATCGCCATCAAAGCTGCTGGTGGTAATGACAATGTGATGGTAAATTCTTGCCCACGGTCTTTGAAGGATCTGCTCGGTCGTGGTTGCCCAACCTACCGGTCGGATCAATCTACACTTGGAAGCAGCTATGTGATACTCTGATCGCCAACTTTCAAGGAACGTACGACCGCCCCAAAAAGGAAGATGATCGCCATCGGATCAGGTAGAAAGCCAATGAAACTCTTCAATAATATATCAAGAGGTTTAGCCAGGTTCGAAATTCTATCCCAGACGTCGCAGAATCTTTTGTCATCCTGGCTTTTAAAGCAGGGCTGAGGAACCGGTGATTTACGGAGGATATTGCAATGAATCCTCTACAAACGACCGTCGAACTTTTCAACATGGTTGACAAATATACAGCTGCTAGTGAAACAATCGAATTGTGCGAAACTATTGATCGAAAAGATAAAATTCCCCAACCAAGCCTGGAGAAGCAAGAGAAGAAAAGTAAGAAGTCTCTCAAAAGTAAGAATAATCGCAATCCCGACAACAATGAAGTCCTTGCAATTCCAAAAAAAATTACCAATGGCAAGAAGAAAGAATTTTCTGGTCAGAACAAAGCAAAAGCTCCGACTGACGACTACAAGAAGAACAAAAGGTAGTGTCCACTTCACCGTCCTGATAGTAGTCTTCTCCTGAATAAAGATTATTCAGTAAGAGTGAGCACAACTTCCATGCTCACAAGTTACACCCAATAAAGAATTATGATGCATGCATAAGTAAACAAGTGAGACTGGCAGGGTTTGTTTTGCATAAAGCAGCATTTTTAGTTTAAATATTCATATTAATTTCCAAAGCCATTTTTTTATTCTATAACTAAAATCCATTTTTAAATGACAGATTTATAGTGTGGATAACCTCAATAAATAAATAGTGAAGGATACCCTCCTATCACATGGCTACCCGTCCAATTTTACCACAAGGATTAACCATTCTCAAATCATCTGTTGAAAATATTTTAAAAACCAAAAACAAAGTCTAACTTAGAGTGGCTTTGCTCAGCATGTCCACGACCGTGGACACGGCTATTCGAATAGTTTTCTACTCTGCAGAGTTTGTACAGCTTTACCCACATGAGATAATTTGCTTTTAATATCGGCCAATACACGCTTCCGAAAGCGTATGACTAAGCAATTATCATGAGACTTTTACAATGCTTTACCATAATGTATTTATGTCCGCTAAGGTTTTGCTTTTATTGGGCTAACCACCCTCCAAAAAGCCCCCTCTTGCGCCAAGTGGGAATAATGTCTAACCGACGCCCACACAACAAAATGACACAAATAACCTTAAGGTATTACAAATTATTGAGCCAAATCTGTCCCATTCCAGACATGTGGTGGTACGTTAAGACGTAGTAAAGGAACGCTCAAAGGCCGATCCTTAACTGACTTGGACGACTTTCAAAACAACATCTAGCCTCAATCCTAACCAGATTGAGCCCGTGCATAAACCTGCACCCACTAATCATCCATTTCGCCCAAGTCCAAACCCATTTTTGATTTTTTTTTTAATAAAACCATCTTTATAAACTTTCCAGGGTAAAACAATCTCATAGACTCAATTTAAACACATTTGAATACATTGGCTAAAATCTCCCAAAATTCAAAATTCTGATCTAAGCATTGGCTAAGCATGCAATTATTTTCAATATTATGTTATCTAATGGTGACAAGGAAATGATAATCAATATTCAAATTGGCTATACAAAAGGAATTGGAATAACTAAGGAATTAAATAGGGAATTAAAATAACTGCATAAAAATATGCATGCAATAATAATTAAATAACTTTAAAATATTGGGATCAACATGATCAATGGTATAACTTGCCTTGATCGAAGTCTTGGTACTCTAAGTCCTCTGAGGGATCAAACTCTCCGGAGTCGTTGAAGTCTATACGCGAAAATACGATAAATTCAAATGAAATTCAAAAAGACAAATCAAATTAACTCCAAATTAAATAATTTTTGTTTAGTTAGCTAGATATTTAATTTATAAAAATTTAGAAATTTGAATCACCTAAATTGGAGTTTGTATGAAGAAATACGAACTCCTAGAAGTTTTAAACCCTAATTTTGATTTAAAAGAATTTACCGATTTATTTTCCTAAAGGAAAATCCGGTTTATGACGTCAACCCTCAGAAAATTGAATTTCTAACCGATTTATTTTAAAACGGAAATCCTACTCTCTATGACAGGTGGGGCCCTCTGGTCAATAGACTTAGTCCATAACCGGCCAATGGACCATGGTGAACCCGGCTCACAAAATAGTGCACGTGGGAGGTAGGGGTGCTGTGCTGAGCTGACGTGGCGCCACGTCGGATCCATGCAGGATCCTACGCTGATGTGGTGCCTACATGGCAATGACGTGGCCAAGCCACGTTTGCCGACGAAGGGGGAGCTTCGGTGAGGGCCTCGTTAGCGTTTTACGCCACAGCGAGCCTCACGGACACGCGCAAAAGGAAGAGGGGGTGATGCTGAACTGGGTGCTCACCAGAGATGCGCGAGGGTGCGGCGAAAAAGGTGTCGGCGACGAGGTTTAGCGGCGGCGGCGCTAGGTCGTCGGTGAAGTAGGGGTTACGGTGATCCTCGGGGTGAACGAAGGTGCACACGGGATTCGCAATGATGCGGCGGTGTCGTAGGTGTGGACGACGGGGCCGGAGCATCACTGGTGGCGCCAGAATCGAAGAAGAACCGAAGTTGACCGCCGGCGAAGAACTTCGAAATCTAGGCGCTAGGGGAGAGGAGGAGAGCAATGGTTGGTGGCGCTGAGGTGAGGAGAGGAAGGCGCACCCGGTGCTCCCTTTTATAGGGCTCGGGCGTGGCCGGTTCAACGTGTAGTGCACGAAGGTCGTGCGACACGGTGGCGGCGAAGCGGGGATTTGGGGCCAGAGATGGAAAGGAGATGGCCGTGTCGGGGGCGGATTGACGCGACAGTTTTAATGCGCGTGGATTCACAGGAGATGCGACCGGATTCGAGCGCATATGGAAGGTTTTTGAATCGCGTCCATAGCGGACTGTGCGGGTGAGAAAGGAAGCTGGCGCGAGGAAGGAGACGACACTGTAGCGATGGTCCCACTTGTTGGGTTACGGGTAGGCTACGATAGCAAAAATTAAAAATTTCTACCATGCAAACCAGGAAGCCAAGCAAGTAGATGATCACAGATCATTACCACCACACGCGCAGAGCAGCGGAAGAAGGGTTGGAGCAGCCTCGTCCAACGTAGAGCGTGTCGATGTAGTGGTCGTAGTCGATCGTCCAGCGTCGAGCACGTCGGTGCGGTGGTCGTGCTCAATCGTCTCCTCCAGCGACCTCTTGAGGGAGACGCCGCCGTCCGCTTGAGGGAGACGCCACCGCCGCCGCCCCTGGAGAACGTTGCCATCGCCGCCCCTGGAGAAGAGGGAGAGGCCGCAGGATGAGACGTATTGAGCGAGTGGGGTGAGATGGGCTGCGTGCTGTGTTAATAAAGCGAGGGCAGTAAGGACATTTCATTTAAGGAAAAAAGGGGAGAAATGAGAGAAAATATAATTAAAAGGCAAAAATGGCAAATTATTAATCAACCGATCTTTAGAGTGGCACATTATCGATTACAATGTTAGCAGTGACAAATAGTAAAAGACTATTCTTTATAGTGGCAAATAATCAATTCTCCCATTATAGAATAGTATCTTCTTCTATGCCCATTTGACCAACAAATTAACCATGATTTGGGTCAGTCAGTCAGTGTGTCCAAATTCTTCTCATCATTGCTTCCCTCTTTTCCGCACACTAGCCCAGCAAGCCCCTCGTCACCCATCCTCACCAGAAATCTTTGATCAGACATAGTCCAATTCGATGCCATCATGCCCTTCCTCCCGTTTGGCTTCTTTCATGCGTTTCTCTTGGTGATGAACGCCACCAATGACACAAGCCTCCTAGGCTCTAGCCAAAACACCTCACCGCCCGAAAATCACCTCATGGCGCTATCGCCATCGCCCTCTCTCTTCTTGGCTACTCTACCACCAGTTACGGCCTCTATGAAGGATCGATGGCACTTGAACGCCTTGTTGCCCAATCGGCAATGTGTTGTGTTCTAGCACTGTATATATTTTGCACTACTACTAAATCGCAGTGTTTATGTTACGTACAAAAGAGACACGACCAGTTTCGTGTTGGTAACAATTCTAAGAAGATTTTGTTGACAATTTGTTGACTTAGGGGCTGTTTGGTTTGGTACCAAATTCAGGTCGATTTGAAACGGTCAGATTTTCTCTGGCGGCTTAGGTTGTCTTCTGCGAGGTTGAGCGGTTGTGAAATTTGAATGGTTTGAAATTTGAAAAGATTTGGTGTTTAGTCATTAGGTAGGTCGTGATTTTCGGACGAAAAATGTCTGAAATACCCTCGAGGACAACGACGACTTGTTTGATGCCGTTTAACGCAATTAACAACATTTAACTAGAACTAACGGTAGTTGACAATTATTAACGACGTTAAACACAATTAACGGCATTTAAAGACATTGAACAACTAACACATTGACGATAACTAACATAATTGACGACATTTAACGATAATTAATGGCGACTATCGTAATATACCACAATTTAGCACAATTAGCGTCATAAACCACAATTAACCTGTACAACTACCGCAATTAATGACAACTACCGTGATTACTAACGATTAACACAATCAACGATAATTATTACAATATAGAATTATTACATAAATAATTATGATAAATAATCATTACAAGATAAACAATTATTACAATTAACAATTATTAAAAACCAATTATTACGTAAGTGTTTAATTTACAACAGAAAAAGAAAAGAAAAAAAGAAAAGCTAGGGTTGGGCCAGCGGCGGTGACGGCGCCGGAGGAGGACGGCGGCGGTGGTGGGGAAGGAGCTCAGCAGCGATGGGGCAGGAGGAGAACAGGAGGGCGCCACACGCGAGGAGGATGAGAAGAATGGGGCCAGGGTGGCGCCACTTGGGGAGGAGGATGGCGGCGACGTGAGCTGGCGAAGGAGGAGGAGGCCGGAGGCGAGGCGGAGGAGTTGGGCGTCGGGACAGGATGAGGAGGAGGTTGGTGTCGGGAGAGGAGACTCCGCGTTGGGGAGGAGGGAGTCTGGGGAGGAGGTGTCGCTTCGAGGGAGGAGGACGGCGACGGCGTGAGCCGATGGAGGAGGAGGAGGTCGGAGGTGTCTAGATCTGGGTAGGGAAGAAGGCGGCGGTGGCTCAGGGAAAGGAGGAGGGGGAGGGCGGCGACGCATCGGGGGTGGAGGGAGGGGGGAGGAGGGCGGCGCGGCCTCGCTGGCGCGGGAGGAGGAGGCGCACGGCGAGAGGAGGGGGCTGAGCTGGGTCGGGGGAGGGGGCAGGGGAGGCAGCTAGCAGGGGTTTTATTCGATAGCATTTGGCGGGTAAATACCCCCAAAGTTCGTGGGTAAAATTGGGAATAAGGGCTGAAAGCCAGAAGCTCCTGCATGAGCTACTTGCTTCCAGCTTCCAAGACCTGTTGTATGAGAAAGTGGCTTGACAGAATGCATTTGGGGCGGCTTTCGGCTTTTTCGATTTACAGCCGGAAGCTGAATCCATCCCAAACAGACCCTTAACCTATCAAGCTTTACCAAACTTTGGTAATGCCAAAATTTGATCACCAAATTAGCTACTAATGTTTTGGACAAAGATAGATAAGAAAATAAACTAGAGTGACAATGGGAGAAAAAAAATCTTAGGCTGTTCTCAGTGCTCCACCCTAGCTGGTATCTTAAGCCTACCATGTAGGCAAAATGATAATGTGGCACCATAGTTAATGAAGAGAGAGGGTACTCTAGTATCTAATCTAGATACCGGTTCGGTCTCGAAATCCAACGCATAAAATTTATTGTGATCGATCCTGTGCATTGGGAAGATTATGCATGTATTGCTTTAGTACATGCCACAAATAGGCCACAATGCTCAAATACTAGTAAAGATCATGCATGTAATTAAATGAAACAGCTTAAGATACTACACCATAAGAAACCATGCATTAAGAGCATGTACAATGGGCTTACCTCAGCCGTCTATAACATTTGCCACATAGGATTTTTGCTGATGTGGAGGAAAGAGAACGAGGAGAGAGAAAATTGATGTCTACAAACTCAGCGTCGACTATAGCACAGAAACCAAAAAGCTATCGACGACCTCATCTCCCGTTGTATCGAGCGACGTCTGCATCGCACAAAATTTGGATCCCGTGCGCACTCTCCACTCCCAATCACTCGGTCGCGGAGAAGCCGGCTCGGGCCCGGCCACCGCCGCCGCCGCCGCACCGGCCGTCCTTGTCCTTGAAGCCGCGCAGTGCAAGCGCCGCCAGGAGCGGCGGAGGAGGGAGGTCCGGCGTTCGCGGAGTTCTCGTTAGCGAGCTCCATGACGACGACAAGCGGCCCATGTGGAGAACATTGTCTCGGAGAGCGGCGAGAAGGCGGCCAACCTCGTTTACCGGGGCTAGCGACGACGCCCTCCGCGACCTCCTCTCTGCGTCCAGGTCGCCGCCCCTCTTCACCTCCAAGTGCGTCCTCGCTGAGCTCAGGCTCCTCGGCAAATCCCACACCGAGGCCTTCGACGCAAAGACCTGTTGCCACATCGCTGGTCGGGAGCCCCCTCTACTCTTCTCCACGCTGCGCCTTCTCTGTTCTTGTTTAATTTACGGCTTCAGGGCTAACCATAGTTTGATACCAACTCTGATCACTGCTGTTAATTTCATTGTACCAAAAAGCAAAGAAAAACTCCAACGTTGGTGTGAGCACCCGAATTTATTAAGCTCATAATACTTAGTCATCCAATTGACCCTAGTATTATCAACCAAATAAACCCAGTCTCGAGAGATGTATACTCCCCAGAATGCAGTATACATACCTCACAACAAAAGAATGTATCAATTCCAAACAACACATAGTACATAAGCAACAAACCAGAAGTTAATATTAATAAGGAATAGGTTATTACAAAAGAGGGGCCTTCTGGCCAAATAACAACAAGTACTAGAAGAATAACAGCGGAAGCAAAAGTGCCATAAAGATGGCTATAACACAAAGCCAATCAGTGTGCCTTAACCCCTAGGCATATGACCGGACCGCCAAGCTAGTCGTCGAAGAAGCTGCAACACGTAGCACAAAAGAGAGGCTCTTGGAGCTCACCTTCTTCCTCTGCAACAAAAGCCACAGAAATGCCACAACCACGGGCAGATGAGTACATAAAGTACTCTGCAAGACTTACGTGTGAGATAACAGAACTATAAATAGCTACATGCAAGCTTTATTTAAGTGGATGAGGCTTTGGACTCATTTTAGCATAAAGCAAGTTTCATTTGCAATAACATAATAGATTGAAGGCAATTTGGCAAAGCATTTTAATTGTTGAAATAACAACGAGATAACAACATAGTAACAACAACAAGATCAACCTGGAAGTGACTAACCCAAGTCACCACAACAATAGCATGAACTCCCCGTTCATACCAACCATGTCAAGTTTTAATTAAAGGTTGTAGTCTAGTTCTTGAACGACCTTACCAAGCATGTCCATAACCTAGGACGAGGCTATTCGAATAGTTTTAACCCTGCGGGGGTGTACCAATGTACCCACACGTCGACCGCCTTTCCTTTAAGCACACTACCTTTGGTATGCTTGCAAGACGCTAAGTCCTACGAGACATTTCCAATGGGCGATGCTAATTACGAGCCGCATCCCACGGGACAAGGACACATTAGACTGACCTAACCGATCTGCTAGTGCTCCTTCCCACACCACACACACACATTATTAAAACATACCCACCGACCAGCTCATAATTAACACCTTCCAAAGTACTTAGTCAAGAGAGGTCCCATATCCCCCTCGTGTGGTTAGCACGCAAAAGCGCTTGGCTTAGTGACCCAAGTACTCGATCCTTAGGGACCGGGCATACCACCACATTCCAAAAACCGCACCATCCATCCAATATGCCCAAGTCTAAATCAATCTTTTATTTTCAGTTTTTGATTTTACAAATTAATCAAAGCACAAGTGCTGGACATATAGGAGTAATAATCAGTTTTGAGTGATCAAGACCATCGACTAAGTCGATGATCGCCCATTACTACCGTTGCTAAGCATGTCTAAGCAATTTAAATCGAAACTACTAAGTGATAAGAGCTCATCCAACGAGCTCCCACCACAGCAAATAACCTAGGCTCATGGTAGTAGAGGATAAACAATTCCTACAGATTATGCAACTATAGGCTTGCTAGCGATATTTTAACACAAAGTAGCATGCATACATATAAGTGAAACAAAATATTAAGCTTTAAAGTAATGGGACAATGATGGAAATGATCAAACTGCTTGCCTTGTTGTTGCTGGTCAAGTTGTGGTAGAGGGTCACTCTCGGGATCACCACAAATGTCGAAACCTAACGGAAAAGCGAGAAAGAACCGATAAGAACGACGAAAAACCAAAAGACGCAAAAGAGAAACTTCTCCGAATGCTATGAAAATTTTACAGCTGCAAGACAATGATTTATCATGAATTTAGCAACAAGAACCAATTGATTTGGATTCTTAATGCAAAAGATATGATGAAATCAATTCTGCTCAAACCTATTAATTAGAAATATGTTCTTGTTCAGCATAAAATTTTCTAGAATAGAAGTGAAGCTGAAATTTTTACTGTAAAACCAGCACCTCATGAGATGAATAACACAACTGAGTTCACCTCATTTGGAGCTATTATGCACTTTCTACAATTTTTCAAAAACAAGAACTTGAACAAAATTATAATGCACAAGTCCTCATTTTCATAACAGCAACATGCTCAAAACTAATGTTCACAGTGAGTTCATTAATAGAGGAAACCAACAAAGTTGGTCTCACCCAAAAATAATCTACAGAGCATTAGTTATGTATTTTACAAGTTAAGCATTAATTTGAGTGTATATTTAAAGTGAGTTTTAAAATCTAATGGCAAAAGCTGTGCTCTGGAGCTGAACTCAACTTACAATCATTTTTGGATTAAAGTCAAGTTCAAGACAGAGCTAACACAATTTGAATGACCTCATTTGGATTTAAAACGACAAAGATATGAAATTCTAAAGTTATACCTTATTTCAGTTTATACTTAAGAGTTCATGGAATTTCTAAAACCCTAAAGACAAGGGAGGTCATAAGCGGCTCAGATCACACGGGAGGTCCTCAACGGTTGAGATCTTCCAAAGGAAGATCCAAACTATCAAGATCTCCCGAGGAAGATCTACATCGTCGAGACCTCACGGGGAGGTCTGGGCGGTCTAGATGTTCCAAGGAGGACTTTGATGGTCCAGATCGTCCGAGGGAGGACCTTGACGGTCAAGATCTACCCGGGAGGTCATGAGCACCGAGATGACCTCGGGAGGTCCTAACGCCACTGCACCTCCGGGAGGTCCGGACGGCCACGATCGCAGTGGAGGTCTTGGGCGTTCGGATCTCTCGGAGGAGGTCATGGGCGCCCCAGAGCTCACGACCACGTGCTTGCGCCGCGCGCGTGTTTGGACATGAGATAAATGCGCGGGACAACGAGGAGGTCCGCTACGGAGGTCTTAAATGCGGCGCAAGGGGAGGATTAAATGCGGTTAAGACATGCCAATGATTTCAATGATTTGAGCACTTGATGGCGCGATGCGGTGGATCTTTGTCCTAAAACGACAACAAAGCGCCGCCGATTTGTCCGACAAAGACCCGAGCTCAAGGATGTGGTCATCGCCGGCGATCTGAGACCTCGTGGCGACATCCACGAGTACCGTTGGGTCCGCAATAACCATGCGCGCCCAATGGACCTCCTCTCGGCAATGACGGCCTTGAACGCCATGAGCCGAGAGGACAACGAAGACAAGCACACGACAAAATCCAAAATGCAAAAGGGAAGCTCCGCGCGACATCCATTCAAGCGTGTGCCCAAATAAAAGCTCCGCGACCTCATACATGCGGGTGCCCAACGCTAAAGGACTATTAGGGAGTACCTGGAGGTCCTAAGGTGCTGAGGCGGTCGAGGAAGGGAGGACCGGTGCCGGGGAGGAAGGGTGCTCCACGGCCAACGCTTCAGCTCCGAGCTCCACTTTGTCCCCCTCTGCAAATGCCCAACAACTCAAGTTAGGACTTGGTCCCAGAGGGTAGGGCACAAATGGAAGCAAGGGAAAAGGAGGAAAACTCCAGGACCCTTGTCCACCGAGGAGCTTCAAGCTTCTCAACAATGGCGGCCAAGAGAGCTGAGGAGAGGAAAGCTCAAATGACACGGTGCAAGCTTAGAGCTTAGAAGTGTGCCAAAGAAGCTAAGGGAGGAACCCAATGGGGGTTTTATACTTGGGAGAAGCAGGCACACGAGCTGGGGTTAAGCTCATGGTGAGCTTAGCCCATGGCTCGGTTCAAGGGGTTGGACAAGACATGAGGCTGACATGGTGACAGGTCTGTGTGGACAGGAGGGGCGGAAGGCTGGCCTGCATTTAATGCGGGTCAGCAAAGAGTTGTTATAAGTACACAGTGGACAGGCTGGGCATTAACTCCCTCGCTCAGGAACACGCATGCGTGACCAAGGAAGGAGAAGAACAGGGGAGGTCGTGTTGACCGTTGGATAAGCCCACTGGGAGGTCCTGGCCCTCCGACGTGGTTTTTGAACCGTTACGCCTAAATGACTGGGAGGAGGTCCCAGCCACACGATCAAGGATGGGGAGGTCGTAGCCCTCCGATTTCCTTAATGTGTATGTGCACGTGGGAAAATGGGATTAGGAGGTCCAAGGCGTTGGATGTCCATCCAACGGTGCGGACCTCCTGTGAGGTCTTAACCGCACATGAACTTAAGAGCATGAGGGGGAGATCATGGCCTTTGGATTTAAATCCAAGGGCACACAACCAATGGGAGGTCTGAGGCTTTGCGTGAAGCGCGAGGGAGGTCAAGACCTTTGGATTTTGATCCAACGGTGGTGATCAAGACAGGGGAGGTCCTGAGCCTCGCGCGTGGCGCAAAGGAGGTCTTGAGCTTGCGCAACACACAAGGGAGGTCATAGCCATTAGATTTAGATCTAAGGGCAACGACCTCACGTGCGCGGGGAGGTCTGATGCGCACGAGGAAAGGAGGAGGTCGTGACCGTGGATTTTTAATCCAGCGGTGCACAACACGAGATAGGGGAGGTTGGGAGCGCTTGATAACGCAGGGAGGTCGTGGGCTGTTGGATCTGATCCAACGGCTACGACCTCAACAAGGTGGGAGGTTTGCTTAGTTTAACAGTGAGGGGAGGTCATGGCCATGGATCTTGGATCCAAGGGCTACGACCTCAACAAGGTGGGAGGTTTTTGAGATTTAACACACAGGGGAGGTCATGACCGTGGATCTTTGATCCAACGGCTATGACCTGATGAGGTGAGGAGGTCCTGGCGGTATTGACCGCGGAGGAGGTCGACTGAGGTGCAGACACGGTTGGGCTGGACCAGCTTTGCACAGCGGCTAGCCCAAGGAACAGTGTAGGCTTTTAAATTTAGTTTTTAACAGCTGAAACTTAACAGAATTATTTGAGATATCAAATGAACTCCAAAATTCACGAAATTTTAACTGGAGCTTGCTGACAATGAGATTAACCTTGCATAAAATTTCCAGAGGTTATTATGCAATGCATTTTTCTCAGGAAATTCATGAAGGTTGTTCAAGGATTTGTTTTACCTCCAAAATTTATCAAACAAGTTTTACAACTTGTGATATTTTCCAGAGGGGTCCCACATCAGTTTTAGGACCAAGGAAAATCTTTTCCAAATGTTTGGCACAAGATTTAAGGTAATTGGAAAAAGGAGTTTGACTTTTGGTCAATAAGAGCTTTGTGTTTTTGGATTACACAACTCTTGGACAAGAATTACATGAGTGTTTAGGGGTTTTCAAGGTGTGAGAAAAAGTTTTAATTTCTACACCTTAATTATATTTGAACAAACCCTAATTATACAGTTGGGATGTTACAGTTGGACAACTTATCGATGTCACATAACCAAATTACTTTGTTCTGGCATGTTATTACGTAACCAGATAAGTAGATTTGTTTTTGGGCTATCTGAAACCTTGATGCAATTTGGAATATGAATCACTGGAAACCTCATCTTCCCCCTATTTTCCCTGTAACTTGACACTGATTATAGCCTCCTATCACATGCACCTTAACTCCCTCAGTAATCAATCGAAATGTCCACCATTTGATAATGGTGGAGTTTGCTTTAGTTTGGTGCCATTCCCTAAGTATGAAATTTCATTCTCAACTTGGGAATGTTGGATTTAGATGACATTGGTTCTATTTAGTAAGGATTTTTTTTTTCATAGCTTATGGCTTGATGAGCTTGAGGATGAGTCACTGAGTGTTTGTTCTGTTGGGATTTTGTTGGTGTGTTTAGGTGTGAGCATGACAAGGTGGTCAGTGCACTGGATTCTAACAGCAATGATAAGCAACTTTGTATGACAAATGAATAGTTTTATACATCCTTTTTCGTTTTAGTTAAGTTCAAGATATGTTTTTTCCTTGACAACATTTATGCATAATTAAAAAACACCATTTACAATACTTGCTAATGAGTAATGATTTGAGCAAAACATTCTCCTAATTGCAGATTTGAACCATTGCCATTAAGCTTCAACAGTTCATCATGCATTCTATCCATGGCAAAACTTAAAACTCCCCGAGCATCTTCTTGCTCGCAGAAATGCATAGCATCCGAGAATCATAAGTCAAACAAGAAGCTTTATTGCTAGGGTGATAAACACTCAATACTAGACATTTACAGTAACACAAATAAGTCAATAGAGAACAACATGCATAATGTCCATACATTTTAGGCTATCATGTAGGACATTGCAATTGTAGTATGCTCATAAGGACCTACTTCATTCGTGCAGGATAACCTTTTCTGATACTTCATTCAAGAGTCGGCAATTCATGCTTCTAAAGAGGGGACACCTTTTCTTCTTTCTTTTGTGGGAATGGCTGAAGTACTTGGTTGAATGCTCCATTTTGCAAGTGGCTATCTTGTTTTGGAATGTAACAAGATAAAATTTCTGATGATTTATGATAATTTGTAGCACTCTTTATAGTATGTCTATCTTGTTTTGGAATGTAACAAGATCAAATTTCTGATGATTTGTAGCACTCTTTATTTACATGCTTCACAATTCACATCATATGTATCTTTAAAATGCATTATATTTTGTCTTGTGCTCTCGGGGCAGCGTTGGCATTCTGGCCAGGCTTCAATCCTAGACTTTGTCAGAAATGCATACTCCTGTAAATCTGGAACCATGTTTGTGCTTAATTTAGTTCCTTTTTCCGACTAGGGATGCTTGGGCGTCCTTGTGAGACAGCTGATGGTCTGTTGCTGTGGTATTAACCACTACTTCTTTTGTATGAACAGCAGACTTCATATTTTGTAGTGTTAGCGTCCCATTGATTATGACATGTATTGTTTTTTGAGGTCGTGTACTGTGCAGCACATTAGCAGATTTTTGCGGTTCCCTACGAATTTATTTTCATATTAATGTATCTGAATTATCATGTCATACAAATTATCGTTATTTATCTATTTCAACTATATTCATTTTATTTTAATCATGTATCCGAAATAAAAAATAAAGCAACATAAGTAGTCCACAAGGATGAAAGTTAGAGTTGATCACCACATTTTTTAGGTCCATGAAAGTATTAAATGATTGTGTGATCTATATAGACAACTAAAAAGACAACTCATTGTATGAGCTGTCTATAAGTGACGTGGATGGTTGTTATAGCAGCAGCTGTCTATACCATTGTACATGTCCTAAGAAGATAGTATCCTAACACTCCTCATGCACTAAAGAAACTGCACTAAGATACTGCCTATTGAGAGCAGCTTTACCAAAGTTTGATCGCAAATCAAATACTTTCCAAATAAGACCAATTGTAACCAAAAAATTGATAAGACAAAAGTCGGCAACATTCCTCGGCAAACGAAACAGCCTCTTAATCTAACAGGCCACAGAAATCCAATGCAGCATTTAAGGTGGCCTTCGTCATTCTAGGCAAAGCATTTAGGGAGGCCCGCCGGACTAGCTGTTGAACGGCGCTTCATTCGATGAGCTTTCGCTCTAGGCCACATCCTGGTATATTTTTACGAAGTTACCCCCGTTGATCTTTATAGTCAATTACCCCTACTTCTCTTCTCAAAACCTGTAATTTTCCCATATCCGGAAATGAGTAGTAATTCCAAAAAACCAATGATTTATCACTCTTGTTAGAACATCTATAATAGTTTGTTTCTTAGCTTGGTACTATAAAAAGAGAGTACCCAATTTAATAAAAAAACAAGTTTTCCAATGGATTGTTTATTAAGTTTATATCTAAGGCTTTAATTGCTACCCTACAAAACAAAATTTTTAGGTAACAAACAAGTCTCTAATAGTTATTTTGTTATTGCTTGGTGTCAACAACTTGTTTGTTTATTTATCTAGAAACAAGCTCACATTCTCTTATCACCCTCTCTCCTCCACGTCACCTAAATACTGATGTATTCATCCTTTAGTAACAAGTGATATAGACTATTATAGATACTCTTAGTTACGGTTCCAAGTAAGCATGCTTGCGCTAGCTTGTCGATGGCGACCAGATCTCCTTCAAGAACCAGAAATTGTCGAGCAAATCGGCTTCATCGCATCCACGCGAGTATGCGACCAACTTTGCAGCTCGCTCACGTTGAAATCCTTGAGCACTGACAAGTTGCATCCCGGCCACAGCCAACCGTGTGACCTACTCCAACACTCCATGTAATTCAGTTGAACATCCACTGTCATGCGTGACATACATAGCATTGATCTATCTTGATCTGAAGTCCAAACCCCAACTACATTACTAGTACCATTAAGTGTACGAAAGCAGTTGATGCCATGGATTAAAACGGGTGTGCCATTAGCCTGCAGATAAGCGATCACATCTGGTTAACTACAGCGTGGAAACAAACACCCGGCCACTCAGGCACTGTCCGTATTGTATTGTTCTTTAAGCATTCAGCACAGAAAAAGGAGGGCCGGGTTGGTCCGCCTGCCACTTCTGAGAGTTGTGCAAGGAGAAAATAGATTTAGGTGAAAATCCTTTTTCATCGACCTAATAGTACTGTATGATAGAGCAAGCCATTGGCAAATTTGTGTAGTTCATTAGTGATATTAAAAGTGCATGTAGGTAAGTGTTGCAATCAGGGATTGTTTTATAGTTTGTTCATCATTGTTGTCGTTTCAAAACTACAAATGGAACCTGTTACACGTGTCGTGCAACTAACCAGGGAAACAGTTCTATTGGAATTTGGAAATCAAACGGCTAGGCCAAAAAAGCTAATGAATTTCCACGTATCATCTAAGCCTAAGCCATGTAAAACGGACATGTATCAGCGGAGGATACACATCCACGGCGAAAATGCTACTACGTGCGCAGAAGCACGTGAGCCCGAGTTTTTTTTAACCCATTTAGCCTGTTTTGAAACAGGGTAGCAAATATAGTTTCTCCGCGTCCGAAATGACAAAATTCCGCGTCCGAAATGACAAAATTGATACTACGGTAAACTAGTCAGAAGACATGTGTTCTCTATCGCGCTCTCAGTCCGCGAAACCCAGCTATCACGCTCTCAGTCCGCGAAAACCCACCTACTGCGCTCTTGGTCTATGGAAACCCACATATCATGCTTCCAGTTCTCGGTAGGAACAACTGCAACGGTTGCTTCCGCAGACCAAGAAGCGTGGTACACGGGTTTCCGCGGATCAGGAGCGCTGTAGGTGGGTTCCGTGGACCAGGAGCGCGGTACGTGGGTTCCATGGACTAGGAGCATGGTACATGAACTGACTAACCTGTCGTGGTACTATTTTTATAATTTGATACGAGTTATTTTTGCTATTATAAATAAAAAAAATACCAATTTAGCCACGGACTTTATTTCCCGTGACCCTACACGAGGAATCCTCAACAGACCACTAAACCTCGCGCCAATTGGCCATTTGTTTTTAACCTTTCGGCCATCCTGCAGACTAGCTTTCGTTTCCATCCCACGGATCTAGTAATTGACGCAGGAGGATACTTTAGGGGTTCAGGCCACATCGTGAAAAGGGAACCTGCCTATAGCTGCACTATGCTGCTACGTACACTGAGCTCCTAGTGTGAGATGCAAGCGAAGCATGCAAGGCGCGCGTGTGCAATTTGCGCCATGATAACGCTCCAAGAATCATGGCTTAAGCGTGTAGATTAATATGGGTAGCCAGGTAGGTGTTTTGTCCTTTTTTTATGCTCAAGTAGGACCGTGGGAGTAGTAGTGTAGTGCTACTTTTTTCTGCACATAAAGTAGGATTGACTTTATGCCAGGGGATGGTCTTTGTAAGTTTACAAGACTGTAAAAAGGTGCATCATGGTTCATGGCGGAAGTTTAACTCTCCGGGGATCGTGGTCTACCGTTGATTTGCCTTGCCATTAAGAGAATGAGTACCGTTTGCATGGTTGTTTGGGTTTGACCAACTAAGCTTTAATTCTATTCAGGCCTCAAATAAAATTAATGTTCATATTTTTTATCATTGGCTTGACCCAGCAGCCGATCTATGGATAGACGTCTCATCCAAAACCTCAGCAGGGTCTGTAGTCTATAAATATGGGGTACTAGTTATTATAAAAGGTTGATTATGATAAGAGAAATAAAGAGAAGAAAGAAGTCACCCTATATCTCCGTGTTCAATCTACTATTTGTTCTTGCATTATTCTATGCGATTCTACGTTTGTCTACGAGGTGATTGTTTGGACTGGACTCGTTAACAACGGTTCCTTAATAGTTGCAATGACTAAAATGATAATCATGCAAAAGAAAGAAAGAAAAACTGCCGCTTGGTTCCATTTCTGTTAGCAAATTATATTTCCTTGGTTTACAAGTTGTATAGGGTTATGATCTTATTTTTCCATACACCAGGAGATTTGGTTGTTGTAACCTGCCGATATTTTCGGTTGTAATCACTGTTGCCGATACATCAAGGTTGTGTTTCCTTTGCATCGGATACATCTCTCTTCATTCTCAACGATAGTTCACCTCCTCTTGTACGTTGATGATGTTATTCTTACCGCCTCTTCCTCCACGCTCCTTCAGCACATCACTCGTTGTCTTCACTCCGAGCTTGCCATGACTGATGTGAGTGAACTTCACTTCTTTGTGAGGATTTCTATCACCCGCTCATCTCATGGTATTGTTCTCTCCCGGCATGGCTAAGTGTCACTTGTAACGTCCCGTTTCCTTTTAAGTCCTTGTCAAGTTTTCAAAATAAAAGTAACCATTTGGCTTTATTGAGAATCCAAAGCTTAAACTGAGATTTTGAAATCTGGAGAGTTCAATTGGAATTAATCAAACCTTAACTAAGTCGTTGTTGGTGTTCCTTGCGGTGTTGTGGCTCTCCGTGGTGTCTTGTCGCCTCGGCCGTGGTTCTCCAAGCCTCATTGTGTGCCCCGGGTTTGTCTCTTCTCTCTTAACTCCCTTTGTTGGTTTGAATCTCTTTGAGGTCCGACCTCTCTCTTATCTCCCTCTGCTCGAACCTCTCCCTTGCTTGGGGTTTTCTGTCAAGGACCCGGCTCTGGTTTGTGTTTCAAAACCCTTCGGTTTCCAAGCCACGCTTGGCTTTTGCTTTTTTGGACCTCCGGTGGACCCTCCACGAACCCCCGAGTTCTCCTAGCCAGACTCTCCTTGTTGAGATCTAGCCCGCACCTCCCTTGTTGAGATCTAGCCGCTCGGACCTCCTCTTTGAGATCTTGACCGATAGATCTCCCTTTTGGAGATCTACTGTCAGACCTCCTTGCACTGCTGATCTGGACCGCTGAGGTCCTCCTCTTGAGATCTTGACCGATAGATCTCCCTTTGGAGATCTACTCGTCAGACCTCCTCGCACTGCTGATCTCGACCGTTGAAGTCCTCCCTTGAAATCTTGACCTTTAGACCTCCCAGTGCAGATCCGAGTGTCGGGACCTCCCTTGAGTCCTTGGACCCCTGTCCAGACCTCCTCTCTGAGTGTCCTTGGACCTCTTGCCCAGACCTCACAAAGGGTCTTTATGAATGACCTTTGCGGTGGGGCCACCGCTGACGATGGTGCACCCTTTTGATCGGCCCCACTTGCCGGCCCTCTTCACCTTGTAATTATTGTCTTGCTCAGAACTCAGGCGATTTAATAGGTGTCGGGTCACATTAAATGCAACACATCTCGAGGTACTTTATTTCAATTCTTTTGGGCAAGCCCCGCCTAGTTATCCCGATTGCCTACACGCCATTGAACCTTTTTCTTGGTGCACTCCACCAACTCCGGCTATATATAGCCCGGGAGGCGTGCCTTTGTAATCTTTTTGCTCATTTCTTCATTCCTCGCCTCCTCTGCTCGGTTCTTCCTTGCGCAAGACCCTCCTCAGAGCTCTTGAGGCGGTGTTAAGCCTCTTGGTTTCCTTTTGGCCGAGTTGGTTTGAGTTCCTTTTGGTTCTTTTGTTGTTCTCTCGCTTAGTGTGGTTTTGCTTATTTGGTTCTCTTGCGAACGTAGATCACGAGTTCGAGGAGATCTTGGACCCGACTCTTCTGCCGCAAAAGGCTCTCCTTTCGCTTGACCAAGGCAAGCCACAGACCTCCTTTTGATCATCTTGAACCAAGCTTTGCAAATGTATTTCGGTTTTACTTTATCATGCATGGCTATGTTTATAAGAAAATGGTTTGGGTAATGTAGTTACTTGCCTACTTGTCGTTATGCCTCCTTTATACCTTGTCTCCATCATGTTGTCATGTTCACCTTGTGAGCCTTAGGGTGGATAATTTAGTTGGTGTTCTCTGTTATTTGCCAACATGGGGGCCGTAGGTCTTATATAGCCCCGCTTAGAAAACGTGGTTTGAGCGTATCATGCTTCATCTCTAATAATCTTGACTACAAAGTTATGAAATGTGTGGTTGGTGCCATTGTTGAGCAGCTATGGCAGGATGCCTAAGCTGTGTTGACTGTGGTGTGAGACCACTTGGTTAAAATTTATGTGCCAGACTGGGTGGTCTTTTGGCATGGGCTAATACAAATGGTTTTGCTAAGGCAAGAAGGGTGGAGTGAGTAGTGGTGTCAGGCACACTTGGTTGTGGAAGTCTTGCCTTAGCACAATTAAGGACTTCACTTTGTGTCTGTTGAATGGGCCAAATAGTGCAACCACAAGATCATTTTATGGGAATGGTCAGGCTAAATAATTAGCAATGAGATGGCTTGAAATTTGTTGTGGTTGAGCGTGTGATTCGTTGGCGCAAGAGGGGCACCCCATAACCCCGTGGATTTCTAGACCACCGAGGGGATTATAAACCTTAGCGGCAGCCCTAGTCGGCTCAAAGCTTTGTAAAGGCCTTGTCAGGCTCTCTAGACTGCCACCTTAGGAAGTGAGCAAGGGTGACCGGAACCCGCCCCGCTAGAGAGATCGTGGATTGTGGGTAAAGTTGTACACCTCTGCAGAGTAAAAGATCTATTCAATAGCCAAGTCCTTGGTCATGGACATGCTCAAAGTGAAATGGTGCAAGGGGTAGATGTTTCAAAAGCTTGTGCTTTCGACACTTTCATGAGATGCCTTGGCTTTGCTCAAGAGACCTTGACCGGCTCCAGAGGGTCAAGGTTGGCTCGGAGTAGTGGTCCAGGTTGGTTTGGACCTCCGAATGGGGTGTTCTGAGTGGGTTTTGGGTGAGGACTGCCATGGTGTGATCAGACCTCCCCAATTTGGTTGTGGGCTCACTCCATTTTTTTTTAAACATCAAAAGTATTATGTATTATGGTTTTACCTTGTCGCCTTACAATCTATTATTGCTATTATTGTCAAACTTGGCTTTGTGCAAACTAACCATACTGACTCTCCATTGGTAAGTCCTTGCATGAATATTATTGCATCTTTGCTCTCTCGCGACTTGTCGAGTACATTCCAAGTACTCATGGCTTAAGCCCCGTGTCAAAGCAGATTTTGAGGATGACCAAGTGCAGGGCGGTCTGCAGACTCTTTGAGGAGGAGTTCTTCGACGACTAAAATGCCTAGGACGTCCTCCACCCGACAGCCTATGGTGCTTGTTGGATGGCTTCGTGTTTTGGTGTTTGAGCCCTAGAAGCTCCTTGTCGCTAGTTGTAAGTCCTCGTTGGTTTTGTAAGCCCTCAGTGGCAGACCTCTTGTTAACAAGCTTGACCATAAGGTCCTATTATATAAAGTTTTATTTGTCTGCTTCATCTTTGTTGGACCTCGTGGTTGTGGTATTGGCTTGTGTTCTTGTGCGAGTTAGCTCTGTTGTCCTGGGACTAGCTCAGATGCACAGGGGCAGGACCACCAGGAGGTCCTACGGGACTTAGCTCGGGAGGTCCCGCCGACCTCTCTTGGTGATGTGCCCGAGGTGCTACTGAAGCGGTGGCGGCCACGACCTCCAGGAGGTCCTCAAGACCTCCTGGGAGGTCTGTGGCGGACCAAGACCTCCAGGAGGTCCGCAAGACCTCCTGGGAGGTCCTGGCAGACCTCCTCGGTAAAGCTCCATGCGGTGCTACCACATCTTTCCGTGGTGACTTCGCAGCGCAAAAAAAAATGGTCCTCCCGGACCCCTTGCGGTACATCACGAGGTGGGTCGTCACATCACTCCATCGCGACGCCTGTCGACATCCATGCCAAGTTGTCCACCTCTGACTGCCCTCGCGTTGCTAACCCAACCGAGTATCGTAGTCTCGTCGGTGCTCTTCGATACCTCACCCCGACGCGCCCTGATCTCACCTATGCAGTTCAGCAGGTGTGCGTGTGTATGGATGACCCGTGTGAACCTCATCTTGAGCTTCTCAAGGTGGACACTATGGTATGTAAAGGGTACTATGAGCTATTGCCTCGAGCTCTCCACTTCGCCGACCTCCTCTCTCACCACCTACTTCGATGATGACTGGGCAGGGTGTCCCGACTCTAGCGGCTCCACCTCCGAATATTGTGTCTATCTCGGTGACAACTTGGTGTCTTGGTCTTCCAAGCGCCAGACTACGATATCTCGATCCAGTGCGGAAGCAAAATACAGTGATGTTGCTCATGCAGTTCGTTGAGTGTTGTTGGCTTCGACAACTCCTACAGGAGCTTCATCACCCTCTTACCTCGATTACCGTCATCAATTGTGATAATATCAACACCGTCTACATGTTGTCTAAACCGGTGCAACATAGGCAAACCAAACACATCGAGATCGATATTCATTCTGTACACGAGAAGGTTTCTCTTGGACATGTCCGAAATCTTCATGTACCTTCTTCTCTATAGTTCGCTGATATTATGACCAAGGGACCACCGACACAGTTGTTTCAGGAATTCCAAGCCAGTCTCAGCGTTTGGTCACCTCACGATTCGACTGAGGGGGGATGTTAGAAAACTATATTTCCTCCGTGTACAAGCTGTATATGATTATGATCTTACCTTTCCATATACCACGAGATTTGGTTGTTGCAACCTGCCAATATTTTTGGTTGTAATCACTGTCTTCGATACGACAAATATATATGAGATCGGCCCAACCCTTTGCGCCGTGTGCTATGTTTCTCCTACTCTCTCATTCTTTCATTTTCTATCTCTGAAATTGAAGGAGCACTTGTTACATGTTTAGCATCGCATCAATAAAAAGACTATCAAGGTCCTAGACTCTTTAGCCCTAAAGAAAGGTGTTGAGGAACCGTCGCTGACGAGTCCAGTCCGATCGATCACCTCGTAGATAAGCGTGGAATCATATCAAACAATGCAAGAGCAAATAGTAGATTGAACACATAGAGACACAAAGGTGTAGGGGTATTCTTCTCTTCATCCCTTCATCAAGCGATCAACCTTTTATAATGACTAGCACCCACTATTTATAGTATAGAGACTCTGCTAGGGTTTTGGATGGGGCGTCCACCCATGGGCCGGCTGTTTGGCCAAGCCCATGATTTCCTAACACTCCCCCTTGGGCACCCATCCTCACATGTTCATACGTCGTCAAAACTCCATAAAAACCCAGTGGGAAAAATTTAGAGAAAGAGTACATGACACACGTTTTGCTGTGTTGCACGAATTGCCTCCTTAAAAACCTTAGCTGAGAAACTTTAGAAAAACTCGTCAAGGGAAAAAGAGTACAATCCACTTTATTTCATTTAATCTCTGGGATTTATTCTTTGGGTACCCGGTCTTCGTGATTAAGTTTCAATATTGAGTTCGTGAAGATTCTCCCCCTGAATTATGCACTTCTCTAAGTCTCATCATTCCAATTCCACATATGCACCTTTCAAAGCTAGATGCTGGAAGTGACTTAGTGAAGAAATCTGCAAGATTTTCATATGACTTAGTATGCAGTACTTTAATTCCGTCCATCTTTTGCAATTCATAAGCGTAGAAGAACTTGCGGTTAATATGATTTGTGAGTTGACTCTTCACATAACCCATTTGCACTTTGTGCAACACAAGCTGTATTATCTTCATAGATAATAATGGAGGTTTGCGCTCTACACGACTGCTGGATGTGGTGAATCATCCGCCAAAGCCAAGCACATTCTTGTAAGGTTCGTACAGTGCTATGATCTCCGAGTGGTTCGTCGAAGTTGATACATGACTTTGCTTAGACGATTTTCATGAAATTGCAGTTCCACCACTAGGAATACATAGCATGTTTATGACTTGGTCAGATGCAGTCCCGACAGTACCCTAGATTCAGATAGCCATTCATAGACAGGTCTTGGTTCTTTATGTAGAACAGATCAAGGTCTTTGCTTTCTTAGAGGTATCGAAAGATGTCCTTTATCCCCTGCCACTGCCTTTTGATAGGTTCTGTACTATACCTTGCTAGTAAGTTTACGGCAAATGCGATGTCCGGTCTAGTACAGTTTGCTAAATACATGAGTGCTCCTACCGCACTTAAGTACATGAATTCCAATGCCAGGACTACCTCCCCCTCTTCTCTAGGTCTATATGGATCCTTATCTTGCTGCAAAGATATCCTGACTATTGGCACTTTCAAAGGGTATGCATTTTCAAGCCAAACTTGTTTAACACCTTTTGAGTGTAGGTTGATTGATACACTAATATCCCTTCAGGGGCATGCTCAAGCTGCAAGCCTAGGCAATATTTGGTTTTACCAAATCTTTCATTTCGAACTCCGACTCTAGGTAAGAGATTACTTTCTTAATACCTTCCAGGGTTCCGATGATATCCAGATCATGTACATACACTGAAATTATACAAAATCCATTCTGGGACCGTTGTATAAATACATAGGGACAATTCTCATTGTTTGTGTAGCCTTTCTTGCATAGAAAGTCGCTTCAAGCGATTATACCACATCCTGCCCGTACAGTGACTTTCTGAGTTTTACATTGTACATATTCCTATTTGCTCTGTCTTGGTTCAGAATAGGGATATATTCAGGTATCTTCATATAAATGTCTGAATCTAAATTTTCATAAAGGTATCCAGTTACCACATCCATTAATTTTATTTCTAAATCCAAGTTTACTACCATTGAGATTAAATATCTAAAGATAGTTCCGCCCATGACTGGGAAATAGGTTTCTTCATAATCAACTCCTGGACGTTGGGTGAAACCTTGTGCAACGAGCCTCACTTACTTCATTATTTGTATTTCTCTTTCGATCAAATATCCACTTATGCCCTACGGGGTGCACATGGGGAGGCGTGTGGCTTACAGGCCTAAACACATTTCTTTTATTCAGAGATAATAATTTAGTTTCTATTGCCTTCTTCCAATCTTCTCAATCTGATCTTTTCTTACATTCAGTGAGCGATGCAGGCTCTGGATTAAGATCGATGATTGTGGTAATTTTATTTGCAAAATAAATGTCGACATTGGCTGTTGTCATATTCAAAGATTCTCCCGTGGTCACATATTTTATAGCTATTTCTTCATGGGGCGATTATTCTAATACTTCTACTTGCTCATCACTGCTTCCAATTACGGGGGCAAGTCCCTTTAGTTTTCAGCTCTGATGTGTGCGCACACATCCAAGCTGATCTCTCCCTCTGTGGGAATGTTTAAATCCGGTATGCCTCTTCCTGAAGGTTCCATACTAGTGCCTGGTCTCAACTGGCTTCCTTTCTGGTTTTGAGAAACTTCAGTAATCGACTTTGCAAGTCCTTCTTATCATTTTTCACCAGGCATCCCCCGTTACTTGGGATTCGAAGGGCCAAAGTTCTCGTCTTTTTTGAGGCCTCAGGACGGGATTAGGGATACCTTTTTCTTTCTTCGGTATTTCAACCTCTCCGGTGTATTGCGTGTAGGCACATGCGACTTGGTCACACTCTCCAAATCACTAAAGTGGTTAGGCAGTTGATTCGTTAATGCTTGCAAATCAACTATCTTTTGGACTTCAATTGTCTTCTGGACTTCTCTATTTGCTTCACTAGTACGCGGATCATGCACATGGATTCACGTGGCTTACCACGTTATTTTTCGATATTTTTCGTCAAGGGATTGATTTCCTCCCCCTAATAACAGAAAACTATCCTCATCTAATATACTATTAGCAAATCGGACATTATGCAAATCTCCTGTCATAGGGTCCAAATACATGATTATGGATTGTGTCTCATAACCAACGTATATCCCATACTTGTGGAGAGGGTCCATTGTAGTTCACTGTGGTGGTGGTATATGTACATAAATCTTGCAACCAAATCTGTGAAGATGAAAATTTTTTGGTGCTGACCTTTGCGCTAGTTGCATAGGTAAATGGATGTTATATACCGACGGTCTAAAATTGATGAGAGTTGTTGCGTACAGGACTGCGTGTCCTCAACATGTAGTTGGTAAATTACAATTTTGCAAAAGTGGTTGGACACTAAATTTAAATCCTTTTAATTAATGCCTCTGCTAATCCATTCTGGGTGTGGACATGCGGTACGGAAAGCTCAATGTTAATTCACATTGCCATGCATTAATCATCAAATACCTACGAAACAAATTCTTCGGCGTTGTCCATTCTGACGGACTTCACATGATGATCAGGGAAATTAATCACGATTTTAATTATCTGCAAGATTAGCTTTGCAGAAGCATGGTTTCTCGTAGACAATAAACATACGTGCGACCATTTCGAGGATGCATCGATGAGCACCATAAAATACCTAAATAGCCCTGACAAGGGCTGTATAGGACCGCAAATGTCTCCCTGGATATGGTCCAGGAATGCAGGGACTTCATCCTTCGCTTTCAGAGCAGAAGGTCTAGTAATTAATTTTTCGGTGGCACATGCGAGGCACACAAAATCTTCCTCATTCGGAATTTTTTTTAGGTAGGGCTCCGGGGAGCCCTAACTATATATTTTTTGCGAGGGGGAGGCGGAGCCTCGCGCCGTCCCCCATAATTTTTTAGGTAGGGCTCCGGGGAGCCCTAACTATATATTTTTTGCGAGGGGGAGGCGGAGCATCGCGCCGTCCCCCATAATTTTTTAGGTAGGGCTCCGGTGAGCCCTAACTATATGTTTTGCAAGGGGGAGGCAGAACCTCGCGCCGTCCCCCATAATTTTTTAGGTAGGGCTCCGGGGAGCGCTAACTATATATTTTTGCGAGGGGGAGGCGGAGCCTCGCGCCGTCCCCCATAATTTAGGTAGGGCTCGGGAGCCCTAACTATATGTTTTGCAAGGGGAGGCGAGCCTCACGCCGCCCCCATACTTTTTAGGTAGGGCTCCGGGGAGCGCTAACTATATATTTTTGCGAGGGGGAGGCGGAGCCTCGCGCCGTCCCCCATAATTTTTTAGGTAGGGCTCCGGGGAGCCCTAACTATATGTTTTGCAAGGGGGAGGCGGAGCCTCACGCCGTCCCCCATACTTTTTTAGGTAGGGCTCCGGGGAGCGCTAACTATATATTTTTGCGAGGGGGAGGCGGAGCCTCGCGCCGTCCCCCATAATTTTTTAGGTAGGGCTCCGGGGAGCCCTAACTATATGTTTTGCAAGGGGGAGGCGGAGCCTCGCGCCGTTCCCCATACTTTTTTAGGTAGGGCTCGACGGCTCCGTTGGACTCTGGGTGCCCCACCGATGCGAAGAATAAAGTGATGCCCAGGTCGTTGCAGAACTTCCGGAAGTGGTCGGAGTCGAATTGCTTTCCATTATCAGCGATGATGTGCCTTGGTACACCGTAGCGGCAAATGATGTTTTTCCACACGAATCATTTGGCGGCCGCGGCGGTGATGGTGGCGATCGCCCGCCGACCCATCTTGAGAAGTATTCGATGGCGACGAACGCGAATCGGAGGCTACCCTTGGCTACGGGGTACGGGCCAATGATGTCCAATCCAACCCCCACCGTGCGAAGGGCCACACCGGCGGCACGGGCTGCAAAGGTAGCGCCGGTGCCCTTGGGTTGCAGTTGGCCCACTGGCACCCCTGGCACCGCTGGACGAGGTCTTGTGCGTCTCGGAGCGCCGTCGGCCAGTAGAAGCCTTGGCGGAACGTCTTCCCTACGAGGCCCCGAGGCGCCTGGTGTGCACCGCACAAGCCCTCGTGGAAGTCCTTGAGGAGCGACCGGCCTTCCTCCCGTGACACACAGCGGAGGAAGGGGGCACAAACTCCCCCCTTGTACAGCTCGCCGGAGACCATATAGTAGTTTCTTGCTCGGCAACGGAGTCGCTTTTGCTTCCGGTCTTATGGTTCTTCCCCAAGGTACTTGATAATCGCGTTCGCCCGATGTCGTCACGGGTTTGTTCGCCATTCCTGTACAAGACGGTACCGTGGCTTCCTCTTGTGGCGCAGCCCCTTGCGCTTCGGGGGGAGCCAATTGTGGTTTGGCCGGAGTGCCGTGTGCTTGGGGCGGAGCCCCTTGTGTCTGGGGCGGAGCGGAGGATTTTGTGAGGACTTCGTAGAAAACCTCCAGGGGGGGGGCTTCTCCCGCGCTTGCCATTTTTGCCAGCTTGTCGGCCACCTCATTGCTTCCTCTAGGAATGGCTTGGACTGTGATTCCGTAGAAGTGCTTCGCCACTTCGCGCACCGCGGCTAAGTAACGACTCATCTCAGGACACCTTGCGACGAAGGTCTTGTCAAACTGTCCCGCCACCAGGCAGGAGTCGCTTTTGATGAGGATGCGCTTCGCCCCGAGGGATCTAGCTTTACGGAGGCCCAAAGAAGAAGCCGCTTCAGACTGGGACGCGTTGTTCGTGGTCGGAAGTCCAGCGAAGCGGCGTGACGCGTTCGCTTCGTCCGGAAACTATGATGGCCGCGCTCGATCCGCGACGACCACGACCGTCCGTGTACATTACCCAGGGTGTTTCCACCACGGCGGGGCTATTGTCCGCTTGAGGGGTCCACTCGGCGACGAAGTCTGCTAGCGACTGCGATTTGATGAACGTTCTTGCTACGAAGGTGACGTTGAAGGGCGCCAGCTCCGCCGCCCATTTGCCTATCCGCCCGGAGGCATCTTTGTTTCGAAGCATTAGCGCCAGCCGGTAGGATGTGGGGACCTTGATGGATGCGCCAGAAATAATGCCGTAGCTTTCGATGCCATGAGCAAAGCGCACGCGAGATTCTCGAGTCTGCGTGTAGCGGATTTTGGCTCCTTGCAAGGCCTCGACACATAGTACACCGGTTGCTGGCCGGTGTGCTCCTGGATAAGGACCACGCTGACCGACGACGGGGTGGCCGCGATGTAGAGCAACTTCGGCTCCTTACTTCGGACCGTGAGGCTTGGTAGTCAGCATGAGGTATAGCTTCAGTCCTCAAGGCCTTCCGCATTCTCTCGTCCATTTGAATGGCTCCGCCCCTCGGAGCGCCTTGAAGAACGGTAGTGCTCTCTCGTCCGAGCGAGATAGGAAGCGGCTAAGGGCGACGATGCGGCCCGTGAATTTTTGCGCTTCGCGGGCGTTCTGTGGGGGCTTCATCTCCTGGATGGCCCTGATTTTCTCTGGGTTGGCTTCGATCCCTCTCTTGGAGACTAGAAAACCGAGGAGTTTCGCCTTCACACCAATGCACATTTCTCGGGGTTGAGTTTTATGCCCTTCGTCAAGGTTCGTGAAGGTTTCTTGGAGGTCTTGAGCGCGCGCCCCGCCATTTTGCTTTTAATGACTATGTCGCCGACGACGCTTCGCGCGCCCGAGCCGGTGGCTAGGACCTTCGTGATGAGTCGGGCGAACGCCGCTTCGCGCTTCTTGAGACCGAAGGGCATGCGCTTGTAAAGATGTTCCCATCGGTAATGAAAGCGCTTCGCTCGTCGCCTCGCCATGTGCACTGGTGGTAGCCGAGTAGGCGCTGGGAAGCTCATGAGCTCGCACCGACGAAGGCCCACCAACCGGTCGATGCGAGGCAAGGGGAAGTCATCTTTGGGGCAGGCTTTGTTGAGATTGGTGAAGTCGACACACATGCGCCACTTGCCCGTCTCCTTCTTGACGAGGACCGGGTTTGCCAGCCACTCGGAATATTTGACCTCACGGATGACCCCGCTTTTCAAAGAACTCAGATCTCCTTCTTGGCGGCCTAGAGTTTGCCGGGCCGACACGCGCCGCAGCTTCGCTTGGGCGCCGCGTCGGCTCGAAGGATAGCTCAGGCTCTATCGTTGTTCTTGCCACTCTGGGAGGTCTTGCCCCAGCGAAGGCCCCAAAGATTGTTTGTGAGCACTCCGAGGATTGCGTCGTGCGCCTCCGGGTGGAGGTCCGAACCGAGGGCCACCGTCTTCTCCGGTGAGCTGTCCCTTAATGCCACTCTCCGCAGGTGACCTTGAGGCTTGTGTTTCGGGGCCCATCTCGCGGAGGGCGGTGCCACCTCGCCTCGGTTGGGTCCCACGGCGTGCACGTGGCGCGTTGGGGAGTACTTCATGTTCTATGTGCCGTGCGAGGTCTTGGTCTTCGCGGACCGTCACGATGCCCGCTGGTGCGGGGAGCTTCATGCACAAGTAGTTGTGGTGAGCTATTGCGCCGGCGCTCACAGGGTCCCGCCAAGGATAGCGTTATCTCGTAAGCCATTTGGACCACGCCAAATGTGACGACCTCGGTCCGGATGCGGTCGTCCGCCAAGGTGACAATGAGGCGGATCTGTCCCAACGCAGAATAGGGTTCCTCCGAACCCTAGCAGGGGGATGCCCGGAGGAGTCAGGCGATCGCGAGGGATCATCATCCTGTCGAAGACGTCGACGAAGAGGAGGTCCGCCGAGCTCCCTCCGTCGACGAGGACGCGCTTTACTTCAAAAATCCGCGATGTTGGCCGAGATGACGAGGGGTCTCGCGCGGGAAATACACCTCGCGGGCGCTCTTCTCGTCCGGAAGATATGGGTATTTTGAGTAGCGGGTGGGCTCGAGGTGGGGTACGAGCGAGGTGGTGGATTTGTCGCATACGCCGCCTCTTCTTCGAGGAAATGCTGCGAGGAGCCTCCGGTGATCATGTTGATGATCCGCCGGCAGCGCCGGTCCGCCACCTATGCGCGGATTGGCGGCCGCAGGAATTGGTTGTCACCGCGGCGCGGCCTTCATGGTCCGCAGTTGGTCGCGCGCATGTAGTCTCGCATGGCGCGATCGTCGGCGACACTCTTTGGTGGCGGCGATCCCTCGCTGCAGGTGTCACGTAACCGCGAGGGTGCTCCGCTCGATTGTCGGCCGACGTCCCTGTTTCCGTCCACTTCCGCCCGGCCATGCCGGGTCGATGGCCTCCGCGTCTTCCTCGCCGTTTAGCGGCTCGCTGTCCACGTGGTAGACCCCGGCCTTTTTGCTCAGAGTCATCGTTTCGCGGCTTGCCGGATGCTCGGCTTGTGCCACATTGACCGCTTCTTCGACGGGTCACGGCGGTGTTGAGTCGCCGCTTCTCCGAGCACCGTCTTCCTCCACTCGGGCATTCTCTGATCCGTCAAGAGTTCGTCCATCTTGGCGCTGGCTTGCGCTGAAGCCTCCGAAAGCGTCTGCTGCGGAGGCCGCACGTTGTCGTTGATGATAGTTGTCGCTGACGCCTTTGTACTGCACTTGACCTCCGCGAACTTCACGAAGAAGCCGGAGGGATTCACCGGCGCCGCTTATGCGAATAAGTGTCCAAATCCCCGGCTCCGTGTAGTTACCTTGGAAGTTGTTGCGTAAGAGCTCCCGCAGCTGCTCCCAGGCATATACGGAGCGAGGGGGGATCGTGAAGAACCACGTCAGCGCTACGCCCTTGAGCGCAAGGGTGAGGCTTTTGCCTTCGTGTTATCGTCTCCTCCGGCTTCTTCGATGGCTGTCTCGTATACTCGGAGGAATTGTGAGGGGTCCGTGGATCCCTCGTACGGCGCGACGTCGGGCATTTTGAATCCTCGAGGCCACCTGGTTGCCTCCAACCCGGGGCTCAACGGTGAGTTTGGGTCGCCTCGGAGCACCGGAGTGTCGGTGGCGGGGGTGAAATTTCTTTCGTATGGCGGGTTGTTGAGCGGGCAGGGGTGGTGCGGTGGCGGGCTCCATAAAGAAGAGCCGCTCCTGGCCGCCGGAGGTCTGCCGGCTCTATTTGGAGGGTTTCAGATGATTCTGGCTCGCTCCCGTCTGCGGCGCCGAAGTTGTTCGCTTCTTCTTCCGGCTTGGGCGGGGCGCTTGCGCTGGCGGCGGCTCTTTTGGCCCGCGAGGCACGGGGCCATGCAGCTTGTTTTGGCCGCCGGAGCCTTCTTCTCGCCCTCGCTCGGGGCCATCTCAAGATGTCTTAGTGCCATGGCCACTCCGCCGGTCCCCACGGACGGCGCCAACCTGTCAGAGTTACAAGACTAGGCAAGAGAATAAGGGGGACCCTCCGTGAGTCAAGGGTCCTCAACAGAGGGACCGGCTAATGAACGAAATTGCCAAGTAACCTTTATACGTAACTTGAATAAAAACCCGCCTCCCAGGGGGCTGTGGTGGCTACTTGTAGCCCTCCTAGAGGCATACAGGATTACAGGTTTACCCCTTACCAGACCCTATGTCGATAGGGGCTGCAGGGACCTTTCCTGCCCCTAGTGCTAGCCTCTAACACGTGGTGGGCAGCCCTAAACTTGGTCTATTCTATTGGCGCACCGGTCCAGAGGTGCAGTAACCCCTTCGGAGCTCCTGGGTCTTCGAGCCCTCCGTAGCCCTTCGAGGCACTTCGCTGGGCCTTCCCGTCGCCGGTGGCTCGGGCTGCGGTTTTATCGGGTCTGTCCCTTCTGAGGGGGATCCCTTCGGGGGGTCTCGGGACCCCTTCGGAGGGCCTCGGGGCCCCTTCGGAGGGGCTCGGGACCCCTCGCACGCCTTCATGACCTGGTAGAAATATTTGCCGCGTTTGGCACCGTGGCGACTTGACCATCGGGACGTGCGCGCTTCTCTCTTCGCCAGGTCGTGGGGGCCGTTGTGCCGCCCCTACGACAACATCGATATTATGTCCCTATGAATTGTTAATTATATTTCTCATCATCCTAAGACCTGGATAACCTAATCTATCATGCGAGAGACAGAAAAGTTTAGAGCTTCTAAATATATTTTTTAGTGCAGTATAGGCTGCGTGTGCCTTAATATTAGTGTAGTATAACCCAGTTTCATATGAAGGAATTCATTCTAATACACTTTTCCACTTTCTTCACGCTTTGTAATTTGCAGGTATTCCTTACCATACTCTTCTTCAGTCTCTACGTGAAAACCGTTAACATGAATATGCTCAAGAGTTCTAGTCGATTCTGGGTATTACAAGGCTTCTTCAATGACCAAAGTTGTGCCCATCGGGAGTATAATTGTGGCCCTTACTGAGCCTATTATACAAGTATCGTTTCACGATCGTCAGAAGACTACCAAAGAATCTTTGTCAATCGATTGAAAAAAATCGTACCGCTATCTGCTAAGCACACTTTCTCCATAGGGTGCCACACGAGTTCTAATACTTCAAATATCATAGCATAACTTGCTATTATATATACGAAAATATGAGCCTTGCAGGACTCATCACAAGAATTTAATGCTTTGCTCTCCTAGAGCTTACAACCATTATTCAAAGAATAAAATAATTCAATGTCCCATCACAACCACAAACTGCAAGTGGCTATAAAAAGATCTAAGTGCAATATGTGCACTAGATCGAATGAACGAAGTACTTAGAAACTTTTGCCTTAATCTGCTCCGTGGCGATCTTCTCCTCTTGGGCAACTATGGTTGGGGCCGCTGCGATGTCCAAAAGGAGGGGTCATAGGGGCTGCTACTGGGCTGTCCACATCCATGAGTACAACTAATGACTGTGGATCCTTCGTGCCTGCAATAGCGAGGTGTGCCTCATACTATCCTTTGCCCTTTTTCTTAGACTAAAAGCATCAATAAAGTGCGACCCACAACCTTACCCTTCTTGTCCCTCTCCTTTGTGAGAGGCTTCCCCACCTTGTAACTTCTAGCATTAGCTTCATGGCCAACATTGCTACTAGGCGGCTGTGAGATGTAGTTCTTCCTTAGAACATCATCTTGAGCTTCCACAACTTGCATGACGTTAATCAATTCGGCATACTCCTTGTAGCCCTCTTGATGATAGTTGCGTGCGGATTGCACCGCATTCGGGTTTAAGGTAGAGAGAGTCTTCTCAATCTTCTGCTCATCCGTGATTACTTTACCACAGAGTTGAAGATTGGTACAAATTCTGGCCATGCTGGGCCAGCTCTTCGAACTCCTGCTTCGTGATGCTAGCCATTTCCATATTCATGCAAAGAGTTCATAAGATTACTGCTGGTAATTTGCATCAAATGGTTGCAAAATTCTCATAATGTTCCCATATTTTTGTATGCATTTTTCATGATTTACTGCTATTTTTGGTGATTAAAAGTAATATAAACAATCACATATAATCAAAACAACAAATAAAATATATAAATTTCATAGAAATAATAATAACAAAGTTAAACATGATTCAAATGCTCAAAATGATTCAAAATCTGAATTCCCGGGGCACTTTTCTGCTGAAATATAAATTTTCGGTGAATTCTGCAATTTCCAGGGGCTAAATCGTGAACTTTTAGTTCTGAGAAAAAATTTCGTGTAGTTTTCAGAATTTTCGAAGGCCTTCTTGCAAATTTTTGAGATTTTTCTTTTCCCTCCCCTCTTTTTTTCGAATTCCTCTTTCCGGTCGGGCCTTTCCCTCTTTCGGCCCATGCTTGGCCCACTTCGGCCTATTGGCCGACGGCTTCATATGGGCGTTAGGGTTTCCCCTAGTGCCATTGGAGGCGGCGGCGGGTGCACGCATAGGGGCCAGCGGCGTTGCGGGAGCGGCCGGTGAATGGGCAGCGGGCAGGCGGCGACGTGCATGGCCATGACGGCTCGAGGGGGCGCGGATGCGGTCCAACCGGCGGTGGTTCATGGTGGCCATGCTATGCAGTGCGGCGCGGGTCGGTGAGGCGTGGCGCGACGGTGTGTGGAGGTGGCGCTGCTTCGGGTGGTGTGGAGCTCATGCGGGGTGTGGCGCGCATACTGCACGGTGGGCGATGGCAGCCGACGTGGCCGGGCAAAGATGGAGCTCGTGTGGGGGCGGCGTGGCGCGATGGCTCATTTGGTTTGGCCTTGCCAAGCGCAAAGACGAGGTCTAGCGGTGGTGTGGCCGTGTAATATCCCAACTGTATAAACAGGGTTTGTTCAAATATAATTAAATGTGTAGAAATTAAAACTTTTTCTCACATCTTGAAAACCCCTAAACTCTCATGTAATTCTTGTCCAAGAGATTGTGTAATCCAAAAACACAAGCTCTTATTGACCAAAAGTCAAACCCATTTCCCATTTGTCACAAATCTTGTGCCAAACCCTTGGAAATAATTTTCCTTGGTCCTAGAAATGTTGTGGGACCCCTCTGAAAAATATCATGAGTTATAAAACTTGTTTGATAATTTTTGGAGGTAAAACAATTTCTTGAACAGCCTTCATGAATTTCCTGAGAAAAATGCATAGCATAATAACCTCTGGAAATTTTATGTAAGGTTAATCATGATGTCAGCAAGCTCCAATTAAAATTTCATAAATTTTGGAGTTCATTTGCTATCTCAAATAATTCTACAAAGTCTCAGCTGTTAAAAACTAAATTTAAAATGGTGCACTGTTCCTTGGCTAGCCGCTTTGCAAAGTTGGTCCAACCCAACCCACTCCCTGCTCATCGACCTCCTTCCGCCTTGATGAGGTCGTGAGTGCTGGATTCAATCCAACACCAGCGACCTCCTCCTCAAACATTCACAAGGAGGTCCTCCACCCATCGAGGTCTTGTGCCGCTGGATCAAAGATCTATGGCCATGACCTCCTTCGCTATCAAACCACTCCGACCTCCTCTCCATTTGTTGAGGTCGAGCCGCTGGATTCAGATCCAAAGGCCACGACCTCCGCTACAAATCATCGCAGCCTCAGACCTCCCCGCTTCAATTGTTGTAGCGCCGCTGGATCAAATCCAACAAACCCACAACCTCCCAAATGATATCCAATAAGACCAAACCTCCCCCATCTCATGTTGTGCACCGCTGATTAAGATCCACCACACCTCCTCCTCGCCTTTGTGCGATCGGGACCTCGGCAAGACATGAGGTCGTAGCCCTTAGATCTAAATCTAAAGGCCATGACCTCTCTTGCGCTATGCAGACGCCTAAGTCCTCCCTACTGTTATGTGCCCTTGGATTTAAATCCAAAGGCCATGACCTCCACATCTTGGGTCAGAGTGCCCAAACGTTAAGTCCTTCCAGAGGTCCGTGACTGCTGATTTAGATCCAACGCCTTTGACCTCCTTTTTTTTTTCCTCGGCGATCGCGTTAAGGAAATCGTGGGGCCACGACCTCCCGCCCAGATCGTGTGGCGGGACCTCCTCCCACCACTTAAAACATAACGGTTCAAAAGTTAACATCCAAAGGTTAGGACCTCCCTGTAGTCTTATCCAACGGTCAAGATGATCTCCCCTGTTCTTCTCCTTCCTCGGTCACGCATGCGTGCTCCTGGGCAGAGAGAAAAAGGTGTGCCTGTCACCTTGTGTACCTTGCAACGACTCTTTGTCGACCAAGATTAAATGCCGGATGCCTTCCGCCTCTCCAACAGACAGTTCTGCCCCCATGTCACTCCACATCTTGTCCAAGCCCTGGACCGAGCCATGGGCTAAGCTCACCATGAGCTTAACCCCAGCTCATGTGCCCTGCTTATCCAAGTTATAAAACCCCCATTGGGTTCCTACCTTAGCTTCTTTGGCACACTTTCAAGCTCTAGCTTGCACTGTGTCTTTGAGCTCTCCTCCACAGCCTCTCCTTGGCCGCCATTGTTGAAAAGCTTGGAGCCCTCGGCGCACAAGGCTCCAAAGGGCTCTCTCGCTCAACCTCTCGCTCCATTTTTGCTCCTCTAACTTCCTGGAAGTTTAACCCTAACTTCACTTGGGGTTGACCTTTTTAGGTGAGGGCTAGTTGGAGCATTGGAGCTTGTCGGTCGTGGAGCACCCATTGTCTTCACCAGCGCTGGTCCTCCTCGTCCCCAACATCTCAAGACCTCCGCGACCTCCGTAACCTCCCCGGTAGTCCGTGAGATGCCGGCACCGCAGTATGTTGTTGCGGAGTTTTTCTTAGGCACCCGCTGAATGGATGTTGCGAGCTTTACTTTTCCAAATTGTCGCTTGGCCGCCGGTCACAATTGTCCCCTCGGCCGGGCGCTCAAGACCGCCGCCGCCGAGAGTGATCTGTGTGCGCAACACTATTGCGCACACATTGGTGGTCGCGGCGAGGTCTCGCATCGCCGGATTGGCCACGCCTTGGCAAGAATCGCTTTGTCGGAAAAATCATCCCGCGGGCCGTTAAGACAAAGATTTGGGCAAGAATGCTCCCAATGATGGAGCATTTATCGCTGCCTTAGTGCTCGACCTCCAGGTGTCCTGGCGCATGACCTCATTGTGTCCGCGCAAGACATCTCGCTTCGACACGCTGCGCGTGAGGTGCGTGGTCGTGGGCCGCCCATCTCGCAAGATCAACGGCCACGACCTCCTCTCGATTATGCGCAAGATGAGGTCCAAGAATATGAAGGCTGCTGAGATCTTGAGGTCATAGCCGTTGGATCCAAGATCAACGGCCACGACCTCTCTATCTTGACGTGACGTGCTTGTTTTCACCGGGAGGACAAGGACCGTGGGATCCAAGATCTACGCCCATGTCCTCTAGATCTCATGAGCTGTGTGCAAGATATCGCTGGGAGGTCTTGAGCCGTTAGATTCAAAATCTATGGCTCATGTCCTCCCAACTGCTTCTAGTCCTTAGGACCTCCCGTGGGGTCTTAATTATATAAACTGATAAAGGTATGAACTTTAAAATTGCATAACTAATTCAATTAAATCCAAATGAGATCATTCAAATTTTGTTAGCTCTGGTTTGATCTGGGCTCTAATCCAAAAATGGTTGTGAGCCCAGTCCAGCTCCAGAACATGGTTTGGCAAATAGATTTTAAAACTAACTTTAAATGTACACTCAAAATAGTGTTTAACTTGTAAAATGCATAACTAATGCTCTGTAGATTATTTTTGAGTGAATCCAACTTTGTTGGGTTCCTCTATTAATGAACTTACTGTGAAAATTAGTTTTGAGCTTGTTGCTGTTGTCAAAAAGAGTTCTTGTGCATTATAATTTTGTTCAAGTTCTTGTTTTTGAAAAATTATAGAAAATGCATAATAGCTCCAAATGAGGTGAAATAAATTGTGTTATTCATCTCATGAGGTGCTTGTTCTACTGTAAAAATCTCAGTATCACCACCCTTCTAGAAAATGTTGCCTAATAATTAAATTAGTGAATAGTGGCAGTTTGGTATTTTTAGGGCTGAGCAGATTTGTTTTGCTCATAACTTTTGCATTGAGAATCCAAATCAATTGGTTCTTGTTGCTAAATTCCCTAAAAATCATCCTCTTGCTGTTGTAGAAATTTCAGAGTATTTGGAGTTCGGTTGCTGTGCTGTCTTTGTCATTTTCGTCGTTCTTATCGTTTCTTTTCGTCTTTTCGATTAGGTGTTGACGAGTGTGTTGATCCCGTGAGCGATCCTCAACAACAATTTGACCAGCAACAGTAAGGCATACAGTTTGATCATATCCCCTCTATCGTCCCATTACTTTAAAGGTTAATATATTGTTTTACTTGTATGTATGCATGCTACTTTGTGTTAAAATGTCGATAGCAAGCCTATAGTTGCATAATCTGTAGGAATTGTTTATCCTCTACTACCTTGAGCCTAGGTTATTTGCTGTGGTTTGAGCTCGTTGGATGAGCTCTTATCACTTAGTAGTTTTCGATTTAAACTGCTTAGACATGCTTAGTTATCGGTAGTAATGGGTGATCATCGACTTAGTCGATGGTCTTGATCACACAAATCTAATTATTACTCCTTTATGTCCAGCACTTGTGCTTTGTTAATTTGTTAAGTCAAAATCTGAAAATAAAAGTTTGATTTGGACTTGGGCATATTGGATGGTTGGTGTGGTTTTGGAATGTGGTAGTATGCCTGAGTCATTAGGACCGAGTTACTTGCGCCATGCTCGAAAGCATTATTGCGTGCTAACCACACGAGGGGATATGGGACCTCTTGACTAAGTACTTTGGGAGGTGTTAATTATGAGCTGGTCGGTGGGTATGTTTAAATAAAATGTGTGTGTGGGATGTTGGGAAGGAGCATTGGCGCACCGGTTAGGTCTGTCTAATGTGTCTTTGTCCCCGTGGGTTATGCTCGTAATTAGCATCATTCATTGGAAATGTCTCAGAGGACTTAGCCGTCTTGGCATACCAAAGGAAGTGTGCTAAATTATGTGGCTAAAAAGGTCTCGACGTGTGGGTGCATTGGTACACCTCGCAGGTTAAAACTATTCAATAGCCTCGCCCTAGGTTATGGACACGCCGGATACGCCCGTGAGAACTAGACTACAACCTTTAATTAAAACTTGACATGGGTGGTATGAATGGGTAATTCATGCTATTGTTGTGGTGGCTATTGGGTTAGTCACTTCCAGGTTGTTCATATGTTGTTATTATGTTATTATCTCGTTGTTACTTCAACAATTAAAAATGCTTTGCCAAATTGCTTTCAATCTATTACATTATTGCAAATGAAAACTTGTTTTATGCTTAAAATGAGTCCAAAGCCTCATCCACTTAAATAAAGCTTGCATGTAGTTAAACTATAGTTCTGTTATACTACACGTCGATCTTATGAGTACATTTTGTACTCATTTGCTTTGCTTAATAACTTTGTTGCAGAGGAGGTAGAGCCCAACGGGCTTTACTTTTGTGAGCTGTGCGGTGGTTGGGAAAGCGACTAGCTTGGCGGTCCGGTCAGTTGCCTTGTGGGCTAAGGCACACTGGTTGGCTCTTGTTTTTGGCCATCTCTATGGCACTTTTGCTTCCGCTGTGTATCTTAGTAGACTTGTTGTTATTTGGCCGGTCGGCCTCTCTTTTGTAATAACTATCCTTTATGTATATTAACTTCTAGTTTGTTGCTTGTTCTGTTCTATGTGTTTGAATGGAATTGATGCAATCTTTTGTAATGAGTTGTGTGTACTGCATTCTTGGGAAGTACATATATCTCGAGGCACGGTTTATTTAGTTGATAATACTAGGGTCAATTGGATGACTAAGTATTATGAGCCTAATAAATCGGGGTCTCACAGGCCGTGTGGGGCTGCGCGGAGGCGATCGGAGCGGAGTGCGGCGGCGTGGCACCGTAGCTATGCGGGGCGTCGTGATGGGGGATCGTGTGGGTGGCGCGGAGCACGTGGGCGGCGTGCATGTGGAGTCGCGGCGCAGCCTCCAGCCGGCTTTAAGCGCTGCATCGACGCCTTGTGGTAGGTGTGTACACGGTATGGTCGCCATGACAGACCAAGAATGGCGTGGTCAGATAGGGTCGCGCCCGTTTTTTTTTTTTCTTGTTTTATCTATGAATTGTGCAATCATCGTCTACTCTTTTCATGTAGTCTACCGATCGGTTTAGCCGGCGACTTTAAGTCGGCTCGCGGTAGATTAGAGCGGATTTGCAATCTACAATCCACAGTGCAATCATCATCTACTCTTTCATGCAACCTACCGATCGGTATTGTGACGGCGACTTCAAGTCGGCTCGCGGTAGATTAGAGCGGATTTGCACCGTAGAAAATAATCTATAAAAGCGATTCAATTTACGAGCATCGTTCTTCGACAGTTACCTTTTGATCCGAGTAGAGTGGGCCTAGAGGTAGGCCGGAGTCGATTGTGCTGATAACGTGTTAAGGAACCGTCGTTGGCGAGTCCAGTCCGATCGATTACCTCGTAGACAAACGTGGAATCATATCAAACAATGCAAGAACAAATAGTAGATTGAACACACACAGAGACAAATTTCATCAAGCGATCTATCTTTTACGATAATTAGCACCATCTATTTATAGTCTAGAGACACTGCTAGGGTTTTGAATAAGACATCTACCTATAAGCCGACTGCTGGACCAAACCTATGGTTTTCCAACAAAAAGGACTAGCTACCTATCACGGTCTTCATTTTTTTGAAGACGACTCAAAGTAAGCTTAGTAGTTCAGCTCAAAAAAGGAGTGTGTGTAATTACACATGCATGTTCCTTTTGGGGCCATGTCAATGGATCCGTCTTTCTGCAAGGATTCGAAGGACCACTACGAGAGGTTTGCACTTTGCAGCCTTAGCATTTTACCGCAAGGAATAAACCACGAACAGTGTAGTATCGCCATCATTGCGACCCTACTCATGTCATTGTAGATCGTTGACATTTTGTCGACCAAGCGCTTAGACTGAACTGGTTTGGTTACAGCCAGATTATATATGATCGAGGTCGGATAGAACCCATGTGTTTCTCAGGTTACGTGCTCAGTTAACGTCGTCCAGGTTCCCCAGTCAGGACAGGACGTACACCCAGTTTGAAGCAAGGGAGCACACTGAGGCATCACGCATCATGGCTACCATGCCATGGTCTCTCGAAGCCAAGCCAAGGCAAGAGGGGAGTATTGCTTGCACGAACTCGGCATGAACGAATGCTTCTCGCCACAGCACCTAAAGTTGGTAGAAGGAATTATACCCCGTGAAAAGCTATGCACGGAGACTGTACACTACTAGTCTAGTACTAGTACTACAAGGCTATATACACACATACATAATACGCTCGATGGATCATCAAGCGTATCTCCGCACAAGGCTGATGCGGTGATGCCTGCCGACTCTGGAAGCAGGCAAAGCAGAGCAGGTCGAGGTCACCACCCTGCGCTGCAGCCGTACCTGCAGCGTGTGAGTTGACGCTGTCCGAGTTCGACGTATCGTCGGCACACAGAAAAGGCGAGGCAGGACGTACAAGTAGTGTGAAAACGGATCAGATAAGAGGGAAATGAATTCTTTCCGACGGACGGTATTAACCGTCGACGATGGAGTCGTCGATCTTACGAAATAAATAAAGAAAAATGATAAAAAATTTTTGAATGAGAATGAGATTGCTCTTTATTACAATAAACTGAATCTTTACAAGGTGCCTCAACTAAGACGCTAGACTAGCCCTAATTACATTGAGTGTATTGCTTCTGAAAGATCAGATGTGTTGTGGTTGATCTCTCCTGGTTGTCTTCGGATTGCCTTGGGCTTGATTGAAGTCGTCCTCCTTCCTGCCGTTTGTATTCTCTTTTAAATAGCTGACGAAGTCAACTGACCAGTAGTTGATGTTAATGGGAGATAAAACCATATAGTGGTTATCGTCAGTGACTTAGGACTGAAAACGTCGTATGGAATGGAACAATTAAGACACATGTTCCATTTGCCATTCGGAAGGGATAAACTTGAAACCTAGTCCAAGTGCCAATTCAAAGTTTCTACGAGCAGTTATCTTGTCGTGCAATGGGTACATGGCCCCCCTCCGACCAGATTACCTATCGGACGACCTTTGGGATCCTAATGACTACAGGGTCGTTGGCCACGAGGCCTACGACCATATAGACAGTGACTTTTAATTAATGTTTAGGAATTCAATCCTCACTAGCTGGGGTTGCTAGTATTTCATAAGCATGCACCTGGTGCGGTAACCGTAGCAGTGCACTGGCCATTCTGTACATAGGCAGTACAGTAGTCTAGTGTCTCGCACAGAATTCTGATTCGTGGCAGCGCGCTGTGGTGGGTGCATGCATGTGTGGAGTCGTTGGCTGCCTGAGCGCTGACACGCATGTGTATGCGCTGGATGTTCACGTGCTGATGTGCATGCACACGTCGTACCTACGTACTGCATTACTTTGTCCATTGCAACAAACACTAGCTGCATAGCATGCATGGTCCACCCAATTGTCGTCGTAAGCTAACCAAATAGTACTAGCACGTACTGATCCATCACCCTGCTACTTAAGAGTTGACGTTGCTCGTTCCATCGAGAGACCGACGGTTGAGATCGGCCAAAGCATCTCTGTGCCCGTGTGCCACCAACAACATTTTTAACAAGAAACAGATTCCAATTGATGCGAAGAATTGAAGAGGCCCACCGGGAGAAACAAGCAGAGAGATGTTTCGTGTGTTGATAGGACAGGCGGTGATGGGGAGAGGGGTCACGGGGTCAGGGGAGGGAGGAGCGCGGCTTAGCTTATCCATGCACGCACGCACGCACGCTCCCGGAAAAGGACCCGTCTTTCGCCTTTTCGATAAAGAGGAGAGGGCGCTGACTTTATGATAGAGGAGGGAAAGGGTTTTCACTAATTTGATGGAGGCCACCTTTCCCCCCAATCCCATCACTTTCGTGGGAAGCTTGTCATATTTCACTAGTTCGTGGGATGGTTGGGACGGGCGCATCGATCCTAGTCATCCTCGTGCGCGCATGTAAAAGGGAAGAGATCGAGCTCGTTGCAGCTTACTTGAAAAGTTGAAATTAACTAACTACTTGACCTTTGTGGTTTGCAGCCGGTGCACTTGAGATTTGATAGATATACTAGCTAGTAGTACATGCTACATGTCTTGTGATAGAAACGGTGTCATCCATCCCCTGCCAATTGTGCCAGGTTGGTCCCGTTTCTTGCACCCAAGCTTGTATACAGCTGTACATGCGCAGTCAGAGGTTGTGAGTAGATTTCTAAGGCATCCGATCCATAGAAGCCCACAACCGATTACTCCGTTCGGTGGTTCAGAAAAAAACAACATACTCCGTTCGGGCTTGGATAGCTCTGTGCGAGACGTGCACGGTCCACGTGGATACAGAGGATTTTAGCCCATCAGCCGAAGCAGGCCCAGTTTGGACCACCTGCGTGGGCGTGTAGAGCTGGCCTACAGACGATCCGTTTAGACCTACGATTTATTCGTGTCATACTAGCTGGTGGTCTAGGCATTCGTCGTGTGCTGGGCTGGCACTAGTCCGTTTAATCCATCAGACCAAACGTGATCTGTTTGGTCCGACAGAATAATAAAAATTAGAAAAATGTGTAGAATTCAGAAATAGATATAAAAAATTAAAAAAAATGAGACAATCATGCTGAAAATATAATAAAGAGCTTTATTAATACCTAACTGGCTGCCTCGTTAAAACTTTCGTCAAGTAAAACCTCAAAAATAAGAAAATCTTAGCAAAGAAAAAAGAATACAATCTAGCATGGAGAATTTTTTATTTAAATAATCTATTTTTTATTCTAAATTACAAATATATTCCAATCGATTTTTTTTTTTTACGGAAATATTCTCTGTCGCTTCAATCGTTGAGCGATCGGATCTGTCATTGGGCATGGTTTCGTCGCCGAACCATTGGGCGACAGATCTTGCCGCTAGGCGATCGATCTCGCCCCGCACGATCAATCTCGCCGCCGGCGACAGCATCTGTCATTGGCGACAGTTCTGTCGCCGAACCATTGAGCGATCGGGTCCTCGTGGCTGAAGCGATCGTTCCAGCCGCCAATGGTTCGGCGATGTGAGCTCGCAGCTTGTTTTGTTGTTTTTAAATATTGTTTAATTGAGTTGTAATGAATATTACATTTTCTAGGTGAACTAAATTTAGCAAATCTGATTGTGTCATGATATTTATTTTGAAAATAATAGTGTTGTGACGCCGTTAGTTGGTCTGCTTGTTATTTTCAGAGAATATGATAGGTATGAAATTTGTCGAGTCGCAATAACATTTTTTGATCGTTGTATATTGTTGTAGTCGCTAATTTTCGTTGAATTTTGTGAGGACGATTGAGACAAGAATGAGTTGTAAGTAGAAAGGTAAGTGATATTACCGTGAGGAAGGAGTCTCTCCTCGATGCGGGAAGGTCGCTTTATGGACCTAATCTGAGAATATGAGTGAAGGGCCGAGAACGCCGTTGTGATTATGAAGATGCTTTAAAACATGGAGGATTCAATGTCGGTGCGAATGGTTCTTTCGGGATTGCACTAGAAGAGGCATACTTGCAATATAGTCTTGCTTTGATGGCTTAGTGGAGACACGTAACCGTAACTACATTAGAGTACATCAAATGATACATGTCTTACGGCATTACGTACATCAAATGAAAATTGGGTAGTACCGTAACGACTACATAAACAATACAAAGTACAAATGACAATGTGCATCGATTTGCCATTTCGGTCCCACTTTCACACCGGAAGAAGTGCCGACATCCTTCCATAGCAAGATGTTTACTCCCACCGGTGCCTTGCATCGTCGGTCATGTAGCCCTCCGTCATAGCAGGTTCGCAGCGATGTACCCAACGCCTGCTTGTGCCGTCCATATCATTCGTGTCTACGACGACTCGCCGACGACCCTTGTTGCCCTTCAAGATGTCAATATCCGGAATCCAGATCCTATTTGCAATATCCAAGGTGGCGGTTACCCACAACCCCGAAGCCCCTAAGCTCGCCGATCCACGCCGCACCACCCTCTCCTTCAAGAAATACTCGGACACAAAGTTCAAAGGGTCCATACGCGATCCGCATCATGGCGAGCACATGAGAGCATGGCTTGTGTAAGAGCTTCGATTTGTTGCACGTCTACCTAGGCTCGTTGACATGATCTCCAAGGCATACCTCGTGGGTGACAAAAGAACGAGCCGCCCCAATCCGGCTCTATCCCGCAAGAGCACGTCAAACGATGCTCCATATTGCCCATCACGCACACCGTGCGACCGCCCTTCGTGTCTTCGCCGCATGTATGCCGTAATCTTCGAGCAATACGGTGTTTGAGGGTTCGTGGCATGAAGTGCGGCATTTGCATGCCTCTCCTGAAATACCCGACAGCCGTGCGTAACACCTTCCACGATGGCGACGAGGGCCGAGAACGAAGGCCCCTAAGAACCCAGCTTGTACACCTCCGCAAGGTTAGTGGTCATTATGCCGCACCTTGCCCCGTCCGTGTCATGCGCAAAGAGACCACTTGTCCAATGGTCGTGCCTCGATCCGATGGGAGAAGCACTCGATGTTCCTCGAGGTCCTCTCGCCTCGGACCGGTAGGTTCCTGACTCGCTCCTTGGTTCCTCGTGTCCACGTGTTTCTCTTGTGTTGGCTCGGCAGCGCTATATAAGCGTCAAATTTATTCTTTGGTTCTCAGATAGCTTGACCTCTTGAATAGCTTCACCAAGGGTTGCCGGGAACGTCTTGAAGAAGTTGGCCCCAAATGGCGAATACACCATCCGCTCGTCATATCCGCCAATGGAACGGCTCCTCCGGTCTTCTGAAGTTTTTATGGCCTTCAAAGATCCGGCAGGCCGATCATGAATCACGACACACCAGGCGAGCTCCAACAACTCCCACCCTCGATGTTGAAGGAACCACAACCACCGTGAAAATTCTCACCTTCCACAAATGCGATGGCTAATGGCGAATTTGATTGTTGCCGCCAACGCCTATGGCGTAAGGATCGCCTTGTATTTCCGGTCAAAAAGTCCCATTAAGCGAGATCACAGGCAAAGATATGCCTAAAAGCCTCGATGCGGGGATCAAGGCTACGAAGGCCCTATGCATTACTAAAAACCTCGCGAATTTTAGATGGCATGTCCTTCACAAAGAATGTACGTGCGGGTTTCTCTCTGCAAAGACCTCAAGCATACGAGGAAGGTTGTCGACGCAGCCTCAAAAGATCCAAACCGTCTTTCCATAGCCTTCGCCAGACGCCACGCCTTCCCATAGCCGATCTTGTACTTGAATTTCTTCTCAATAGCCACCATAATGTGTCCGCCTCCATATCCTTCTTCTCCACTATCTCTCCATACATCAAATTAGCTATGAATGTCGACGTTATGTTACGATGTTCCGCACAAAACACCGCCGAGCATGCACGAGTGCGGCTCCACCTTCGAGACAATCCGGTGAGTCTCATACTTTGGTCTATGCGTGCACTCGCCAAGGACAACCGGATCGCTTTCGCATTTGATTTGCATGTCTTGCTCTTGGCTAGATTTGATGACCAAACGTCCATTGCATAGACATAGCCCACGACTTAATGGCATCCTCGCAAGGATGTCTTATCGATAAACATTGAGTGCAACCGAACCTCCGTGGCATGGTACTCCCACGGCGATTCGTGCTCGTCGTCGGCGTACATAGACCCTCGGCGTCAAACTGCTCCATTCCTGTGGATGGGAGCTCCGTCCTCATCGGAATCGCCCTCGTCGTCTTCTTGTAAAGCGTCCTCTTGACCAAGGCCATCCGGTCATCGCTTTCCATTTGATGCAATATGTAATCCCTATGCTCTCCTTCATCACCGTCTCTGTAGGCTCATCATGTGGTGCCCGATCTTCCTCTCCTATATGTAGCGTCGGGCTCATCACAAGCAACATTCTCTGAACTCTTCAGTATACTGACCCTCCGGGTCCTCTTCTTCACCAACATGCCGCAACCGATTGCTTTCATAACACCCGGATTATATCCCGAGGGGCCCTGCTGACTTCTTTTGGGCATGGTTGCACAAGTATCACACACTCATATCCACTGGCACGACATCCTTCTATAAAGGCCTTCCACATCGCTGCGGCGATCGGTCTTCTCAACTCCCGGTGATGTTAAGTGGAAGACCGGCCCAAAGCCCTTGTATGTCGATTTGCACACCTCAGGTTCAAAGAGAAGTCATGGTCACCGGTGCTTCACATCTTCGATTAGTGCATTCTCGCCGTCCGTGTACCAGAGTGGCTTGTGGCGCCAAGTCAACACCGCGACGGACCTTCACGAACGGTGCCAACACCGTAATGCACTTTCAATGTAGTGGGTACAGGCATGACTTATTGTATGGTCGCAAATATTTCCAACATTGCAATTAGTCCGCGTATCTATTTATTTTATCTTATTACTATGCGCTTGGTGTTTGAGGATTTTCTAAAGTTTTTTATCGCTTCTACTTACATACAAACCAACAAATCTACTTTTTTTCCTAACTATAGTTTTCATTTAACGCTACTTATACCTAGTATTTTAATTAACTAAATACCTACTTAAAAAATACGATTACAAAATAAATCAAACTTACCTCCTCGCAATCCAAATTTGTCTTCTCTTCTTCCTCTCCCTTCTCTTTTTTCTCCCTCTCCCTTTCTTTTTCTTCTCCTCGCCGAACTGCTTAACCTCTCATGAACGAATCGCCTGCATGAGGACAAGCGCGGAGGCTATATAGGCCATCCATCAGCCGCAGTTGGCGGTTGGAACATCGAACATGCTCTCACGGTTGGCATGGCGAAGTTTGCAATCGATCAACCGTTAGGATCAGTAATAATTACGCCAACCGCTACTTTGGGTTGGGCGACAAACTTCTTGATCGCCCAACCGTTAGCGATAGGTCCTGTCGCCCAACCATTGGGCGACATACGTATATTTTTGTAAAAAAAAATATCGCTGGAATATTTTTGTAATTTAGAATAAAAAATAGATTATTTAAAACAAAAATTCCTAGCATGGACGGCCTATTGTGTTAAGACGATGGCCCAAGTACAGCCTATGCCATCGTGCCGTATCGGTCGGTTCGTAAACAATGTAGATCATATCAGGGATCAGGCTACAGTGCTGTGCTCGGACCGGCCCGCGAGGCGTGAGATGAGAGCCCGAGAGAGAGAAACGCATCAGGTCTCGCTCAAAAAGTGGCCGTGGGCAGTGCAAAATTTGAACGAAAAACCACCGACCAGGCGCCGGCGGCCGAACCACCCCATCTCCAGTCCACTCCGCCGCCGCTCTCCTCACCGCCTCCTTCCCGCCACCCAAGACCTAGTCCCACTATTCCAGACTCTAGAGGAATCGGGAGGGGAAGTATGGAAGGGGACGACGAGAGCGGGGCGGCGGCGGAGGCCGCGCTGGGGCTGAGCCCGCAGCTCTTCGTCAACGAGGTGCTCAACATGGTCGACGACGTCCGCCGCGAGGCCTTCGAGTACTGCCTCCAGTTACGCTTCGGATCCCTCCCCCCGAAACACCACCTCGATATTTCCCCTTTCTCTCCACATCGTGGCCTACTTGTTAGTTAACTTGCCCTTTCGCTGTTCTTCTCCAGGGAAGGCGTCCCCGAGGCCGTTGGCGCCGCCGCGGCGACCCAGAGGGCCCAGGAACTGGAGCGGGTAAGTGCCTCCGACCTCAGGATTCGATGAAAGCCCAACCCCCGCTTAGATTTTTGGAGGATTCAGGGCACTTTCGATGTGTGCTACTACTGGAACCGGAGTTCAAGGTTACGATTGCACGGATGGCTCCTTAGCCAGTGTTGCGTTCTACATGCTAATGCTACTTCATCTAATCGAGTGATTACATAGGAGAAACTGTTGGGGTTTAAATCTGAACTAAATCCCAACCAAGAATGTTTTCTTGTAGGGTAGCTCCACCTGCATTAGCACTGGCATAGTCACCAATTTATCTGAATCAGTGAGTGGTTACTACTGACGAGCCGGACATTGATGGAATGAATGACGCTAAGCAAGTCCACCCAACAAACGGATAGGTCCTCGCCCAATGGTTAAGATGAGTTTGGTTCGCTTGTACTTATGCCACAATGGAGAAAACTAAACTGGATCTGCCGTGGGCAGTTAGGCTTGCTATGTGGGCGCATTCTATTCCAAAGGAAATTGATGCGGTGATGAGGCCTAGAGTAGCTGTGTATCTTTCAGATGTAGGGTTATATTTGCTTGGTCCGTTTTCTATGGGATGTGTAATGTGTCGCCTTTTCTTAGCAAATTCATATTACTTTTTTTTGTGCTGCAAACTGTGTATTGGTACTTCTTTGCACTGGGACAAATTTATTGTTCTGTCTTCATACCTTTGATAAACAAATTTCTGCTGCACAAATTTTAAATGTAAAAGGATTACTGAATGAAAGTTCAAAACAGTTAGAACAATGCAAAGCATGAAAGTTTTTTTGTCTGTCTCAAGATAACGTTAGTATCCCATCCATAGTTCATCTTGTTTTTCCTACAGCATGCTTTCAGATGTTTGACGATTGATTTGTTTTACTTATGTTCTTGATATCTTTCTTCTGAAAGCCATTTCATAACATTCATATGATCATAAAATGGTTGTTTGTTTTTTTGTCAATGGGCCTGCTGGAAAATTCTGATAAGTATATAGACTCTTTGATAATTTTCTCTGTAGGGAGTAAATGACATTCACCTCTTAGTGAAGGATGTGTTGGATAAGAGAATGAGTAGTTGGGAGAAGTACTGCCTTCGACATTGTTTCACTGTACCTGAAGGATTTATGGCGCCTGAAGATGTATGTTCCTTATCTCAAAGTAATTGATTTATTCAAGCCATACTATTTTTTAATTTGAATCCAACATATTAAATTTAGAATTCATCTGCTGTTAAAGTTTTACAATTTTCATCCTCATTTCACATGATTCATTATAGATGATGGGGAGCAGATCCCTTTTTCTTTAAGGTTTGTAATATGGAAACTGGTGCATTATTTTATACCGATTCATCCTTTCTAGAAAAAACAAACTTAACTCATTCAGTTGACTCACGAATTGAGATATTGGAGTTTCTTTTTAGAATGCCACTTTTAACCTTTTAAGATGAAAGTTATGTATGGTTGATCCCAATCAGGCTTGAACTAATCCTGAAGCTAGTGAGATGATTTGATTCTGTTCTCTGTTGTATAGTGACTGCCACCCCATCTTTTTGGACTTCTAGGCTTCATCTCGGGTATGACAGCTTGAGTTTTGCTATATTGGTATTTTAGCTACGTAGTAATTTCCATTTATAGTTATTCTATGAGCCTGTGGGGTAGCACATTTGGGGCAGTAATATAAAAACTAGCAATATGTACAAGGTCTTTTGATGCTCAGGGTGGAGTATATCTGGACATTTTTTACTGATATCTTCTTGTTTGAATTGCCAAACCAATTATCTTGCATTACATCATTAATTCGTTTATTGATGTAGTTGTATTGAAGTATGGTGGCATGTTGCTGCATACAGGGATCACGTAACCAGTACCGGGGAACTTCCCGCTGGCTGGCCGGGACTGGTAACCGGCCGGTTCAAACCGGTTTTTTTTTTTTTCTGGATGAAATTCGTTTGAATTTGCTTAAAAACCAGCCGAAATTCGAAATTCAAAATTTGAATTTGCAAAACCCCGAAAAACCGGCCGGGATTTTGGATCCCGGCCCCTGGTTACCGGCCGGGAATTTATTCCCTGGCTGCATATGCTTAGAACATATTGGTGCAATTTTGTTTTCAATCCATCATAGTTTGTAGAAGATATAACACTAAGCTTTCAATTCCAGATGCCCCCACACTTTTGCACAGTCTAAACACAAGCAGTTGTGGATAGATTCAATACTCCCTCCGGTCACAAAACATGTTTTGGGATACGTGCAGACAAAATTTCAAAACTTTGGCTATCGATATCATTTTAAATATTTAGATTGGATACATGAAAATCATATGTATAGATTTGTCTCGAAAAGTAATTTCATAATATTATAATTTTATTAGGTGTTATAACTATATTACAATAAAAATTAGTGGTTAAAGTTGCGTTTTGGGGACAATGTCAATGTCTAAAACGACATGTATTTGCGACTGGAGGGAGTGTTAATGACAATATTTTCATAATATTATAATTTTATTGGGTGTTATAACTATGTTACAATAGAAATTAGTGGTTAAAGTTGCGTTTTGGGGACTGTGTCAATGTCTAAAATGACATGTATTTGTGACTGGAGGGGGTATCAATGACAGCATTTCCCAAAACACATGGGTTGTTTTTTTAGGGGGGACAGAAGGAAATACCTGGATTTGTTATTAACTAAGTCATACCTTTTATTATAGATTTATGATGTTTTCGAACAAATGAAAGTTTCTGGTGAGTGTCATTGCTAGTCCAGCACTTCCATAGATCTTGAAAAATCGAATGTGTATATTGTACAACATAGGGTTAAGCTTAAGGTCAATGGTTGCTTGCAATAAGGTACAAAATAATTATATATGCTTACATTTTTGTTCATTGAAACCATGCTTTATGTTCTGATTACTTTACTACCCTCGTTGCAAAAAAAGGATGGTCATGCAGATGAGTATAAAGGTATAATATGATAAATTTTCTTCATCAGGATAATTCTTCTGCGAATGAGTCGCATAAAGATGGGAATTGTGATTCAGATCTGGATGCAGAACTTGATTCCTTAAGAAGAAAACTTGAAAATGTAATCAGCTTACTTGTAATGAATTAGCTTGTTAATGTATCTACATTTAATCTAACAATTTGTCAATTTCTAATGTTGTTTTATCAGGCTAACAAGGAATCTGAAGAACTTCAAAGAGAGATTTCTTCTGTAGAAAGGCAAACTACACACAAAAGAAACATTAATTCCTCTATTGCTGAAGTATTGAAGCTGTTTGAGGACAAATCTGTTCAGGACAATATTCAAGGTATGACATTAGATTTGGCGGTGAATACAAAAAAAACCTCATTTGATTTAATACTTATCAGGTTCGTTAGTTCTCTTCACTATGTCTGGATTCTGCTTGTGTTGTTCACCAATATTGTATTGATACGCTCAAGTTGCAGTTTAATTTCGCCATTGATGGCCTGCCAAAATTTATTTTATTTGTTTTGTTTTGACAAAATCAGAAGACAAATATCCATTAAATAAGGTGGTTAGGGAATTTGATATTTTCAATTTTCTCAACATGACCAGAACATCAGTTTGTTCAGTTATTTATTTGGGCGCTTACCAAATCAGCCTTGGGTTATTGTGTTGAACTTGAGTCAGCTGTGCTGTGCTATGATATGCTTATCACCTTAGGCCCCGATGTTAACATTCCCCCTTACCACCTTGTTTGACAATTGAGATACCACATATCAATTTGGTAGTAATTGTAGTGCTGGAGCTTATTAGCTATGGGTTCTTTCATATGGACAACAAACCGTCCAGCTTCGGCCACTGACTTCAACTTTTTGCTACCATATGTTTGTTTTAGCAAGCAAATGGTTCTCTCACCTAAACTCTGACTTCGTCACTTTTTTTGCCTGGTTCTATTCTAGCCTTTTTCTTGTTGTATAGATATTCTAGCCTTCTTCTTGTTGTATAAATACAGTTCAATGTTGTTTACAAAATGCTTGACGTAAGATACAAAGTTCATACCCCTACATTGAAATTTGATCTAGACCACGCTGCTAGCCATTAATCAAGAAGTACAGCTTTTGCTCAATCTAATTAGCTCTGGTTCAGAACATATGCCTACTCAACTGTGCTGAACCTGCAGATCTTGTGAATGCAATACCAAAGTTGCACGAGAAGATGAAGGGTATGAAAAGGAAAAGGGCTGAGATTGAGAGCACGGTTAGTCAAAATGTTTGGAACGTCAATGGTCTGAGAGACAAGAAGCGTTTAGCATTGAGTAAGGATACCACACTCAATTTTTCCCTCAGTCTCTTCAGTGTTCCTGTGCGTACCTGTGTCATAATTGTTTCTCATCACCTTGTCTAGCAGGTTTCACTGCTAGCACCGAAGACATTCAAGAGGTTGTGTCTGTCTTACGGAAGGAGTAGCTCGCAGTGTTGTGCGGCCTATCTTCTCGCTAGGCCGTGAATGTTTCGCAGGATGTCAACTATTCGTCGCTTTACAATATCAGCTTCGTTGTAATTTGGTCAAGCTACCCTCTCGCTAGCTGCCTATGTGATGCAATCCTGAAATGCAATTCTGTCAGAACAGTTGTATGTACATGTTAACATGTATATGGTAGATTGTGTCTAAATTGTTTTATAGGTGGTTGTTTCGCCCGATACAGCCCAAAACACCACTAGCATCTTCCATCATTTGTCTAGGGCACAATTGCGTGGTCAGTGTTCAGTAACTGGCCCGAATCTGGTTAGACCTTAAAACTCTGGTGCTTGGACGCTTTCAAAATCATTTTCTTCAGGTGATATCCTTTTTCTGCGGTCCATGTGCATGTGTTTGAAATCGGGACTAATGGGCTATCTTTAGACTGATTGTTACTATAGTGGGTTTCCAACTTAGCTGTATATTTTCCTCCACGCATTCACTCCAACCTTAACCCTAGCCATCTCACATTCTCACTAGTGTTGCTGCTGCCATGCTCGCCTGTGGCTTGTCGTCTCCCTACTCACCGCCTTCGTCATCGATCACAAAGATAGAGACGAAGAGGCAGAAAGAGAATCTATAGATACAGTGGGAGAGAGAGTATCAGCCAAAGCTGAAGAAGACACGTTGGCGCACGAATCTTAGAGCAAATCGAGGGGCTAAAAAATAACTGTTTTTTTTAAAATAAATGTCAAATGAGTATAACAAATCCGTTTAAACTAGGGATTTGCAATCAGATACAGCAGGGGCAAAAGCCCGTGCCAAAAGAGAAATCGGTGCTCGGCAATACACCACCGTCTCTATAAAAAAAACTCCCGTGGTCCACGAGGCCACGCACAAATCTCCAGACATTCACACGACGCAACAATATAGCCGCAACAGCATGGAAGCGAGGACGCATCGCCACCAATTCCAAAGGCAACGCAGCGCACGCGCCCCACCACCGCCTCCTCCTCCCCACCCTCGTCACCCCAACCCACCCCGCCAAAACCCTAGCCGCTTCGCCGCCGCCGCCGCTGCCCCGCGCTCCCCCGCCATGGACGACGACGCCATCACGACGCTCATGGACATCGACGACTCACCCCGCAGCGCGACCGGCGCCGGCTTCCTCGACGAGGAGGAGGAGGCGGAGATGTTCCCCGTCCACCGCATGGGCGGCGGCGGCAACGAGGCGCGGGGCCCCCTCCCTTTCGCCGGCTTCTACAACACCTTCGACGGCGCCGACTTCGACGACGCCGACCTCGCCTGAGGCGTTCGGGTACTAATGGGGCTCTTGGGTTCTCTTAAGGAAGTTGAGGCTGTTCTGCCGATATGGTAATGGGGACCCGATCTTTTAGTTAGGTTATCGGGTGAAGTGAAACTCTTTTGATGCATCTGGAGACGTTTTGGGATTAATCCAAGTATATTTCTGCCCCGTTGTTCCTGGATCTTTATGCTTGCACATGTTGGTTGGTTAAAAAGCGAGTGCCTTTTGACTCGATTGGCGTCATCTCTGCGTGTTACTTTTGCTCTCGTGCTGTTTATGCTACAATTGATGGGACAGTTGCTTGTTGTGTGATCTATCTGTTCAATCTTTGCCGTGTTGGGGGCGAGTAGGTGTAACGTCTATGGCTATGCTGCATTGATCGATCGGCTTCGATTCTGCTGTTGCTGAGTAGTTCTCCTCAGCACGAGTAGAATATTTGGGGGATGCGCAGAGCCGTAGATAGACGGTGTTGTAATTTACAGCGAATTTGTTGAAGAGTTGAATCAACTAGGATAATGAGCAGATCCATGTTAGATATTGCAGTGGAAATTCCATTAGCACGGAGAACTCGACCCTTTTTCGCTGGAAATCCTCACACAGAAATGCTCAATTCGGCATTGCATGTTTAGGTCAGAATTGGGAGGACATCCTTATTTCCAATTAGCATCACAACCACCATTGATAGAAGATGCAGGGCATCCAGTGAACCCATGAGCCAACAAAAACTTTTGCACCAATTCAGCATTACTTCTGCCTGTCCCATATAGAACACTTGTAAAGCCAATATAGAAGGTTTGCAAGGGTATGAAGTATCAACTGCTGGCCAGTTGAATTGTGCTAGAGTCGATCCCAATTTAACTGTTGTTAAGTTGTTTCTGCTAGAGACGATCTGTACTTTACAAATTACAAGTTTATCTGATAGTTTGTCCAGGATTAATTTCTTGAATCAGCCGAGCAACGAAGTCGCAAGTAGCATCAAAGGCCCACTTGAAATTGGGCCCTGCCTCATTATTTTCTTTCGCAGAAGTTATTACTGTGCTTCTGGGTTTCGGGTTCTGAAGCAACCAAAGAAGGTAATCCATCCCCCCCCCCCAAAAAAAAGTGAGAACGCGCATGTTTGTTATTGCTACAAACCGATAGTATTTCAAAATTTTCTGATGTAACATCTGCAAGATTTGCTATTAAGAATCTGTGTCGGATGTAGCACTGTAACATCCCAAGTTTTGCTGTCCTTAAAAAAATATTTCAAAGATTTGGATTTTATTTGGAGCTCTTGCAGTTAATTTAAATTTAAATTTAAATTTTTATTTGAACCTCCCTCTATTTCTTTGGGCCGAAGCCATTCCCTTTCTCTGGGCCTAAGCTCAGCCGGCGCACCTCCCTCTGCCTCTCTCTCGCTCTGCTACACACTGCATCGTGCCGCCCGTGCCTGCACTTGCTGCCTGCGCCGCTCCGCCATCACGGTGCGCCTTCAATACACTTCCGTTTCTCCAGTTTCCAAACCGGAGCCGAAACCAACGCTGCCAATGTCGTCGTGGCAGCGCCCGTTCCTTCGCCCTCTCCACTCTCGAGCCAATAAATGGGAGCACCGTTGATCACATTCCACCCCTTCACACGTCCACAGACCGCCCTAAAAGCACCTACTAAAAGCACTGTATCCATTGTGTGCATCTAAACTGATACAGAAATACACAAGTGTTCAAATTCAGAATTACAGTCCTAAAAGCACTTACTAAAAGCACATACGAGGATAAAATAATTTTGTCACGACGTATTCCGTCCACAATCCGATGCAAACAAAGTACAACAGACAGTATTGGTGATACTGTTAGTGTTTTTCCATTCGCAGGGCTAGATAAAGGACTAATTGCAAGCCGCGTGACTGTCAGATTGTTGTTTGCACGGCTTCACACAATAGTGTACAGATGCATATCAGAGTATGCATTTGTCAAGATGAGATTTGACGAACCGAGTGTGACGCAGTTGTCCGGTGGTGCCATTTATTTAGATCCCCATGCTCCTATTTTAACCTTTTTTTTAGATTAAAAGCATCACTTTCGAAAGTTACTCAGTAGGATTACCATCGTGTCGAATACACCTTACAAGAAAAGCTGATATCTGATTTATCCAGGTACACTCTGAAAAAGATTCAGAAGCTTGCTTTGCACACAAATGAGCAGCTAAATTCGGTTCTCTCCTAACTAGGAGTGAAAACGGATCGGATAGTTTTTAACTGATCTGGACAAAAACGAATTCGGTTTTTTCTCGGATCGGATTTTTCTTGGATAATTCTCGGATCGGAAACGAATACATATTTTTTTTGTCAGAAACGAATACGAATACGATAGCCTTAGTATCTGTCGAATACGGATTATCCGAATTATGGCAGGCCGGATATCCGCAATTTAGCTCAACACTAGCAATCCTCCTGTCGAACCCCTGGGCAAACTAAGTCCAAATTTTATGAAACTTTTTATGAGGGCTCCTGACCTAATATAGTCCCTTATGTAAATTTTTCAGAAGTTTATCCCTTCTGTGATTTTCTCTAAAATTCTTATAAGTTTCTGTTCTTATGTAATTGTATTTGTTATTCTCAATAGCAATCCATATAAGTTGTTTAGTAAATTTTTACCTGAGCAATTATGCTCAAAATAATTCTCTCAACCATTTTTTATTTTGTTTTAACTTAATTTCCTTTAAGTATATTTGTTTGTATTTCAACATTTGCTTTTAAACAGTAGTTCAAATTTCAAAAATGGGTAGATTTTCATATGCAAAATGATCAAAGTGTTTTTCCCAATACATTTCTATTATGTATTTCTAAATTATGGATTTTGGGATGTTACACCTCCAGCCCATTTCTTTTCTTCCTCTGCCTCTTTCTTTCTTCCTTCTACCTCCAGAGCTCTCCTTTCATCTCTCTACTCATTTCGGCTCCTCTCTTCTCTCCCTCTGGTCGGCCGAGCTGGGATAAATGAGGATGGCTAGGTAGTAAAAAGGGTAGGAGATCGAGGTTTTTACTAATGAGAGAGATGACAAGGAAAAGAATGGACACACAGACGTTTCGTTATACGTGGTTACTGAAAATATGAACAATTCATGAATGTTTGGATCAAATAAACTAGTTATATGTTTCTGTTAATTTCTAGCGTATAATTTAAGGGGTTATCATGTTCCAAAAAGTATCCGTGACGATATTCGTTTCGATTCGTATTCGCTCCGTATTTGTATTCGACATATTTAGTATTCATATTTGGGATATTCGTATTCATATCCGCATCCGAGAAAAAAATATGAAAACAAATATGGCAGAACCATTATCCGTCCGTATTTGATCCGTTTTCACCTCTACTCCTAACAAATAGAAGCAAAAAGGAAACAAAGACCCTACTTAGCTTTTGGATTTCCACGAGGATTGACAAAATGTCCGCCGATGGTCATTCCTTGTGTTCCAGAGACTAACCAAATTTTGGAAATCTATCTCCAAAACGACATGCATCATACCCTAGTCTTATATCAGTTGCACCCCATCTCGACAAGCGTAAGCTTCCGCTGTTAAACCATTGGGCATAGAATCATGTCTCTTTGTTCTTGCAACAAAAAAAAAACGGCCTCCATCGTCTCGAACCACCACTCCTGAGGCTCCATGCATCTGGTTGGTGTCAAAAGCCCCATCGACGTTCACTTCGAAGTGTCTCGACGATGGTAGTCTGGTAGCGACCAAGTAAGAACCCTGTGAGGCGGTTCTGGTTTAGGTACAGTCTTTGTTACTTGGACAAGGTCAAGCGCTGTGTCCCTCGCCCATCTACACGCCTGCAAGAGTTTAACCGGTGCTCCTATTTTAACCTAGAAACCCTATGTTTTGCGTGATTGTGCCACTCTGATTATCAATTTTTTTCCTGGCGAAGAGTTAGTGAAGTAAATTCGTGTCGGTAGGTCATGTACAAAATTGGTTTACATCAGTTGTCTATAGTCTCTTCTGCCACGTAGGATTTAAACTGATGTGGATGAAAGAGAATAAAGAGAGAGAAATATGTTGTCTACAAAGCATTAGGGCATATATAATGGTATAGATAGCTGCTGTCTATAGCAACTCTCTATGTCACCTATAGACAGTACTAAAGACAATTCATATAGTGTGTTGTGGTGATACAGTTAGCTACAGAATTGTAAACAACACACAATTTTTTAATGATTTTCTTGGTTCTGGTGATACAGTCGGCTACATGATCATAAATAACATATTTCTCTATCTTTATTCTTTTTTCATCCACGTCAGTTTAAATCCTACGTGGTAGAAGCTATAGACAGCTGATGTAAACTCATTGTACATAACCGTAGAAGATTGTGTGATCTATAAAAAGAAATAAAAAGACAACCCATTATATGAGTTATTTTTAGTGCTGTCTACAAGTGATATAAATAGTTGCTATGGACAGCATACATGCCCTAATGCCATGTTCAGCCACACTCTGCACGGCACGAAAATAATCTTAGCGGTTAGCACTCACTTCTGTACGCACTTCTCATCGATCTCTCCCTCGTGAAAGCACAAACAATCCGCCCCCTCCGCCTGCTGCACTGGCCACGTGTCGCCCGTTCACTGGCGCCCCCACATGTTCGGGGACACGGCGTACGACTAGGGGAGGTGGTGTCCGCCCACGTCACATCGCCACCGTCCAGCCACGCGTACGCCAACGCGCCTGAGGGCCCGCGCCTACCGTCCGATCCCCCGCCGCATGTGTCCTGCGCGCACGGGCGTGGGGCCACACGGGCCGTCGCCGCATGGGATCCCCACTGGGGAGGTTAAGGGCCTGGTCAGCCGATGGCCCCCGAGGCGCCACGTCAGCGGAGCGGATAGGGACGGGCGATATTGCCTTCGCCTTCGTCTCGTGCTGGGTGGTGGCTCGCGAGTTAATTGACCACTTCCCGGGCGTGTGGTCGATGTGTGGGTCACGTTCTTCTCGTGACAAGCTTGGTGTGGGTTGCTTTCTAGCTCCAGCCCCCTACTCAGCACCAGCTATGATCTCTGATAAAATATCTATTGTTCAGGAAAGCATGATTTACATAGGGCGATTTTCTTTTCTTTTTTGTGGGTCATGAATTATGTGGTGGCTCCCATTGGTATATGGTGATTCACCACAGGTGGTGTAGGAGTTTAGGATGATTTGTGTTCGTTTTTTTTCTTCTTCAGACATTTGCTCTGGTTTATTAAATATCATTGTGCGCGATGCATGGGATTAAGTTGTCGCCGGTCGATTTGGTTTTGGTTTTGTGATCTGTGTCTCGTTTTGTGCTGTTGTTTTTGTGAATTTTTTTTAAATAATCTAATTTTTATTCGAAAATCTGAAATATCTTGCTTAATTTTTATTCTGAAATAATCTCGTGTCGCCGTACGGTTGGGCGACTCTGAAAAAGTCGCCCCCCACCTGCGACACATATTGAATTCGCCCAATAGAACACCTATTTAAACCCTGGGGCGTAGTCGCTTCATGGTACGGCGACTTGGAGAAAGTCGCCATCTGGACGGCGAATTTATAGCGCTCAATCAAAGTCGCCTAACCGTATGGCGAGTTGGACACATGTCGATAAACCCTTGGTCGGACTTCGCCAAGTCGTCCTACGGTTGGCGATTCTGGTCATATAGAAAACAACCCGGATCCACCGTTTGTCTCGGAGAGAGAAAAAAAGGGAGAAGGTGAGAGAGAGAAGCTCGAGCTCGAGAGAGGAGGCAATAGGAGGAGAGGAGCTTGGAGAGGTACATAGGGAGGAGCGAGCTCGGGAGAGGCGGTTCGGGAGGAGAGGAGCTTGGGAGAGGTGCACACGGAGGAGCAGAGTTCGGGAGAGGCGGTTGGGAGGAGAGGAGGCAGAGCGTGAAAGAGAAAGACGAGCGAAGGTAATACTCTTGTTTGTTCTTGTTCTCGATCGAATGTGGCGGCGATGTAGTTACTTGTTTGTTTCTGACGTATATGGGGAATGTATGTGGAGAAATCTTTGGTTGCAACGTTTGTAATATTTGCGGTCATGTAAGACTCACAAGATTGAAAGTGTATTACGGTGTTGGTACGATTCGTGAAGGTCGCAAGGTGTTGACCTAAGTGATTTCGACAAGTCGATTTGGTACACGAACACGGAGAATGCCCGAATCGGAGATGTTCTACTGGCCGCTCACCGAAGTTTCTCTTTGGACCCCGAGGTGTGGAGTGTCGTCATACAAGGGGTTTGAGTAGGTCTCCCACACATTCGGTGGGAGTTGAGCGAGTGATGCACACGGTTGCATGGAAGGGATATCTGGAAGGTCAGAGGCGTCGTGGCTACAAGTCGCGTGCTACTCGTGCGACCATGTCGAAGATACTCCTTGCGAGCCCTTAAGCGCCTCCGTTGGGTTGGTGGGAGCGGCTTCGGTTGTGGTTCATGAAGAAGACACGGTGGCCGACGTTCAGAAGGCAGAAGAGGACGAGGTGGCCAATGTTGCGGAGGCGTAAGAGAGGCGAGAAGCGTAAGAGGAGGCGAGGCAGAATATCGTGCACCGCACGCTGAGGCCAGTCCCTAGGTAGATGCAGGGGAGCATGTCCACAACATAGTACGTCAGATGGAGATTGATGACTCGACAGCTCGAGCGGAAGAGGAAGCTTTAGAAGAGGACGATGATAACTCTTCCGAGGAGGATGAAGGTCCCATCCCGCAGGGATGGAATAGGGTGGACGTTGAGGGTCTTGCTGTGCACGACGAGGACGAATCACCGTGGGAGTACAATGGGACGGAGGTTCGGCTTCGTGCAATGTTTGCTAACAAGGGATCACTGCAGGATGCCATTAAGCTGTGGGCCTTATCCATGCAACATCCGTTTCGTGTACTCAAATCCAGCCAAGAGCAGTACACCGTGGTATGCGAGCATGCTGGGTGTCCTTGGCATGTGCACGCAAGGAGACCCAAGTACGAGACTCACTGGATTGTCTCGAAGGTGGAACCGCACTCGCTTGCTTTCGATAGTGTTTTGCCGAGGCATCGCAACTGACGTCCACCTTCATAGCCAATGTCATGTATGGAGAGATAGTGAAGAAGACAGACACGGAGGCCAAGCACATCATAGTGGCTATCGGCGAAATTCAAGTACAAGATTAGCTACGCGAAGGCATGGCGTGCTAAGCAGAAGGCTTTGGAAAGGAGGTTCGGTTCTTTCGAGGCGTCTTCGACAACCTTCCTCGTATGCTCCAAGTCTTGCGGGGCGGAACCGGGCACATACATTCTTTGTGAAGGACCGGCCACCCAAAAGACCGCCGCTAGGTTTTATGGTATTACAGAGGACCTTCTTAGCATTCGGTACCTGCATCAATGCATTCAGACACATGTTGCTCGTGATATCAGTGGACGGGACATTTCTAACTGGGAAATACAAGGGCATGATCTGGCGACAATTGGCATTGATGGCAACAATCGATTCGCCCTTAGCCATTGCTTTCGTGGAAAGTGAGAATTCGACGGTGGTTGTGGTTCCTTCAACATCTGAAGGTGGGAGTAGTTGGGGCGCGTCCTGATGTCTGCATAATCCATGATCGCCACTCCGGGATGATGAAGGCCATCCGAAAACTTCAACAAGACCCCGATGAGCCGTTCCCCTGGCCAGACCTGAGGAACAGATGGTGCATTCGCCATCTAGGGGCCAACTTCTTCAAGCAGTTCAGGCAGCAACCGTTGATGAAGCTGTTCAAGAGGCTTGCTATGCAAAACCAGCAGCGTAAATTTGATGCATTGTGGGAGAGGTTGGACGAGCACACCAGGAAGCTTGTCGTCGAGAGGAACAAGCGTCCCCTCATTCCTGGGGCGGCACAGCCCGAGCACCTCACACCACTGCGAGAGCTCGACCCTCCCCATTTGACGCGGAGGACCTCGAGGGACATCGGGTGTTTCTCTCATTGGATTGAGGCCGACCCATTGGAGAAGTGGTCCTTACTACCGCAGACGGATGGTGCAAGGTATGGCATAATGACCACTAACCTTGCAGAGGTGTACAAGCCCGGGTTATTAGGGGCCTCCGTTCTCGGCCTCTTGTTGCCATTGTCGGCGTTACGCATAGTACTGTCGGATATTTCAGGAAAGACATGCAAATGCGGCACTTCATCTGACCAACCCACAGACACTCTCTTGCTCGAAGATTACAGCATACATGCAGGCCAAGACCGAGAAGGCTTAGTCGCTACGGTCTTCGTAATGGGCAATATGGAGCATCGATTCGACGTGATCCTCCCGAGACAGAGCCGGATTCGGGATGGCTCGGTCTCTTGTTACCCATGAGGTATGCCTTGGAGACCATGTGAATGAACCTAGTTGCACATGCAATAAGCTAAAGCTCCTTCACAAGCCATGCTCTCATGTCCTCGCGCGTGTGGGACCATCGCATGGACCCATCAAACTTCGTGTCGAGTACTTCATGAAGGAAAGGGTGCATCGGTGTGGTGCGGCGAGCTAAGAGGCCGGGGTTGTGGGTAACCATACGTTGGATCTGCAAATAGGACTTGGATTAGGATCTAGACACATTGAAAGGGAAAGGGTCGTCGCGAGTCGTCGCATTAAAGAACGATATGGACGAAGGGAAGCTGCATCGGCGGGTAGAGCGTTCGCGGCCATTGCCGTCAGGAAGGGCACCTTGTCGAGAACTTGCAAGGCGCGATGTCGACCGCGTAGGAACTTGTATTACAAGCGCTAGTATGTTGTAACATGTACTTCGATCGATGCTTTGGTTCTTGTAAGCAATTGTGGAACAAGTATGTTGTGGAACTAATTGTAGCGATGTAATGTGCTTACGTCCGCGGACTTTAATGTACTTCTCATTCCATGTCTCCGCTAAGCCATCAAAGCAAGCCTATATTGCAAGTATGCCAGAAAGAACGAGCGTTCTTTGCATCTTCATAACTTCATCGAGGAGAGACTCCCTCACGTATCGTAATATTACTTACCTTTCTACTTACCACTCATTACTATCTCAATCGTCCTCACAAAATTCTCTGAAATTTAGCACACTACAACAATATCTGACGATCAAAAATGTTATTCTTGAGTCGACAAATTTCGTACCCTTCATATTCTCTGAAAATAATAAGCAGACCAACCAACGTTGTCACCACAATCTGTTATCTTTTTAAAACTAACATCATATAATACGATTTGCTAAATACAATACCTACAAATTGTAATATATATTTTAACACAATTGTTCCAATTCGATTGGCAAAATTTCAGGTGTGGGAGCTAAAATCGCCCACTGGTTGGGCGACTTTAACTAAGTCGCCCAACCAACGCACGACGTCCAAAACTCGCACATCCGTTTCGCGACTTACCTGTAGTCGCTGTTCCATTGGGCGACTTCAATATGTGTCGACTTGCGGTTGGCGATTTTTTTGAGTCGCCAACCGTCTGCGACACGAGATTATTTCTGTAAATAAAAATTAAGCGGTATTATTTATGTATTTTTGAATAAAAAATAGATTATTTTTTTTAAAAATTCTTGTTTTTGTTTCTTTGACACGTGCTAGGCTGGTTTTATTTCCTGTAATGTGCTATTTTGTGACTTCCCATTTTTCTGAAGTTTTAAAAGTCATTTTGAGTAGTTTAGCCCTTGGAAAATTCACCCGAGTTTTATTCGAATTTAATTAAGCTTAATATGGACTTTTAAATAGCAAAAAAATTTAATGTGATTAATCTAAACATCAATTAATTCCAAAACTATTTTATTTGGGTTCTCTGTGCTTGAAAATATTTTTCTGTTTTTTCTGGAATTTTTCTGAGTTCATTTGCTATTTTCCAATTGCTATTTGGATTTTCGGTAATTTCTAAAATACGAAAACTATTTAAAATCTCATAAATTCCGTTGGGCGGAATTCCATTTGCTTCAGCCCAACCCTGCTCCTTTCAGCCCATTCTCGCGCGGCCCGCCATTCTCTCTCTCTCCCCGCGCGCGCCGCACGGGACCTACCCATCAACCTCACCCGTGTGTTTGGCTACGCGTTCCTTACCAAGCCACCCTCACTGACCTGTGGGCCCCATCGAATCATTGTTCTTCGTCTCTGTTTCGGTTGTGATCCGAACCGCTCCACTACGTTGATTTCTTGACGTGCGTGCTCTGGACTTCTCCTGGTCACCGCGTATAAAAGGGGAGGTAGCCCCTGTTCCCCGTATCCCAACCCTAGCCGCCTTAGCCCCGGAGCGAAACCCTAGCCGCCGAAAATCGTCAAGGAAGCAGTGCGCCGCCAACATCTTCGACGAGCTCTTCCTCTGCCGTGGAAGCACCTTGAGCTTCGCCTCTGCCTCCGTTGAGTTCGCAAGAGTGAGACCTACACCCTTGACACCTTGGTTCCGCCAGAGCGTCGCCAGAACGTAGATCCCGTCGAGCCCGAGACTTCGCTGCCACTTCAACCTCGTCGCCGGCCAGCCCTGTCATCCCCTTGCACCAGTGAGCACACCATCATGATCCCCGTAGCATCCTCTACCTGTTGCACTACCTCACTGTTGTCGGGAAAGCCGCCGTTCGTTGGAACCCCTTGGTTCCCGAGCCTCGTCGCCGTGGCAGGCCACCTCAGCCGCCACGTCAGCGCTTGCGCATATGTGTTGCCCTCGTGTCAACCCCATCAACGCCAACGTGTCCACCTAAACCCTAAACCTAGATCCAAACTTCAGTAGATCTAATCCACGGTAGACCATGCCTATTTCAAGTGGGTCCCACTTGTCAGCTTTACTGTGTTGTAGACCCGTGAGCCGTAGACCCATGAACCAGATTCGTGGATCGGGTCCATAGACCTCGGGCCCACATGTCAGCCTTTGTTATGAATTTTTGGATTTTCTTTTAATTCCGAAATTAATTGTTGATGTCATGTTGATGCAATATATCAGAATTTTCAATAGAGAGTTAATTCGGGGAATTAGAAACATTAATCATTTTTCATTTTCTTTAGGTTTAGATCTTCCAAAAGTCCGTTCTTCCTCATACGAACTCCAATTGAGCACATTCAAAATTTTAAATTCATCTAAATTCAAGCTCTACATTCTTGAGATTTTTATTTACTTTTTGGAGTTTTTTATTTCTCTGTTTTGTATTTATTTTATTTATTTGCTTCGTTTGCAAGTAGATGTTGATACTTCGGGAGTTTTCGAGGAAGGAGGAGTTGATCAAGCCCAAGACTAGTACCAAGACTTGCTCCAAGGCAAGTTGTACTTTTGACCATATGTTGAACCCAGTTTTTCTAAAATTACTTTGATTCAAATTATTGCATTCTACTTTAAGTAACTATTTAAATACTTTAGGATTAGTTATATACCAATTTGTTTACATCCACTTTGTCTATTGTATTATCATGATATTTTGTCACCCTAGCTTAGTTAATTATTAGTTGGTATTATCATAGCACCAACGTGGGTTGGTTAGATACGAATAGTTTGCTTAGCCATGCAATTTCATTTGAGTTGCAAATATAAATTTGACTAAGTGATTATGGAACTTTGTATAAAATTGTGTGCTATGTGCTATTACTCGTTGATAGCATGTGTTGCACTTAACCAATAGGGTGGGGAAAGATTTAGACTGAGACGAGTGAATGGAACTGTGTGATATGGTGGTTGTGTGATTGTGGAATATGAATAATGGGAATTTAGTTAGAAATTGGCAGTCTCGCCTTGGTCATTTAAGAACTTAACTTTGTGCATCATTGAATTGAGCCACAACTGTATAACCACATGTTTGGTATGGGACGGACCTAGCCTAGTAAGCAATGGTGATGGTGATTACTCAGGTAGATAGCTTAAGCTGTGTGCTAGGGTGGAGGTGTGTTTCTGCCTATGTGGCGATTCACATCGATGGACGGTTCGCCGTTTCCAGGTCCAACGGTGTGTGACAGACTAACTATCTGTGTGAGGGTTGGTGTTGTTAGTAAGCACAACGGGAGTATCAATTGTTGAGATAAAGTTTCGGAAATGTTTTGTTATGACTAGTGCTAGCTACACTGGTTATATCGTGTAGGTAAAGTGTACTACCTCTGCAGAGTGTTAAACAATCTATTTGAATAGCCGCATCTGCGGTCATGGACATGCTCGGGAATTTCACACGAGAGGTATATTTTCATAAAACAATTGGGAAGAGATAGCTGTGTGATTTAATTCATATGACTGCGTGAAAGAAATTGATTAGGCTTTATATCATTTGTGAAAACAACTGTTAAATTAGTATTGTTTATTTGTTTGAATTATGTTTTCAATCTATTATTTTGTATTCAATGGCAAATGCCACTTTATTGCAAAATAACCACAGAAATCATATTTTTTTTTTGTAATAAGCCATCATCTATAATTGCATTTTGTGGTACAACTTGTTGAGTACCTGGAGTACTCATTCTTGCTATAATTATTCAAAGTGAAGTAGAAATCGTCGTCTACCTTCGAGGAGGAGTTCTACGAGGTTGTTGATCGTTAGGTCTTGATCTCAGTTGGTTGCGTGTGGCTAGTTGATGGGTTTCCGCTGGAGTTGCTTTTGTTCCGCTGCTGCTTATTTATTTACTGTCAGCCCTGCATTGCTTAATAATTATAAACTCGACCATAAGATCACAACCATTATTTGTTATTCAAATTAATCGTTTATTCTTATAATCGTCTTATGTGGAATGACATTTATCTATGTTGACATTGTGTGCACTAATGTGATCCTGGACTAGTGCATTATACACAGAGAATCCAGAATGATATTTTTGAGTCCCAACATATTTGGAGTGCTAATTCCGTTTTTATGTTTAATTTGTCGATTGGAGTGGTTTCTTTTAATAAAAATAAAATGGGGCCATTTTGTCCTTTAATGAATAAAAAAGTAAAGTGAAAAAAAAACTCTACTCTCTTTGGTTCCAGAGGAATGCCGATCTCCGATGTATAACCTTGACCGGTATCTTTTGTTGTTATACATTAGATTAGTATAACATCGTAAAATGATAGAAATTATTATAATGATGAATATGCATGCTATTTTTCATCATCAATTTTACACAAAAGGTACAAATGAACAATTTTCTAAAAAAAGGCATTGTTTGAAATACGACACCTTTCAATATTCTTGTGGAAATTAAATGGTTTTCTATGACTTTCTACAAAATTCCTATTCCTAAAAATTTCATGTCTTCCAAACAGTTTCTTATTGGTACGGGCGCGAGGGCCGTTTTGGAAATAGACAGTGCCACACACAAGGAGAACAATCCACACAGAGAACTTCGAGATATCACGATCGATTGACAACATAATCAACTGTCCCAAATGATATACACATGGAGAAAAACAATAAAATATTACCCGCATTCATTATAAACGAGAGGAGAAAGAGGTTCCTCCCTCTGGTTTAATACAATGAAGCCGAGACTCCCAAACAGGGTTTTCCTACCGGTTGCAAAAAAAACTATAGACTCGGTTACCGTCGATAACCGGTTTTTTCGAGAGAAAAAAATTCAGTTAATTTTGGATTTAAAATAAAAAAAAAATCAAATTTGAACAAAATTCAAACAAATTCGATTTTTTAGGACAAAATTTATCCAAACCAAAAATTTCGAGACCAGTTTATAGTTCTACCGGCCCCACCGATAAACCCGGTTACCGCCGGTAACCAACGAAATTTGGCTGAAATTTTTTCACTGCTCCCAACTGCTCTGGGTGCCTTGCCTTGCCTTTCGTTCCTAGTGACCTCTCCTCACCTGAACCCCTACCAAACTAACACAAACTCCCTTAATTTCTCTTCCTACTAACTCCAAGCTACCACTATCCCTCTTCTCCCTCCCTCTCCTCAAGAGCTAGCTCATGGCTTCGAGCTCAAACCCGGACACCATGGACACGGACCCTCCTGGCGGCCTCTCCATCGCCGTCGAGCGCAACCCGCCGGAGTCGCGCCTGCTTCAACTCGGTGTCAAGTCCTGGCCCAAGTGGGTAGCAGCGCTGATCGATCACTACCCATTTCTTGTTTCTTGGTTTCATTTCATGGCGTCTAAGCGTATGCCGTGTGTATGCAATGGTTGTCTCGTGCAGGTGGGGTTGCCCGCCGGGGAAGTTTCCGGTGAAGTTCGACGCCAGGCAGACGTGCTACCTGCTCAAGGGAAAGGTGAGGGCGCACATCAAGGGATCGTCGGAATGCGTGGAGTTCGGCGCCGGCGACCTCGTCGTCTTCCCCAAGGGGCTCAGCTGCACCTGGGACGTCGTCGCCGCCGTCGATAAGTACTACAAGTTCGATTCATCTTGACTTAGCACCGTCTCGATCTTCTTGCCGATTTCAGTGGCTAATTCGCTTTCTGATTAGTTTGGTGACTCTGTTAGCTTCATTCTCTATCTAATTTGCTAGATATGTCCATGTGACCATGTCTAATGTCTTCTCCTATGTGTAAAAAAATATGGTGTGGGGGGGCATCTAGCCCCTGTGTAGGCTAGTAGTTATTCGGAGCCCGGAAAACCGGTAATTGCAGCGCTTGTTCAAAGTATTTTGTTTATTCCTCCGAGTGCAAATCCAGTTTGAATGCAATGTTTGACCAGCACAACTGGACTACATTGTCCTTTTGTTTTCTGATTTTTTTTTTCTGAGAGGGGTGCAGTTTTTTTTTTAAAGCAAGAGTTCCAATTTCCTATTAGGCCGGTTGGAACGTAAGACTTTTTCCAGAGGCGAAGCTACCCGGTGTTAGAGCTGCAGGTGTTCAGAGAAGTGCTTAGTAAAGAAAAACTAATCCTTCTTTCCATGTAGGATAAATAAGGTGTTTATTTTGTAGCATTGATTAGGCACCAGTGCTTAAGAGATGTTTATGTATATAACTATATATAATCAATAGATAATATAATCATCTAAGCGTCTACAAAAGAGATGCTTGCATTGGAGGAAACGACTTTTACACAGGTTTTTGATGACGTGGCTATATTCCCTTTCTTTAAGCACTCTAAGGGTGTGTTGGAGCACCGACTCCTCCCACTGCACCAAGGATACCCCTCACTACTACCTCTACTGAAATTTAGGGGGATAGAAGGAAGAGCACCAGCTGTTCTCTATGGAAGAAGATGGTCCAGAAGCTAGATGTTGAAGACAAACAAATTTTGGCTGAATTTATCCACTATCGGTAGCAAGGCAGACCCACATTCCATCAGTCCAATGCCCCAATCCCACTTCAACACCAATTGGTCGAGTTAGACCAAGTTCAAGATGGCAAGAATGACTCGGGCCTAGCTCACCAGTCATCTCCCTCCCTATTCCCCAATTCTAGTCGCAAGAACACGAGGAAAGAGCGCGACGGGCTAAACCTAGGCTGCTAGGCGGTGCTGGCGTGCATAGCGTGGTGAGGCAGGGCGTGGCTCGACAGCAAGGTAGGGGCGAGCTACGGTGAGGCAGGCTAAACTTAGGCGGCGCCGGGTGCCGGCGCGCATGGCGCTGCAAGGTAGGGCACAGGCATGGCTGGGCAGCAAGGCAGGGGCGTAGGGCAAGGTGGTGGGCGAGCTCGCGGCGAGGCAGGGTATTTGGGATCTACAAACTACTAATCACTACTCGTGTATATTTATGGGTATTTGGAACACACAATCCAGTAGCGAGGTACTATCTGCATTGTAATTTGCATTTTTCTCTCTCTAGTTATGTATGAGTTTGGATTGAACAAGACAATTCAATGTATGTTTATCTCATGTTAGCGTCAACCTTAGCACCCCCTCTATTTTTGTCCTGGCTTCGGCACTCCTTTTTCCTGATTCCTATAGAAAATGAGCCATTTTGTTGTGAAATTCCTGCATTACAAATGGCCTTTTCAGTGTTTTTCCTTAATCTAAAACGAAAAACATGTACCGCTGATCCAAAAACAAGAAATAAAGAAAAGAAGAAATAAATTTTTTTAAAATCCAAAGCTCTAACCCGTTTGGAACAAGGGTTAGCATTGATTGTTGGGTTTCCTGGATCCAACTTGAATTATTTTAGGAAAATGATTCAACCTGAATTAGTCCTCTAGGAGAAGCATAGGATGTTCTAAAATGTGTGCAACCAATATTCTATCTTTAACCAATAATACCTTAACCCTTCTAGAAAAGTTGCATGTAGTCGAAATGTTTTACTTTTGAGCAACATCTTTATGAATATTTAAATTGATCGTACAAAAATTATATAAGTAACCCTGTCTCTTGAAAAAATATTTTCACAATATTACAATGTCATTATGCAACGTGTGTGTGTGTGTGTATATATATATATATATATATATATATATATATATATATATATATATATATATATATATATATGTGTGTGTGTGTGTATGTATGTATGTATGTATGTATATGTATATGTGTATGTGTATATATATGTATATATAGGACACCCGTTTCGTACTCCTGGGAGTATGTACTCCCACTTCCAATATACCACTTAAACACATATATTATACTTATTTATCATTTTCAGTATACTTAAATGGCAATTATAATATACTCCAATGCAACTTGATTGAAAAAAAATTCATTGGAGCCCTTTGAATTTTTGCTATATACCCTTTTTCATATATAAAAGGCGTATATACACAAATTTTGCTATAAAAAGTGAATTTTAATGAAATTTTTCATGGAACTCACTTTAGGGTATCTTATAATCATTATTGGAGTATGCTCAAATAGATAAAGAGGTTTCATCATATGATTGAAGTGGTATATAGGAAGTGGGAGTATGTACTATATGTATATATATATATATATATATATATATATATATATATATATATATATATATATATATATATATATATATATATATATATATATATAACAATGCAAATTGGTGGTCACTAAGCATTTGGAGACCATAGCAATGTCCTAAATCCCACTTTTGTGACATAATAAGTAGGAATGAAAACAGATCTAATAGTTTCCGACCGATCCGGCCGAAAATGAATTCGGATGGTCTCGGATCGGATAATTCTCAGACCAAAAACGAGTACGGATTTTTTTTTATGTCGGAAACGAATACGAATACGAATACGGTAGCCCTAGTATCCATCGAATATGAATACAGATTATTCCAGATTATGCCAAGGCCAGATATCCGGCAATTTAGCCCAACACTAGCATTCCAACCAATCTCTTCTCTTCCTCTGTATCTTTCTTTCTTCCTTCTACCTCCAGAGCTCTCCCTTCATCTCTCTACTCACTTCGACTCCTCTCTTGTCTCCCTCCGGCCGGCCGAGCTGGCTGGATTCGGCCACCACCGCTGGGCGCCGCATCGCCGCCGCTCAAGTTCTTCAGAGTACGCCGCTTCTTTGTGCTCTAGAGAGTTGTCGCGTGCGCCTTGGCCTCTCGCTTTCGGCGCATGACGGACCATCGCTTTGGCGCTGTCGCATCCTCGGCCATTGCACACATGCTTGCCGCCTTGGCGCCCCTGCGCCTCGGCTATGCCCGGCGTCGCGCCAGCACGCCAACTTGATGTGCGGTAGAGGCAACGTGCGACTTAGGTGGCCGAAGGTGGAGCGGCTCGGGCGGTGTGACTGCACTGGGAGAAAGGCGGCGGCCACGGGAGGCAGCATGGTGGCGCGGCACCAGTGGTGGTAGTGGAGGTGCGGCTGGTGCGGCAGCGGAGGCTTGGTGGGAACCGGTCGGCCGGAGGGAGAAAGGAACCAGAGAGAGAAGCTCTATTGAAGGAGATCGGGAGAAAAGAGATGAAAGAAAGAAGGAGCCAGGGGAGGCTTAGCGGTGCAGTGGAGGAAAGAGAAAAAGGAGGAAAACAAAAGGAAAAAGAGAGAAGAGAAAACAAAAGAAAGGAAACGAATTTGAGATTTGAATTGGAGTTTAGACATTTTATTCAACAACGAATAAACTTCAAATGAAAACCAACAAATTAAATTAATTAATTTAACTTAATTTTTCTTTTTAAACTAAACAAAATTTGGGTTGTTAGAATATATGATGAACTAAGTGTACTGCTATGCATATTTTTTCTGAGACATGTATCTACTTATTATCGAACTATGTATGTCATTAATGAACTAGGTATGATGAACTAAGTTTTATGTATGTGATGAACTAAGTGTGAATGCGTGATGACTTATGAGTTATGAACTAAATATGGTAAACTAAGTGTTATATCTGTGATGAACTAATTAATGCAGCTTGCAAGTGCCAATGTTATTTGTGGTTATTGAAAATGTGAACAATTCATGAATGTTTGGATCAAATAAACTAGTTATATTTTCGTTAATTTCTGGCATACAATTTAAGGGGTTATCATGTTCCCAAAAATATCCATGACCGTATTCGTTTCGATTCGTATTTGCTCCGTATTTGTATTCGACATAATTCGTATTCGTATCCGGGATATTCGTTTTCGTATCCGCATCCGAGAAAAAAATATGGCAGAGCCATTATCTGTCCGTACTCGATCCGTTTTCACCCCTAATAATAAGGGTATGTACAATGGTATAGACAACTGTTATCTATAGTATCCCTCCATGTCATCTATAGACAATGCTAAAAACAACTCATGCGATGTGTTATCTTTTTACATGTCTCTATAGACAGCTCATTCATATACAATGTATATTGTTTCTCGTGCTACAGCCGACTGGTGCATGAGTTGTTTTTAGCAGCTCCTTCATGTACAATGTGCCTTGTTTCTCGTGCTACAGTCAACTACAGTCTACTCTATGCTCCACCTCTCTCATCCACATCACCTCGTATCCTACGTGGAAAGACTTACAGACAGTTGACGTCACACAATTATATATGCCCTAAGGGAGTGGGAAACTAGTCGATAGTAAGCGTTATTTTATGTTGTTTCGAAGGTATATGAAATTTAATGATTGTACAAGGAAGATTAACAGATTGGTCTATTTGATACCCTTTTGATTTGCCTGTCTGTCGCGCTAGCTTATTCATGGTACACACAGATTTGTTAGGCAAGAGGGAAAACGGGGGCATGGTACAAAAGAGAATATACCGGGTTCTTGGATGGTAGTAGCCACTTGGCTTTCAGCTGGTTCTGTAGCTCCTAGCTAGGTGGTTGAGCCATGGAATTGATGGTTGAATATATGGAGGCGTGGTCCACGGCTCGGCGACTTTGGGCTTGAGTTCAGGGTGGCAGTGGTAGTGGTAGTGTACGGAGTTGCTTCTTAATTTTTGTGGCTCTGATCAGTCATGACCGACTGGTCGTCTTGCCGTGGAAACCAGTGGTCCTGTTCACTTACTCAGTCACCGAAAGTGCGGTTGTAGCATGTGGGTGAAGGTGCTTTAGGGAATTGATCGATCACTTTGACTATTTCTCGGGTGCCCGGTTCCGTCCGGGCAAACTCAAAAATCAAAATTTTCAAGAATTAGTTATGTATTTGGATCATATTTATAGTACTCTTTGGTGTACATCTTCTTAGAAGCTCAGCTCACAACCCACGACTCACTCATGCCCCCGCTAATCTACAACCACCTCATCACTCACCAACCCATATCCATCTCTAGTTCTCTATCTCTAATACTCCAACTCCTCCTCAATCTGGTTCTGTGGCTCGGCGGCTGGTGCGGCGCGGAGAGGAGCAGTGGGCGGTGTGGCACTGGCGTGGGAGCAACAAGCAGCAGTAGACGGTGCGACACTCACTAAGGCCAATGGTTTTGCATGTACACATGGTGATGAGTTTACGGGAAGAGATCCGTTCACTACAAGTCACATCCATTTATTTATCCCTCTCTTCTATTAATTTAAGATTTAATAGTGAAATACAGTTGTAATACTAAATTAATATATAGAGCAACTTCCATTTTTTTTTCTCACGTTTAGATTATTATGTAAGTCATTTTCCGAATTGATTACTATAGTGATGATATGTGAAAAGATATTAGTAGACTATTTCATCCGTTCTTTTTTACTTCTAATGGGCAAATTCCTAGCTCTGTTAGGCGATGTATAGTTTGAACTAATCGTACCGAACGTTATTTTGTGTGTGCATTTTCAACGCTAAATTTCTAGATCCGTCGCTGCTAGTACTTGTGGTTGTTTATGTCTTTGTCGCCCTGCATTTAGTGATGTCTTTTGACTGAATAGTTTGCAACCGAATAGTCTGCACATTAACAAACCTGTAACCTATCGTGAGGCAGGGGTACAGTACTTTAGCGCGCTCCAAGGTACTCCACTACTACATGAAATTCGTTTACCCACTCTTAATTTGGCCCTGGTGGCCTGAGGCTCATGCAGTGTGCAGCTAAAATGGGCTACAATGACCGGGGGTATGGATGGCAATGAATGCTTGCGGTTTGGTTCGGCACTATGTACGCGTGGATATGGTTGCAAGTTGCAGCTGCAGCCAAGCGCGAATGGTGTCCCATCATCCTCCCCATTCAGCACACTTGTAGCTTTTGTGCCAGCAGCAGTCCCTGCATTACTCCGGTCTTCACGGTAGCAGGAGTTATTTCCAGCACCTGCCGGTACTCCCCAGCTTGAATTCGCTGCTGTACCCTTGTCGTCGCTCGCTTCAGTCATGGACATGGAGTAGTTGCCATGTTTGATTATGTATGGCCAACTTCAAATTGCACTCAAAATTTAGATTACTGAACTTGTGGTATATATGCATGCCTTGGTAAAAAAAATCAGCAGACTGATTGGCGATTGCCATGCTCAAAGCTTGTTGAACATTGTCATCTATGGCCTCGCAAAAAAAAAAGAAGACGACTCTGCTACTATCTATACGTTTTTGTTCTGCATCACAGCGTCAGTGACCAGTATTGCGGATGTAAATCTGGAGCATATGGATGTGTGCACATACTGGTACAAACAAATGGGGATGGTCGAGTACTTTTTTTTTGTCTCATATAATTACATATTAAGGAGGTGGTAATGAAGAAATGGCCGATGAGGAAGGATGAGGACTCAGTGGATGATTGGCAAACAGTGGTGAGAGCTTTGAGACAGTTTTTGAGGGGTTGGGGAAATAACCTAGGAGCTAAAACCAAAAGGAGAAAAGAGAGATTAATAAAATAGATACGGGATATTGCTGACAAGGCAGATCGAAGTGATCTATCAGCCTCGGATTGGGCATTGAGATATTAGAGGAAGAGCCGGAAACTGTCTATGCTGATGAGGAGTTATTTTGGCAAAAGAGGGGGAGAGAAATGGATCCTAGAAGGAGATGCTAACACATGCTATTTTCATGGGGTAGCTAATGGCAGAAAAAGAAAATGCACTATTTTCAATCGAGAACAAGGAGACAGAATGATATAGCTGATCCTGAAGAGTTGAAAGAACACATAACTAATTATTATAAAGAGTTGATTGGGTCTGAAAATAGAGATGAAGACTATCAGTGGAGGAAAGACAAGTTTTGATACAACCTTTTAACATGAGGAGTTAGAAAAAGCAGTTAAGGAAATGAAGTCAAATACTACTCCGGGTCCAGATGGTTTCCCTGTGGGCTTTTATAAAACTTTCTGGCCCCAGATAAAAGAATTGCTGAAAGAGATGTTGGATGACTTGCATAGAGGTGACCTTGCTTTTCACAGGCTAAATTATGGAGTGACAACATTGATTCCCAAACTAAAGGATGCAAACACTATTAGACAAAATATGCATGCCAATTTGTTTGATAAATGTTTTAGGATTCTAGCTAAGGTGGTTGCAAACAGATTAAGTACAGTGGCGAATCAAATAATAAGCAAGCCTCAGACAACTTTTATACCCAAGAGGTACTCTTGGTGGAGTGGTTATATTGCATGAGGTCCTGCATGAGTTGAGAGTTAGTAAACAAACTGTAACTATACAAAAGTTGGATTTTAAAAGGCTTATGATAAAGTTCAATGGAGTTTTCTCTTTGAAGTGATGAGATTAAAGGGTTTGGATGACTTATAAATTGGATGAAGGAATTTGTGATTGGTGGGAGTGTATGCATCAATTTGAATGGTGAAAAAGGAGAATATTTTAGATCTTACAAGGGACTGAAGGCGAGATCCCTTGTCTCCTTTACTTTTCAACACAGTGGGAGATGCACTAGCAACTATGTTAACTGCTGCAAGAGAAGAAAAAAAAGATTAGAGGTCTAGTGCCAAATCTGGTAGAAGGTCTTACACACTTACAATACACAGATGATACAGTTCTGTTCCTGCATAATGACGAAGAATCAATTGCTAACACAAAATTTATCCTGTGCTACTTTGAATGTATGTCTGGATTGAAGATCAACTATCAAAAGAGTGAGATATTCGTTTTTGGAGTTGAAGAAGAGGAAAAAGTTGTTGCTAATATTTTTAACTGTCAGGTTGTGAAGGGATACGGGTAGGTTACAATAGTTGGTAATTCAAAAATTCTACCGCGTAAACCAGGAAGCTATGCAGGTAAGAGATCATAGATCGTTACCACTAGACGCGTAGTCAACGGAAGAATAGTTGGAGCAGCCTGATCCAACGTAAAGCGCGTCGATGAAGTGGTCATAGTTGATCGTCCAATGCCCTCGGTGTCGATCGTCTCCTCCAGCAACCAATCGTGTTCCTTGTTGAAGTCGTGGATCATCCTTAAGCGCAACAACAACTGCAGCAGCGCCTCTACGGTATCCACACGTCCAGGGATGGAACACCGTACATCAGTGTGCTAGCACCAACTCGCACGGTAGGGCTTTCAAGAAGATGACAGTTAGAGTTTCGGTGGAGCAACTTACGTTGTCTATCTCTCTTATCCCAACAGCCTCATGCATCTCCTTATATAGAGCCCATGACGGACCCTATCTGAACTCGTTTGTTCCAACCCGTTAAGTGTGTAACTCTGTAGGTTCATGCGTAATCGGTTGTGACTCAGAAACCCATTTTCATCCATGAGTCGTTAGTGGTTCTTAGCAGGATATAACGATTCCCGAATAGACATAAATTATATCGAACGAACCTTAATACAATATGATCTACGGGTAGATACTTGTCACTTATGACCAGCTCGTATCTCTATACGACCAGTTTATATATGGGCATGACCAGTTTGTAACTCCTTACGACCAGTTCATGACCAGTTAGTGATTATGTTCGACTAGTCTACGACTAGCTCGTATCTCCATACGACCAGTCCGCATCTGGCCGAACTGAACGACCTGCTTGTGTATTCTCCCTTTGCCTCACGATATTTGGTTGAACTCCATGTGAGATAATTTGTGTCATCCATGGACAGTTTTGTAGGACCGGAAAGGCGACTAGGAGGGGGGGGGGGTGAATAGGAGCTTGCCTAATTTTCACCTCGTTCAGATTCAACATCAGATTCACCCTAATAGCTATGAGAGCTATGAGGATCAACAGCAGAAGACTTGTGTTGAACTTGAACCAAAATCCCCAAAGCAAGGAACCAACAGCACCAAACACTGACAGAGCGGTCAGACCGGCATGTAATGAGTGGTCTGACCGGGGAGCGGTCTGACCGACGTGTAAAAATCGGTCTGACCGATCCTGACCAGAACCATTGTTGACAGCCCGAAACAAAAACGAAAATCGGTCTAACTTTTGATCTACACGGCCAAAATTGACCAAATTTGGAACACACCTTCCTAAGGATATTAGGAACCTATTACAAGCAGAGATTGAGTAGATCCACGTCAAAGTGTTGACCTTTTTCTGTTTTACCGAAGGAGGGTTCAAAACCGGGCAAAAACGAAAAACTTGATCCAAACCTTGCTCATGGGAGATTGATGATCTAGACGATCCTAGATGTATTCCCACACATCACAGCAAGGTAAAAGAGGGCACGAAACAAACCAAAAACCACAGGATCAAGGAAACACCCAAAATCATCAAAAGAGAAGGGAAAACACAAGAAGACTCATTTTTGTAGAATTATCCATAGATTGATTCACGATTGGTTGCTGGTTACAGCCACTCCATTCATGGAGGACAAAACTCAATCCATAAGCACACAACTCAACTCATCTCCCTAGAACCCTAAGCCTCTCCTCTTTCTCCTTAAGCCCTAAGACAAACTAGGGTTTTCAATGAAGTGCTTCGTTGGCTGTTGAGAACAGCCCCCTCTCTATTTATACTAGAGGCTTAGCTTCTAGAAGACTTAACCCTAATGGGCTCCCGTTAAGGCCCAATACAAACGGGTTACACACGCACGCATCTCAAAGCGCTGTCTTCACTTCTCTTAACCTAATCCACTTCTTGACGCTCCGTCTTGCGCCGCGGGTTTGCATTAGATCAACAAGGCGGTATTTGATAAAATTACCAAAATACCCCTTCTTGATCTTTTCCGAAGACTGAGTCCAATCTGCGCAAAACACATCCATGCTTCGCCACGTGTAGGTTGATCCAGCGGCTCTCCTCGTGTCGGCAAGTCTCTCCCGTCCGGATCCTACCGGAACCTCCATGGCACTTGCACCGACCCCTGCACCGCTTGATCAACCAGTCGCACCGAACTGCCCGTTCGGTCATCTTTATCCATTCTGCGCCATGCTTGAGTCACTCAACCTCACCCGGCATCCATGATCATTCTGGACCTCAGCTCTCCAAGCTTAGTCCCGATCCTCCTCGCCGTTGACCGTCGTTGACCCTCAAGCCACCTGCACAGCAATAGACAAGCAAACATGAATCCGAGAACAAATTCTTCACAACTTGACCCACGTTAGCCAAAACATGTAATATGCAACACATATGCATTATCAAATAAGGATATGACCTAATCCAAAATCAATTCACCACTATCAACAATCAAGACAAAACCGGCCGGATCGCCGTTCGCGGCCCGCCCGCCTCGGATGAACCAAATTCACTTAAGACAAGGTTGGTCGATCACGGATTGGCCGGTCTAACCGCCAATGACCTGACAGATTCAGAAACTTTGTCGAAAACGGTTGAAACTTCAAACCTAAAGCAACATTGCCAATTGTTTCATCATCCTAAGATCATGGGCATATCCCCATGATATCCACAATCTCCCCCTTGATGAACACATTGGCAATCTCTCAGAAAATGTAGTTTTGAGGTTTGAAAAGTAAAGTACTCGACGTTTTCGCTCAAAAGCACAACTTGGTCCATTAGTAAGAGAAAGCAATGGAAATGACCAAGCTGGCTCCAGAAAAGCATAAGCAAGTGAGATAAGGCAAAAGAAAGCACAAAAGCTTCAATTTCCAGAAAATAGCCAAAAATCTCACTTAGGTCCATATGAAAGAACAATTGTTCTATTTGACCTTTGATCATTGTGAGTCTTCAAGAATTGCAATTCAATTTCAGAAAAGGCAATAAGACCAAGAGAATGCAATTGAGATGCTCCCACTCACTATGATCACAAAATTTCCAGAAAAACCAATTTCTCCCTGTGACTCCAAAAAGCTCTAAAAACAACATTTTCACCAATCTTTCTCCCCCTTGACAATGAATTCATCAAGGTGCATGGAAGAAGATAGAGCATGAATGGAATGGAATGGCTGCAATTTTTCAATTTTACATTTTTTTTAAATTTTAACAAAAGGAGCCATGAAGATTATCCATGAAGACTGTATAAGTATTACACCAAGCCATATTATGTGAAGAAGCTATGTTCAGTCATGGCAAAACATGTACAGTAAAGCTAAGGCCAAAATAGCAATAATCTGAGATTAAATGAATTGAAAGCATGACAAGGTGCTCAAGATCATAGTTTAACTAAATGTATCAAAAATGAGTCAGGCCATGTCTATAAGCAAAATGGAGCTAGAAGCTAGAAAAAGAGTCAATTTTGAGCATTTTGAGATCAATTGTGAATCAATTTGTTCAAGCATTTAGAATTTAGCACTTTGAGCACTTTGCTGAAAATGATTGGTTTTATCTTAGTAAAGCAAATTCTGGACTAGGAGCCATCCACAACTGCCTCCTAAGCTTCAACCAATTGCCAATTTATTTTCTTAGCATTGTGCTAGATCTCAAGCCTCACTACGACCATCCCAAGCAACAAAAGCTTAAGAGAGTAGTCTAGATCATCCAAAACTCCCCCTGAGTTCATGCCTGGTGCAATGGCAAGCCGTCTCATAAGAGAGAATCGATGAGATCAGTTTTTTCGCATAGAAAAGCTCATTTTTCATTTGCTTGACTTAAGAATTATCAAAGCTCAATTTAAAACTCAGAATAAGTTCAAGACTCAATTAAACCTATATGACATGGCATGAATCATGAAAGGATCACTATATCAAAACTAGTCACAAGATCCAACAAACCATGTTTTGATTCAATCTTTCCACAGAAAGTAAAGCTAGCATGGCAAAAGTTAAGCAATACATAAAAAGCCATAAAAGAAGTCTAGCAAACTAGCACAAGACATGGCAGGGTATAAAGCATGAAAACAGATCATACAAGGATAATAATCAAAGCTCCATAAGTTTATATTACAATGCAAGTTGTTGAATTTAAAATGCATTATGATACAAACGAATGCAAAAAGTGCAAACTCCCCCTCAAAGTAGGCCAAGAGAAATAATAACCCCCAACTCTCCCCGCAAAGAAGCAAAACGAGAAGAATCAAGAGCTTTAGTGAAAATGTCGAGAACTCTTTGCTCGCACTCTACAAAGTGAAGCACAACATCACACTTCTCAACATGGTCTCTAAGGAAATGATATCTAACGTCAATGTGCTTAGTCCTAGAATCTTTTTGACCGGTTTTTGGCAATGTTAATGGCGAAGTGTTGTCCGAGAAAAGAGGAACACTACCCAAAGACAACCCATAGTCCCATGAGTAGACAAGATCCAGAGAACACGAGAGCAACTCTTGGGCTGCATGACTACATACTCGGCCTTAAATTGGATCGTGTAATGAGATTTGTTTCCTAGATGACCAAGAGATAAGAGATGTGCCTAAGAAATGACAAGTGCCAGAAGTACTCTTCCTATCCACTCTACACCTAGCAAAATCAGCATCAGAAGAAGCCCGAATAGAGAGAGCAGAAGAAGAAGAATACCAAAGGCCAAAGTCAAGAGTGTCCTGGAGGTACCTGAATATACGACGCACTGCTTGACGATGAGAAGCTCGAGAGGAAGCTGAAATCGGCGTCTGGACACACAACAAATTGTATGTCCGGCCTCGAAAGCGATGAGGTAGAGGAGGAGCCGATCATCTTTGTGGTACTCTTCCGATCCACGGGCTCTCCATCCTCATCGAGGTCCAAAGACACGGTGGTCGTGGCAATGGGAGTAGACATTGGTCTCTCGCTTCGATGTCGGGCGACGAAGAAGGTCCTTTGTATACTTACTTTGATGAATGAAGGTGTCTTCTTTCAGTTGCTTGACTTGAAGACCAAGGAAGAAGGTCAATTCGCCCATCATGCTCATCTCGAACTCCCTGCTCATAGAATCTGAAAATCTGCACACCAAAGCATGAGAGGAACCACCGAATATAATGTCATCCACATAAATCTGAACCAACAAAAAGTCACTGCCATGCCTGAGAGTGAACAAGGTTTTATCAACCAATCCCATTTTGAAATCATTTTTAAGCAAGAAACTCTTAAGCCTATCATACTAAGCTCTAGGGGCTTGCTTCAGTCCATACAAGGCTTTGGAGAGTTTAAAAACATGGTTTGAGAACTTGGGATTTTCAAAACTAGGAGGTTGCTTGATAAAGACTTCTTCTATGAAACCATTCAGGAAAGCACTTTTGACATCCATTTGAAAAAGCTTGAAGCTCTTGGATCCCGCAAATGCTAGCAAAATACGAATGGCTTCCAATCTAGCTACAGGAGCAAATGTCTCCTCAAAGTCTAAGCCCTCTACCTGGGAATACCCTTGAGCTACAAGTCTAGCCTTATTGCGAATTATCAACCCATCTTCACTTTGATTATTTTTGAAAACCCATTTTGTTCCAATTACATTATGATTAGGTGGAGGTTCAACTAAGGTCCAGACTTTGTTTCTTTCAAAATTTTCAAGTTCTTCATGCATGACATTGACCCAAGAGGAATCAGAAAGAGAATGGGTGACATCTCGGGGTTCAAAAGAAGCAACAAAAGCAGAATGTGCATGAGAATCAGGAGAAATGAACCTGGAGCGAGTGACTCGCTCATGTAGATCTCCAATAATCTGCTTTCGGTGGATCTTTGTCATTGAATGCGAAGAGGTGCTCCTGGTGCAGAAGTGACCTCTACCTCACGGTCTGTGGAGGTAGGAACAGAGCCACTCTGATCGTCGGTGAAACTAGGAAGAGGTTGCTCATCTGAAGCTGGTGTAGTAGAGGCAGGCTCTCCAACCAAATCAAAAGGGACTTGAGGATGGATTGGGTCCTCATCCTCAGAGTCATCATCGACGAAGATGCTCTCAGAAACCTGTGTACCTGCATCATCGGGTCTAGTACCAGGACTAGCCTCATCAAAAGTGACTTCGCAAGTCTCAACAACTTTGTTAGTGTCAAAATTAAATACACGATAGCCACGAGAATGAGCAGGATATCTAAGAAATATGCTATCAGAACATCTAGATTTAAATTTATCAAGGTTGCCAAGTTTAAGAATGAAGCACTTGCAACCAAAAATCTTGAAATAAGACACTTTAGGTTTATGACCAAATCTGAGTTCATAAGAAGTCTTGCCAATCACAGATCTCAAGAATACCCTATTAGAGATATAACAAGCAGTAGAGATCGCCTTAGCCCAAAACCTCCTAGGTGTGGAATGCTCATCTAGCATGGTCCTGGCTATCTCTACAAGGGTCCTATTCTTCCTTTCTACAACACCATTCTGCTGGGGAACTCTAGGTGAAGAAAACTGGTGCTCAATTCCCCTATTAGTGCAGAAGGTGGCAAAGGAAGAATTTTTGAATTCTGTCCCATTGTCACTCCTAATGGCTCTCAAAGCTCCAGGAAGCTCAACAGCAAGTCTAAGGACTAACTCTCTAAAGAAGCCAAATGCCTCGTCCTTAGAAACCAGAAAATAAACCCATGAATACCTGGAATAATCATCCACAATCACAAGCACATACCATTTCCCACCGGCAGACTGAACTCTAGAAGGACCAACTATGTCTATGTGTAAAAGCTGATCAGGTCCATCTATCATTACTAAGGTAAGAGGTGGATGAGAAGCAGAAATCATCTTACCATGTCTACAGGGTGTGCACACAAGGTCTCTAACAGCCTTCAGCCTAGGCAAACCTTTAATCAAATCCTTGCAACTGACTCTAGTCAAGTGATCGAAGCCTATGTGTCCAAGCCTACGATGCCACAAAACTAGATCATGGGAGTCAGAAGCCACAAGACACCTAGGGCTAGAAGCAGAAGAGATACTGAAATCAGCACAAAAGATCATCTCAAACCTAGAGATCTCAAAAACAAGCTCACCCGAGGAGTCTAGAACTCTATACTCACCACTCTTAAATCTCACCTCTAGACCATCATCAAGCATCTGAGAAACAGATAGCAGATTATATCTCAGCTTACTTACCAAAGCGATGTCCTTGAGCATGAACTTGTTATTGACGCGCACTGTGCCCTTGGCTGTCACGGTCCCAGTAGAAGCATCCCCAAATGTGATCAATTTATTGCCGGATGCACGTGTGAGGGAGGAGAACCATCTAGAATCTCCAGTCATGTGTCGAGAACACCCAGAGTCAACAAGCCATATGTCCTCATTCCTCGCACGACGGACCTACAAAGCACGAACAGGAAACATCTGTGCCTCAGTACTAGGGTTAGTGATAAAAGACTTGGGAATCCAGTACTGAGTCACACGATGCTTGGGCAAAGCAGTAGAAGCAACAGTAAAATGGTTAGGAGCAATATCATAAGAATGCACACGAGAACCACCTAGACCTCTCCGAATCGACCTACCAAAAGGTCGGTACTCCCCCTGTCTAGATGCTACCCGTGGTCTCTCCTCACGATATCCTAACCCAAACGCTGCCTAGAGCTACCAAAAGAGTCAAAGAAGTCCTCTACGAACCTAGGCCTATGTCTAGCAAGAAAGACAGGCTGCCTAGCTCTAGAGACTACAACAGGTGAAAGAACTCCTCTAAAGGTTCTCAAAGCACTCATCCTCTTCTTCCTCTCAATCTTGGCTCTACGGAAGCAGAACTCAACAATGTGGCCATTCTTCTTGCAGAAGGTGCAATGGTACTTGACCTTTTGAGGGGTCTGACCTGATGAAGTAGAAGCACCTATCTTGCTAGAAGGGGTTTGGGCAAAACCAGCAGATTTAAAAACTATCTTGGATGGCTTAGGGGGTTCTACCTCAAACAGACCACTCTCAACAGCTCTAGCAACCTTAGGTGGATGATTCTTGGAATGCTCTAGGGAATTAAATCCTAGGCCACTATTGTTCACACTCAACTTAGATTTGTCTAGAATCATGTTGAGGTTCTTCTGCCCACCAGTAAATCTCTCAAGAGTCCTGTTAAGGTAGTCATTTTGATTTGCTAGCTCCTTACATGAGGCACACTTATTTGACTTGGTAGCCCTATCAGACTTTTCCTTATAGTGAGCTACCTCGGCTTTCAAAGCCTCACAAGATACACAATAGTCATCTCTAATCCTATCCAACTGCTCTTTGAACTTAACTCTAAAAGCTTCTTGTATCTTATCTACATTATGCCTAATTTCAATGCAAAGATCACAAGAATTAAAATCAACGACTTTCTTGGAAGCAGTCATGGACAAGGATTGTTTAATTTTAGCTTTCTCCTCAAGAGTCTTGTTTAAGACATCATTCTCAATTATGAGTTTAACACAGTTTTCACATGAAGCAGTTTTAGAGTAAAGAACCATTTTAGTCATCTCCTTCATTTTAATCCTACTATCCTCACAATGATAACACATGTGACTAGCATCAAATTTCTGCAATTCTTCTATAGCGCTATTCAATTTTAATTCAAGTAAAGCACAGTTTGAACAGGGTAAAGGAATAGCATCTACAACAGTCACATCAAGAGCAATGGCATTCATACAAGTAGGACTAGCCTTGAGAGTTTCTAGTTCATCAAAAGCATCTTTCAGTTGATTAGCAATAGAGGAATGAGCAGATTTCAGATTTGCTAGTTCATTAAGCAAGCTAGAGCAAGAATCACAATCATCAGCAGGATTTATGGATTTGAGCTTATCAACTTCTAGGTTCAAGTCATCAATCATGGCATTCTGTTTCCTAATCGTTCTTTCTTGCTTATTCAGTCTTTTTTCAGCAAGAACTAAAGCACGTTTTTATTTTAGCAAGTGAAGGACGTACCTCGCCGGGATCATTGAAAATATCATCGTTGGAGGAGTCGGCGTCATGGCTGTCCCTAGCCATGAAGCACATCTTGAGTGAAGTCTGAGCCTTCTTTTTGCCATGAGAGTCTTCGTCGTCGTCCTCCGTCTCCGAGTCCACATCGCTCATGTCAACACTCTCAAGAGCGGCAAGGACTTGGCTGACGAACTTGCGATAGTTGGGCTTCTTGTCTTTCGTGTCTTTGGCTTGATGACGCCTCTGAGAGTCCTTCTACACCTTACCCTTCAGCTTGGGGCACTTGGAGCGAATGTGGTTCTACTCACCACACTCAAAACAAGTGATAGGGCCACCTCTCCTCCTGTTCCTCACTTTGTTGTAAACTCTCGAGAATTTGGTGGATAGGAGGGCTAAATCATCCTCATATAGCTTCTCTAGCTGCTCATCACTCAAAGAATGTAAAGCGGACAAAGAAAAGTCAGATAAGCCAAAATCCAATGAATCAGAAGAGCTACCCTTAGATGGGTCGACCACCAAAGCCATCGACTCTGTCTTGGGGAGACGCGAGATAAAGTCAATCTCATGCGTCTTCAACCTTGAGTAGAGCTTATCCATGGTAAGCTCACTCATGACAGTGTTGTCATTGATGGATGTGATCTTCATCCCCTAGACCTTCACATCAAGAGCACCCAAAAGCTGGCGTGCATTCTCAGACTCAGTGAAAACAAGATCAACAGCGCGAAGATCATGAAGAATCTTGGAGAACCTCCCCCACAACTCATCTAAAGACTCACCAGGCCTTTGCTCGATCTTTGAGTATTCTTTCTTGAGCTGGTTCTGTCTCACTTCCTTGATCGCAGTAGAGCCCTAGTGGTAGTCACAAAGGGTCCTCCAGATCTTGTGAGCAGACCTCAAATGAGCCACACGCTCAAACTCAGATCGACTAAGACCTTGGATCAGAAAGTTCCAAGCCTTGCTATTAGCCTCAACATCTGGAGTGATCACATCGTCATTAGCTGGCACGACATATGGATTTTTGATCTTAAGCCAAATAGCGTGCCCTTGAGCCTCGATGTAGGCATGCATGCGTGCCTTCTAGTAAGCAAAATCAACTCCATCGAAAACAGGTGGTTTGGTTGAATACTTGTCAGTCGCCATGGCTTCAAAGGCCAGTCTGACCGCCAGATTGGCCGGTCTGACCGCCAATGACCTGACAGATTCAGAAACTTTGTCAAAAACGCTTGAAACTTCAAACCTAAAGCAACATTACCAATTATTTCATCATCCTAAGATCATAGGCATATCCCCATGATATCCACAAGTTTAATATTTTCTCGATCAAGTAACGGATAACTTCACGTGGTTGACTCTTCGACCACTAGTGCCATGAGCAGAGTTGATGTTTGTGGCACATAAAATTGAAAAGAGGTTAGGATCAACTTGGAAATGTGGCCATCTGTTGGAGAGTTCGTGTTAGAGTCTAATATAGAAGTTGTGTTAGAGTCGGATTATATCTTGAGACTATAAATAAAGGGTGTGGAGGTCCTGTAGGACAACACACAATATTCCTGAAATTCTACATGGTATCAGAGCCCCTGTGCCCATCCACCACCGAACCCTAGCCCTCACGTACCTCATCCACCGCCGCCATTCCTCCCTTCGCATCGTCGCCTTGCGGGCAAGGCCGGACCCCCGCCGCTTGGGACGCTGCTACGTTTTGTGGTCGCACGGGTCACCACCGCAGCTCGGGTCACGCGGGCCACCGCTGCCGCACAAGTTGCGCTACATGGGAAGCCGCCATCTCTCCTCGCGGGCGCGAGCCACGGATTCGCTGAAGAGGAGGAAGGGAGGGCCGCCAGAGGAGGAAGGGAGAGACGCCGAGAAGATGGTCTGTTCTAGAGAAGAAATCGAAGAGGCAAGGAAAAAAGGGGATCTGTTTGGGAGAAGAAACCGAAGTGGAAGAGATTCGCTGTTCTGTTCGAGAGAAGAAACTAAAGCTGGAGAGAGAGAGAGAGAGAGAGAGAGAGAAGGGATCTCTTCGAAAAAAGGGGATCTGTTCGAGAAAAAATGGAAAGGGGATGCTATGCATGATTTGGATAATCGTGAAGGTAGTCATTGAGGTTCGGCAAAACATTGATGCGTGAAGAATTGTTGTGATCGTGGGAGATACGCACGACATATCTTGGTAGTAATTGGCATTACTCTGGTTGTTTGAGAAGATGACCCCTGAGGAAATTGAGATTGCGAGGAAGGAGGATGAAGAAGCTACAATGAGGACGGTAGAAGAGAAAAGGAAGGCAGTTGTTGAGACTATTTCCCTGCTAGTAACTCAAGGTGATATGAGAAGTATGTTACAGGACCTCTTCACGACGGGTTTGATAGGTCCGAAGGCTGGTGCAGGGTCATCTAATGACTTAAAGCTGGAGCTAATTCTGAATGATGTAAGGTTGGAAGGAAGTAAGAATTACCTAAGTTGGTCTAGAAGGGCCCAGCCAATTCTGAAGAAGAAGGGGGTGGAGCACTACCTGCGGAAGACTTATGTTGAGCCTGCAGACAAGGTGAGCATGGATTGGAGGATATGGAACACCACCAACTCTATGGTGGTAGCTTGGTTGCTAACTTCGATGTCTCCATCCATTGCTTGGATGGTGGAGATGATGCAGAGTGCACTAGCGATGTGGAAGACACTAAGGAACATGTTGTAACATCCCAAATTTGGGTTTTAGAAAAAATCTTCTGAGTAGTTTAGGTCCCTGAAAAATTCCACGCATTTTATTTGAATTAATAAAGTTAATTGACAATTTCTGAAATTTAAAATATTTAATCTGACTAATGTAAACATCAATTAAAAGAAAAATAGTGTTAGTTGGGTTCCTTGTGTTCCAAGGATTTTTTCTATATTTTGTTGGTTTTTTTTTCTGGATTTACTTGCTATTTATTTTGCCTCTTTTGAATTCCTAGTTTTTCTTTAAATCCGAAATCAATTTCTTAAATTCTAAATATTAGTGCGCTGAAATTGCTTGGCCCGTTTCTCCTTCTCTCCCTTTCGGCCCAGCAAAACCTCGGCCCATCCTCGCCTCTAACCCGCTCCACCTAGCCTACTCCGCCACCCGTTTCTTCCCCGCTTCACCCTAGGCCCGCTGTTAGCCAACGCATGCACCCCTAGCCCACCTGCCAGCACCGTAGTTGCTCCCGTGCACGCCCTGGAGCGTGGGTGCTACAGACTCCGCCTCAGCTCCGTCTTCGATGTCCGTGCCGCGTACGCCTCCCCGCCTATAAAAGCACCGCCCCGTACGCATCGTGCGCCTCACAATCCGCCGCCTACGTCCCCTAGCCGCCTTCTCCTAGGACACCTCCTAGCGTTCCCGCTCTGGTTGTCTTCTCTGTTGACGGCGCCGCGTCTCGAATCCTCGATCTCCACCATCGCACCACCTCAGGACATCCCAACCGCGCCACCGGCTCTGCCTCGACATCCTCTATGCTTGGCGCTCACCCACCAAAGCTCCCAAGCTAAGTTTCACTATTGCCATCCTTGTCTTCTTCGTGTCTGACCGTGCCCGTGACAGCCAAAACACCTCTACCATATTCCTCGTCTCTCCGGTGAGTTAATCTTGAAACAAACCACGTAACTCTGTGTTCTACATCCCGATCTACAATCCCCAACTCTCGATTTTTCTTTTCATCCCCCATGCATCGAGATCTTCTTCATCTCCTCCAACTCTGGCCTTCGTCTCTTCCTCGCTTCAATTCACCGCCGCCGATGATCCTCCGCCATCATAATCTCCGCTATCTCCTTCACCGATTTGTGTTCTATGCGATGCTCCCCTTCACTTTAACAATGCGTCCTCCGACAGCGTCATCGCCGTGTAAGCCGCTACCGCTTTCTTACTCGACGCCGGCGATTACCATCGATAATCACCACCATACCTGCTTCATCATCTTCGTCGTGCTCCTCTCTTCCCGTTTTGCACCTCCTTTGCCTCAGCCGTGTCCTCCATCGCTGGCAACTATGTCGAGCCAGTGTGCCACCGTGCCACGTTGAACCATGTCACTTCCACATCGCTGTTTGTCCTTCGTGGCAGCCACCTTGGTGATACCCCTTGTGCCTCGTCAACATGGTTTGCCACCTCAACCACCTTGCCCCATCACTTGCCACCTCAGCTCCACCTCAACGCTCGTGCACCCGTGGCACGACACGTGTGTGCCACGTCAGCGACACCAAGCCCAAAACCAAAACCGTACCTGTGTAAACCCAGTCCACCGTGAACCTAGTTATTGATGCATGGACCCGTCTTGTCAGTACACTATTTTGTGAAGCCCGGTTCGCCATGGACTCAAGCCCAACTTCGTGGACTTGGTCTATGGACCAGTGGCCCACCTGTCAGCCACTCTTCCTTTTTTCAGGAATTAATTTAATTCTTGAAAATCCATAAATACCAATGGGTCCCACATGTCATACATTCAGCTATTTTCTGTAATTCCCAAAATAACGATTCTTGGGAATATTCCCTCGAACCCACATGCTAGTTCCTCTCTCCCTTTTCTTTTTTAGCATTTTCCTTCCCGATCAAACTTCTAAGAATTCGTTCTTCCTCATATGAACTTCGATTGAACCCATTCAAGTTTCTAAATTCATCTAAATTAAAGATCTACCTTCATCTACCATTCAATTTGAATTTGGAGTTTATTTGATTTTTTATTTTTGAATTTTATTTGTTTTTGCGCTCTCTTTCTCGTTGGACGTTGAAGATTAGGAACTGTCCGAAGGAGCTGAAGGTGAAGGAAGTAGAAGATTGAAGATAAAAATAAGAAAATCATTGCTATAGAAAGGCAAGTTGTACCTTTGACCATGTTGAACCCAGTTTTTCCTAAATTACTTTGATTCAAATTATTGCATTTTACTTCAAGTATTTATTTCTTTAAATGTTTTGGATTAGATATACACCAATTTGATTATATTCACTTTTCTCATTGTATTACCAGGATCTTTTGTCACCCTAGCTTGGTTAATTATTAGTTGGTATTATCATGGCACCAACGTGGGCTGGTTAGATACGAATAGTCTGCTTAGCCATGCAACAAGACATTGATATCATTTGAGTTGCAAATATAAACTTGACTAAGTGACTATGGAACTTTGGGTAAAAACTGTATGTTGTGTGCTGTTACCTGTTGATGGCATGTGACGCACTTAACCAACTGGGTGGGAAAAGATTTAGACTGAGACGAGTGAAAAGGTTTGTGATATGGTGGAACTCTGTGTTTGGAAAACGAAAAAGTGGGTACTTAGTTAGAATTTGGCAGTCTCACCTTGATCGATTAAGGACTTAACTTTGTACGCCATTAAACTAAGCTAGAACTGTACGATCACATGTCTGGTATGGGACGTGCCTAACTTAGTAAGTTATAGAATCTCGATATTGACTAATCAGGTAGTAGGTTAGGTGCTCAGTGATGGGTGGAGGCGTGTACTACTACGTAAATTACATCAATGGACAGTTCGCTGCTTTCAGGTCCAATGGTGTGCGTGAGTGCGTCGGACCAGCGAGTAAGGCTGGGGTCGACTGTATGCACATCGGGAGAGTCAATTATTGAGATAAAATTTCTGAAAGGTTTTGTTATGATTGCTCAATCGCATACTTTCGTATGGCGAGTCATGGCAAACATGATGAGTTAATTATATCTTGTGGGTAAAGTGTACAACCTCTGCAGAGTGTTAATCAATCTATTCAGATAGTCGCATCCTCGGTTATAGACATGCTCGGGGATTTCACACGAGGGGTATATTTTCATAAAAACACTTGGGAAGGGGACAGATGTGTGGTTAAACTCATATGGCTGTGTGAAAGAAATTGATTAGGCTTTGTATTCTTTATTAAAATAATTGTTAAACTATTATTGTTGTTTGTTTTAAATTACGCTTTCAATCTAATATTAATATTCAACTGCCACTTTTGCTTTATTGCAAAATAGCCACAGAAGTCACATCCTTTGGAATAAGCCATCATCTATAATTGCATTCTGTGGTGCGACTTGCTGAGTACTCTATGTACTCATTCTTGCTATAAACAATGATGTTCAGTTGAGAAGGCTACAACAGTCCATCGTCGGTCAACAAGGTCTATTCCAAGGATCATGGAGAACTAGGTCGCGCTACCTCAGTCAATTGCCTGTGGGCATACGGATGGGCTTCACTGAAGTTATTCCGTCATTTTCCGCTGTAGCTTAATTGAGCTATTCGTCTTCTAAGGCATTAATTGTAAATTTTGACCTTAAGGTCATTACTCTGATAATTATTGTTATTTACATAATTCTTAGTATCTTTGCATATGGAATGATATTTCACCAATGTTGTCACTGTGCACTAGCGTGGTCCTGGACTAGTGCAATATACACAGAGGGTCCAGATTTGCATATTTAGGTCCCGACACTTGTACTCTGGGGCAGAAAATGTGATGATGATGGTGGAGGTCTAGGGCAAGGTGGAGACCTTGAAACAGGAGAAGACTGTCCAGGAGTATGCTAGTGAACTGCAGCAACTGTGGGCGGATTTAGGTCACCATGATCCACTGCAGTTAACATGTGCTGGTGATATTGAGGCTGACAGGGTATGGCTGCAACGCAGGCAGGTTACACACTTTCTAAAGGGACTGAACCCAAAGTTTGAGAGTAGAAAGGCTGCCATGTTTCACTTAGCAAACTTGCTTACTATGGAGAAGACTATTTTGGCTATGGTGTAGGAGGAGGTTCGACTACGAGTAATAGGGGACAACACCACGGTCAGATCCGCATACGCCATATCAGATGATAGGGAGTACTACAATTGTGGGATGAGAGGACATCTGAGCCATACTTGTCCTTCTCCACAGTATGGAGGTCAAGGTGGAGGTCGTGGTGGAGATTATCGAGGTCGAGGTGGAGATCATGGTGGTCATAGAGGTGGAGGTCAAGGAAGGGGCCGAGTTGTCCCCAAGGCTAATGTGGTCCTGACAGAGGAGATCACGCTTGTTACTCTAACAGGCGAGCAAGCTATGTAGTGGGAGAAGTGATAGTAGGGAAAGGCATTGGAGACTTCTCATGATTCCATCTCCTTTGGTAACATTGCAAACTGCGCCCATGTGGGCGAAGGTACTCAAACACATGCACTTGTATCCATATATAAGCACTCTCATATTGATTGGATCATAGATTCAGGGGCATCCAAGCATGTCATGGGTTCACTTAGTGCTTTTGCATTTTACATCACATATACTCATTCTGAAACTGCCCAAACAGCTAATGGAACCTCCCAGCTTATTCAGGGTGTAGGATCTGTAGAGTGCACACCATCTATTACTTTATCCTCCGTTTTGCATGTTCCATCCTTTCTAGTAAATCTTCTTTCAATTAGTTCTATCATTAACCAATTCAAATGCATTGTCACATTTGATGAGAATTCGTGTTTGTTCCAGGAGAAGAGAACTGAGAAGAGGATTGGGACTGGAATAAGGCATAATGGGTTGTGATACATTGATCAGGTTGATGCAGCATTGGCTGTGGCTATAGGAGGAATCGAGGAAGAAGTTTTGTTACATCATCATCACTTGGGACATTTATCATTTGAGAGTTTAAGTCAGTTATAACCTGATTTGTTCAAAAAGGTAGACAAGAGTAAACTTGTATGTGATGCTTGTGAGTTTGGAAAGCATACACGGTCTACCTATAGTAGCATTGGTCTTCGGAGTTATGAACCTTTTATATTAATACATTTGGATGTTTGGGGTCTGTGCTCAATTACTTCTGTGAGTGGTTTTAAGTGGTTTTGTTATATTTATTGATTGCTATACTCGTATGACTTGGATTTATATGATGAAGCACAAGAGCGAGGTCCTTCGGTGTTTTCAGGACTTCCATAAGATGGTTGCTACTCAGTTTGATGCAAAGGTTTGGATTCTTCGAACATATAATGGAACTGAGTATGTTAACAAGGAGTTTACAGTATATCTCTTAGAAGAGGGGATAATTCATCTGACTACTTGTCCAGGAACCCCACCTCAGAATGGAGTGGCTGAAAGGAATAATAGACATTTGTTGGAGGTAGCACGTTCACTCATGTTTCAGATGAATGTGCCAAAGAGATTGTGGAGCGAGGCAATGATGACAGCAGCGTATCTCATCCATCGTATGCCGTCTAGAATACTTGGGATGAAGTCTCCAGCTGAACTTATTTTGGTTTAGCGGGAGTTCAAGGTGTTTCCTAAGGTGTTTGGTTGTGTGTGTTTTGTACTAGATCACCGACCAGCGGTTGGCAAGCTGGATCCACAAGTAGGGTTGTTCGTTCAGTTTTTTTCGGTATATACGGTTCGGTAAATACAGTGTATACGGTATTGTTAATCCGGTAAATACGGTTCGGTATCGGTAAATACCACTTTATTTCAATATGGTATCGGCAAATACCATATTTACCAAAGTTGCCACGAATGGAGAATGATACGATGAGTCAAAAATACTTGCGGACTTGCGGTCACAAAATTTGACACTTCAGTGCTTCACACTTCACAACCGATAAGTGATAAGTCATAACATAAGAATTAAGAACTACTACAGAGTACAAAGTTACAGACTTATAGTCTTACTCTTACAGAAGTTCTATTTCTGTAACAAACTAACAACAGAACACTGAGAAAGTGAGAAGTGAGAACAGAGTTACAGAAGTCCAGGTTCTGTAATAGACTAACAGAATAGAACACTGAGTACTACTGCTGCCTATTTTTGACTCGATCATGCTACTGCAACAATCCAAATAATTCAAAACAAGGGCTAACAACTAACATATTACTACTGCTACTCGATCATGTTCAGAACTTCAGACTTCAGACATGCAGTCTGATGTGCAGACAGACAGCCAGAGCATGAGAGCAGTAGAGCACAGAGCACAACTCAGGCCTTCGGGGTTCTATGCTACGCTGCGGGATGAGAGAGCTGCACTGGGCTCTGCTTGGATGGGCTCATCAGCTCATGGGCTGAGGCGCCGAGTGCGGACGTAGAGCGCCCGAGCTTGCAAGCTACGCGCGTGCCGCGTAGAGACCAGAGAGTTACGAGGTTTTCGTTTTTTTTTTCAGTTTTCAGCCGGTTTTTACCGAAAAAACTGAACTACTAGAAAACCTGATTTCCAAAAACTGTATCGAATACCGAATATCGGTCAAACCGAGTTGACCGGTATGGTTCGGTTTTTTCGGTACAATTTTTTTGGTGCGGTTTGGAAATGAATAGCCCTATCCACAAGTATTAAAATGTATCTTTATATGCTATTCATCAAGTCAGAAGGGCTATAGATGCTGGAACTCAGTTGAACGAAGGTTATTCATGAGTACGGATGTGATATTCTGAGAGTTTGAGACTTACTACACAAGTGGAGGTACTCTTGATCAGTTTTTGGAGTTCTCTCCTATCGCTGAGGGTGACAGTTGAGAGGGGGAGAACAAAGAGGTCAACAAAAGGAAGAAGTCATTATGGAGACAATTCCGTGCCTAAACCTAATGGAATATGCGAGAGATGTGATAGCCCCAAAAGAATTGAAGGTTTATCAGCGAAGACGCTTTGGGAAACAGGGGAGAAGCAGAGAGACAAGCAGTCGGCACCCGAGCCACCAACGGAGTTGGTGGAATAGTCGGAACCTATGAGAGCCGTCGGGCGATTTAACTTATAATGTTTAACCCTCCAATTGGTCCTAGCATTACAAATTAAACTTCCCCACACTCGGTGTATTATGTACCTCCCAGGAGTGGTACACATACCCCTCACAAAATTAAAGCTTCAATTCCATACACAAGTTATTACAATACCGAGTCTTCGTAATTTACAACATAAAAGACATTCAAAGTTCATATTAAAAAAATAGGGCCGACCGGCAAAATGACAAGATAAAGAACTAAAGTTGCAATGGAAACATTAGCCATAAGATGGCGATAAACAAAAGCCAATCGGCTGCCCTTACCCACAAGGCAACCGACCAGAAAACCATCGAGCTAGTCATTGCTAGCAAAGTTTGTCTCACAATAGTTAACCCCTTGGGGTCAACCTCCTCCGAACAAGCAGCATCCGGGTTAAGTACAAAGTTGTACTCGCAAGTCTTACAAGCAATGGAATAATTAGATGCATTCATGTATCAAAGAAAGGCTACTACACTAATCAATTTTCAGCATAAAGCAATTTTCTTTGCAATAGAGTAATAGATTGTAAAGAAATTTGTCAAATCTGTTTTTATTTGCTTGAATAACAGCAAGACAACATTTATAAACATAAATAACATCCTAGAGGTGACTTCCCAACATCCACCACAATATAGCACGAATTACCCATTCGTACTACCCGATTTCAAGTTTTATCGAAAATGTTATAGTCTAACTCTTGAAAGACCTCCCTAAGCGTGTCCACAACCAAGGACTTGGCTATTCGAATAGATTAAACCCTGCAGAGGTGTACAACTTTACCCACATGTCAGTCTGCCTTTTCGCCAAGCTATACAGCACAATTTCTTAGGTATGCCAGCAAGACTAAGTCCTACGGGACGTTTTCCAATGGAAGGAATTAATTAAGAGTCGCACGTATGGGGGTTAGCCCTCCACGAGCCGCCCATCCCGGGCTCCCACGGGGAACCCATACGTTGTGTCAGAGACATCGACCTAGCCTCAGCAACCGCCGATGCTCCTCAGGCGAGGGAACCTAACCGGGACCCACCCCGCACATTCCCAACAACAACATAACATTTTTCTCCTAACATCTACCATCGGTGACTCATTAATTAACCCACCACAAAGTAATAAGTCAAGAGGGGTCTCATATCCCCCTCATGTGGCAGCACACAAAAGTGCTTGGTTCAGTGGGATAAGATGTTCGGTCCTTGTTGACCTAGGCATCAATCACACACCTGACAATCACACCAATCAACCCTGTGCCCAAGTCTAAATCTTTTTGTTTTCAGTTTTAGTTTTTTCAAATACAATTACATACATGACTACCCTACCCAAGTAATTAAGTGGTGATATATTGACCATCGCCGAAACAATGATCCCCATACTACCGTTCTAAGCATGGCTAAGCGACATCAACTCGTATACTATATAAATATATGACCAGAGCCCCTCCATCGAGCTCTAAATCATTAGTAAGACTAAAACTTAGGCTTAGTGGCAATGAGAAATATTATCCTACAACTCATGCATCTATTCGGGGGAGCACATGCATACATACGTTTCCAAACAAGATAATTGTATCAGACAAAATAGGAGCAATATGATCAAAGGGGGGGGGTTGCTTGCCTTGCTTGAGATAATTCACTTGCTGCAGAGGATCACTCTCGTATTCAACAATTTCGTCGATACCTATCGAATAAACGCGAAGAACGAATAAGAATGAAAGGCGTCGAAAAATAACCAAAAATTCAAAATCATCCAAATTGCATGAAATCTTCACAGTAGGTAGAGCATGATTTTATATAAATTTATAAATAAAAATTATTTTATTTTGATGTTGCTTGCAAAAGTTATAGCCTAAACAATCTTGCCGGGAAAGAAAATTAGAAAAATCAGGGTTTTGGTACTGTTCATCTGAACTCCAACTGTTCGTGAAAATTATTTTTATGGTAGACATAGCACATCATGAGATGAACAACAAAATCTGATTCACCCCTATTGGAGTTAAAATGAATTTTCTATGTATTTTCGAAGTCATGAAAGTAGTGCACAAATAAATTAAAAACCAAGATTTTCAGTGACAGTAACATACTTCAAACCTATTCCACAATAAAGTACACTAACAGAGAAACCCAAAAAAATGAATCCACTCAATTAGGAGTTATAGAGAAATACTTATGCATTTTTGAAGTTTAAATGAATTTTTAGTGCAAAAATAATGCTATACCAAAAATAATTCTGCTAACAAAATTTTCTGGGACAGTAGCAAGACTCAAACAAATTTTAAATTAAAGCACATTTAAAATGGAGACCATCATAATTTGTTTCAACCAATTTGGAGTTAAAATAAAATACTTATGAAAATTTGAAGTTTAAACAATTTATAGTACACAAATAAAGCATTTTCGAAATTATAAAAGCAATAAATACTTTTTATACCGAGGCTTACCTAGCCTCTGACACTGACAGTGGGCCCTACCCAATTTCTTCATATTTTCATTTAAATTCCAAAAGAAAACCTATTTCTTACCAGGCGGGACCCATGTGTCATTGACACGGTCCATCTAATAGTGCGTGGACCTTAGGACCACGGTACTTGGTCCACGGGCTCACGGCTCAACTCAGTGCATTGTGTACTAATTGTGCTCGGGCCCACACGTCGGTGACACAACAGCAAACTAAACCGGTCATTTACTAAAGCTAATCATTAACTCTGTCCTAATGACATAGATTACGCCTTAATGGCCTGCTACAGTTCCTGTCGGCTCTCCCGACAATAGAGCAGCTATGGCCGGGAGCTCGCCAGGCGCGTCGCCGGTGAGGGAGGCCATGGCGGTGCCTACCAAGTGCTAAAACGGAACCTACACACTATTGCAGGGGCGGACCCACCCTTCGGGCATGCTTGGGCGGCCGCCCGAGCTCCCCTTCGGCACGGTCACCCTCCTCCCAGGCGCCGGCCAGCTCTATGTCGACACGGCCGAGCACCAGCCTGCCTGGCATCCTTGGCGTTAGTGTGTTCGTCTAACGGTCTGAGGCAAGAACAACACAAGAAGATAACCTCCGAGCCACCGTGTCCGTGATACACGCCGAACAGGTGCGCCAGTTGCCGGAGCGGTGTGGCGTCGAAGTCGAGCTCGAGCTCGTCCAGCTCCTGCTTGCTCGCGAACATCCACACCGGCAAGTCGACGAAGCACGGCACGGCAGCGCACGCGTCCTCCATCTCCGCACCGAAGCAATGCTTCGCGGCGCAACCCCACAGTGGCACGCACTCCATGAGGTGCACGCTCCTCTTGCCGCACCAGGCCCCTGCGGCGCGCGCCCTGCCGCCAAGATCTGGCGGCCTCTTGGCTCTGCCGGCGCATTCCGACGAGCATGCCACGTCCCCGTCCTCGGCGAACACCGCCGTCGCTATCACAACAGCAATGGCCCATTAGCTGCACCGACGCCCGCCCCACCACGCACCCAAGCCACCTCCGCATCGCCAGGAAGGGAGCGCGAGCTGTGGCCTCCTGTGCGCGAAGCAAGGGGACAGCAAAAGAGAGAGAAAGAGTTCTTGTTGCTCCGTCGCTCACATGAGATTTTGGTGTCTAGCTGTTTTAGACCTGCACACCTCTACCCTCTGTGCACAATCAATTTTGTTTTGGTAATGAACTTTGAATGAACGCAACAACTGTACTTTGGTGGGATAAATAATTATACAACATCCTCACACACGGTGTGTGATTTTAGGGCATATTTGGTTTACTAATGTACTTTATCAAATGTTGTCAAACTTCCTGTGGTAGCGATTTAGTTCTTTGCTATAACCTCCCCTTTGGCGCGAACAGTCCCTCTCAGGTGCCGGTCAGCTCATGATGTCGACACGGCCGAGCGCCAGCCTGGCATCCTCGTGATGTCGATAGGCTGAGCACAACGATGCCGGGAAAGCAGTGCGGTGAACGACGCCTCACAGACCTCCTCAAGAAACGCGAGGAGGACGCTGTGATCTGTCTGGCCTCGGCCGGCCACCGGAGAGTGGGAGCGCGCCACGCGTCCACGGCGACTCGCCCTACCTAAAATTTTGTACTGGGTCCGCCCCTGCACTATTGCGCATCCGAAGGTGGCCAGAGCATTGCCGAAGACGAGCTGGAGCGGTGGCGCGATGAGGTGGAGCGGGGGAGAAGCTAGGGGAAAAATGACAATGACGATACGGTAACGCATTGTGCCATCTAATGCGCGCACTAGCACTAGAGATGTCCAAGGACCTCACCGGAAGCACGAGAGTGACCGGAGGAGGTCAGAGGTGAGTCGACGGCGGAGACCAGTGGCGACGCGACAAGCTTCACCGAGGAGGGCTCGACCTGAGCAAAAGGGAGGGGAAAGAGAGGTAGAGGATGCATGAGTGATACACTCATATGGTGCCAAAGGAAGGGATTTGAGTATTGACTCACCGTGCGGGAGCTAGAGACGAAGGTGGAGTTTCCGGATGAAGAAGAGGGAAACCAAAATCCGGCGAAGTCTGAGCACGAAAAGCAAAATTGAATTAGGGGTAGTAAAGGTGGTGCTCCGGAACATGAACTGACGCGAAGAGAAGTGCCCAAGAACCACTGGGCAGCCGGGCGTAGCGGGGGCGTCTCGGCCGGAGCTCTCAAGCTTGAGCTCCAATTGCTCTCAGGCTCGGTTGAGGGAGATGGAGGTTGGGGATGGTTCAGGAGTGACGAAAAGAAGACAATGAAGTCATTAAGGAGCTTTTATAAGCACTGGGGCGGAGAAACGCGAGAAGCCGGTGGAGATGAGCTCGGTCCATGGACTAGTCGAGGTGACTAGGAGGTGATGGAGAGACGACGGGGGCAAGTAGAGGCTGCGGGACCGCGGGCGAACCGCGTGCGCATGATCTCAAACCGGGGGCGAACTGTTGGTGATGACACATGGGCGGGGCAGCCATGGCATCTCTTGGGCGAGCTGGCGCGGAGCGAGCCGCCGCGTGGAGACGAAGACCTTCCAGCGGGGGCCAATAGTCAGCGGCACAAGGTGAGCTGGGTTGGGTCGGTCTGGTTAGGTGGTTGGGTCGGGCCGGGTCAAAGTGGCTCGGTCAGTCCAACAGTGTTTTGACTGAGATTTGAATTTAGGCTGAAAGTTCAAGGAATTTTTAGAGGTAGAAGATTAACTCTAAAATTCCTAAAATTTTTATGGAAGGCTATTGACACTGAATAGATCCTTGAGCAAATTTTCCAAAGTTTTTCATGCACTGCATTTCTCTCTAGAAAAGTTCCAAGCTGCTGTTCTAGGTGTTTGACTAAGGGACTAACTGGTTTGACTGGCCACTTAAAAATAGCAAACAAAATATAAAAATTATGAAATTTTTCAGGAGAGTCTCTAAGAAGTTTCAAAACCTAGAAAACATATTTTCAGGGACTGTTCACAAGATTTGTTTTAAAAGCCTTAAAGGATTATGCTTCTAGAGAATTGAAGCATTAGGTTTTCAAAATGCAGAAAACTAAAGAATGAAAATCCATAAAATTTAAATGACAACATGATGCATCAAAAGTTTTAGATTCTTTTTATTTTTATACATTTGAAATACAAACCCTTACTTGGGATATTACAGAACAGCCACAGGCCTTACCACAGCCTGAACAACTGGCATTACCATTTGATTCAGTCCCAAATCCCTCCTCGGGTCTCTCTCCACCAAGATCCTTGTCTCCCCTTAGGGTGCCTGGTAATGTTCATTTTAATCACTCCTATTTAGAGTTACCACTTGCACAACGTAGGGAAACTAGAGCTAATGCAAGAAAGCCTCCAGTTCGGTATGGCTTTGAGTATGATATTGCAAATTTTATTTCATATTCTCCTATCTCACCTGCATACAAAGCATTCATTGCATCTCTTCAGATAGTTCATGTTCCAAAGGATTGGCGAGCTGCTATCCTAAGTGGAAGAATGCCATGAAGGATGATCTTAGTGCACTTTAGAACAACAAGACATGTGATATTGTTCCACTTCCAATAGAAAAAAGGGCAATAGGATGCAAATGGGTGTTTACGATTAAGCAAACTCCTGAAGGCAAGATAGAGAGATACAATGCATGGTTGGTTGCAAAAGGTTATAGTCAAACATATGAGATAGACTATGATGAGACCTTTGCACCAGTGGCAAAGATAAGCATGGTAAGAACGTTGATCTCCTGTGCAACTAACTTCGGATGGCCCCTACATCAGTTGGATGTGAAGAATGCTTTTCTACATGGTGATTTACAAGAGGAGGTATACATTGAGATTCCTCCAGGCTTTGAGAATAGGCAGACCGAGAGGAAGGTGTGTAAACTCAGGAAGTCTTTATACGGTCTAAAGCAGTCTCCAAGGGCGTGGTTTGATAGATTCAGGCGTGTAGTCTGTAGTATGGGCTATTCTCAGTGCAACAGAGATCATACTGTGTTTTATAGGCATAGAGGATCGCATATCACCATATTGGCAGTCTATGTTGATGATATTGTGATTATTAGAGATGATGCCGAGGAAATCGAGTCCTTGAAGAAAAAACTAGGAGAGGCATTTGAGGCAAACGATCTTGGACCTCTTCGATACTTTCTTGGGATTGAGATTGCCCATTCTTCGAATGGTATAGTTCTCTCCTAGAGAAAGTATGTCCTTGATCTGCCGGGAGAAACAAGTATGCTTGGGTGTCGCCTTATTGCTTCACCTATTGATAGGAATCACAAGCTATGTGCTGAGTCGGGAGATCCAGTTGACAATGAAGCTTATCAAAGGCTTGTTGGGTGTCTCATCTATTTGTGTCATACAAGACCTGATATTTCATATGCAGTGAGTGTGGTTAGTCGATATATGCATAATCCTAGAACAGGACACATGGATGTTGTCTATCGAATCCCGCGGTATTTGAAGAGTAGCCCTAGAAAAGGCCTTTGGTTCAGGAAGAATCAACATTTGAATGTGAAAGGGTATTGCGATGCTGATTGGGTGAGCAGTGTGGATGACAGGAGGTCTACCTCTGAATATTGCATCTTTGTGGAAGGCAACCTTGTGTCATGGAGAAACAAGAAGCAGGAGGTTGTGGCTCGGTCTACTGCAGAGGCAGAGTACAGATCAATGGCATTGAGTGTTAGTGAAATGATATGGGTGAATGGTTTATTGTCTGAGCTTCGAGTATGGAAGAATAATCTCTTGGTGTTGCATTGTGACAATAAATCTGCAATCAACATTGCTAACGATCCAGTACAGCATGATCATACCAAGCACGTTGAGATTGATCTATTCTTCATCAAGGAGAAGCTCGATGGTAGGATGCTGAAGTTGGAGTATGTCAAGTCTGGTGAACAGTTGGCTGACTGTTTCACTAAAGGGTTAGGTCCTAGCGAGTGTTCTACAATATGTAACAAGATGAGAATGATTGATATCTTATACCCATCTTGAGGGGGGTGTTAGAGAGTTCGTGTTAGAGTCTAATATAGAAGATGTGTTAGAGTCGGATTATATCTTGAGACTATAAATAAAGGGTGTGGGGGGTCCTGTGAGACTACACACAATATTCCCAAAGTTCTACACCATCTATCCTTTTTTTTGTGTGTGTGTGTGTGGGGAGGGGGGTCCATTTTAGTAAATTCAAGTCTAAGTAGCATTCCCATGTACACTATGGGGTTCTACCTATTACCTGAAGGGGTGCAACAGAAAATAGACACAATCAGAGCAAGGTTCTATTGGTAGGGGCTTAGCTCAAACAAAAAAGGATTAATTTGCTTAGTGACATTGCAATGAGGCACAAATTGGAAAATAACATCGATGTGAGAATGACAAGTGGGCCATGGGCCCACATGTCATTCTCACATCGATGTTATTTTGTAACTTGTGATGTTTGGGTAGTATTACTGTGCAAATTGCCCCAACAAAAAAATATCACATGGTAAAATGAGTTGCAATGTGTAGACCAAAAGAATATGGTGGAATGGTCTTTACTGATTGTGGGATTATGAATATTTGCTTGCTCTGTAAATGGATACACATAATAGAGTGTGATGATCAAAGTCCATGTTGTGAACCGTTGAGAAGAAAAATATATGCAGAGGAAGAGTTTTAGCCAGAGTGGGGAGGGTAGTGTATCCCAATTTTGGAAGGGCCTACACAAGGCAAAAAGTTGGTGTGACGACCCACCCCGTGATGTACCGCAAGAGGTCCGGGAGGACCATTTTTTTTTTGCTGCGAAGTCACCACGGAAGGATGTGGTAGCACCGCATGGAGCTTCACCGAGGAGGTGCGGGACCTCCCAGAGGTCTTATGGACCTCTGGAGGTCTTGGTCTCGCCATCGACCTCCCGGGAGGTCTTGAGGACCTCCCGGAGGTCGTGGCCGCCACCGCTCAGTAGCACCTCCAGCACATCACCAAGAGAGGTCGGCGGGACCTCCCGAGCTAAGTCGTGGGACCTCACGGTGGTCCCGCCTGCATCTGAGCTAGTCCCGGGACAATCAAAGCTAGCTCGCACAAGAACACAATCCAATACCACAACCACGAGGTCAAACAAAGAAGAAACAGACAAATAGAACTTATATAATAGGACCTTATGGTCAAGCTTGCTAACAAGAGGTCTGCCACTGAGGGCTTACAAAACCAACGAAGACTTACAACTGGCGACAAGGAGCTCTAGGGCTCAAACACCAAAACACGCAGAAGCCATCCAACAAGCACCACAGTCGTCGGGTGGAGGGCGTCCTAGGCATCTTAGTCGTCGAAGAACTCCTCCTCGAAGAGGTCTCAGACCGCCTCGCACTTGGTCATCCTCAAAATCTGCTTTGACACGGGGCTTAAGCCATGAGTACTTGGAATGTACTCGGCAAGTCACGAGGAGCAAAGATGCAATAATATTCATGCAAGGACTTACCAATGGAGAGTCAGTATGGTTAGTTTGCATAAGCCAAGTTTGACAATAATAGACAATAATAGATTGTAAGGCGCAAGGTAAAACCATAATACATAATACTTTTGATGTTTTAATAAAAGGTGGAGTGAGCACCAACTCACGGCCACAACCAAAAATTGGGGGAGGTCTGATCACACCAGTGGCCAGGTCCTCACCCAAAACCCACTCCAGAACACCCATTCCAGAGGTCCGAACCAACCCCCGTGGACCACTACCCGAGCCAACCTTGACCCCTCTGGAGCCGGCCAAGGTCTCTTCGAGGCAAAGCCAAAGCATCTCGCGGAAGTGTCCAAATGGCACAAGCTTTTGAAACATCTACCCCTTGCACCATTTCATCGAGCATGTCCATGACCAAGGACGTGGCTATTGAATAGATCTTTTACTCTGCAGAGGTGTACAACTTTACCCACAATCCACGATCTCTCTAGCGGGATGGGTTCCGGTCACCCTTGCTCACTTCCTAAGGTGAGCAGATCTAGAGAGCGCAAGGCCTTTACAAAGCTTTGAACTGACTAGGGTGCCCGCTAAGGTTTATAATCCCTCCAAAGGGTCTAGAAATCCACAGGGGTTATGGGGTGCCCCTCTTGCGCCAACGAATCACACGCCAACCAAAACAGCCCCAAGCCATCTCATTGCTAATTATTCACCCAGACCATTCCCATAAAATGATCTTGTGGTTGCACTAATTGGCCCAGATTCAACAGACACAAAGTGAAGTCCTTAATTGTGCTAAGGCAAGACTTCCACAATCCAAAGGTGTGCAAAGACCCACTACTCACTCCTGCCTTCTTGCCTTAGCAAAACAAGTTGTATTAGCCCATGCCAAAAGACCACCCAGTCCTGGCACACAAATTTTAACCAAGTGGTCTCACACCACGATCGACACTGACTTAGGCATCCTGCCATAGCTGCTCAACAATGGCACCAACCACACATTTCATAACTTATTAGTCAAGATTATTAGAGATGAAGCATGATACGCTCAAACCACGTTTTCTAAGCGAGGCTATATAAGACCTACGGCCCCCACGTTGGCAAATAACAGAGAACACCAACTAAATTATCCACCCTAAGGCTCACAAGGTGAACATGACAACATGATGGAGACAAGGTACAAAGGAGGCATAACAGCAAGTAGGCAAGTAACTACAGCCCAAACCATTTTCTTATAAACATAGCCATGCATGATAAAGTAAAACCGAAATACATTTGCAAAACTTGGTTCAAGATGATCAAAAGGAGGTCTGTGGCTTGCCTTGGTCAAGTAGTGGAGAGCCTTCTGCAGCAAGAGCTGGGTCCAAGATTTCCTCGAATTCGTGATCTACACGTTCGCAAGAGAACCAAATAAGCAAAACCACACTAAGCCAGAGAACAACAAAAGAACCAAAAAGGAACTCAAACCAACTCAGCCAAAAGGAAACCAAGAGGCTTAACACCGCCTCAAAGAGCTCTGGGAGGGTCTTGCAAGGAAGAACCGAGCGAGAGGAGGCAGGAAGGAAGAAATGAGCAAAAAGATTACAAAGGCACGCCTCCTAGGCTATATATAGCGGGAGTTGGTGGAGTGCACCAAGAAAAAGGTTCAATGACGTGTAGGCAATCGGGACAACTAGGGCAAGGCTTGCCCAAAAGAATTGAAATAAAGTACCTCGAGATGTACTGCATTTAATGTGACCCGACACCTATTAAATGCGCACAGAGTTCTGAGGCAAGAGCAATAATTACAAGGTGAAGAGGGGCTGACAAGTGGGGCCAGTCAAAAGGGTGCACCACTGGTCAAAGAGGTGGCCCCACCGAAAAGGGTCATTCCCGCCAAAGACCACCGCGAGGTCCTGGGCAAGAGGTCCAAGACACTCAAAGGGGGAGGTCCTGGACAGGAGGTCCAAGGACTCAAGAAGAGGTCCTGGACAAGAGGTCCTCAAAGCTCACAACGAGGAGGCCCTGACACTCGGACCTGCACAAGGGAGGTCTAAGGGTCAAGATTTCAAGGGGAGGACCTCAACGGTCCAGATCAAAGGGTGCGAGGAGGTCTGACGAGTAGATCTCCAAAAGGGAGATCTAACGGTCAAGATCTCAAGGGAGGACCTCAACAGTCCAGATCAAAGGTGCAGGAGGTCCGACGAGTAGATCTCCAAAAGGGAGATCTAACGGCCAAGATCTCAAGGGGAGGACCTCAACGGTCCAGATCAAAGGGTGCAGGGAGGTCCTGACGAACAGGAATATTCAAGGTTAGGAGGGTAGTCTTTACAAAAGACCAGCAAGGACCAAGGAGGAGGTCTTGGACCTAAGGAGGTCGGAACCTTTGGATCCCACTAAAGGAGAACCTGGACGGCTAAGATCTCCAGAGAGGAGGTCCTAAAGGCCAGATCCTAACAAGAGGAGGTCTGAGCGGCTAGATCTCAACAAGGGGAGGTCTGAGCGGCTAGATCTCAACAAGGGGAGGTCTAAGCGGCTAGATCTCAACAAGGGGAGGTCTGAGCGGCTAGATCTCAACAAGGGAGGTCTCGAACGGCTAGATCTCAACAAGGGGAGGTCTGAGCGGCTAGATCTCAACAAGGGGAGGTCTGAGCGGCTAGATCTCAACAAGGGGAGGTCTGAGCGGCTAGATCTCAACAAGGGGAGGTCTGAGCGGCTAGATCTCAACAAGGGGAGGTCTGAGCGGCTAGATCTCAACAAGGGAGGTCTGAGCGGCTAGATCTCAACAAGGGAGGTCTGAGGCTAGATCTCAACAAGGGAGGTCTGGCTAGATCTCAACAAGGGAGGTCTGAGCGGCTAGATCTCAACAAGGGAGGTCTGCGGCTAGATCTCAACAAAGGGAGGTCTGCGGCTAGATCTCAACAAAGGGAGGTCTGAAAGGCTAGATCTCAACAAAGGGGAGGTCTGAGTGGCTAGATCTCAACAAGGGAGGTCTGAGCGGCTAGATCTCAACAAGGGGAGGTCTGGCGGCTAGATCTCAACAAAGGGAGGTCTGAGCGGCTAGATCTCAAGAAGGGGAGGTCTGAGCGGCTAGATCTCAACAAGGGAGGTCTCGAGCGGCTAGATCTCAACAAGGGGAGGTCTGAGGCTAGATCTCAACAAGGGGAGGTCTAAGCGGCTAGATCTCAACAAGGGAGGTCTGAAGAAGCAAAACCAAGCGTGGCTTGGGGGCAAAGAGGTTTTGAAACACAAACCCGAGGGTCCTTGACAGAAAACCCCAAGCAAGGGAGAGGTTTTGAACAGAGGGAGATGTGAGAGGTCTAGATCTCAAAGAGATTCAACCAACAAAGGAAGTTAAGAGAGAGAGAAGAGGCGAACCAGGGGCACCTGTAAAAGCTTGGAGAACCACAACCCGAGGGGCAAAGACACCACAGAGAGCCACAACCAAAGAAGGAACACCAACAACGACTTAGTTAAGGTTTGATTAATTCCAATTGAACTCTCAGATTCAAAAATCTCGAGGTTAAGTTTTGGATTCTCAATAAAGCCAAATGGTTACTTTTATTTTGAAAACTTGGCAAGGACTTAAAAGAAGCGGGACGTTACAAACCTTCACCTTTAAGGGAATCTCGACCCGAGATTCAGCCGAGCTAGGGAATAGGTGGGGAACTCCTTCCGAGGTCCTCTTCTCGTTCCCATATCGCCTCGGCCGAGTGGTTGTTCCATTGCACCTTGCACAACTTGATGGTCTTGCTCTGGTAACTCTCTCGACACGTCCGAATCTTGATAGGGTGCTCTCTGTAAGTGAGGTCTTCTTGGAGGTCCACTGACTTCTAAAGGCATTTGGTCCTCTGGCATTCGCAAGCATTTCTTCAAGCTGTGACACATGGAACACATTGTGAACTCCAAAGAAGCCGAGGAGGGAGGTCCAACGGTAGGCTACTTCACCCTTCTGCAAGGATCGAAAGGGTCGATAAATCTTGGAGCAAGCTTCCACTAACTCTGAACATTGCATACCTTTGAGAGGTGAAACCTTGAGGTAGACCTGGTCTCCTGGGACAAAAGTTAGGTCTCGACGCCTAACATCTGCGTAACTCTTTTGCCTAGCTTGAGCAGCCTTTAACTTCTCCCTAATTGATCTCACTTGATCCTCGGCTTCTTCGGTGGTCAAGTCCTGCCAAGAACTTGGCCTTCACCCGATTCTCGCCCAAGACAAGGGAGTCCTACACTTTCTCCCATAAATAGCTTCAAAAGGGGACATTTGGAGACTCGCTTGGTAGCTATTATTATAGGAAAATTCCGCATATGGTAACATCTTGTCCCAACTAGATTGTCTTTCTAGAGCGCAAGCTCTCAGCATGTCCTCAAGGACTTGGTTAACTCTATCGGTTTGGCCATCTGCTTGAGGATGGTATGTCAGACTAAAGTTGAGGTCGGTGCCCAAGGCATCATGTAGCTTTTGCCAAAACTTGGAGGTGAATTGAGATCCTCATGTCGAGACTATCTTCTTTGGAACACCATGAAGGCACACCACTTTTGCCATGTAGATTTGGCTAGCTTGTCTCGAGAATAAGTAGTCTTCACAGAATAAAGTGAGCCATTTTTGTTAATCTATCCACTATGACCCAAATAGAATCAAAACCAGCTTGGGTACGAGGTAAACCAAGAATAAAATCCATGCCGATCTCTTCCCACTTCCACTCGGGTATGGGTAAGGGCACTAAGAGTCCTCCGTGTCTTTGGTGCCTTCGCTTAACCTTTTGGCAAGTGTCACATTTGGCCACAAAATCTGCTATTTCCTTCTTCATTTTCGCCACCAAGACAATTCCTTGACATCTTGGTACATTTTGTAGCTCACGGTGTATGGAATACAATGCCTCATGTGCTTCTTTAAGTATCATACCCTTGAGCTCCGTGTTATTGGGCACACAGAGCCTCTTATCAAACCAGACCGCACCTAGCTCATCTATAGAAAACCTTGCGACCTTCCTTCTCTTATGTTGGTCTTGATCCCTTGGATGCTAGCATCTCCATCTTGAAATTGCCTTGATCTGCTTTTTGCAAGGTAGGTTGCACTTCTAGAGTTGCCAAAAACCCTTCTTCCACTAACTCAAGTCTAAGCTTCAAGAATTCTTCATACAAGGCAAAGTTGGCTCTCCTTAACCATCAAAGTATTGACATAAACTTTTACGCTCAAAGCATCTCGCCACCACATTGGCCTTGCACAGGTGGTAGTGAATTCCACATTGTAGTCCTTAATAAGCTCAAGCCACCTTCTCTGCCTCAAATTCAAATCTGCTTGTGTAAAGATGTACTTTAGGCTTTTGTGGTCAGTGTAAATTTCACACCTATTACCAATGAGGTAATGGCGCCAAATTTTTAAGGCATGAACCACAGCAGCCAACTCTAGGTCATGAGTATGGTAGTTTGCTTCATGAGGCTTCAGCTGTCTTGAAGCGTAAGCTACCACCTTTCTGTCCTGCATTAGAACACAGCCAAGTCCTTGCTTTGATGCATCACAATAAACTTCGAAATCTTTCCCGACATCCGAAGAACCAAAAGCTGGGCAGAGGTCAACTTTCTCTTGAGCTCTTGGAAGCTCTGTTCACAACTGAGGTCCAAAGGAACTTCTTTTCTTTCTTTAACGGTGAGTGAGAGGTTTTGCAATCCGGAGAAGCCTTCAATAAACCTTCAGAATAACCGCCATGCCAAGAAAACTTGAACTTGAGGCACGGCCCTAGGGAGTTCCCAATTGAGCACATCTTGAACCTTACTAGGGTTGTGAGACACTCCTTCTTTTGACAAAACATGCCCCAAAAGACCACTTCTTTTAGCCAAAACTCACACTTACTAAATTTAGCAAAGAGTTGATGAGCTCTCGGCTTTTCCAAAACCGAAAAGAGATGGCTTGTATGCTCCTCTTCACTCTTGGAGTACACTAGAATGTCGTCAATAAAGACAATGACAAACTTGTCTAGGTACTCCATGAACACTCGGTTCATCAAATTCATGAAATAGGGGGGCATTGGTCACCCAAAAGACATGACAGTGAATTCAAATAACCCATACCTAGTTGAAAAAAAGCTGTCTTAGGGATGTCTTCTTATGCGAATCTTAAGTTGGTGATATCCTGTTCTCAAATCTATCTTGGAAAACACAAAGACCCCTTCAATTGATCAAATAAATCATCAATTCTTGGCAAAGGATACTTGTTCTTGATGGTGACATCATTGAGAGCTCAGTAGTCCACACACATCCTTTGAGTGCCATCCTTTTTAGGCACAAAAATCACTAGGGCTCCCCAAAGTGAGGAGCTAGGTCTAATAAAACCCTTGCTCTACAAGTCTTCCAACTGCTTCTTCAACTCCACATGATCATCAACATGCAATCAGAGGGCCTTTTGGAGATGGGGGAGGTCCACAGGACAAGGTTTATGACAAACTCAAGGTCTCTGTCTGGGGCATTCACAGGGAGCTCATCAGGAACACATCCACAAATTCTTTAACAACAGGACATCCTCCAAAACTTGAACTTGAGCACTACAAGATAGGGCTCCTTGGAGTTTCTCCGAGGTGGCGAAAACTTCACAATGGCACCACTAGGGCTGGTCAAAGAGATACTTTTGCCACTACAATCCAACATGGCATGGTGGTTAGCTAGCGACCCATGCCCAAGATCACATCTAGGGACCTCGTGTCCAAAAGGATAAGGTTGGCTAGAAATTCTACTCCTTCTATGACCATTTTCACTTGTGGACAACCCCGGTTCGTGCTTAGTTCGAGCCGGGATTGAACCAACAAGGTAGACTTAAGAGCAACAACTCAAACCGGTGCTTTGCAAAGAAAACTCCGAGAAATAAACGAATGGGAAGCTCAGAGTCAAATAAAAGCGCGGTGCACTTGAATTTACTAGGAACATACCTAGTACCACGCCCGAGGAGGTCAGTGCTTCTTCCATCGCCACATGGTTCACACGGCCCCTTCCAAAAGTTTGGGAGGTTCGGCTTGAGGAGGTCCTGCTACCGAGAGGTCTTGGCCGAGGAAGATCTCAAGTAGAGGTCTTGGTGGTTGGCTCTGTCTTTAGTGGGCATTGATTAGCAAAATGCCCCACTTGGTGACACTTGAAGCGTGTGATCCCAATTTCTTTGTGGAGGTCGTTAGGGTTGTCTTGTCTTTGCCAGTGATCTTGGCGCCGCGAGGGACAACAAGGAGGTCTTGGCAAAGGTCCCGAAGGTCCAGAGGTCCTTGGCGCAGGTTGGTCTTGCACAAAAGCTTTGTGGCGCTGGGAGGTCTTTCTTGAGCACCGAGGGTGGCACCTTTCTCTTGTAGGACTCAGAGAGTTCTCTTGGGATTCCTCAATGAGCATTGCCTTGTTCACCATATGCCGGAAATCGGGATAATCGTTGCTCACAACTTGAACTTTTAAGGTGGGATGGAGGCCTCGCTTAAAGCGCTTCACTGCAGCGCATCATCCGTAGCCACATCTTCGCGAGCATAACGCGACAATTGAGTGAACTTAGTGAGATACTCACTTCTCGACATGTTGCCTTGCTTGAGCTCTCTAAACTCTTCCTTTTTCATCTCTACCTTCCCATCGGGACATGCGAATGACGAAAAGCAGCTGTGAATTCTGCCCAAGTGATCCTCTGGGGTGACATGTGAGGCACAAAATGTGTCCCACCACTCACCATGAGGTCCTTCCGGTTGGTGTGAGGCAAACAAAACCTTCTCCTGTCTTCACAATGAGCAATATCCGGCTTCTTCTCTGTTGATCTCACCAATCATCTCGCATCTAAAGGCTCGGGAGAGCTCGAAAATGTAGCCGGGCGTGTCTTCATGAACTCGACGGCCTTGATTGAGGGTGAGCCGGGGTGGAGGTGGTGGTGGCGCTGGGCACTTGACTATTACGACTCATCATGGCAAATAAAGCATTGGTGGTGCGGCTTTGTTGCGCCATAATCTGGTTCATAATTCGCATCATAGCGCTCATCATCGAGCTTGCCGCCATAAACCGCCTAAAACCCGGTGCATTCGCCTTTGGAGGAGGTGGGGGTGGAGGCAAGCTGCAGGGGCTCACCCTGACTTGTGGACTGCCGAGTCTGCACCATCTGGACAAAACTCTAAAGATTTAATAGGTAAGAAGGAAAGCATAAAGGGTAAGAGGATACAGAGAAATAAAGATAGGGCATCTATTAGGGGGGGGCTTGGTTAACCCAAGAGAGAACCAAAAAGGCCAGGAGGCCAAAAGAGGCAACAAAAGCTTCAAAACAGAGGTCTTCAAGACCCAAGCTGAGCGAGACTCAGAATAGGACCACTAATCCTAACCTTTCTACAGTCAGCCCTATTGAAGTTATAAAGGCAAGGAGGTCAAGTTAGATTCAAAATCAAGATTCCAGCAGAGATAAGATAAGGGAACTAAGGAGGAGTTAAGATAAGAGTAGAACAGGACAAGAAAAGATTTTAAGCAAGATAAGGGCAGCATAGAACCAGCACAAGGAAAGAACTACTAAACAAATTTTAAGTTGACTTGCTTTAGAAAATAACTTTTTGGATAAAAACTAAATCGACCTTTACGCCTCTGGCCACGTCCTCTGACCGACCTAGGCTCGATACCAACCGTGACGACCCACCTCGTGATGTACCGCAAGAGGTCTGGGAGGACCATTTTTTTTTGCGCTGCGAAGTCACCACGGAAGGATGTGGTAGCACCGCATGGAGCTTCACCGAGGAGGTCTGCCAGGACCTCCCAGGAGGTCTTGCGGACCTCCTAGAGGTCTTGGTCCGCCACTGACCTCCCAGGAGGTCTTGAGGACCTCCTGGAGGTCGTGGCCGCCACCTGCTCGGTAGCACCTCCAGGCACATCACCAAGAGAGGTCCGGCAGGACCTCCCAGGCTAAGTCCCGTAGGACCTCCTGGTGGTCCTGCCCCTGTGCATCTGAGCTAGTCCCAGGACAATCAAAGCTAGCTCGCACAAGAACACAAGCCAATACCACAACCACGAGGTCAAACAAAGAAGAAACAGACAAATAGAACTTATATAATAGGACCTTATGGTCAAGCTTGCTAACAAGAGGTCTGCCACTGAGGGCTTACAAAACCAACGAAGACTTACAACTGGCGACAAGGAGCTCTAGGGCTCAAACACCAAAACACGCAGAAGCCATCCAACAAGCACCACAGGCTGTCGGGTGGAGGACGTCCTAGGCATCTTAGTCGTCGAAGAACTCCTCCTCGAAGAGGTCTGCACTGCCCTGCACTTGGTCATCCTCAAAATCTGCTTTGACACAGGGCTTAAGCCATGAGTACTTGGAATGTACTCAAGAAGTCACAGGAGCAAAGATGCAATAATATTCATGCAAGGACTTACCAATGGAGAGTCTGTATGGTTAGTTTGCAAAGCCAAGTTTGACAATAATAGCAATAATAGATTGTAAGGCAAGACAAGGTAAAACCATAATACATAATACTTTTGATGTTTTAATAAAAGGTGGAGTGAGCACCAACTCACGGCCACAACCAAAAATTGGGGAGGTCTGATCACACGGTGGCAGTCCTCACCCAAAACCCTCGAGAACACCCATTCCAGAGGTCCGAACCAACCTGGACCACTACCCGAGCCAACCTTGACCCCTCCGAGCCGGCCAAGGTCTCTTGAGGCAAAGCCAAAGCATCTCGCGGAAGTGTCGATGGCACAAGCTTTTGAAACATCTACCCCTTGCACCATTTCATCGAGCATGTCCATGACCAAGGGCGTGGCTATTGAATAGATCTTTTACTCTGCAGAGGTGTACAACTTTACCCACAATCCACGATCTCTCTAGCGGGATGGGTTCGGTCACCCTTGCTCACTTCCTAAGGTGGCAGTCTAGAGAGCGACAAGGCCTTTACAAAGCTTTGAAGCCGACTAGGGCTGCCCGCTAAGGTTTCATAATCCTCCAAAGTGGTCTAGAAATCCACGGGGTTATGGGGTGCCCCTCTTGCGCCAACGAATCACACGCTCAACCAAAACAGCCCCAAGCCATCTCATTGCTAATTATTCAGCCTGACCATTCCCATAAAATGATCTTGTGGTTGCACTAATTGGCCCAGTTCAACAGACACAAAGTGAAGTCCTTAATTGTGCTAAGGCAAGACTTCCACAATCCAGTGTGCACAGCACCCACTACTCACTCCCTGCCTTCTTGCCTTAGCAAAACAAGTTGTATTAGCCCATGCCAAAAGACCACCCAGTCCTGGCACACAAATTTTAACCAAGTGGTCTCACACCACAGTCGACACAGCTTAGGCATCCTGCCATAGCTGCTCAACAATGGCACCAACCACACATTTCATAACTTATTAGTCAAGATTATTAGAGATGAAGCATGATACGCTCAAACCACGTTTTCTAAGCGAGGCTATATAAGACCTACGGCCCCCACGTTGGCAAATAACAGAGAACACCAACTAAATTATCCACCCTAAGGCTCACAAGGTGAACATGACAACATGATGGAGACAAGGTACAAAGGAGGCATAACAGCAAGTAGGCAAGTAACTACAGCCCAAACCATTTTCTTATAAACATAGCCATGCATGATAAAGTAAAACCGAAATACATTTGCAAAACTTGGTTCAAGATGATCAAAAGGAGGTCGTGGCTTGCCTTGGTCAAGTAGTGGAGAGCCTTCTGCAAAGAAGAGTCGGGTCCAAGATTTCCTCGAATTCGTGATCTACACGTTCGCAAGAGAACCAAATAAGCAAAACCACACTAAGCCAGAGAACAACAAAAGAACCAAAAGGAACTCAAACCAACTCACCAAAAGGAAACCAAGAGGCTTAACACCGCCTCAAAGAGCTCTCTGGGAGGGTCTTATGCAAGGAAGAACCGAAAGCAGAGGAGGCAGGAAGGAAGAAATGAGCAAAAAGATTACAAAGGCTCGCCTCCCGGGCTATATATAGCCGGAGTTGGTGGAGTGTACCAAGAAAAAGGTTCAATGACGTGTAGGCAATCGGGACAACTAGGGCAAGGCTTGCCCAAAAGAATTGAAATAAAGTACCTCGGATGTGATGTTGCATTTAATGTGACCCGACACCTATTAAATGCGCATGAGTTCTGAGGCAAGAGCAATAATTACAAGGTGAAGAGGGGCCGACAAGTGGGGCCGGTCAAAAGGGTGCACCATCGGGTCAAAGAGGTGGCCCCACCGAAAAGGGTCATTCCCGCCAAAGACCACCGCGAGGTCCTGGGCAAGAGGTCCAAGACACTCAAAGGGAGAGGTCCTGGACAGAGATCCAAGGACTCAAGAAGAGGTCTGGACAAGAGGTCCTCAAAGCTCACAACGAGGAGGCCACGACACTCGGACCGCACAAGGGAGGTCTAAGGGTCAAGATTTCAAGGGAGGACCTCAACGGTCCAGATCAAAGGTGCAGGAGGTCTGACGAGTAGATCTCCAAAAGGGAGATCTAACGGTCAAGATCTCAAAGGGGAGGACCTCAACGGTCCAGATCAAAGGGTGCAGGGAGGTCCTGACGAACAGGAATATTCAAGGTTAGGAGGGTGGTCTTTACAAAAGACCAAAGAAGGACCAAGGAGGAGGTCTTGGACCTAAGGAGGTCGGAACCTTTGGATCCCACTAAAGGAGAACCCGGATGGCTAAGATCTCCAGAGAGGAGGTCCTAAAGGCCGATCTAACAAGAGGATGTCTCGAGCGGCTAGATCTCAACAAGGGAGGTCTGAGCGGCTAGATCTCAACAAGGGAGGTCTGAGCGGCTAGATCTCAACAAGGGGAGGTGCAGGCTAGATCTCAACAAGGGAGGTCTGAGCGGCTAGATCTCAACAAGGGAGGTCTGAGCGGCTAGATCTCAACAAAGGGAGGTCTGAGCGGCTAGATCTCAACAAAGGGAGGTCTGAGTGGCTAGATCTCAACAAGGGAGGTCTGAGCGGCTAGATCTCAACAAAGGGAGGTCTGAGCGGCTAGATCTCAACAAGGGGAGGTCTGAAGCGGCTAGATCTCAACAAGGGGAGGTCTGGCGGCTAGATCTCAACAAGGGGAGGTCTGCGGCTAGATCTCAACAAGGGAGGTCTGGCGGCTAGATCTCAACAAGGAGAGGTCTCGAGCGGCTAGATCTCAACAAGGGAGGTCTGAGCGGCTAGATCTCAACAAGGGAGGTCTGAAGAAGCAAAACCAAGCGTGGCTTGGGGGGGCAAGAGGTTTTGAAACACAAACCCAGTGGGTCCTTGACAGAAAACCCCAAGCAAGGGAGAGGTTTCAGCAGAGGGGAGATGTGAGAGAGGTGCGGATCTCAAAGAGATTGAACCAACAAAGGAAGTTAGAGAGAGAGAAGAGGCGAACTAGGGGCACACTGAGAAAAGCCGGAGAACCACAACCCGAGGGCGGCAAAGACACCACAGAGAGCCACAACCAAAGAAGGAACACCAACAACGACTTAGTTAAGGTTTGATTAATTCCAATTGAACTCTCCAGATTCAAAAATCTCAGGTTAAGCTTTGGATTCTCAATAAAGCCAAATGGTTACTTTTATTTTGAAAACTTGGCAAGGACTTAAAAGAAAACGGGACGTTACAGTTGGTTTAAAGAGGAGCTAAGTACCAGGTAGGTAATGGAAGAGGCATTCTTTTTTTGGCATGACATGTGGCGTGGCAGATGTCCTTTGAAGCTCACTTATGGCGAATTATATCAGTGTTGTGAACAACAACAAGGAGCAACTATTCAAGAGGTTTAGGTCATGTACAATGGGCTTACATCATCTGTCTATAGCCTCTGCCACGTAGGATTTAAGCTAAAGTGGATGAAAGAGAATAAAAAGAGAGAAATGTGTTGTCTGCAATCCTGTAGCCGACTGTAGCACCAGAACCAAGAAAAACATTAAAAGATTGTGTGTTGTCTACAATCTTGTAACCGACTGTATCACCACAACCCATTGTATGAGCTGTGTTTAGTGCTATCTACAGATGATATGGAGAGTTGTTATAGACATCAGTTGTCTGTATCATTGTACATGCCCTTATGATGAAGGGGAGTAGAAGTTAAGCTTTAGAAAAAGCTTTGGGGACGCAGAGGTGGAAGAGTGGACATCATTGCATACTTTGTTAAGTGCATTTTCCTTTAATGAAAGTAGGGATATGGTTAGATGGATGTTAGAAAGAAAGGGCAAATTCACAGCTAGATCTCTTTATAAGTAGTTATCTTTTGGAGGTGTTGTGGATGAGAAAGCAAAAGACATTTGGGGGATAGGGATCCCCTTAAGACCTTGTTTGGTTGGACTCAAATCCCTGCACATCCACATGGATAGACCGGGATTTTAGTTCAAATTCCCGGCTTATTTACATGGATCCCGACCGGGAATAATAGACTTCCCAAACAAACCCTAAAGTTAGAATTTTTCTCTGGATGCTCAATCGATAGAATTCCCTCGGTTGAACAATTAGCTCACATAAATTGGAAGGGAGCTTTAAACTGCAAATTATGTGGGCAAGTAGAATTAGCAGATCATGTTATGTTTGATTGTGGCCCAGCGAGATTGGTTTGGTGTGTGTTGAGAGATACTTTTAATTGGAATAGATGTTCCAATAATTTCCAAGATATGTGGAGTTTCATTAGAAAGAGAGGGGGTAAGAAAAATGATAAAAGTAACGATGCATCTGCTAGGAGCTATTTGTTGGACTCTTTGTCTTACCGAAATGATATAGTATTTCAGGTTGAAATATGTATTACACCTCTTACTGTATTGATTCACACACACACACACACACACACACACACACACACACACACACACACACACATATATATATATATATATATATATATATATATATATATATATATATATATATATATATATATATATATATATATATATATATATATATATATATATATACATGAAGTGAAGAAAGCAAGAGAGAGAAGCCTAACTAGTCATGCGCATGCAAATGGCACTCACAGTGCATGCAAGGCAGAGGACTCGGACTATCCAAGCGCTAGTAGTGGCACACGCAGTGCGTCTCGAGTGAAGACTCGGGCCTCCTAACGGGACGTTAGCAGAGGCACACGCAGTGCGTGCATGGAGAAAGACCAGTGAGTCTGTGGAATAGGAGTGGTTGGTACCGATCGTGTTTAAATTTAGTGGGCGTCGTCGTTGTGAATGTTGAGCCGCTGCGAAATTCTTGAAATATTGAAGTGGGCAGTCCTTTGGTAAAAACGTCAGCGAATTGTGAAGACGATGGAACATGCAGGACCCGTACCTCCCCGAGAGCAACGTGGTCTCGAATGAAATGAAGATCTATCTCCACATGCTTGGTTCGTTGATGCTGAACCGGATTGTTAGAGAGGTACATAGTGCTCACATTATCACAGTAAACAATAGTGGCCCGAGTTGGCGGATGGTGTAGCTCAGAGAGGAGTTGACGCAACCAGCAAGACTTAGCCACACAATTGGCAACTGCCCGGTACTCGGCCTCCGCACTTGATCAAGAGATAGTGTTTTGACGCTTGGACGACCAAGAGATGAGATTGGCACCGAGGAAGACGCAAAAACCGGAGGTTGATTTGCGAGTGTCAGGACAACCCGCCCAATCGACATCAGAGTAAGCGACCAAGTCAAGAGAAGTGTTTTTGTAGAACTGTACACCGTAGTGAGAAGTTCCTTTTACATAGCGCAAGACGCGCTTGAGAAGCTGCCAGTGAGAATCGCGAGGATCATGCATGAACAAGCAAAATTGTTGGATGGCATATGATATATCTGGGCGAGTGAGAGTGAGGTATTGAAGAGCACCAGCTAAGCTACGGTAAAGAGTAGGATCTAGAACCGGTGCACCACATTGAGAGGACAGTTTGGAGTGGGTGTCTACTGGAGTTGAAATTGGATTGCAATTAAGCATGTGGGCACGATCTAGAATTTCTAATGCATACTGTTCTTGGGAAAGAAAGAGACCCGCATTGTTACGATGAACATTAATGCCAAGGAAATGGTGACTGTCACCCAAATCACTCATGGGGAATTCGGATTTGAGAGAGATAATAATAGAGTGAAGCATAGTGGTATTATTGGCAGTGAGAATAATGTCATCGACACATAATAGTAAATATGCAATGGAGGTGCCACGATGTAAAATAAAAAGTGAGGAATCACACTTAGAGACAACAAAGCCAATGGAGAGAAGATAGGCGGTGAACTGGTGAAACCAAGTGTGTGGAGCCTGTTTTAAACCATAAAGTGACTTATGAAGGCGACAAACATGAGAGGGTTTAGAAGAGTCAACAAACCCTGAAGGCTGATGGTAGTATACGGTCTCTTTAAGATGACCATGCAAGAATGCGTTCTTGACGTCCAATTGATGCATGGGCCAGGACGCAGATGTGGAAATGCTGAGGACGACTCTGATTGTCGCGGGCTTGACTATGGGACTAAAGGTCTCCCCATAATCAACGCCAGCTTGTTGAGTGAAACCACAAACCACCCACCGGGCTTTGTACCTTGCCAAGGAACCATCAGGATGCAACTTGTGCCAAAAGATCCATTTCCCAGTGACCACATTGACACCTGTTGGACAAGGAACCAAAGACCAAGTATCATTCCGTAACAAGGCATTATATTCATCAACCATTGCGTTGTACCAATTGGGGTCTTTTAAGGCAGTACGGTAGTAGGAGGGAATAGGAGAAATATTTGAAGAACTGGTCTGCAGGAAATATTTCGGGTTGGGCATAGATAAACCAGATTTGGCATGGGTGATCATGTGGTGGGAGTTACGGGTGGGCGGAGGGCAACTGATTGTGTTGGGGAATGCACTGGGGAAGCTGGCGCGGGAGACGACAGCGGAACTGGCGGCGGCTGAGGTGGGTGAACTGGTGGACAGGAGCCCGACGAGGACACAGAGCTCTAATACCAAGTTGAAATATGTATTACACCTCTTGCCTGTATTGATTCACATAACCACATATATATACATGAAGTGAAGAAAGCAAGAGAGAGAAGCCTAACTAGTCATGCACATGCAGTGGCACTCGCAGGTGCATGCAAGGCAGAGGACTCGGACTATCCAAGCGCTAGTAGTGGCACACGCAGGTGCGTACTGAGCTGAAGACTCGGGCCTCCTAACGGACGCAAGCAGAGGCACACGCAGGTGCGTGCATGGCGAAAGACCCGGTGAGTCCTGTGGAATAGGAGTGGTTGGTACCGATCGTGTTTAACAATTTCGAGATATTATGTTAACTAACCCCATTGTTATTGCACACAAAATGATTTCTATGGCGCAGCGATGGAGGATGTTGGAGCAACCAGAGATACAAGCAAGATTGGAGGAGATGTTTAGTTGAAGTAAGGAGAAGCCTGGACAAGTCGCAAGCATTGGAAAACAATCGAAGGCGACGAGGAGAAGATGTTAATAGCCTTAGCTTACCTAGTATTGAATCTTTAGCTGCTTTTAGTGTGGTCTCTTAAGTTTGTTTTCTATCGGTAATGCGAAACTGTAATAGCCATTTTCGTTTTGATGCTCTATCGTAAAATTGGTGTTAAAATCCCAGTATTGTAGGGCTCTGTTTTGGCTTTCAATCAAAGCCAGACCCTTTCTAGGTCTCCGGTCTAAAAGAAATGTAATTACATAAATGAAAGTTTGTTTCCCTTTATTCATGCTCGTCGAAGTTTGGACTTGGACCTAGTACCGTAAAATATGTTATTTCCACGCTTATCACATGGAACTAATTCTGTCAAGCGCACGTTGCTTACTTATTGCCATTCATGCTGAAAGTTAGCATGAAATAACCTTAAAACTTACTGATAATGGTTAATTACCGCGCTGTCTCGTAGCACAACAAACTACAGGCATGTTTGGCTTGGCCAACCTTAGATTTCTAGCTCCGTAAATAACCATTATGAGCTTGGAATGCCTTTTTGTCTTCTGAAAAGTAAGGAATGCCAATTTATAGTCTCAAGAAGCTGCTTTTCAGCTAAAGAACCCATAAACATGCACGCAATCTGTACCTAACCCAAGAGCTCCGATTAACCAGCGGATCAAAATCCTCGTGCGTTTACACAACGGATAAACAACAATGACAGGCGGTCAGGCAGGCGGCTAGCCTACCTGAACACCACCCGAGTGATATGGCCGTGCAGCCAACCAACACCAACTGCCCTCTGCTGGTGTGGAAGGATCGAAATCTCGGTGGTTACCGGTTTTACTCGTGGGGCCGGGATAAACAGTATATACCAAAAAAAATTCAAATTTAGATTTGAATTTTTGATTACGTAATGCACTTTCTAGGTTGGTTTAGACCTTTTTTTGTACTAGATTACGTAGTGTATAAGCTAAATATGTTTGAATTATTGTATGACCAAGTCCCGGGCGGTTTTTTGGACTTGGAAAGCATGTCGATTTGCAACAGAGATGATTGATGTTTGTTTTTAAAACAAAAGTCTCTGGTCTTTTACAAATTTGTATGGATAACGTAAGTACTATATATGTTTTGTTTCCCTTGGATTTGGTATTATGCTTAACAAAATAGTTCATGCAATCCAGTTATTCATTTTACATTTTTACTCTATATGCATGTAGTTCAGATTAACAGACACATATGATCAAATATGTTCTTGAGTCTCAAAAGCTACTTTCTTAATTTTTTGAACTAATCTGGACTGTCCACGCGACTGATTGGTTTTTTTTTGTTGCAACACCCATGCAGACTTTCTTTTTTCTTTCTTTTTTGTGAAGTCATTGAGCAATGCTATTCAAAGTTCTCTTGAAAACATGACACTTCTTTCTAACCTAATCATTCATCAGGTTTTTCCGGTTTTGGTTCCATTTTTTTTTGCCGGTTTTTCCGGTAACCGATTTTCAAAATCCGCAATTCAAATTTCAGTACGCGAACTTCATCCAGTTTTTTCCCGGATTTTCCGGTAACCGGCCGGTTCCTGTTACCGGCCGCCGACCGGGATTTTCTCCATCCTTGGGTGTGATAACTCTTCTGATTGTTTTTCAAAGCTCTCCTAATTTATATTTGTATTAATACTAGTAGGTGTATTAGTTTCTTTTCAGATCGATGAGCCACGAAAATTTGACTTGCAAGCATAAACCGGACGCGTTTCAGTCTATGTAACAGTACAGAAAAGCATGAATGATTTTATTTTTTGAAATAGCCCGGCAAGGTAGAAATTTGATAGAGCAAGGCCCGAGAATCTGCGGCGGCAGAAAGCCCAGCAACTGTGATTGTTACCACATATTTATAGGTACTTGAGGTCAGGCGCAGAGCTAAGAAATAGACATAGCGGGAGTCGGGCAAATAAAACTGAGCTTTCATATTATACACTAATAAAACAATACAATGTATATGCTTGAGAGATGCTATATACACACATCAAGTTCTAAAATCCGCTGCGGCAGAAAGCAATAAACCGTTACTGCTACCGCAGACTTACGGGTCAGGTATTTTTTTGGTTTCTGAAGTCAGGGTAGTACTTGGATTTAAAAAAAAAAAGAGGACTTTGCGGCAGCGTTTTTGACATTTTCATTCGATGAGGGCGAGCTCGCCCCTGACTACTATTTGTCGATACTCCAGACATCGACGTCGGCTGAGAAGATCCAAATTTGCAAGTTGCTAATAAGATACGCACATTATTTTCGTCCAATGTCGATTTGTTTACTCAAGATCCATTCATTTCCGAAGGTCAACCAGTTTAGCTGCAAGAATATAACACCCAGTTGCGGATGTACGTATGACCGGCACACACGACAACCACAATATGGCTACTTACCTGCAGCATGGTCTTCGAATGAGTACATCTCACTTTGAACCATATAATTTTACCGTGTTTCACTTTGCATGCTCCTTAGCAAATCTTTTCATTTTGCACCACCTCTTCTTACTTCCTGTCGGCGAGAGGGAAACATAGGAGGTGTGCAGACAGCTTGCCGGCAGCGAGGCACGGCCGGTGAGGTGGCGGCAATCCGAAAAATAGAGAGCGAGCCGTTTTTGCGTCATCGCTGTTACTATGGCCTCCGTTGCCGATGTTTCGGCTATTCTTCGCTGCTTTCAATCCATTTCCTAGCTTCATCTATCTCCCCTCTCTCCATCCCATGCCTCATCGCTGTCTTCCACGCCGTCGTTCATCGTCAGCGAGCACCAAAGAAGGCGGTCAAATCCCAGGGGTGGTCAAATCCTTATCATAGTACAAAGTGCAAAACATAGTAAGAAGAGGTGGTGCAAAGTGAAAAGATTTGCTAAGTGTGGTGTAAAGTAAAACCATGGTAAGATTACATGGTCCAAAGTGAAATTTACTCTATAAAATTTGAAATCCACAGTATCAAGAAGTCAGAATTGGAAGAATCAACGTGGATACCTAACCATGTCCAATTTAGGTTTTTTTTGTGTGTAATAGTGTTGGGGGAGGGTCCCCGTGCTACCTCGAGCTGATGGCAATCTCGTGAAGGTATGACACATCGAGGGTCTAGGACCAACCCCGGACAAGGTTTGGGGACCGACCTCGTCGAGGCGTGACACATCGGGGAATCCACTCCGGATGAGGTCAGGGGGCCGACCTCGCCGAGGCGCGATACGCTGGAGAATCCACCTCAGACGAGGTTCGGGGGACAACCTTGGACAGGTCCGGGGACCGACATTGACGGGGTGTGGCATGTCGGCGAGTCCACTCCGAACCCAGTCCGAGGTAGCCTCACGCCGAGGTCCCAACGACACCTGTGTAGACGGAGGTGGCAGGACCCGCTTGGCGAGACAGACGAATGTACCCCCGGAACGAGTTAAGTCTCGAGGACAACAATGTAACTTCACATGTCTCCTCCTCCCACTCTATAAATAGGCTCCCTTTACATAGGGAGGGGAGGCCATTTTGTAACTTCGACGACACATATGCCATACATGGGTACAGCTTGTTGCACTTGATTCTCGTTGAGGTCTCCCTTGCATCCTCGACGGTCGACGCATCCCATCGGGGATGTCTACAAGTTTACTTTCCGATCTCGTATCGACGACAAATAGTTTTTGAGTTAGCAGTAGTTTTGCATCTTCTGAATTCTGAAGAAAGAAATCGTATGCCCATAATATACAAATGCCAAATTTAGCACTTTGCATATAACTGGTGTGTCCGTCTTGTTAGGCAGTTAACTGTCAACGGATATACTGCACGAAAGTTAAGAGATTGATGGATTATAGCATCATGTTATATGGAGGGTGAGTGGCTAACCGGCAATGTTTCAGAGTAAAGACTCTGTTTCTGGGGAAATAAGCACAAGTTCTCAGCATTGCTATAACTAGCAGGACGTTCCGTATATTTGCAGGGTTAGATTTGTTTTAAAGTTTGTAGTGTCAAATGATATAATTTAGATGTTTGAGAATATATTTACATTTCTTGCAGTTAATTAGATTTTTAAGATATCATAAACATTAGAAATAGGGGCAGACCTGCCATTATGGCAAGCTCTGGCGTCCGCTAGAGCTCCGGCCATCCGAACCCCCTACCCTGTCCTTCCTCCCTGCCTCGGTGCCTCCCTACCGACGTTGGAGAAGATAGTCAGAGACCCCGTCCTTTCTTGTTGTCTCGTTCGTTGTAAGGTCCGGTCATGGACTGAATTAAAGTTCGTGGGCCGTGGCTCACAAAATACCTATTAGAGAAATATTTATCCTACTTAACAACATAAACATAATGAAATGTAAATTCATATTATATATTAGTCAATGACTACAAAACCATAGAGGATATTAAAGAATATTGATGTTTATCGGATATCCGGTAAAATACGGATACAGATCGGATATTGCTCTTCTCATATCCTAACCTATATTCCATGAATTTTTTCGGATACGAAAATGAATAATATCGGATGCGGATCAGGACTAAAAAAATGGTACCACGGGCAGATTTTTTTCGGATACTACATCGGATCGGACGAAAATTATCCATCCCATTTTCACCCTTAGTCGCACGTTTCCTTGGCTCCTCGGCATGCAGTGCTCTCCATGGGGTTCAAATCGAGCTTGCCGCCTCCTGCGGCTCGTGCTCTGCCCATCCCCACATTGCACTTAGCATTGCACTTAGCCACGCCCATGCTCAACCTAACGACCCAAGGCAAGCTCCTCCACGCCCTCATGCCGCACGTTCCCTCTTTTCTCTGGCCCAGCCTAGGTGCTCGCCGCCTCGCCCTCCTCACACGGTCGCACAGTTGCAACTGCCCACGCCTCAATCCGTCCCTCCCGGCCGCACACACGGGCGAAGGCTGTGGCAGGGGCGTAGGGCACAACCATGTCCATCCTGAAGCACGACCAAGGTTGTCACGACCGTGATCCTAGGATTGTTTGTTTGAGGAGATCGAATCGTATAATTAAAAGCATGCATATTTTGTATAAAAATTGAATTATGTTTTTAAATAGGAATAAGTCCGGTTTACTCTCTCAAACTATCAGAAAAGTCTGGTTTACCCCCTGAACTACAAAACCGGTTATTTAACCTCCTAAATTTGCAAAAACCGGTCAATTAACACCCCACAACGGTTTGGAGCGGTGGTTTTGATGACGTGGATGTTTGAGTGGGTGGTTTTGCTGATGTGGACACATCTCTCTCTCTCTCTCTCTCTCTCTTCTTCTCACCCTCTCTCTCTCTCTTCCTCATCGCTACAAGAAAGCAGGCCGCCGCCGCCGCCCACAGTCCCTCCCACGCCCGTCGCCGCCTCCGGCTTCTCCCCGCAGTGTCGCTCCCTCCCTTGTTCTACTCTGCCACCGCCGACCTCTACGCCAGCACCCACCCTCCCGCACCCGCCGCCACCTGCGCCGCCTCCGGCTCCTCCCCCCCGGCGTCGCTTCCTCCCCACGGTCTCCCCACGGCGCCGCCCTCTCCTCCGGGTTCCACGCCAAGACTGGCTTGTGACTTGCGCCGCCTCGGCTCCTCCACCCTGGCGTCGCTTCCTCCCTAGGGTCTCCCCACGGCGCCGCCCTCTCCTCCGGGCTCCTACGCCGCGCCCGCCGCCATCTCCACCTCCAGCTCCGCCCTCTCTTCCGGGCTCCTCTTTCTCCACCTTCTCCATGGTGGCGCCATCAGCCGGCGCTCGTCGGGCGCCTAAAGTCGCCTGAATCGCACTAAGAAGTGCTCGAGCACGGCCTCCGCCGCGCCAATGTCGTGACGCCGCTGGGTCCGACGACAGCGATAGAGCAGATCGGCCGCCGCCTCGTTAGCTGGGACCCGCCCGCCGGATCAATCGGGTAGCGTCGACGACGACGCGCCGACGTAGTTCACCACGCGCAGACAACCGAGCCGAACCGATGGGTGATCGACCCGCGTCACCGAGGATCATGGTGACGATGGTCTCAAAGCCGCGCGCTACGCTTCGCGAGGGTGTCCTCAAACGCCACCGAGGGGCTCTTCGCCGAGGCCGCCGTTGGCGGGCTGCTGCTTCTTGATGCTATGCAAGAAGTTCAGAGGTGCTTGCACGTAGACGCGCTGATGCCTCGCCGATGAGCGGCGGCGGGAGGAGCCTCGCAGCGGGCATGGCACGGGCGCGGGAAGGAGGCCGTAGGGGAGCGGGCCGGTGGTGCAGGCCGAGGGTGCTGGGCCGGTGACGCAGGAGGCACGCACACGTGAGGGCATGGCACGGGCTGGACCAGAGAGAGAGGTGCTGGAGGCGGCGCAAGCGGAGGCGGCCGGCAGGGAGCCGATGGCAGCGGGGCTGCGCCATGGCGAGATGCGCACTTTTCTTGGCCAGAGTAGCAAGCAAAGGAGAGAGGAGTTGGGGGAAGAATGAGGAAGAAGAAAGCAAAGAATGACATGGCATGTTGTATGCTGACATGGACAGCCACGTGTGTCACCCTGCGTGTTGTATGCTGACATGGATAGCCACTGTGCAAAATCATCGCTCCAAACCGCTACGGGGTGTTAATTGGCCGGTTTTCGCAAATTTAGGGGGTTAAATAACTGGTTTTGTAGTTCAGGAGGTAAACCAGACTTTTCTGATAGTTCAAGGGAGTAAACCGGACTTTTTCCTTTTAAATATGTAAATCTATAGTCAAATTTTGAATATTGTGAATTTATATTTTAAAATTTGGGTACAGTTGTTCATGTTACGTGTAATTAAGGTTGTTTTTTTTACCTTATTTGATTGTTTTTAAAATAAACTAATCATTTAAAACTCTAATATGTTAATGAAAAATATCTTTTACCTTAGAACAACACAAACAAACCAAAATAAACTATTGCAACTTAAATTAGCAACATGTGATATCAAATTTTATATGTCGATATAGTTTGTTGTCAAGATCATAATCCTACCTAATCCTGAGCATGATCCTACTTGACAAGGATATAATAACCCTCAACTAATTAAGTTGTTTATCTGTAATTATTATTATAGATAGCAATACCTTCATGTTATTAATAAGTATACCTCTTATCAGTCATAAGGGAAAAGCTTAACTATATAGTCGTAAGTACTACTACGACTACCTAGTGGTCATGAGATTTCTTACAACCACTTTATGGTCGCAAGCCTTATTACGATCACCCTATAGTCAACAAAGCCTACAGAGATGCAAGCCCAATCGACTAGGGACGCGTATGCACTATGTTTAATACACACAGTAGTTAATATATGCTGTTATTCTCCAAAATAACTACTCATATTAAGCCTTTGTCTTTGGCGTAACTGCAAGACAATGCGGGGGGTGGTCTCTCTGACAATAACTATCATCAGCGTGCGCATTTCATCAAGCGTTGAGGCGCTTCCTGGCATGGAACAACTATCATCCTTTCACGCGCTATATAAGGAGTAATGAGAGAAGATCAGAGGCCGAGGAAATCAATCGGAGACAATAGACAGAAGTCATTGAGTCCTAGTTCTAGTGATTTCTTCCCGGTTGTAAAGTATAGTTAATACAGCAACACAGCAGTAGGGTTATTATTCTCTCAGGAGAAGATCTGAACCTGTCTAAATCTCCGTGTCTTGTTCTGTGTAGATCTAATTCAAGAAAAGTTCCTAGCATACATTCGTAAGATCGATACTAAACCATCGACACTACTCAATTCTATACGATCATACCTTCATGATCACGATTATTTGAAAATCCGATCCACATACCGATTCATATCATTCTGGCTCCGTAAAATAGTACGATACCACAATCTATATCACGATCCTAACAACCTTGAGCATGACTCGTGGCGGCGCCACGCCATGGTGACGCTTCCTCAACAGCAGCACAGACAACCCTCAAGCATTTCGATCATCGTCCCCATAATTGCAACAGTCACATTTGTGCGTTCTTAATTAAGAACGGTTAGCGCATCAAATAAACAACAAATCTGAGTTTTAAAATCATGAGCAGCTGGACTCCTCCGCCGCAAGGTACCAAGCGTGGAAATGGTAGATTCAATCAACGACTTGTCACCAGCTATAGACTATAGTCATGATCAAATGGTACTCCTAAACACATGTTTATGCAATGCAACAACACAGCTGTAGGTGTGTTCAGGATTCAGAACCGATGTACGACAAATGATTTTTATTTTGGTACTTCTGATTTCCGAGAAAAAAAGTACAGCAAACTGGCGATAAAATACGTGTTCTTGGAGTTGTAAGTCCGGACCTCCTCGGATCACGTACATAGATGATGAAACGGTTGGACTAAAACCCATGTAACCTTTTTTTAGAGGTATATAAGTACATTTTTGCTCACGGTTCACACGACATGACACGCTTGTTCTGTCAGGACAAACAGCTAAAACAGAAATCTATATCAGATTCAGCAAATGGGAGCAGAGGCCAAATGCACTGTAAACTCAATAGTCTAATCGGCAGCAGCTCGGTGATGTCAGATCACGTTTTCTTAAAAACAGAGAGAAACACTTCCTAAATCCAAAGTCAACGAAAGATCCAAAGAACATATATGTTTCTGGAGCCTGGACACAGCATAAATTACCCAGAGCAGCTCTTCCGACCACGGAAGCAGCACACGAGAAGAGGAATCATCGAACATGCAAAAGGGAACTTTGCTAGCGGAGAAATCTCAAGTGGAAAGTTGAAACAGACGGTTTCATTTGTTTTCTGAACCGGAGTACCATTAGTCTTCTCCCGCAGGCCGTCAGCTTCGATTGTTTAACCGACTAGGCCGTGGACTTAGCGGTGAGGGCGATGTGCTCTCCAACTGCGGCTGTTCTCCACATTGCTTGTACCATTTGGGGATTGTTTGCTTACGCTTTTGACGTGGTCCCGGCCGGCATGATGGTTGCATGATTGCATCACGGTCTGAGCTGCCTATCGAACAGTAAACAAATGGGGAAGATAAGTTGGTCAGTGGTGGCCAAATTCGATGCAAATGCCTGATAACTCTGATAACTTATTTGCTTGGGATGTAGGGAAAAGTTTTAAGCTATGAACAGAGTAAAGAATCGCTAAGTTTTTCGTACTGAAAATTTTCATGCTTAATTTATTTGCTTGGGATGTCATTACCTTCCTAAAGACGTCGCTTCGAGAACCCCCTGCTCTCTTCATTTTAAACCACCGGCTTTTTCTGTAGATTTACCCTTACGTCCTCGATTCACGGCGGCTCTTCATTCTGGATTTGCGCTTCACGACAGCATTTTGGTCCATTGCGTGCTCCTCCGAAGCGACGTGCTGCCGACTTGTGTGACAGAGAGGAGCGGTGTAGGAGCAGGGCTCCGCCGACCGAGTTGTGTGACAGTGAGGAGCGGCGTGGGAGCAGGGCTCCGCCGACAGAGTTGTTTGGTTGGTTAGCGCGCGAGTTGAGTTGTGTTGGACTTGTCTGTTGTCTGGTTGTGCCTTTTAGTGTGAGCATCGTTATGTTCGAGTTGAGGTCGTATTGTCATCTCGGGGTTGGCTGCCGGTTTTGCTCTTTAAAACCGTGCATTTGTTAAAGTTTTCGGGCCCGGTTTTCCGATCAATTCTCTTCTTCTTTATATACTCGGCAGGAGCTCAATTCAAAAAAAATTCATGCTTACCGGTACGTTGCATTCCCGTACATTCCAATGACAGATCAGGGTTCACCAATGCCCAAATAGATATATGTACGAGTACCTGCCACCTAAACAGAATGAAGAAACATAACAAAAAAAAACATGGCCTATCTGTTTGTTTGGCGCTCCAGAAACGTTTTGGTAAGTGTCCGCAAATTGAATTCTTTTACAACTGGGTAGATTATTTTCAAATGGGACAAATGGAAATGGAAATACAACCGAATAACACAATTGGTATACAGCCTAGAATCCCACGATTCCCACCAGAATTCACTCCGTTTCATTCGGTATCGATCAGTTTAGATTCCACCAAACTCAACAACCACCACGAACAGCAGATCATCAAAGTGCAAACAATCATAGGGGTCCCACACTTCAGAGTCTGCAGAAGATTCACTGGCAGGTGGGCCCCTGCACACTTCGAACGAATCGGCACCCGGCACCCCTCGATCATAGCTCTCCCATATCGCCTATAAATCCGACGCCATCGTTTACCCCTCCGTCTCGCGCCGCAGCTCTTCAATTCCCATTCCTACTCGTGTCGAGTGAGAAGGCAAGGGAAGCAAGGCCGCGAAGATGTCGACGTGCGCGGCGAGCCTGGCGCCGCTGCTTGGCCCAGCGGCGAACGCCACGGACTACCTGTGCAACCAGTTCGCGGACACCACGTCGGCGGTGGACGCGACGTACCTGCTCTTCTCGGCGTACCTCGTGTTCGCCATGCAGCTCGGCTTCGCCATGCTCTGCGCAGGATCCGTCCGCGCCAAGAACACCATGAACATCATGCTCACCAACGTGCTCGACGCCGCCGCCGGCGCGCTGTTCTACTACATCTTCGGCTTCGCATTCGCCTTCGGGACGCCGTCCAACGGCTTCATCGGGAAGCACTTCTTTGGCCTCCGGCAGCTTCCCGAGGTCGGTTTCGACTACGACTTCTTCCTCTTCCAGTGGGCCTTCGCCATTGCCGCCGCGGGGATAACGTCAGGCTCCATCGCGGAGAGGACGCAGTTCGTGGCGTACCTCATCTATTCCGCCTTCCTCACGGGCTTCGTCTACCCGGTGGTGTCCCACTGGATCTGGTCTGCCGACGGCTGGGCCTCGGCCTCCCGGACGTCGGGACCATTGCTCTTCAACTCCGGCGTCATCGACTTCGCCGGGTCCGGGGTTGTCCACATGGTTGGCGGCGTGGCCGGACTCTGGGGGGCACTCATCGAGGGCCCCCGCATTGGGCGGTTCGACCACGCCGGTCGCTCGGTGGTGCTGCGCGGTCACAGCGCGTCGCTCGTCGTGCTCGGCACCTTCTTGCTGTGGTTCGGGTGGTACGGATTTAACCCCGGCTCGTTCCTCACCATCCTTAAATCGTATGGCCCGGCCGGTAGCATCCACGGGCAGTGGTCCGCCGTGGGCCGCACCGCCGTGACAACCACCCTCGCCGGCAGCACGGCGGCGCTGACGACCCTCTTCGGGAAGAGGCTCCAGACGGGGCACTGGAACGTGTTGGACGTCTGCAACGGCCTCCTCGGCGGCTTCGCCGCGATCACGGCCGGCTGCTCGGTGGTGGACCCCTGGGCGGCGATCATCTGCGGGTTCGTGTCAGCGTGGGTGCTCATCGGACTCAACGCGCTGGCCGCGAAGCTCAAGTTCGACGACCCGCTGGAGGCGGCGCAGCTGCACGGCGGGTGCGGCGCGTGGGGGGTCCTCTTCACGGCGCTGTTTGCGCGCAAGGAGTACGTGGAGCAGATCTTCGGCGTACCAGGGCGGCCGTACGGGCTGTTCATGGGCGGCGGCGGTCGGCTGCTCGCGGCTCACGTGGTGATGATCCTGGTCATCGCGGCGTGGGTGAGCTGCACCATGGCCCCGCTGTTCCTGGCGCTCAACAAGATGGGGTTGCTGCGCATCTCGGCCGAGGACGAGATGGCCGGCATGGACATGACGCGGCACGGTGGGTTCGCGTACGCGTACCACGACGAGGACTCGAGCGGCAGGCCGGACCGCGGCGTCGGTGGGTTCATCCTCAAGTCGGCGCAGAGCACGCAGGTCGCGGCCGCGACGGGCGACCCGGTCTAGTGATTATACTACCGATATATGCATATGCTCGCACAAATGAGACGAATGCAAAGTCTCCCTCCTCTTACGTCGGGTATCCATCATTCGAAGCTACGTGTTACATGATTGTATAATAAGAACCACGGGAGAAAGTACTCTTTTTGTCCAAGTTTGCGTATGTGGAAGGAAAGGAGAATGGGAGTGGGAACCTCAACTAAAATTCCCCTTACACTGTGTAATTTAGTGTTGTGGTGGAAATGGAAGTTGGTGATTGTTAGGGTGGAGAGCTCAAACGAGGCTGTACGAGTGAATTGGTGTGTTCCCTGTCATCTTATCCAGAGTTTGGCATGTTTTTGTGGATGATTCATCGTTCCTCGAGTGGTTTCGTTGCTGGATATAGATTTTACCTTTTGTTAGCTTTGCAACATGTTGCCTGCTTGGACTGTCCGGTAGACCAATTAAAATTCGCCAGGCCTAGTTACTCTCTTGCCCCAAGTTATGCAGGGTATGAATTTGTCGAGTTCGATCAGTGCTATAAGCCTAAGTATTTTATTGATCAGGCGGCACCCAGATTTGAACTGGGGATAAAGGATTTACAGTCCCTGCCATACCGCCAAAAAATCCGATCTAAAATAGAGAAACTACAACGGATCAATCAAGCTGGGATTCTGGAGGCAAGGATGGCATGAACTTGGAAGTTGGAACTAGTGCTTCCATGCATGTTAAATGTGAGACCATGGCTTGTGATGAGCATATTGACTTTGATGCAAGAATTGTTGTTGTTTGAGTTTGGTTTTGAGTTTGAACATATTTTGGTATCGCTATCAGGTGGCAAGCGGTCAGACCAGCTTTGCTTTTGTCTCAGTCGAGTGGAGCTGAGGAGGTGCATCGGCGATCGGACCGGCTTGGGAGCTGCGGTCTAATTGACCATAGGCGGTCTGACCGGCCCTGTGAGCGGTCTGACCAGCAATTTGCTGGCCGATCTGACCGGCTGTCAGACCGGCGGTGCAAGCGTGTGGAAAATGGACACCAAAAATGGTCATCGGCGAGGAGGACCAGAACTTGGTTAGGAGGACTAATGTCCAGAATGGGCATGGATGTCAGGTGAGATGGTTGGATTCAAAAAGATGCGAGATGGACAAGAACCATGGAAGACAAAGTTTGATGAGCAAAGACCTTTTTAAGGTAAAGTGATGCTTCCAGGAGCAAAGCTTTGAAGGTATGTGCTCTTGCTCATCAATTGTGTAAATTGATGATTTTGTATGTCATGTGGTGCTACGTGACAGTTTGCTTGTTGGTTTTGGTTGTAGGACTCCGGAATTATGTCACGGTGAGGCGAATGGGATTGGGACTAAGCTAGGGGAGCTGAGATCCAGAACGATCAAGATGCCGCCAGAAGAAGACCGAGGCTTGCGGAGTGGTAGACATGACGGGCAACGACAAGGTGCACCGAATTAAGCTCAGGGAGGAGTTGAGGTCCAAAACGGTTAGAGAAGCCGGTGCGGTCATGGTGCATGGTAAGGCATGTGGTGCGCCAAGTGACTTGAACCTATTTGCAAGTAAGGATGGTTTGGTGGGATCCGGAGGCATTAGAGGTTTGGCGAGAAGTCATAAGGGCCACATGGATGATGGCAAAGCATGGACGATACTTCGATGTGAAGGATTAGAGAAATGCCAATAGAGAGACATTTTGGTAAATTGTCCAATACCGGAAAGTGGTGGTGTGCGAAACCATGGCGGTGGCATAAGTGGATTAGGTCAAGGATACTACATAGAGGGCAAGGCATGATAGCTTCGGGCTATTGGAGCCAAGGATGAAGACAGCGATTTGAAATGCGTGTGTGGGTGTGTTGAGTTAAAAAAACCCGTTATGTTGTTGGGTTTGCGGGTTTTCCCAATGGATCAGTAGATAATATCCATTAAGTGACCGGTTTTAGGGTTTCATGTGAGTCTCCACTATGTGAGAAGGAGTTAGGGTTTGAGAGGGATGCAGATGAGGGATTGAGAGAAGAGAGATGGCTTGAGAGAAATCTCTTGACAGAGATGAGAACACTTGTGTATGTGCTGCACTAGTGGCTTTGTCCTTCTAAAGGAGTGGTTGTAAACATTTATCTCCAAGTATAAATCAAATCCCTAAACTCATCCAAGTCTTCCTCTCATATGCTCAAGTGTTGATTTTGTGATTTGGCTTAGTTTTTTGTGTATCTTTCTCCCATCTTGATCTTTCTTGATGCCAAGGACGTGTAAGTGATGGAGATGTCTCTTGGAGACCAGATCCCACCCATCTAGTTAGTTGTTCTTTGCAAGTTATTGAGATTGTCCGGTTTTGGTGGAAGAAAATGTGATTTTGGGAGTTTTGCTCTTGAAGGCTTTTGGCTTGATTCTTGATGTGATTGAGGATGCTAGGATGTGTGGGAAACCATTCTTAGCCATCTTGGCTTGATTCCTCCCACGAGTTTCTCACAATCATCGTTTTCGTATTTGGGCCGGTTGTAGTGCAACTTGCCTTCGTATCGAAATAGGTCAAAGCTTTGGAAATATTTGCTTCGGTCTCTTCATGGACTAGGCTCACAATATCTTACGCAAGGTGTATGCAAAGTTTCAAGTAATTTTGAAACATGGATTAAAAGTTACATCGATTTGTGGTTTTGAAATCATGCCGATTTTCAGTTTTATTCTAAGATAGATGTCAGGCCGCCCAGAAGAGATGTCAGACCGCCCAAGGTCAATTAGACCGTCCATTAGTTGGAGATCAGACCGCCCAAGGAAGTATTGACTCATTTTGCTTGGGTTTTTTTTTTTTTTTTTTTGCGGAGATTTCATTGTAGGAGTTTAGGATCTGATCTTTGTAGCTCCTCATAACTATTGAAATAAAAAAAATCTTGAACTTCATAAGATGACAGATTTAAAAAAGACCTTTGCTTGTGAGGCGCTTATTCGAGTTGCCCAAAGATGGCATATTCCGCCGTTCCCATGACCATCTGTTAAGAACCTTTTACCGCATCCCTCGCTCTTTTATGCTCTGGTGTGAACTGGAACTATGGAATACATCCTACCTTGAATGCAGCACCAAAATCAGCTCATAAATTACGAGTCTTAATGATTGCTAAGATCTAACTCCACTTATCAGTTATCACTAGCTAAAGGCTTACAGCCGTTGACAGCCGCTCATCTTGCCTTCTGGACGCCTCACAAGTCACAAGTCACAACATTCGAAGGACTGAATTTTATCTGCTTTTGGATGGCCAGGGTGATATATACGGTTCGCAATTTACACGTTGATGCATTGCACTGGCACTGCACTGGAATTATTCTCGGGTCGAGTCGATAGAGCACTTTTATTCTCCTTTTTCTAACTGTTGGTCCATTTCATTGTACCCTGTATTTTTGTTCTATAACCTGCACCATCCTTTTCTACCTCCCTTCTCTGTCTGGATTGCAACGGCAACGTACGGCGCTCATTTCTTCATGTTTTCCCCTGGTCCTGCCATGTGACACGATACGAGTAGGAAGAAATGGAAACTACAAGCATCTTGTAACTTCCTCCATAGACTTACAAGCATCTTGTAACTTCCTCCATAGACTTGGTTGTCTTTCCCCTTCAAAGAATCACCTTTTCACCAAGTTGTGGAGACACGATGAAAGGATGAGAACACGTCAAGCCAAAAGAGAACCCAGCCAAGCTAACAAAGAGCAAAATCTACGACGACAAAGTATGTATGATCGTAGTGCAACACAGATATAGAGCATATTATTTTTTGAACGAAGTTATAGAACATATTCTTAGGACCATGGCGCCACAATTCATCCAAGCAAATGCGCTGACACTTCCAATGTTATTCAGAACAGCACTGTGCAACTGATTCCAACTTCCAACATATATCCGTCGCCTCAACCAGCTATTCCAGCTGCTAATTTAATGCTTCTTGTTAGATTCATACTCCAGAGTGCTTGATACTGAAAGCATTCTTCAAGGGAACTCCGTAAATTGAGTAAACATGGAATTACCTATTGAACTGATAAATGGAAATATATAGGCAACTTCTATCATTTGTTCTTCACTCCATCTTTAGCTTCTATCCTCTCCTTTCTTTGTGCTCCCCTGTACAAGAAAGAGAAGCCGAAACAATGGCAGGAGACAATAGCATTATGCACTGTGACATTGATTTTTAATCATCATTCAGCTTAGATTTTGTAAAAACAAGACCACGAAACAGAAACTTACCATGGTCTACCAACAGGGAGTTACTATCAAGTTGATGAAGAACAAATGGGGGCAACCAGCCTCTTGACTGGATAAACAAAGTTTTTTCGGTCAAAAGCATGCATCTAAAACATTGTTGTTGAGCAGCAGCAGCTGTTACAGAATAACAGAGGCTCAAAGCTGTAATAACAAAGTGGTACAGTAAGTGGTAAAGAATGTCTTGCAATTCTCAGCCAGCCAATCGCAAGGCTCCACTCCAGGTACTGCCAAGTTTTACATTTGTATTGACCTAGCTTTCTTCTCATCTGGATTTGCATTGTCGTGCATGGGCATTCTACAATTGAGTAGAAAGTTGAAACAATGGCCCGAGTATCAGCATAGCACAATTCCAAAGTCATTTGCTATTACTAAAATAAAATGCATCTGACAAAATACCGCTTGAAGTAATGTAGCAACAGTTCTCTAGATTGTTTCAATCATTTTTTTTTACTAATTCTATTCATATCGCATTAAATTGTCAAAACATTCCACACCATTTTGGCACAGAGATACACTAGAATATTTGGTCCAAATTAGGATAAGCCAAAATCAGTTTTTCCCACTCACAAGGTGATTATATGAATAAATGTACATTGCATAGCATAAAGCATAGCGATCTATCCAACATATCCTGGCATCCTAACCTCAGCACTGTTTGTTTGTTCTGAATCTGGATGCTATTGAACGCAAAGCAGAGCAGAGCCATAGAGTTTTAGAAGACTATAAGGCAGTTCGATAACAGAAAACAGTACTTTCTTAATGCCAGCTACAGCCAGTAGCCAATTTCCAAACATCCAGAGTTACACTCTCCATTTAATGATAAACGAAAAAACTTCCTTTCCATTGTTCCCACCAAAAAAGAACAGCCAAAGCTACTAAATTAGTCATGAACATCATAGAAACCAGTTTCAGCTAGAGCCAGTTCGAAACAGCCCACTTATGCCCTTTTCCTGCTGCTATGTTTCAAAAAGTTTTCAAGTACGGAATCAAATTGTGCACATCAAACCATGATCTGAGAATAGTCTGAATTGATATACTCAACGTGAAATCACCTCAAAGCAGTATAATGTTTCCATGCTATAAAAAGGGTTAAGTAATTTTGATTTCAAAGGTGATCATTGACCCAAGCTCACCTGAACAGTTCTACTGAGTACTGACACATATATGGGAAAACGTGTGAAATTTCCTCACAGCACTCGTGTTTTCACTGAGTAATCATCCCCCTTACCATTCTAGAACAGTTTGACTGGACAACAATAGGCCTTAAATACACTTTAAACCACTTTAAGTGAGAAGCTGAAGAAAGCCCAGGTTATATGGAACAAGATGATATGCCTCTTAAAAAGAGGATAACCAAACAAGAGGTAAAAAAAGGACTAAACCTCTATTGAGGATATGTTTCCAAATCATGCAGGCTGTCAAATTCTGTTTGACATGCTATCATTGCTGAATACTACATAAGTAGATAGTAGGCTGCCTGCCACCGGTCACAAAGTAAAATGCATGGTAGGCAATACAGTCCCTAACCAATGGGGACACAAGACAATCTTATCAACTGAACAACACAGAAGACAGAAAAGCTCACCATGATGTGAACTGAATATGGGGCTACTAGCAGCACTCAAAATCCGGCATCAACTAATAAAGGAGATGAACAGGAGTTATTAGCTCATCCATAATTTGAACAAGCAACATGAATAATTTAAACACATACCTTCATGCAGATAACGGCATTTTGAAATAGTAGGCATAAGTCCTGCACCGAAGTACAGTCCAGCACTGGCACAACTACTACCTTTTGCCAAGAAGTAGCTTGATAGGAGGGTTGTCGAAGGAACAACTTAATGTGTACTTCCAGTGTTAAGGCTGCTTTGGTCAAAAGCTTCAATTTAGCCAACTTCATTTACGGAATAGAAGTTGCTGACTTTTGAATTGGAATAATCAATCTGTGCAAAACTACCCAACCCTTGAAGCTCTTGAAACATGGTTAATTGACAATCTATCCTGTCACATTTCCATTGAGGCGGATAAATCATCAAGAGTGTTATAGATATCCTCTGATTCAGGATGAGCATCGTCACCAGAGTAAAACCAGTGTGTCTTGCGATCCACTTCAATCCAACTACAACCAGGCAGCTTCTTGCCTATAATATCCTCATTCATGAGCTTCCTTACCTTCCTCACCTCATCCCAAAAGCCAACTTCACTGTATAAGTTTGCTAGCATCACGACATAATTAGCATTATTTGGATTCAACTGCAATAGCTTTCTTATAGCAAGTTCAGCCAGTTCTAGTAGTCTGTGTATCCTACAGGCATTGAGTAATGACCCCCAAATGACCTCATCTGGTTGAACTTTCATATCATTGATAACATTCATTGCATCTTGAAACCGCCCTGCCCGACCAAGAAGGTCAACAATACAACCATAATGCTCAATCTCTGGCTCAATTCCGAGCTCATGACTCATCAGTTCAAAGTATCTAAGCCCTTCATCAACGAACCCTCCATGGGTACATGCATTCAACAATCCAACAAAAGTGACCTCATCAGGTTCAACCCCTTCATCCCTCATTGCATTAAACACCACAATGGCACTCTTACTGTGCCCATGTAGTGCAAGGCAATTGATCAGAGAATTCCAAGTGGTCGGGCTCCTATCCGAAACCTTGTCAAAGATCCATCTTGCCTCCTTCAAATTCCCACATTTACCATACATATCAATCAACCCATTCACAATAGATGAGCCAAAACCGACACAGCTCCTCCACGCGTAACCATGGATCACCTTCCCGATCTTCAGCATCCCAAGATGCCCACATGCAGACAGCACACAAGAAACTGTGGTCCCATTTGGCCGGAACCCCTCGTCCACCATCCTCCTGAAAATCCCCACCGCCTCCACAAACAACCCGTTCTGTGCGCAACCGGCGATCACTGCATTCCACGCAGCCACGTCCCTCTCAGGCATCCGTTCAAACAATACAATCGCATCTCCGACCTTCCCAGCCCTTGCGTACCCAGACACTAACGCCGTCCAGGAGACTACGTTCCTCTCGGTCAAACCATCGAACAGCTTTCGCGCGTCGCACATCATCCCGTACCTCGAGTACCCATCGAGCAGCGAGGTCCTTATAACATCATACCCGTAGAACCCGTCCTTGAAGGCGTGAGAATGGATCGACCTGACCAGCTGGACGCCCACGGCGCAGGCGGCGCGGAGCGCGAGCGGGTAGACGAACTGGTTGGGTGCGGGGCGGCCGCGGCGGAGCATGCGGAGGAAGAGCGCTAGGGCATCCCGCCCGTGCGCGGGGGATGCTGCGGCGTAGGCGGAGATCATGGCGGAGTAGAGGAAGACGTTGGGGTGGGGCGTGGAGTCGAAGAGACGGCGGGCGTAGGGGAGGCAGGAGAGGCGGAGGGAGGTGAAGCGGAGGAGGTGGAAGGTGGTGGGCTGCGCGGCGGCGCGGCCGGTGACGAAGGCGTGGGCGTGGAGCTGCTTGAGGTGCGCGAGGGTGGCGCAGCGGGACAGGATGGCGACGAAGTCGCCGTGGGAGAACGGAGGCGCCGGGAGCATCGTGCGGTGTGGTGGACTGGTGGCGCCGCGCGGGGTTTTGGTTTGGGGAGGCGCTATATGCTGTGTGGGTTTAGACATTAGAGGTGGGGTTTTGCCTTGAGATTGGTGGGCTGGCCCTCCAGGCTTCGCCTAGCTTAGCTTCCAGATTACAGTTGACATGAGTGGCCTACAAGCCTTCGTAGCATTTCCAGGGCCCGTTTGGAGCAGAGACTTTTTTTAGAAATTCTGAAAGAGTCATGGCTACAGAAGATCTGCAGCCGTATAAAACAGTCAATTTCCACATAAATCGGTGAAAAATTCTCGCGGGCCTCAACCTTTCTCCATCTATTGGTTCTCGTACTATAATCATAAGTTTGGAAGACTCCTCACTATTAAGACATGTTTAAACGCAAGGCATGTTGAAAATTTACAAGCATTTCATAACAATCAGAGGTGAGCAATATTTTCAGAACAAGTAGTGCTTCTATGCATCACCTTGTATGACAATCCTTACTGTAGGTCACCATGTTACATGCTGTTGTCTTGGTGTATTTTTCTTGTATTCTCACTATTGCTCACTTGGTATATACATATACATTACATGGGCCGGCCGGTATATGGCCCATATACTCAACACTCCCCCTCAAGATAGACAATAGATATCTATTATTCCCATCTTGTCACATGCCGACAAACACTCCTTAGTTCCCAACCCCTTTGTTAAACAATCGGTTATTTGTTCTCTGTAAGTTACATGACTCAACTTCAAGGTACCCTCATCAAGTCTCTCTTTGATGAAGAATCGATCCATCTCCACATGTTTCGTTTGGTCGTGTTGAATTGGATTATTTGCAATGTTGATTGCTGGCCGGTTGTCACACCAAAGCTTTAATGGTCCACTTGTTAGTAACCTCAACTCCGATAGGAGACCTCTCATCCATAGCATTTCACACAAGCATATTGCCATGGATCTATATTCTACCTCGGCCGTTGATCTGGACACCACCGATTGCTTCTTACTCCTCCAAGATACTAAATTCCCTCCCACAAAGACACAATACCCCGATGTTGATCTCCTATCATCAAGACAGTTAGCCCAATCAGCATCACAATAGCCATCAACGTCTAGGTGATCATTCCTTTTGAACCATAGGCCTTTTTCAAGACTCCCCTTTAAGTATCGTATGATTCGATGAGCTGCTTCTAGATGTCCACTCCTAGGGTCGTGCATATAGCAACTCACAACGCTTACTGCATAGGAGATGTCAGGCCTTGTGTGACACAAGTAAATGAGACGACCAACAAGCCTTTGGTAGCTCTTCTTATCAACTGGATCTCCTGACTGAGCACACAGTTTATGGTCTTGATCAACTGGGGTCATTGTAGTTCGGCATCCAAGCATTCCTGCATCATTGAGAAGATCCAAGACATACTTCCTCTGTGAGAGAAATATCCCTTTAGGGGACCTCGCGATTTCAATGCCCAAGAAATATTTCAGCTGGCCTAGATTGTTAACCTCAAACTCCTTGCTTAGTCTCTGCTTCAATTGCGACATCTCAACATTATCATCTCCTGTAATGACGATGTCATCCACGTATACCGCAAGGATTGTGGTGTGACCCTCTGAGTGACGATAGAACATAGTGTGATCCTCATTACACTACCTGTAGCCCATACCACACATAACACGACGAAATCGATCAAACCATGCTCTTGGAGATTGTTTAAGCCCGTACAATGACTTCCTCAACCTCATGACTTTCCCTTAGTCCGAGGTGTACCACAACCCGGTGGAATCTCCATGTAAACCTCCTCTCAAGATCACCATGTAAGAATGCATTCTTCACATCAAGTTGATATAAAGGCCAATTACGATTTGTCGCAGTAATATCGTTGTTCTCACTGTACTCATTTTTGCCATCAGTGCAAAGGTCTTATCATAGTCAATCCCATAGGTCTGACTATAACCCTTTGCCACAAGCCTAGCCTTATATCTTTCAATCTTCCCATTTGGGTCTTGCTTCACAGTGTAGACCCATTTGCAATTAACCACCTTCTTCCCAATTGGGAGAGGTACAAGCTCCCAAGTATTATTCTTCTCTAGAGCTGCCAGTTCCTCCAGCATAGTCTCGTGCCACTTGGAGTCTTGCTTCACAGCTCTCCAATCAGTTGGAAGTACTACAGACTGTAGTGAAGCAATAAAGACTTTGTACTCCGATGACAGAGATTCATATGACACATAGTTCGCTATATCATGCTCGAAGTCATACCTTAGAGGAGGTTTCCCTGCCCCAGCTCGTGGTCCCTTCCTCAAGGCAATAGGAAGATCCATCGAATCATCGCAAAGACACACTCATCATCGATAAAGTCAAGACCTTCAATGACCATTGAACCTCGCCGCTATTGTTGCTCCCCGCAATTGTGCCCCGCCATCGTTGGAACTCACGCCGCCTCCTTGAATACACCATTAGATTTTCCTCCTCATTGACCCTTCTCACCTATCTCCACTCATAGGACATGGAATTGAACCAACACAACCCTTGGTTGCTCACCTTCCTCAATCCTTGAGGCTTCAAGCTCCCCCTCTCGATAAGCATCATTCATGCTAGGAGAGTCGAGGTCAAACAAAGAACTCAAATCAGTTCTCTCTCCATAAAAGGGCTCTGACTCCCTGAAAGTCACATCCATACTCACAAACGTCGTCATTCAGAAGGGCTCCAACACTTATATCCCTTCTGTCCAGAAGAGTATCCCAGAAAGATGCACTTAATAGCCTGAGGATCCAGCTTTCCCACCGAGGGTCTGTGATCTCGAACGAAGCATGTACATCCAAATACTTTTGGAGGGACGATGAACTCATTTTTTTCTTTCAACATCTCACATGGAGTCTTCATTCCAAGTATTCTTGATGGCATACGATTGATGAGGTATGTTGCAGTCATAACTGCTTCACTCCACAGAAATTTAGGCACATTCATAGTATACATGAGTGACCAGGCTACCTCTAAGAGATGACGATTCTTCCTTTCAGCCACTCCATTCTGAGGGGGTGTATCTGAACAGAAGGTTTGATGTAAGATTCCTTTGGCTGATAAGAAGGTATCAAACTCCTTATTTACATACTTTGTTCCATTATCTGTTCTTATAATTTGAACATGTGTATTGAATTGATTCTTGACATACGTATATAAGTCTTGGAAGCATTTTAGCACCTCTGTTTTGTGTTTCATAATATAAATCCAAGTCATACGAGTGTGGCAATCAATAAAGGTAACAAAATATTTCATGCCACTGGCAGAGAGAACAAGAGATGTCCATACATCAGAGTGCACAAGTACAAAGGGGGACACACTGCGGAGTCCCTTGCACACATATGAGGATCTAATGTGCTTTCCAAATTTACATGCATCACATATTAGTTTACTCCTGTCCACTTTGTTCATTACATCAGGAAATACCTTACTCATAGTTTCAAAAGATATATGTCCCAGCCGACAATGCATAAGCATCACCCTAGCCTCTTCTTCACTTGACATCGCCACCAAAACAGTACATAGCCCAACATCTCCCTCCCTTGGATCCAAGTACCACAACCCATTACTCAAGGCCAATCCCAAGCCGCCATTCGCTCTCCTAACAAGACAAGTTTATCGATCAAATATAACTCGGCAATCCAAATGATCAACCAATGAACTTATTGAGAGCAAATTGACTGAAAATGATGGAACATGTAAAACTGATGGTAGTGTAATGAAAGGACTGCATTAGACAACGCCAACCCCTTGAACAGGTTGAGATGTTCTATCAGCCGTTTGGATAGTTACCGTATATGTGGGTGAGAATAGAGTATATGATTTAAATTCATCCAACATACCCATAACATGTGTTGATGCACCCGAATCTATAATCCATTTACCTGGATTTGAGTGAGCCAAATTAGCGGAAGCGCTGGATACAATCGCAGTCCTTTCATCTTTGTTTTCTAAATTTTCAATTCTCTTCTTTAGCCGCCTCAGCTCCTCTAGCTCTGCAACCGAGACCTCCACACGTTCAGGTGACTCTTCTCCAGTCATTGCAATGTTCGCCTTGTAGCTACTCTTGCCTCCCTTGCTTCCACCTTCTTTCTGTCCACTCTTAACATAGACCCGATCTTTACCCCGATTAGACTTGCGGGGATGGAGATAGTTACAGCTCAGGTGACCCGTCTCACCATAATTGAAACAATCTCTTGTTTCAGCCATCGCAAAGGCGGTGACGAGTAATCGGCAATGCAAAGGTTTGTCATCACCTTTAATCTAGTCTCTTCTTGAGCAATAGCAGCAATTGCTTCCTCCAGTGTAGGAAGAGTAGGCTGGTGAAAGATAGTAGCTCGCCTTCTATCACATCTTGGATTTAGCCCTTTCAGAAATTCAATCACCCGCCTGCATTCAATCCACTTCTTAACAGTGGATATGCAGTCTGCATGAGGCAACTCTAGAGGATCGTAGTGATCTAGATCAACCCACAATCGCTGTAGTTCAGCAACATACTCCATCACGGGGCTCTCCCTCTGTCTCAGATCACTAACTCTCTCCTGTGTCTCAACCATCAACATCACATTTCCTGCTCCTGAGTATAATTTTGACAGAGTTTTCCATACCTCAACCGCATTTGCGATGGTCTCGACAGTTGCAGCAATAGTCGGAGACACTGAACTCAATAGCCACGCCACCACTAGTGAGTTGGTAGTACTCCAAGTTCGCCATTCTGCACCCGTCTTGTCCACCGGTTCAATTGATTCTCCTTTGACGAAGCTCTCCAGCCCTTTTGTCCTCAGAATCAGCAATGCCCTCCGTGACCAACTCAAGTAATTTATCATACCTTCCAACTAATCTCATTCGGCATCAATTCTATTTTCTGCACCATCTCAGCATAAGGAACAATTGTTCTGCCTGAGGATGATGACCCACTCGTCTTCTCTGTGAGAAGTTGTGCCAACTTCTCAAGCACGTGCTGCAATCCTTGATTCTCCCCCCATAGCTGCAGCACGACCTCAAAGAAATACCTAATGGTCCACAATGTCCAATAAGGTCCTTTCTGGAAGGACAAGACTATTGCAATATCTATCGATGCATCGAGTCCCAACTCAGCATTTATGCCTTGCCTGGCAGCATCACACAGTCAAGAAATACCTCAAAGTCACAGGACCCTTTCTTCCTCCAGCCTTCGCACGCGTCGCCCGGATCCCACCAGCCTTCGCGTCTTCCTTCTCTGCCTCACCTCCTCTTCCACACGTCGCCTCGGCTCCCTCGCAGCCCCGAGCTTCCACGCCGCTCGGAGCTCTCCACCCCGCGCTACTCGGTCGACGCCCTGAGCATGCAAGCCGCCGGGATCTCGTCTCCTCGAGTCGCTCGGTCGCCGCCCGCGAGCCTTCACAACCCCGAGCTCTACGCTGCCTGGCCTTCCTCCTCCACCTGAAGCATGCGCCGAGACAAGACGCCGCCTCCCTGCCTTCCGCCTCCACCACAAGCTCAAGCGCCACCTCCCTACCTTCCGCCTCCACCAGGACCGGGCACCACCGCCAGCACCAGGAGCCGCCGCCACAGCGCTAGGGTTAAGGCACAGGTGAGGGCTCTGATACCATGTTGTCTTGGTGTATTTTTCTTGTATCCTCACTATTGCTTACTTGGTATATACATACATATTACATGGGTCATATGGGCTGGCCGATATATGGCCCATATACTCAACACATGCTTACGCGGCTGATGGTAAGAATTAGACCCCAGTTGACGTGTGAACCTGACAAGTCTTTTGTACAAAATTTAAGATAGCTTAGCAATGGTCTTTGGTTGGATTACTTAATCGCAAAACATATATTACAAATAACCCACTCTAGTGGGATTCCCAATACACATAAGGTGGGATGTATTATCTACAAATACATTACACCTTCAACTCCTTAAGTCCTAAACCCCGTAACCACGATTACGACAACAATTCGTAACCAAACACTTCCATACACTTCTAAACGAAAGTGTAGAGTTAGCCAAGTAATAGTTGTACAAAAGGAAAAAAACATCAGCTGGACACCTGGGCAGCCGCGGCACGCCGACGGTCAAGTGCGCCCGTCTTGCTATGCTTCCTAGCGATCCATCACTTCAATGGGCTCTCTCAGGTCGAGGGTGAAGTCATTCAACACCCGGAGTCTCCACGCGCGATAGCCTCGTGATCATCCACACCCACGGTTGTCACTCGAATCTCATCCTCCACGGTTGCCGCTGTCTCGCCCTCATCGTCCATGGTTGCCACCACCGCCTCCTCGTTTTCGGCACGGCTGCACTGTCTCGAGTCGCGGATGAAGCCGTCGTCGAACCTCAGCTGGGAGTCGGGACTCGGGAATCCAATGCTGCAGCCTCGCCGCCATCGTGCGCCGCCGCCAATTGGCCGGATAACTGGCGATCAACGGCCGAGCCGGAAGCGGCGCGCTGCGGGCGGCGGAAGCAGGAGTAGACAGCAGAGCATGAAGAGATGCTCCACGGCGCAGCTGCAGTGCTGCGCGTCGCGGGTGACAAGGTCGGAGACGCTGGCGAGGAGCTCCTGCGGCGGGGAGGAGTACCGCCACGCACCGGCTCGGGCTGGGGCGCCCAGTAGACGGGGTGCAGGACGCCGGTAAGCTCCGTGCGGCTGCGGCCGACCTCGACTATCCTTCTCTCCGTCATCTCGTGCTCGGCTTGATTTCTAATGTTCACACGTGAGAGAGGCGGACACGCTGCACACGCATACATGATACATCGATCCGTGGATATGTGCAGCCCAATAAGTGTTGTGTTCGGGCACGGTAAGTTGTGTTCGGGCACGGTCGTGCAGGTACTAAGGAAGCTGGGCACTGTTGATCCACGCAAGGAGCTAGCAAATTTAAGATGGGGTGCACCATTGATGCATAAAGATAGAGTAAAAGAAGTGATAACAATAACAGCTAATAACATTGATAAATAAAATTTAAATATGTGTGAACATAATATTCAAAATGTATAGATATTCTATAATTTTTTATTAGCATGTAACATGGCTCGTATGGTCGTAACGGCACAAACAGATAGAGAATCAAACACTCGATTTTTGAGTCAGAAACTAAAAAAAATCATATGAGCTAAATGAAATAAAGTGCTTTTGTACCATTCACATAGTGTCGTACAAATAGGTACAAAAAAAATTGTTCTACGAAGTGTGAATGGAGGACATGAAATACAACATACAATTTGTATATAATTTCTTCAAGTATTATCAAATTGCAACGTGGTTCAAACTCAATTGGAACCATAGTTAGTACGGGTATATACATAAATTTGAAAAAACTTAGGAGTGACCATGCATACCTGCCATCCTAGTTGGCTCCGTCCCAATCTCGCAGAGCCATGGACCCACAATGGCGGTTGCACATACATAGTGGAGGTTATCCTTCCATGTTATAACCAAGAACAACCGATACTCCTCTGTTATATTCCCTTGTTGCACATTGCAAAAGTAACAAGCCAATTTTTTTAGAGTATAAGGCAGACACACACAATTAACACACACCACTTACACCACCCACGCACGCACAAAACGTGTGTCTGCTACACACGCTAGGAAATTATCGGAGACATTCAATGCCTCATAGAGCGTGGACATGCACTTTTTCACTGAACGTGCACGCGTGCATACTCCTAAAATCGGTGGACACCAGCGCCAACCCTAATGGGCCAGGTTCACACCCACACGCCTAGTCATCTAGCCACATGCTAGCTTCCAGCAGAATGGCCAATTGCGAGCATGTTATAGGTGTTATTGGCTCTTGTTTTGTTGAGATGTTACTCGGGCATACAAATTGGAAATTAAATTGCAGAGTAACGTGATCCTCTATTGTAAAAACAAGTAGTTTTCGCAGTGCTAGCGTAGAGACCGATCGCATAACAAGCACACAATCAATCACATGGTAGAATGAGCACCAGGGAGATACATATGTGGAGAGAAATAGTAGATGCAACTCTTTATTAGATCGATCCTCTCTTTATAACGAGGGTCATACTATAACTAAGGTTAGAAACCGTACAGGGGCGTTTTGCTAAATGTCACAAAATAGGTTGTTTTACAACTCGCTCATCCTTTCTAGTTGGAAATTTTCTTTTGTGAGATTCTCCAAAAAGAAACGCCTCCGGAGATATAGTTCCACGCTTAGACCAAATTTGCATACAAGATACATTACAGCATTGTTTCTCATTTCATCTGGCGATATGACAAAATAAGTTACATGCAACTTTGCTCTTCCAAATCAAAATCAGCCGAAACTCTGCTTATTCTAAAACTAAGCGAGCCTGCGAAGAAATTCCATCATTAAGCTTATGCAGTATTGAGGCTATCTCATGCTTGTGCCACTCGTGCTGCGGCAGAACAATCTCCAAATTTCCAAGTTCCTCCTGCTTCTCTTCAGCACGCCCCTCGGTTAGATGGCAAGCTTCAGCACGGGGGATGCCTTCGTCATACATCTAACAAAGCTAACTTGCCTCTCTGCTCCATTGAAGCCAATGACAATAAGTTCCTTTAAATTATGTAACTGAAGATGTTGCACATCTACTGCCATACCAACTTCGCAATTAGATTCATTTTCTGAGCTGTCAATCTGCAGTTAGAACACAACTCCTTTGTGCTTCTTCAAAACCACAAATATATCATCATACAATATTTATATACATCTAGTGTAAGGAATATGGCATACATGAATATGCGGTGCCTCCAAGCCCGGTGCAGCATTGAGTATAGGGAAAATCCAAAATATGTTCCACTTTGCTGGTATGTTGGACATAAACAGCCTCCTGAGCTGACTGAATGGAGCAGGAAGAGCTTTTGGTTCAACCCACATCTAGGCACGTGTCAAACGCAACAAATAATAATAATAAACATATAAAAATCATTTCTGAAAATAATTTGCTCACCCATTGGTGTTGAGGTATAGTGGACAGCCGTTGGTCGAGCATGAACTTGAGGGTGGCATATCTAGTGCACATGACCACATCTGTGGACATGTGCACACAGCGCATTCGGACGCTACATCGTGCAAGCAATGGCCAGTGCGCACGCGCAGGGACAGGCGAGCGAACGAGCGCCAATTTTGCGTTCTCACCCACGCCACCACTCGCCTCGAAGACTGCAGCTTTTTCCTCAGACCCATTCCTCGGTCACCGACAAGACTTCGATCCCCAATTCCTCTCGGCGGCGCCGCTCCTCTAACCTCGCCGCCTCCCCTTGTGGTCACCGCGTCGCCGCCCTTGAGTGGGAGAGTGTCGCTAGGGTTAGGGGGTGGCCACCGACGCAGCTCCACTGCCGTCCTCCCATCGAGCACGCACGGCCGCCTTTTGGTTTCAGAGATGAGTTTAGCGGGAGGCGGCGGCGAGAGGGGAAAGTCGAAGGGGTCCAAGTCCGTGTCACGGTCGTCCAAGGCGGGGCTCTAGTTTTCCGTCGGCCACATCGCCAGTACCTCAAGGCCGGCAAGTACTCCGAAGCGGGTTCGCCACGCCAAGCGCCTCTGCTTACCTCTCCACCGCCCCGAGTACTCGTCACGAGGTAACCAAACCAATCTTTCTTCTCGATTCCCCAATCTTCTCTTTTCTTTTCCCCGCATTTTGTTCCCAAATTTGCTTTGGATTTCGCAATCTCATGGCAATTTTGCTTTTCTTAGGTGCTTTGGAGCTCGCGGAACGCGACGCGGACAATAAGAAGAATCGGATCGTGTCGCAAAGACATCCAGCTTGGCGGACGCAACGACGAGGAGCCGAGCCGATCGCTAGGCGCCGCCACCATCGCCGCCGCGGGTGCCGCCTAACATCCACCAGACGCCGCTTCCCCAAGAAGGCCAAGAAGGACAAGGCCCAGATCGGGTCCGCCTCCCAGAGTTCTAGGTCGCCGGATCAAACCCAAATCAAAGCAAGGCTAGCTGCTCTTGATTTGAGGCCCCCTTTTACTAGTATCTTGTTTTAGGTGATTAGATTAGGTTTTGGTGAATGATGGCAAGTGGAGTTTGTTTGTAGTGAATGATGGTTGTTGGATCAGTGGGTGTATCGATGAACAATCTAGGTGGAATGGAATATAAGGAAAAAAATCTGGTTCTTGATATTACTGGTTGTGATTCGTGAATGCTTTGGTTTGTGCTGGTGTGTTGCATTGATCGATCTGTCTAGAGTGGAATTTCTTGTATCGGGCAGATGTGAAATTTTGTGCTGGTGAATCCATGCTTCGCAAATGTGAAGACTAAATTCTGAGATTTGCTGTGTAGCAAATTTATGAGTAGTTTGCAGTGAGTTTTGGTTGGAATAGATTGGAGTATAAGAATAGAACCTTGTTATAGCTGGTTGTGATTTCTGGATGCTTTGTCGAATGCAATGATTTCAACCTAAAAATTCTTGTGCTTGCCTCATTCTAAATGTGTTGTTGTGAATGTGCTGCCATGGGCTCTTAAGATTCATTCTAGAATACAAGAAGCTAACATAACCCCACAAGAAAAGTTCCCTCACAGATTCCCGAGTGAACAATATAAAAGTCATGCCATACAATCTAACAGATAAAACTACATTCAAATGAACAGCAACAAGAACACAGCAAATATCAAGAAGTAAGCAAAAGTTTCACTTCATTGCATAATGCATAGTACAAGGCTACCAGCCGATCCACCACTTAGCAATTAGCAATAAAGCACAGAAGCATAACAAGCTAATCATTTCGTTGTAATGTTGGTTAATTTGATTCTATGCAAGCTGTAATTGCATAAGTAGTTGATTGAGGCATACACTGCATTGAAAACAAGGTAATTCCAAATGTTGTATGCTTTTCTGGCAAGATGTTTATGCAATATCTAGCTTTTCTGGGTTGTAAAGATCAAGCTGAAGCTGAAGGAAATTCAGTGCAACAGCAATTCCTAGGACTTCAATTTTCTAGAACAATGCACCATCTATCTGAATTCTGGACAAACATTCTACCAGATTTTTTTGAAGTTTGTCTATTATTTCCATTGCCATTGGAAGACACTAAGACAATAATTTTGAAAATTTCTAAACAGATCACAAGACGAGCGTCATGGAGGGATGACATAGCGTGATGGTGATGTGTTAACTAGCAAAATTAAGAATGTGAATAAAAATAGATTCATGATTTACCTAACATGCAAGGGCAGTGCCATTCCTGCTATTGTTCATGCATCAATTCAATTCAATTCAATTCCATTCCAGTCCTACCTCTCAAACATCAGAATGTTGACCATGCAAACCAAGAATCTTGACCTGCACTGATTCTCCACTCAATTCAACACAATGCCATTACAATCAAATTACCATTACATAGATATAATAGATTCTCACAATCACAATTCTCACTGCCATCATCATCTCTATACAGAATTCAGACAACATTTCATATAACATTCAGGCAACTGCCATGCTTCCATTCCAAAAAACTGCCATGTAACATTTCAAGTTCAGACAATGATCGAAAAAAAACTGCCATGTAACATTTCAAGTCCATGCTTCCATTCCAAAAAAAAAAAACAATTCTATGCTTCCATTCCAAAAAATGTTCAAATGGTCATTCACATTTCTGGATTCATAGTCACAGATGGTCATTATATGGACATATGGTCATCAAGCTGAAACATCTACTGTTATCAATGCACAGGTGCTGATGAAAACAGCCTGTTGATAATTATACATGGATAGATTATACAATCAAGTCTGATAAATGCAAGAGTGAACCAACAGTGGTACAAATAACATTTTTTTCCTTGGTAGTCATTAGTCCTTGAACAAAATTGAAGTTGACATCTAGAAGTCGAAGTTCCCGTGTTTTCCCTGTAGGCTTGATCGATTCCTCTCCGAACGTTTGGGTTGCTGCTCGCTGTCACTATCGGCTCTAGCACCGCCTTCAGTCCTCCCTATGCCTAGTTTTGGTATGCCTTGATTCAATCCGTCCAGCAAGACACATGCTTTGCATAATTTCTACAAAGCCATGATTTCATCAAAATGTTCGGTTACTTCAGTAAAAGCATTGAAGAAGTCTCAAGATAATGAAATCAGGGTAGATTCATGCAGTTCGAATCCTTGGATAAAAAGTTCTTACATGTTTCAATAAGGGGATGCATACGGTTCATTAAACCATCATATGCATGTGTAAATATACTAACAGCTTATGTAATTGTTCCTAGCAAAAACATCTCTCTTTTGCTATTCTGATGCATCATAAGAGCTCAAAGAGTAAAGCTGAAAGGGACCAAATTTGGACCAAATTTCACATTAATGTCATCACAATACCTGGCTAGATGGGCTTAGATGCAAAGTCTACCTTACTAAGCAACCAAAGGCTAAACACTAGCAAGAATGTGTGAGGACTAAGGAAGCCGAGTTCTTCGTCGAGCAGAAAGAACATTTGGACCTTGGATTGGTACATTTGACATGCCAATCAATTAAATGTTGGAACATTTTCTTTCGGTGACACCATTGCTATTCCCAATCAACAGCAGAGAAAGCAAGCAACCTCTACAAGCATAAAGAATGAAAATTCCAGGCACAACGATCAAAGACCAAACACTAACAAGACAGCAATTCCAGTAAAAGAATAGACAAAGCACTACTACACCCGGACGCCAGGCAATTTCGTGGATGTCGCCGCCAGATCCTCACCGAGGCGGCGACATCGAAGGGGTCGCTACACAGTGACTTGGCGGTCCGCTTTAGCATGACCTCATCGAAGTAGCCCCTCGCCTCGGCCTCAACCCGTGCCGCCTCCTGGCCGCAGTACGGGTTGTCAGGCGCCAAGGCGTGCCCATGCCCGTCTCACACATCGCTTCCCAACAAACTTGATGTAGCTGGCAGAGACGTAGGAGGCGACGGCGTTGGCTCGGCGCAGAGGTGCGGCACGGCGCTGCGGGCGGTGGCCACCCCTAACCCTAGCTTGATTGAGAGGTGCGTAGGAGGATGGGGCTGAGGACGATGGAGCTCACGGGGAAAAGGGAGTGATCCGGGGGGCAAAACGCATAATAGCATAAGTGAGAAGGTAGGGAGCGCCGGTTGAGATCTAGACCGTTCGGATCAGATCGGACGGCTCGGATTGGTTTTGTGCATATGTGCACAAAATGTGGCTTGTGCACCTGATATGTTGCCGAACTTGAGGGCATAATGATCCGTGCAGACCTTGAATGGACGCCCCTAGAGGTATGGCCGCCAATGTCGCACGGCCTGGACGAGGCCAATCTGCTCGCACTCATACGCCGCTAGCTTGGTGTGGCGTGTAGATATCGGGTGACTGAAGAAGGCGATGGCGCCCGTGCCTTGATGTAGCACGACACCGAAACTCGTACCCGAGGCGTCACACTCTACCACGAACTGGGCAGCAAAGTCCGGCAACTAGAGTATCGATGCTGTGGTCAACGCCCCCTTGAGTGCGGTGAACGTCGAGTTGACCTCGGTAGACCAAACGAAGCCCTCCTTGCGAAGGAGGCGTGTTAGAGGTGCCGCAATGGTGCTGAAGTTCTTGATGAAGCACCGATAGTAGCCGACCAGTACCAAGAAACCACGGAGAGCGCGCATTGAATGGGGGCAAGGCCAATCCATAACGCTGGCCACCTTGGACGGATCCATGGCGACGCCCTCGGCCCAGATGACATGGCTGAGGTATGTCACCGAGGTGTCTCCAAAAAGACACTTGGACTTTTTAGGAAAAACTGTTGTTGTTGGAAACATTGGAGCACCGCCCGCACATGCCACAGATGATCCGCCCATGATGAACTATAAATCAAGATATCATCAAAGAACACAAGTACAAAACGGCATAGGTATGGCCAAAGAACCTCGTTCATGAGTGCTTGAAAGGTTGCCGGGGCATTGGTTAGCCCGAAAGCCATCACCAAGAATTCAAATAATCCCTCATGAGTGCGAAAGGCGATCTTCTCCATGTCGTTCGGAGCCATCCGGACTTAGTGATAACCTGAGCAGAGGTCTAGCTTGGTGAAGAACCGTGCGCCTTTGAGCTCATTAAGGAGCTCCTCGACCACCGGAATGGGAAATTTGTCATTGATGGTTTTATCATTCAAGGCGCGGTAGTCGACGCAGAAATACCAAGATCCATCCTTCTTCTTGACAAGGAGTACGAGCGCCAAAAAGCCGAAATAGCAAGGTTTAATGATGACCGCTTCCAACATTGCAAGCAGTATTGTCGCTCCACCGCCATTTTGAGTAGCTGGGTATTGGTATGGCCGAACAACCATCGCACTAGTGCCAGGGAGGAGGTGGATGTGGTGGTCGCGGCCGCGTGGAGGTGGAAGGCCGCGAGGCGCGTCGAAAAATGGTGCGAATTCCGCAAGTAGCTCCTCCATGAGTTCTCATGTGGCCGAGGCGGAGTGGAGATGTGGTGCTGGCCAGGATGGCGCCATGCCGCACCAAGTGATCTCCCGGTCTTGGCGTTGGAAGCGCATCTATCGATGATCGAGTCACCGATCTTACGAAATAAAAAAGGGAAATGACACGATATTTCCTGGGAGATAATGGGACTGCTCTTTATTGATATGAACTGGATATATAGGGGGTGCTTTACAACCCAGATGGGGACTAATCCTAGTTACACTGAATCTCACACCTGCTATGCTAATCAATCAGGATTAAAGCACGAATCTAAGGCTAATTGCGTTGCTCTAATCTGATGTTGCTATCTTGCTTGTCTTCCAGATCGCCCCTTTTTTCTTCTGCGCTTCACCCTTAAATAACTTCCAAGAGGTGGCGCATTTTGGAGAAGGCGCCCCGTGAAGTTGCCAGAATGGCCTGAGCGAGGCGCCGCTTGATGTGTCAAGTGCTCATGGCTAGGTTCGTGGAGACACCCAACCGTATGGTGGTTGTTATCAGTGTCTTAGGATTATATAACATCGCGTGGTTTGGAATACACAACATGTGTTCCATTCATCACACGGCTAAGATACTACCATAGCTCTTCCGAAGAACTACCGGTCGGAGACTAGGCATGTGACCTTGTCCCACTGTGGTACCCATTATGTAACCTCCGAATATTTACTTACCAAAGGAGGTCGTTAGCCTTAGGGGTTACGCACCATGAAGACATATGGTCTTTTTATTATGTATTAAAATAATACATAGAGGTTTTAATCTCGCCGTAGCCCCGAACTTTAAATGAACAGTCGTCGGTGAATACTTTCTTCCGACGGTCGACGGCGCATCTTATTTAATATCGTGACATACGGCGGTCTCGTGTTCACTTTAAAGTTGAGAACTTGCCTTGGGAACTAAAGAGTTTTTCTGTCCGATGGACAATAATGTTTTGTCCGTTGGACTTTAAATTACTCTCAATTGTAGTTAAAGATCTGAAACTATAAAATCCCCATTGCTGGGATTTAGAACCCTTATGCTTTCAGATCTTCCTTTAATCCCCCTTCAGTTCCTTGCTAAGAAAACCTTTCCGACCTCTTATTGCCTTTTTGACCTCAAAGCCTCCTCCGACCACTACTCATCCCTTTGAGAAATTTCACCATGTCGGAGCAAGTTACAAAGTGGAGGGCTTCGGATCTGAGTGAGAAGAAGCTTGAGGCGCTAGAGAAGATCGGAATACTCCCGGACAGAATCGATCGTGGAGGTCACGTCGGAGAGCACTTTCAAGCCACGAAGATGGGAAATCCAGCTTCCTCGCCACATCGAAAGCGGATTGAGGGTTCGTGCACAAATTCCTCCCTCACGTTCTAGAGTACTACGGGGTGGAGTTGGTGAATCTGGCTCCGAATTCCATCGCCAACGAGTGAGAGGCGTACCTGGGAGTGCGACCAAACTTGAAGCTCTTCAGGTATTTCTATCGGATGGCGATGTCAGGAAGATCGACGGCGGCTCCTGGAGAATGCACGCTGCGCCTTCACGACGGGAAGGCTGATGGGTACATCCAAATATACTCGAAGTCCTCGCGGTCGTCATGGAAAAATAACTGGTTTTACATGATGGTTACGATGAATGATGGTCTCTACTTCGCCGGACTTAGGACGAATGAGAATCCCAAATGGAGGGAGACCGTGGAGAAGACAGGGATGGTCGAAAGATGTGTGGATGCCGTTCGAGATCTAAGGATCAAGGGCTTGACTTCCTGGCATGTGGTGAGAGATTTCACCAAACGCTGAATTAGTCCTTTGAAGCTTCGGACTCAATCCCTGCTCTGGTCTATTGGTCGTGATGAAGCAATCACAGACTCACGAGATGGTAAGTCTTCGAGAAAAGCTCTGACCGGTATAACTTATTACTTGATTATCGTAAAACCTTAAAATCTGCCATGTCTCCCTTTTTTTAAAGCCCTTTCTCCTGAGGAAATCAGAGAGCGGATCAAGATGATCTGCGCCGGGAAGCCTGGTGAGAAGGCTGCATTCCCCGACATCTTGGCGATAGTCTCTGTTAAAGAGAGACTGGCAAGACTTAAGGTAGATAATCAATTGTCCTTTATCATATATATACATATCCTCCGATCAGTTTATTGATCTTGCTCTAATTTTGTAGACGGTCGGACTGAAAGTCATACAATCTGGTGAGGATCGTAATCCTACCGTGGTTCCGACCGATTCATGCCCAGAGGCTTTGGAAGAAGATGATTCTCCCAAGGTAATAGAGCATTTGAAAGAATATATATATATATATATATATTCTAGATAAAAAATTCCATCACCTAACCAAACTTATTTTTTGATTTAGGTGGAAAAGACTGAAGGCCCGCAGAGAGTCATGAAGTCGAGACCCTGAATGGTCATTCACAACCTAACAGCTTGTTATCAAATAACCGATCTAGAGGTTGATGAAACCACACCTTCGACCGATGGTCGTGAATGCTACCTCGATCGCTTGGTCGAGGATATTGCTTCCGACCTCATGTTGGAGGATGTGAGGAATAACCAACCCTACCATTTCAGAGTGGTGAAATTGGTTGAGAAGAAAAGGAAGGCTAGCGGACAGAGTTTATTCTACCGCTGCTTCAAAGTCAAAACCAAAAAATCAACTAGGTATGTACAAATGAAAAATCGTATGAGTGCATACCTTTAATAGTTTTTGATGATTTGGAGTTTTGAGCTTCCTTTCTTCGCTTTGTATAGGACTTCATGCTCCGGCTGCTTCCACTGCATGTTCTTGAGGACCAGGTACCCGTGGAAGTCCTCGTCCAAAGCACTTCTTAGGACAAAGTTCCTGAGGATAACGTGGTCGAGGAAGCCCCCAAGCAAGTGTCGGTGCCGGCAGTCGTTCAGGATCCATTGGAGATCCTAACTCCTTCTACGGAGGTAGATGCCCCTAAAGGCCCTCAACAAGTCCCAACAACTGTTGGTAATCCCTCTCAACCAAACAAGTTCCCTTTTCGCCCCTGATTTATCGAGAATAAGGAGCTTGACGAGGCATGGGGAAGAATATCGGACCATCAAATCAAGATAGGTCCTGATATCATTTTTGTCGATTATAATGACGTGGCAATCCGGATAAGTATCTACGACCAGTTTCATAACTTCTCTTAAAAAGTTTATAGGAAACTTAAATAAAAATGTTATTTATGTAGCACATGGTCGAGAATTTTGTCGTGGTCTGAGGATCCACCCAAAGAAATAAAACTCAAGCAAAACACTTCGAATTGGAAAGTAAGAACTTTCTTCTTAACCTTTCTCCTTCTTCAATACTTTGTTCTTTCTTTAATTATTCTCCCTTATCATATTCGATAGATTTGGAAAAAAAATAAAAGAAGAGGTCGTGGTTGATAAAGCCAGAATAACCCAGCTTGAAGAAGAAAATCAGACTAATGACCGGTCAATCGTAGATGCGACGACCAGACATGAAACTCTTGAAAAGAGGATTGAAGGTAATTTGGTCGTAGACTTGACTTATTAACCTCCCCTAATCATTTTTACTTACTACTTGTTTTACTCATATAGAGCAAACTCAAGCGTTGAATAGAGCAAATAAGGCTCTTGAATTTGAGCAGGATAAGGAGGCGGTTCTTGTGCAAAGTCTTGATGAAAAGATCCATGCACTGAACAAGATGATCTTTGATATGGGATCATGATCAAATCCGCCTCCCTTAAGAGATCCAACAGAGAAAATGACCTACTTAGGCCAACTTCTAGAAGATCTCAAGGGTCTGCTCAAAACTACTCGAGAGAACTGTGCCTAGACTATGAAAGAAGGCGTAGCCAATGGAGTTGGTTTTGCGTTGGCAAAACTGAAAGCTTCCGACCCTTCCATCAATCTTCAAGCTGTTGAAGAAGACTTCAATTGCTTGCCTGAAAATGCAAACAAGTTTCTCAAGAAAATGAAACCTCTTGGAAACAAGGTTGCAGAGGAAATGGAAATTGGATCTCCATCAAGCAGCAATTAGTCTGGAGATATTCAAGAGTAGGACATTGTAATATAATAATTATGAAATGTATAAAACTTACCTTTTTGCCATCAGCAAGTCTTTTGTTTATCCTTTTGACTTTTAAAATACTCAGATATTCCTTAGCCCCCGACTGATTTATAGTAGAAGAACTTTACTATATAACCAGTAAGCCAAGGAAATGAGATCTTGAAGTCTTACCCATTCTATTTGTTTTGAACGCATATGCTGATTATATGATAAAACCGATCGTAGTAATACTAGGAAATCAATTTGGTCGGAACCAGTGTATGACTTTGACTAGTTGTAGATCTGTTTTGTAATAATCGAAACACCAAACAAAGCAGTACATGGTCAGAAAAAGACTTGTGTTAATGAAAAAGAGAAAATATACAAAGATGTATGCATTGAATGATAAGCAAGCTTATTTATATATAGTATCCAAAACTGATCGGAAGAACTGCTAAGAACCGAATACATGAAAGACACTTCGCGAAACGTGTTCAGACTCAAGTCCGACTAGCAGCGAGGATCGTAGAAAAAGAACCGTCGCTAGGAAGCTCCTTCCGGTGGGTAGGACCACGTGCGAAAAAGGAGAGACTTCGACTAGGAGGCTTTCCATGTCCCGACCAGTAGCCAAACAAGAGTAGAACAGAATTTTGAAATGATAAAATATAGTCTTCATAGTCTTAAGCATAGGAATTACTACATGAAGTTATTGTTTATTATGCTCTTGTTACTCGTATGTTTCTTTGAGAAAAGAGTGTGGTCGCACGTGGGAATCATTCAGGGAATGATCATGACTAGGACCCATATAGCGTATGACTTAGAAGTTGTTGCCAAAGAGTAACAGAGATCCTTGTAAAGGATGTCGGAGAGAAGGTTGTCTTCTCCGACCAATATAAATAACAACTGTAGACGACCAGAGTATAGGTACAGACATATAAACAATATTGCTCATCAAAATAAATAAAGGAATGGCTGATCTTTATTTAAATGAAAAGTATTGAAAGAATGTAAAAAATAATTAAACATAGAACTTATGCAATTGATCAATGTTCCAAGAATTAGACAAAACTTGCCCATCAGACATGGCTACGTACAGAACCTGGTCGGGTGACTTCGACCACAGTGTAAGGACCTTCCCACTTGGGAGGAAGTTTGTTGCGATTTGCTTGGTTCTGAATTTTTCTAAGAACCAGATCACCTACAGCGAGGCTGCAAGGTTGCACCTTACGACTATGGTACCTTCGCATGGCTTGTTGATAGACCGCTGATCATACCAGGGCTTGGTTTCATCGTTCCTCAAGGAAATTGATGTCATCGAGTCATCATTCATTCTGATCATTTTCGTTGAAACAATCAGTTCGAGCAGAGCCAAGTTTTAGCTCTGGAGGAAGCATGGCTTCAACACCATAAACTAAGAAGAATGGAGTTTCACCGGTCGCACGACTGCTCCTGGTTTGAACGGCCCATAATATAGAAGGGAGTTCTTGAACCCAAGCTCCTGACCGTTTGATTAACTGGTCGAACACTCGGCGTTTGATACCCTGCATAATGATACCATTGGCTCGCTCAACTGCTCCATTGCTCTACGAATGAGCAACCGAAGAAAAATGAACCTTGATACCAAGTTTGTCGCAGAATTCTTGGAATTGACCGCTTGAGAACTGGGCACCGTTGTCTGTGATTATACGACTGGGTACACCAAATCGTATGATCACATTTTTAGTGAGAAACCTCGTAGCGGCCGCCGTTGTTGTTTTAACAATAGGCTCGGCTTCGATCCATTTTGTAAACGTGTCAATCATGACGAAAAGGAATTCGAAGCTCCCGAGTGCTCTTGGGAAAAGTCCCAGAATGTCCAATCCCCAGGTTGCAAAAGGCCAAGAAAGAGGAATAGTTTGTAAAGCTTGTGCCGGCTGATGTACTTGTCGGCTATGAAACTGACATTATTGCACTTCATCATGAGCTCTTTTGCATCATGAATGGCAAGCAATAATAGTATCCTTGCTCAAGGCTTTACCGACCAATGTTCTCAGAGAAATGATGTGCTCCATGACTTCTTCATGGATTTCAGTTAGCAATTTAATGCCATCTGTTTGAGATATGCATCTCATCAACACTCCGTGAGATCCTCGCTTATACAAAGTACTTTCGATCAGAGTGTATGATTTGGCTTTTTTTGTGCTAGACGATCAGCCTCTACATCATCTTCTGGAATTATGTCATGCTGAAGATAATTATATATCAATATCATCCAATCTCTACCCTGATCGCGACAGTGCCAACTGTCAACAACCTGTGGAGCATCCATGTTATCACGATCGGTTCGTACGACCTGTAAAGAATCATGTATGTTCTCGGAAGGCTCAACCACCGAGGGTGAATCAAGTTGCTCGAGAAAAAACTCCGGGCAGGACGGTCGACCTCGTGGAGGCCATCTGTGCCAATTGGTCTGCCAGAAAGTTTTCTTTTCTAGGAATATGTTGGATCTGAAAACCGGAGAAGTGCCCGCCGCTCGCCACCTTGTTTCCATTGGCCACAGCCACGAAGAGGCCCGTGCGTGGCGCCAGTGTCAATCCAACCTGATCGACGAGCTCCGCGGCGATGAAGTTATGGGTGGAGCCAGAGTCGATCAAGGCCATCAATTGGACGTCGTGGACCATCACCAAAAGCTGCATCATTTGGGACTTGCGAATCACGGTGAGGGCGAGGAGGGAGATGGTGGCATCGACGTCCTCCTCCTCAAAGTCATCATCGTCTGGCTCAACCTGCAACATAAAGATGTGTTTACAAAAACACTGGTGGCCTGGCACGAACTTCTCGTCGCAAGTGTAGTAAAGTCCCTTGCCACGGCGTTCCTCCATCTCGGCCGGCGTGAGCTGCCTGAACGACTTGGCCGCGCCCAACGCCCCCATGGTGACCGTGGAGGGCGCCGCTGAGCCAGTCGACGCCACCCTGGAGACTGCTGCCCTGGGTATAAATGGCTTGGTGCTTTCTACCTTGGAGGACGTGGTTGAGGTCGCTGAGACTTGTGGAAACAGAAGCAAGCGTTCGTAGGCTCGGGCCAAGTCCATGGCGACCTCCAGGTCAGTCGACCGCTAGAGCTCGATGTGAGTCTGCAGGGGCTCGCCAAGCCTGGCCGTGAACGACATCACCTATTGTTCCCCATCGAGGTGGCCATAGCAAGCTAGCAAGGTCAGGAAGTTTTCGGTGAATTCTGCCATCGAAGCTGTGCGCCGAAGGCTCGTCAATGAGCCCAGCGGGTTGTGACGCGTGGGAGTCCCAAATTGACGATTGACGAGGTCCTTGAAGTGTCGCCAATTGGGCATGCCATCCATGCGCTCCACCCGCATGTACCACAGGTGCGCCACGCCGGACATGTGGTACATAGCAAGACACACCCTATCCTCCATGGGTGTTTGCTGTGCGTGAAAGAATTACTCACAACGGTTGATCCATGGTATTGGATCCTTCTTGCCATCGAAGATTAGGGAATTGAGCTTGATGTAGCGAGGCGGGTTCCGTTGGTGTCCTACTCCTGGAGCACGGAGGTGCAGCAACGGCAAGCGAGGGGGCAGCGCCATGGAGGTAACGCCCGAGCTCTCACTGGAGTTGCGCTGGCCTAGCGGCAGTTCCATGTCAGCCGCCCGACGTGTGGCGGCCTCTTCGTCATCGTTGTCCTCCTCGCTGGTAGGGTGCCCCTCTAAAACGCCCGACCTAGGGTCACCCGAGTGGTCCTCCTGGATCAACCAGAAAGTCCATCAGGACCTCCCAGAAGATCCAACAGAGCCACCCGAGAGGACCTCCAGGACCACCCAGGAGGTCCGGTAGGACCGCCCAGAGGTCCTGGGAGCATCCCCGAGGAGGTTGTGGAGCCAGGGAGGACCTCAAGACCCTCACGGCTGCATCAGGAGGTCGTGGAGGACCGAGGTCTCTCAAGACCTCCCATGACCTGACCCGAGGGTGGTCGGAGGGCCGAGGCTACCTCAGACCTCCCACCACTGCACTCGAGGGTGGTCGTGGAGGACTGGGATCACTCCAAGGTCCCCTGTGCAACCGAGCTAGCCCCAAGGATCAACAACTAGCTCTTCACAACATACAACAGTGGTAACATACACTTCAACGAGAGCTTTATTAATATCAACAAAGTTGTTTACAAAAGGGAGGTATACAAGCCAACAAACCGTAACACGCGGAGGATAACAATAGGCCACCCGATACACCACAGTAATCTATGGAGGGCGATCTCGACGCCCAGACCTCTAGGTCCACAAAGCAGATCACCACAAGGCTTTCTTTCCCGCTCAAAACAGCTTATCTAGCAAGAGTGAGCACAACAACCGTGTTTCGCAAGGTACACCCGCCAATTAATGTAATGACATGCATAAATGGATATCTCAAGGAAGGCATAATATGGTTGATTTGCGTAAAGCCAAGTTTATTTCAAATATAAGTACTAAGTTCCAAAGCAATTACAACAATTAAAATGCATTTTCAAAATTCAATTTTCGGTCGGATAACATTCATCATCAAATGATGAAGGATACCCTCCTGTCACAAGGCTCCCCGCCCAAACCATGGGATAGAAATCCCAAAAAAACAGTTTATCCAAAACCTTTTGAAAACAAAACCAATATCTAACTTTGAGTAGTCTTTTGTCAGCACGTCCATGACCGTGGACACGGCTATTCGAATAGTTTTCACTCTGCAGAGGTTGTATACTTTACCCACATGACATGATTTCTCTAGTTTGTCCGCCATTCGTCAATACCACCTCTCACTACCGAAGGTAAGAGGTCTAGAGCTCATGACAAGGCCTTTACAATGCATTATTCCACCACAGTCCCTCCTCGCTAAGGTTTCGCCTCCATTGGATACAAATCCGCAGGATCAGGGCCCCTCTTGCGCTAGTGGGAAACATAGGTTATGAAAGACCATAGGCCATGAAAGACCTCCCACACATCAAAGTGGAACAATCATGTAGAACTTTGCAAATTAGTTGGCTGTGTCCCACGCCCTATTCTCGAGACATGTGGTTGTACTTGAGTGGCGTGGCCCATTATAGGCCTAGCAAAGGATCGCTCAAAGACCGGTCCTCAACTGACTTGGGCGACCACCACAAACCCCTGGACCTCAACCTTACTCAGGATTGAGTCCGTGCATAAACATTGCACCAGCCAAGCAAACCAATTCGCCCAAGTCCAAACCAATTTTCCTTTCATTTGCTTTTCAAAAATATTTAGAAGCTTCCATGACAACCCAATGCCATGGTTTAAAACCTTTAAACAACAGTTGGTCATGTTGGTAAAAATTTCCCCAATCAAATACTTTTGGTCTAAGCGAGACTAAGCATAAGTTTTTCAAATGATCCCGATTCATACTAATGTACCAACCAGTTTTTCCTATAGTGACAAAATGTTCGGTTCAAGGTCAACAGTGGCCATACAAAGGATTTAGGTATAGATATGAATTTAAAGACATGTACTGACATAACTTAGTAAAGTAAGCATGCATTAACATTTAAAACAGAACATATATAGGGTGAAATAATGGGTGCAATATGATCAAGAGTGCAACTTGTTTTCTGCTTGAAAGCTTTACATGCCTTCTCCCTCACAAAGCTTAGGCTCACCAACGACGTTGAGGTCTACATGTTAAAACAACGCAATTCAAACCAAAGCCAAGTAAAAAAACCAAAAGAACTCCAAAGAAACATAAAACTAGACCCAACAGAGAGGTTTGATGGGTTTGGAGGAGATCCAAGGAGCTTGCTGGAGGAGGTTCGACGGCTTGGGAGAGGATCCAAAGAGCTGGCCAGATGAGGCTCAATGGTTAGAGGGAGGTCCAGAGAACTGGTTGGGTGAGCAAAAGAGTGAGAATGGGGAAAAAGGTAAAGATGAAGGGCTGCCCCAGCTTATATAGCTGGAGAGTCCAGAGGCAAATGTGTTCAAGAGTAGGTAAAAGAAGAGATGGGAGCAGGTAAAAGATGAGACTAAAGATAGCTCGGTGTCGCTAAAGGTGGTAGCATTTAATGCACACAACAGCATTAAATGCTTGGAGACTTCCAAGTGCAAAGGACATGGTCAAAGGATAAAGAAGAGGTCGTGGATCGACAAATGGGGCCACCAAAGTTCAAGGGAGGTCTCAAGGAGATCTAGAGGAGGTCCCGCAGAGGTCAAGGGAGGTCCTCACCCACGGGGGAGGTCCAAGCACAGGACCGGAGGTCCAAAGACACAACAATGAGGAGGTCTTATGGACAGGAGGTCCAAAAGACCTGCTCACGGGAGGTTCGAAGGTCAAGATCAAAATCAACGGGGAGGTCCTGATGGTTAGATCTCCAAAACGAGATCCCAACGGTCAATACTGAGAGCAAGGGGAGGTCCTGACGGTTAGATCTCCAAAACGAGATTCCAACGGTCAAGATTGAGAGCAAGGGGAGGTCCTGACAGTCAGATCCACAGAGGGGAGGTCTTAACGGTCAGATCTAACAAAGGGGAGGTCCAAATGAATGAGGGGGAGGTCCTAAAGGGCACAGGGAGGTCCCAAGGACACGGAGATCCAAGTGAGCACCAAGGGTTCCAAAGAACATGTATGAGCTCAAATGATTATGAGGGAGACCTAGGCCTCGGGAGGTCTAAGCCGAAGAGCATCAAGAGGGAAGGTCTCGTCCAGGAGGTCCAAGCACCGAGAGTAGACTGTTCAAAGTCGGCCATGCCCGCCTAAGCCCGACGCTATCCGGCCAAGCTTGGGACTCCAAAACCTGCCCAAGGAAGGCTTACCTACCAAATTTCGATAAAACCAATTAAAAAATAAAAATCTATTTATTTAATGCTGAAAATGAATTAAATATTAATTTTTATTCAAAAATGAATAAAATAACATTTTTAAACCGAAAATCACGCTGGCCGTTTGCTCTGCTCGATGATTTTAGGGCTTTTCAAACCGGCCGGCTTCTACTTTGCCGGCGCTTGAACAATTTCACTCGAGAGGCCTAGACCTAAGGTCCGGACCAGAGAAGGACAAAACAAAGGAGGTCCGACCCTTGATCCAAACGAAGGAGAGGTCCTGACTATCGATCCGCATTTAAGGGTGGCTGTGACGAGGGGTTTCAAGGAGAGGATCCAACGGAGGAGATCCACGAAAGTGGTCCAAAGGTGTCTTGACAACAGATAAACTCAAAGGTGATCCCGATGGTCAATAGGAGATCAAGGAGATCTCGACGGTCAAGACCAACACGGGGAAGGTCTCAACGGTCAAGATGAAGCCAAAGGAGGTCCTTACGGACCCGGGAAGGTCCAAATGAGGTTCAGATGGACACGGAGAGGTCCAAATAAACTCTAGGAGGTCCGACTGTACCCAAGGGAGGTTCCAAATGAACTCGGGGAGGTTCACTTGAGCACACCGAGACCCAATTGGGCACAAGGAGGTTCAGTTTGAACAAGAAGCGATCTAGTGGAACACAAAGAGATCCAATGAACAGAATGTTGTCCATTTGATCAGAGGAAGATCCAAATGGATCACTGGGCATTCCAGTGAACAAGAGAGAGATTCAATTGAATACCAGGAAGTCCACATGAACTCAGAGGGGGTTCTAATGAACACAGAGAGGTCCAAGGGACACAGAGGAGTTCACAGGATCCAAGGAAGGTCCAAGTGAACAAAGGAGGCCTAGATGAACCAAAGAGAAGTTCAAATGGACGCAAGGAGGTCCAGATGAACTAGAAGAAGGTTCAATGTAGCCTAAAGATGTTCAAGTGAGCACCAAGGGCTTCAAATGAACACAAGGAGGTGCAAAAGAACACGAGGAGATCCAAATGAACACTAGGAGGTCCAATTGAACATAGGGGAGGTTCAATTGAATACAAGGAGATCCAATTGAATCCTGGAGGGTTCAACCGAGTAAAGGGAGATTCAGTTGAAGGACAGAAGGAGATTCAAATGAACTCGAGGAGGTTCAAAAGAACTCAGGGAGGTCCAAACAAAGGGGAAATTCAACCCAAAATTAGAATTTCGAAATCAAGGACATTTGAAACACACACCTGAGCTATAACGCCACGGGGTGGATGTGTCCCAAGAGAAGGTAAATCCGAAGGGGTGGTCTGGACAAGGAGGAAGGTCCGAACCACAGGGAAGGTCTGAACCATAAAGAGGTTCAAACCAACAAAGAGATGATCTGGACTAAAGGAAATCCAAACCAAAGATATGAGGGGAGGTCCAGAGGGGTCAAGTGAGGTTTGATCGAGAAGGAGGGATCTGGACGTGGGCAAATGTCCAACTCAAGGGAAATTTGGACATAAGGGCATGTCTAGACAGAAGAGAGGTCTGGCCATAAGGAAATGCCCAATCAAGAGGAAAGGCCTGAACCAGAGAGAAACCAGAGAGGAGGTTTAGAGAGAGGGTCTAGACCTGAAGAGGTCTAAACCACAAAGGAAGGTCTAAACCTCAGGGGAGGTCCAAACCACCAAGAAGAGATTAAAAGAGAGGTCCTGACCCAAAGGATGGTCTGGACCAAGAGGATGGTCTGGACAAAGAGGAATTCTAAAAGGCAAGGGAAGGTCCGAGCAGACAAGAAAAAGGAAAACAGCACCAGAGGCCAATCAAGAGGGAAGTCTAGAGAGAAAGAGCTGAGCCCAGGGAAGAGCAGAACAAGCTGAGGTGAGGGATAACAACACAAGAGCCCAAACAGCTCCAAAGAACCAAATTTTAGGATTAGTTGAAGTTTAGCTTAGTCATTTTAAACACTCCAAATTCTAAAAAACTCAGGTTAAGCTCTGATACCAAGATGTCAGGGGATAAACATTGGGAGCGAAGATGGAAGGGAAGAATCAATTCGGGGGATAGGGATCGCGTCGGGACGCCGTGATGAAGTGCGGCTAGGATAACCCTAGCCGCCGGGATGAGGTAGGGAGGTCTACCGAGAGGAGACCAGGGAGTTGGCGCAATGGGGATTGGGTAACTGCCCGATCCTTTGCTGATTTTCTATTAATGCATATCCTCTATATATAGTAGTACAGGTGATTGATAATAGAAGGTATTATCCTTCCTTAGCTAGCACTCTTCCCTAAAGGGGACTTTCTTAATTTAAATCTTCATAATTGCAATTTCCTAAAGAGATAAACCGAATCAAAACTTCCTAAAGAGATGAAACCGAATCAAATCAGCCGCCAAGGTTGTTTGCTTCTGCGCCCAGGGCCGGCTGCCCCTTCGCCTTGTCTCGCCGGCCGTAGACGCGACCCCACATGACATTTTAGGGATGATTCCTCACCTGAGGGCCTTTGAACTCCGAAACAAGATCATTTAGTTGTGGAATCCTTTCAAAGAATTTGCCTAGTGCATATGTTTTGTTGCTACCAGCATCAATATTACTGTTGTCATTGGAGTCACTTTGCAAGTAGTTCAAACTCACATGTTTAAGTTGAGGCACATTCCCATAACGTATACTGGTAGGCCTACCTCGGCAGGCTAAAGTTTCAAGATGAGGGAGTGAAACCAGGGATTTTTTTTTTTGTAAAGTTGCAGTCGTCCATCTGTAGTTTCTTTATCTTGGATGACACGGCATTGATCACACACAATTATGGTCTAAGACTGCAAGAAACGAGCTGGAATTCCTCTAGCTGAATACAATTTTTCAAAAGCCCACTAAATCCCTGCACAAATCGAAGTTTCCCTAGAGTGAGGTTTAGAAATGCTGGGGATTTGTATGCCCTGTAAGTATTGCCATGGGACATTATCAAACGCTTCAGCTGCATACCAGGGCACCCATCCAAGGCTCTAAAGTCGTAGTTATATATCAATGTGTTCAAAGGTGCGCATGGATCAATCAGAAGATCAAAGTCCTCGACCTTCCAGTGAGCAATGGAGACACTTATCCAAGCATGAAGCATCCATATACCTCTGACCAGAATAGCACACCCACATCACGAAGCCTGAGTTTCTGGATGGACCGACATTGGCTTCTTCGACTCTGGGTGTCAAGAAGGAACGCACTCACCTGCTTGGCATAGCGTCGCATTGCCCGACGCTCAAACCGTTGTAGGGTGGTTGTGACTTGTGAGCGAGCGGATCCTTGGCATCCAGCACTCACTTCGCTCCCTGATGGCATCCATCTCAGTCAACTTTCCTGCCTTCTTCTCCTCCTCATGCCATGCCATGATCTCCGCCCAAAGGCTCTTCGGCCGGTGGTACTATGGCGGAAGCATGTCGTAGACGTCAAAGCTGTACTCGGTGTGCTGCCGTGGAAAGTGGCACCACCGCTTCGAGAGGGTGGCGGCGGTCTTAGCGGTTCGTGCATCCAATCTATCAAGGTCAACGATCAAGACCAGTACTCGTCAGGCAAACTGCTGATCCTGTGTTCGTTATCGTGGTTAATCATGTGGTTGATCATGTCCTCCTCATCGTGGTCACGTTTTGTTTCGGAAGATCAATAAGAATCAGAGGGATTATGAGCTAATTGTGGCGTCCCATGTTATTACCCGGAAGATAATCACACTTAGACATACGGATTACTATTCGTCTACCCGGTAGAACACCGCTCCGACGAATAGTAAGTTTTACCAAAGTCAACGCAGCAGAACAATAAGATAGAAATTATACTCTTTATTACAACAGAAACCACGCAAGGCTATGGTCTTTAGTACAAATAGTAATTTACAACTGCCATAAGGGACTAAGTCCACTCGCTCGTCTACTCTGCTCCACCTGTCGCCTACTCATCCCACTCGCCGAATAAGCTGTCTATCTCGCTCTGGTCCTCGTAGTCAACGCCCTCGCCTCCTGCGGCCTCTTCGGTACCTACGTGTCCTTCGTTCTACTCGGAATAGTTCCCAGCCGGACTAGGATCTAACAAAGGAGAATAATAGTAAGAATGAGTACTAGTCTACTCAGCAAGCATGTATTAGCAAATATGCACTGGATGACTCATCTCGGTTCGTTATTACAATTTCTAAGTTGTCTCTTTTTCCGAAAATAAATAAATCATTAAAACTTTACGTGACAGATTTTAATACCGAAACGACTACTAGTCACTCGAAGAGAGGATAGACCCCTAGCGGTTCCCGTAGACTCCAATCTAGGAGACAGGCATGGATTCATGATTTTGCATAGCATTGCGCAGGTTTGTACCACTTTACCCATAGCTATTCTGAGCTCTCTTTGAGCTAGGTCCCCTACATTTCCTTTGATGCGGGTTCAAGTTCAGAATATAGAACTGACGAGGATCTAATAATCCTCATTTTATCTTTTATCTATAATTCTTATTATAAGTAAATATAACATCATGTGGTCCCTGGGTATACCACTTAAATTTACAAGGGAGAAGCCTACTAGGTGGTCGTAAGTTCTTCTACGACCACCCCCATAGTCGTAAGTCTTGCTACGACTACCTTATGGCCGTAAGTTCTTCTACGATCACTACCCAGTCGTAAGATATTCCACGATTACCTCATAGTCGTAAGTCTTGCTACGACTATCTTATGGTCGTAAGTTCTTCTACGACCAGGTCAGCTACGACCACCTTATAATCAATAGAACCTATAGGCAAGTGGGTCCAATTGATTAAGGAATCCAAACGAATAATATATACCGTTATTATGCTAAATAATAACACGCAATACCCCATTATCTCGATAAGTAACTACCAAAGGCGTGAGGGAGTTACTACCGATGATTACCGCAAACGTCTTTATTCACATCGATTTGATGAGGCGTCTCTTTAGCAGGGGAAAACGGCTATTCCTTCATGACTATATAAAGGCAATGATCAGAGAGGAAAAGGGGAGTAAGAGTAATCGAGGCGTATACACACGCAATCGAGGGCTATCAGGAAGACAAGAACTATCATCTGTAATAGTCTTAGTTTTTCTCCTGATTGTTCAGAATACACTCAATACCATACACACACAGGAGTAGGGTTGTTATTCTCTCCGGAGAAGGCCTGGACCTGTATAAAAATACCTGTGTCAATCTCTCTGCATGATTCTATTCTAGGAGACCCCCCGAATCAAACAATCTTTACGTAAGATCGGTTCTAAAACACCGACAAGAACGTTTCCAAATTACGTGATTAAGTCTCCGCCCATTACTTTCCGTTGATGCTGACTCCGTCATCCACCGAGTTCCAGCAATATTGGTTGGGCCGGCCCTCCGGTCCCAACACTCCATCGCACGGTAGTATATCTCCATGGGTCCCCTACTTCCTGGGTTCCTCCCCGTATTACTTACCCGATGTGGAGAGTATAATTACGTAAACGTAACAGGTAGCATTTTCTGCCCATCGAAATAAGAAAATGGTTGGCACTTAATTTACGGCCTCTGATCCGAGAAAGAGTTTTGTAAATACTTATATATTAACCATATGTATAGGGTTGCACCTTTTGCCTCGTCATCATTATCATCATCTTTTTCTCACCTCTTTTTCCTTGCCCCTGGCCCCCTTTACCCTCCTAATAATTCTTTGGTAGTACAGCGAAGAACCGCTATACTGCCTCTTCCTCATTTCATTATCTCTTTTCTCTTCTTTTGAGACATAATTTTGATGCATGTACATATATGATACAACAATATACAATTTATATTTAATATAATTATATTTATGTTCAAGAGATAAGCTTGCCTTCGGAATTGTACAAAAGATCGGCGTTCGTGGTTTCCGGATCAAATATACCTGTCTGCGTTGGTTCGTCCTCTGCAATTATACGGTAGACGCAAATAATAAATAAATAAATACATAGCTGCTTTTGGTGCTATTACGTGAACATTAGGCAGTTATTTCTTTTCGTTAGCGGATTTTAATTTAATAACATTTTTCAGATCTTCTGTTATGTTAGTACTCCCCAACTGTAGTGCTTCTACGATTTACTGGCTATAGGATCGCGGTTTGCCTATACTCGTGTTTTATCGTATGAAAATAAAATACTACCCGTACTTGCATGCAACTATGTCCATTTAATTTTATTCATGCCAATAGGTCTGAACGATTTTACTCAAGCGCATACACATTTATCTACTCGTCTAAATAAACTCGGTGTTGCTTAATTTAATTAATCTATCATGATTAAATTACCTTCTAACGCATCAGATTATTTGTCTAATCTAGTGATTTGTATCGGCGATTAATTTTGATAAATATTCTCAGATTAATTTTACGCATTTTTTCTATTTTTATTTTCTACCGGTCAGTCTACTGTTATTTATATGTACGAGGTTTATAAATCTATTCTTCTGCGATTCATCTGAAACTCACAGGTATGTTGCGTACGCGTTCTCTCTTTATGTTTGTATTTTTATATAAAAATATATTTTATTTTCCTTTGCTTTTATTTCCTATTGACCAGTCTACAACTATTTATTCGTACGCGGCTTGTTTTGAATGTGTTTGGTCCTAAAATTACACAGCGCCGATACTTAACAATATTACTACTACAAATCCTCAACATAATTTATCTTTTTACCCTTCTACCTAATCCCTAATTTCTTTTTACTAAACCTCTCTTTAATTCTCACCTAACTCCTAATCTCTCTCTCCTCATCCATCCATTTCAGCCGAACACCACCCTTGGTCCTTTTCCCCTGGGCTCTCTTCTCCCCATTGCTTCCTTCCTTCTCCATTCCTCTCACTGCATTTTATCCACTATTTCTCCTCTTCCCTGGTGTCTTGCTCCTTCCTCCACCCTCCTATGGCATCGTCTCCTCCTACCTCCAGCTTGGATCCACCCCTCTGGCTGCCGGCTGCCGGCGTCGCTAGCGCCCGACCGCCCGCATGTGTGCGCCCCTGGTTTCCCGTGCGGCTCGGCCCTAGACCACCTCCGGCTCACGCGTGGCTGCGCCTCTCGGCCTGCCTACATTTCTTCCCTGTAGCTCGGCCCTTTGGTGGCTCCCTGCGCTGACCCCGTCTCGGCTCGTGCGCCCACGCCCCTGTGCGTCGGCCGCTCACCTGGCTCGCTCGGCCGGCACCTTGCTGCTCGACTTCCCCTCCCCCCCCCCCCCCCCGCCCTTATTCCACTTTCTTTTATTTTGGTTTTCAAGTTCTGACTTGATTCATTTTATTTGTGATGCTTGTTGTTTTGGTTGTTGCGCATGTATGACGATGGTGATGGAGGTGGGCTTGCTACTGGAGATGGTGTTGCCGCCTATGCACTGAGGTAACTACTCCCCTTCCTCTACTCTCTCTGCTCCCCCCACCTTGCTCTGTGATGTGGATGGATACCAAGGGCTATTGTTAGTGGGTGATGTTGTGGTTATTGTTGGAGGCTCTCTGTGCATGTTCAGTTCGTGTTGAGTTATTTGGTTTGGGCAAAAATATAGATGGCAGTGGGGGGAAATATGATGGTTACCTGGTTTGGTCGGTTTTAGGTTAAGGATGCTAGTGGTAGTGGTTGTGGTAGCGGTGGCGAGGTCGGCAGTGTAGTGTGGTCATCGTGCTCTCCTTGCTCTTGCTGGTTTCCTCTGGTTACCTTGTTGGCTTGGTATTGTCCTGGTGGTCTTTGCCGGTTCGAAGCCGTCGCTGACGCCGCCGTTCTTCCTCAACGCCTTTGCTCCTCTTCTCCTGTTGCCCTCTGTGGTTTGGTTGTGGATGGTGATGGCGATGGTGGGGTTTGTTCTTGGTTGGGGATGAACTGGGAGTGATGGTGCTAGCTTTGCTTTGTGAGGCTTGTGCTTGGGTTGTGTATGGCAGTGGCTTGTGCTTGGCTTGCTTATTTGCTTGCCTAGTGCTGGGAGGTGAAATGGGACTTTTGCTGCTTGGCTTTGTGAAGAAAAGTCTTAAGAGGGAGAGAGGCATTCGGCTGAGCCTTCCTCTTGGCCCGTGCATGACTTATTTGCCCTCTTCATGTCCATATGGCTCTCACATGTTACTGTTGGGCTTTGGAATAGTTATGGGCCAATGGTCAAAAGAATACTATTTGCCAGATTTTCTACGGATTGAGGTAAGTCGGGAAAGTAGGTGTCGGATTCTAATAAACGTCGGGTGATGAAACCCACTGAGGTGCGATGGTGCTGACTAACCTAGGTTGGTCTGGGAACTCGGTGATCTTTATGATAATCTGACGGTAACCTTTTATACTCTAACTTCTATTTATTGTTTTCAATTTGCTACTGACCTTTTGGGTTGTTGGCGGTCGATGAAAATATGGATCGAGGAAGGGTTCGACGGCTAGCGATAGATGGATGAGATTGCAAGGAAGGCTTCGACGACTTGTAATGCAAGATTTTTTTTTTTAATCTTTTGTACTCGAAGCTTGTAATTTACATTGTGGTTTGATGTAAATAATTCTTGTAATTAGTTCAACGATTGTATTATTATTTTATTCTGCTTGTAATGAATTTTTGTAAATGACTCTGAGGTTAATCAATGATTTATTCTTGTTGTTATAATTCACGATGTCATTTGTGTTGATTAATTCTTAACGATAAAACTTGTATGAAATCGTTTGACGATGTGATTGATATAATTATGAGCTTATGCTTTGATCTTGCCTAAAAGAATTTTATTTTACTGCTAATTACCACTTATCGTTGATTAGATTAGTGTTAATCTCCCGGGTTCTCACACTAATGTAGTTAGTTACTGCCAAAGCATTGGTTCTTCCAATAAAGGAATCTATTAATATACTAAAGATGGGAGTAATGCCGCTGCCGCTGCCGGCCGAGGCCACGTCGGCAGGAATTAGCCGACCGTTCGATCGCACTCGCGAGCTCGTCTGTCTGTTCGCGTCTACGTGCGATCGCGCTCCGTTCGATCGTGCAATCCTCTCGATTCTTCCCGTCCGTTCCCCTCCGTCTGCTCTTCTTCGCTCTCGATTTCTTGCCTCGAGTCGCATCGCCTCCTCTGCAGCTGCGCCTCCCGTCCCTTCCCCTCCAGCGGCTCCTCCGCCGTCGGCGCTCCCCTTGGTCAGGTCGGGACCACCGCCGCTCCACTGGCCCTTCCGCTTGCCCCCTATCTTCTCAATCCCCTCTCCTTCACTTGGGTGATGCCGTCACCGTCACCCTTGGTCAGATCAGGACCGATGCCCCTCTCCGCTAGCTCCTCCTTTCCCTTCCTCTTCCTCTCGTGCCGCCCCTCCATCTCCCTTCCCAGACACCGCCTCGGGGCCTCCCCTCGCCTTGCGTCCTCTGCCATTGCTCCTCCCTCTAGCGTCGCCCAGCCCTTCGTCTGCCTCCTCGCTGATTGTAACGACCTCCTCAGATTAAGCATGGAACCGACTGATTTTTTTGAGTGCAGACTATCAAGACGGAGGGCGGTAGTACCGCTTGCTCATCCCAAGGGAGGTCCGCCAAGACCTCTTAGGAGATCATCAAGACCTCCTGGTGGTCGAGGTCTGCCAGGACCTCCCAGGAGATCTTCAAGACCTCCTAGAGGTCTTGGCCTCTATGCACTGAGTCAGTCCCAGGAATCCAAGCTAGCTCGCACAGACAAACAATGGTGTGATCATATCCATACCGCAAGCTACAAGAAACAAATAGATAAAAAGCATATATTGTAAAGGCCAATCGCCAAGTTTACAAGAGTTTTGCCACCGTGGCTTACAAAAGAGCACTTTGCAAGAGACACAAGAATCAAACGAAAGGCATCCAACGGATCACCCCACGACTATCGAGTGGAGGACGCCCCATAGCACGATAGCCCCCAAAGACCTCTTCTTCTTGGAGCTTTGAGCTCCCTGGAACTCCCTGATCTGCTGGTTGAAACAGAGGGCACAAGCCATGAGTACTTTTGAATGTACTCAGCAAGCCGTGGGGAGATAAATGCAAGTAATATTCATGAAGGGCTTGCCAAAAGAGAGCTATATGGTTAGTTGCAGAAAGCAATTTTTGACAGTAAATAACATGTATAGATTGCAAAGCTCAAGATGAAAACAATAATACATAAATACATTTGTTTGAAAGGAGGGAGTGAGCACCAACTCAACTCCAAAGCCACTTGGGGGAGGTCTGGTCGCACCCACGACCAGGACCTCTCCCAAGACCTCTCTGGAGCACCCACTCCAGAGCTCCACGCCCAGCCCCTGGACCTCATCTCGAGCCAACCATGACCCCTCTAAAGCCAGCCAAGGTCTCTTCGAGGCAAAGCCACGGTCTCTCGCAGAGGCGCCCAAGGACACATCTATAAAAGTCTACCCTTTTGCTCCACTTCTCCGGGAGATGTCCATAACCAAGGACTTGGCTATTCGAATAGATTTTACGCTCGCAGAGGTGTACAACTTACCCACAATCCACGATCTCTAGCGGACGGGTTCCGGAAGACCCTTGCTCACTTAGAAGGTGAGCAGCCTAGAGAGCGCAAGGCCTTTACAAAGCTTTGATCTGCTCTGGTCTGTCCGCTAAGGTTTCGCTTCGGTTGGGTTGCAAATGCCACCGGATTCGCGGGTCTCTTATGTCAGGCGATGACAAATTCGCTCAACCCAAAGAGCTCCTACCATCTCATTGCTAATTATTTGGCCCAAAGCCATCCCCATAAAATGACCTTGTGGTTGCACGGATTACCCGGATCCACGCACACAAAGTTAAGTCCTTAATCCACTCAGCAAGGCAACCTCATCCCATTGTGCACATGGCACCCCTTTATCGCACGATCACTTGCCCGAGTGTGAAAACATCTTGGGTTCAACCCACCATGGACCACCCACCCGCACCGCAAATTTTAACAAGGTAGCCTCAAGACCACTAAAGATACAACGGGCATTACGCCATCGTTGTACGCGATGGTGACACCAACCACGCATTCCATAGTTCAATTAGTCAAGATTATTAATTGATGAGGCATGATTCACTGCATCCATGGTTCTACAAAGAAGGCTAAGCATAATCTTACGGTCCCATGTTGGCAATACCAAGCAATACCAACTAAAATACCTAATCTAAGGTGTCCAAGGGAGATCATGTCAACATGTCAAGTTCAAGTGTCCAAGGAGGCATAGTGTCAAGTAGGAGAATAGCTACTGCCCAAACCAGTTCTATAAAAATAGCCATGCAAGTTTAACAAATCAAAATACTTTTGTAAAATGGGATCAAGATGATCAAGGGATTCCACGACTTGCCTCTGTTGATGAGCAGAGCTTTGGTTGAGGTGGCTTGACCCATGAGCTCTTCAGCAAAAACAGATATCTACACGTTCGCAAAAGAAACCAAATAAACAAAGAAACTCCAAGAAACCAAAAGAACTTACTTAAAGCAAAGAGAGAGGATGCCCACTGAGGGGAGGAGGTCCGGGAGGGAGGTCCAACGAATGGGAGGTCCACACCCAGGGAGGTTTGAACCAGAGGAGCTTGGAGAGCTCAGCAGAATCAAAAGAGTTAGGAGTAGAGGTTGAAATGAAGAACAAGGAGGAAATGGTCGCCCTGGGTACTCTATTTGAAGGAGAAGGAGAATAAGAGCACTACAAAAAGGAGGTGACCAGGTTCAAGGTGTTGGTACAAAAGGTACACTGCTAGGAAGTACAACAAAGGACTAAAATAGTCCAAGGAGGTGACAAAAGGCAGAAAAGAGTACAAAGGAAAGGACAACATTTTAATGTGATTCCAACCCACATAAAATGCGCTCAAGAGCCTGAGGCGGAGGTCTTTGCAAAAGACCAGAGATCCTGACCTCTAGGGGGAGGTCCCACATGGAGATCCAAAGAGGAGGTCTTAACTTAAAGGGGAGGTCCAGACCAGCAAGGAGGTCTAACCACAAAAGGGAGGTCCAAACACACAAGAGGGAGGTCTGAATCTAGAGGAGGTCCAAATACACAAGATGGAGGTCTGAACCTAAAAGAGGTTCAAACACACAATAGGGAGGTCTGAACCTAAAAGAGGTTCAAACACACAAGAGGGAGGTCCGAGAGGACAAGGAGGCCCAAGGGACAGGGAGGTCCTGCGGGGGAGGAGGTCCTGAGGACAAAGGAAAAAGGTCTCAAGGAGATCCTGAAGACAAGGAAGTCTAGAGGAGGTCCTGAAGACAAACAGGGAGATCTGAGGATAAGAGGTCCTGAGACAGCAAGGAGGTCTGCACAAAGAGGAAGTCTAGACCACAAAGGTCCAACACAAAATAGGAGGTCTGGACCACAAAGGTCCAAACACACAGAGGTGGTCTAGACCGCAAAGGTCTAAACACAAAGGGGAGGTCTTTGCAAAAGGTTTATCAAAGGGGGTCATATCCAAAAGGGGAGGTCGTGGCCTAAAAGGGGGAGGTCCTGACCACAAGAGATGATTTGGACCAGGAGGGTGGTCTTTGCAAAAAGGCCAGCAAGGATCACGGAGGTGGTCCTTGCAAACAACCTGGAGGAGGTCCCGGGAACAAAGGAAAAATGCGCAGCAAAGCAAGGCCGTTCGATCAAGATCGGACGACTCGGACAGTGTGCGCCTACGCAAAGAGAGAGAAGGGAGTTGACGGGAGGCGCGGTTCAAAGGAGGACGAGGAGATCAGGACCAAGGGCAGGTCCTGACCACGAGATCTGCAAGGGGAGGCTCTGGACGGCCAAGATCTACAAAGGGCAGGTCCTGGACGGTCAAGGGCTGCCAAGGGGAGACCCTGGATGGTTAAGATCTCTCGAGGGGAGGTCTTAACGTTCAAGATCTGAACAAGGAGAGGTCTGAACGGTTAAGATCTTCAAAGGGGAGGTCCTAACGGTCAGATCTAAACAAGCGGAGGTCTGAACGGTTAAGATCTCCAAAAGGGAAGGTCCTAACGGTCAGATCTAAACAAGGGGAGGTCTGAACGGTTAAGATCTTTAAAGGGGAGGTCCTAACGGTCAGATCTAAGCAAGGGGAGGTCTGAACGGTTAAGATCTCCAAAGGGGAGGTCCGCGGGACAAGGATACACGGGGAAGGCTAGGGCCGTCAGATCAAGATCAGACGGAGCAAAGCAAAGGGGCCGTTTGGACCGAGTGAACGCTCTAACTAGACCAAGCTGTCCGATGCAGATCGGAGGGTGCAGACAGGATGGGACGTTCGGACCGGCCGAACATGCCAACAAGATCGGGCCGTCTAATAAGCATCGAACGGTCCTTAGGTGATGAAGGCAAAACTCGAGCGGTACGACCGCAAGAGCCAGTGGCAGGTCCAAACGCTAGGGAGGTCTAGTCCTAAGGAGGTCTGGACCTTCAGACCCAAACAAGGGAGAGGTCTGGACCCTTAGATCCAAACCGAGAAGAGGTTTAAACCTCAAAAGAGATTCAACTGAATAAAGGAGGTCTAAAGAACTCAAAGGAAGTCCTATGAACATAGAGGAGGTTCAGAGGACACGGGGGCAAACCAAATAAACAAAGGGGGAGGTCCAAGGGACACAGGGAGGTCCGATTGGACGTGGGGAGATCAAAAGGGGCTCCATATGGGCACAGAGAGGTCCAAAAGGACTCTGGGACGCTCAAATGAACTCAGGGAGTTCAAATGAACGTTAAGAGGTCTACGAGGAGGTCGACACAGAGAAAGAAGTCTAGATCAAGGGGGATCTAGACAGAGATAAAGGTTTAGACCGAAGGGGAGGTCTAAACACAAAGAGATTGAAACCAACAAAGGGGAGATCTGGATTAGGGAAATCCAAACACAAGGCTCCAGGGGAGGTCTAGAGAGACGCAAGAGAGGTCTGGACAGAGAAAGACCTGGGAAAGGAGAAGCTAGCCTAGAGGACAAACATGGCAAACAAAGAAAAGAGGCTAAAAGCCAAGGAATAACGATAACTCCAAATCAACCAAAAGGAATTAATTGAAGTTGGATTAGTTCAAGTTAAACCTTCAAATTCTGAAATCTTCAAGTTAAGCTTTGAGCAATCAACAAAACCAAATGGTTATTTTTATTTTGAAAGCTTTTCAAAACTCTGGACAAACGGGACGTTACACTGATCCCCGCTCCAACGCTGCTCACCTCTTCCCCTCCGCCTCTCGTTCCTTCCTCCGTCGCCGCCTCCTCCAAAGGCCGCGTGCCTCCCTCTCCTCCTCCCAAATCCTCGCTCCATCCCTTTGCCGACGCCCTCTTCGCCGCCTTCCTCCTCCTTTGCCGTGCCGCCTCCTTCTTTCAGACGCCTCTCGCTCGCCTGTCGCCCCATTGCCCCTCCTCCTCCACCAGCCTTTGATAAGCCCCAAGAACCTCCCCTTGGTCAGGTCCGCCATCCCTTCGCCGCCACCTAGGTGAAGGCCACGGTGACTTGGCCACAAACCCCTAGCAAAGACACGCCTATGAGAACCACTCACCTCGATCGCCGCGGCCGCTTCCCGCCTCCATCGCCGCCTCTCCATCCTCGCCCTCGATGCGCGACGATCGCTCAAAGCGCGTGCCACCAGACACACCGCCGCCTCGTCGCCCACCACGCCATCTCCTGTGTCCTACCTCTTTTGGTTTATCACTAATTTGCTTGTACCACAGTACAAATCTTCTGTTTCGTTACATGGATCTTTTCTTAGTGTTAGCCAATGCATTACTAAATTGTGACTGTATTTTTATAGCATTCATGTACTGGACAATGGTGTCATATATGTGGGTGGGGCAGAGCCTGGTGATCTTTACCTTTGTCGATCATGGTTGGAGCTTTCAAGAAGGCAGGCAATGGAGCATGGACAGTTGGATAGTGATGGCCAGCTGCTAATACTGTTTGTTCTGTTGTTGGCTAAATGGTGAATCTCACCCATATGTACTGACTTATGTACATGCTTTCAATAGCTTGGACGTTACTTCATCGCCTAGCGATTACAGTTCAATTCAATCCCTAATTTGTATTTTTCATGAAATAGTCCGTTAATATGCTTAGGTATAATAGTTTTTTTATATCTTCTATCAGTTGATGAATGAAAAGCTATGAGATTTGAGGACAAGGTCCAGATTGTTACCGACATCTATTACCATTAGTTTTTACATATCTAATGTGTTTTTCCCTTTTCCCTTTTGTTTCCCATTGCGATTGACAGTCAAGCAAGGAAGATCTGGACAACTAATCACACAACAAATTTTATCGATTTATCGAACCAACAGTATACAAACAGTGTGGCGAGATTATTCACAAATCAGTATACATCATGTTTATTGCTGCCATTAGCATTTTAGGTGTAATTGCTTGCCCTCTACCACTTCTACTTTGAAATATCGTTCTTGCCCAAGCAGCTCTTCTCACACAGGTGCCTGTAGGGTAAAAGTCTAAAGGTACTAATTATCCATTTTCTTCTATAGATAGAATCTTTGTTGTTCTAATGCTTATGGTTAAAGTACTAAATCACAAAAATGATCCTGGTCAGTTTATTCTTTTCTTGCAGACAGTTCCATCGCAAGCCATACGAAATGAATTATTCTTGTCCCTATATAACCCTATACAAATTCTAATAGATGCAACAGAATATCTATTGAAGCATGGAGCATCAGTTGATTGCTACAAATTGAGGTAACTTCCTATTTTACTTCTGTGTTTTAGCTGTTTAGAGGCTAGCAGCTAGCACAAAAGAGATAGTGCCTTTGTTGTCTTCCAGCCAATGAGGATGTGATATTTATTTTCTATGTATTTAGGGACATTATTTGTGCCCAGTTTTTATTAGTTCTATTCAAAGTTGACTACCTACTTCAGATCATAAATAGATAAGATCGGATTAGTTTGATTGTGCATATAAAACAGTTATTCATGTTTCATGCTAGCTGAACTAAACATATTAGTTAATGTTGATTCTGAGTTGATGTAACATGTCATGATAAAATTAGAATGTTATGTTGCCTGAGTTTTTCTCTATTTTTCTTTGCTTTTTCATAGCATGCACATAATTAGTACAATTCATGCTCAGTTAGTAGACTATTTGTATTTGGGTGATAACAACGAACTCAAAGTAACTTTCGGAGTGAGTACACTATTAGTTTATGCAAACTCATTCTTGGTTACAAAGCATGTGGTGTGACATTTCTTTATGGGGTCTGTCACCCTTGAATTGGCAACTGTGCAACATGGTTCATCTCTCACTATTCAAGATCTCGATACCATGTAGTATACATGCAAGGTGCACTGTTATAGATAGCCTTACCCTTGAACATATATTTCCATAGGTTTCTACAACTAAATAGTACTCTGTGCTGATATGCTATTGATACCTGAATTAAAAAAAACCCAAGTATGAACATCTAATTAGAAGAAGGTATCATACTATGATTGCACCAGTTTTAGATGGCTCTCGGTTTAATCTGATCATGCACAACCATTCTGTGTTTTCGTTATGTGCAATTGTAACACACCCGAGAATTAGCAGCCATTGAAAAAATTATTAGGTGTGGGCACTACAGTTCCTTGATTCTGAAGAGTAGCGTTGAAGGTCTCTAATTGATAACAGATTTATACCTATCTTTCACTTTATATACGCTGATAGATTCTCGCCGTTTCCAAGCAAGGCAACTGTGAATCAAATAAAGGTAAGAATGCTTCCTCTCAGCCCCGCGTTTGGTTTACATTCTTTTACTTATGTTTGGTTTACATTCAGTTTTATATTGCTAAGGTATTGTTTTTTTCTCTCGATTTGAATGTAATTGTGCATTGCGATTTTCTTATGCTATTTGTTTCTCCGTTTGTAAAGGATATTGTCTTTAATAGTTACTATCATATCCTATTGTTCTCAGACTTAGGTAATCTGTGTATGTGTTGGCTATGCAAATCATAGATCGTTTTTGGTTTATATACATCATATGGGGTGTTCACCACGAAAAACTACCTATATTATCCTGCCGTGGAAAGTACATCCTTCCGGGTAGTGATACATCCTCCAGACCGAACAAAACAAATTATGCAATAGCTATAACGCTATCAATCGAAGACTGCCCAGACCGACCACTATTTATTGTTAATGTTGGATCATTACCTGACCTTTTTTTCCTTCATAGACACCAGTTCCAGCTAGGAAGACGAAGTGTCTACTAAGATAAGTCTATTGATCCATTCTCCCTTTTCTACCTACCGTACCCAATCCCATGATTCTGAGATAATCTTCTGTTATGTGATGTGCTATGTCATGGTCACTGCAGTCTTTATTTATTTGCCATAATTCTTTTCATATACATTGCTCTTTTTAAGTAATTCCATACCCACTGTATACATGTTTAGAGAACGACAGAGCTATGTATATTAGACATGTTTGACATACAAAATGTAAGTTCAGTCCACTGATTGTTGTGCTTGCTTTTTTAACCTACCTTTTTTAAAACGCGTTCTTTGCTATTCTAATCGTTTTAGCTGTAATGCTATGTACTAAAATCTTAGCTATCCTATATTAATCATTTCAAAATGTTTTTATCTATCCTAATCAAAATGAACCTTTACCACCTTCTGGTCCGAAGGATCATTCTTCGACTGCAGCTAGGCATAAAAGGGAAAATGCACCAATAGAATAGAAATCTTAGCTGTTTGACATTTCACCTTTTTTCGTTCTTTCTTCAGCCAAATAGAAATGGCATATGTCACCTTGTTTTAACAGATAGCAGTAGTCAGCTATCGACTAAAGAATTTTTAATTATTGTGCCAGGCACCCATTAAAAGTTAGAGGTAGAAAGGAAAAACGGATGATGCCTTTCATGCTCCTGCATATCTACAATTTACAAAGGTATCTGACGAGTTGCCGTTGGCGATATTGTATGAGATGGCCGACATGGTAAATGATAAACTCAAAACAAATTACTTAACATTTGATAGTTTCGTGACTCGCAGGTTATTATTTCAGATGATTCCTAGCCTGAAACAGATCGAGATGGAAGACATTGAGGAGCCAATGCCTGATATTGACAACTGTGATGCAGGTGACTCCCTTGCATTGCTTGACTATGCGAATGACATTTACAACTTCTATAGAGAGAACGAGATAGATTCTTGGAACCCTAATGAAGTTATTTGCTGTTGCCAAGTTGTGAACATGAATGATCTCATTGCAAATTTCTACGTGTATAGGATTTGAGCTGTCGCTCCCTTGATTACATGCCAGCCCAAGCTAATATAGATCACCACGTGCGTGCCTTTCTCATTGATTTGCTGATGCAGGTAAGAACTATGTCCGATGCTTCATTAATTCAATATACTGTGCTTCATATGGTTTAGAAATTCTTAGCTTCCACGCTTCTGTGTCCAATACAGATGCACTATCGATTACAACTGTTGGATGAGACCCTGTTCCTTACTATGAATAGCGTACACAGATACTTGCCGCGTGAAAATGTATTGCGAAAGAAACCTTCAGTTCATTGGTTTTACTACTATGTTGTTCGCGTCGAACTATGAAGACAAGACCGTCCCTACCATGAAGGATCTAATCCTAATCTACGACCGTGCCTACACTAGGCACATATTCTATAAACCATCTTATGTTTTGTATATTCGACATGTTTAACATACAAAATGTAAGTTAAAGATTATCCACTACTGTTATTTCAACCCATCTATACTACTTAGAAACCACTTAGTTTTATAGCATGTTGGCTTGCTACTGATTATACCTTTGTGACATTATCTAGGCTAGGATTTTGTTACAAACAGACAATTCTAATAGAACAATCACATGATACTTCAACCAACACATTCGTTCCTGCACACAGAAAAAAAATCAAACCGGAAATTGTTCAGACGCTGCCATCACGGGTGCAGGCACGGGTGCAGCGAAGCGCACCAAACGTCCTAGTCAGGTTTATAATTTAAAAATTGACAAGCAGCAAAATACTTGGGGATATAACAATTGGCAAGCAACAAAATTAGAAGACGAACAGGAAGGGTGAAGCATGCTTACTCATTTGGAAGAAGAACAAGTGGCGAGACATGCCTTCTGGAGGCGGAGATAAGGGAGAGGTGTCGGTGTTTTAGAACCGAACTTACGTAAAGATTGTTTGATTCGGGGGGTCTCCTAGAATGGAATCACGCAGAGAGACTGACACGAGGATTTTTATACTGTGTTCAGCCTTCTCCGAGAGAATAACAACCCTACTCTGTGTGTGTATGGTATTGAGTGTATTCTGAACAATCAGGGGAAAAACTAAGACTATTACAGATAGTGCTTGTATTCCTGATGGCCCGATTGATCTTCTCCTTCCTTTCTCTGATTGCCGCCTTTTATAGTACGTGAAGGAGCGGCGATTACTCCAGATAAAGCGGCGCCCATCACCTCCCGTGAATTCAGGCGACGTTGGTAATAATCACCGTGTATTAACTCCTCCACGCCGCTCAATGACTATATACCGTAGATAATGGAGTATTATGTGTCATTACTCATGAGAATAACAACAGATGATGACTGCTTGAATCCCTTAATCAATAAGACCCACTTGTCTCAGAGGTTTATTTGATCATAAGGTGGTCGTAGCTGACTTAGTCGTAGAAGAACTTACGACCATGAGGTAGTCGTAGCATAACTTACGACTATAGGGGTGGTCGTAGAAGAACTTACGACCACCCATTAGGCTCTTCCTCATAATATTAAGGGTACACTTAGGGTCCACATAACGCCATATTTACCTATAATAAGAATTATAGATAAAAGATAAAATGAGGATTATTATATCCTCATCATCTAGCCCCCACTTCAAGTGAAAGCAACTTATTTGGTAAGGAGTTATAGATGGTCTTACGACCACGAGAGGATCAGAGAAAAATAGTCGAAGGAAAAACTCTTCGATTGTATACTACTTTGACCGTAAATATGCTTGGTCAAGAATTACCTACGACTATCAAGTAGTCGAAGCATTCCTACGATCACGAGGTGGTCGAGTATAGTGATCGGAAGAAAGAACTTTCCGATTATCATTTCCTTTGGTTGAAAAGATCTAACCAAGGAAGTAATTTCGCTTGAGGTGTAAACGCAAACCTGATTTTCTCGATCGGACACATTGGGAATCTCAAACAACGCCTGCTTAGCTCGTTCGCTGAAGCGGTTCCCGAGACGGTGGCGACCCTTGAATGTCACGCTTCGCTCAAAGTACGCGGTTATAAATACTCACCGGGGTAAAACCTAAGATCTTACCTTTCCCCAAATCATTCTCTGCTCATCGTTCTTGTCTTCTCCGCCACCAACTCACCGAAAATCTCCTCTTCCCGAGAAAATGGCCGGAGAGTTTCCGAATGGGCCGAGTCGGAGATGGATACGGCGAAGATGCAAACCCTTGTCAATTTGGGAAGATTCCAGAGAGAGTTCTTGTGGAGTGGTTCCTACAAGATAAGCAAAGAATGGCCGCTGGGGAGGAAGGACAAATCCCGCCTTCCAAAGCGACAGAGTGTGGTCTTCGACACTGCTTCAACCCTTTTCACACCGATACTCGAGCATTTTGGAGTGGAATTGGTGAACCTTGGTCCTAATTCCATCACCATGCCGAGCGATTTGTATATCCGTGTGAGGCGACTGGAATTCCAATGATCTTGAGCTTTTTCAAGATTTCTACGGAATGGCTCGGCTAACAGGATAAATGGAAGTTGTGGTTTGAAGCTCCATGACGGAAGTCAAGGAGTATATTCAGATGTTCACTCGGTCCTCATGGCTGCTAGGAGGAAGAGGTGGTTTTATCGAAAGTCACCTCCAAGACGATCTTACTTTCAAGGAAGGCATTAAAAGAAAGCTTCCTCGATTCGACTCCCGTGATATCAATCGAATTGCTCCCTATATTCAAGCCATCAAGGATTTGAAAGCGAGGGTTGATCGATGGCATGTGGTGAAGGATTTCATCACACGTCGAATTAGTCCTTTGAAGAAACGAAAGTGCCTCCTATGTGGAGGTACACGGGCCAAAAGACCCACCAGTGACTACGAGGGAGGTAAGTAGTTTTTCGACTTAGCTCTCGGCTTGGTCTTCTTCAAAATTATCTAATTTAATATCTTTATCTGTTTTATACAGATCTTTCACAAGCAGAGATTGACGTTCGAGTCAAACTTATTTGTGAGAAGCCCCCGCCACCTAGTGTGGCGGTTCCTCAAATTCTTGCGGTTTTATTCGCAGAAGAAAAGGTTGAGCGCCTAAAGGTAATCAAAAGTTGATTTCATCCTTAGGAATTTATAGTCGTAGAAATAACTTACGACTAGGTAGTGATCGTAGAAAATCTTACGATCAGGGGCATGTCGTAGGAAAGCTTACGACTAAGTACTGGTCGTAGAAAAACTTACGACTGGTAATTGATTATTCTTTTTCTGTTTTTATTTATAGAAAGTAGGCATGGAAAACCACCAGGATGACGAAGAGGTCGAACTGGTGACCATTGGTGCAGGGGCGCCAGTGAACAAAGGCTCATCTCCTCCGACGAAAAAGTGTCGACTTTCAAGAGTCGTCGACAAGGGAGGATCAAGCTCAGGTTCCTTTATTTCGACGAGGTCCTCAGCAAAATCTGCAGCACACACGCTTGCAACAATAGCTGAGATTGAAATAGCTGAAATTGAGGAGGACGAAGAACCTCTTGTGCGCAAGGCCCGTAAGGGCAAGGGCACGTCTTCAGCGGAAACCGAGACTGAAACGGCTGCAGCTGAGGAGACCGAGGAGGTTGAAGAACCTCCCAAGCGTAAAGTCCACAAGACCAAGGTACCTTTTTATTACGACAAGAAAGCTTTCACAGTTTCTGCCACTTCTAGATTTGTCAAGCAACTAGAAAAGGAGAACTGGAAGGAGTTTATGTCTTTTGTGAAGGACAACGCTGATCCAGCCGAGCCTACCGTTGAGGGTAGCGCTGCTCTTGGAGTGATCGAGACCGATCTCGCCCTCCGGAAAGTCGAGACCATAGAGATGGTCCTCGCTCAAGACTCACGACCAGACGTGGTCATGATCGAACCTATTCCCTCAACTTGAACTACTTACCAGACGTGGTCGAGAAAAGAAGTCAAAGAATTCTTCCATCGGGAAGATGGCTCCAAAGTTTCGATTAAGTCCAGACGCAGAGGTATGTGAAACAAGCTAAAGTGTAAGAACAAAGATTTACCTTTTGCTTTCCACAATTTGACTTGCTATCTTTTTGTTGTTTTTAGCCCGACTCCTTCAAATTTCGAGAATGCTTCCGCTGAGAAGCCTATTGCTACCTCTCTAGTCTGCCGGAGAGACAACAAGGAAGTGGTCGATGGATCATCCTCGCCCGGTGGTAGAAGAAGTCGGGTTCTCAAGCGGTTGTCATGACACGGGTCGTAGCTATAGCTACTGAGGCAGCGGCCATAGTTACTGAGGTGGCATCTACAACCACCGAGGTAACCACCATGACCACTGAGGTTGCAGCTACTACTACTGAGGTAGCGGCTACACCTATTGAGGTAGCGGTTACGACAACTGAGATAGTCGCCATGACCACTAACGTGGTCATAGGACCAGCAGAGGAAGTCGCAGAAGCCTCTGCCCAAGGTGGTGATGTGCCCGACCACCTGCAAGGGAAGGAAATCGCAGCACCTCCTTCCCGGTACCCAAAGAGAAACTACAATTTCAGAATCGGAAGATGAAGAATACTTCAATTTCTGTTCTGATTTCTTTGGCCCTGCTTCTATAGTGGGGTCTTCTGCCTTTAGATCTCACCACCGAGTTCCCCATCCCAAAGACATTCCCAACAGAGGGAACACTTTTGATAATGAGCGCCTTGAGAAGGTTTGGTGGGACCAAGTTGAGAGAGTGGACGAGCTGAAGCACCCAGAGCTGGTTTACTCAATATTTGCTCGATCAACCATGAATGTAAGTATTTGATGATACTTGTACATACAGGTATAATCTTCTCTTGTTTCTCATTTTCTTGTCTCTTGCAGAAAGCCATAGAGCATATCGCCGTTGTCGGTGAATATCATCGACAACTTCTAGAGTTGCGACAGGAAAAAGAGGAACTCGCAAACAAAAGAGATATGGTAAGTTACTATTTTCATAGTCGTTTTTGATTTGACTACTTATATAGTGCTTATAGGTTTGTCGTGGAAAAACTCACGACTATATACTAGTCGTAATAGACTTACGACCAGATGTTTAGTCGTAGGAGAACTTACGACTAGTCCCATAGTCGTAGAAGAACTTACGACTGGATCAATGGTTGTAGGAAAACTTACAACCGATTTAATAATGTTCATGTCCACTTTTAACCTTTACAGGTTAAACAGCGATGAAAAAACTCTGGCCGACTCGCTCGATCATCAAAAAGAGGAGTCGAGAAAGTTACAGGAGAAAGTAGAATTCCTTTTGGGGAAACTTAAAGAAGCCAACTCTGCAAACGCGAAATTGCAGGAAGGAATAAACGAAGAAGTGCTTGAACTTAAGATCGCATTTACTTTGATCTTTATCTAACTCTCGCTTCTTTTCGTAAAAGAAGATGAGATGAGAAAGCTCCGAATGAAGTCAAAGAGAAAACTTCACTCATTCACGAGCTTACTCAGATGTCCAAAAATAAAGATCAAGATCTTGAGACGCCGAGAACTCTAATATCGTAAGTAATTCTTTACCGCAGGTCCTTACGAAGTTATTTCCTTTTCTTACTCCCACTTCTTTTCTAGGAATGGATCTTGAATTGGGAAGACTCGAGACTGAAATCACGGAAAAAAAATCATGATTTATAACTGCACCATCCTTATTGCAAAGAAGAATGCAGAGGACATTAGATCATGGGAGAAAAAGCATGCCGAGACCGCTGCTTCCCATAATGAAGAGGTCAAGAAGTTGATTCTCGACTAGTGGGTAAGAAATTCTTTTACCCGTGATTATTTTTGTTTTTACTTCCTCTAGGAGTTTATCTTTGTTTGACCATCTTATTCTTTTCGTAACAAGTGGTCGAAAACAAAAGCTTCATGAGGCTTTGACTCGCACTCCAACAGAGATGGAAGCAATGAAGATTAAACTTCAAGGCAACATCACGCTCCTGAACAATGTGCTTGGTGAGCTACATAGTGAGGGAAAGGCTCCTCAAGATGATACGATAACCGCTCACATAAGTACTATTGGGGATCAAGTCGGGACTTTGCAAAATCTGGTGACTACTCTGAAGGCCAACCAAGCTGAATCGATAAAGGAAGCGGTCGAAACTGCAGTAAGTTATGCATTAGTAAAACTTAAAGCTCATGACCCTAACCTTAATGTGCAACCACTCGAAGCCGACTTCGACTGCTTTGAAGCAGAAGGAAGATGTCTGATGGAGGAGATGCAATCAATTGGCCGGAAAATTTCAGAGGAGATGCAGTTGGGATCTCCTTCTTCAGAGTAGCTTGTAATAAACCTGTGAAAAACAAGCTTTTGTTGATGTAATATACGATCCATCTTGTTTCCTGCAAATTATCTTGTCGAGTAGTTAGTAACTCAAAAGATAATTAACGAATTTTAAAGACTAAAAATTTAAGTCAAATTAATGACTTTATCCTAGCCCCCGACTATTTGCTTAGTTTGTTGAAACTAAGTAAATAGTCTTGTCTCCTGCAAATCATTTTGTCGAGTAGTTAGCAACTCAAAAGATAATTAACGAATTTAAAGACTAAGAATTGAAATCAATTTATCCTAGCCCCCGACTATTTGCTGAGTTTGTTTAGACAAACTAAGTAAATAGTCTTTAGAAAGGGTTTCTGAAAACAGAGAGGTTTGTTTAACTTGTAGTTTTTGGTCATAATTGTCATGCAATCGGTCTAAAGAGTGTTAACGAATTGACACTAGGAAGTTCCTTCTAGTGGGCGTGACCACGCAAGAGAGGAGAGGCTTCGACTAGGTAATGTTAACATCTCCGACTAGATTAATTAAATCGAGAACAAAGAACTTGAGTTAAACAAACATCGAGAGAACTTCAAAAATTCGTTCGCCCTTCTTTGGAGGATTCAATAAGTCCGCCTGTTATCAAGAGTTGGAAACCGAACGATGCTAGGAAGTTCCTTCTAGTGGGGTGACCACGCAGAGAGGAGAGACTTCGACTAGATGTGTTTCTTCCTCCGACTTAGTTAAGACTTAATTGAATACACCAAAGGCAAATTAATAAATCTTAAAAGTGCACTCGCTTAGAATATTTTTCAAAAATGAAGTGAAGAAATAATCTAAGGTGAAAGGAGTTGGCCTTCAAAAAAAAATTCGACTAAATAAAACCCGAGTTCTTTGTGTTGGCAACAAAAGCAAGTAACGAGTTGACACTAGGAAGCTCCTTCTAGTGGGCAGGACCACATGTAGAGAGGAGAGGCTTCGACTAGGTGATGTTATCTGCCTTTCGACCAGTGTAAAGAAAATTGGGTGTTTGAAACATAGTCGGAAAATTATGAAAGCACTACTCAAAAGTAAGACAATAGAGATAGAGAAAACCTGAGTCTTTATTGTCCGAATGATTGGTTACACATAGAACTTGCGTGAATCGGGTCGATGTTCCAAGAATTCGAGAGAACTCCGCCGCCTTCCATTGCCAATCGCATCGACCTCGACGAGTAACTTCAACCATCGTAAGGACCTTCCCACTTGGGAGAAAGTTTGTTCCGATTAGACTTGGATTGGCAAAGCCTCAATACTAAGTCACCTACAAAGAAGGTCTGCGAGGTTGACCTTACGATCGTAGTATCTTCGCAGGCTTGTTGGTAGACCGCCGAACTAATTAGGGCTGGTTTCTCCTTTCTTCAAGTAGATTAATATCATCCGCTCAAATTTGTTCTGGTTGAGTCTGTGAATGTTTCACTGTGTTGACCAGATCTTTAGTTCCGAGGAAGCATGGCTTCAAAGACCAAGACTAGAAAGAAAGGTGTTTCTCCTCAGAGTCTGATCGGTAGTTGTACGAATCGCCCATAATACGAGGGTAACTCTTGTACCCAAGCCCCGAGCGCTTGACGAGCCGGTCGAAAACTCGAGTCTTAATTCCTCTCATCATTTGGCCGCTTGCACGCTCGACCGCCCCATTACTCGGGGATGGGCCATGTAGCATAACACAACTTGGTACCCAACTCATCGCAAAATTCCTGAAATTTTGCGCCAAAATTGCTTACCATTATCTCGTAATTATTCGACTCGGACTCCAAATCGAGTAATTACGATCTCATCATAAACCGCTTTTGCCGCTTCGTTGTTATCCATCCACGTGTTCGGCTTCAATCTATTTTGTGAACGATCAATAGCCACAAAGGAACTCAAACCTCCCGGAGCTTTGGGGAACGGTCCTGTGATATCAAGACCCTGTGTTGCAAAAGGCCAAGATAGAGGTATTGTTTGTAATGCCCGAGCTGGTTGGTGTATTTGCTCGCTATGAAACCGCATCGACACACTTTTTAACTAACTCTTTAGCATCGTATAGGGTGTTGGCCAAGAAAACCTTGTCGAAAAGCCTTGCCGACCAACGCTCAGAGGAAGCATGATTTCCACATATGCCACCATGTATGTCGTGAAGGAGTGTTAATCCTTCGCTCTGAATGCATCGCATGAGCACCCCTTGAGTACCCGCTTATAGAGAACTCTTTCACCAAAGTATACATTTTGGCTTTTCGATAAGCGATCCGCCTCGAGATCGCCTTCGTATAGAACCCTTCAAGATAATCATAGATGGGCACCATCCATGTATCCTCGCACTCTAGAGAGGTTGTCTCAATAGGAGGTGTCTCTCGCTCGTCGACGTGAGAAGGCTTCGAGTTGTTCCAAGAAGACTCCTTTTGGTACTTCAGATCGGGAAGAAGCTATTCGAGCAAGTCGGTCATGAGGAAATTATCCTTTCGAGGGATGAATTGTGCCTCAAACCTAAAAAATGCTTTTCTAGCTTACGACTTCCGATAAGTACCGAGACATTGTCGGGTTAGAGCACCGGTACTTTTTGCCGACTTGGTTCACGACTAGTTGAGAGTCTCCTCTCACGAGTAGTCGGCGAATCGAGCGCTTTCTTCGCCAGATACCGCCTAGCAAACCTTCAGATTTCGCCACATTATTAGTGGCCCGAAAGTTTAATTGTATGGCATACTTTAAGGTCTCTCCCAGAGGAGATACCAGACCACTCAAATTTCGAGCCACTTAAAGTAAGCGACCGTCAAAGTACATCGCCCATCGGTCGGGAATCAGATTAGGGATCCTGAATGTGTTCAGATTTGTCCATTCGTGACAAAGTCTCGCCAAGATCTGGGATTTAATGGCCGTCGACACGAATGGATGTCGAACTCCCCAAGTTCGACCGACCATTTTGCCATGCGCCCATTGCTTCCCTATTCTCGAGGATCGCTTCCCAAGGGAAACTCGACAAGATAGCTAGTTTGTGCGCTCAAAATAATGCCGCAGCTTCTCAAGACATAAGGAGGGCATATAGAAGCTTTTGGACCCGAGGGTAATGCTCCTTAGGTCCGTAAAACTTCACTTACGTAGTAGACCGGTTGTTGTACATTTTCACGTTCTACAACCACTATCGCGCTTATCGCCTCGGGCGTGGCGCCTAGGTAAACCAAGAGCGTTTCTTCCGCCTCTGAGAGACCGTAATAGGAGCACTCAGAAGGTACCTCTTGACATCCTCAAAGGCAGCGTTTGCCTCTTTCGACCACTCAAAACCTTCGTGTTTCCTTAGAAGTTTAAAGAAAGGTAGTCCATTTTCTCCCAGTCGTGCGATGAAACGACTTAAAGCCGCCATGCACCTAGTGAGTTTCTGGACTTCTTTCCGTAGTTGAGGGCGCATTTCTAAAATGGCTTTTATCTTTTCGGGATTTGCTTCGATTCCTCGTATTGATACTAGGAATCCAAGTAATTTCCCTGAAGAGATTCCAAATACACACTTCTCAGGATTAAGTTTTAAGCGATGTTTTCTGAGATTGTCGAACGTTTCTTGCAGGTCAGTAATATGATTAAGTCTCTTGATGCTTTTGACAACTAGATCATCAACATAGGCTTCTAGATTTCGCCTAATTGAGATGAAAAAGTTGCTCGCATCAAGCGCTGAAAAGAAGCGCGGCATTTTTAGACCAAATGGCATTTTGACATAGCAAAATATACCAAATGGTGTAATAAATGCGGTCTTTTCTTCATCGCCTAGACACATATTGATCTGGTGGTATCCGCAATATGCGTCTAAAAACTTAACATTTCACAACCCGCAGAGAGTCAACCAACCGATCGACACGAGGTAAAGGAAAATCGTCTTTTGGACAAGCTTTATTAAGATCAAGAAAGTCTCACGACATACGCCATTTGCCGCTTGACTTTCTAACCATTACAGGTTAGCCAACCATTCAGGTGGTTGACCTCTTATAAAGCCCGCTTAAGTAGCTTATCCAATTCGATTTAATAGCATCTCGCCGATCAGGCAAATCTCCGCAATTTTTGTTTTACGGTACTTTGTCAGCAAGAAGCTAGCATGTGCTCGATCACCTCCCCGGGACTCCGGGCATGTCGGATGCTTGCCACGCGAATACATCTGCGTAGCTCGGAGGAAGGTGATGAGGGCGCCTTCCTATTTGGGGTCGGAAGTATCCTCGATGCTAACATCTTCGAGGGCTCCCTCAAGGCCCGTGAGGAACCTCTTTGACTTTGTCGCTCGGCTTTGGTGCGTTTTTAGGCTTCACTTGCTAGTCGAAGGTCGACTTTCTTCTTGAGTTGGTATTTCTCCTACCATCTCGAGGGATCGACGGTCGCAAGTATGCGCCATCTTCTTGTCACAATGGATTGTGATTACTCCTTTGGGACTCGCATCTTAATACATTGATATCCATAATGAGTAGCCATTAGGAATTTTACCAAAGTTGGTCGTCCGAGTATGGCGTTATATGTCAGATCGAATCGACCACATCAAAGGAGATTTTCTCGTCCGAAATTACTTGGTGAACCAAATGTTAAAGGAAGAGAAACTTGACCAATTGGTTTGGTCAAGATCCCAGACGATCCCATGGAAAGAGTATCGCATCGGTCTTACTTTGGTCCCGGTACTTGCATGTCATCCGAGCACTCAGAATAAAATATTTAACGAGCTTCCACCATCAACCAAAACTCGATTGACCCGACAATTGTTGATGGTGGGTTCGACCACGATTGGGTATCGACACGTCGAGTCGAAGGAATCGGCGATCACTCTTCTCGAAAGAGATAGTGACTTCCGACCACTTGTAATTTATTGACGAGAGGAGGATCTATGGAGTTTACCTCACGCTCAGCAGACCTTAAGTCGCCGCTTTGATTCATATGCCGATGATCCCCGTAGATGTGTTCGATGGTGTGTTGCGGATCCCGAACGGCATCTCCTCTTCGTCATCTCAAGATTTATGACCACTTGTTTGACCTACTGCTCGAGAGTGGGAAGTGGTCCTTGTCGTTGTAGTAGTCTTCAAGCTTTGCTGGAAGACCCGCAATCATGCGAAGGTCATGCCCTTCCTTTTTATGGAAAGGACACCACTTAGGCTTATCATTTTTCCGATCGTATGCTTACCTTTGCTCTCGCTTGAGTGCGGCTTGATGTGCATGGTTCTTTATCATTCTGACCAATACCTCCTTGGAACCGCTGGTTTGGAGTTTTGACCCTTCGCCTTTGTTCTTGGACTTTTTGCTTTTTTATCCTTCTTCTTACCAATGTCGCCGCTCTCGAGAGGTATTGTCTTCTCGATCTATTGTATTGTTCCACTCGATCGCCTCGTATAAAGTTGGCATATCGATCACCATCTCAAGAGTTCGCAATGTAAGTAGGTGGGTTTAAAGCAATGTCTTCGTTATTCTCCTACTACGGACTCCTCGCTTGAATGCTCGATGACGATGAATCGAAACTTCCGAATTGAGCTACTGAACCCGACTAAAGCGCTTGATGAATTGGCGCAAGGTCTCGTTGTCATTCTCGTCTCATCCGGTGCAAGTCATCCTCCTTTCTGTATGCATTGTAAGTGCCTTGGAAATTTGCCAATAGAAGGTCGCAGAGGTGTTGCTAAGAGTAAATCGACTCGAGTGGTTGATTCAAGAACCACGATCGAGCGGATCCTTCGAGCACAGCTTGGAAGATAATTTGCCATTACATGCTCTCCTCCTCCCCGCCGCTTCGGACAAATTGCCAGTAGATTTGAAGGAATTGATGGGATTTTGGGAACCATCAAACTTCTCCATGTTCACCGGTCGAAAACGAGGTGGCGTAATGCTCTGAGATCAAAGCGAGAATGCCCGACATCCAAGAATGACTTCTTGACGCCTTTGCAGAAAGAAGGGTTGATATCATCGTGGTCGATTTGACGATACCCAAGAATAGGTTGACCGGATCTATGATAGATCTCACCTTACGAGGGAATACTCCTCATAGTTTATCTCGCCGCCGCAGATTCCCATGTCGGAATGGTGAGCGATCACCTCTCCGAGGGGTTTCTTGATCATCACCGCTCAAAAGACATTTTCGAGTAGGTGATCGCGCGATTTACTATTGCGCCGATTCCTCCGTGGTGATAAGTTCGATCGACCGTATTCAAGAAGTCGATTGCTATGATTTCTGAATGATGTCGGCGAGGCGCTTCAAATTTTGCCATCGTGTTCAAGGTTTTGTGCGATCTCTTCAACGAAGAGGTCGAGTTCGGTGCTCGGGCTAGCTCTTGAGTTGGATTCTCGAGCAAGTCATTGATGTAATCAAGTTCTTGAGCTTCCTTCGATCGATATTGATGCGCCTGCATGCATTCTTCCGGCTTCAATTTTCTTCCGTCGAATAGCCTCAAGAGCTTCTATGTCGGACTCTTGAGATTGCCTCAATGAAGTGCGAGAATGTCGAGGATTTCCTCGCTCATGAAGGTGTTAGTCGTGTCCGCCGCTGGTGGCGTCTTTGCCAACGCCACGAGGGGCGCGCAGTGTGATCTTTCGAAGGGTCTCCATCTCGGTTTCTAGAAGAGTGATCTTGATCCGAGGGAAGGACGAAGACCTCCGCTGATGATTCTCACTTGCGCCGAGGCCTCTCCGCTTGAGGAGTCGCCGAGAGACACCATCTGGCGACTTGGAGTAATCCTCCGTAGGGGAAGTCTGGTTATAACCGCCTCCGTCGGCAGTGTGATCTGCGGAGAGATGGTCGAATTTGTAGGAAAAGCATGCTTGATCCCGCTCTCTCAAGGCCATCTGGAGAGAGAGGATCACCAGATGCGGTGAAGTCCTGCATTGTGGCTTCCAGAGCTTGCCTCACCAAGTCGGACCGCCTTAGGGGACTTGGACACTTCGAGGAAAAACTCTCGAGTGTCGTGAGTCCACTGGTGTGGTCTGGTCGATTGACCCTTGTCCTTTGAGAGGGTAGATCTCTCTGACGCATTGTTAGGGGATAAGGATCCTCCTCAACTCCGGCGGCGACATTGTCTCCTCGGATCTGTGGGAAGATCCCTGAGGCAAGAATGCCATAGGATGAGTCATCACTTGGTTCAGAATCGAATCCGGATCCATGTTGACGTCACAGACCGCTAAGTCGAACCAGTTCTCCTCGCTCCATTCTCCGCCATGAGTGCATGAGATTTGGAAAACAGAGAGTATGTTGACAAGAGATTACCGGAAGATCCCCACGATCGGCGCCAACCGCTTGTTTTAGAACCGAACTTACGTAAAGATTGTTTGATTCGGTGGTCTCCTAGAATGGAATCACGCAGAGATCGACACGGGATTTTTATACTGTGTTCAGCCTTCTCCGGAGAGAATAACAACCCTACTCCTGTGTGTGTATGGTATTGAGTGTATTCGAACAATCGGGAAAAACTAAGACTATTACAGATAGTGCTTGTATTCCTGATAGCCCGATTGATCTTCTCCTTCCTTTCTCTGATTGCCGCCTTTTATAGTACGTGAAGGAGCGGAAGTTACTCCAGATAAAGCGGCGCCTCATCACCTCCCGTAACGGGCGCACGTTGGTAATAATCACCGTGTATTAACTCCTCCACGCCGCTCAAATGACTATATACCGTAGATAATGGAGTATTACGTGTCATTACTCCATGAGAATAACAACAGATGATGATGTTTGAATCCCTTAATCAATAAGACCCACTTGTCTCAGAGGTTTATTTGATCATAAGGTGGTCGAGCTGACCTAGTTGTAGAAGAACTTACGATTATGAGGTAGTCGTAGCAAGACTTACGACTATTGGGGTAGTCGTAGCATAACTTACGACTATGGGGGTGGTCGTAGAAGAACTTACGACCACCCATTAGGCTCTTCCCTCATAATATTAAGGGGTACACTTAGGGTCCACATAACGTCATATTTACCTATAATAAGAATTATAGATAAAAGATAAAATGAGGATTATTATATCCTCGTCAAGAGGTATCTCCATGGCCGTGCGAGCGGCGGTGGCCGGCAGCGAGGGTTCCGGTGAGGAGGCGTCCGTGGTTTTGTGTTGGGCTTCTAGAAGCTACAGCCACCTGAAGATCGTTTATGAGGCCCAGATGGGCACGAGAACCAATCGAATCGAGGGTTTTGAAATTCCAGGGCTGGACCACCCTACCCGCCGGAGACCCCTGGCGACGGCGATAGTTGGGACTAGCAAGGGTTGTCACTTGTCAGGGATTGTAGGGAGAGGGTAGCGGGCTTGGATCGCAAGGCGGCAACGACGAAGGGCATGTGGAAGAGTTAGGGTTGAGGTCGGGGAAAGATAAATCGAGTCGGGTCAGGTTAACTGTTGGAAGTTGGGGCGTTGCTGGCCGAGGCCCGTTTGGAAGGAAGGAATTTCGAGGAATTTTGTAGAAACTTTATAGGTATTTAATTCCGGCGTTTTAAACGAGCTTGGATAATTTCAAATGATCAGAATGTGAAAAATGTCCAATCATATAGCAAAACAGGAATTAGTGTGTGATTTTAATTTTTTTTGGATCGATTTGTATGTTAGTGACCTAATAAGATTTGTATATTAGTGACCTAATAAGTATCCTATTTGATATCGCCCTATTGCTCTATAAGTGAGTCTAAAAAAAAGAACTGTGTAAGTGACACGAGCTTGGTGTATAGTAAGTAGCACATGATGCTCTTGCGTGCTTCGAACTCTAATTTTTAGCTATAATATTTATATTTGTGAGAAGTTACACATGAAAGCTTGTGATGTTGAAACTATAGTTATTATGGTACAATTTGTGTCGAGGAAAGATGATCTGGGATCGGGTAGCCCCTGCCCCCTCAATTCTTGCAATGTCTGAAAGTTGAACAAATGCTATTACTACACGGGAGAATATCTTGTGCATCCCTTCTTATGGTGTATCCTTTGTGTATTCTACGTCTAAACTTTTGAATTTTTTTCTCCAAAAAAGTAGATGTAGGGGATGATATATTCTACAACCATGAAAAATTCAAGATGAAACTCGATTACATTTGCAATATGTTAAAAGAGAAATTCGGCATGGCTGCTTGTCAATTTATATCTTTCAAAGGCGGTCAAGTTTCTTCTTGAAATTTTGCATGCCTATAGAATATATCATCCCTTACATCTACCAAGTTTTTGGAAATTTTTTTCAAAACTTTCAGATGTAAAATGCACGAAGAATGGACCGTGAGAAGGGATGCACCCGATATTCTCCCAGTACTGCATATATTTGTCACGGATAAGCCAAGAGTGAACTTTGTTGGTGTGTAGTATTTGGTTTTCTATACTGCTCTGGGATGCGATGCACATCCTTTGCCTTTCTTCAGTGAAGGCACAAACAGGGATACAGATCCTCTACTGTAATACAAAGAATCACTGTATAAACAGTGATCGGTGAGTGAGTGACAGTACTCGACAGTAATACTATAGCAGAATATTGCAGAAACAATGAAATATTTACTATAGCGATTTTATTGCAACAAAAATATTACAACGAAAACACTGTAGCAATTGATATAGACCTTTTCTTTTCGATCGGGTGGTGAAAATCGACTTCTGATACGTGCAGAGGATCCATTTCCAATGAACAACACAATACAGTGAATCAGCTGAGAGAGGGACGATACCATAGAAGACACAATAGCAAATACGCTATTCCAAAAATACTGTATCCAACACCGTTTTCTAATGTAGTGAGTTCCTGTAGCGTTGGATCTGCACCATTCGCTTTGAATCCGACAGTCGAGATTTGCCTGAGGCACAACACTGTTCACCTCCGTCTTTGCTTATATTTGTGGACAGAGAAATAGTATATCTTTCTAATAGGAATACATGTATGTCTCTAAAAAAAGGAATACACGTATGCGTATATTGTGGTATGGTTATAACCCAATTGTTTGCAGGGTTTTCTATGTCGTTGAGAAATTTTTTTCAAAAGTCTTATTATGCTGGAAAAATTATTGTTGACTATTTCACAGAGGCCCCCAAGCTTAGATCAGTGGGGTGAAAGGATGGAGCTAGCCAGGATACTTGTTACACCTACTCAATAGAGATCCCAAGATTTAAGGTTCGTTTGGAGTACATATTTTGTTTCTTTAAGATGCACTTGGAAGTTAAATTTGATGTGAAACCGAAGATTTAGGGCTCATTTAGAGTACGATTTTTCTTTTTCCAGATTGACATGGAAATTAAACTTGATGTGAAATTCACGCGTTTTCAGAAACTCCACTTCGGAACTCCGGATGTTAGATGTTAATTGTCTAAATACATGTCCTCCTAGAATCGTAGGCCTAATTTTCCTCAAATTCGCCAGATCGTGATCATGATGCCTATCAAATCGATGGCTCTGACAGCAGCGCACCACGGAATACGCAACACGGTTCACCAGGTCACCGCATCGTGTGCCGGACCACTGCAATCCAACTCGCTTATGACCCGCATTTTCACGCGAACTTTCTATGTCATGCAATATTCGCTGATCGGCTCTACCCGTGACATTTTTTTTGAAATAATATTAATTTAAAAGGCTATTACAAAATAAATTGACGATTTTTTTTAAAAAATTATGCGTATGTCGTCAATTCAAATGGCGACAGAGATTCTTAATTTTTTAATTTTAAAATTTGAAAAACCGTCATTTCAAATGACGATAGGGATCTCGTAAATCTCTGTTGTCGTTTCAAATGGTGACATAATCTCTTCTATAAAAGATCCTTGAAACCCTAAAATTAGGGTAAAACTCACTTTTATTCAGAAAAAAGAGAAATATTGGATAGAAGGGAGAGGAGGAGAGAAGCTAGCGTAGCACTGCCCTGCTCTCATATTATAGCCGCATGTTCAACGGTGACGTAGCATCCTGGCCAATACCTCTTTGACTATTTCAACAAGGAGGAGGTGATGCAAACCTAGAATGCAGAAATGTATGGTTACGCCGTGGTTGGCCATTTCACTGGCCATCCGACCTGAGAGCAACTTATCTAGGTTACAAACATTGATAAGCTGAAGGGAAAAGTTAGCCGGCGGCAGGTACAGCGTATTAGGAACGACATGGACGAAACAGAAGCCGAGCATCGTACAAAGAAATGCTCCATTTGCAAGGAGTTTGGCACACCTTCAAGAAATACTCTACGAAAAATCCACAGGACGAAGAAAACATCAGCAGTCCGGGCGTCGCCGCGGGAACTTTATCCGACCGCCCCATTCGAGGCGGTCCACATGGCGGATGTTGAGGTTGCGGTCACAAGAAAGTTTCGTCCTGTTGAAATATGTGGTGCCCAATGATTTGTAATATCACTTTGATTTGTTAAAAAAAACTATATGTTATGACGTTATGCTGAATGTTATATAATATCATTGTAATTTGTCCACAAAGTATGTGACGACGTTGCGCTAAATGTTATTGTGATTCATCGATAAAAGATGTTATGACGTTGTGCTGAATGTTATGTAATATCATTATGATTTATCGATAAAAGATATGCTCGAAAATAGTCAGTACAAATAGTCAGTGTAGAGAATCTCTGTCGCCATTTTAATTCAACTGGCGACGGGGAGTTCTAGGTACTGCTGTGCCCGCTGTCGTGAAAAAAAAAGTTTATTTATTTTTGTAATAGTCTTTTAAATTGATATTATTAAAAAAAAAACCCCGGCATTCTTGCACCCCCTCTTCACCTCGCGGGGTATGCTGTACCCCAATTGCCCACTTCTCCGACTTCAGTTTTGCGAGTTATGCAGGTTAGTACTTGAACTAACTGGGTTTGACAGCTCCCACCATGACTTGAAGTATTCACGCTTATACTTCTTTTTTAAACAACCACAAATAACAGAATTGGGGGGCTTGCTCCTTGCTATAAAAGAGGGAATTTCAATTCATATTCTTCCTATCTCCTACAGATTATGATAGCGTCAAACATTCACGGAGCAAAAGAAGCATTATGTTTCGCTGTTTGCTAAGTCCAGAAAAAATAAATCTTTTGAGACTCACCGTAACTAGTCCGTTTTCACGTACTTTATTGTGTGAGTTAGGATACATTTAAATGTGCTCCGCATAAGAGATGAGTTTGTAATCATCATACGGAAATAACTTTCATACATGTTTAAGATACTGGCCAGTCAAGCTAGGCAACATTCCTTTCCATTTAGAGTAAGGAAATGAGTTGGTTTGTGTATACATCGGTTGCATGATTCTTTCCTAAATATCAATTAGATTTTGAACCGTTGGATCTCCTCACATCTCCCTTTCCTTTCTACATATTCCCTTCTCCCTCCCCCTCTAACTCTAACCCAACACATATATCCCTACCTCCGTCGCCGCCCGCGCCGTTCTCCTCCCTTCATCATGTGCCACCACCTTCACATGTGCCCCGCCTTTCTAGGCGCACGTCGCCGGTGCCGCTATTGCCACCAAAAGCGATCGCTAGCGCCACCCTTGGTGCATGACCCTATCTGTCGAAAAAGCTAACTCGGTCATCGTCACTGTATCAAAGTCATCCTCATCATCGATCATCGGAATCTAAAGCTGGAGGCTTGGTGAACCCCTAAAACCTAACCGGAACACGACTCTCAAGGTATGATTTAATGGCTCAATATATGTCGCACGGAGTAGGATCATACCTAGCATTTTTTAATTATTTATGCTCAAAGAGATGGACTAGGATGAGTTTTATTGGTTTCTCCGACGGTGCTTTATTGATTATAGTTGATACTTGATACTAGTAGTTAGTAGTTATAAAGAGGGAGTTGGTGGTAGGTTCATTTGTCTTCGTCCACATCTGATATGTACAATGGTATAATGCTAGCCATCTAGATTTTTTGTTGATATGGGGAGAGAGACAACCTAAGCCTATGAAACAAAGACATATATACAACATAAAACATCATTGTATGGGTTGATGTCTCTAACAAACACTTTCTTCACGCAATAAAAAATAAAAAAATTGTAGCGTCCTATAGAGACAAACTTAAGAGACAACTGATCTTAGAAGTTGTATTTAGTTTTATTTCTAGATGATATGAAGAGAGATATATATATATATATATATATATATAGACAGTAGTCGTCTCTACCATTTGTACGTGCCCTTGAAAACCATTATTTTGTTAAGACTAAAACGAACAAAAAAAAACCTAGAGAAAACCGCTTCTCACAACTAACTTGCAACAAATTTTATCTCAAAACCAACTCACCTCCTTATCTTTTCAAACAAACTTATTTTAACAAACTCACCACCTCATCTATCCTAATCCAGTAAAATAAAATATGCACATTGCACCATGCTGTGTTAATCTTAGCTGCAATGCTGAGCTACTATATGAAAATGCTGGCTAATCAAGCACGAATGAGAACTTAGCACAAAGCACAATCCAGCAGAACACAAGGACCTACGTGAAAAAGTCCCACCGCGCACAGCGGGCGGCGCAACCTGCGGAGTATCAACCACCGCGGGAGCAGCAGACCGGCTTGCTTCTTTTGGCTATCCCCTTCCCCTATTCTCGTCGTCTGGACTTTCCACCCCTGTTCGAGTGTTCGGCCATCTGGCCTCTTTTTTCTCCCCTGTTCGACCTGCCTGCTCTGCTCTCCCACGCGGTTCGTCCCAAAACCCACACGTCCGTAACTCTCTCCATTGTCCGAAATTCCAAGGCCCGACCCCGAAACCCTAGTTCTAGGGCTCTCCGGGCGATCGCCGGCGCCGTCCTCCGCGGAGGCCTCGGGCGCTTCGCCGTCGGAGAAGCGTTTCCCCGTGCCTCGGTTTCGTCGCCTTGGGCGGTTTGCTTAGGAGGGGTGTGTGCGCGTTTGTGGTGCGGAATGGGGTTTTCCGGTTCGTTGCTGCGGATTCTGATGTGTTTTGTTGCTTTTGGTGCGATTAGGCTGGGTTTTCGAGTCGCTTCGCGGTCGGCGACGAAGCTTGGGAGGAGGCGCGGTTCCTCGCGTCGGATTCGTCGCCTTCGGTTGTTTTCTACTGAGGAGGTATGTGCGTGTGTTGCCTCCCTTGTGGTGCGGGTTGCGGGTTCTATGATGGGTTTTTTTGGGGTCTTCTGCGAATTTTGATGTATCGTGTTGCTTTGGTATGATCAGTCGGAGTTTGGGGAGCTAGCTCGTGTTGTGGACTTGTGGGTGCCTGGTTAAGTGGTTAGTCGCTTTGAGTCGCAATGCTTACTGTGGTTGCCCTGCTTTAGATTTTCCTTATTTTGTTTGTTAACATCTCACAGTTATTAGTTATGCCTTATGCCTTTGTTATTTGAAGCAGATGATAAAGGAAATAAAAATTAAAAGGTGAGAATTGTGATGTGGATATACGATTAGACATCCAATCTTTGGTTTTTCTCTATAAGTAATGGGAGTTAAATATAAAACAATGGTAGAATATCTTTTCGTAAATTTGTCGCTTTGATTTGCTTGCTGTGGTGAACTGGTAATGACAGTAATATTACTTGTCCTGGTTTTGTATTTCTTTTAAGAATTATATGCTAAAATTTTGGCACCATCGCCCCAAATATATGTAAAATTGCATGGTGTGGTCGTTCTTTGACATGTTAGTTCCATGTGTTGAGCTGTGCAACCTTTGTTATTACAGCTATGAGGTATACCTCCGCCATTTGGATTCAGACGTTAGAGGAAATGACAGTTTAAAAAGGTGAGAAATGAGAGATGGAGATAGAATTAGACAGTCATCTACAACTTGTGGAAGAATTTAGAATGACTAATCGAGGGGCAGTCCCCACACTCTCTATCTCTATACTCTATAGCGATCACTAATTCCTATTCCCAAATAACCCTTAATTCCCATTTATACCAACCAAGTCCTTCTCAAACCCCTCTTTTCCTATTAAGCAAACGTCCTGACTTCTATGGACATTGCCTCGCATTGAAATTTTTTTTTTCAAATTTTGCTAAAGCCTTTTCAGGCAACTGTTTGGACTAGTTCCATGTACGGACATGAAAGGATACAGTATATAGAAATATATATTGGACATAGTTTACATCCATATTTTTCAAAATAAATTTGGAGTTTGTGAAGTTAATGCCCCAATTTGAGGACAAATCAGATGATTACATGATTCAATTGGTTGAAGGAGATGGGGCAGGACACCTTTGATCGTATCGTGTGGAAGAAGTAAATCAACCAAGACAACGGGATAAGTATTTTGAATGAAAATGAACACTCTGTTTCTCTTTATGAAGTGAAAAGATAACACACAGCTCCTAACTAAGTCAATAAACAAAACTCTTAGTCATATTTATAGGAAGAAAAGAGTTCATGCAAGTGATACTTAACTCCAGCATGCACACGGGATGTGGAATCATGCAGAAACTAGGGACTTGCAATTCAGTCCAACTCCAACTCCTAGCATGAGCCATTGAGGACGTGGCACCAGAAGCTGAGTTGCACATGCCGTTTACATAGGTATGGCTAAATCCACTTTGAAGCATCAAATAATATGAAAACATGCTGTTCTATCAAGAAAACGTAATTAGCATTGATGCATGCATGCATGCAGGAACATGTGCTGTCCATATTAAATGGTCTTGCTCTTTGGCCATCTTGCATAAGACTATGTGATACTTCCTAACTTCCTTCCAAGACAATTCCAAGCAGTGAGATCTTCCCAGATCAACCGGATGCGTATGTGGATTGGATTCACCTGCTTCAGATAGGATTTCGATATTGGTCAGATAGTGCTGCAATCTTCCGTATTTTTTAGAACTAAACGTTGTACATTTTGAATCAATGAGCTGACAATAAATTTTGCACGTTTTTAGGAAAATATATCCTACAGGAACCAATTTCCTTTTTTTTTTGAACTTGCACATACAGACATCATAATGAATTTGGATTGAAATTTTTGGGGGAAATATCCAAATTGAGGTTATTATCCAAATCCATATTCTATTGCATTCAGTAGGCATATACCTCAGGAATTTCTGTATTTGTGTACATCTGTAGTCTCATAAGCCATGCCTTGTGCAAGGTTCATAATTCTTGCACTTCACAGTACATACTTTGTACAGAATTTGAGCACCTCATGTAAGGCTAAATGAGGTGGAAAGTTTAGAATACTGCTCAAGTAATGTCTCAGTTTGCATGCACACAGGTAGACAAGGAAAAATCTGTAACAACAACTAACGTGAATAAGTGAATGACACATTCTTTGTTTTTCTGGATGTTTTTGCTGGACAGTATGAACACGGTTGGTTTTGCTTGAACAATATGTCATATAGTAAGTTGGGAGGAGGTGGTGGCCCCGTATTGCCTCCAGTGGTCTGTTACGGAGGTGTGTGCATTTGTTGTGTGTGTTGTGCTGTGAGGTGGGGCTCTGTGAGACTACGATGAGTTCTTTTGAGGTCCATATCTGTGAATTTTGGCGTGTTGTGTTGCTTTCATGTGATCAGTCCAAGTTCGTGAGAGTTTTTCGTGTAGTGAGTACCCTGGATAGTTGCTTTGGCATGGTGTGGGGCGTACAGTGTTCCTATAGCACGTGGTACTGTTTACGCGAGAGGAGGCCACAACAAAGATTAGGAAGGCTTCTTCTTGTCAATCAAGTTGTCTACTTTCCTAAATATTTTGTTAGTTTCCCAGGATAAAGATTTGTTATTGAGAATATTAATTAGTTTCTGATGACTATCAGTCCATCCTGTATATAATGATGAGTACTGTTGTTAGATTTGTGAGAGAAGAGAGGAATGGGAGCTGAGTAGTTAGTTGTATGGCAAGAGCCTAAGGGGCAATATATAGTGTACAATAGAAACAAACCCTAGAAGAGAGGCGGTGCGGAGGGGACGCCGCGGAGGCTCGCCTCGCCTTGGCCATCTAGTCGTTGCCACCCCTCACTGTGCCGGCCGCCGGCGATTTGCCCTCCCTACGACGCTAGGTACTCCTTCCTCCACTCTCTCTACTTCTTTGTTTCTTGAGTTCTTCCGAAGTCCTGAACTCCCGATTTGTCCTCTCCTTGTTTTTCTTGAGTTTTTCTTCCTCTCACTCCCGATTTGCCTTCCTCTTGTGCCCGATTTGTCTTCTTCTTCTTCTTCCTTTTCCTTCTTCTTTTTGTTCCTCTCCCGATTTGCTCTTGCCTACTGCTCATCCTTTTTTCTTCTTTGCCCGCCGTATCTCACCTTGCGGACGCCATGGCGCCCGCCTGGACGCCATGAGGACGCCATGGCGCCTCTCAGGCGCCGTGGTCGCCAAGTACGCCGTGACAACCATGGCCTGAAACCGGATATCCGAGATTTTTCTCGGATTTCAAATTCGGAGTCGGATACGGAAACGGATTTGGGAAGGAGGTATTCGTCGGATTCGGAGCTATCTGGATAATTTATCGGATAGTATCCGGTAAACGCTATTTCGGGGGCCCAGTGGGCCGGAGAGAGAAATCAGCCCACGAGGTTTCTAGTATTTATTTTTTTAGAAAAATACAGGAAATCCAAATAAGCCAAGAAAAATTCCAGAAGATTTGTAAAAATACTTTGGAACATAAGGAACTTAAATAAAATACTTTTGAATTTAATGGATGTTTGATTTATTCATATTACATCATTTTCATTTCCGAAAATTCTATTTCAGCTTTGTTAAATTCTCGAAAATCATGAAAAATTTATAAAACCTTATTTTAAATAAAAGATTTTGAAAAACTCGAAAATTGGAACGCTGCAGACTTGCTACCAGTCAACGTTCTGTGTATCTCTAATTAATTATTGGTACTGGTATGTAGGCTTTGTTCTGTTATATAGTTGGCTAGTTACATTTTGGACATCTTTTGTATTGCTATCACTATGACTTGCTGCTTGCTACTAATTTTTTAACTAGCCGTCGTGATAGTGTGATGTAGTTAAATTTGCATATTGAATTGCTAATGTAGTTGCATTTTGGGCATGTAGTATAGTTGATTGATCTTTATATGTGCGACATATATGGTTTCTGTTTTTGTGCAATATCCAACTAAATATTCGTGACTGAGACAATCCGTATTCTGTTCGACATGTATTCACTCCGTATTCGTGACCGAGACTATCCGCACTTGTATTCATATCCGGCATTATCCGTGTCCGATTCCGACTTCGAGAAAAAAATATATAATGGGATACAGGATGAGTGGTATCCACCCGTATCCGCTCTGATTGCATCTCTAGCAGTAGCTCACAACACAAGAGGAGTTGAGATCCAAGCAGCGCAATAGCAGAGACACAGAGGAAGCAGTTGCACACGACCAACTAGCAGCAGTAACGGCTCTGCCAGCCCAGCAGAAAAACCAAAGAGGACAAGACGGAAGATGAATAAATGAAGCCGAAGATGATCAGGTCCGACCGGAGTTGGTGATGGAGATGGCCGGTGATGACGAAGAGGCCAACGAAGATGATGGAGCTCAAAATCGAGGAAGACGATGGCTGGCTGCTGCTTTTGCTGTGCCGCTGCCTACTCCCTTCTCTGCTCCCCTCCGCCGCCAAGATGAATAGAGGTCGACGATGGCCAGCGACAATGGTAGAGCACGAAGATGATGAAGGCGACCTCAGAGCCAGCGAGCTAGCGACCGACGGCGACGAGTAGTGCCCGGATCCAGGCCCAGCGATGAGGAAGACGACAGTGGAGGCCAGCTCGGTGGAGGACGGCGATGAAGGGCGACGAGGACTGCTACTGCCGGTGACGGATCCAAGGCCGGCGGCGACGGAGTCGAGCTCGAGGTGGTGACCAAATCGAGCGGATCCGGCGATGGCGACGATGGAGAGGCTCGGATCTGGCTCTCATGGTGACGAACCGCCGGATTCCACCGCTCCACCAGTGGACGGATCGAGTCGGGCGGCGTCGAAGTAGAGATCCAAGCGGCAGCAGAGGGGCCAGGTAGAAGAGGAGCCGAGCCGGCTCGAAGCAGAGCAGGGCGGCGTAGCCGAGAGCAAGGGAGGCTAAGCTGGCCGGAGGAGGAGGCCTGCCGGGCAACGACGATGCGGATCCAGGAGCAAAGGAGGCGAAGCCAACCGTCGCAGGAGAGCTGAGGCAGCGCACCAAGGAGCAGAGGCGAAGCCAGCCGTCCCTGGTCCTCGGCGGTGCTGGCAGGGGTGAGGTGGCGGCGATGCCGTCGTGTGCGGCAGTGAAGGGGCGAGCGGCAGTCAACGGCGGATCTCGGACTGATTCAGGCTATTGACGTCAAAGCAGATCCGACCTGACCGTGTCGAAGATGAAGATGTGCTGGGTCAACGGCCTGGCGACGGCGAGGAAAGCAGAGCGACAATGACTTGGCCCCGACGACGATGTACTGAAGCCGATCCAGATGACGATGACCAGCGGCGGCGGCTCCCATGTTAGATTTGGGATAGAAGAGAGAAATGGGAGCTGAATAGTTAGTTGTATTGCAAGAGCCCAAGGGGCAATATACAGTGTACAGGAGAGAAACCGGAGAGAAACCCTAAACTAGAAACCCTAGACTAACTACAATTCCATAACTACCCCTAACACTTCTACCACACATTACATTACTACCCTTAACACCCCCACTCAAACTCAATGTGTATGCAATAGCATTGAGTTTAAAGAAGACAACACTAAAATAAAAGATAAATCCAAAGTCCGTGCTTGAAGATGTCGAAGCATGCAACTCTTGAAACCGACAGGAATATAGAGATATGTCAAATCAAGCCCAAGAAGAGAGATAGAGACGAAGAGCAGGAGTTGAGGCTTGGGAGTGAGGTGAGGTGAGGTGATGGGCGATTTGGGATTTGGGAAGGGAGGTGCTACTACTGAGACGAGGCAAAGATGATGAAGACTGCTTGTTGCTACTGCTACTGCTACTTGATATTAAGAAACTACATATGCTGAAGATAAAAACAAAATTGGGAGTTGCCCCCGGGAGTGGAGATTGCTCCTCCCGGCGGCGGCAGCGGTGGAAGAAGATAAGGCTAGAATTTGGATCTAGGCTCTGATGCCATGTTAGATTTGTGAGAGAGGAGAGGAATGGGGGGTGGAATAGTTAGTTGTATTGCAAGAGTCTAAGGGGCAATATATAGCAAACAAGAGAGAAACTTTAGACTAGACTACAATTCCATAACTGCCCCTAACACTTATATGACTATTACACTTTTACCACACATTACACTACTAGCCTTAACAACTGTAAGCATCATATTCGAGCAATAATAAAGTTCAAGCCTTCCCACCAAAGTCCTCTCTTTAGATATATCTCCTCTCTCCTTGTGTTCCCCCTCTTCAAGCCGCAGTGCAGCCTGGCCCCTTTCCGCATGGTATTTACCCCTATGAACTAAGGTTCATAACATGCTTGTTGTGTTCATGACTCATGACAATAAGATTATTTTTTTCTGATTTTATTTTCTTTTTAAAAATGTCCGTGCCTTGTTCATACTTTTGTTGCTATTTGCATTCAAGTTGGTGGAAATCTGCGTGATGTGGTCGTGCTTTGACATATCAGTTGTGAGGTGTTTCGTGCAGTAGTAATGCATGGAAATTCTGTATTTGCTTACAGCTGTGAAGTATTAGTATAACTCAGTAACTTGAAGTATAAAAGGTGAGAATTGAGATAAGAATATCATTCCTACAATGTTTCAATATGCAAGTGCACAGCTTGACAAGGCAAAATTTGTTATAACATGTTAGCATGAATAGCATGTCTTTGTGTCTGTCATCTTCAGATGTTGTTGAGTGTTTACTGCTGGGATAGTTCTAAACTTGCAATTTTTTTTCTTCCATACAATATGATATTTACTAACTATTTGTCTTTGTGCATAAGTTTTTTAAGTTAGGAGGTTTAAAATAGTAATTGAGATATGACAAGGTGACAAAAACAGCAAGAAAACTGCAACGTGACTAGAAGATTGAGAAGTCAGGAAAGAAATAAAAAGGGTGCTTCACAGGGGAGTTTGAAGCAAGATATAAAACCAAAATGAATGCAACCCTAGTCCAAGGTTAAATAAGTTGCTTATAACTAATATACTCTCCTTGTGTTGACCCCTGCAGCCTATCTTGCATTCAGTTAGTCCACAACTTTTCATAATGTATCGTACCCTTATCTGCATTGTATGTCTTCATAAGAAGTTTGGCATACCAAGCTTAACTTTTCCTACGTGTTTATGCTTTTCATCACTTGATTTTTTTTTAAGAAGTTACTTTCCATATTATGTGCCATGCTGATTTCTTCAATTGCATGCAGGATGGCACCTCCAAAGATTTCCAAGGAAAGATTTGATGCTGCCATCAAATCCATGGCTGATATTGGTGTCTCGAGAGAAACTGTTTCACCAGTGTTGAAGAATCTACTGGAATTGTTTGATTACAACTGGGAGCATATAGAAGCTGATAGTTTTCGGGCTCTAGCTGATGCTATTTTTGACAATCCAATTCCCAAAGTACAATCTGGTCACTTTGCTCTGATTTATAATTAGATATGTAATGGTTTGAGTCAATTTATATTAGTTGAGCGCCATTTCTCTTATTATCTCGTTAATTTACCATTTTTGGTTTAATTTAACATTTATCAATGTACCAGGAAGGACAGAAAAGGCAAGCTAACAAGACGAAGAATCTTAATTCGGACCACTGTAACAAGAAGCTTAAGATAAAACAGCAATGTCAAAAACCTACATCCAAGGTACATGCCAATGACAAGAGAGAATTGGCTGAAGTTCCATTACAGCAAGAAGCAGGCACGCTGTCCGCTCAAGCTGTTCTTGAGGGGGAAGTCACTGGGAACCAATTGCAGTTGCCTTCTGCACGATTACTGATTAAGGAACCAAATATGCAAATCAATGCTGTAGAGGATACAACAATTGGTGAAAACAGTTCTGCTTTATTACTTCGAGGTCAAGGCCTTCAAACTTTTGAGACCCCACTAGCTGTTATATGTCCACAAGTTCTAGACTCCAGTCCTCACAGTGGTAATGTCCCTTTAGGCAATTGCTTCTCATGTTGGTGTTAATAAATAATAATACATAGCAGAGCGCTCACGTTTTAGTGCTTCAGTTGATGGATTCCCAGTTTTTATGCATTTCTGTTATATGAGCAAAAATATACAATTCATCAGGTCTGTTATATGAACAAAAATATACAGTTCATCTGGATGTATGTGTTTTGATGCTTTTCTTTCTATTCCATCCGTTCCCAAATATAGGTCGTCTTGTTGAATGTGCAGCCAAACCTTTTGAACTTTGACTACTAATGGTACATATGGAAGTACCTAAAATTTGCCACATGAAAATGGTATTAGTAGATTCATCATTGAATTACTTTCATAATATAACAGTGTGATAGACATTAGCGTTCTTAAGTTTTAATTCATAGACCGTGAAAAGTCATTGTATTGTTGGGAATACATAGAGTAAGTTTTATTAATGCTAGGCGACTGCTTGTTGTTAGCTTCAGTGCTACTCTGTCAATGTTACTTTAGTCTTGGTTTGTACTGTTGAACTATTGGCTAAAATCTTAGGCGTGTGTGTAAGCCTATATTGTCGTAGGAAGTGTAGTTTCAAGTGTTGTAAAATTTGAAATTTATAAAATACTGGCATAACTCTTCTAGTGATACCGATATATGTAATGCAATGTTTCAGAGATATCCTTTTTTTCTGCAGAAACTGCATCATCTTGTTGTGGCTGTCCTGTTAATATTCTTTTCTTGGCGTTGTTAATTCTAATACCTTTTAAGTTCTAACTGAATGCTTTGGATTTTCTATAATGTTACAAAATCCTCCAGGTCCAGGGCATGAAGATGCTCACAGGACTTCTGGTGTGGAGCATGCTGCTGATCAAAAGTATAAAGGTGTTTCTGTTGGGCATGAAAGAAACATGACTGATGCATGTAGCAACCAAGCAATTGTAAGCAGTGAAGGTTTTTCAACCAACTTTGAGGTAGCTTTGTCACATTTTGGAATAGGGAAACTGTCATTCGCATACAATTCCTCCCTGGCAAATCATTCTGATTTCCGTATGCCTGACATGGAGTCAATATGCAAGGAAATGGAGGCTAGATGTCTCAGGACATACAAGATCCTAGAACCCAATTTCTCTTTCATGAAACTTTTGGAAGATACTTGCCAGTGTATTGTTGACTTGGGCTTTGAATCTAGTGGACCTAGAGAAAAAAGCATTCTACAAATAGTTCCTGCTGTGGACTATTTGTCTAAGCCTTCAGTGCCGCAAATATTGCAGTCGAATCAAGCTGGCTCCTCATGTATGCCACCTAATAATCTCATGAGGCTTGGTGGTATTCGCTCCTCTAGTGCTGTTGCTGGAGTTAGCCAGAACAATATGCAGGTTATTCAGCATCAACTAACTATTGGTGCCAAGAGACCACCTCATGATGTCAACGATATAACAAAAGGCGAAGAACTTGTCAGTATTCCCATAGTTAATGGAGCTGGCAATGGGATTCTTCCTCCTCCATTTCACTACATACCACGGAATATCACATTCCAAAATGCCTATATCAATCTTTCGCTTGCTAGAATAGGAGATGCAAATTGCTGTTCTGATTGTTTTGGAGATTGTCTAGCACAACCACTTCCTTGTGCGTGTGCAACAGAAGCTGGAGGAGAGTTTGCTTATACAAGAGACGGCCTGCTTAAAGAAGGATTTCTAGATTCTTGTGTCTCAATGCTTCGAGAGCCACTTAAACATCCTCACTTCTACTGCAAGATTTGTCCACATGAACGAGTGAAGATTGAAGTAAATTCTGATTTGCCAAACACCGAAGTGAATCCTGATCCTTGTAAAGGGCACCTTTTAAGGAAATTTATCAAGGAATGCTGGAGTAAATGCAGCTGCGCCAGAAATTGTGTAAACCGTGTGGTACAGCGAGGCATTACTCGCCATCTACAGGCAAGTCATATAACTACCCATTTAAGCTCTTGGTATTACCCTTTTGCATCCAAAGATAAAGTTGATATTAATCAGTGCCAGCTACCAAATATAATGGAATTACGATGGTAACTGCAGCATTTTATTTTCTTGCGATGCTGTGCATTCTGTGTGTGCTCATGTTCTAGCAAACTTCATATCATATATGTGTATATAATCATTTGTAATCTATCATCGTTTCAGGTGTTCTTAACCCCTGGAAACAAGGGATGGGGACTGCGCACTGCTGAGAAACTTCCTCGAGGTGCTTTTGTTTGTGAGTATGTTGGTGAAATATTAACAAACATCGAACTATATGAGCGAACAATTCAGAAGACTGGTAATGCAAAGCACACATACCCTTTGTTACTTGATGCGGACTGGGGCACTGAAGGTTTTCTGAAGGACGAGGAAGCCCTCTGTCTAGATGGCACCTTTTATGGGAATGTGGCAAGATTTATAAACCATAGGTAAGATTTCTTTTACAGAAGTGTTTTTTTATCAGAAACACATAATGATTCTTGTGAAGTTCTCTATGATACATGATTTTGTTGGTTCTATGCAGGGTTAGAAAAAATGGCGGGAACCAGCCGGTTCCTGTTAATTACCCGTTTTTCTAGCACCTGGTTGAGATAGGTTGTTTTGCTATTTTTGCATGATTTGGCAAGCACTTGACTATATATGTTGTTTGGAGTTAACAATTGTAGAAAATTTCGATCAAAATTTGTAGGAAGTTCAAATTTGGCCAGAATTTGACTGGTAACCGGCTATGGATGGGGGTCCAGGGAAAATCTCGCGGTCGGAAAGTTTAGCCCTGGTTCTATTTACTAGTGAAACTATCTTAATTGTGATTAAGTGTTGTCACTATCCAATATTTCTCTGAAGTCTGTACAAAATGCGTGTTAATCAGTAGATGAATGATTGTTTGGTTACGCTTGTATTATTGCCCGATGTTAACACTTAATCAAGATACCCAAGTGATGCTACTCTAGTTTGAAGCTAGCTAACATCACTTGAGGTCTTACCCAAAATTTGAATACAGAAGTAATTTGAAAAAGGTGCTGCTTACAAACTCTGCTGAATCAATACATTCTACATGTTGACTTGGCATGTCATTGTATGCTGCAGGTGCTTTGATGCTAACATTATTGTAATACCTGTTGAGATTGAGACACCCGACCACCACTACTACCATGTATACGGAACTCTAGCTTGTTACTGGCGTTATGTCTTGATCCAAATTTGAAGCCTATTATGCTTATTTCTTCCTTTCTTGTTCAGCTGGCGTTTTTCACGACAAGGCAAATAGAGCCTTTTGAAGAACTGACATGGGTAGGTGGTACTTCGTGCAGTTACATTTAAGCTTCATTGCGCTGCATCAGCTCTTTACTGGTGAATCAACAAACATATGGGAGAACCAATTTTCTTCCATCCTAGCTGAATTCGGTTTTATATTATGTTTATAAGACTTATAGGCTTTGTGGACTTTATGACTGCAGACCAATGAATATTTTGCGATAGCTATTATGCCTTTTTTTTGTTTGGTGGAACCTTGTTGCCTAGCTCATTACCTACTTTAAGTCATCTAGTAAATGTTAAGTGCACTATAAAAGAAAGTATGACATAATCTTGTGCACATTTTAACGGCAGGACTATGGAATTGATTTTGATGATGTCAATCACCCTGTCAAGGCATTCAAATGTCGTTGCGGAAGCGAGCTTTGCCGGGACAAAAGGCGCATCTCAAGTAAGTGCCTGAAACTTTCTTTTATAGTGCACTTAACATTTACTAGAAGTTATTCTTCCAAAAAAAAAAAAGTTACCGACGCTGATTTCCTACTTTAAGAGTGTAGAATTTTTTTTATTTAATCCTTTTTAAAATTATATTTTAAAATTAACCCCTCGCGAACTTTATTTCTAAATTCGAACTGTCACGCCACCACTGGCGGCGTGGCCAAAGGTGTCACGTAAGCCCGCTCGTCGCGCCAGCGTGGAGGGCTTGCGTGACAGCTGTCACGCTTTCTTTTTTGGCGTGACAGACCGATTGTCACACCTTATTTATTGGCGTGACAGATCGCAGCTGTCACGCCATGTATCACGGCGTGACAGGGGCTATTCCAATTTGTTTGGATTCTATTTGTATGAAAAACAGTTGAAGATACGGTGGTACATAATGCCATGTACATATAACATGTCTCTATTCACAACTTGAAAATAGAGACCTCTCTACATAAGCAAATATAACACTATCCTTTTTAGCTGAGAGTAAATAGAATATATAGACCTGTAATCTTTTTGTGCTTTGAAAACCTTAGACACTTTACAATATTTTTAGGGCGTGTCCCAGAAGTGATACATAATGCATCCTGGAAAAAAAATAAGTTTACATCCTAGTGGAAAGATGTGTAGACAGTATGCTAGATAGTACCGTTGATGAAAGATGCGTAGACATCCTAGTGGAATGATAGGTGGTGCACAGACATCCTACTGGAATCATAGGTTTGTGATCGTAGATCAAACCGTAAACTTTCGGAACTCGTTTTTGTCATGTTGTTGGATGCCTTACTACGCGAAGAATTAAAAGCGAAAAGACGACAAAATTTAAAGTTGCGAATTAAAATAGACTTCATAACAAAGCTTGGAATAACATGGCGCACAGGGTTTGGTTACATGCATAAGAAACAACATCATGCACGATGTAGTAAACCGAAGTTCTCCTACGATACATATGCGCCTTTTTTGAATGGAAATAAATTAGACCTTCCGGGAACTAGTATGTAAAGGTGCCTCGTACAACCCACATGGAGTGTTCTCCAGCCGGGCGCCTCGGACGTGGCTGGCCGTCGTTGTAGTGACACGCACATATGCAGCTAGGGTTGGTGCAGCAGCATGTGGGATCATAGGAACTTCCTATGTTCACGACCTCCTCGTTGCCCTCTCATGTTGCATCTGTTATGAGTCATCATTTTGCTCCTTGAGATCTTCAATTTGCGCCTCCAAATCAAAGATTCGATTCCACAATACCTCCACGTACCTCACAACATAGTAAGCGTGGGAAGGATCTATCTAGCGGGTAAAGTTACATTTCGCCATCTGCTGTAAGAGACGGTTAGTATGGAGGATGTATTAGCGGTAAGTAACCTGAACAAAACTATTTACCCCAGAGTATGGGTATCGGAAGAAACGTCGTCCGCCATCGAAAGGGCCGTCTATGACCTGCACGATAGCGTCCTCTCCGTGTCCGCATTTCGGCCACTTAGGTTGGGCACGTTTGTTCGGCACCAACTGGTAGTTAGGGCCGAAGTCCTCCCTCCTTTTCAGGCGAAGGTCTTGTTTGGCGACCTTGTTGGGCGGGTCCTGGCGTCTGCAATGGTATGTTAGTGTATGACGGAGAAGGTTCTTCTTTTTACGGTTTGAAGGATTGAGTGGTCCTTTCAGAGCATGGGGTGCACATTTTATAGCTCATGGGAGGCCAAGACTGACGGGTAATGTGTTAGGTTGTAGATGACAAGACCTAACGGGCTGCGCGCTCTGCTTTGCGCAGAGATAAGACCAAACGGGCAGACTTTGCGCAAGTGACAATACTAAAAGAGACGACTTTGCGATGACAAGACCGGACGGGGCATCTTTTGCGCAGTGACAAGATCACACGGTGCAGTATTGCAGTGACAAGGCCAAAGGAGACAGCCTTGCACAGTGACAAGACAAGACGGGATAGCTTTGCGCAGTGACAACTCTGATCGCCTCACCAGCTTTTCAGAACGAAAAGACATTACTTTGCAAGGAAAGACGTAGAGTGTTATCACGTCGATCAGAGAAAGGATGATTGTCACTACGCAAGACTGTCTCCTCTGGTCTTATCTCTGCGAAAAGCTGCCCCGTGTGGGCTTGTCACTGCGCAAACTTAAAACCCTGACCTTTGACCTATAAACCTGAAACCCTAACCCTGAACCTAAAAACCACCCTAACCCTAAAAACCTAAAGCCCTAACCTGACCCTTGACCTAACCCTGACGCATGGTGACATTGCTAATTAGTGGTGTGATGCAATGTACTCACGTAGTAAGCGTTGATGGGGGCCCTCTCCAGCTGAGTGCCCGTCCGTGTGAACTCATCGTAGTCGTCCACGATGTCCTCCTTGTCGTCATCACCATTATCTACATCCGCATCGGTCATCGCCGGTCGAAGATGGAGACGCGCGACGTCGTGTAGCCACTCTAGGTATCTGACGAAGTTATGCCTCTGATGGATCTGGGTCACGTCCCTGGACCGATTTGTTCGGTCCAGCCACTCCAACACGTAGGCTCGGTGATGATGTGACCAGTCCGTGTGCTGGTACCTCCGCCTTCGGTTCAACCTGCGACGGCGACAATCTAAAAGTTAGCACGAAAAGCGTTACCGAAGCTGCACATACACGACGAGGAGGACTTACCCATGAAGGTTTATATCTGTCGAGAACACCGCTGGTGGCCATGCTTGAAACTTCCCAAACTGCCTCATCACCCGATGGGACAAATGGTACTCCACTGCATGGAAGTAGATCAATGGCGAGAGGGTCAACCACGAGTCCTCGCTCTGCTCGCACATCGGGTTTAGCGCAAGGTCATCGACCTCGTCTCGGACGTATGGCAGCCACGTGACCTGCAGCAAATGGTTTAGCTCAATAGTTCAATGCAGCAAGTAAAATAACTTATGAAACAGTACCTGGTCCTGCGTGATGACGTCGAGCTCGTTTGTATACGCGAGGTACCGTGACCTCGGACGCCCAGTAGGTGCCATGATGGAGCTCCAGAGGTAGGCTACTGTGGGTCGTGAGGCCTCGTCTTCAATGGGCCATGGCCATGCCTGCATGGAGATATATATATCAGTCGTATTTATTACAGAACGAGACTTGAGTGATTAATTTAAAAAAATCCGTACCTGCAAGGCAGCACGAGTGGGTCGACCCACGGGGAAACGCTCCCACATCCAGATCTGCAGGAGGTATGCGTAGCCACTCAAGTTGCCCTCCGCACTCCCTGATCGGCATGCATCGCACAGATGCCGGTTCAGACACGCTAGTGTAGCAGAACCCCAACTGTAGGTCCCTGCCATCGTGAAATCTGCCAAAATTGGCAAGTAAATCCAGGAGACAGCGTTGTCGGTGTTGTCCGGGAAGAGGAAGGAGCCAAGAAGATGCCACATCCACGCCCGTGCGAAGCGCTCCACTGTGGCGACATCTGCGTTCGGCGGGCACACGTTGAAGTGCGCGCGCAGCCATGACGCAAGCACCGCAGATGGCCTGTTGTCTCTCGAGTCCGCAGGGGGGTCCTCCGGTCGCACTCCGAGCCACTCTCCCACCCGGTCTCGCCACCTTGCCAAGCGTGACGCCCCTGGTGACAGTCGACCTCTACAAGGAGGCCCAAAATCATACCAACGTCCTGAAGCGTGATAGTCATCTCGCCAGACGGTAGGTGGAAAGTGTGGGTCTCTGGGCGCCACCGGTCCACCAGTGCGGTGAGCGCAGAACCATCCATACGAGGGAGCCCGTTGACAACTATCCGCGCCAAAGCAAGGAGACCTGCTGAGCGGACGTGTGGCACGTACCGCTCATCCCAATCTAGGGGGGTGTGGGTCTGAGGGCGAAGTGGTTGGAGTACCTGCAAGAGAGATATATAAATAAATAAGTGAAACAATAAGCACGATGGAGTACAAGAGTAGCAAATCTCACCTGACCACCCTGGGCTATGCGGCGAGCACGGTGGTCGTCGTCAGATTCGAGAGGAGCAACGCAGCGTATTATTGCGGCGTCTTGCAAGCATCCTGCATTACAAGATAGGATTTTTGTAAGATCACATGAGGTATAAAACAATGTATAGAATGCAAAATTAAAGTAAGTATACATGACGTTCAAAACAATATGTGAACTGGAAATGAAAGTACTATATACGTAAAGAACAACCATTTTTGCGTTGACAACAGCATTGGATACCTCAAGCAGGTGGGGCGACATGTGAGCGCCGTCGCCTGACCTTGCGCGGCTGGGAATCCCTACTGACGTGCTTTGCCCTTGTGTGTCCGTGCTCGTGGCACTCCGAGCACCTGTTGGTGCTGCTGGCGTCGTTGAAGTCCCCTAGAGAGTACATGTCCTTGCCGCCTTGCTGTGCGAGGTCCATGTCATTACGAAGCATCTTCCTCTTCCTTCGGCCGCGTAGCTTGTTCATCATGTTTACGTCGGGAATGTATTCCTCCTCCACGTACGGTGGCCAATGCGAGGGATCTAGGTAAGGCTCGAATCGCTTCTCCCAAGTCTGTATCGTGGCTTGCTTCGAGAATTCTGAGGCAATGAAGGTAAGGTGACTTACACCGCGCACGCGACAGGCGGTGATGACGTGAGAGCATGGGACATGCAGCAACGTCGGGACCATGCAAGTACAGTCTCCCTCAGTCAGGTTCACTCTATGGTTCCGGCCACCGTAACGTTCGCCCCTATCGATGTGCCCTCCGCTGCCTTGACGGCGTATATATGCTTAATAGGATCGTATTCCTCCGCCTCCTGATTGCATGACTCGGCCTCCGCGATAGCAAGGTGCTTGGTAGCAGCCACACCCCAACGCTCGCCGGCGTTAAATGCATCCCTTGCCCGGGTCCACCGATCCACAAAGTACTTGTTGGTCTTTCGAAACGAGTACTCCAAGATAGCAGATACTGGCATCGCACGGATGCCCTTAATAACGTTGTTGAACACCTCCGATATGTTCGTTGTCATCATTCCATACCGACAACCATCTTTATCGTATGCTGTGCTCCTTCTTCTTCTTCACGCAAGATCTCCTCCAACCACAACTTACCCCGTTCGTTGGTCAGCCCCCTCAGCTCCGTCAACTTGACCTCGAATTCCCTCTTCTCCAAGCATCCGCACAACAGTTTGAACTTTTAGGTGAGATCTTCCCTGCTGCATTGCTTAAAGAAATTAGCCGCTAAATGACGCATGCACCACATATGCAGCACATCCGGGTGTCCATCAAGTCTGCTCTTCACAGCGTTCAGAATGCCGTGGTGCCTGTCCGAGATGATGCAAACCTGTCGTCCAGGTCCAACGAGGCGTAGACGAACTATATCCAGGAACTATTCCCAGCTTGCATTGTTCTCACCCTCTTGTCAATGCGAATGCAAATGGAATCAGCTGGTCCTCCGCATCAATACTCACGGCGTGCATCAAGGCACCATAATACTTCCCCGTCAAGAATGTAGCGTCAACAGATAAGACAGGTCTGCAGTGTTTGAAGGCCTCTATGCATTGCCCAAAGGACCAATACACCCGCCGAAGGACATGTTTCATAACCCTTCCATCGAGTTCCATACGGTTGCCGTGCCAAGGGTGAAACACCATGCCCGGATTATTGGCCTGCATAGCGGTTAGGATTCGAGGAAGCAAACCGTAAGCCTCCTTCAAATCACCCCACAATAACTGCATCGCTCTTTGCTTTGCCCTCCATGCTTTCCCGTACTTCACACGGTACTTAATGAACCCGTAGATAACCTTGATAAGGGTGGCGACGGACACATCAGGATCGACAGACACAACCGCCATAATACGCCTAGCAATGAAATTTGCGGTCGTCTGGAGGTGCTCCCCGGACACTTGTGCGGTCCTACAAGTGTGAGGCTACTTCACAGTGTACCTTTTGTTCACATCGGAGTGTTGCACTATGAATGAACGATGGTGCCGCACTGAGTATTCTTGCAGCCAAACCTTCACGTCCTCCATGGTTGGAAACAACAAGTTCTTCCGTATTATGTCATTCTCCGGGTTCGCAATGCCATCTCTACTCCTCAACCCATTAGCACAAACCACCTTATCAACCATACTGACATCATCGAAAGAATGCACCGATGGGACCTCACCCATTACACTGCGAAGAACCCTGCCTTCCTCTGCGGAGAAAAGAGGTGCCGGAGCCTCATCTTCGGTCGAGCTCCATCCTTCGTCAGACTCCTCTTCACGGGTTGTTCCATCGCAAACAACTCCTCCTCAAGCTCGTTGTTCATTACAAAGACCGCTGAAATCACCACAGGTCAATAACACGCTATGGGAAGATACAAGCAGATCCACCGGCAAGGGGTCATGGTTGGTACGACTCACGCTAACAAACTCTTCGGAAGGTCGCTCTTCCATTGGGGGGGGGGGCTCGCGAATGATGGGCAGCGGGGTGTTGTTCCTCCGTGTTGCCATTCACCACATCCAAATTATCTGGCAAATCCTCAACAACGATTGTCCTTTCCACCACCACCTCCAACACCCGGACTTGAGATGCGAGCACAATTTCCTTATACATGTCCCAATCATCGGCGGACAGAATTGGCACCAAAAAGGCGTGCATCTTAGAACCCAGCCCTGCGTCATATCGTCCTTGCATTCCGACAACGACCCCGGGGTCATCCCATCCAAATGTCGACTTAATCCTAGTCACAAGAGTTGTCAAGTCCGGTGATTCACGAAATAAAAGGGCGGTCGCTTCCATGCCGTCGAAGTTGACAGAACTTCCAGTTTGGCTAATGGCCCCACCAGTAAATACACGTACAACAACGACCATCTACATCCAACAAAATATTGCAAAGTCAGTACTGCATGTCATATGAACATTGGACATAACAAAAGCTCAGTTTCCTGAGACGTGCTAGCAGTTTAACAGCACAAACATATGCATAATTGACAGGTCGTTTCACAACGACTTCAGGTGTGTTGGGCCATACACAGTGGACGAATAACAGCAAGAAACAAGGAGATGCAAAAAGATCCAAAACCTACACTACCTGAGTCTCTCGTGCTCAGTCACGCTCGAGATCCCGTTCTCGAGATCGCCCAAACCACGTGTTTGGGACCGCTCAGAGCTTGCCTTTGAGTGCGACCTACACTACCCTGGATCCATGTGCCCAGGTACGCTCGAGATCCCGTTCTCGAGACCGCCCAAACCACGTGTTTGGGACCGCTCAGGGCTCATTCCTGAGTACGCCCAGGACTTCGCTCCTAGGTACGCCAGAGCTACACGCTCGGAGTGCCACGAACCACTCGTTCGGGAAATCTTATATGCAGAAAGGAGGTAAGTCAACCTTTATTTTCTGGTTTGGAAACATATTTCTGGTTGTGCTCAATTAGATTCCAATTATTTTTGCTCTTGATTTCTCGGTTTCATTTTTATTACGAGACTTGATTAGCAAAAGCCGACACAAGATTGTTCAATTAACACCGAAAATTCGAATAGCAACAAAAAACAGCTAAAAGATTTTAAACTCTTTTCATTTTCAACAATTGCCAACTTTGGGATGGTACACAATGTCAAGTATTTGCCAACTTATCATTGTTACAATCCAGGTTCCAGGAGTACAGGTATTCTCAATGAAACAATGTAGAAATGTAGGCTTCGACTAAATCTCTGTGTTCTCATAAACTAAGCCGGTAAATTAAATAAAAGGAGGTATAAAAATAAGCCATGTAACTCAACGGCCAGGATTAATAGATTCTTACATTTCATATCCAGTGAAATAGTACATTGATTAAAGCTAGATATATACATTGCATTGTGGAGGAACCGTACTCTCTCACTCCAATTAATAAGTAATTGGAAAAGAAAAGGAAAACTGTACTACATATTCTCCACTCCTCTCTCAAATTCTCTTATGATAATAAACAATTAGTTCTCTATCCCTCTCAAATTCTTTTAGGATAATATATAATACCGCCATGGTCCCCAGTAGCCAGATGCATCTGCCTGCTCAACCATACCTTAATACCTTCAAAACAATTCTCTTTTGTTTTTGTCCCAAAGAAAGATACAAAGATCATAATCTTTCGTTATAGTATACTGCCAAATATGTATACTACTTCGTTGGTTCCATAGTCATGAAACATACATAAAAGTTAGGGAGGAAGGGGGGGGGCATGTACAGAGATATCTCAAGTTCAATTAATCCAATCAAGCGGCTTGTAGATAATTTAATTTCATTTCACAGTTTATTGGACTAAGCAGGTTTACAAAAGCAAAAAAGAAAGAGCAAGCAATTTAATATGACCACATTAATTGACTGCTCATTTTATCACCTTATCCTATGCCACCTTCCCTTTCTTACCAAGTACGAGAGTGAATACTAAATCAATTACATGGTGCCATCTGTCTATTTGAGAAACAATACAAACCACTAGTGATTTGATTCCAAAGAATGTTGTCATGAGAAAGTGACTTGTCACGACCATGAGTGGTCATCAAGGACTTTACAATGCTAAGTGGTAGCTTTGCATTGCACCATGTGTACTAAAGGCTGTAGATAAGGTAAGGTAGGCAATAATAATAATACATGAAATGAACAAAGTAGCTAGTAAAGCACAAGGATGGCAAGAAGTCGCTAGCTTGTAGCATGGCCATGGAAAACCAGCCAATGTCACTAATTTTCTTTCACAAGGACCAATGCTAGCCTAATCTTTTCTTAGGACAACAATTGAAGCTTGATGGAAGCAATGACTTGATGACGACTCGATCGGGGAGAAACGTATCACGAGTGGAAAAAGGCGAGGCCATGTGCGATGACAATCACACCAAAAAATAAAAATCTTGGCACCAATTTTTTTTCTTCGTCTAACTTATGAGACGAGACGAGAACTTGCACAAGAACACGACATGAGCTCACCGAATGAAGGCTAGCTCTTTAGGTGTCAAGGCGATCGGCGAGAGAAAAGGCGGTGCTTACCATCAGATTGTGTTTCCTACGAGCATGCATCACACTGTCAGTCACTGTATGACTGGCTCATCTCAAGCAGTTGTTTGCCCTTCCACAACATCGACGTTGCCTTCCTAAGTACTACCATGGCTGATTTGTTCGAATTGCTCACAGGATTCTCCTAAGTGCTACCACTAACTGAACCAAAACATCATCACACATTCACACATTCAACAAGCAATGTCCACATCCGGCAATATCATCACTGATTATCCTAAGCACAAGATGATGAGAGACGACTCGTGGTTTACCTTCTCTACTGGTGGACGAAGGGAGGTGAGCCCGGTGCTTGATGGTGGAGGTCAAGCCGACTGCCAAACCCGGCGTGGAAGACGGCGTGGAGGACATGCAGGCACGGGGAGTAGGCCGGCGTACGGGGGCTGGCGTCGGGAGCAGGCTGCCGTGGAGGAGGCCGGCGTGGAGGAGGCGTGGAGGAGCCCGGCGTGGAGGAGGCCGCCGTGGAGGAGGCGTGGAGGACGCGGCCGGCGTGGAGGAGGCCGCCGTGGAGGAGGCGTGGAGGACGCGGCCGCCGTGGACGAGGCCGTCGTGGAGGATGTGTGGAGGCCGCCGTGGACGAGGCCGCTGTGGACGAGGTCGCCGTGGACGAGGCGTGGAGGAGGCCGGCGTGGAGGAGGACGGCGTGGGGAGCAGGACGGCGCAGAATCCGGTGGCGACGACGGCGAATCGAGAGGAAGAGGACCGGGAGGAAGAAAGGCGTCGGGGGAAAAAGAAGAAATGAATCGGCGTGACGCGAGCCAAGAACTAAGTCACTGCTAGAACGCCATTGGAGTTGGCGTGGATAGGCGTGTTGTCACGCCTCACTCATGGCGTGACATGGGCCACGCAAGCCTCCACGCAGCGCGGCGCATGGCGTGGGCTTACGTGACGCCTTTGGCCACGCCACCAGTGGTGGCGTGACAGTTCGATTTTGTCACGCCATGGGAGATGGCGTGACCAAAAGGGTCAGATTTAAAAATAAAGTTCGCGAGGGGTTAATTTTAAAATATAATTAAAAAATGATTAAATAAAAAAATTCAAGAGTGTAAGGCAAATACCGTGTCTACTATATGTGCAAAAAACTTCACAACAAAAGAATTAGCATATGTACTCAGGGATGCAAACAAAGCTGATAGTTCCCGACCATCCGAATAAATTCGGATCTTATTCGGAGCGTGGAACCGGATATCCAGGATTTTTCTCGGATTTCGGATTCGGAGCCGGATATGGAAACGGAATCAGGAATGAGGTATCCATCGGATTCTGAGCTATCTGGATAATTTATCGGATAGTATCCGTAAACACTGTCCCGGATATCCGGTAAACTCTAGACCTAGTGGACTAGAGAGAGAAATCGACCCACGAGGCTTTCCAGTATTTAATTATTTTTTATTTTTAGAGAATACAGGAAAACCAAATAAGCTAAGAAAAATAGCAAATGATCTCGAAAAAATTCCAGAAAGTAACATAAGAAAAATACTTTTGAATTTAATGTATGTTTTATTTATTCATATTAAATTATTTTTATTTCTGAAAATTCTATTTAAGCTTTGTTAAATTCTAGAAAATCGTGATAATTTTATAAAACCTTATTTTAAATAAAATATTTTGAAAAACTCAAAATTTGAAACGCTACAGACTTGCTACCAGTCAACGTTCTGTGTATCCCTAACTAGTTATTGATACTGGTCTATAGGCTTTGTACATGTTGTATCTGTCATGTTCCATGATGCATAGACACGGACACACATATATCAGACACGAGATTCGACATTTTCTAAAAAATGACGACACGGGGACACGGCTGAATATATCTATATATATAAATAATAATAATAATAATAATAATATATGCATATGTATTATTTAATGTTTTTCTACGTGTCTTTGAAACTGAAAGTGTAAAATAGGAATTTGTACCTTAAAGATGATCCTTCGCTAATTTGAATGCTCAATCATGTTCAAGCAAAACTAGTTACCATGAGCTTTAATGCACTGCGAAATTCTAACGCATGACGACGGTAAACAAACAACAATCTACAAACTAGTGCATGAACTAGGGAAGAGCTACAATATAGTAATCTACAAACACTCACCGTCGTCAGTCGTCACCGTCACCGAAGCGAAAGGGGCGGGCAACGCCTGGGAGATGGATGCACAGAAGCGGCAAGGACAAGCGACGTCGGGGAGAGGGACGAGTGGCGTCGGCGTTGCCACCTCGGGCAGCGGCGTCGATGTCGGGAGAAGGTGCTTGACAGGAGAAGGGAAGGGCGGCGTCTGGAGGAGGGGTCGCCACGGCCCACAGTGACCACCAAGTGGCGACGATGCGGCGGGCGGTGTCGCCACGTCAGGCAGCAGGGGCATCGGGGTCGGGGAGAAGCCGCGCCGACGGGGAGAAGGGTCTGGAGGGATGTCGAACCCGGGAACGAAGGATCCCGGATTATCTGTGTTTCAAACACTGGTTTAGGAATAGCTAGTATACACAATCAAATAAAAGTGATAGCAAAATCATATCACACATTTATTAACTGATAATAAGAGTTTATTACAAAATTAGGCACAAGGCCAAAAATAAAGAAACAGTGAAAGCAAAATAAATAGGTTGGCCACATGATTCGCCACGTGCAATAAATGCAGGCGTAGTCTAGTAAATCCGATCCTTACCGTCTTGATAATAATCTTCACCTGAATAAATTTTATTCAGCAAGAGTGAGTACAACTTCTGTGCTCACAAGTTATATCTAATAACAGAATATAATGCATGCAAGTATAATCAAGTGAGACTAATAGAGTTCATTTTGCATAAAGCAATATTTTCAGTTTTAAATATTCATACTAAGTTTTAAGGCAATTTTTAATCTATAACTAAAATCAAATTTCAAATTGACAGTTTTTATAGTGGATAACCTCCATAAATGAATGGTAAAGGATACCCTCCTATCACATGGCTGGCCGCCCAATTTTACCATAAGGATTAACCATCCTGAAATTATTTGCTAAAACCATTTTAAAATCAAAACCAAATTCTAACTTGGAGTGGCTTTACTCTACATGTCTATGACCGTGGACACGGCTATTCGAATAGTTTCTACTCTGCAGAAGTTGTACAGCTTTACCCACAAGTGATAATCATCTTATAGTGTTAGACATGACACGCTTCCGAAGGCATGCGACTAAGTGATTATCATGAGGCTTTTACAATGTTCTACCCCGAAGTTAATATGCTTGCTAAGGTTTCATTTCTATTGGGCTAACCACCCGCTAGAAGCCCCCTCTTGCGCCAAGTGGGACTACTGTCTAACCGACACCCGCACATGAACATGGCATAAACAACAATGAGGTATTACAAATTAATAAGCATAATTTGTCCCATTCCCGACATGTGGTGGTACGGTGGGGCATAGCAAAATACGCTCGAAGACTGGTACTTAACTGACTTGAGCAACATTCCACAACCCTGGACTCGATCATTGAAATGAATTAATCTTGTGCATTGATATACACCACACCAACATTCATTATGTCCAAGTCTAAACCATTTTAATTTATTTCACAAGTAAAAGTATTTTCTAAACTTTCCATGTTACGACAATACCATAGACTCAATTTGAATCAAATTTGAGTATTTTGGCTAAAGTTCCCAAATTCAAGATTTTGGTCTAAGCATTGTCTATGCATGTAATCTTTCAAATTTTATTTTATTTTGACTTTGGTGACAAGGGAATGATAATCCAAACATCAACGTTGGCCATACAAAGGAAATAGAGTAACTAGAAATTTAAAACATGAATTTCAAATAACTGAATAGAATTATGCATGCAATAATAATTTAATACAGAATTAATTAATTTAAAATAATAGGATCAACATGGTCAAAGATATAACATTCCTTAAATTCTTTTTCTTCAACTACCTTAAATTCCTTGGAATCGTCGAAATCTATACGCGAAAATAAGCCAAATTCAAATAAATTCAAATTCAAATTAACTCCAAATTGAATAATTTTGGTTTAGTTGGCTAGATCTTGAATTTATATGAATTTAGAAATTTGAATCGTCGAAATCGGAGTTCGTATGAAGGAGAACGAACCCTTGGAAGATTAAATCTAAAGAAAATACCCTAAAAAGAATTTCTGAAATTTTTCGATTTATTTTTCTAAAGAAAATTCGATTAATGACAAGCTGACGTCACCGCACAAATTTCTTTTCAGTGGAATTGTTTTTCTACGGAAAACTCCACTGACAAGTGGGCCCCGAAGTCAATGGACTAGGTCCATGGCTCGGTCATAGGTCCACCATGGACTGGTCACTTAAACGATAAATGGGGTGCGTCTTGGCGCGCACAATCTTTGGCGTGGGCGGCCGTGGCTAGGACTTCAACAAGAAAGCGCTGACATGGTGTTGGTGTGGCCCTGATGTGGCTATGCCACAGGCCCGTGACTGGCGGCGAGGTGGTATGCGCAAAAGAGAGAGGGATATGCGCAAAAGAGAGAGGGAGTGACGTTGGACCTTATGCGCGCGTTAGCGGCAAAGGAGCGTGAGGGCGTCACCGGCGACGAGTCGTTGAGGGTGACAGCGCTAGGTCTACTGCGGCGATGGCGATCCCGTGCGTCTCCGGTGGAGATGGTGCACGCACGAGGTGGCGCGCGACGAGGCGATGATGATAGGGTGGTCAGGGCGGCCGGAGCGTCGTCGACGACGAGTAATTTCGCAACGGAAGGAGCTTCGGGCCTTGAGCTTCAACTCCAAATTTCGGCGATCACATAGGGATTGGGGCGAGGGGAGTTGGGGCACTGGGTTGAGGACGAAGAGGTGATGCGGGTGCGTGCTTAAATAGGGCGAGGGCGAGGTCGGAGCGTCGTGCGGTGCAAGAAGGCCGAAACGGCTTCGGCAAGATTTTAGGGATGCGGGGCCGGAGATGGAAAGGGCAAGGCTGTGTCAGGTGCGGTGATGGCGGAGCGTCATAATGACAGCGAGATCACAGGGAATTCGAGCGTGAACGCCTGGTTTTTGGAAGGTCTGCACATGCGGCAATGGCGGAGCGCATGGATTTGGAAACGGAGAAGAAAGGAACGGGGAAGACGAAGGTGACGTGGCATGTGGGTCCCACATGGCGATGACAGAGAGAGACGGGTGAGAGAGGGAGAGGTGAGGCTGACACACGGGCCCCGTGTGTCAGTGAGAGGAGAGGAGTGCGCGAGTGAAGCGGGCCGGAGGCGTGGGAAAGGAGGTTGGGCTGAGGAAGATTCAACCTAAAGACTATTTCCAGATTTTTATTGATTTAGCGATTTAATTAATTTAGTTAATTCGTTTTGGCTTTAGAAAATAGCAAATAAAGTTCGAAAATTATGGAAAAATTCACAGAAATTCTTTGAGTCATTTTGGACTTAAATAAAATATCTTCAACGTATAATTGGTATTTGATTTTTCAAATAATTTATTTTGCCTTTGAAATAAATAGGAAAAAGCTTTTAAAATTTCAAGAAAAAAATTAAACTTTATTTTTAACTGGAAAAAAGAAAATTGGGCTGTTACAAACCTACCCCCTTAAAGGGAATCTCGACCCCGAGATTCAGACTTGGTCAGCAAAATGGTGGGGATACTCGACTTTCAAATCTTCTCATTCCCGGGTGACTTCTTCTTTTGAATAATTACTCCACTGAACCTTGCACGAACAGATGACCTTGCTTCTGGTGATGCATTCTGCAACATCAAGAATTTTGATTGGTTGCTCTACATAGGTGAGATCCTTCTAAGATCAATGCTCTCAAGCGGTGTCTGCTCTGTTGGAACTTGGAGACACTTCTTCAGTTGGAAAATATGGAAGACGTCGTGCACTGCAGATAGAGATGCCAGTAGCTCTAACTGGTAAGCAACTTCACCTTTTCTTGTCAAAGTCTTATATGGTCCAACGAATCTGGGTGCAAGGTTTTCTTTAGTCCGAAATCTTCTTACTCCCCTGAGCGGAGTAACTCTGAGATAGACAAAATCTCATATCTCAAAAGACAAGTCTCTCCGACAATTATCAATATAGCTTTTCTGTCGGGACTGAGCAACTTTCAACCGTTCTCTTATTGCCTTTACCTTGCATTCAACTTCTTTTATTAATTCATGTCCAAATAATTGATGTCCTCCCACTTGATCCCAAACGAGAGGGGTTCTACATTTCTGCCATACAATGCTTCAAATAGGGACATCTGCAAGCTGGCTTGATAGTAGTTGTTGTACGAAAATTCTACATAGGGTAGATTCTGATCCCAACTCTTTCCGTAATCTATAGCACAGGCTCGAAGCATGTCTTCTAGAATTTGATTTACACATTCAGTCTGGCCATCTGTTTGGGGATGATATGTTATGCTGAAGTTGAGTCCAGTTCCCAATGCTTTATGCAGGCTTTTTCAAAACCTGAAGGTGAACTGTGAACATCTGTCGGACACTATATTTTTCGGTACTCCATGTAGACAGATGATCCTGGCCATATACAATTCTGCTAACTTACTACTTTGGTAAGTTGTCTTGACGAGGATAAAGTAGGCCACTTTAGTTAACCAGCCAACTACCACCCAAATGGAATCACATCCTGATTGGGTCCTAGGCAGTCCGGTGATGAAATCCATACCAATTTCTTTCCACTTCCACTCAGGAATTGGTAATGGATGCAACAATCCAGCGGGTCTTTGATGTTTTGCCTCGACTCTTTGGCAAACATCATAGCGTGCAGTAAACTCAGTAATTTCTCGCTTCATACTGACCCACCAATACTTTTCTTTCAGATCTTGGTACTTCTGGGAAGAATAGAGTAAGGCGATTAATGTGCTTCCTTCAGAATCGATTGTTTTGTTTCCTGATGATCTGGTACACAGATGCGGTTTCCAAACTAAACTGTACTTTGCATATCCTCATAAAATCATGGGGCTTTGCCTCTTCTCATGTTCTTCTTGATTCCTTTAATATCCCCATCTTCTTTTTTATATTCTCTGATTTGATTCTGAATGGTTGGTTGAACTTCTAGAGTGTTCACACAACCTTGGCTGACAACCTTAAAGTTCAATTGCTTCAATTCTTCATACAACTTTGGCTGATTCTCCTGAACCAACATAGCGTTGCAATACACTTTTCTACTCAGAGCATCTGATACTACATTTTCTTTGCCCGAATGATAATGTATTCCAAGGTCATAATCCTTTATCAGTTCTAACCATCTTCTTTGTGTGAGATTGAGTTCTGACTGGGTAAAGATATACTTCAAACTTTTGTGATCCGTGAAAATCTCACATCGGTTACCAATGAGATAATGCTGCCAGATCTTCAAGGCATGTACAATTGCAGCTAACTCCAGATCATGAGTTGGGTAGTTTCTTTCATGTGGCCTCAACTGGCGGGATGCATAGGCCACGACTTTTCCTTTCTGCATCAGTACGCATCCAAGTCCCTAACGGGTGCGTCACAGAAAATCTCAAAGTCCTTATGGATATCCGGTAGGATTAATACTGGTGCAGAAACTAGTTTTTTCTTTAACTCTTGGAAACTCTGTTCACAAACAATTGTCCATTCAAATTTCTTCTCCTTCTTCAGAAGCTGAGTCATAGGTCTAGCTGTTTTGGAGAAACCCTCAATGAATCTACTGTAGTAACCAGCTAAACAGAGAAAACTTCTTACTTCCGTGACGGACTTGGGTTGCCTCCAATCCATTATGGCTTCGACCTTGGCGGGGTCTACTGCAACTCCTCCTGCTGCCACAATATGTTCGAGGAAAGCCACTCAACTTAGCCAAAATTCACTCTTGTTGAATTTGGCATAAAGCTGATACTCTCTGAGTTTTTCCAAAACTATCCTAAGATGCTTCTCATGCTCTTCTTCATCCTTTGAGTAGATGAGAATGTTATCGATGAAAACAACCACGAACTTGTCCAAGAATTCCATGAACACTCTGTTCATCATATTCATGAAATAAGCAACGGTGTTTGTCAAGCCAAATGACATTACTGTAAGCTCGTACAGTCCATATCTTGTTGTGAAGGCAGTCTTGGGAATGTCTTCTGGTCTGATCTTCAGCTGATGATAGCTAGATCTTAAGTTAGTCTTCGAGAAGACGCTAGCTTCTTTTAACTGGTCGAAGAGATAATTGATCATGGGTAACGGATACTTGTTCTTGATTGTCACTTCATTGAGTGATCTGTAATCCACACACATTCTCATATCGTTGTCTTTCTTCTTAACAAACAGTACTGGTGCTCTCCAAGGTGATGAGCTAGGCTGAATATGACCCTTACTCTGCAATTCTTCAATCTGCTTCTTCAATTTTGCTAACTTATTAGCAGACATTCTGTAGCGTCTCGTTGAAATGGGTGCAGTCCCTAGGACTAGGTCAATTAAGAACATAATGTCACTATCAGGTGGCATGCCGGGTAATTCTTCAGGAAATACATTCGGGTACTCTTGAACCACTTGTATTTCTTTAAGTTTTAGTTCCTTCAAGCCGATCAGGATGGAGCTCTCTCCAGTAGAGGTCTTAGGTCTGAACTCTACTTTAATTCCTTGCTCATTGGTAAGAGTGATAGACATATTTGGCACAGTCTATCTTTACTTGATTCTTGGCTAGCCAGTCCATTCCGAGAATTACATCCAATCCTTGGTAGTGCAAGACTATTAAGTCTGTTAAGAAAGATACTCCATATATTTCCAAGGTAAGGTTTGGGCAGAGGAAACTGGTCCTTATTTCCGAGCCTATGGAATGAATTATCATAGGGGTAACTAAGGGAGAGATAGATAACCCATATTTTCCCACAAACTTATTTGAAACGAAAGAATACGACACTCTTGAATCAAATAAGACTGATGTTGGTACTGAATTGACGAGGAACGTACCAAGAACAACATCAGATGCTGTCTGAGCCTCCTCTGCGGTGACATGACTCACACGTCCCTTCATGAACTGGACTGTCGGCTTTGGGGTGCTGAGGCTGGAACTCCTGAAACTGGCCTGGCCAGAGTTGCGGGTTGCTGCTTCTTTGGGCACTTGTTGGCACAGTGTCATGTCTCGTTGCAGTGAAAGCAAGTCACTCCTGCAGCTGGGGAAGTCGTGTTCTTCTGAATTTGGTCTCCCGATGAGTTGTTGCGGAAGCCGGAGTTGTTGAGACACTGTGCTGGCACAGGTGCTCTGGTCGAGGAAGACTGGAATTTTTCGCGCTACGGTGGCAAAGGCTGAGTAATGCTGGGTTTTGGGAATCCTTCGGAGTTGAACTTCTGGGCCACCATTTTTCTCTTGCGGTTCTCCATTTCCAAGTGTTTGCCCTCCTGGCAGATGACCTTGTTCACCAACTGCTGAAAGTCGGTGCAATTCTGAGCAATCAAGCGGACAGACAAATCATCATTGAGTCCCTCTAGGAAGCATTCCTGCTTGGCTTCATCAGTAACAACATTGTCAGGGGCATATCTGGCCAACTGGTTGAATTTGTGAAGATATTCGTTGACAGAGCGGTTGCCCTGGCGCAGAGAGTGAAACTCCTTCAGGGTTATTATTCCTGCAGGGATGTGTGCACGGTGGAAAGCCTGCACAAACTCATCCCATGAGATGGACTGATCCTCTGCGTGAGTTTGGGTAAAGTTGTCCCGCCATTCTGATGCGGGTCTATTCAGCTGATACGAGACATATAACTCTCTCAAGTTCAGTACATTGGGCAATGTCCAGCTTCTTGCCTATTGCCCTAAGCCAATCATCCGCATCTATCGGCGCCGTGCTACTGCTGAAAGTCGGAGGGCGCATCCTCATAAATTATGATATGTTCGCCCTTGGATTATGCGGAGGTGGGGCCTAAGCTGCTGCTGTGGCAGTTGCTTGAACATTCTGAACATTCTGGGTGAGAAGGTCAATCAAGTGTGTCTGATTCGCCATCATTTGACGCCAGTCAGGTCCCTCTGCCGGTGGTGGTGGTGGCTGTGAGATTGGGTTGGCCTGGTAATTTGCCTGATTATTCCCCTGGCCACTAGCACTGTCGCTGCCTGTCTTGCGAGTGGTCACCATCTGCTGGATCCTCCAAAGACTTAGAATAGAGAAAGAAAGCTCTAAGGGGGATAAATCTAAAATAGCCAAGAACCAAACAAACACAAGGCAAATAACAACTTCTCAAAATAGTTCTTTTATCAATTTATTTTATTATTCAATTGTGGCTGTCACAATAGGGATTGACAGCTTACAATTCGCATCTAATGGAAATACTAAAGACAAAATCTATGGGGTTACAGGGGTGTAGTCTCAGGTGTTGCTGGTACTAGCGTCGTCTTCTTTGTAGCGGGCTAGTTCCTCTTCTACGGCCTCTAGTTTCTCCTGGGTGGCACGTAGTTCATCCAAGGTGCGCCAGTGGGTTTGCTCCATAGCAATTGTCAGGTCTACCTGGTGTGTTAGCTTCGGGAAGTCCTCATCTCTGGCTGAACGAAAAGTACTACCGAGCTGGGTGGGGATGTGCATCGGGTAGTAGTAGAATCCAGTGTCGTGGAAGCGGTGGTCGTAGATGTAGCGGAGTCGGCGAACAGCTTCTTTGGCAGCGTCTTGGATACCCTCGGGAAAGGAGCCATGCTACATCGGGGCGTCGAAGATATGAAACTCCATGTTAGGCTGCAGGTTGGAGTAGAGTATCACTTCTACCCTCCAACGCTCTTGAGTACCCACCACGTATTTGTACCCCTTGGTACGTTGGGCTCTCCTGGAAGTGCAGATGCTGCATCATCTTCCAAAGTGTTGTAGCCCAATGTCCAGCAAAGATTCCGTGGGAAACGACGTTTGGTGCTTCGGCCATCTACAATTTTTTGAAAAAAAAATGAGTTAATAACCATTTTTTAAGAGAAGAGTTGGGGAAGGACATCAGAAGACCAAAGTATTTCTAGTTTTAAAAAATAAGTCCTTAAGGGTTTTTATCCATTCTAATGTCATGACCTACAGTCAACCTGACTCTGATACCACTTTTGTAGAACCTGGGAACGACGAATCTTGGATTGTCTTTGTTTCATACACTAGTCCAGGAATAGCTAGTGTACACAGTCAAACAAAAGTGATAGCAAAATCATATCACACATTTATTAACTGATAATTAGAGTTTATTACAAAAATTGGGCACAAGGCCAAAAATGAAGAAACAACGGAAGCAAAATAAATAGGCAAGCCACACGATTCGACACAGGCAATCGTCTGGAGGCGTAGCCTAGTCGTCTTTATTCTCACCGTCTTAATAATAATCTTCACCTGAATAAATTTTATTCAGCAAGAGCATGGTAATCAAGGCGTCGCTTAAGCGACGCTTAAGTGGTGAAGCGCCCAGGAGCCTTCCGCCTTGCGGTCGCCTTGCCAAGGATTCCTGAGGCGTCCGCCTCAAGCTCAAGGCGTCTCCATGGCGTCCAGAAGGCGGCGTATGGCGTCGGTAAGCACCGAGGCGGACGCCATAAGAAGGGGTGGAGGAGATAAAGAGACGGGATGAGGAGGCTGGCGGGAAAAACAAAGCTGCATTCGTGTGTGAAGAAGCCAAAGGACCGAAGCCGGAATCCCTAGCGCCGCCTCCATCCCCATCGCGGCCTCCATCCCTGAAGCGGCGCGCCGGTGACCAGCTGCTGCGCCACCGTCCCGCCTCCATCCCCATCGCGGCGTCGCCCTCTCCGCTCCAGATCCAGGTCCGTTTGCTCCATCCCTTCCCTCCCGGCCTCCACCTCTTCCCTCCTCAGCTCCCCCTTCTCCCCGGTCTCCACCGCGACCTCCTCCCCGGCTCCCCCTACCTCCCTCCCCGCCCCGGCTCCCCCTCCTTGCCGGCCTCCACCTCCCTCCCTTCTCCCCGCCTCCCCCTCGCTCCCGGGAGAAGGCAGGGAGGTGGAGGCCGGCAAGGAGGGGAGCCGGAAGGAGGAGTCAGGAGGGCGGGTGGCTCGCCGCCGAGAGAAGGGAGAGAAGGAGGGGCGTCGTCGCCGCTGATCGCGTGAGCCGTGGCGTCCATGGTGAAGAGGATGAGTTGGTCGACGCCTCCAGTCCAGTGGCTTGGCTTCTTTATCTTGCTGCATTGTTCTTTGGCGGTACTCTTGTCAATTGTCTTAGCTTGTTCTCTTGTCTTTGAATTGGCAACAAGGTACATGTCTTTGCTAAAATGTTCATTTTATTATTTGCCTTGCCGCCTTATGACGAGAGTAAGGCGTCGCCTCGCCTTACGCCTTACCGCTTAAAAGGTGTGAGGGGGGTGGACCGCCTCGCCTCGCCTTACCGCCTTAATAACCATGAGCAAGAGTGAGCACAACTTCCGTGCTCGTAAGTTATACCTAATAACAGAATATAATGCATGCAAGTGTAATCAAGTGAGGCTAATATGGTTCATTTTTGCATAAAGCAGCATTTTCAATTTTAAATACTCATACTAAGTTTTAAGGCAATTTTTAATTTATAACTAAAATCAAATTTTAAATTGACTGTTTTATAGTGGATAACCTTCATAAATGAATGGTGAAGGATACCCTCTTATCACATGGTTGATCGTCCAATTTTACCACAAGGATTAACCATCCTGAAATTATTTGCTAAAACCAGTTTAAAATCAAAACCAAATTCTAGCTTGGAGTGGCTTTGCTCTGCATGTCCATGATCGTGGATACGGCTATTCGAATAGTTTCTACTCTGCAGAAGTTGTACAGATTTACCCACAAGTGATATTCATCTTATAATGTCAAACATGACACGCTTCCGATGGCGTGCGACTAAGTGATTATCATGAGGCTTTTACAATGTTCTATCTCGAAGTTAATATGCCCGCTAAGGTTTCACTTCTACTGGGCTAACCACCGCTAGAAGCCCCCTCTTACGCCAAGTAGGACTACTGTCTAACCGACACCTGCATATCAACATGGCATAAACAACAATGACGTATTACAAATTAATAAGCCTAATTTGTCCCATTCCAGACATGTGGTGGTACGGTAGGGCGTAGCAAAATACACTCGAAGACCGGTCCTTAACTGACTTGAGCAACATTCCACAACCCTAGACCCGATCATTGAAATGAATCGATCCTATGCATTGACATGCACCACAACAACATCCATTATGCCCAAGTCTAAACCATTTTAATCTATTTCACAAGTAAAAGCATTTTCTAAACTTTCCATGGTACGACAATACCAGACACAATTTGAATCAAATTTGAATACTTTGGCTAAACTTCTCAAATTCAATATTTTTGTCTAAGCATTGTCTAAGAATATAATCTTTCAAATTTTATTTTATTTTGACTATGGTGACAAGAGAATGATAATCCAAACATCAACATTGACCATACAAAGGAAATAGAGTAACTAGAAATTTAAAACATGAATTTAAAATAACTGAATAGAATTATGCGTGCAATAATAATTTAAAACATAATTAAATAATTTAAAATAATAGGATCAACATGGTCAAAGGTATAACTTGTCTTGCTCAAATTCTTCTCCTTCAGCTACCTCAAATTCCTCGGAATCATCGAAATCTATACGCGAAAATAAGCCAAATTCAAATAAATTCAATTTAACTCTAAATTGAATAATTTTGGTTTAGTTGGCTAGATCTTGAATTTATATGAATTTAGAAATTTGAATTGTTGAAATCGGAGTTCGTATACGGAGAACGAACCCCTGGAAGATTAAATCTAAAGAAAATACCCTAAAAAAATTCTGAATTTTTTTGATTTATTTTTCTAAAGAAAATTCGATTAATGACGCAAGCTGACATCATCGCACGAATTTCTTTTCGACGGAATTGTTTTTCTACGAAAAACTACTCTGCTGACAAGTGGGCTCTGAAGTCAATAACTAGGTCCATGGCTCGGTCAAAGGTCCACCACGGACATGGTTCACGAAACAGTAAATTGGGGTGTGTGCGTTGGCGCAAGTGCTGACGCGGGTGGCCACGTGGCGATGATTTAGCACAAAGCATTGACATGGCGTTGGCGTAGCCCGGATGTGGCTATGCCACGTAGGCCCGTGATCGGCGGCGAGGCGGCGTTGAGCTCGCTGGCGCTTCGCGCCACGGCGAGCCACACGATTATGCGCAAAAGAGAGGGAGTGACGCTGGACCTTATGCGCGCATTAGTGGCGGAGTAGCGTGAGGGAGTAGCCGGCGACGAGTCGTTGAGCGGTGGCGGCGATGGCGATCCCGTGCGTCTCCGGTGGAGATGGTGCGCACACAAGGTGGCCCGCGACGAGGCGACGATGATGGGGTGGTCGGGGCGGCTGGAGCGTCATCGACGGCGAGGTAATTTCGCGACGGAAGGAGCTTCGGGCCTTGATCTTCAACTCCAAATTCCGGTGATCATAGAGGGATTAGGGCAAGGGGAGTTAGGGCGCTAGGTTGAGGACGAAGAGGTGATGCGAGTGCGTGGTTAAATAGGGCGAGGGCAAGGACAGAGCGTGCGGCGCAAGAAGGCCGAAACGGCTTCGACGAGATTTTAGGGATTCGGGGCCGGAGATGGAAAGGGCAAGGCCGTGTCAGGTGCGGTGATGGCGAAGCGTCATAATGACAGCGAGATCACAGGGAATCCGGGCGTGAACGCTCGGTTTTTGGAAGGTCTGCGCATGCGGCAATGGCGGAGTGCATGGATTTGGAAACGGAGAAGAAAGGAAAGGTGAAGACGAGGGTGACGTGGCATGTGGGTCCCACATGGCGGTGATAGAGAGAGACGGGTGAGAGGGAGAGGTGAGGTTGACACGCGGGCCCCGCGTATCAGTGAGAGAAGGAGAGGAGCGCGCGTGTGAAGCGGGCCGGAGGCGCAGGAAAGGAGGTTGGGCTGAGGAAGATTCGGCCCAAAGACTACTTCCGGATTTTTATTGATTTAGCGATTTAATTAATTAAGTTAATTCGTTTTGGCTTTAGAAAATAGCAAATAAAGTCCAAAAATTATAGAAAAATTCACAAAAAATCCCTAAGTCATTTTGGACTTAAATAAAATATCTTCAACTTATAATTGGTATTTAATTTTACAAATAATTTATTTTGTCTTTGAAATAAATAGGAAAAAGCTTTTAAATCAGAAAATTCCAGGAAAATAATTAAACTTTATTTTTTACTGGAAAAAAAAGAAAATTGGGCTGTTACAAGGGAGGGGGTTGCCACTTGAGTTGGCGACGTAGCAGGGGCAGGCGGGCGGTGTAACAGCTGCTAGCAGGGCGGCGTCGAAGGGGCTCTGTTGTCTCGATCTGTATGGAGAGGTAGGGTTAAGGGAATAGGCTAGGCTGGGCTTCCTTTTTTAATGGGCCAAATGGAATGGGCCCAAATGGCAATACGTGTTCAATACGTGTCCGGTTTTAATTACATTTTTTTTGTGGGTCTAATTTCGGACACGTCTAAAATACGTGTCCGAGCCGTGTCTGTATCTGACACAGACTCGCCACCTCCCAGACGTGTCTGTGTATCAGAGGTCTTGTTATGTAATCAGCTAGTTACATTTTGGACATCTTTTGTACTGCTATCACTGTGACTCACTACTATTTCTTTGACTAGCCGCCGTGATAGTGTGATGTAGTTAAATTTGCTTGTTAAATTGCTAATCTAGTTTCATTTTGGACATGTAGTATGGTTGATTGATTTTTATATGTGCGATATATATGGTTTTTGTTTTCGCGCAATATCCAACTAAATATTCGTGACCGAGATCATCTGTATTCGGTTCGGCATGTATTCGCTCCGTATTCGTGACCGAGACTGTCCGTATTCGTATTCGTATCTGGCACTGTCCGTGTCCGACTCTAATTTCGAGACAAAAAAATATGGAATAGGATACGAAATGAGCGATATCCGCCCGTACCCGCTTTGATTGCATCCCTATATGTACTCTTCAATTTAACTGATTATTCTCTTGATATTGACCATTTTTGGGTTGAAAATTACAAACTTATCGGTTATATCCAATGAAAACCATTTTCATGGTGATTGGTGAGCGTGAGAAATATCAAATCATCTTGAAAATTCAGAGAAAGATAAGGAAGGTAGACATATAGGTGATCTACTATGGTACAGAAAATCAAACCTTTACTAAAGCCACATAAGAAGAAAAAAGAGAGGAAGACATGGGTTGCAATTTCGTTTTATTGGTTTCTTCTTGTCTTGTGTAGATAAAGTTAGGACTTGAATTTCATATTACCTCGGTGTCCGCCACTCTTTTTTTTTTTAAAAAAAATGATGATCCAGTGTGCCAATTGCTCAAGAAAAAAGAACAAGATTTTCTGCTCCAGTTGTGATAACTTTCATGCTCTTACAATCTCACCTCGTAAAAAATTTCCATATTTTGTATGTTCATGGTTAGCTGGTTAGGTTTCTTTTGAACAGACTTATGCTAGCTAAATTAGCAATTGAAGTGCATTATTGCACCAACCGCACCAGGAGCCTGCTCTCCAGCCTTTCTTAATGTTGTTAGATGTAAAATTTGAATTATTTTCTTTAAAATAGTTTAGTGCCAAACTGCCAATACAAGCAAAGCCCAATGACGGTTCTGTCCATTTCTGTATTTACGATCATGTTGCCGTAATTCATTAGATTAAATGAGTTATTTACTGGTGCAATCGAATGATTTGCCATTTAAATTACATCAGCTGACCCCAAAGGTTGATATGCTGCCACAGGATCTAAATCCAGAGCCCTGGTGTTACTATGAGTTCTTTTATTCAAGAGATTCGAGCCAACAAAGAATTCTCCAAAGTTCTCATCATGGTATCGTGAAGATAGATGACATTTTGCTCAGGCATAGGACAAATGTCCCGGGTGACTGACTCATCACGTAGTCAAGAAGTGCCGTCCTACCAAGCTTATTTCTAAGCAGCATTTTTGGGTTGCCCATTATTGATTCTTTCTCAACCAGATATGTAAATAAATTTTGAATGATGCATTTTTCTTCCATGATCTAACTGCAAAGTCTGGTGCATTTGATTCTCATATGTTTTCCTCTGGTCTTTTGGAACATTACTATTTAGATGCTGCAATATTTCATTTGCGCTCGATATTTTTTTCTTCTGCAAAGCTTATATGAACTCCCACATTTCATGTGACTTCCTTTCGGAAACCCGGTCTCTGTTCTTGGGTACTTTTGTGGGAAATAGCAGAGAAAAGCTTACAAGAGGAAGTGAGCAACTCACGTGAGGCAGAGTTAGTATGAGTTTTGTTTGAAAATATATATGCGATATGTGTAGCATTTCCCTACGAGCAGGGTATTTAACTTTTGGTATGTCAATAATCCTGCCGTTGCGTCATTTGAGCATTTTATGTCACGTGTAACTTTGAACTCGTTTGGTTTTGGTGCTTTTAACTTGTACCTCATTTGGTTGAATGGATAGGAAGTCCACGTTACAGTTCTTACCTTTCCTCGACGGGACGATCCAATACATCTTCACTAGGCGCAAGCTTCTGTTGAAGGACTAAGACTAGCTTCACAAGACAAAACCAAGAATTCCTTAGAACAGTAAGAGAGTGCAGGAAAATACACTGACACACAGGTATCAGCTCATGTATGCCATCTTCTCAAAGGGGAAAAAAAACGAGAAAAGATAGTAACATGGAGCGTTAGTCAGGCCCGGTTTGGCTGTCACCAAATTGGGTCGGTCAGGAGGAAATGAATTTGGCCTACTAAATCAGGCATTCATCACCCTAGCACCGAAGCGGCAAGGAGCACAGGAAGCAAAAGACTATCGTCCTATTAGTCTGCTTCATAGCTTCGCAAAGCTTTTCTCAAAATTACTTGCCTGAAGACTGGCTCCTCATCTAGGCAGTGTGGTCGCGGCCAATCAATCGGCATTCATCAAGGGATGTTCCATTCAAGATAATTTCTTTCTTGTCAGACAATCGACACATCTCCTACACAAACAAAGAGATCTAGCTTTTTGCTCAAGCAAGACATTGCTCAAGCTTCCGATTCCATCTCATGGCCTTTCGGCCTTACCACTTGGAGATCTTGCGGCACAAGGGATTTGGATCCCCGTGGTGCAATTGGATGACTACCCTTCTAGCCTCGGCTTCCACCTGAGTGCTGCTCAATGGAATGCTAGGAAAGCCAATCAGACATGCTAGAGGACTGCGTCAGGGGGACCCTCTATCGCCAATGCTATTCGTCATTGCGATGGATGTGTTTAATTACTTGCTGGACGAGGCAGACCTATCTTCGCTGCTAGAGCCGATTGGGGGGCCAAGAGGTATACCTCATCGACTCTCGCTGTACGCCGCCGCTGCCCACTTCTTTACCCCAGTAACCCAAGATCTTCACTCCATCTCCTAGATTCTTGACGTCTTCAGCGAACCCTCAACATTGCACACCAATCTCTCAAAGAGCTCCATCGTCCCTATCAGATGCACTGATCAGCATCTTCAGCTCATGGAGTCGATTATGCCCAATGGGGTTGTAACTTTCCCATGCAAATATCTAGGGATCCCCCTCTCAGTTAGGAAGCTGGAGAAATTGGACTTCCAACCTCTTATTGATAAGGTCACTAACCATCTTGCCTCTTTAGCAAACTGGCATGCTATCTCAAGGAGGACGATTGGTTCTGGTCAAATCAGTGATGCCGGCAATCCCCATCTATGTCTTCATGGCATTGCAACCCCCTGCTTGGGTAATCAGAGCAATAGATAAACATAGGTGGGCTTTTCTTTGTAAAGGATCGGAAGCGGCCGCGGGTGGTCATTGCCTAGTTGCCTGGCACACAGTATGTCGGCCACAAAGGTATGGGGGCCTTGGACTGCATAATCTTCATCTCCTGGGACATGCTCTCTGTATTTGATGGATGTGGTCTCAACGGACATGCCTTGCCAGTCCTTGGCATGGCCTACCCATCCCTGCTAGTAACACGGAAATGGTTGTGTTCCAAGCTTCTTTCAAAGTCAGTCTTGGCAATGGCCTTCGAGCGCTGTTCTAGACGGATTCATGGTTGCATGGTTCCAACATCGCCTCAATTGCGCCATCTCTCCTCAGGTTGGTTCCAGTGGTGGTCAGGCACACACGTACGGTGGCACAAGCATTGCATAACCACTCCTGGATCCGAGACTTCATGGCTATCCGAGACTTCAAGGCCACCATCCATCCCCAGATCCTTCGAGATTTCCTAACTCTATGGGACTTGCACTGATACCGTGTAACATCCCAATTTTTGGGAGTTTTTGAAAAAAATTAAAAATAAAGATAACCATTTGGTTTTGCTGAATTGCTCAAGCTTAACCTAAGATTTTCCTAATTCGAGTGTTTAAAATGACCAAATCAAACTTCAACTAATCAAAAGTTTGGTTTATTTGGAGTTGATTGGGTTTTGGTGCTGTCTCTCCCCTTTCTCAGCTCATCCTGTTTTTCTCTCGGCCTTGCTCCTCTTTGGTTTGGACATCTCCTTGTGTCCAGACCTCCTTTTCGTTTGAACCTTCTCTTTGGTTCAGACTTTCCTTTCCTCTGGACCTCCCCTTGTGTCTTTCGTTTGGACCTTTTCTTAGGTCCAGATCTCTTTCGCTTTTTGGGACCCTCCCTGTGGTTTAGACCTCCCTTTGTGGTTTAGACCTCTTTTTGGTTTAGACCTCATCTCTGTATAGACCTCCTTTTGGTCTAGATCTCCTTTTCTGTTTTGACCTTCCTTTAGTTTAGACCACTTCTTGGTTTAGACCACCTTTCTGTTTGAACCTCCCCTTTGCATCAAACCTTTTTCCCGTTTGGACCACTCCTTTGGTCCAGACCTCTATTCCTTGATCCGTGTTGTGTCCTCCTAGGCTCAGCAAACCTCCCTTGATCCCTCTAGACCTCCTCTTGTGTCTTTTGTTTGGACATCCCTTGTGTCCATCTTGACCGTCAGGACTTCCCTTGCGTCCATCTTGACCGTCAGGACCTCCCTTGATTTCATCTTGACCGTCAGGACCTCCCCCCCCCAGTCCGGACCTCTCCTTTTCGTTTTGGACTTCACCACCCCACAACCTTTTTCTCTCTCTTCGCGTGACCGCGCTCAGTTTGAACCATCTGATCAAAATCGGACGGCCCTGCTTCGCTGCGCGTATCCACCTTGCCCCCAGGACCTCCTCGCCCTTGTGGTCTTTTTGCAAAGACCACCCTTTTGGGTCACGACCTCCCTTGAGGTCCAGACCTCTCCTTTGGGTCACGACCTCCTTTTAGGTCATGACCTCTCCTGTGGTCTTTTTGCAAAGATCACCTCTTTGGTCTTTTTGCAAAGACCACCTCTCTGTGGTCTTTTTGCGAAGATGACCCTCTTGGTCTTTTTGCAAAGATCACCCTTTGGTTAAGACCACCCCTTGTGGTCAGGACCTCTCTCATGGGTCGCGACCTCCTTTTTGTCACGACCTTCCCTTGGTCTTTTTGCAAAGATCACCTTTGCGGTCACGACCTCCTTAGGACTCCCATTGTCCTCAGGACCTCCCGATCTTTTTGCGAAGACCACCCTTACGGTTACGACCACCTCTCTAGTGGGACCACCTTCTCAGGTCCCTTGCTCACCTTTTTCCTCCTCTCGTCACGTCGTTGCTGACGCTAGAGTCCTTGTGCATTGAATGCTGTTGCGCCACATTGAATGCTGGCACTTCCATTGTGCCCTTTTTTGACTCTGTTGTCACTTCTTTTACCTGCTCCTTTCATTCCTTTACCTGCTCCCATCGTGTGCATTATATGCACCATCCTCCCCTCTCAGGACCTCCCCGTGCTTATATAAAGCACCAGAGATGGCTCCTGCCCACCTTTTGTTTTCCTAGTTCCTTGGACCTCTCTTTCAGCTCAGACCTCCTCCGGAAGAGCTCTTTCTCCTTTGATTGGGGCTCTGATTCTAGTGGTCCAAGATCCTACCTTCGTTTGATCTAGTGTCTTTCTTTTTATCTTTGGCTTGATTCTTTCATTAGAGATTTTGTGGATTCGCTTTATTTATTTGGTTCTTTTCGCTCGTGTAAGATCCGGCTGCCCCGAAGAGTTCTTGGATCCGGCGACCTCGACTGAAGCAGCTCAACCCTTCACTGGAGGCAAGTCATAGACCTTTGATCATGTTGAACCCATTTTTGCAAAAAGTATATGGTTTTGTTATGAGCATGCATGGCTAGTTTTATAAAAATGGTTTCGGGCTTAGTTAATTACCTATCTGCCATTATGCCTCCTTGTTAAATTGCAAATGACATGTATCCTTGAATGACTTAAAACCTTGGTCACCTTAGGAGGGTTCTCTATTAGTTGGATGTTCTTGTATACCAACATGGGTGCGTTTTATTTGCTTAGCCATGCTCTAGTAGACGTTGGTATCTTGTTCACTTGAATCAATAAATGTTATTTTACCCCAGCGCACATGATTTGTGACATGAGTTGGCACGGTCTGTGTTGCTGATTAATGCGAAGTGTGGCCTGTGTGTTGCCACGGCATCTGTTGCCGCTATAACTAAAATTTGTGTGCTAGGACTAAGGTGGTTCTCTGGTCGGATCCTACCTTCGTTTGATCTAGTGTCTTTCTTTTTATCTTTGGCTTGATTCTTTCATTAGAGATTTTGTGGATTCGCTTTATTTATTTGGTTCTTTTCGCTCGTGTAAGATCCGGCTGCCCCGAAGAGTTCTTGGATCCGACGACCTCGACTGAAGCAGCTCAACCCTTCACTGGAGGCAAGTCATAGACCTTTGATCATGTTGAACCCATTTTTGCAAAAAGTATATGGTTTTGTTATGAGCATGCATGGCTAGTTTTATAAAAATGGTTTGGGCTTAGTTAATTACCTATCGCCATTATGCCTCCTTGTTAAATTGCAAATGACATGTATCCTTGAATGACTTAAAACCTTGGTCACCTTAGGAGGGTTCTCTATTAGTTGGATGTTCTTGTATACTAACATGGGTGCGTTTTATTTGCTTAGCCATGCTCTAGTAGACGTTGGTCTCTTGTTCACTTGAATCAATAAATGTTATTTTACCCAGTAGCACATGATTTGTGACATGAGTTGGCACGATGCGTATTCTTGATTAATCTGAGTGTGGCCTGTGTGTTGCCACGGCATCTGTTGCCGCTATAACTAAAATTTGTGTGCTAGGACTAAGGTGGTTCTCTGGTCGGGTTGAACCCAACAATGATAAACTTGACTAATGAACTATGGAACTGTGGCATGTGTTGTCGCTAATAAAATTTGAGTGCCATGACCTGGGTGGTCATTTGGCCTGGTAGAACCAGGAAAAACGATTTATGTTCGAGCGAGTTGGCAGGAAGTGAGTAGTGGGTATTGTGTGCACAGTGCCGTGTGCGCAGTGGGTTGTAGATAGACTCGCCTAAGCAGCCAACTAAGGACTTAACCTTGTACGCCATTGATCTGGGTCACTCCTATGCAACCACAAGTCCATTATGGGGTGATCCTGGCCAACTAATTAGCAATACTTTGACTTGGTTCTGCTTTAGATGGGAACGGCGCAAAAGGGGGCCTGTGTGGCGAAACCTTAGCAATTAGAACCGATTCGGAGTAGAGCTTTGTAAAGGTCTTGTCACTTGCTCTAGACTGCTTACCAAAGAAAGTGAGCAGGGCATCGACGGATGTCCAACCAACTAGAGAAGTTGTGTCTTGTGGGTAAAGCTGTACACCTCTGCAGAGTGTAAAATCTATTCGAATAGCCGCGTCCTCGGTTATGGACATGTCTGGATTCTTTCACGCAAAGGGTAGACGTTTTCTCAAATTGTGGTCGTGGAGGGTTCCGAGTGGTTTGTCTCACGACCTAGGTGGTTGTGGGTGGTCGGCGCTCACGACCTGGGTGGTCGTGAGTGGTCTGGGCACTTGACCAGGGTGGTTGTGTGTTGCTTTCAACGAAAACTTGTCTACTTATGTATTAGTTTCTGTCAACTTATGCTTTGCAATCTACTTATTATATTTCTGTTAAATGTTGCTTTCTGCAAAACTAACCATACAGCTGTTCCTTGTCAAGCTTTGCATAAATATTATGTGCATACATTTTCCCTATGACCTGCTGAGTACATTCAAAGTACTCATGGCTTGTGCCCTCTGGTTAATCAGCAGCCGAAGACCTCCTTGGGAGCTCCGAGCTCTTTGGAGAAGATCTCTTTGAGGACCCTGCGCACTAGGGGACGTTCTCCACTCGATAGCCTGTGGACTTGTCGACTGGTTTTCACGCTTTAAAGTGTTCCGCTGCAGGTTTCTTTTTGTTGTTTGCCCTACGTGGCACCTCTGTAAACAACCTTGACCATAAGGTCATCCGTTAATATAAGTTAATTTGTCTGCTTCATCTTTGGCTTGTCGTGTATGGTTGTGATGACACCGATGTTAAGTCTATGCGAGCTAGCAACTGATCCTGGGACTAGCTCGTTGTGCATAGAGGCTGGGACCTCCGAATGGTCATGGCAGGACCTCCGGGTGGGCCTTTGAGTCCTCCTAGGTGGTCCGGAGGCCCCTTCGGGTGGTCCTGGGAGACCTCCGAGTGTTCTTGGAGGACCTCTTAGACCTCCGGATGGTTCTGTTGGATCTCCTGGGTGGTCCTGAGAGATCCCTTCAGGTGCTCCCGGATCAGGTCCTCACATACCGGGGCAAGATGATTCTTTCTAGTGGGCTTGGGAGGCCTCCGGCCTTTATTCCGCCTAGTCGACTTACAATGCCATGTTTTTAGGAGTGGTCTCTTTTGCCACGGTGGAAGCAATATGGAGCTCTTATGCGCCCCTAACATGTCGGTGCTTCATATGGTTAGCAGTGCGACGACATTGTTGGACAACAGATCGTCTATAACGACGAGGTCTTCAGAATCAAGGGCAGAGTGTTTTCTGCCTTGCTGCGTAGGAAACTATCGATCACATCGTCGTAGGATGTGCAGTAACCTCGTAGCTCTGGTCGTGTTTTCTTTGGGGCCTAAACCTCCAGCGCTACCTTCCGGTGGAGCACTCCTCCATTAAAGACTACTGGCTACTGTTTGGGGAGAAGTCACTAAAAGTAATCGGTGGGCACTATACACCTACATCATCCTGGTGTCTTGGATGTTATGGACGGAGAGGAACCATAGGGTCTTTAACCAAGAGATAGCATCTTCAGAGCAGCTGAGACGAGCTCAGTCAATGGCGATTGGCGAGAGCGGCCGGGTGGGAGACGTTGTTGTAATCGCTATAGACAGCACTAAGGTCCTCTCCTATTTCGCGATCGAGGGTGTGGGTTAGGTCGCCTCTAGTGGTCCTGTAATGTTCCGCTCAAACCTCCCAAACCCCTATTGTATTTGATCTACTCAGTTTCTTTCTCCTTTAATAGAATGACGTGCAATCCTTTTGCGCGTCCTCGGAAAAAAAACTGTCCTCAAGCTCGTAAAACTTCCTTCGTCTCCGGTCTCGCATCGAGGAAGTTCACCTTCTAGAAGATTGCTTGACAAATCTAACACTTCGAGATACTGAAGGCCACAGATAAAAGCTGGAATTGTGCCGGTGATGAGATTTGAAAAGAGAACTAGCATGCCAAGCTGTGGAGCCCCAAAATTGGACGGCAGCTGCCCGGAGAAAAAGTTCATGGACGCATCTATTACCTTAAGGTCTATCAGTGTAGGACCGGAAAGACGACTAGAGGGGGGTGAATAGGAGCTCACCTAATTTTTATCTCGTTCAGATTCAACACTAGATTCACTCCAATAGCTATGAGGATCAATAGCAGAAGACTTGTGTTGAACTCGAACCAAAATCCCCAAAGCAATGAACCAACAGCACCAAACCCTAACCTAGAAGTCAGTCAGACCGTCGGCAAAACTTCGATCAGACCGACTGGCGGTTTGACCGGCGTTATAGAATCGGTCAGACCGCTCCTGACCAGAAACAGTGTAGACAGCCCAAAACCAAAACGAAAATCGGTCTAACTTTTGATCTACACGGCCAAACTTGATCAAATTTGGAACACACCTTCCTAAGAATATTAGGAACATATTCCAAGCAGAGATTGAGTAGATTCACGTCAAAGTTTCAACCTTTTTCAATTCTACCGAAGGAAGGTTCAAAACCGGACAAAAACGAAAACCTGATCTAAACCTTGCTCGTGGGAGATTGATGATCTAGGTGATCTTAGATATGTTCCCACATGTCACAGCAAGGTAGAAGAGGGTACGAAACCAATCAAAAAGCACTAGATCAAAGAAACCTCCAAAATCTCAAATATAGAGCAAGAACATAAAAGAGACTCATCTTTGGGAATCATCCATAGATTGATCTGAGGTTGAGAGGATTTACAGCCACTCCATCCATGGAGGACAAAGCTCAATCCATGAGCACACAACTCAACACATCTCCCTAGAGCCCTAAGCCTCTCCTCTTATTCTAAAACCCTAAAACCAAACTAGGGTTTACAAAATGAAGTCCTTGGTGGCTGTATCACAGCAGCCCTCCTATTTATATGAGGCCTAGAGCTTCTAGAAAACAAACCCTAATGGGCTCCCGTTAAGGCCCAATACAAACGGGTCACTCACGCACGTATTTTAAAGCGTCGTCTTCACTTCTCTTGACCTAATCCACTTCTTGACGCACCGTCTTGCGCCGCGGGTTGGCATTAGGTTACCAAGGCGGTATTTGGTAAAATTTCCAAAATACCCCTTCACGATCTTTTCCGAAGATCGAGTCCGAACTGCACGAAACACATTCATGCTTCGCCACGTGTAGGTTGATCCAGCGGCTCTTATCGTGTCGGCAAGTCTCTCCCGTCTGGATTCCACCAGAACCTCCATAGCACTTGCACCGACCTGCACCGCTTGATCAACCAGTCGCACCGAACTGCCCGTTCGGTTATCCTTGTCCATTCTGCGCCACGCTTGAGTCTATTGACCTCACCCGGTATCCTTGATCGTTCTGGACCTCAGCTCTCCAATCTTAGTCCTGATCCTCCTTGCCGTTGACCGTCGTTGACCTCCAAGCAACCTGCACACCAATAGACAAGCAAATCGAATCTGAGAACAAGTTCTTCACAACTTAACTCACGTTAGTGAAAACATGCAACATGCAACACATATGCACTGAAGCTCATGTCCTTAGATTAACCCAACACGCATCGCCAACAAGGCGACGAAAACAAGTCAAAATCGATCAGACCGTCGTTCTGGCCGGTCTAACCGCACCTAGAACTGAACCAGAAAAACAATTGAGGTATGGCCGGTCTGACCGCCAATGATCTGACAGTTCAGATCTTTTGCCGAAAACGCATGAAACTTCAAACCAAAAACACCATTGCCAATTATTTCATCATCCTAAGATCATGAGCATATCTCCATGATATCCACAATCGGTAACTGCCGTACGGAACCAGTTAGATTGTTTGAACTCAGATGTATCTGCTCCGCCGACATTTTTCGCATTGTCGTCGCCGGTAGCTCGCCACTGATCTGGTTGTGGGAGATGTCCAGAAACTTGGCATTTGAAAACACTGTCCAGAACCAATCAGGAATGTGATCAACTGTACTCGTGTTCGAAATGTCAAGGGATAGAATGCTTGGTTGCCATTTGAGCCACTCGGGAAACTGAGGAACCATCTCGCAAGACGCGAAGTTTGCGCTTTCCAACCTAAACCGAGGAACCCAACTAGAATCCATTGCAATTCTCAGAGAGTTGTGCGACAAGCTGATCATCTTCAGATTTCACGAGGCTTGAGAAGTGTTCTTCCGTGATGGCACCACTCAAGTTGTTCAAGCCCAATTTCAGGTAGGTAAGATTGGCAAGTGCACCGATCTCTGACGGAACCGCGCCGACAAGCTCATTGTTGTACAGGTCAAGTGTGCTCAAACCAGTCATCTGCCCCCAACCAGTCCGGCAGGCTCCCCGTTATGTCAGCGCTATCCAGCATCAACACGCTCAGGATGCGCCATGCGCAGCGTGGGATTCGGCGCATGAACTCCCCCTATGTCGCCGCCGATATCGTTCCCCGACAGGTTCAAGATCTTAAGGCTGCACAGTTTCTCCAACGTTGCAGGTAACATGACGTCGATGTAGTTGTATCCGACGTGCAGGGCCTCGGGGAGGTCAGGTTGCCCATGGCGTCAGGCGGTGAACCGTACATATCGCACTCGCCGAGAATAAGGCTCCTGAGGCTTGTCACTTCCCAGAACCAGCTCGACGCGATCGGGTTGCTCAGCTAGTTCCCTGACAGATCGAGCGTCTCGAGCTCGGTGAGGTTGACGTGAGCGATGGACTGGTTCGAGTTCTTGAGCCAGCACGTGTTGAGCCGTAGCACTCGTAGCTCGGGGAGCGTGCTGACGTGCTCACGACGCTGGCCCAGTCGAGCACCGTGGTGAGGTTGATGAAGCTCATGTCGAGGTTCCTCAGCCGAGGCAGCCGCGACAGCCACGAGACGTCGGCGCGTACATGCCGAGCTCGTACGCGCGGATGTCGAGGTACCGCAGCTCCGACAGATCGCCGAGCTGCGGCGGCACGGGGCCGTGGAAGTCGACGTAGGACAGGTTGAGGTACCGCAGCCGCCCGAGCGAGCCCAAGAACGCCGGCGGCGGCACGTCCGGCCCGCCGAGGTCGTTGCCGCTGAGGTCCAGGTACCGCAGGCGCGGGAGGGAGAGCAGCGATTCGCCTATATATCTCGCCGCGCAGCGCGTGGGGGTTGGTGGTGAAGACGAGGTCGTCCTGGAAGAAGCCGTTGCGGATGTCGAGGCCGGTGATGCGGCCGGTTCTCGCGTCGCAGCGGACGCCCGCCCACTGGCAGCAGTCACCCTGGCGCCACGAGGCGAGGCGGCCGTCGGGGTCGCCGGTGATTCCCGCCTTGAAGAAGAGGAGGGCGGCCTTCTCCCGCGCGGTGCACCCGGCGGAGGGTCTTGGCAGTTTCACGGTCAGTGAAAGCCGTGAAAGGAGACAAACGATTACGAGAGTGCTAGCCATGCCCTCCCTTGCATCCGTGTTTCTCTCCGTGCGCAACGTAATTAATTAAACTTTGGACTACAGAAATTGTTTAGCTTTCCAGAGAATCGTCAATGTAAAATATCCTGGCATGCGTGCATATATGTTTACTTCTTCCATGTGCCAATTTGTCTCGCGCGCGCGCCATTGCTGTCGTTGACAAATTGGCTCAGAACTATTTGGTTCAGCTATCTGTGTTTGCCTGTTTGACTGTTGTGCGTTGTGTGTGTAGAGAGCGAGCAGAAGATTGGTGTTGGGGAAAAAAGTTTGGCAGCGCGTAAGCTTTCCACCAGCTAGCGTTAAATCATTATGCTCGCCGGGATAGTTGATCGTCCAAGAAGTTGACAATCCAACAGGCCACCAGTGTGCCCAGTCCACGATGTCAAAATTTGATGCGAAGGCCAAGCCTGATGGGCATTCCACACGCGCGGGGGCAGCTCACGCCTCACGGTGGCCGCCGAAGAGCGTCCGCGCCGCGAGCGTGTACTCGGGTGGTCCACGATGATTTCGTTGTGTTTGGTGCGTGCGACATTGGTCGCCGGCTCGCCGCGCGCGAGCCGCCAGGGCGTGGGCGTGGCCTGATCAGGTTGTTGGCTTGTTGCATTGCTCTGCTACGACCGGAAACGGGCGAGGGTCCGTGATATCGGGCTATCGGCATTGGCATTGTTCGCGGTGTAGCTGTAGAAGGGGGCGGCACAACGTGGAGTCGGCGGATGAGGGTGTGCTTGTCCATTCCTACCTGGAATTGGCTGTAGGAGAGCGCGGCGGGTGGCCCATCGGGATACCGACTTCGAGAGCAGAATTAAAAAAAATGATGTTATGTATGTCGGAAATAATCTTGTTGTTGTCATGTTATTTCAGTTCATGTATGGCATTGAGTATATGTTCATACAGCTGTTACTAGTGTGTCTATGGTAGAAATAATAGCATACATGCAGTTGTTACTAGTGTGTTAATAGGTGAAGTTACCAGCTACTTATTTGCATATAGTTAAGTTCTTTTTCATTATAAATAAGAGGAGAAGCAAAACAGAAAATGCTGATTGTGAGCAGCACCAAATTTGTTTCTCTGTTCTTCTTGTGTTCGTGAGCGTCCAGTGTGTGTTCTAGCTAGAGGAAACAATGTGTGAGTTCTCGCCGGGTGCTAGGCCAACAATGTATCGTGCACCAGCCGGGAATGAAGACGATATATGTCGTGCACCACCTCTGAAGCTTCGAGCGATTCGTCGCTGGTTTCCTCTCTCTCTATCCTTCCCACCTCTCTTCTAGTCTTCTTACCTAGTTTGATCGCAAGTTTCTTTGCATATGTTTCGAGGCCGTCGCTCTGCGATTTCTCCGTATTGCATTGCGGGCAGAAAACTTGCTGTTTTTTTGGGTCCAATTCCATGTCCTAGTTCCACCCGTTCTGAAGTAGGATTTTTTTTGGGCGGGGTGGGGGGCTTGCTGGAACTATTCACAATGGCAGGTTTCACATGGATGACTCTGTGGGCGTGAAAGAATTGAAACATCAGGTTTGGCACCAAGATTCAGGACCGTGTGCTAAATTTCCTAGGAAAATTTGAAGCTAGGAAATCTTGAAGGATCTTACTAATTCAAACTCAAGGGAAAGCCAAAGTGAAAGTAGGCTTAGATTACCTTGTTTTGTTTACCTTATCTCCTGACCATGCGGACTGCGGTCCGTCAGGTTATGTTTGTGAAGATTGCCTGGTGTTTTGAATTATTTCCTACTGAACTCAAATACCAAATAAACGTAATTTTACGGATTTGTACGTTATGCAAACAAAACATAGAAGTACTAAACTATTAGAATTAAGGGTCGACGTTCACATTGCGCCTCCCTGTGACTCGTCAAGATCCAAACATAGCCTTACGAAGCTAGCAGGCTGATAAGTGATAAACCTATTTGGTTGTCCTACTAAACAATGAAACTTTTGTTTGCAGTCTCCCACTATTGCTCAAAACCATGTAGCATCGAATACGTCTTCCAGGCTTCGAAGACTGTCAAGCTTTAGTCAGAGGAACGAATCCATGTCTAATAGCAGCTGACCATGCCTTCTCGACATCCATCATATCATCCCCACACTCATGCATGCTCCATCCTTCCAGAGCGTGAAGTATTCCAGCAATATGCCAAGCATCCATCACCCTTCTTGGCAGCCAATTCTGTCAACAAATAGAGACCATGTTTATGCACTACATCTCCATTTTGTTTGGCTCAATCTTAATAAAGCAGATAACAGTAGCCTATATTTCATATTTGTATTACCTCACAGGAGTGGATATTCTGCATTGTCTCCGGGATCTTCATTGCTGGGGTACTCAAGTAAGTGCAGTCCTTGCGGACTTTCTTAAGGGGGAACTGTGATATAGGAATGAATATTGTTCCTTTCGGTGCCATCCTTTGTTCTTTATCGTCAATGCTATCTACTATCCAAATCTGCAACAGTTTTAAGTATCAGCATGAATATAAGCTGCTTGCAAGATTGATAGTAGAAGAATCTACTGATGCATTATACTCTACAAGTAGTACTACTCATTAGTCGTTACCTTTGTGGTTTAAGTCTGGATATTCAAATTAATTCCATGCCAAGGCTAGGTTCTGATTTGACATCTCTCTTTTTAAAATATCGTTTAGCATTGATTCAATGTTTCTATTGCTAAAACAATGATTCAAAATCTTTGGGTGTTATTCCTTCACATATTACAGGGAAATGCTTGTTCTGTACTGATAATGTATGAGTTCTTTTTTTCCAAGAAAACGATAATGTTTTAATCCTGATCATCAACTTCCTTCTCAAGGACTCATATTAACACTCATTTAGACATTTTCTGTTAATATCTACTGAGAACACCTTTCGTTCTACATATAACGACATGTAATATAATGCTTTTTAGGAAACTTCTCATTTATCAACATTACTTTTACCTTAGGTATGTCATTGCTGGAGCATTTGAAATAGCTTGCTCTGTTATCTGGAATCTGTGACTGGAGCATATGATATTCCTTCTTCCGATTCATGATCACCTGGTCCAAATAAATCTAATGACATGTTGGGAAAAATGTTTCTACAAAACTATACCAAAATAGATCCAAGACAGCAAAGATTTGCAGGATGATGATATATATACCAGGACACCCCTCTCACATAATGCCATAGCAACAGCACGGGCTATCTTAGAAGTGCCTGCATGAAGAAAAACTTGTTTTGCATCTAAAGGAATGCTTTTTAGGATCACGGCAGTTGCTAAGCCACTTCCATCAATAAGTCGAACTCCTAATTTTGGATGCTTTTGTCTAAATAATTCACCATTTCCATTGAGCTGTTTTTCCTGGAGGTAAAAAAAAGGGAGGGCAAGCGGCTCAATTCTCATTATCAAGTGAGCATTGAGGATGGATTAAAATGCAAAGTACTAATAACTTAATTTCTTCCAATTTCCTTGATCAATTACTGCATGCAGTGCATAAAATAAAATGTTATGGACTTCAAAAGTTCTTTTTTTCCTAACTAATTACACTTTTACATGACTGAAGAAAAAATATCAAAGGCATGAGCGTGACAGTATTTTTTTTTTGTGTGTTTTCTTATGCTATCTTCAGTCTTCACCATGCTGATATATCATTGTGCATTTCTTGCTACTATTTATCTTTGGTATGTTTTCTTATGATATCTTCAGTCTTCATCATGCTGACATATATTTGTGCACTTCTTGTTACTGTGTAGCTTCAATCAGAGTTTTAGAAGCAGGAACTGCGTACCTGGTTTAATAATCCTAGACTGAGCACTTTAACCCCTCTTCCATCAGCATCTAATATTGCCTTTTCAATTAATTCATTGATTGATTCTCTTTCCCACGTCAGGCCATACTGCAGAAAGAAAATAATTAGTAGCTTGCAAACCATTAGATATGGGCATATATAGCGAGGGGCATTGATTACTTGGAAGTTGTATCTTGGTATCGCCCATGTTTGCATCGTCAGCTTCTTTAGTTTGATTCTCTCAACCACGAATGCGGATGACCCGTAAATCCATGTAAGTACCATTGACAGCCATGCCAAGGGCCATAGCATCCACATATACCACTCAGAGTTGCCAGATGGTTTGGACGCTATGGAGGCAATTCCTATCCTTAGATGATAGGCCGATTGCAAGTTGGTCATATGTGTGAGATGGACAAGGTCAGGTGTTTCCTCTGTTCCTTTCAGTGAGCTCTCATACAGCTCATCAGATGACTTGTCCATAGTGTTGTATATGTAGTCGTAAAATGGCATAAACAGTGAGTAGTTTGTGCGGAACTGTGTGTGGTGAAGAGAATGAAACCTGTAGAAGAAAGCAACGAAAGATTGTTATGCTGTGCTATGCGAAGTTATAGTCCGTGTGGACCAAGAATTCAATAATCCCAAGTCTTCATCATTTTGGTTAATGCCTTGCCAGGTTGGAGCTTTGCACTTACGATGGAGTGTACATGAGATACTTGAGTGGAGGAAAGATTTTGAAAATCCACTTTGGCACCAGCTCAAAATTGCAGTGCCCCATGTTGTTCATGAAGTCAATGTAAGCGATATACAACACAAAGCACAAGGCCGAACCATTTCCCATATAAATTGTTGACAGCATGGGGATTGCAAAGAGAGTGAAATAGACCATGTGTTCAGCAAAAGGATGGATAACCGCTGCAATATATAAATGTGTTAGGAAATTAGGAACCAAGAGTAATTATGCATTAACATGATAATACTTTATCTACGTGCTTGCTGAAACAACAGTGATTATGCATGAATAACACATTGTTTTTTTTTACATTGCTGGTCAGAATACTTTATGCATATTTCAGGTTCACTCAAAAATAGCATCCCTCCAAAGTCTATGATCTCAGCCTTATCAGGTTACCATCCTTGTCATGTTACAAAATTACAATAATACCATGTATTCCTCCCTCCTGCTTTGATTTTTTTTTTAATACTTGTAGAAATAAAATAGCTGCAGTATGCTACAATGTCTTGTCAATATTGTGCACCAAATATCCGCTCTACATTTACCATTCTGCCATAAAACTACACCTAGATTTTCAATGTTTATGATTAACTTTCGAGTAAATTTCAGAAAATCCTATGTTTTGGGACATTAATAACACAAAACCCTATATTTCGATATTTTTTTTCAGAAAACCCCAAGTTTTAAGACATTAATAACATAAAACCCCATGTTTTGAGATTTTCCCTCACATACACTACTACAGAAATGCTAATTTGGGCGCTTTGATCACAGACGGTTCATCGAAACCGTCAGTATTAAACACTAATCTCGAGCGGTTTTGTTTACCCATAAATCATGTTATTCTCCGCGCTAAAAACAAATGCAGTGAAGATGTCATATCACGACGGTTCATGTTTGAACCGTCAGTAAAGTATCACGAGCAGTTACGACTAAAACCGTCTGTGATATTGGGTAATATCACGAGGCGGTTTTAGTCGTAACTGTCTGTGATACTTCATAAACGATTCCAAACATGAACCGCTCATGCGATATTACCAATATCACTGAGACGGTTTTTGTTAAAACCGTCCGTGATAATTAACTCATCACACACACACATATATATATATATATATATATATATATATATATATATATATATATATATATATATATATATATCTCCCTACCAATGAGTCTTCTTGATCTCCATCTCTAACGCTACGGTAGGTCCATCGCGCCTGCGTGCGGTTTGAGTATCGCCTCACCTCATTTGGCGGCTGGTCCATTTCGGCTATATATCGGCGAGGAGCTTGCGCCGTCGCTTTGTGTTCACCGATCGACGACGCACCGACCACCTTGGACCTTCCCGACTTTCTCGTGATCGAGGTGAGATCTTCGAGCATAAGCATCCTTTAATTTGAGTAGTTTGAGCGTTACGCCAAATAGCTAGTTTCAGCGCCCCACGGGACATCACCGTCGGTTCGCCTCAAAGCGACCTTAGGCCGAGCCACGACTATTATAGCAATGCGATGTCACTCCTAAGCCCGTTTGAGCTTCAAATCCTCTGTTTTTAATCATTTAGTTAATAAACTAACGAGTCTATGTCATGTGGGACGCCATAGATTTTATAAATAAAATCATGAAATAAAAATGAGTCAGCGACAAGTAGGGCCCACATGTAAGTTAATAAAATCCGAAAAAATGAAAAAAGCGTAATTAAGCCTCGGAAAATTAAGCTTTGAAAGTCATCACCCTTTATTTATTTTCGGGGTTTTCAATACGAACCGTGTGATGGACCGGTGGATGTACACCGAGAACCGTGTGAGTGAAGAGTACATTAATGGCGTGTCTGCTTTTACAAGAGCCGCCGAGGAGGATATGTTGAATAAAGGCGGAATATATGTCTTGTCCATGCATTGATTGCGAGAATCGAAGATGTTTAACAACCGAGCGCAGATCGAAGCACACTTGATTCGAAGGGTTGGGTTATACATGTTGGACCGATCCTTTGTGAAGAGCATATTATCTGAAGTCAACGATATGCATATTATCAGAAGTCAACGATATGCCGCCGAATGATGTCGATTGTGGTTCCGATTCGGATAGGTCGCACGATGACAATCTAGATCGAGATGCTTCGCGATGCGAAGGAAGCGTGATGAGAGGAGTATGTTCAATTCGAGGCGTGATAGAGGACTCAGAGAAACCTTTGTTCCCGGCCGCAAGTCGGAATACACAAGGTTGTCATCCGTGCTTAAAGCTGCTGAAATTGAAGGCAAGCAACGGTTGGTCCGACAAGAGTTTCACAGAGTCATTAGGTCTCTTAGCGGACATGCTTCGAGGGAAGCGAGTTGCCCAAAACCACCTACAAAGCCAAAAGGTTCTTTGTCCATTAGGAATGGAAGTAGAAAGAATACATGCATGTCCGAACGATTGTATCCTCTACCGTAACGAGTATACAAACATGTATGTATGTCCGGTGTGCAACGCATCCCGATACAAGCGTAAAGCAATCGGATGACGACGAGGAATCGAGGTGAAGAAAGGACCTCTGCTAAGGTGGCGTGGTATCTTCTTGTAATTCCCGTTTGAAGCGGTTTTTGCGAACCCAAAGAATGCAAAAGCTGCCAGTATTGGCACTTTCGAGGAGCGTAAGAATGACGGAAAGTTAAGACACCTGCCGATTCCGCCCGGTGGAGAAACATCGATAGGAGGTTTGCAGACTTGATGCGAATCGAGGAATATAAGGTTTGGATTGAGTACAAATGGAATGAATCCTTTCGGTAACATGAGCAGCCGACATAACACTTGGCCCGTGACGCTCTGTATCTACAACCTTCCTCCTTGGTTGTGTATGAAGCGGAAGTATATTTTGTTGTCGATACTTATCCAAGGGCCGAAGCAACCTGGGAATGATATTATGTGTACCTAGCACCACTGATGGAAGATCTAAAAATACTGTGGATTGAAGGGGTACAGGTATGGGATGCGTACAAACGAGAGAACTTCACTTTACGTTCCTTGTTGTTCTGCACCATAAATGATTATCCTGCCCTTACTAATCTGTCGGGCCAGAGTACAAAAGGGGCCAAAGCCTGTACTCACTGCTTAGATGATACCGAGAGTGTGTGGCTGAATCACTCGCGCAAAACCGTGTACATGCGTCATCGTAGGTTCCTTCGGAGGGCTCACCCATACCGCAGGATGAAGAAACAATTCGACGGAGAGAAGGAGGACAGTTCAGCTCCAAGGCATTTAAGCGGAAAAGAGGTCTATGATATGGTTAAGGATTTAGATGTTGTGCTTGGAAAGGGATGTAAATCGAGGACAAGTAAGAAGAACATGTGGAAGAAGAGATCAATATTTTGGGACTTACCTTATTGGGAGCACCTAGAAGTTCGCCACTGCATCGACGTCATGCACGTGAGAAGAATGTATGTGATGACTTGATTAGTCTCTTCTTGAACATTCGTGACAAAACAAAGGATGGTGTCAACGCACGGCTTGACTTGGTTGATATGGACATCAGACCTGAGTTAGCACCAACAAGGACCGATAAAGGACAAACGTACCTTCCCCCTGCTTGTTACACTCTGTCCAAGGCCGAGAGAACCGAACTGTGCCGGTGCTTGCATGGTGTGAAAGTTCCGTCCGGTTACTCCGCCAACATAAAGAAACTTGTTTCGATAAAAGATTTGAAGTTAATTGGCATGAAGTCTGTGATGACCTAATGCATTACTGACCCATAAACTCAGACGGCTCACGGAACCGTCTGTGATGACGTTTTTGAACCGTCTGTGAAGGCCTTTTCTGTAGTAGTGATAAAACCTCAGGTTTTGAGGCAAACCACAACACATAACACAATAACATGATTAATGAAGTGGCACTGGCGGCATGGTGGCGCACGGGGCTTGCCGGAGCTAGCGGCCATGGCGGTGCGAGTAGAGGGGCAAAACGGAAAGAGGGTGACGAGGTGAAGAAGATGACGCGGGTGCGGGGTCAAGGGCATGTCGGAGCTGGCCGGCGGCGAGCTCCAAGCGGCGACGCAAGCTCGGCCCCGGTGACGATGGAGTTGCGGCGACACTCCAGGAAAGGGGAGGGAAGCACGGCATAGAACGCGATGCGAGGAGTAAGATGGTGGTGAAGATGAATGGCGAAGCTCATCGGTGGCGGCGCAATCAGCCGGCGAAGGGCGGTGGCCGAAGAGGAGAGAGGAGAGAACTCGGCGCACGATGGACGAAACACAAAATCAAAAGTGTAGAAGTGTAGATCGGGACAAAGGACACATGGTGATGCAGACGGATTTTGGAGGAACTCACCGGAGAAGCGGGCAACGCGAAGAAGGCATTTTCGGCATCACGGGATGTCGCCGGAGACGATGAAGAAGGAAGTGGCGCCAGCGAACGGGGAAAATGGGTTATGTGTTGTGGTTTGCCTCAAAATCTAGGGTTTTCTAAAAAAAAATCAAAACATGGGGTTTTGTGTTACTAATGCCCACAAAACTAGGGTTTTCTGATATTTAAAGTTAACTTTTATTTATACCTTTATCTTTCAATTTCTTTCTAGTTCATGTATGATCTATTTGCTTGCAACTTTGCATTAAGTATCGGTAACACCAATCGATGGATGGTTAGAATCAGTAAACCTCTAAATAGTCGGTTAGAAGATTGCGCAAGCGGGGCAAATCGCCGCATTACATATATTTCTACACAACATTTCCTTGGCTCTCTAAACAGCAACTTGTTCATCCTTTATTACTGACAAACTCTAGCTATGTATGTGCCATGTGAATAGCTACCTTTCTTTCCTGCGTGTTTCGGTCAAATTAATAACTGCACTCTGGAAAGGGGTGGTGGCCTGAACATTTCAGGCAGTCACATGCATTTGTTTGTTTACTTGCAGGAACTGTGGACCGAGCTTTGCTTACAGCCAATTTAGTGCGTGTACAGTGTACTGTTTGCAGGCAGACGCTTCAGACTTACACGTATCTAGTGGTCCTGTCCTTTTAAGCTTCTCCCCTGAAAATGAGCATCGCAAAAGATCGGGTTGCACTGTTCATTCATCAGCGAACTTACATGATGTAGACAGCACTCAGGACGTTTCTGGTAGGAGGGAATCTTGCCTGAAATTAATAAACGAGAAAGGGCCCATACCCCATACAGTGTTCTTTGATTCCTTCTGGCCAGTTTTTTACTCTCATGTGTATTGTTCTTGGATCTTATGAGCTGTGCTACCTGAACTGAATTATTGATCTAAGAATGCGAGCAACTACTAGACTCAACTTGAGAAATATACTATAACTGCACTGAACCCATTGCATGCATCTCATGTTAGAAGATAATATGGTCTTATGTTAGTATGAATGAATGCTAGTAATGCCTGCTACCACTTACAGGTTATCGGCTCCGTGACGATGGAGGCGTGGTGGTGGGAGTGGTATCGTGAGTACAGGAAATGGTGGTGCAGCGCGCGGTGGAACCAGTAGTACAAGAACTCGACGGGCCCTGCGTGAAGCAGCGCCGTCATGATGGCACCATCGGTTCTCCACGGCGGGAAGTGCCTAACACTCGGGAAAGCGAGGTATCCAATGTAGAACAGCAGCCCATTGAAGATGATCTGGTCGTCCCTGTGGAGAAAGGCAGGGATCACTGAATGCTGTATAGCAAGTGGAAGGTGAGCTTCCATGATCAAACGCTTCAAGTACGCGAGTTTCCCACATATATGCAAGTGTTCATGATTCGACAAGTGACCGGTGTTGACGTGCTCTCTGTGGTTGCAGTGATTAAACCTTGCTAGATAAACTGATGATAAAAACAATCATAGAACAGCTCTGAAAATTACTCACCACCCTCTTTCCCGGTCCACCTGCTCAAACTCGATGCCACGGTCGACGATCCTGTGCTTGCTGCGAGCCGTCTGATAGCGAGACAAGCTGATCCAGATCTGGTTGTGGATCATCCTCAGCACCAAGGATGGTAAGATGAGTGCATAGGTGAGGTCAATGTCACCCCAACCCTTGGTAATCACCCTGTGCATGCCGTGGACCACGACAGGAGCCATCACCAAGTACTGTGCCATGAAAGAAGTCAAGAACAACGAATATCGTGTTGGGAATCATGAATCTTTCAAAAGAGTTGAGAATCATAAAGGGCAAGAAAATAAATGCATTTTCTGGGTGTTTCTTCACTTAGTAGCACAAAAACATTTCCTGTTTGCAAATTGTATTTTGTGGTTCTCAGATTTGCATTTGATACTGTATTGATCAGACTCATTGCCCAGGGATTTGTATGGGTATATAACCAGTCCAAAATTTCTGTTGATGCCAAAAATGCTAATTACTTTTGTACTGGCAATTGGAATCTCCATTCATTGATCTATATACATTATGGGAACCACTAAACCAATAGTAGTGACTGTCATCGCAACATAAGCCAGAAATAGAAGGGGAAAAGGGTAAAGGAGGATAAGGATAGTTTTGCGTTTGCTTGCTCACGTTGCTGTATAATATATACCAAGGGAAAAATCATGCAAAAATATCAACAATTATTCGGGCAAGAACACATCCATGGAAATGTGCCAAGCAGTAACAAGTTTTTTATAGGGCAGCAGTAAGCCAGTAACAAGTTGTGGCGTCCTACAAATAAACAATTGCTCTGAAAAAACGGATTGTGTGAACACTCGAGTAAGAGCTCGTTATACTCAGGCGATGGTTCTTAAAAAAAGCATGCTTCTTTCCATAAAATCTCGAGTCGAGCAATGGAAGGAAGAAGATGAACATTTTTTGCGTACCTTGAAGTTGCCCAGCCTTCGCCATGGCCATTCAGTCAAAGGGCCCGGCCTGGTCGCCATGGCTACTCTGGTCTCTTTCCTGCCCCAATGGCCGATGATACCCGTCCTAGCTAGGCAAGCGCTTTAGCTCTAGCCAGTACCTCTTCTTCGCTTTTTATATGCGTTTGACGCCCAGGCCACCTCTCTCCTCTCTCTCTCTCTCTCTCTCTCTCTCTCTCTCTCTCTCACTCAGTCACTCGCTCGCTCTGTGTGTGTGAGAGGAGATTGTGAGTTGTCACTCGATCACACGGTCAGAACCTGCACTTGCACAGACGGGTTTCGCTTCATCACGCTTCACCTGTGTCCACCGGCCGACCACCCCATGGCCCATGCATAGCAGCCACCCCCAGCCAGGCAAGCCCGGACGCATTGATGCGTAAAAAAAAAGTCCACCGTCTCACACTTGCTCCGTGCATTGATGTGTGCGGTTGTGCAATAATGCAGACGACGGGCTCCATGCCGGCGGCCATCGGTGACGGCGCGCGCGCGTCGCTGACGGTGGGAGACGTGCGTAGGCCGGCCGGCAACGGTTGCAACAAATCGAAAGGTTTGTTCCGATCACGCAGAAATTGCTTACCAGTGGCTTGTCCGGTGTATACGCGAGATTTTACGTGTTGGAACTTGGGAGTTGGGAGTTGGAAGTTGCTGTGTTGTGTTGTGTTGTGCCTGCCGCTGCTGGTCAAGTTCGGAAACAAAAACAACGGGGAAACGACATGCCGACCGATGGCAGGTAGTAGGAAATAAACATGGGTGTGTGATGTCACGGAGCGGAAAAGAAAAGTACTAGCTGATGGCTAATATATCAGCCGAGCGTAGAAACTTGGAATGAAACAAAACACATAAAACACTAAAAAAAAAAACGTGCCTTGTTCTACTATGGTTCGTATGTAAGCGGCACAATATACTACTAACCATTGTGACACGTATCTGACAACAGGGTGTGGCCATTATGCCTTAGTCCTTACAGAAGTCTCTCAAAAATAAGTTTTTGTACTCCAACAAAGACTTGGCATGGGACGGGTGTTACAAACGTGGACAAAATTTTAATTCCACATTTTATTACGAGGTAAAGATCACATAAAACTAACGATGCATAAAGCAATACTAACAATATGCAACTCATTATACTTCTAATCATACACAATAATAGGATTATAGCAGAATAGTTTGGTCGCACAACCAACTTACAGTCGAGCTTGATGAAAAATAGGAAGCAACGCAGACTCGAAAGCAGTGCAGATCATAGATGTAGCAGCACAGTGAGCGGTCGTAAAGATACGCTGCCCAGAAACCTTATTGTCGCCCCGTGCAGGTGAACTCTGCGACAATGGTTCGAAGATACCCGCTCGCCCTCCTTCCCGGTGCACACCGAGGAGAAGGGACAGCTTAGTTCAACAACACAACTTTCCAGCAGAGTAGAACAAATGACGATTGAATCGCCGATCTTACGAAATAAACAGAGAAAAATGGCAAAGAGTTCTTGGGAGAGAATGAGATTGCTCTTTATTGCTATAAACTGCATCCTTTACAGGGGGTTCCCATGACAAGCCAGTAGACTAATTCTAATTACACTGAGCGTAATGCTTACTATGCTATTGAATTAGGCTTGAAATATGGATCTAATGCTAATTGTCATGCTTCAATCTGATGTCTTTGTTCCTCTGTGCTCCATCTTTAAATAACCATCGAAGAGGTGGTATTTGTTCCTGGAGAAGGCGCCTATTAGAAGTGATGGTCCAGTCGGAGGGTCGGTTACAGTTGGTGAAACAATAACTGGTCGTTAGTTGGTGTCTGTGAGACACTAAACCGTATGGTGGTTGTTGTCAGTGTCTTAGGACCATGAAACGTTATGTGGCACGGAGCGATTATGACATGTGTTCCATTCATCACACGGTAAGGAATATACTTGGAGTTAAATCCAGATGCCAGTTCATCGCTTCTACGAGCAGTCGTCTGGTTGGGGATTGGGTATAAGACCTCGTCCGACTAGGGTACCCATTATGTAACATATAGAATCTTTACGACCACAGAGGTCGTTAGCATTAGGGGTTACGACCACGAAGACATATGGTCTTTTATTATGTATTAAAGAAATACATAGAGGTTTAATCCTCGTCATAATTCAAAACCAATTAATGGTAATTAAGCAGTGTTTATTGATCCTGATTACACACTGGTCTACAACTTTGACAATGTATTTTGGCCACACTGGTCTATGGATCTGACCACTGTGTTTCGAGCATAGTGTGTCGACCACTTTATTTCGACCACAGTGTTTCCACTACACTGGTCTATGGCTTCGATTACATTATTTTGATCACTGTGTTTCAATCACAGTGTTTCGATTACACTGGTCTATGACTTTGACCATATTATTTCGACCACTTTATTTTGACAGAGAGAGAGAGAGAGAAATGTACGGTTAGCAAAAGAAAGATGGACTAGGTTCATGACACGCTCAGGGTCGCGCGTTGCAAGTCACAAGTCACGCGATTGCTCATGATATCATGGTGATAAGCTCATGATCTTAGGATGATGATACAATTGGCAATGGTGGTGAGTGTTTGTCAAAACACTCATTTTTGGCGAATTTCAGATTCTATCAGGCTGTAGGTGGTCAAGCTGGCCTTTGGGCAGGCCAAGTGGCTGGCGATCAGACCGACCATGGACGGTGGTCTGACCGGCTATAAAGGTGATTTTTGATTTTTTAGGTCGGGCCAAAAATAGAGGGTGTAGGCAAGAGAGATGATTCTTCTGCACTTGGTCTCATAATTTTTTGAGCTTTGAGTCAAAAGTTTTATTCATTTTGAATTTCAAGAGAAGGTTTGGGTTTTCAAGGAGAAAATCTGGCTAAGTCAATGTGCTGACGATCAGACCGGCCCGGCTAGGCGATCAGATCGGCTATGGGTGGCAGTCTGACCTATTTTTCCCTATTCACTGGGTGGCAAAGCGACGATGATTGTTAGTTAGGTCAAATTCATGGGTCCTAGTGCATATATGTTGCATGATGTGGTGACCCGGCCAGGGGCTATCCCGAAAGGTCCTCCAAGACCTCCCTGGGAGTCCACCAGGACCTCCCAGGAGATCCAAAGGATCTCTTGGGCAGTCCTCCCAAGAGGTCTAGCCGAGCCTCCTGGAGGTCCAGGGTACTAACCCGAGGAGGTCTTGAGACTCAGGACCTCCCTAAGAGCCACGACCAGACCTGAGGGATGTCAAGAGACCAACCCGAGGAGGTCATGAGACTTGGAGAAGTCCTAAACCTCATGTGATCCGAACTAGTCCCTAAGGATCAATGGCTAGTTCTCACAGTAATTACAAGTGATAACATACATCCACAAAAAACTTTATTGATAGCAAGGGAGTTGATTACAAAGCTTCTTACAAGCCACGACAACAAAGCAAAATACAAAGTGGAAGCAAAATCAAGTCCATCTAATACACCACAGGTAATTGGCTGGAGGGCGCGGCCTAATTGTTCTGGTCCTTATCATCTTCAAATGAGTCCTCTCCTGCTCAATTTATCAAATCAAGGAAGAATGAGCACAACAACTATGCTCGCAAGTTACACCCGTCAAATAACAGAATGACATGCATAAGTGGATATCTCAAAGGAAGGCTTAATATGGTTGATTTGTATAAAGCCAAGTTTATTTCAAATACCAGTACTAAGTTCCAAGGCAGATAATAATAATTAAAATTCATTTGCAAAGCTTTAAATTTTACAGTTGGATAACATTCATCAACAAAGTGTGAATGATACCCTCCTGTCACAAGGCTACCCGCCCAATACCCATTTGGATAGCAATCCAAGATCAATTTCACAAACCTTTTTAAAACAAAACCAAGAGCTAACTTTGAGTGGCTTTGCTAGCATGTCCATGACCGTGGACACGGCTATTCGAATAGATTTACACTCTGCAGAGGTGTACAGCTTTACCCACATGACATGTCTTCTCTAGTTTGTTTGGCATTCGTCAACGCCACCTTACACTTCCTTTGGTGAGAGGTCTAGAGCACATGACAAGGCCTTTATAATGCATCGCTCCACCGTAGTCCACCCTCGCTAAGGTTTCACCCCCTTTGGATTACCCATCCATAGGGTTCAGGCCTCCTCTTGCGCCAGGTGGGACTACGAAGGTCGTAACATGACTATCCACCATACCAATAGGATCAACCGCGATGGATCTTTGCAAATTAGTCAGCCAGACCCCGCCCACACAGGACATGTGGTTGCACGATGGTGGCTAGCAAGATGCGGCTCATGAGACCGATCCTTAAGCGGCAGGCGGCTACCACAAAACCACAGGCCTCAACCCTACCGGGTTGAGCCCGTGCATAGGCATGCACCAACCAAGCAAACCAATCCGCCCAAGACCAAATCCATTTTCCTTTTTCCTTGCTTCCCCAGCAACATTTTCATATTTCTATAACAACCCAATGCCATGGCCAAAACATTTTTAAATAACAGTTGGTCAATGGAGATAAAACTTCCCAAAATCAAATACTTTTGGTCTAAGCACAACTAAGCTTTTCCTTTCCAAAAGGTTCTGGTTCATGCTATTGCCTTTAACCAGTTTTTAACTAGGGTGACAACATGTTTGGTTTAATGTCAAGATTGGCCATACAAATGATTTGGGCATAACTATGAACTTAAAGACAGGTATTGAAATAAGTAAGTAAAGTAAGCATGCATAAACCTTTGAAACAGAACATATGTGAGACCCCGACGTTTATTCGGCTCATAATACTTAGTCATCCAATTGACCCTAGTATTATCAACCAAATAAACCCAGTCTCGAGAGATGTATACTTCCCAGAATGCAGTATACATACCTCACAACAAAAGAATGTATCAATTCCATACAACACATAGTACATAAGCAACAAACCAGAAGTTAATATAATAAGGATAGGTTATTACAAAAGAGGGGCCCTTAGGCCAAATAACAACAAGACTACAAAGATACACAATGAAGCAAAAAGTGCCATAAAGATGGCCCAAAATAAGAGCCAACCAAGTGTGCCTTTAGCCCACAAGGCAATCGAGGACCGCCAAGCTAGTCGCTCTCCCAACCACCGACTGACTCACAAAAGTAAAGCCCTTTGGGCTCTACCTCCTCTGCAACAAAGTTGTTAAGCAAAGCAAATGAGTACAATAAATTGTTTATTGTACTGCAAAACTGACGTGTAAGATAACAGAACTATAATTTAGCTATATGCAAGCTTTATTTAAGTGGATGAGGCTTTGGACTCATTTAAGCACAAAGCAAGTTTTCATTTGCAATAATATAGTAGATTGAAAGCAATTTGACAAAGCATTTTTAATTGTTGAAATAACAACGAGATAAATAACAAGGTAACAACAACAAGAACAACACGAAGTGACCAACCCAAGTCACCACAACAATAGCATGAACTCCCGTTCATACCAACCATGTCAAGTTTTAATTAAAGGTTGTAGTCTAGTCTTGAACGACCTTACCAAGCATGTCCATAACCTAGGGCGAGGCTATTGAATAGTTTTATCCTGCGGGGTGTACCACTGCACCCACACGTCGAGACCGCCTTTCCTTTAGGCACACTACCTTTGGTATGCTTGAAGCGCAGCTAAGTCCTCTGAGACATTTCCAATGGACAATGCTAATTTGAGTCGCACAACCCACGGGAGAAGGAGACATCACACAACCTACCCGGAAGCTAATGCTCCCTCCCACATCACACACACATTTTATCTTTAAAAACACACCAACCGAAAGCGACCCCAATTAACACCGCTCAAAGTACTTAGTCAAGAGGGTTCCATATGCCCCTCGTGTGGTTAGCACGCAAAATCGCTGGCTTAGTGACCCAAGTACTCGGTCCTTAGGGACCCAGGCATACCACCACATTCCAAAAACCGCACCATCCATCCAATATGCCCAAGTCTAAATCAATCTTTTATTTTCAGTTTTTGATTTTACAAATTAAACAAAGCACAAGTGCTGGACATATAGGAGTAATAATTAGTTTTGAGTGATCAAGACCATCGACTAAGTCGATGATCGCCCATTTCTATCGTTACTAAGCATGTCTAAGCAATTTAATCGAAACTACTAAGTGATAAGAGCTCATCCAACGAGCTCAAACCACAGCAAATAACCTAGGCTCATGGTAGTAGAGGATAAACAATTCCTACAGATTATGCAACTATAGGCTTGCTAGCGACATTTAACACAAAGTAGCATGCATACATAGAAGTAAAACGATATATTAATCTTCAAAGTAATGGGACAATGATGGAAATGATCAAACTGCTTGCCTTGCTGTTGCTGGTCAATTTGTTGTGGAGGGTCACTCTCGGGATCACCACAAATGTCGAACCTAACGGAAAGGCGAGAAAGAACCGATAAGAACGACGAAAAACAACAAAGACAGCACAACAAACGAACTCCAAATTCTATGAATTTTCTACAGCAGCAAGAGGGTGATTTTTAGGGAATATTGCAATAAGAACCAATTGATTTGGATTCTCAATGCAAAAGTTATGAGCAAAACAATTCTGCTCAGCCCCTAAAATACCAAACTGCACTATTCATTAATTTAATTATGAGGCAACATTTTCTAGAACAGAAGTGAAGCTGAAATTTTTACTGTAAAACCAGCACCTCATGATATGAATAACACAATTGAGTTCATCTCATTTGGAGCTATATTACACTCTCTACAAATTTTCAAAAACAAGAACTTGAACAAAATTATAATGCACAAGTCCTCATTTTCCTAGCAACAACATGCTCAAAACTAATGTTCACAGTGAGTTCATTATTAGAGGAAACCAACAAGGTTGGTCTCACTCAAAAATAACCCACGAGCATTAGTTATGTATTTTACAAGTTAAGCATTAATTTGAGTGCACAATTAAAGTTAATCTTAAAACCTAATGGTAAATCTGTGCTCTGGGGCTGAACTTAACTTACAATCATTTTTAGATTAAAGTCAAGTCCAAGACAGAGCTAACACAATTTGAATGACCTCAATTGGAATTAAGATGAAAAAGATATGAAATTCTAAAGTTTATACCTTATTCATTTATAATTAAGACTTCAATGGAATTTCTAAAGAAAAACACACAGTAGGGAGGACATGAGCCACAGATCTCAGATCGACGGCTCAAGACCTCCCAGAGAGAACACACACGCAGCACACGAGGTCCAGAGGTCCTGGACCTCCTAGCAACGCACATGCGCGAGGTGAGGGGAGGTCGTGGCCGTAGATGGGGAATCAGCGGACCACAACGATGAGGGAGGTCCGGACGGACCAGATCTAAAGGGAGGTCCTCAGCGGTGAGATGACCTCGAGGAGGTCCCACGCAGAGGTTCTCAGCGTCCGCAGACCTCCGGGGAGGTGCGGGCGGCTAGGATTGCGCAGGGAGGTCTTGGGCGCTCAGATCTCCTCGGAGGAGGTGCGACGGCGTGCAGACCACGACCACGTGCTTGCGCACGCACGTGCTTGGACAAGAGGTTAATGTGCGCGGGACACCAGAAGGTCCGGCGAGGCCTTAATTGCGCACAATAAATGGCGGATTTAAGGACCTCATGACACATTCAATGATTGCGAGATTGAGCATTAGATGACCGCATTAAACACGGCGAAACTCTGTCCTAAAAGCGACAACGGTGCTCTTTGTGTCCGGCAAAGACCGAGCTCAAGGATTTGGTTCTCATGGCGATGTAGACCTCGCCGGTGACATCAATGGTACCGTTGGGTCCGCAATAACCATGCGCACTAGCGGACCTCCTCTCAGCGGCGACAGCGGCCTTGAGCGCCGGGGCGGAGAGGACAAATATGACCCAGACGGCCAAAATACAGCAAAAAAAAAAAGAGCTCAGCGCGACATCCAAGCGTGTGCCCAAACATAAGCTCCGCAACATGCATTCAAGCGGGTGCCAGCGACTAAAGGACTAACAGGAGGAGTACCTGGAGGTCCTAAGGTGCTCGGGAGGTCGTGGAGGTGATGGCCGGGAGTTGGGGAAGACAATGAAGCTTCACATGCCCAAGGCACCGGCTCCAAGCTCAACTTTGTCCACCTCTGAAAAATGCCCAAACAAATTAAGTTAGGGTTAACTTCCAAGAGGTTTTGGGAGCAAAAGTGGCGAGGGTTTGAGAAGGAGCCACTTTGGAACTCTGAACCATCGAGAAGCTCAAAGACCTTGACAATGGCGTGCGCCGGTGAGGAGGTCGATTAGTGGAGGAGGAGCTCACCACGCACAAAGTGCAAAGTGAGAGCAATTGTGTGCAAAGGAAGCCAAGGGAGGATTCAAGGGTAACTTATAGCGGGTGGTGAAGGTTATGAGTGGGGCTAAGCTCCATGGTGAGCTTAGCCCACGGGTTGGTCCATGGGGTGGCAAGGACATGAGGTTGACAAGGTGCAGGCTGGTGACCCGAGAGGCGGAAAAGTCGACTGCATTAAATGCGGTCAAGAAAGAGTCATTGAAAAGTACACATTGGACAGTGGGCATTAACTCCTTTGCTCGAGCTTGCGGTAGCGAGGAAAGAGAAGAACAGGGAGGTCCTTATGACCGTTGGATAAGACCAGGGAGGTCCTAACCATCGGATGACAATTTTGAACCGTTACGCCTAAATGGTGGGAGGAGGTCCGGCCACACGATCAAGGATGGGAGGTCGTGGCCTCCAATTTCCTTAATGTGTAAGCGCGCGTGGGGAAATAGGGCAGAGGTCCAAAGCGTTGGATCTCCATCCAGCAGTGCGGACCTCTGTGAGGTCTTAACTGCACTTGAACATAAGACATGAGGGGAGGTCATGGCCTTTGGATTAAAATCCAAGGGCACACAACCAAAGGGAGTCTGAGGCTTTGCGTGAAGCGCGAGGAGGTCAAGACCTTTGGATTTAGATCCAACGGTGGTGATCAAAAGCAGGGAGGTCTGAGCCTCGCACGTGGCGCAAAGGGGTCTTGAGCTTGCACAACACACACGGAGATCATGGCCTTTGGATTTAGATCTAAGGGCAACGACCTCACGTCTTGTGGGGAGATCGATGCGCATGAGATCGGGAGGAGGTCGTGACCGTGGATTTCAAATCAGCGGTGCACAACATGAGATAGGGAGGTCTTGTGCGATGGATATTTTGAGGGAGGTCGGGTGTTGGATCGATCCAATGGCTACGACCTCAAGTGAGTGCAAAGGGAGGTCGATAGTTAGCTTAAGAGGAGGAGGTCGCGACCATGGATTTTTGATCAATGGTTGTGACCTCATGTAGGTGGGAAGTTTGCTTAGCTTAACGGTGAGGGAGGTCGGGAGGCGGTTGGATGTAAATCCATGCCTATGACCTCGCCAAGGTGGAAGGTGGTTTTGAGGTTTGATAACAAGGGAGGTCGGGGCGGTTGGATCTTAATCCAAGGGCTATGACCGACAAAATGAGGAGGTCTTTGGGATTTAACACACGGGAGGTCATGACCGTGGATCTTTGATCCAACAGTTCACGACGATCTTGATGGAAAGCCTTTGCGGTGTTGACCGCGGAGGAATCTGGCGCCCACGTTGACGAGGAGGTCCACGCGGTCAGAGGACTCCAAAGGGAGGTCTGAGTGCGTTGGTTGTGGGAGGTCGTGGCCTTTGGATTGGATCCAACGGCCACGACCTCATCAAGGTGGGGAAGGAGGTCGATGAGGTTGAAATTTGGACCGACTTTGCAAAGTGGCTAGCCCAAGGAGCGATGTAGGCTTTTAAATTTAGTTTTTAACAAATGAAACTTAGCAGAATTATTTGAGATAGCAAATGAACTCCAAATTTAATGAAATTTTAACTGGAGCTTGCTGACAATGAGATTAACCTTGCATAAAATTTCCAGAGGTTATTATGCAATGCATTTTTCTCCGGAAATTCGTTAAGGTTGTTTAAAGGATTGTTTTACCTCCAAAATTTATCAAACTAGTTTTACAACTTGTGATATTTTTCAGAGGGGTCCCACATCAGTTTTGGGACCAAGAAAAATACATTCCAGATGTTTGGCACAAGATTTAGACAACTAGAAAATGAGTTTGACTTTTGGTCAACAAGAGCGTTGTGTTTTTGGATTACACCACTCTTGGACAAGAATTACATGAGAGATTAGGGGTTTTCAAGATGTGAGAAAAAGTTTTAATTTCTACACATATAATTGTACTTGAATAACCCAAATTATACAGTTGGGATGTTACAACATAGTAATTTGAAGTAATGGGTGCAATATGGTCAAGGGTGTAACTTGCCTTGCTCAAAGGCCTGAGTATCTTCTTCTTCTTCTTCAAGGAACTCGGGCTCCTCTGTGCCTTCACAATCTACACGGTGGAAAACAAAACAACTCAAGTAGAGCTCAAATAAGATCCAAAGAAATTTCAATGAAACTCCAAAATAAAACCAACAGAGAGGCTAGGTGATCTGGAGGAGGTCCAAGGAGCTTGCTGGAGGAGGTCCGAAGCTAAGGAGGGGAGGTCCAGAAAGCTTGGAGGGAGGTCCAAGAAGCTGGTAGGTTGAGCCAGAGAGTGAAAAATGAGAAAAAGGTAAAGAGGAAGGGCTACCCAAGCTTATATAGCCAGAGCCATCGAGATTTCTAAGGGCTCTCGGGCTCAAAAGTAAGTGAAGAAAATGATGGGAATAGGTAAAAGATAAGACAAAAGGTAGCTCAGTGCTGCCAAAAGGTGGTAGCATTTAATGCGACACAACAGACATTAAATGCTTGGAGACTTCCATGTGCCAAGTACATTGTCAAAGGATAAAGAAAGATGTCATGACTGACAAATGAGGCCAGTCAAAGCTCAAGGGGAGGTCCTGCGGAGACCTAGAGGAGATCGCGTAGAGGTCAGGGGAGGTCCTGACCCACGAGGGAGGTCCGAGCACAAGACCGGAGGTCCTGATCACAAGGTGACCTCAACCCACAAGGGGGGGGGTCCTTGCAAAAAGGCTAGGGAGGAGGTCCAGAGGGCTAAGAGGTCCAAGGGACGGGGAGGTCCTGACGGTCAGATCCACAAGGAGGAGGTCCTGACGTTTAGATCCACAAGGGGAGGTCCTGACGGTCAGATCCACGGAGGGGAGGTCCTGACGGTCAGATCCATAGAGGGGAGGTCCTGACAGTCAGATCCACAAGGGGAGGTCCTGACGGTCAGATCCACAAGGGGAGGTCCTGACGGTCAAATCTAATCAAGGGAGGTCCTAACAGCTAGGATCTCCAAAGGGGAGGTCTTAACGGCCAAGATCGAATCAAGGGAGGTCCTGACGGCTAAGATCTCCAAAGGGGAGGTCTTAACAGCCAAGATCGAATCAAGGGAGGTCCTCACGGCTAAGATCTCCAAATGGGAGGTCTTAACGGTCAAGATCTAATCAAGGGAGGTCCTGACGGCTAAGATCTCCAAAGAGGAGGTGTTAACGGCCAAGATTGGATCAAGGGAGGTCCTGACGGCTAAGATCTCCAAAGGAGAGGTCCTAAAAGACACGGGGAGGTCCAAATAAGCGAGGAGGAGGTCCTAAAGGACACAAGGAGGTCCTAAAGGACACAGGGAGGTCCGAACAAGCGAGGAGGAGATCCTAAAGGACACAGGGAGGTCCTGAAGGACACGGGGAGGCCTAAACACTTGGGAGGTCTAGACCTAAGGTGTGAGGACCCTCGGGTTATCTCCGTAAGACCGAGACTAAGCATGGTCTTAAGGACATAACTCTGGACCTCAAGTAAATGGATTCCAACTTAACTCAATCTAAGTGAGAGGTTTAACTGAAAAGTAGAGCCCCGACGATCATGCACGCTGCTCCTCTGCGAGCACTACATGATTGTCGGTTCTCCAACAAGCCAAGCACTACACGTAGTGAGTTAAATAGGAAACCACGAACAGTGAACATGAACTCATATTGTATCCCAAGATCAGTGACCAATATGCTCATACTCTCATACAACGTTGATCACATCCATACAACAATCATACATTAATAGTTCAAAAGACATACAACATAATAGTTTAAGTCTACAACTATTACAAATGGCCAACCGGCCAAATTTAAATAAGAGTGTAAAGTAGCAGCGGAAACAAGTAAATAACCAAAAGACCAGCAGTGGTATGCCCATATCCCATCATCAACCGACTGGGAGTTAAATGATAGCACTACTCGTCAGCGTCGCCTAAATCGGCGCTAACGAGCTCAACGGGCTCATAACCTTCCCCACCTAAAATTGCAGCAACCGGGTTGAGTACAAAGGTACTCGCAAGTCTTACACAAATAAAAATTAGTTATGCTAGAGGTTGTTCCAAAGGATGGCTCATATTGGCTTAGTTTTGCAAAAACGACGCAATAATTTACAACCTACACATACTAACTTTTCAAGTGCCATTTAGAAATCAGATTTGAAGTAGAAGTAAAGCATGTGAGTAAGTAATAAATTGAATAACAAATTAATCATACAAATAGCAAAGTGGCTATCCACTTTGATACAACAAAATGCATGAACATCCCATTCATGACGAATACCAAGTTATAACCATAATTTTAAATACATAGTCTAACAATAGCAACCATATAACTCAAGTGGTCGTCCATATTGAGCGATCTGTCGTTTCATTTGGCTCCACCAAAGCCGCTTCTTCAAATCTTGGTATATCTTGGTACTCCCTGGGTGAATAGAGAACTTGGAGTCATGAGCCTCTTTGAGAATTAGCTCTCTCAGGGTGCGATCAAACGGCACCACCAACTGGTTTCGGAACCATAGGGTGCCTTGCACATCTTCGGTGAAGTATTTGGCCTTGCCTTTCTTCATCTCTTCCCAGATTTGTGCTACTTCCATGTCAGTCTTCTGAGCTTCTGTAATCTGGTCCTCAAGTGTAAAATTTACACTTAGGGCAGCAAGAGAACCTTCTTTAATTATCTCCAGGTGCAGACATTGCATTGCAGCACACAAGCCTGCCGAAAAAGGAGTTACCGACAAACAGTTGTATTGAGATTTTCTGCTCAATGCATCGGCCACCACATTAGCTTTCTCTGGGTGATAATGAAGTCCCATGTCGTAGTCTTTGATCAACTCGAGCCATCTTCTTTGCCTCAAGTTTAGATCGGCTTGGGTGAAGATATATTTGAGACTCTTATGGTCGGTGTAGATCTCGCAACGATTACCGATGAGGTAATGCCGCCAAATCTTCAAAGCATGAACTACGGCTACAAGTTCCAAGTCATACATGGGATAATTCACTCTATGAGGTCTCAATTGCCTCGATGCATCAGCCACAACGTGGCCCTCTTGCATAAGCACACAACCGAGCCCATGGCGAGATACATCACAATAAATATCGAAGCTCTTGTGAATATCTGGCAGGATGAGCATAGAGCTTTGGTCAGACATTCTTTTTAAGATCTGAAAGCTATGCTCATATTCCGCTGACCATTTGAACTTCTTTTCTTTCTTTAGGAGCTGGGTCATTGGTCTCGCAATTTTTTTGAGAAATCCTGGATGAAACTGCGGTAATACCCCGCAAGTCCAAGAAAACTGCGAATGTCGGTGATGCTCTTGGGTTGTTTTCAATCAAGGACATCATGAACCTTGCTTGGATCAACAGAGCTGCCACCTTTGGATAGAACATGACCCAAGAAACTAATTTCATGAAGCCTAAACTCGCATTTACTAAACTTAGCACAAAGTTGATGTTAACGAAGCTTTTCTAACACAAGTCGTAAATGACGCTCGTGTTTTTCGTCAGACTGGGAGTAGTTTGTAACGTCCCGTTTCCCTTAGGTTCTTGCCCAGTTTTTTAAAATAAAAGTAACCATTTGGTTTTGTTGAGAACTCAAAGCTTAACCTGATATTTTGAAAATTTAGAGAGTTTAACTTGAATTAATCAAACCTTAACTAAGCTCCTTGTTGGCGCTCTCTGCTAGTTGTGGCTCTCGGTTGTTCTTCGCTGCCCCTTGGGTGTTTTCCCTCCGTAGCTTCTCTATGTGCCTCTGGGTGTATCTCTTCTCTTCTAAACTTCCTTTGTTGGTTTGAATCTCTTTGAGGCTCAGACCCCCCCCCCCTCCGCTCAGACCTCCCCTTGCTTTGGTTTTCCTGCTGAGGACCCAGCTCGGGTTTGTGTTTCAAAACCCTTTGATCTCTCAAAGCCAAGCTTGGCTTTGTTTCCTTTGGACCTCCCGTGGACCTCCCACCTTTCTTTTGAACCCCGAGTTCACTTGGGCGTCCTGAGTTCCTCTGGACCTCCAGTGCCCTTTGGAACCTCCTCGAACTCCCTTCCGGCCCTCTGGGACCTCCACGAGTCCCTTGGACCTTCCTTTGTCCTACGGACCTCCTCAGTGTCCTTTAGGACCTCCCCTTGCCTATTCAGACCTCCCCCTTGTTGAGATCTGTCCGTTAGGACCTCCTCTCTGGAGATCTTAACCGCTCAGACCTCCCCCTTGTTAAGATCTGTCCATTAGGACCTCCTCTCTGGAGATTTTAACTGCTCAGACCTCCCCCTTGTTGAGATCTGTCCGTTAGGACCTCCTCTCTGGAGATCTTAACCGCTCAGACCTCCCCCTTGTGTGGATCTGTCCGTTAGGACCTCCCTTTTGGAGATCTTAGCCGTCCAGATCCTTCCTCTGTTGGATCTAAAGGTCCCGACCACCTTAGGTCCAAGACCTCCTTAGCACTTGAACCCCACTATTGGCTCCTACGGCCGAACCGCTTAAGGCTTTGCCTTCCTCACCTAAGGACCGTTAGATGCAGCTCGGATGGCCCGATCCTAAGGGCACGTTCGCTTGGTCCGAACGTCCCCATTCCCTTCTAGCCGTCCGATCTGAATCTGACGGCCTCAGCCTTTCCTCGCGTACCCTTGCCTCCGCGGACCTCCCTTTGGTCTTTGAGATCTTGACCGTTAGACCTCCCTTTTGGAGATCTAACCGTCAGGACCTCCCTGCACCCTTTGATCTGGACCGTTAAGGTCCTCCCCTTTGAGATCTTGACCGTTAGACCTTCCTTTTGGAGATCTAACCGTCAGGACCTCCCTGCACCCTTTGATCTGGACCGTTAAGGTCCTCCCCTTTGAGATCTTGACCGTTAGACCTCCCTTTTGGAGATCTAACCGTCGGGACCTCCTGCACCCTTTGATCTCGGACCGTTAAGGTCCTCCCTTTGAGATCTTGGCCGTTAGACCTCCCTTTTGGAGATCTAACCGTCGGGACCTTCTGCACCCTTTGATCTCGGACCGTTAAGGTCCTCTCCTTTGAGATCTTGACCTTGGGACCTCTCCACTGTTTGTTTTTGCAAGGACCACCTCCTCGATCCTTCTTTGGTCTTTTTGTAAAGACCACCTCCTAGTCCAAAGTATCCTTTTATCGGGACCTCCCTTGAGTGTTTTGGACCTCTGTCCGAGACCTCCCCTTGAGTGTTTTGCTCATTTGGTTTTTTTGACGTGTAGATCACGAGTTCGAGGAGTACTTGGATCCGGCTCTTCGGTAGAAGGTTCTCCTTTGCTTGACCAAGGCAAGCCACAGACCCCTTGATCATATTGAGCCTAGCTTTGCAAAATATATTTTGGTTTTACTCTATCATGCATGGCTATCTTTATAAGAAAATGTTTGGGCTGTAGTTACTTTCCTACTTGATTTATGCCTTCTTCACAACTTGCTCAGGACATGTTGTCATGTTTACCTTGTAGGCCTTAGTTTGGGTATTTAGTTGGTATTCCTTGTTATTTGCCAACATGGGGCCGTAGGTTATGTATTACTTCGCTCTAGAAATCGTGGGACTGCGAATCATGTTTCATTCCTTATAATCTTGACTAATGAGCTATGGAACTGTGATCGGTGCCTTTGTTAGCGACTATGGCGGGATGCCTAAGTTGTGTTGATTGTGGTGTGAGGCCACTTTGTTAAAACCGATGTGCCAAGACGGGTGGTCTTTTGGCAAGGAGTAATTACAAAAGGTTTCTTGAGGCAAGAAGGCAGAAGTGAGTAGTGGGTGCTTTGCACATTGGGATGTGGAAGTCTTGCCTTAGCACAATTAAGGACCTAACTTTGTGTTACGTTGATCTGGGCCAATTAGTGCAACCACAAGATCACTTTATGGGGGTGGTGCAGGCTGAATAATTAGCAATGAGATGGCTTGGGGCTATTGTGGTTGAGCGTCTTTGATTCGTTGGTGCAAGAGGGCACCCCATAACCTGCGGACTTCTAGACCAGCGGGGAATTATGAAACCTTAGTGGGCAGCTCGAGCCAGTTCAAAGCTTTGTAAAGGCCTTGCAAGACTCTCTAGACCGCTCACCTTCGAAGTGAGCAAGGGTGACCGGAACCCATCCCGCTAGAGAGATCGTGGATTGTGGGTAAAGTTGTACACCTCTGCGAGTGTAAAGATCTATTGAATAGCCAAGTCCTTGGTCATGGACATGCTCGATGAAATGGTACAAGGGGTAGTTGTTTCAAAAGTTTGTGCCCTTTGGACACTTCATGAGATGCCTTGGCTTTGCCTCGAAGAGACCTTGGCGGTTCGGAGGGGTCGGGGTTGGCTCGGGTAGTGGTCAGTGGTTCGAACCTCTGGAGTGGGTGCTCTAGAGTGGTTTTTGGGTGAGGACCTGGTCACGGGTGTAACCAGACCTTCCCCATTTTGTTGTGGATGTGAGTTGGTGCTCACTCCACTTTTTCAAGCATCAAATGTATTATGTACTAGTGTTTTAACTTGCTGCTTTTCAATCTACTAATGCTATTGCTGTCAAAACCTGGCTTTGCACAAACTAACCACACAGCTCTCATTTGGAAAGCCCTTGCATGAATATTGTTGCATGAATGCTCCCTGTGACTTGCTGAGTACATTCAAAGTACTCATGGTCAGTAAGCCCACTGTCAAAGCAGATTCTGAAGATGATCAAGTGCGAGGCGGTCTGAGACCTCTTTGAGGAGGAGTTCTTGACGATCCGGTACTTAGGGCGTCCTCCACCCGAACGACTGTGGGGCTTGTTGGATGGCTTCTGCGTGCTTTTGGTGTTGGAGCTTTAGAGCTCTTTGTTGCCAGTTGTAAGTCTTTGTTGGTTTTGTAAGCCCTCAGTGGCAGACCTCTTGTTAACAAGCTTGACCTTAAGGTCTGTCTTAAATTAAGTTTAATTTATGCGCTTCATCTTTGTTTGACCTCGTGGTTGTGATATTAGCTTGTGTTCTTGTGTGAGCTAGCTTCATTGTCTGGGACTAGCTCGGATGCCTGAGGCAGACCTCCGGGAGGTCCTATGGGACTTCTTTGGGAGGTCCTGTCGGACCTCTCTAGTGATATACCAGGAGGTGCTACCGAAGGGTTACGGGCCAAGACCTCCTGGGAGGCCCTGGTAGACCTCCTCGGGAACGCACCGAGCGGTGCTACCACTCCTCTATGTGGTGGCACCGCAGCGCAAAAAAAAAATGGTCCTCCCGGACCTCTTGCGGTATATCACAGGGTGGGTCGTCACAAGATAAGGATGTCATCAATAAATACCACGAAAAACTGATCCAAATACTCCATGAAAACTGAATTCATAAGGTTTATGAAGTAAGCCGGAGCATTGGTTGATCCGAAGGACATGATAGTGTACTTGTACAGCCCGTAACGAGTGGAGAATGTTGTCTTCGGTATGTCTTCAGTTCTGACTTTTATTTGATGGTAGCCCAATCTCAAGTCAATCTTGGAGAAAACCTGAGCTCCATTCAATTGATCGAACAAATCATCAATCCGCGGAAGCGGATACTTGTTCTTGATAGTGACTTCGTTCAACGGACGGTAGTCAACACACATCTGCAAACTCTTGTCTTTCTTCTTGACAAAGATAGCCGGACATCCCCAAGGGGAGGAGCTTGGTCGAATAAAGCCTTTGTCTTGGAGTTCATTGAGTTGCTTCTTTCAATTCTACCAACTCATTAGGAGGCATCCGATACGGCCGTTTGAAATTGGCGCGGTACTGGGTGCAAACTCGATGACGAATTCAACTTCTCTATCAGGGGGCATGCCTGGAAGTTCTTTGGAGATACAACTGGATACTTGCGTACCACTGGTACTTTCTCCAATTTAAGGGAGGTACTAGCTTCTAAGGGATAGAGATGAGATTTTCTCACTAAAGGTGCAAAAATGACTTGATTGCTGTCTTTGCTTGTGACCGAAATGGACTGCTGAGCGTAATCGATTTGCCCCTGATTTTTGGACAACCAATCCATTCCTAAGATCACATCATTACCAACTGAAGTTATAACTATTAAGTTTGCCAAAACTTAATCCCTTGAATTTCCACTTTTACGTCCCAGCCGATTTGATCGGTTTGGGAAAACCGATCCCGGCGACTGAATTCGATAAGGTGGCTGAAGTGTATGCATTTTAATTTGATGGTGTGCAGCAAAAGACTTCTTGATGAAAGAATGAGATGCTCCCGAATCAAATAAGACAGTAGCTGCAAAAGAATTGACAAGGAGCATACCCAAAATGACGTCGGATGTGTCGTTCACCTCCTCTGCAGTAACGTGGTTCAATCGACCACGCGTAAGAACTTGGGAAGGAGTGGATGCTGCTCTTGGAGGTACTGAGGGTATTGCTGGAACTGACAGTGGTGTAGAAGCTGGATAAGTCCGGGGCATCCCTTGCTTCCTCGCAAGGCATTGGTGCGCATAGTGACCGATGCGGCCACAGTGAAAACAAGTGACATTGGGCCTGAACGTGTTGTAGTTTCGGGAGCCTTTGCCCCCATTAAGCTGCTGTACCTCACACTGAGAAGGTTGTAGAGTCGTTGTTGAAGGCCTTGGTGGCACCGGTGCTTGAGAACGGGGCAGTTGGGATGAACTAGTATGCTGAGAAGGGACATCGGGTCCCTGATCGATGGATCCTTGAAGATCTTGATCAAGTATGGTAAAAGCTTGGCGTTTCTCTGGGCAAAATATCGCAAAATGTCCTGGAGTGTTGCAAACGAAACAAGTAAGTTTCCTGTCTTTATGGGATCGGTTTCGATACTTCTTTCCGGGTGGCCCTTGCGTAACTTCTTGGCCAGAGGTTGCTTTGGTGACAGCCACGTGGAAAATCCTTCATTGAAGTTCGACCGACTTGGTGATCATCTGGTGTAGACGACACTCTTTGGGATAGTGATCGTGTCCCTCGCAGAGAAAACAAGTGACTTTGATAGTCGAGCAACTTCTTGGTGAATGGTCTTCGTCACAGTTGGGACAATCAGTAGTGCACTGGTCGATGTAGTGTCCTTCCTCACTACAGCGTCGACAGACCGTGGCCTCTGCCATGGTCCTTTTTATCTTTATTAGTTCACACTAGTGGGCGAAGTGCCCCACCTTACCACAACTGAAACAAAACATTAGGTTTGCTGCTTCTTGGGGCAGTGGGATTCATAGTGTCATCCCAGACATAAAACGGTGCTTTGAATCCCAAGGAAATGTGACTTTTCCCCTGGTTGAGTGCCCGAAAGAGTCCTAGGTCCAGCCATCCTGTTGTTATACGAATGGTCAGATGACAGACGAGATATACACTCGGTCGAGCGTGGAACCAAATCTAGACAGCAAAGGAAAGATCCTAAATTATCATGTGATATGACAATGAATGCACACAATTTAACACCATAAGAAGACACAAAGGCCATCATAAGATCCAAAGAAGTAATTTGTAGTTTTCCGGTTACAAATAGATCCATATAGGCCCGTAGGCCAGGAGTAATCGCCCGAAACCAAAGCTCTTGCAAAACAACATTGAAGTTCAACAACTTTTAACCTATTACAAAAATCTAAGAACATATGCTCACTGAACTCATAGCCGAACAATGAGCTTACTAAGCTTCAATCCTAAAGGTTCGATTAAATCATACGGCCAGTCTAACCAATAGTAGCTAGGCGATCCCGTGTCCTCGGGGTTATCTGGATTGGTGAGACGTAGAGGGAAACCTATGTTGCAAATGGGTTGCAGACGCCCTTGAGCTACGGTGAGGTGAAGCCGCGTCTCCCATAACTCATGCATAGAGCAATGATAGATTTGATCCATGATGTGAATCAATCTTGCCAGCTGTCGTACTTAAGGGTCTTCCCCAGACTGAATCCTAGCAAAAGTGTTCACTTCTATGCCACGTGCTTCCATAGGAAAGTGGTAGTACGGCGGATGAGCTAACTCCGTCAAGTCATGACGAAGATGGCTCAGTGCCACACGAGCCACTTCCTGCAACGCCGTGGGCTCAGAGGTGCCACGCGCCTGGAATCTGTATGGGATACTCCCTGTCACGCGTCTGACAACGATATTGATCACTGCCAAATACTCCTCCATCCCTAGTTGTAACATCCCAAATGTATAAACAGGTGTTTATTTCAAATGTAATTAAATGTGTAGAAATTAAAACTTTTTCTCACATCTTGAAACTCTTGAACTCACCTATAATTCTTGTCCAAGAGTTATGGAATCCAAAAACACAAAGCTCTTGTTGACAAAAGTCAAACTCATTTTCCACTTATCACAAATCTTGTGCCAAAACTTTGGAAATAATTTTCCTTGGTCCTAGAGATGTTGTGGGACCCCTCTGAAAAATATCATAAGTTTTAAAACTTGTTTGATAATTTTTGGAGGTAAATCAAACCCTAGAACAACCTTGATGAATTTCTGGAGAAAAATGCAGTACACAAAAACCTCTAAAAATTTTATGTAAGGTTAATCCTAAAGTCAGCAAGCTCCAGTTAAAATTTCATAAATTTTGGAGTTGGTTTGCTATCTCAATTAAATCCTCCAAGTCTTAGCTTTTAATTTTAAACTCAAATGGCTGGCACTGTTCCTTGGGCCGAGCCACTTTCCAAATTGGGTTAAACCCAACCACATCACTGGCTCAGCCTGACCTCTTTTCCCACGCGTGAGGTCGTAGCCGTTGGATTCAGATCCAGTGGCCACGACCTCCTCCACAACCAACTTGGCCCAGTCCTCCCACCTCGTAAGGTCTTGCGCCGTTGGATCAAAATCTACGGCCATGACCTCCTTTCTTTAGCAAGGGCTCCAGACCTCCCACCTCATCGAGGTCATAGCCGTTGGATCAGATCCAACAGCCCATGACCTCCCCTTGTTATCTAGAGCGCAAGTCCTCCCCGCGCAATGTGTTGTGCGCCGTTGGATTAAAATCCACGGCCACGACCTCCCTTTTTCATCATGTGCAACAGACCTCCCACCCGCGCGAGGTCATAGCCGTTAGATAGAGATCTCACGACCATGGCCTCCCTTCTCATCTCGTAGCCGTTGGATAAAAAAAATCCAACCGCCACGACCTCCCATCGCGCAATGCGCAATGGCTAGGACCTCCCCTCATTTGATCAGCGCCTTTGGATGTAAATCCAACAGCCCTGACCTCCTTTGTGTCATGCGCACCAGCTCAAGACCTCCCTCCATGTTGTGTGCCCTTGGATGTAGATCCAAAGGACACGACCTCCACATCCCTTGGTCAGATCGCGCCTTTGCTGTTAAGTCCTTCCCCATCCGTCCACGCCTTTGGATTTAGATCCAACGGCTAGGACCTCCTATCCCTTCAACAAGATGACCTCCCTTATCATTTGGCAATCGTGCGATGAAAATCCTACTGATTGTGACCTCCCGGTTCCTTTGCGCCTCCGCGATGTCGATCTAAAGGTCAGGACCTCTCAGTCCAGATCCTAAGGTCAAGACCTCCCCCTTTCCTTCAGACCTTATAGCTTCAAATCAAATCCGAGGGTCACGACCTCCCCAAGTTCTTATCCAACGGTGGAGGGCAGCTCATGTTCTTCTCCTAGCTCTGGCGCGCGCATGCGCCATGGCAGTGAGGAAGTCAGTGGCATGTCTTGTCCCAACGGCTCTGAGCTGCGTGCATTTAATGCGCGTCAGTGCCTTTCCTCCCTAGGCCATGCTCTGACCTACCCTCCCCGTCACCTCCATGTCCTGTCCAAACCATGGACCGCGCCATGGGCTAAGCTCACCATGAGCTTAACCCTTGACTCATGACCTCTATGTCCTGGGGTATAATACCTCCTTGGTATCTCCCCTTGGCTTCCTTTACACACCATTGAGCTTTGCCTTGCCACTGTGCTTGGCTGAGCTCTTCCTCCACAGACCTCCCCCAAATCGCTGGCAATGACCACTTCTTTGCGCTCGGGATTTTTGTCGGACGAAACAGCGGTGCTGTTGTCGTTTAAGGACAAAGATCATCCCCTTAAATGCGTCAATCATTGCTAATCATTGGTAATCTCGGGTTAGCCATTAATGCCTTAGATCCTGTCCCTTGTCGCGTATTTAAGGCCCGCGCGCGCGCGCGTCGCTCTGGGACCTCTTTGTCCAAGGACCACCCGGTGGACTTTTGGCAAAGACCACCCCAAAGACCTCCCCTCGGGGTCCTCTTTGCAAAAGATCACCCCTGGTCTTTTGTAAGGACAACCCCCAGGACCTCCCTCCTTGCGATCTTGACCGTTCTGGACCTCCCCATGGATATCTGAACCGTCCGGACCTCCCCTCTCTTAGATCTTATTGTCTAGGACCTCCTCGAGGTCATCTTAGCCGTTGAGGTCCTTCCTGTGTCGATCTCGACCGCTCAGGTCCTCCCTCGCTAGATCTGGACCGTCCCGGTCCTCCCTCGATGGTTTTGGTCCGTTGGATGCAGCATCAACGGCCACGACCTCCATCCCCTTTCGCGCGCGCGTTGCCGGGAGGACATGGACCGTTGGATCCAAGATCAACGGCCCATGTTCTCTGGACCTGCGCAGGTGCGTGCGCGTTTTCCCTGGGAGATCTTGGGCCGTCCGATCCAGGATCAACGGCTCATGTCCTCCCCTGTCACATTGGTTTTTAGAAATCCAGAGAGCTCTTATTTTGTAAACTAAAAAAGGTAATAAGCTTTGAAATTGCATAACTATTTCATTTTAAATCCAAATGAGTCGATTCAAACTTCTACAGCTCTGGTTTGAGCTCAACTTTAATCTAAAAATGGTTGTAAGTTGAGTTCAGCTCCAGAAAAATGATTTGACAAATAGGTTTCAAAATTAACTTTTAATGTTGCATTTAACTTGTAAAATGCATAAGTAATTCTCTGCAGTTTATTTTTGAGTGAATCCAACTTTGTTGACTTCCTCTGTTAGTGAACTAAATGTTAGATTAGGATTTAGGCATGTCACTATTTTTCAAAAGTATTGTGGGTGCATTTAGTTGTGCTCATTTTCATATCTTTGAAAAATCATAAAACATGCATAATAGCTCCAAATGAGATGAATCCAATTGGGTTGTTCATCTTGTGACGTGCTTGTGTTTCTGTAAAAATTTCAGTTGCACCACCTTTCTAGAAATTTTTGCCAAACAATTTAATTATGTGAATAGTAGCAGTTTGCATTTTTAGAGGCTGGGCAGAATTGTTTTGCTCATATCTTTTGTATTGAGAATCCAAATCAATTGGTTCTTATTGCTAAATTCTCTAAAAATCATCCTCTTGCTGTTGTAAAAATTTCAGAGCCTTTGGAGCAAGTTTGCTATGTTGTCTTCTTGGTTTTCGTCGTTCTTATCGATTCTTTTCGCTTTTTCGATTAGGTGTCGACGAGTGTATTGATCACGTGAGCGAACCTCTGCAGCAAACTAAGCATAACCAGCAAGGCAAGCAGTTTGATCATATCCTATTATTGTCCCATTACTTTAAAGTTTAATACTTTGTTTCACTTGTATGTATGCATGCTATTTTGTGTTAAAATATCGATTAGTTGAGCCTATAGATGCATATCCTGTAGGTAAATGTTCATTCTCTACTACTAAGCCTAGGATTATCTTGCTGTGATTTAGAGTTCGATGGATGGACTCTTATCACTTAGTAGTTTACGTTGATAATGCTTAGAAATGCTTAGATAACGGTAGAAATAGGCGGTTGTCGGCATTATGTCGATAACCTTGATCACACAAAAACTATTATTCCATTATGTCCATCTTGTGCTTGTTACTTTGTAAATAAAAAAAATGAAAACAAAATTGTTATTGACTTGGGGACAATGGATGTTGGTGTGATTTGTTGGGTGTGAACGGAATGGTGCCTAAGTCCCCAAGGACCGAGTTACTTGCGCCATTGATCCAAGCACTTTTGCGTCCTAACCACACGAGGGGGATATGGGACCCCTCTTGACTAAGTACATTGGGAGGTGTTAATTATGAGCTGGTCGGTGGGTGTGTTAAAAATGTGTGTGTGTGTGTGTGTGTGTGGTGTTGGGAGGGGAGCATTAACAGATCGGCCATAGGCTGGTTAATGTGTCCTTATCCCCGTGGGCTGTGGCTCTTAATTAGCATCATCAATTGGAAATGTCTCGTAGGACTTAGCCGTGCCGACATACCAAAGGAAGTGTGCTAAATAGCTTGGTGAAAAGGCGGTCTGGCGTGTGGGTACATTGGTACACCCCTGCAGGGTTAAAACTATTCGAATAGCCTCATCCTAGGTTATGGACACGCTTGGTGATTTCCCGCAAGAACTAGACTAAACACTTAATAAAAACTTGATGGGTGGTATGAATTGGGTAATTCATGCTATTGTTGTGGTGACTTGGGTGAGTCACTTCCAGGTTGTTCCTGTTGTTATTATTATTGTATCGTTGTTACTTCAACAATTAAAAATGCTTTGTCTAATTGCTTTTAATCTATTACAATATTGCAAATGAAAACTTGCTTTATGCTAAAATGAGTCCAAAGCCTCATCCACTTATATAAAGCTTGCATGTAGCTATTTATAGTTCTGTTATACTACACGTCAGACTTGCGAGTACATTTTTGTACTCATTTGCTTTGCTTAATAACTTTGTTGCAGAGGAGGTAGAGCCCAAAGGGCTTTACTTTTGTGAGATGTGTCATGCTAGAGTCTAGCCACTACTACAAAACAGTTATAGTAGACGCCCATCACGCGGTTCCTTTGTGTTGGGTCCATGGGACCACGGTGGCGCGGAAGCCTATCACGCACGGTATTTTTAGAACCGCTCGTGATAGTCATCTATCCTGACGGTTCTATTACCAAACCGTGCGTGATAGTACATGACGACGTTCTATTCACAAACCGCTGTGATAATCTCAATCACGCATTTGTGAACTCAAACCGTCAGGTACTATCACGAGCGGTTCTATTAACAAACCGCTGCGTGATTGGCGGATTATCACAGACGGTTCTATTAACAAACCGTCTGTGATTGGCGGATTATCACAGACGGTTCTTATTAAGAACCGCTCGTGACCTTCGCCACACTGCCGCCAGGTTCATCGCCGCATTTGCCCATCGACGCCGCGACCGCCGCACGCCTCGCCATCGCCGCTTTGGATCGAGCAACCTCGGCCCGTGCTGCTGCCCAAGATTTAGATCTGCTGCTCCTCCCCTAGGTGCCACACTTCCCTGCCCTAGCTCTCCTCCAACCTGCGACTCCTCCTCTAATTAAACAGATGGAGTAATACTTATTATCCTTTATCGATCCACTAAACCGTCTCTGATATATATATTTCAACATATAATTAATATAGTAACTTCACCTCCAAACTTTTTTTCCATTTGGAATTTTCATATATATGGCCAAACAGTGGCGATTAAACATAAAAAGATTAAAAAACTAGAAACCTATAAATAAAGAAAGTTTTTCTAGTGGCGGAGGTAGGCTGCTATCTCCGTCTTCAATACTTCGTAGGTGGCGGCGTCGAGGGCGGATGGTTCGTGATCGAACGAAGCCTGAAATGCGCCCACCACGACGCGCTGCTCGAAAGTGTCTCCAAGACCCTCGGATTGTTGAACTAAGACAATTGAGCCCATAGGCTCTCTTCTCTTGCTTGAGGGTCTCGGCACCGTCGACTCGATGCTTCTTTGCCTCAATTCATAGATCAAGTGACGGCAAGCCTCCTCGAGACGTGCAACGTCATTTTGGAGGACCATGTCGACGACGCGGTAAACTCGCTAAAAGTGGGAGATCACCCGGAAGACATGGCGGAGGAGGATGTCCAGACGGCGGAAGGTGGCCGTCACCCGCTCCAGAAATTCTCGGACAGAGGAGTGAAGACATTGTTGAAATAGTGTTCTTCCGCAAAGACGGTTCAACGTCTGAGAGAGGTGCGGTACAAGGCGGCGTGTAGGCCATCAATGCGGCGACAAGGAAATGAAGAGGCAACCATTTCTGTTTTTGTGGAGAAAGGGATCAAGGAGGTTGTGTGAAATACATTGTAGAAGGGACATCTATTTATAGAACAAGTTCTAAAGCCGGAGTGGGACACGAAGAGATATTTGGGGAGTCAGAGCGATGTTGGAAAATGAAGAGACGGCCGTGTGATCGTGAGGCGAAGAGACACGCGGGGAAAATGAAGAGACTTGTTGTTCATTTCTTATATATCACAGACGGTTTTCCAATAGAACCGTCTGTGATAAGGATATCGTAGACGGTTTCTTATGAGAACCGTCTGTGATATAGAACATATCACAGACGGTTCTATTAGGGAACCGTCTGTGATAGTCTTATCACAGACGGTTCTTAAATAGAACCGTCTGTGATATACTTTTTATCAAGCGGGAAACGCTACGGTTTTGCTCTCACTTGTCACTTCCTCTCCCGCGCCCCTTAGGCTCTCGCGCGCTCGTTCGCCTCCTCTAGGGTTTAGGGCTTGCCCATCCACCGCTGACTACGACCTCGGCGCCTCCGCCCCCGACATTGGCGCCCCCGACCTCGGCGCCACGACCTCGGCGCCGCTGACCTCGGTGCCGCGCCCGACCTCGGCGCCTGTTCACCTCCCGGCCAGAAGCCCGGCGTCGCCGCCTCCGACCTCGACGCCGCCGTCCTCCCCTGTCGGCCTCGCCCTCTGCAGACCGGCCTTCTCCCATCTGCCGTCCTCCTCCCGTGTCGGCCTCCTCCCCTCTGACCAGGCCTTCTCCCCACGCCTGTTCTCGCCCTCGTGTCGACCTCCTCCCCACCTCCCTCCTCCCCGTCGGCCTCCTCCCTTGCCGGCCTCCTCCTTGCATCGTGAGTTCTTGTGCGGCATCCTCTCTGTGAGTATTGGTCCTCTGTGGCGATTCGGTTGATCTTTGCATATATATATTTGCGGTGCTAGTTGATACCTTGATCGTATTAGTTCGATTTCGAATCTAATGTCAAGATGTTGCAAATTGATCATGGGCTTTGTTGACATGCTCTGTGATGAACTCATCTTATCTTGAGATTGAATGTGATAGTTAGTTCATACTTGAGCTCTATTGTATTACTTACTCTTGTCAATATGATGTACCGTTAATTGGTTACTTTCGGTTGAGCTCATAGTTCTATTGCAAATTGATCAGTTCTATTGACTAGTTTGTGATTCTTCTAGTAGTCTCAGTATGAGCTCATTCAACTTTTCATTTGCCATCTTGATCTCTGTAGTCAACCTCTGCTTGATGGAAGTTTAATATGTTTTCGTTATGCAGTTGAGATCATTTGTGATTAAGCAAAGTATTGTTTAGAGCTCATAGTTTGAATTTATATTATCATATTCATTTAATGAAGAGTATAGACAATAGAATTGAGATGGCAAAGACTTGTTCTTTAGCTACTCTCCTTCCGAGAGCACATAATATCATCAATCAATATGTTGGAATAGTGTCTCAGGCACCGTGAGTTCTTGTGCGGCATCCTCTCTGTGAGTATTGCTCCTCTGTGGCGATTCGGTTGATCTTTGCATATATATATATATATATATATATATATATATATATATATATATATATATATATATATATATATATATATATATATATTTGCAAATGGTAGTTGATACCTTGATCTCGTATTAGTTCTCGATTTACGAATCTATATCAAGATATTGCAAATTGATCAGTGGGCTTTGTTAATATGCTCTGTGATGAACTCTGTCTTATACTGAGATTGAATGTGATAGTTAGTTCATACTTGAGCCCTATTGTATTACTTGCTACTGTCAATATGATGTACTGTTAATTGGTTACTTTCGGTTGAAAGCTAGTTATTCGATTCTTCATGTTCGGTTCTATTGAGAGTATTCGTTTTAGTTGGTAATCTAATGACTAGTTTGTGATTCTTCTAGTAGTCTGTATGAGCTCATTCAACTCTTCATTTGCCATCTTGATCTCTATAGTCAACCTCTGCTTGATGGAAGTTTAATCTTTTAATTATGAGTTGAGATCATTTGACAGTTAAGCAAAGTATTGTTTAGAGCTCATAGTTTGAATTTATATTATCATATTCATTTAATGAAGAGTATAGACAATAGGATTGAGATGGCAAAGACTTGTTCTTTAGCTACTCTCCTTCTGAGAGCACATAATATCATCAATCTCTATGTTGGGATTAAACCTTTGCTTAGCATTTTCTTCATTGATCATTTTACTTGATTCTAGTTCTATGTCTTCATTAAAGGCTAGTCTTCTGTACATGAAGCATTAAACCTTTGCTTAGCATTTTCTTCGTCGATCCTGACACACTTGAGTGTATCTTTGCTTCGTGCCAATCCTCCACAAAGACGAAGCAAATGGTACACTCCAAAGGTGTCGAGCTCGATGAAGTAGGCTCTGCAAAGATCACAAGAGAAGTGGTGGATTAAGGAGTGTTAGAATAGAAGCTGGTGGATTAAGGAGTGTTAGAATAGAAGCTGGTAGATTAAGGAGTGTTAGGAATGTTAGTAGTCTGTATAAGCTCATTCAACTTTTCATTTGTCATCTTGATCTCTATAGTCAACCTCTGTACTTCTTCCTGAGATTAATTTGGGACACTTGCAATAAATTTTATTGCATATGTAACTTATATAGATTGCAAATGGTACACTCCAGTGTGTCGAGCTTGATGAAGTAGGCTCGGGCAAAAGATTTATATCACTAGTTTCTATCTATACAAAGATCACAAGAGAAGCTGGTGGATTAAGGAGTGTTAGGAGTGTTAGAATAGAAGCTCGTGGATTAAGGAGTGTTAGGAATGTTAGTAGTCTGTATGAGCTCATTCAACTTTTCATTTGCCATCTTGATCTCTATAGTCAACCTCTGTACTTCTTCCTGAGATTAATTGTTTCATATTTATGCTGGAATGTTAGTAGTCTGTATGAGCTCATTCAACTTTTCATTTGCCATCTTGATCTCTATAGTCAACCTCTGTACTTCTTCCTGAGAGCAAGTAAGCGAGATGGCAGAGGCATCTTTTCGCCGGCCATCACCGAGCACCGCTTGAGATGGAAGAGGCGCCGACGAGGCCGCCAACACCGAGCCCGCAGATGGAAGAGGCGCCGACGAGGCCACCGTCACCGTCGACAATAATGACACGGAAGCGAGATGGCAGAGGACAATCGAAAATGCCTTTGGGCCGACTGGTCATCACGGAGGTCAGTGACTTTGGGGTCCCTCTGAGTCCCAAGAGATAAGCGGCGAGATTCCGGACCGTCTGTGGGATACTTAGAAGGGAAGGGTCCCCATCACCACACCAAGGTGGAAGGACCTGACGAAAGAAGCGAAAGGCGTGCTGTGGACAGAACTTTCAGAGAAGTTTACTATTCCAGAAGCAGACGTGGCACGCGTGCAACGGACGACGATGCTCACGATGGATAAATCGTGGAGGACCTTCAAGAGCATTCTTGTCACGGCACGTGAACACGGTCGACGCCTTCGCAAAGATAGATTCTTGACGCGGGAAGCATGGGACACCTTTGTGGCTATGAAAACGACGGCCAAATTTAAGGAGCAAAGTGCGGCGCACAAAGCTCTCCAGACACGAAACACTCACCCGCATAGACTCGGCACCGCTGGGTACGCTAAATACGAGGAATGGGCAGCGGAGGAGCAGAACCCGCTTCGATGTCACGGACCTGCGTTCCCTAATTTGGTAAAAGCGAGGCAAAAGTCTCGCTCTTGGCAAAGCATCTCTTTCACAAACCCGGCGGACTGTGAAGTGTCCCAACGTCTGGTAAATATGTCGAACTACCTAGTTAATAAGTCCGTAACTTCATAGTGTCTATAATAACATGATGACCTCTTGCAGACTTGACTACCCAAGCTTCCCAAGGCTCCTTCCATGCAGACAGGGAGAAGGATATACTATCTCTACCTTGGGAAACAAGGAGCACCCGGTCGCATTACGAGGCCTTGGGGTTAACGTACCTTGGAGTCATGGATTCGCGGACGACTACTGCACGTATAGGAGTAGGAAGAGATCCAAGGCCGAGCACGACGACCGGTTGGTACAGATGATTACTAACAAATTTGAAGAAAAGATAGCAGAATTGCAGAGTCAACTGGAGATAGTACTCCTGAGCCAGCGGTCGCAAGCCGCCCCCGTTAATTCGGGAGGCAGTCCTCCTCGACGTCGGAGTAGCGTCGCGTCCGCGCATAATTCTGAACATGACGACGTCCGAGTACCGATAGACGACATCCGATCACCGATAGACGACATCAAGGTAACGTACATCTATGGAATGCACCAAAGATAGACCTATAGGACGCCTTAGCTAATTGCGTATCGTTTTATAGGAGCCGACGCCGTGCAAGCTCCAAGTGAGGATGGATGGGTCCCTTTGTATTGAGGCTGCGCAGGGGATGGTGTATCCATACGAGGAAGGCGGTCAGAAGACGGTGCCCGGTGGCGCAGGTTACTCAAGGTCAGTGGATATGGTACATGTCAATTTCGAGCCATCCCGTGAAGATTTGCCCGAACGAAGAGATCACAACACTAGGGATGCCGCCCTCTTTTATCCAATGGCCCAAGAACAACATCGCCCCGACCCAGAAGGCCGCGATCCGACACAACCATTCCTCTCAACGGGACTCTCGATGACTCCACCTCATGTTTCACCTCGAAGGCCACCTCTTGATTCCCGTGGAGAAGACGCCGGCGAACAAAGAAAGGGTGCCGACGTGTCGGTTCCGAAGTCGTCTCTCACAAAAAGACGCCGCCAATCGCTAAGGCCAAATCGAAATTAACGAACGTTAAGCGCCTCCCAAGTCCGGAAGTCCGCGATACCGGAACTACATCATCGAAAACCGCAGTGCTCGACGCAGATAATGCTGTTGGATATGCTTGTCGCTTTGCATGCCCGGTACTTGGACAAGACCCAAAAGAAGGGTTGCGATCATCGAATCACCGTCGAACGAGGACAAGCATTTCTTCAACGGACGAGGTACTTCGTCGTGGGCTTCAATGACTTATATGAACTATTCAACCTCGTTGGCCTCGACGTCTCGCTTCTACGATGTTGGACAATCGTAAGTCGCGCATAATCAAGTTCTACATTCATGTAATACCGATAAATATCACAACTCATTGCTTATGTATAGATACATCTTTGAAAAATGTCCGGAATGGAAAGAACGGTGGGTTTCTCGACCCACATGTGGTATCGTTGCAAACCATCCAACAAGACTCGCCCTTCGCCGAGAAATACATAACGAGGTCATTGCTTTGTCGCATTTAACATGAAGTACATAGTGGGTCCCAACAACCGTGGGTAAGTGTCACTACTTGCTATACAAATTTCATTTGTACTTTATCTGCAAAGACTTAACTTAGGTTTAATAACTATAGCGACATACATGAGTAAGTACCATTGGATCCTTTTAGTTATTATACCCAAGAGGAACCATGTGATATACCTTGATTCCCTAAACCGCAACAAGCACGACTTCAGCATTCTAAGAGGAATACTTGAGAGGTATGCTCATTTCCTCCTTACATAACTCTATTGTAGTCTTCATTCGTTTGAAATGGCCGAGGATAACTTTTTTGAATCATGTAGGTCGTTCATCAATTATGTTGCCAACAAAGAAATATACGATGGAAAGAGCGCCCAACTAACACACAGGATGGATTTTTCGGTACGCGCTACAACACGATAATACTATATCATACTTCATAATAACGCGTCTCGAACTTACTATACCTATATATGTAATTCTATTTTTGTAGTGCCGCCAGCAAAAAGATGATGAGTTATGTGCAATCTACGTCTGCTATCATATGCAGCTAATCCTTAGAGCTAGGAAGAAGGATCCTGAGGTTTGTCAATCTCGAAATAATTATTTCCTAATTATAAATTTAAATATATATATAGCTTACCACTTTACTCTTAGTAGCGGATGTGTCTTGGATTTACAATGTGATTCACTCGTTGCGGAAGAGATCAAGGACATTCGAGGGAAGCTCTGCACCTTTATCAACACAGAAATAATTAACGACAATGGAGAGTTTCACTCCGTCGCCAACCGAGAGCATCACCCCGTCGACACCTCTCAACGTAAACAATTGTAATCCAGTTGTAACTATAGCGACAATACTTCAACAAATGTGATCTTTTGTAATTTATTTTGAGTAATGATCACTTTGAGTTGTCAACACTTGATTATCTCTAATGAATCTGTTTTTGTGCATGCTTGAATCTGTTTTTGTGCATGCTTGTTTTGAGAGGGCATGGCTAGCAATTCCGAGGCTAGCCGAAAAACAACAAAATTGTGGTCGGGGTTTGAGCTATCACGACGGTTTTTGTTAAAACCGTCAGGAAAGCAAGTATCCTGAGCGGTTTCTACTAACAACCGCTGCAGGATATAAATATCACTGAACCATTATAAAAACAAATAAATCGTGATCGCGAATATCACGCAGCGGTTCTTAGTAAAAGCCGTCGTGATAGTCACAAATCACGAGGCGGTTTTTGTTTAGAACCATCGTGATATTCGCATATCACGAGCGCTTTTTAGTCCAAACCGCCTATGATATTAGCCTTCTGAGCGGTTTTTATTAAAACCGTCGTGATATTATGTATCCTGACGGTTTTTACCGTCGTGATAATGGCTCGTTATCACGCACCAACAAACATAGACGGTTGAAAAACTGCTCGTGATGACGATTCCGAACCGTCTGTGATGTGGCTTCCTGTAGTAGTGAGCTAGGCAGCTTGGTTGGTTGCCTTGTGGGCTAAAGGCAAACCTTGTGGCTCTCTTTTGTTTATCGCCATCTTATGGCTTTTGCTTCCGCTGTGTTGCCTTTCTTAGTTGTATTTGGCCGGTCGGCCCCTTTTGTAATAACTCTCTCTATATATTGTATGTCTTTTATTTCTAGTTCGTGCTTTGGTTCTATGTTGTAAATGGAATTGATGCATGATTTTGTAAAGGGGTGTGTATACTTTATTTCTGGGAAGTATACATATCTCGAAGACACGAATTATTATATTTGTGATGCTAGGGTCAATGGATGACTAAGTATTACAAGCCTAATAAACCGGGGTCCTCACACTGGTCCTCTATCCTGCTAGTAGATGGAGTATTGGGGTTGATAAGTGAAGTTCGCTCTCCACATCATATATCTTAGAAGCGCCGGGTATCCGTCCACATCTTCAGCTTGGGTCTCCCTAACCAGGTACTGACGACCCATCTAAGGACAGAATGGCAAGATGAGTTAGTTTTGTAAATCGAAACAAGAATAAGGTGAGAAATGATACTAAGATGGATGAGGAATAAAAGATATCTTGACTTAGTTTTTCTCAAATTAGTTTGATACTTTGAAAATAGTTTTAGACCAATGGACTGGCTAAACTTAACGCCCATGCTATCTCTAACCTACAGTCAGTATGGCTCTGATACCAACGCTATGAGGACCCTCAGGTTATCTCCGTAAGACCGAGACTAAGCATGGTCTTAAGGACATAACTCTGGACCTCAAGTAAATGGATTCCAACTTAAATCAATCTAAGTGAGAGGCTTAACTGAAAAGTAGAGCCCCGACGATCATGCGCGCTGCTCCTCTGCGAGCACTACATGATTATCGGTTCTCCAACAAGCCAAGCACTACAATTAGTGAGTTAAATGGGAAGCCACGAACAGCGAGCATGAACTCATATTGGCTCCCAAGATCAGCGACCAATATGCTCATACTCTCATACAACGTTGATCACATCCATACAACAATCATACACTAATAGTTCAAAAGACATACAGCATAATAGTTTAAGTCTACAACTATTACAAACGGCCGACCGACCAAATTCAAATAAGAGTGTAAAGTAGCAGCGGAAACAAGTAAATAAACCAAAAGACCAGCAGTGGTATGCCCATATCCCATCAGCAACCGACTGGGAGTTAAATGATAGCACTACTCGTCAGCGTCGCCTAAATCGGTGCTAATGAGCTCAACGGGCTTATAACCTTCCTCACCTGAAATTGCAGCAACCGGGTTGAGTACAAAGGTACTCGCAAGTCTTACACAAATAAAAATTAGTTATGCTAGAGGTTGTTCCAAAGGATGGCTCATATTGGCTTAGTTTTGCAAAAACGACGCAACAATTTACAACCTACACATACTAGCTTTTCAAGTGCCATTTAGAAATCAGATTTGAAGTAGAAGTAAAGCATGTGAGTAAGTAATAAATTGAATAACAAATGAATCATACAAATAGCAAAGTGGCTGTCCACTTTGATACAACAAAATGCATGAACATCTCATTCATGACGAATACCAAGTTATAACCATAATTTTAAATACATAGTCTAACAATAGCAACCATATAACTCAAGTGGTCGTCCATAACCGCGGACACGGCTATTCTAATAGATTTATACCCTGCAGGGGTGTACTACTTTACCCACACGACTTGATTAGCCCGTAAGCCTCCAGATGCCTCTGAAAATAGCACACTTCCTTTGGTATGCCGGCCGGGGAGAATCGAGATACGGTCATTTTTAGCAAGAAGATCCCATTGAGCTAAGTCCCCCTTATGAGTGGTTCCCATACCCAGTTCAAGTGACATATAACACTTGCCAAGTGGGCTCACAAGTTGTATTGGAAATACTGATGTAAGGAAATTGATAAAATTGGTGCTCACCCGCACGCTATAGAAAATTATATCGGCTCCTACGGACAACTGCTACCACAAATTGCCCGTACACCACCATGAGACTTAACACAATAAAACCCTCTCCCTACTTAACTGTACAGTACCCATATCCTACGTGTGGTAGCACGAGTTTTACTTGAATCAAAGAAGTTACCAAAGTTCGGTCCTTAATGGTCCAAACAAGACAAGCCACAACCCAAATTGTGCACGAAGGTACCCTCCATAACCAACAATTGTCCAGACCCCAAAACCTATTTAAGATGACAAAATTTAGTTCACAAAACAGATTCGAAGATCTGGAGTAAAAAGAATATAAGAGTTTGAGTGTTTCCCATAATTGTCGGGTTATTCTCGACAATCAAACTACCGTTTCTAGACTTGCATGACTAAGCAACACGAACAATATATAATTCACACAATCCTATCATAAGCATGTGGCACTGGAGTAATTAGTTATTCAAGATGAACCTCAATGAATAGGATATAACTATTCTACACATCACAAAAATAGCGACATTAGCAAAATAGCATGCAAGCAATTATCATTGCACTAACTTAACAAAAATAGGATCAAATATGGTGCAAAAGAAAGTTCAAATTATGCTTGCCTTGCTAGTAGCTTAGTTGCTCTCCCTCAATAGCGTATAAGTCAATATCGATATGCTCGGAATCTATACAAGCACAACACCGAATAAATATCGAGAAATACCCAAAAGTTCAAAATGCTAAAAAATGCATGATTTTTCTACAGTAGCTAAGCCATGATTTTAGATGAATTTAGGTGAAAGAATTATTCCATTTGGATTTAGTATGTGAGAGTTATAGCAGTTTGAATCTCAGTTTTCTGGAAATTCCAAAATAAATCCATTCGGTTACTGTTCACTTAATTTAATTATTTGGGTAAAATTTACAGGATAGTAGTGGGATAAAGGATTATATGGATAATTAGAGAATATTAATACAAGTCCAAAACAGTTGAGTTTGCTTCAATTGGAGTTTTCATGATTTAGTTATGAATTTCTAAAGTTATCAGACTTTCTCTATTGTAAAAATAATATATTTATGGATCACTTTCCAAAATAATACTCTCTGTTACAGAGAAAAGTTTGAAACCAATTTTAATGTAAAGTTCATTACAAATGAAAATTATCAGTAGTGGTTTTATCCATTTTGGAGTTGAGGATGAATTAGTTATGCATTTTTGAAGTTATACATATTTAACAGTGTGTAAAGAATTCATTTTCGGATTTTCTAAGCCATTTATTACTTTTCTTACCGGGCGCTGTGCTAGCCACAAACAATGATAAGGGGGACCGATGAATAGTTTGTTTTCCTTTTTAACTTCAGATTTAAAATTCGCCCTGACACGTGGAGCCCAATGGTCATAGACGCGGTCCATTGCATAGAGCATGGACCAAGGGTCCATGAGTCCGGTCCACAAGTTCACCGGCTAGATAACTATGCGGGGCCCACATGTCATTCTCTTGTAGCCAATCATTACGCAGCCAACCACCAAGATTTTCTGACAAAGATATGCAATTAATGACTAATCACCGTGATTAATCCCTAATGACAAGATACAGGTCCTGTCGGGAAATCCGACAACGCAGTGGAGCGTGCGCGGCGGTGAGGCCGTCGGCGCAGCGACGGCGCCCTGGGACCGTGAGGCTCCCCATGAGGTGACCAGGCTCTTGGCAAACCCAACGACACAAGCGCAAAGCCCAACGGTCGCCGGAGCTCGACGAACTACCACCCGAAGCGGCGGCGCCATGGCCGTCCCCATGGAGGGAACGGTAGGGCCCGAGAGGAGCCTCAGGAAAGGGTGCGTTCGGCTCAGGAGCTTACCACAGGAGTGCTGGTGCGGTTGACGGCGGAGGAGGTTGAGGCGGTGGGCAGCACTACGATTTGACAGCGGCGACGGCTCCTTGACGACGGTGAAGTCCTGACAACCAGAAGGGGCAGGGAGCTTAGATGAGAACGAGCAAGACCCCTGGAACCTAACGGATGCATACCTAAGGGAGGAGGCTCACCGGAGTGGACCAATTGCTCGGCGGCGGTGGGTCACCGCAGATGAGGAAGACGAAAGCCAAGGGGATGATTCCCTGCACCAAAGACCAATTAAATTGGTGGGAGCACTCAAAGGGGCAACACAGAGCTCCTAGACATGGTTAGAGGGCTCGAGGCTCACCGGAGGGGAAGTTGGCTTGGCGCGACGGTTCTGTCACCTCCAGAGCGCACACCTGCGACGACGGGGACAAGGATGTGTTCCACGAGCTACAAGGCAACGGAGCGGCTCGGGTTAGCAAAAACGAAAACGATGCTGAAGGAGAAAGAGAATGCACTATTGCGGCGACACTTACCAAGACGGGGGAGGAGCTTATGGCCTCCTTCTCTCTCACGGGCGAAGAGAGAAGTGGTGAAAAGGAGAGGCGTCGAGGGGGTATTATCCTGGGATGAAGACAGAGATGGAGGCGGCGTTAGCGAGCAATGCTCCGGGAGTGGCTGAAATGGGCGGTGAAGCAACGGTGTCGCTTGTGCTGACGGAGCCTGCGGCAAACTTCGCGCGACGCGTGGCGCACGCGCCCTAACCCGAGGTTGAAGATAGTGAGCGAAGGGCGGGCCCACCGGCAGCGACTGAGAAATGAATGGGTGCGGCTGGATCATGCGATGAAGAATGGACGGCTGAGATTTCGGGTGCTGCTCGGGCTGGTCCGAACGACCACTCAAATCCAACTGTTGGTTCCAAATCTGACCGCCCACGCGCTAGCTGGTTGGGTCAAGCCAGTTGGTGCATCGGGCTCGAGCCAGGGTCAGGTTCGAGTCCGTGCAACAGTGCAAGGGATTTGAATTCCAAAATCACTTTGAACAATTATCAGCAAGTTTGACCGAGGCTCTAAAAATAGGAATAAAATTCCTAAAATTCTGAAATAATTCAGAGGTGCTCCTGGGAAGGTCTAGTGTCCATAAAAATTATTGAACCCTACTGTTCATGATATAATTTGTATAATTTAAATTCAAACTTAGTGTAGGTCATTAAATTGTGTTTGAATTTTCTTAGGGTTTAGACCAGTCCCAAAAATTTGGGAAAATTATATTAATTCATTATAATTATTCTAGTATTTGAATAAATTATTTCCAAAAGATGTTCATAAGGTTTTGTTCCCGTTTTCTTTTGGAGCTGATATTTGAAGTGTAGGTTTAATCTCTTTTTGAGATTTTCCTAGTGCAATATATAATGTAAATGATTGAAAACAATAATGCATGCTCTTGAGATGCATAGTAATCCTCTTAATTAGTTTAGGGATGTGACATAAGGAGGTCTGAACCAAAGAAGAATAAAATAAGCACAAAAAGTGAGAGATCACCAAAACTCCAACAAATCCAACAGACCAATAGAGAGTCTTTAGTTGAAGTTTGAGTTAGTCGATTGATATCCATTCTAAAAATTCCGAGTTAAGCTTTGAATTCTCATCAAAACAAAATGGTTCTTTTTATTTTGAAATTTTCAAAAAAGGCTCCAAAAATCAGGGTGTTACACATGATGTATGTTTTGACTAACGTGGGTTAAGTTACGAAGAACTTGTGCCCAAAATCGATTTCTTAGTCTACTATTGTGCAGGAAGCTTGGAGGTCAACGACGACGATGATCCAGACTAGACTTAGAGAGCTAAGGTCCATAACGATCGAGGATGTCGGATGAAATCAGTGGACTAAAGCATGACGCAAAATGGACAAAGATGACTGAATGAAAATTTCAGTGTGATAGGTTGCATCAAGCTGCGCGGGGCTCGGTGCAAGTGTCATGGTAGTTTTAGTGGAAGCTAAATAGAAGAGACTTGCCGACATGAAGAAAGCTGTTGATCAACCTACACGTGGCGAAGTATGGGACTGCTTCATGAAGATTGGACTTGGTCTTTAGAGAAGGATCGAGAATGGGTATTTTGGTAACTTCACCAAAATACTGCCTTGGTGACATTTGGCTAAACCGCGACGCAAGATGGCGCAAGGAGATGCGGTTTAGATCGAGTGAAGATAAAGATAACGAAGAAACCGATTCGGGAAGCCCGGTTCTTTATCCGCTTTGAGAGGCGTGCATGAGTGTAGACTCGTTTGTGTGGGCTTAACGGGTGCCCATTAGGGTCTTCTCTCTAAACCTAACCTCCACTATAAAAGGGAATCTCCAGATGTAGTGTTCCCAAGTCCTTCAAGAGAAAAACCCTAATTTGTCATTTGAGTATTTTGGAGTAGTTGAGGATAGGGCTTGTGAGAGATGGATTGATTGTGTGCTCAAATGTTAAGATTTTGTTCTCCATGGGTGGAGTGGTTGTAAATCAACATCTATCTCAAATCAATCCAAGCAAGATTGCTTCAAGACGAGTCTCTTCTTGTTCTTGCTCTTTCTTTGGTGACTTTTGGGATTTTGATGATCATTTGGTTTTTCTTTGGTTTCTTGCTGTGATCTTACTTGTTGTGGTATGTGGGAATGTATTTAGGATCATCTTGATCATCTTTTACCCACGAGGATGTTTTAGGATCAAAGTTTGATTTTCCTAGATTTTTGTGCTCTCGTTCCCCATCTATAAAATTCATGGAACTTTAGCCTTGATTTTCCCGATCGTCGATTGGAATAGATTCCTGACCTTCTTGATGATAATGGTTGAAATTTAAGGCGATTTGGATCACCGAATCAAAAGTTGAGCCGATTTGTGATTTTGAATTCACAATGATTTTACTGTTTATCGTGCTAGAGGTCAGACCATCCCCTGTGAGAGTTGTGACCTTGTTGACCATCGGTCAAACCGCCCATCCTGAGATGTCTGACTGACCAACTCACATTGCTTTGAGTTTTTCGTAATTTTAGTTGTTATGCTTCGAAGTTTCGATGTGATTCAATACCAGATTTTTACTGTGCTTATACTTTAATCTTCATAATTTTCATAGGTATTGGAGTACGTGTTACCACGTCTACCTACGCGGACACAGTGATTCAACCTAGAGTCTGAGACGACTTGCACGATCACTTGGACTACTTCCGTTTCAATGGTCATGGCCTCATGGGAACCTACACGCACATTCGACACGCTCTATCTTGTAACTCAAGTTTTTTCAACACATTTTACGAGCGCCATCGACGTAGCCCGCAACAACGCGCGAGCAGGACCGATCGATCCTAGTAAACATGTATTGGTGCGATGTCATAAGTGGAAGAAAAAGGTTAGTAGCTTTTCCTTTTTTGAGCCGAAAAGGGTTACTAGCTGATAATCAGAATAGCAATCAAGCTTAGAAATTTAATATACAAAGAAAAAAATACAAACACTAACAAAATGGCCCTGTTCAAACTAACGTTGTAATGTACAAACATCACGAATGCACAATATACTGCTCGCAAAAATAAAATAAAATAAAATAAGTGCACAATATACTAACCTTTATGACAATAGAATTGACGAGCAGTGGTCAACAGTTGCTGGATGCGCGCGCCATTCAAGTTACATGAGCCAGCGATCACCTAAACGGGGACGTCAGAGGCGAACGGAGGTGGACCATGGGCCAACAAATTTTGGGCGCGCGCCATGGACGGCCTTTTCCCTTCATGAAGGTGGCCGAAACTAAACATAATCCGAATCAGTATCTAGGTTCAATCGCGTTAGCTTCAGTCCGACTCCGCGAAGGACTCGGCACCCGGCATCGGCAGCCCGCGACAAGCAAAGCAAAACCGCCCCATGCCATGCCTGCCGCCACCTGCGCCTACATAAAGCTACTGAACTCGTCTCAACATTTGCGAGATCACGTTCTGACGTCCGTACAGACAGACACAGAGAGAGAGAGAGAGAGAGAGAGAGAGGGGGGGGGGTCTTGCTATCAGCAGCGATCGGTGCAGCTGATCGTCATGAAGGCAGGAAAGACGAAGCAGCACCAAGAAGCAGCCCGCATCCACCTCCTCCCAACTCAATCTCGCCACGACGAGGCGATGACGGCGCCGCCGCCGACCAAGGGGTGCGCGGCGTTCTTGGTGGGTGAGGACGAGGAGGCGCAGCAGCGGTTCGCTGTTCCGGTCGCGCTCCTGATCTTGGAGCTGCTCGCGGGGGTGCGGAAGGAGTACGGGTACGATCACGAGGGCGCCATCGTCGTCCCGTGCGGCGCCGAGCGGTTCCGGCAGGCGGTGGAAGCCTCAGACCGTGAGCACGGCCGGCGTCATCACCACTTCCGCTTACCTCACCTGGCTGGGTGCTTTAGGCCTTCGCATGTCGTTGCTTAGGATTCACGCGCGCGGGCGGCTGGCGCATGATTTAATTTCTTGTCTTACGGTGAACTGAAGTGGTCTCCGGTCGAGATCGGACGACCAAGAAGGCTAGCATGTAGCTTCTAGATTTGTACAATATGAGATATGTGATGAGAGATTGGGCTCTATGTTCTGTTTTGGTTAATTTCTTCTTCTCGCCCTGGCTCTGTTTCAAGGAAAATTTGAGCAAGAACATTGATTGATTATAATTAGCTTTACCCAGTTTACCCTTTGAATAATTCGTGGTTAAAATAATTTTCACTTGATCTTGATCAATATAGAACCGAATTACCTAGTTGCCCGTTCTTCTCTTCTGAAGACGTGAAACAGGAACAGCACCTGACCCTTTGGTTGTCTTCCAATTCCACGAACCATATTCAGTTTTTATTACCGAGGAATATAGTGCTGTTTGGAAGTACTTTACAAGAGATGCATGTAGCCCTCAAAGAAGAAGAAGAAGAAGAAGATGATGATGATGAAGAAGAAGAAGAAGAAGAAGAGATGCATGTGGCGGTGCTTTCATCGTTGCTGTACTTTTCAGTCCCCCATATATACTTCGCGGACTCAATTTTTCATCTTTGTATGGTTTATTCATGGAGTATGTGAAAAAACGAGTGTTGGCCAGAGTCTCCCCTGCTCCACAGCAGAGAGCAACGGCCTCCAAAGCCCCATATTTTCCCAAGCGTCGGCCGTAGCCAGCGGCCGCTACGGGCTGCCGAAACGCCCCGCATGCAGGCCGCGCAGCTCCGCACCGTTAGTCCTTTACCTCGCGACTCGCTACACTGGCCACGAGCTTTTTAAATCCCTTGCACCAGTGTGTACAGATGTCGTTCATGCAGTGTTCCCAGTAAGATAAGTACGGACAAATTTACCCACACAGTTTACACATCCTTATTTGGATTTTGGATTTTGGATTTCCTTCAACAAGAATAGCAATGCAGATTTACAAAAGCAGAAGTAAGCCATTGCCCATTAGATCACACTTAAGATCTTAGACCCAAAAAGAAACAAGGACGATGTAGTAACATAAAAGAGCTTGTGCGATCCCTCCTCCATTTCACATTACGTTCATGTAATCTGACCCCAACGCATTTAAGGCAGGCTCATGGCCAAAATCAGCTTTACTACAAATGACTTTGTTTCTAGAGCAACTGATCCTCCTCACCATTGTCCTCCATTTCATGATCATCTGCTATTATCGGCACCAAAACGCCAGGACCAACAAATGCTCCCATCATCCCTTCGGGACCTTCCTCGGGTATCCCTCGCAATCTCATGAACCTTTCAAGGAGTGCTGTATCATCGAGTTCCATCTTGTGGTCAGGGGTATGCTGCTGATTAAAGCGCCCTGGAAGTTTTGACTTGGTGTTGTAGCATTCTTCGCAAAGGTCAAAGCCAATTAACTCGGTGCAATCCTTGCATTTGTATCGCTTGCCATTTAGTGGATACACCTACAAGTTATTCATCGATTTCATCTTAGCAAAAGGATGAGAATAATTCAAGACATGATACAAATGTGTCTTATCAATATCCTCCAATCAGTATTAGAAGGATTAAGACCACAAAGATTAGTTATACCCATTAATGAGCAGTAAGCACATAAATTAGCATGAAAACAACCCTCATCTTGCAACCAAATTTCTAATTTTTCAACACAAAACGCGCACTTGAATTAAGTACTAATAACTTCAAATAAAAGCTGAAACTGTGTTTATGTCACAACAAAAAAAAACCACAATGTAAAAGACATTGCAGCACCAACATCAATGGAAAATCTGCGATAGCTCTAAGAAGTGCTGTACAGAAAAATAAGAACCATTTTTGGTAAAAATTCTAAGAGTAGCTCTAAGAAAATGCACGTGACAAGACTTGCGCTGTACAGCACAAATTAAGAACCCATTTGCCAACTTCTAATTTATTCAGAAAAATGGCTATAGGTACTAACAACAAAAATAACACTATGTTGCACATTGTTTCCACATTTAGCACATTACTTATCAGAAAAGTTATTTGTGGTAGATTTTTTACCAGCTTTGCAGGGAAGTATGTTGGTCTTGCATAAACAACTAGGGGGTTTCAACTAACCCTTTCTGGAGAACTAGACAGCCTACCCGAACAGGCTTTTTATTTGGTGATAACATCAATGACGATAGCATGAAAGCTATACACAAAGAGGAGAATAAATTGGATGTATGTTTGACCAATTACTGACAAGGTTCTTGAAATTTACAAATTGTACATACCCCACATGAGTCACATCCAACTCCAATATGAACATTAAACAAGTTCCCATCCTGCTGTACACAAGATTCCTTTTTTGATGATCTACTCCTGCTTTCTTTTGCGCATGAAGTACCTAAATAACACAAAAAGAACTGTTAACTAAGAAAAAAGGAATCAGTTACGTGCTTCATTTCAAAACATAATTTACAAAGACTAGTCGGGGGCTATGTACCGACTTGTCGACTAATCGTCGATTAGTCGCAACTAGTCGCGTGACTTAATAACAATGGTTAAAGGTAAGCCTTGTTGCTCAATTAGGTGGCAACACAATTGTTGAACAAACTCGGCTAAAGCGTATTTCATATTTACACAACCATGTTAAAGCCTTCAAGGTAAGCCCTGTTGGTCAATTAGGTGACAATAGTTGCTGAAGGTGTAAGCACAACTGTTGAAGGTGAGAACATCAAGTATAATAAGGGACTGTTAAGAAAGCTACTAGTGGCCAACAACCCAAAAATAAATAGCTCAGATATAAACCGTTAACATGGATAACCCAGGACAAGCAACTTAATTTGAAAGGGTATATTTAGTTAAACCCAGTAAGTCAAATGCAAATTCTATTACGTTTTAATTTTTTATATACTTTTTGCGTAATTTTGGCACGCCATATTATCTTGTTACAGAAGAAAATATATCATGTGATGGGAGATTACCTGAAGATGATCCTTCAAGATTGCATTGACCCTTCTTAAGCTCAACTTTCTCGAGTCTTGATTCATATTCTGCTGGAAAATATTCTTCCAGGAAATGATCGAGATCCAAGCAAACATTAGGAAAATCTCCAGGATGAAGACCTCCACAAACTTGGCATTTGAGTGCTTCACCATCCAAGGACGACAAACAGGACATGCAAAACACTTTTCATAAAACCAAGTCAATTTCGGAAAAAGGAATACTAAAAAAGCTTTACACCCTTTTATTTAAATTTAGAGCTTACCATGACCGCAATTAAGAACAGCAGGTCGATACAGCAATTCCTTACAGAGAGGACATGACACGTCCTCCAACTTAACTTTCTTTGAATGCCCATTGATAATGTCGCCATCAGTTGAAACTTCTTCTGGAGGTCCAGTTTTACTATATTCAAGTCTGTTCTCCCCATCTTTTCCATTTTCTTGCAAACGGTGGCACATCTTATAAATAAAGCGCTATCTTCAGACGAATACCATTGCAACTATATGAGAAATCTTACCACAATTATTGTTCTTGGAGCTTAAAAACTCAATGATTTGTGGAGAGTATATATCCCGACGCTTCTCATCCTCTGAATTGTAACCCAAATAGAACATAAACAATAATTCATATAAGAAAAATGTGAGGAATACTAATTACTAAAATCAGGGAAACAGCAGTTAGAAGGGGAAAACAAATTTGATTAATGAAGCGTACTGCAATTCTTGACACTCTGATGCTACAAGAAATAAGTTCAAACTTAGACTAGACAGAGTCGTCTGAATAGTGAGAATTGAGAATTTCAAGGACTGCCATGGTACATTGGTACTTGCCAGGCAAATAACTTATGCTGCCTATCATATGATTGTGAATTATCCTACACAGTCGATGCCTGCAAGACTCAAACCCTAAGCCAGTGTATTAACCCTATCCACCGTATCCCAATGATCTCACCCACATCCTACCAATCCCCATCCCTCATACCCAGCAACCTCCTTGGTCATCCACGCTTGCATTGCCAACTAGGCACCTATGCCTATGAAGCTTCTCATCCTCTGAATTGTAACCCAAATAGAACATAAACAATAATTCATATAAGAAAAATGTGAGGAATACTAATTACTAAAATCAGGGAAACAGCAGTTAGAAGGGGAAAACAAATTTGATTAATGAAGCGTACTGCAATTCTTGACACTCTGATGCTACAAGAAATAAGTTCAAACTTAGACTAGACAGAGTCATCTGAATAGTGAGAATTGAGAATTTCAAGGACTGCCATGGTACATTGGTACTTGCCAGGCAAATAACTTATGCTGCCTATCATATGATTGTGAATTATCCTACACAGTCGATGCCTGCAAGACTCAAACCCTAAGCCAGTGTATTAACCCTATCCACTGTATCCCAATGATCTCACCCACATCCTACCAATCCCCATCCCTCATACCCAGCAACCTCCTTGGTCATCCACGCTTGCACTGCCAACTAGGCACCTATGCCTATGAAGCAGTGACACTCCAAACCTAAGCTAACACCCCCACCATCTACACATGATGCCCCACCATGTTCCCACCCACCCTGATGATCCCTATCTTGACTTATCAATTTAGATATGATGGATTTGAAAACAATTCATTGAATGTATTCTTGCTTAGTAGAACTGGTGGTATTCTTTCATTTTGGATGTCATTTGCAAAATAACTTTGAAAATAAGAATACCTTTGCAAAAAAACAACTCCCAGCGTGACAAAAAAAATGAGTGAGAATTCTATAAGAACATCGAAGCCTAGATGATACATTTGTACACAAAACACAATACATGCAGCATTCGTAAGATAAATAAACATTGATATAGAACATCATTATTTATGTTATGACAAAGAGGTTCAACGCTTCAAGCTTTGGACACTCACCTAGTACTTCTTTTCCCCTTCTTTTGTATTCCACAGGTTCAAGCTTTAGAAGCAAGTGATGGAGAAGTTGACAGATACTGGGAAAATGATGAAAAGGTTGCCTACATACGGCACAATGAGATTCATGGAGACTATGCATAGCTTTATGGACACACCAGAAACATGACATATGGCCACATGCTGCACCAGTAAATGATAAATGAGATTTGAAAAGTATTGTGCAATCAAGCTGCTTTTAGGTCAACATAAACAACAAACTCTTACCAATAACAACTGGTTTGTAGAGAAGTTCCCTGCAAGACAGATTGAACAAGCACATGAGATCATTTTTACATTTGTGCAGAATTGAAGCCAGCAATTCAATGCCCGCCGAATAGCAAAAGAAAAGCGACATGGCAGTGCTTCTTAGGCAATTATCAGAAAAGCCATCGCTGCCGTATTGCTCAGACAAATGCAAACACAGCAGCCAAAGGCTATCAAACTCGCAGGCCGTTCACCATCACGCATCTACAGTACGTGCTAAATCTGTTTATTCTGGTTCCCTTATTGCTCCACAAGGTGTCGAACTCAACAAGACCTTTCTATCTCCTATCCTTACTTGGTCATCAAACCAAAAAGGTACTGCTACCTTTCGTTAATGGTATTCCTAGATAGAGAACTTCGCTTCATATACGAGTTGGGCAAATTGCATACCGCACACATTTCGCGTAGATCTAAACCTTTCCAAATAGACCATTCTACAAATTTTTGGGGGAGAGATTGAGAGAATGGCGAGGGAAACATGGGCCCTGCTACGACGAAACGCAATCGATTTCACATAATTGCAACGTGCAAGCACCTCTCCAGAGTTCTTGTTGTAGGGGCAACGTATTAGAGCATCATCGACACAGAAATTTAGGAACAACGCATTCTAGAGTATACTATCGGTAGCGAAATCTAGGCGCACGAATAAGCACCGATTCGCATAGGATGAAAGCGAGGGCGCGTAATCCGCACAGCGCGTCTCCACGATTCTACAGAGGAAATTATTCCGCTCGTACCGACAACAACAACAACAACAACAACAACAGAGGAGAGAAGGCGCCGCGTAACTCACAGGCAGACGCAGCACTGGAACCTGGGGTCCTCCAGATCGTCGAGGCCAGCTCCGGCGGCGGCGGCGGCGCCCTCCTCCTTCTTCTCCGGCGGGTGGCTCCCGCTGCCGTCGTCGGAGGCCATCCTCCTCGATTCGCCCCCTCGGCGGAGCGGATGGGACTCTGCGGGGGCAGATGCGAAAGGAGGAGGACGGAAAGGCGAGGAAGGAAAGCTACCAAGCCACCGGTGTGGTGAAGAAGGAATCGAGGGTGCGTGGCTAAAAAAGCGAAGCGAGAGAGGGGTTCGTTCACCAATCACATGCTTCTGACCCAACGCCACCTTAATTCCTAAATTAGCCTCCTCATCCACTAAATTCCGGATTTCCTACTAACATTTGGACATACTTTACAATAAATTTGGGATTACGTTACATGTGTATGCGTTTTCAGGTTGTTTATCACCTCGATTCAAGTCCAAATTAAATTAAAATAAATTCTATTATTTCCTTTGAGTTTTTTTTATTTCTTTTTAGTTTTCACGTTTTTGAGTCTTTAAAGCTTTTAAAAATAAAATAAACCATTTATATTTCATTGGATTAATTACAGTTCCATTGGAAATTTCAGAAAATGAAAACATTTTAAAAGAATAAAATAAGCTTTAATTAAATTTTCTATTATTTTATTACATATATTCATGTTCGAATGATTATTATAGAATTTTCTTAAAATTTCTGAATTTTTTTATTTTTTATTTTTTCGGGTTTTATCCATTTTCTTTTTCATTTCTTTCTACTCTCCTCTTTTCAACACATTTTACGGGCGCCATCGACGTAGCCCGCAACAACGCGTGAGCAGGACCGATTGATCCTAGTAAACACGTATTGGTGCGATGTCATAAGTGGAAGAAAAAGGGTAGTAGTTTTTCCTTTTTTTGAGCCGAAAAGGGTTACTAGTTGATAATCAGAATAGCAATCAAGCTTAGAAATTTAATATACAAAGAAAAAAATACAAACACTAACAAAATGGCCGTTGTTCAAACTAAGGTTGTAATGTACAAACATCACGAATTCACAATATACTGCTGGCAAAAATAAAATAAAATAAGTGCACAATATACTAACCTTTATGACAATAGAATTGACGAGCAGTGGTTTGCCGAATTATCCATGTGACAGCTGGTCAACAGTTGCTGGACGCGCGCCATACAAAGTTACATGAGCAAGCGATGACCTAAACGGGGACGTCAGAGGCAAACAGAGGTGGATCATGGGCCAACATATTTTGGGCGCGCGCCATGGATGGCCCAGACTCCACGTGTAGGACGGCCTTTTCCCTTCATGAAGGTGGCCGAAACTAAACATAATCCGAATCAGTATCTAGGTTCAAACGCGTTAGCTTCAGTCCGACTCCGAGGACTCGGCACCCAGCATCGGCAGCCCGCAAGGAGCAAAGCAAAACCGCCCCATGCCATGCCTGCCGCCACCTGCGCCTACATAAAGCTACTGAACTCGTCTCAACATTTGCGAGATTACGTTCTGACGTTCGTACAGAGAGAGAGAGAGGGTCTTGCGATCAACAGCGATCGGTGCAGCTGATCGCCATGAAGGCAGGAAAGACGAAGCAGCACCAAGAAGCAGACCGCATCCACCTCCTCCCAACTCAATCTCGCCACAACGAGGCGATGACGGCGCCGCCGCCGACCAAGGGGTGCGCGGTGTTCTTGGTGGGCGAGGACGAGGAGGCGCAGCAGCGGTTCGCTGTTCCGGTCGCGCTCCTCGGGCACCCACTGATCTTGGAGCTGCTCGCGGAGGTGCGGAAGGAGTACGGGTACGATCACGAGGGCGCCATCGTCGTCCCGTGCGGCGCCGAGCGGTTCCGGCAGGCGGTGGAAGCCTCAGAGCGTGAGCATGGCCGGCGTCATCACCACTTCCGCTTACCTCACCTGGCCGGGTGCTTTAGGCCTTCGCATGTCGTTGCTTAGGATTCACGCGCGCGGGCGGCTGGCGCATGATTTAATTTCTTGTCTTACGGTGAACTGAAGTGGTCTCCGGTCGAGATCGGACGACCAAGAAGGCTAGCATGTAGCTTCTAGATTTGTACAATATGAGATATGTGATGAGAGATTGGGCTCTATGTTCTGTTTTGGTTAATTTCTTCTTCTCGCCCTGGCTCTGTTTCAAGGAAAATTTGAGCAAGAACATTGATTGATTATAATTAGCTTTACCCAGTTTACCCTTTGAATAATTCGTGGTTAAAATAATTTTCACTTGATCTTGATCAATAGGTCTCCTAGAACCGAATTACCTAGTTGCCCGTTCTTCTCTTCTGAAGACGTGAAACAGGAACAGCACCTGACCCTTTGGTTGTCTTCCAATTCCACGAACCATATTCAGTTTTTATTACCGAGGAATGTAGTGCTGTTTGGAAGTACTTTACAAGAGATGCATGTAGCCCTCCCAAAAGAAGATGATGATGATGATGATGATGAAGAAGAAGAGATGCATGTGGCGGTGATTTCATCGTTGTTGTACTTTTCAGTCCCCCATGTATACTTCGCGGACTCAATTTTTCATCTTTGTATGGTTTATTCATGGAGTGTATGTGAAAAAACGAGTGTTGGCCAGAGTTTCTCCCCTGCTCCACAGCAGAGCGCGACGGCCTCCAAAGCCCCCATATTTTCCCAAGCGTCGGCCGTAGGCCCGTAGCCAGTGGCCGCTACGGGCTGCCGAAACGCCCCGCATGCAGGCCGCGCAGCTCCGCACCGTTAGTCCATTACCGCGCGCGATCGTGCGCTGGGCTAGCCGCACCTGCTCCTCTAGCCGTGCCCCCGTGTAGTCGGCTCCGTTTCTCCGGTTGCTATCTCCCGTGCCCCTCTCAGCCAGCCGCGGATACCTGGTCGCGAGGCTCGCCGCACGCCGCACGCCGCAGCGTCGGCCGCATTAGGCAGTCCCTCGGCGATAAGACTTGTGAACTGAGACGACTTGCGCAACCACCTCAACTCTGCTTCATTCAACATGGTCACGAGGATTTTAACACATCACGGCACACGCTGCAGAACAAGCATCGCTCCACTGGCCACGAGCTTTTTAAATCCCTTGCACCAGTGTGTACAGATTTCGTTCATGCAGTGTTCCCAGTAAGATAAGCAGGGACAAATTTACCCACAGTTTACACATCCTTATTTGGATTTCCTTCAACAAGAATAGCAATGCAGATTTACAAAAGCAGAAGTAAGCCATTGCCCATTAGATCACACTTAAGATCTTAGACCCAAAAAGAAACAAGGACGATGTAGTAACATAAAAGAGCTTGTGCGATCCCTCCTCCATTTCACATTACGTTCATGTAATCTGACCCCAATGCATTTAAGGCAGGCTCATGGCCAAAATCAACTTTACTACAAATGACTTTGTTTCTAGAGCAACTGATCCTCCTCACCATTGTCCTCCATTCCATGATCATCTGCTATTATCGGCACCAAAACGCCAGGACCAACAAATGCTCCGATCATCCCTTCAGGACCTTCCTCGGGTATCCCTCGCAATCTCATGAACCTTTCAAGGAGTGCTGTATCATCGAGTTCCATCTTGTGGTCAGGGGTATGCTGCTGATTAAAGCGCCCTGGAAGTTTTGACTTGGTGTTGTAGCATTCTTCGCAAAGGTCAAAGCCAATTAACTCGGTGCAATCCTTGCATTTGTACCGCTTGCCTTTTAGTGGATACACCTACAAGGTATTCATCGATTTCATCTTAGCAAAAGGATGAGAATAATTCAAGACATGATACAAATGTGTCTTATCAATATCCTCCAATCAGTATTAGAAGGATTAAGACCACAAAGATTAGTTATACCCATTAATGAGCAGTAAGCACATAAATTAGCATGAAAACAACCCTCATCTTGCAACCAAATTTCTAATTTTTCAACACAAAACGCGCACTTGAATTAAGTACTAATAACTTCAAATAAAAGCTGAAACTGTGTTTATGTCAAAAAAAACCACAATGTAAAAGACATTGCAGCACCAACATCAATGGAAAATCCGCGAAGAAGTGCAAGAATCAAAAGCTTATTGTTTTGTACAGAAAAATAAGAACCATTTTTGGTAAAAATTCTAAGAGTAGCTCTAAGAAAATGCACGTGACAAGACATGCGCTGTACAGCACAATAAGAACCCATTTGCCAACTTCTAATTTATTCAGAAAAATGGCTATAGGTACTAACAACAAAAATAACACTATGTTGCACATTGTTTCCGCATTTAGCACATTACTTATCAGAAAAGTTATTTGTGGTAGATTTTTTACCAGCTTTGCAGGGAAGTATGTTGGTCTTGCATAAACAACTAGGGGGTTTCAACTAACCCTTTCTGGAGAACTAGACAACCTATCCGAACAGGCTTTTTATTTGGTGATAACATCAATGACGATAGCATGAAAGCTATACACAAAGAGGAGAATAAATTGGATGTATGTTTGACCAATTACTGACAAGGTTCTTGAAATTTACAAATTGTACATACCCCACATGAGTCACATCCAACTCCAATGTGAACATTAAGCAAGTTCCCATCCTGCTGTACACAAGATTCCTTTTTTGAAGATCTACTCCTGCTTTCTTTTGCGCATGAAGTACCTAAATAACACAAAAAGAACTGTTAACTAAGAAAAAAGGAATCAGTTACGTGCTTCGTTTCAAAACATAATTTACAAAGACTAGTCGGGGGCTATGTACCGACTTGTCGACTAATCGTCGATTAGTCGTGACTAGTCGCGTGACTTAATAACAATGGTTAAAGGTAAGCCTTGTTGCTCAATTAGGTGGCAACACAATTGTTGAACAAACTCGACTAAAGTGTATCTCATATTTACACAACCATGTTAAAGCCTTAAAGGTAAGCCCTGTTGGTCAATTAGGTGACAACAATTGCTGAAGGTGTAAGCACAACTGTTGAAGGTGAGAACATCAAGTATAATAAGGGACTGTTAAGAAAGCTACTAGTGGCCAACAACCCAAAAATAAATAGCTCAGATATAAACCGTTAACATGGATAACCCAGGACAAGCAACTTAATTTGAAAGGGTATATTTAGTTAAACCCAGTAAGTCAAATGCAAATTCTATTAAGTTTTAATTTTTTTATATACTTTTTGCGTAATTTTGGAACGCCATATTATCTTGTTACAGAAGAAAATATATCATGTGATGGGAGATTACCTGAAGATGATCCTTCAAGATTGCATTGACCCTTCTTAAGCTCAACTTTCTCGAGTCTTGATTCATATTCTGCTGGAAAATATTCTTCCAGGAAATGATCGAGATCCAAGCAAACATTAGGAAAATCTCCAGGATGAAGACCTCCACAAACTTGGCATTTGAGTGCTTCACCATCCAAGGACGACAAACAGGACATGCAAAACACTTTTCATAAAACCAAGTCAATTTCGGAAAAAGGAATACTAAAAAAGCTTTACACCCTTTTATTTAAATTTAGAGCTTACCATGACCGCAATTAAGAACAGCAGGTCGATACAGCAATTCCTTACAGAGAGGACATGACACGTCCTCCAACTTAACTTTCTTTGAATGCTCGTTGATAATGTTGCCATCAGTTGAAACTTCTTCTGGAGGTCCAGTTTTACTATATTCAAGTCTGTTCTCCCCATCTTTTCCATTTTCTTGCAAACGGTGGCACATCTTATAAATAAAGCGCTATCTTCAGACGAATACCATTGCAACTATATGAGAAATCTTACCACAATTATTGTTCTTGGAGCTTAAAAACTCAATGATTTGTGGAGAGTATGTATCCAGACGCTTCTCATCCTCTGAATTGTAACCCAAATAGAACATAAACAATAATTCATATAAGAAAAATGTTATGAATACTAATTACTAAAATCAGGGAAACAGCAGTTAGAAGGGGAAAACAAATTTGATTAATGAAGCGTACTGCAATTCTTGACACTCTGATGCTACAAGAAATAAGTTCAAACTTAGACTAGACAGAGTCATCTGAATATTGAGAATTGAGAATTTCAAGGACTGCCATGGTACATTGGTACTTGCCAGGCAAATAACTTATGCTGCCTATCATATGATTGTGAATTATCCTACACAGTCGATGCCTGCAAGACTCAAACCCTAAGCCAGTGTATTAACCCTATCCACCATATCCCAATGATCTCACCCACATCCTACCAATCCCCATCCCACATACCCAGCAACCTCCTTGGTCATCCACACTTGCACTGCCAACTAGGCACCTATGCCTATGAAGCAGTGACACTCCAAACCTAAGCTAACACACCCACCATCTACACATGATGCCCCACCATGTTCCCACCCACCCTGATGATCCCTATCTTGACTTATCAATTTAGATATGATGGATTTGAAAACAATTCATTGAATGTATTCTTGCTTAGTAGAACTGGTGGTATTCTTTCATTTTGGATGTCATTTGCAAAATAACTTTGAAAATAAGAATACCTTTGCAAAAAAAACAACTCCCAGCGTGACAAAAAAAATGAGTGAGAATTCTATAAGAACATCGAAGCCTAGATGATACATTTGTACACAAAACACAATACATGCAGCATTCGTAAGATAAATAAACATTGATATAGAACATCATTATTTATGTTATGACAAAGAGGTTCAATGCTTCAAGCTTTGGACACTCACCTAGTACTTCTTTTCCCCTTCTTTTGTATTCCACAGGTTCAAGCTTTAGAAGCAAGTGATGGAGAAGTTGACAGATACTGGGAAAATGATGAAAAGGTTGCCTACATACGGCACAATGAGATTCACGGAGACTATGCATAGCTTTATGGACACACCAGAAACATGACATATGGCCACATGCTGCACCAGTAAATGATAAATGAGATTTGAAAAGTATTGTGCAATCAAGCTGCTTTTAGGTCAACATAAACAACAAACTCTTACCAATAACAACTGGTTTGTAGAGAAGTTCCCTGCAAGACAGATTGAACAATCACATGAGATCATTTTTACATTTGTGCAGAATTGAAGCCAGCGATTCAATGCCCACCGAATAGCAAAAGAAAAGCAACATGGCAGTGCTTCTTAGGCAATTATCAGAAAAGCCATCGCTGCCGTATTGTTCTGACAAATGCAAACACAGCAACCAAACGCTATCAAACTTGCAGGCCGTTCACCATCACGCATCTACAGTAGGAGCTAAATCTGTTTATTCTGGTTCCCTTATTGCTCCACAAGGTGTCGAACTCAACAAGGCCTTTCTATCTCCTATCCTTACTTGGTCATCAAACCAAAAAGGTACTGCTACCTTTCGTTAATGGTATTCCTAGATAGAGAACTACGCTTCATATACGAGTTGGGCAAATTGCATACCGCACTCATTTCGCGTAGATCTAAACCTTTCCAAATAGACCATTCTACAAATTTTTGGGGGAGAGATTGAGAGAATGGCGAGGGAAACATGGGCCCTGCTACGACGAAACGCAATCGATTTCACATAATTGCAACGTGCAAGCACCTCTCCAGAGTTCTTGTTTTAGGGGCAACGTATTAGAGCATCATCGACACAGAAATTTAGGAACAACGCATTCTAGAGTATACTGTCGGTAGCGAAATCTAGGCGCACGAATAAGCACCGATTCGCATAGGATGAAAGCGAGGGCGCGTAATCCGCACAGCGCGTCTCCACGATTCTACAGAGAAAATTATTCCGCTCGTACCGACAACAACAACAACAGAGGAGAGAAGGCACCGCGTAACTCACAGGCAGACGCAGCACTGGAACCTGGGGTCCTCCAGATCGTCGAAGCCAGCTCCGGCGGCGGCGGCGGCGCCCTCCTTCTTCTCCGGCGGGTGGCTCCCGCTGCCGTCGTCGGAGGCCATCCTCCTCGATTCGCCCCCTCGGCGGAGCGGATGGGACTCTGCGGGGGCAGATGCGAAAGGAGGAGCCGAGGAGGACGGAAAGGCGAGGAAGGAAAGTTGCCACTTGCCAAGCCACCGGTTTGGGGAAGAAGGAATCGAGGGTGCGTGGCTAAAAAGGCAAAGCGAGAGAGAGAGGGGTTCGTTCACCAATCACCATGCTTCATGGACGGGCCAAACTTGACTGGCGTGCGGTAGAATAGAGTCGACATCGAACGAACGTTCTCGGCCTTGCCACCCATCGAGTCGGGCCGGCCTGCCACCCGAACAGCCCAAAAACTCCGTATCTTCGTCCCGGCTCGTCCCACGATTCTAATATCGCGTTTTTTTTTTATCAAGACAGCAGGCATCTTCTCCACGCAATTCTCCGATTGTTTGTTTCTTGGTACATGGCCGTGTGAGCTTTTCTCCAGTTCGTGTCGATACCCAATTCGACACCACCGGTTCAAGTAGAATCGATCATACGGGAAGATAACCACTGACAAGATAGACGAATCGCTCTGCTATGCCTCCACGGCACATTGGTCACAGCAGGTGACGGCAAGGCAGCAAAATTCTGGCATGCACATTGGCTCCAGGGGATGGCGGCAAAGGACGTAGCCCCCTCCCTGTTCCCCCTAGCGAAAAGAAAGCAGCGCTCAGCTGAGCTCAGTGTGCCAGGAATTATCAAACAACGCTTAGATGAGGTCACTTGGGGATATCTCCACCGAGCAGCAGTTGACTTGAGCACATCACACTCTGGAACCTGGTTTCGCAAGTCCAATTGGATGAAACCTCTCTGGACACCTTCACATGGAAAATGGACGGGCGATGGAAACGATACTGCCAAGTCGGCATACGACATCCAATTCAAAGGCTCCTCTTCTAATTTCAACGCTTCTTGCGACTGGAAAGCCAAGGCGGAAACCAAATGTAAGTTTTTCGCTTGGCTACTCCTCTTCTAATTCCAATGCTTCTTGCGTCTGGAAAGCCAAGGCGGAAGCCAAATGTAAGGTTTTCGCTTGGCTACTTGTCCAATCGAAGATCTGGACATCGGATATGGCGGCTGTTCGGGGATGGCCACACAAGGAGGAACGCCAATCGTGATCGGGAACCTCTGTTTGAAGTGTGCTTATGCAAAAGGAGTTTGGGAAAAGTGGCCAACTGGACCGGCTTCCCGGGGTTCAGTATTGCGGCCAACATCGACGGCATGCCGGAGTGGCGGGCAGCCGCTTCCTCAAGAATGCCGAAACAAGATCGACGCGACCTTCATCTACACTTGTTGGAACATTTGGAAAGAGCGAAACTGTAGAACCTTCGGAGCCGAAGCACTCGCAACCCGACAAGTTTTTGGTCTCGTCCAGGAGGAGACAATCCGAGTGGTCGCCTCCTTGACAAAATTTTCCTAGTGCCCGGTGCGCGGCCCTGCTTTTTACTCGTAGGGCCCTGCTTTTTACTCGTTCGTTTAGTCGCTTATTCTTTTTCGTTGTAACTCCAAACTGCTTATTTCCCCTCTACAAAGATCGGCACAGCTCCTGCGACAATTTCAAAAAAAATCATACGGGAAAGAGGGGACGGAAGAAAGAGAGCTTGATGTGTACGGGGAGCCGTAAAGGCGCCCGAATCGTGCAAAGAGATCAAGGAGAGAAATCAATAGAAGCAACGAAAAGCGTGTGGGATTCGGGCAATTGATGGGCTGATGCATGGTGCTAGACCATTTTATCAGTGCGTGTAGATTAGTGCCGTCTTCATATTAGGGTTGGCACTACTAGACCATTTTATCGATGCATGTAGATTAGTGGCGTTGTTTTATTAGGGTGATGCTAGTGACAACTACAGTAAGTGTCATGTGGAAGACATAGAAATCCAGGAATAGCTAGTGGATATCTTTGACTAGTTCCCAGATAAACAGGTCAGATAGCAGCAACACTACCAAAAGCAAAAGACCGGTCCAGTGCATCACACGTGGAGATCATGCTTAGCAAGGAGAGTCTTCTTTTTTTCCCCCAACTAGCAGCGACTGCTAGATTTCATCGAAGAAAAAAAAGAGTCTTAATACAGTGTTTGTACTTGATATCTACGGGACGCTACTTGACAATTTGGGGGTTCATGTTGAAGTTCCACATCATCGCAAAGTCACAATGCCCATAGTTGCTTCCCATAGCGAGTCCTGGATATGTACTGGATAACCTCCAGAAGGCCTTGGCTCTTTCTATGGCTTCAGGCTCATATTGGTACCGTGCCACCGTCAACGTGTCGTGATGGCCGGTCGCGACAGGAGGACCTGACCATATATAGATGTCTCAAAAATGGCACCTCGAGCTGGAGAGGAAGGCGACCAGCCGGTGGGCTCGGCCGGACGGCCGGCACGATGCACGTCCATGGCTTGGCCAAATCGTCGAGTACGCGCTACTCGTGCGGTTCATTGAGATGTTTCCTAGAAAGAGAATTGCGGAACGGCTGCTTGATTGGTTTGCACAAACTAGTTTCAAATAACTTTGTAGCTCTCTTTTCTTCTTTAATTTAAATTTATATGTACGGTAGGGTACTTTCCTACTGTTTTCCTAAAAAAATAGTTTCAAATAAAGACTTTAAACTATATTAAAATTGATCAAACATCATTTGGCTTAGAAGGTTTTTTTAAGGCTGGCTTAGGTGACCGGTGAGTATTACATGACTACATCCTACCCAACGATCGCCCAACAACCCGGACCGACGTGCTATATGATATCCCAACATGGCCTTCCATACGAATTTCCTATGTAGGCCTGCTTGTCGGCTTAAACTATGGAAGGCATCTATACTGGAAGCTAACACGTACAGTAAGTCAGAACTAACAAATATTAAGTGCTCCATCCTAAATAAGCGCGTAACTTGCAGTTCAAATCTTGAAAACGTACACCGGCCCTTTGGTAGTTTATTGCACTGTAGTGTAGAACTGTTTTAAACTTTTAAGTATAGAACTTCTTCAGAAGTGACATAAAAGGATTCTCACAATAACAATGAGCACAATAGAGGTGAATATTTAAGGGAGCCTTTATTTAGTAAACTTCACTGGTTAGCTAACTACTGATGAGGATATCAACCCGCCGGATACGACCACTACTCCATCTCCAACCGGGTTACTCTACGTCCATCGATTCGGCGACGTCAAACTCGACCGACGAATTTACTTCATTTATATATGGTGCTGCGCCACCTCACTTTGGGCCGAACGCCTTGTATCAATCATTGAGCCCAAAGGTCAGTTACCACTTTAGTTTGTTTGGGCCGGCCACCTCCTTGCCCCGACCCCCCTTGTGGATGTACTGTTTATGGGTACTGTTCACGTGAACAGTACCATGAATAGTTCCACACCCTTCTCTCTTAGCTATATGTGGCTTCCCCTCTCCTATTTAAGGAGGCCGCACCCCTTTAGTTTTCTTTGAATTTCGTTAAGTTAAAAGTTAGCTATATTGCAACTTCGTGTATTGGTTTGTGTCGACTAGACCAACCCTGAATACCACTTCGAAATCCCAACTTTATCAAATATTTCAATCTTATTTGCGATTTCAGATTGTTTATTATCTTGCTCTTGCGTGTTCTTCAATTGCATGCAGAAATAGACCTTCATGGTCAGGTCAACCGTGTTCTTGGCACGGTTGATAACGACTCTGAGTGTGGTTTAGCGATTACTTGGTGTTCTGGTCGTGACTGGTTAGAAGCCTGCATCGTCAAAGTCGTTCTCCTCCAAATCGAAGTTATCATCCTATCGGAAGATCGGAAACCATCGTCTCATCAGGTGGTATCAGAGCTAAAGTTGACAGGTAGGAATTCTTGTATCCCTAGTTAGTAGATTGGTTTTTATTTCCCATAGTCCAGAAAAATTGCCGTACAAAAAGAGTTAATTATCCTCTGTCCAAACCCTGTTGTGCCTTTCAATCTATTAGTTTTGGTTTGCTAAATTGAATTTGTGTCCGTTTTAACTTTGTCTAGTTGCCGATCATATCTTTGGTCCTATAAAATCCAAAAAAAAAAGCAAAAAATTGAAATCCTAGCCCATCCATCACGTCCTAAACCCAAAAATAAGCTCCAAAAGAAATTCCCCACGTCCAAATCCATCTAGAACACCCTAAACCCAAATTTCCTATTTTGGCCAGAAAACCCTTTTACGCGCGCCACCTAAAATCGTCATAACTTTTGATTCCTTCATCCTTTTTGAGTGAAACCACTGCCATTAGATCAATAATTGGATTATCCATCTACTTGTAAAATTTCACCTCAATCCAGTAAGGCAATCAAATTTTATATGCGGTGAAAGTTGATCTAGTTTTCTGTTTGAATTTGAAACTGTCTGCACTTGTGATTTTTGTGCAATTTTTTCAGTTGGTATTCAGAAAGTGGCCCCAAAAGAAAAATTGTGGAAAAATCCGTCAGGAAACAGAGAAAAAAAAAAGAATCATTGAAAAAGAGACATCTGATAAAAAGTTACGGGCTAAATACCGATGTACTGTCCAGTTGACAAAAAACTACATTTTTCAGTGTTGAGTCAAGGCTTGTGCTATTCACTCCAAATTGCATTCTATTGAATTATCATGTGTCTACCACTCCTATAATTTGTTATACACTTGTTTTAGCCTTCATCCATCCTTGTTTGATCAGCAACATAGGCTAAGTGCTAGATACGAACTATAATTCAATTATGTGCAATTTCTGATATTAACTGATTGTTCCCTTTGCTACCTAATATTAAGCCTGTCCAAGCTCCACTTTCTACTAACCGAGCAGATCATGTCGAACCGACCCTTGTAATCGCTCTACTCATCACTTGAGTCAAGTTTATCACGAACTAGCCATCGGTTACACCACCTATTTGTATTGGTAAGAATTTGCAAGAGCTTAAGCGTGTGTGAGTTGAGCCTCCAGAACCTAGTAGTTGATAGGAATATATACCTGTGATTTGTTTCCTTGTTTTCTACTAACTATGGCAGGTTCACGGGATGATTACAAGATAGATCCATATCTTTTTCCAGCCATTGAATGGAAGTGTAAGAAAGTCAACGAGGAAGATGCATGCTTGAGACAAGTGTCGACGATCGAATCGCCGATCTTACGAAAATAAAAAGAGGAAAATGACGTAGAGTATCCTGGAAGAGAATGGGGGCTGCTCTTTATTAATATGAACTGGGATTACAAGACTTGACTAGGGACTATCTCCAATTACATCGAATGTATTGAATGCTACTGCTTTGGCTTCTGAGTTGCCTTCTGTTGTTCGCTGTTGTGTGTGCATGTCTCCTCGTCTTCTGCATTCCACCATTAAATAACTCCTGAAGAGGCGGCAGTCCTGGAGAAGGCGTCCCTGATGAAACGTTACAACCGGTCGGAGGTTTAAGGTAGTTAACAATGTGCTAACTACCTTGCGGTTAAGTACTTGTGAGAACCTTAACCGTAAGGTGGTTTATCGTCAGTGTCTTGTATATCATCGCATGGTATGGAACGTTTCGCACGTGTTCCATTCATCATACGGTTAAGGATGCCTGTTCATAGCATTTCCGAGCAGCTACCTGGTCGAAACCTAGTCCGACCAGGGTACCCATCGTGTAACCTCTGGAATCCTTACGACCAGTGAGGTCGTTAGCCTTAGGGGTTATGACCATGAAGACGTATGGTCTTTTATGTATTTAAATTAATACATAAATGTTTTAATCCTCGTCAACAAGATTCTCGACCACGGGAGGTATATGATTGTGATAGTACGTCTGGTAAAACTAAACTCATTGTGCCTTCTTTTGCTGGGAATTATAATCCTGATGCTTATATCACTTGCAAATTAGTTGTACAACAATTATTTGCATGCCATGAATTTCCTGATCATCTAAAAGTTAGGGATGTTACCCGTGAGTTTTATGATTTTGCATCTATTTGGTGGAATGAATATTGTCGTACTAATCAGAACATACCTAGAACATGTGATGCTTTGAAGAGAGCAATGAGACATAGATTTGTACCTTCATATTATTATCGTGAATTGCTTAATAAATTGTAATACTTAAGACAAGGTAGTAGTTCTGTAGAGGATTATTATCAAGAATTGCAAATTGGTTTGTTGCGTTGTGGTTTAGATGAAACTGAAGATGCTAAGATGCATAGATTTTTAGGAGGATTAAACCGTCAAATTCAGGATAAACTTATTTATAAACCTCCAACTATCACTCGCTTGTTTCGTCTTGCTTGCAAAGTTGAAAAGGAAGTACAAGGACAACAATCCAAGGCTAGTCGTGCACTTTCGTCGACTTCCACTACACCTTCACGTGTACATGAAACAAACAAGCGTACAGTACACACCTCCGCATCAAGTTCACCTTTGGTTGTTTCTTCTGCTACTGCTGCACCTACCATGATTGCCGCCCCTACTGCTGTGAGCGTCACTCTGTCTTGCTGTCTCGCATCCTTGGCTCGCTCCTTGACAATTGAGCTGGAGCAAGAAAAAGAAGGGAAAACTTGTGACTATTCACCCTCTCCAGTACCAACATCATCTGAGTCGAGCCTACAAGGTAATAACCAAAGATACTGATTTAAACACTCAACCTGACAACAATAACCATGACTTCATGCCTAGTACCATTGAACAAAGGGAAAATCAATCTGTAGTAGAAACCATTGCATCACATGAGGTGGAAGAACCTAGTGCTGAGAAGGTAGAAATTAATTTCCTAGCTACTGAATCTGATATTATTAAGAATTTGCATGACTCCTGTGATAATTTGATTGATTTGCCTGTTGAGTTGAGTGCACCATGTGACAAACTTGTTGTTGATTTACCTGCTGACTTGAGTGCACCATGTGATGAAATAACTGAATTGCCTGCTGTTTTGAGTTATTCATATGATGAATTAATCGCATACAATGATCTTGTGGAATTAGTTAGACATAAAGATGTTTTGACTAGAATTTCTCCTACTGACTCTTTATGTTACATTATGTTGGATTCACCTATGAACTTGTCACATGCTATAGCGAAAGTTTCTGTAATTACATGTTCGAAATCCTTGTGTAGTGCCTACACCCCTGAATATAAGTTTAATTTGATTGGAGATTATGGTGTAGACAATCAATTTTTTGTCTATAGACTATGCATAACTTGTGATAACATGGATGAATTGAAGCTTGTTGTTTCAAACAACAAGTCTTGTGTGATAAATCTTGTTCATTATGGGAGGAACATAAAATTTACTGATCATTCAATGCCTCTGTTTTCATCTCTAATTGCACCATCTAGTATTGACAATCTGCATAATGCTGTTGCAGTATGGACGAACTTACAAATATTTTCACCTTTGCTAGATGAATTTGCTCTTGCTCGATTGAAATATCATTATATGAATGACTTGTGCACTTTGAAATCAATTGTTGTGCTGCCCATTAATTTCCAAATATTGAGGAACACGTTTCGTCATGACAGTGCGATGAATAACTCTACTACATACTTCACTTATACTTGCAAATTGAGTTGCACACTGAATACTATGAGAAAATGTATCTTTACTGATTTGATGCATGCACACTCACCTATAATTTGCAAAGTGTTCGCTATTTCTTTGCCTTCTCCTGTTGCTAACATTTTGCAGAAAGGTGAGCATGCGTTGCTGCTGGACGATGAGCTTGAGTCAAGGATGACTCAAATGCAAGGAGGGGAGGATGATGAGGACATCAACCCACCGGATACGACCACTACACCTCCAATCGGGTTACTCTACGTCCATCGATTCGGCGGCGTCAAACTCTACTCCAACGGACAGACGAATTTACATCATTTATATATGGTGCTGCGCCACCTCACTTTGGGCCGAGAGCTTTGTATCAATCATTGGGCCCAAAGGACAGTTACCACTTTAGTTTGTTTGGGCCAGCCACCTCCTTGGCCCGACCCCCTTGTGGCCGTACTGTTCACGGGTATTGTTCACGTGAACAGTACTGTGAATAGTCCCACACCCTTCTCTCTTAGCTATAGTTTTCTTTGGATTTCGTTAAGTTAAAAGTTAGTTACATTGTAACTTTATGTATTGGCTTGTGTCGACTAGACCAACCCTGAATACCGCTTCGAAATCCCAACTTTATCAAATATTTCAATCTTATTTGCAATTTCAGATTGCTTATTATCTTGTTCTTGCATATTCTTAGATTGCATGCAGGAATAGACCTTCATGGTAAGGTCAACCGTGTTCTTAGCACGGTTGATAACGACTCGAAGTGTGGTTTAGCGATTGCTTGGTGTTCTAGTCGTGACTGGTTAGAAGTCTGCATCGTCAAAGTCGTTCTCCTCCAAATCGAAGTTATCATCCTATCGGAAGATCGGAAACCATTGTCTCATCAACTACTCTCTCCAATAACAAAAGTAAGTCATTTTGGGTTACATGTAGTCAAGCTTTATAAACTTTGACCACCAATAACTTTTTGAATATTTAGAATGTTCACATGAAAATGATAAGCGTAGATTTGTCTCGAAAAATACTATTATAATATTACAATTTTATTATGATTTATAAATATATTACAATAAAATGTGTGATTAAAGTTGAATTTTGGAAACCGTGTCGATATCCGAAACGACTTCCTTTTATGAGTGGAGAGAGTAGTTAACACTATCTGACTAGTGAAAACGTTCACTTTCAACTTGAAAATTGAACTTTCAACATCTCTGGATTATTTCCACACAGGGATTCTCTTATGTTTTTAATTTTGCCCTGTCTTGCTTTGGAAGAATAAAACACTAAAGTTGTAAAATCAAGCATCCCCCATCTAACACTAATTTGCTGCAGATGACTTCCGATGATGTAAAAAACAAATAATGAGAATTAGCACCAGAACTCTCAGTCAATACAAGCTTGCTGATCATTGGTGAAGATTATGGATGGAAACGGATTGAATACAAATCGAAGAATGGTGAAATCTCGTTTGTATTCATATATTTAGATGGATATGAATATGCTTGAATACAAATACAAAGTCAAATCGAATATCTACTAAATTCGACCGGATTCGAATATCCCCATTCTAATTTATTTGTTTCGCCTCAAGAAACATGAATGCACATTAATTTAAAAAATGTGTCCAACCAATTAGGCATATTGCTTCATCGAATCCAAATACGAATAGTTCGGATAAAAAATATCATTTCAGATGGGAAAAGTTCATACCATATCCGCATCCATATTTTTTTATGCAAATTTGAATTCGAATAGGAGAGAAATTGGAGAGAAAAAAATCTAAACCATATTTGAATCATATCGAATACGGTAGTCACATAATACATAGAATTAGTATCCATTTTCCATGCCCAGTGAAGATTGATGTTTTCAGAGAAAAACCCCAGAAACAAAAGCTCAAATATGGTAATCAATAACGACACAAGTCCTGATATATATCGATCATACTAACAGGGCATATTCTTTCAAGTGTAATGCATCAGAGATCATAAATCGATCTTACAGATTTATTACTTTGGGTTAATTAATTAATTATTTGAAGTATTGTGGCCAGAAGAAATTAACGGATGAACAATTAAGTAAACTAAACAGCTGATGGTAAGTAAACGAAAAGAGTTGTAATCAAGGGGCTAGCTAGTAGCCTGGCGCGGTGCGGAGGGCGTAGCTCTTGAGGAGGTCGCCGCAGATGGGGAGCGGCTGGTCACTGAGGAATCCGAGCGGGTTGGCGCGGCGCACCGTGGTGGCGAGGCCGGCGTCCTGCAGGAGCGCCACGGGCGCGCGGTCGCGCCCCACCTCCGCCTCGCGGCAGCCCGGCACGGGGCTGCTCACCAGAGCCACCGCGCACACCTCCTCGCTGCCGCGGTTGTCCACCAGTTCGATGCGGTACCTGCCCGCCGCGTCCGTCGTGCCCTCCGCCGACCGCTCCACCGCGCCGCTCGCGCTCATGAAGTGCCGGCACTCCAGCCGCACCTTCGCGCCCTCGATCGGCACCGTCGCGTTCGTCACGAACCCCGCGCGGCACGTGTCGCAGTACACCTCCCCCTCCACGAAAAAGTCATCGGCTGCAGGGCTCGTGGCCGATGCCATGCCGCCGCTCAGCACAACGACCACGGCCAGGCAGGCTGGCGCCATGATCATCCCATATCCTATATGCATGTTGTGATCGATCGATGTATATGCACCTTGTTCGATCGCTCGATGGACGTACGGCGTATCAACGCAGCTAGAGAGAATAAATATAACGTGCAATATAATATATGGGCCAGCAGGGTTTAGGGCTCGAACGAACGATCGATCGAGAGTAATTCTAGCTAGCTAGCTTCTGTTGTGATCGATCCATCACCTGCATGTAGTTAGTTCAATTTGCTGGTTTACCCGTTCATTGCGGGAGCTGCCTGGCTTAATTAGTTTTGCATGTGCATGCATGCTAGCATATGCAGCAGTCTATATTTATTTAGTTAACAACCCAGCAATTAAACGGTTGCTCGTGCATGCTCACCATTTGTTCCTCCTCTGCATTATGTCGATCGTGATTTGGACGAATAGCCCTTCTTGCTCATTAATTTTCACTTGCCGCCGGAACCGAGAGCACACGATCCACATCCTCATGTATGTATCTGTGCCAGTCCTATAGTCAGTAGTTTAGTGTATAGAGATAGTCCGAGTGAGGCAACGTCATCCATGTATGAATAAAATAAGGGAGATTTCATAATTTGTTATTATGAGATAGATGGGTTTCAAGATTTGCCCCCCTATGTGTTTATGATATGTGGGTCTAGATGGATTTCAGGATTTGCCCCCTATGTGTCTTTGACATGTGGATCCAGGACCCACATATCATAGACACATAGGGGGCAAATCCTAAAGTCCATCTATTCACTGTGGCAAATTCTAAATTATTTCATAAAATAAATGAGATCCACATCCTCATGCATGTATCTGTGCTAGTCCTATGATCAGTAGCTTAGTGTATACAGATAGTTCGAGTGAGGCATCATCATCCATGCATCAATAAAATAAATGAGTACTAAGATGATATTACATACCGGCCATGTAGGCGAAGAACAAATAACAAAGTCTTGTAGTGGAAAATACATAAAAGATAAAGCCCACGTTGTTTGCCATAGCCCATATGCAACCGATCGGGGTATGCACCCTAGTAGGTGGTATCATCGTCATCTCCAAATCCAACAGCGTAGAACTAACCTATTGTCGGATCTTCTTCCTCAAAGATAGTGCTAAAAAAGCAACAATGAGTACATTCGTTGAGAGACTTTTACAAATGCAATTAACTACATGCTTGGTTGTGTCAAAGGAGTGGTTATCCTTGTTTTTGTTTTGCATTTTCAATACGAACAATAATTTGCAAACAATATTGAAAAGCGAATTGTAAGTAAATAAGAAAGTAACAACAAGTAACATATATAACCATGAATATACTTTTCTTACACAAATAGAAAGTGCGAACATTGTCTAACGTAGATCTCCATACCTACACTAATAAGATGACATTATCTGTCTAGTTTTTCCCCAAATGATAATCATTTACCCAAAATCCATTTGCCAAAAATATTTCTAAAACCAAAGTCTAAAGGTTCTCTTTGCAATGCACGTTACCAAGGACATGACTATTCGAATATACTGAGATCTCACTAGAATGCACTACTTTATCCGATGTAACAACTTATTACTATTATGCAATATGCACTCAACATGATAGAATACGAGGGAATTGTTACCACAAATACTGTTGAAATTCCTCACCCCCAGGCCCGCAACAGGGGAGGAAAGCAAGTCGGGGAGCAGGAAAGCTTGATGTGGGTTTCGCTTCCTCGCTTTAATACGTTTACGTGGGCGAAATCTGATGGTGATAAGCACAAGACTACTACAGAAAAGGTCTTCACAGACAGTTCAAAAACGTCATCACAGACGGTTTCATGAGCCGTCTAAGTTTATGGGTCAATGATGACATGAGCTCATCACGCATAGCCAACCGCTCATGCATGATGCACACTATCACATACGGTTATTAACTCAGAACCGTCTGTGATAGCTAACTATCACAGATGGTTTGTGGCTGAAACCGTTTGTGATGACTGATATATCACAGACGGTTTGTGGCTGAAACCGTCTGTGATGAATATATATCACAAACGGTTTGTGGCTGAAACCGTCTGTGATGACTTTTCTCTATAAAGCCTCCAGCAAAGGATCGCTTGTGCCTTTAAAACGGCATCATATATATATATATATATATATATATATATATATATATATATATATATATATATATATATATATATATATATATATATATATATATATCTTAGTCCTCAACCACTTTCGAGGGTCATCCACGCAACATGAGGAGGATGAGACAGCAGACCACAATCAACTTCATTGAGCCCGTGCAAGTTTAAGAAGCACGGCTACTGTGAGAGCGCCAGACATCCAATTACCTGGTTGCTGATACGTGACGCCACTTCCCAATTGGAGTACTGCGCATCCACATCATCTCCTCCTCATGTTGCATGGACGACCCCTAAAGTGGTTGAGGACTAAGAACATATATATATATATATATATATATATATATATATATATATATATATATATATATATATATATATGATGCCGTTTTACAGTACAAGCACCAACGCTGGAGACTTTATAGAGAAAAGATTAGGAATGGAATGGTAGGACGACTGGGACGCAAGGTAAGAGAACTTGACCGGCATGAACACAGTTACACAAACAAATGTGAAATGAATGGCGAGAAGCAACGGATGACATCTTAACAAAATAACAAATCAACAATAAGTCATAACATACATATCACCCATTTTATACATCTATTTTTGCAAATCATCAATCATACAACACTTGACACACTTGACACTTCTGAATAAGTCATAACTCATAACAATATAACATATCAACAACCCAATAAGTCATAACATATCAACAACCCATACATATCAATAGAAGAGACAACACTTGATACTTCTGAATAAGTCATAACTCATAACAATATAGCATATCAACAGACAACATCCCATACATATCAACAGCCCAATACTTCAATAGCAAACAACACCTACACTTCTGAATTCACTCATTCAGCAATCAACACACAAGTGCACAATCATTGCATTCATTTATATTTAGGGAATTTTTGATAAATGCCACTGCAAAGTATCCGTTTCAGAGAAGTGCCATCGCTCATTTCGATATTCGAAATATGCCATTGCAAAGCTTAGAACATCCTACAAATGCCATTGATATACGTATTCTATCAGTATTGGACCAAATTACCCCTACCTTCTCCTTCCTCACTCCTCACACTGCTCTCTCCCCATTTTAAGAGCTCACGCCGCATCTCCCCTCCATCCACACCATCGTTTCCCTCTTGACTCGCCTCCAGGTCCCCCGCTTCCATCGATGGCTCGTGCTCACCCTCCTCCGCTCGCAAGACTTCCTCATGGAGTCCTTCGCAAGCAACCTCCATCTCGCGGCAAGCCTCGACCGCCTGCGAGCCGTTCTTCCCATCCGGCGCCCGCTCGGCATCGTCCCACCGGAGGCGGAAAGAAGCGCGGTGTCCGAGAAGAGGAAGAAGGTCTCCTGGCGATAGATTGCGCTATTGCCGTGGCGCTGGGCGGCGGCGGCGCTGCCGCTCTAGTCTTTGCTCATATCAGGCGCCACTTGCCGCCGACAGGCGGCGAACGGCGATGAGGGTAAGCGGCGACACCGGCCAGGGTCGACGCCCAACGACATCGGGAGATGGGGAGCGACATCGTCGTCGAAGGAGATCATGGCTGCCATTGGGGTTAGGCGGGCATGGGCGCGGTGGAGAGGAGCCGATCGGTGTTCGTGGGCAAGGACGCGGTACAACCGACCTAGAGGACTGCTGCGTGCTTGGCGGAGGTCTTTGGGAAGGGAGCTTGGGGACATCGTACAAGGCGGTGCTGGAGGAGGGGACGACGGTGGTGGTGAAGTGGCTCAAGGACGTGGCGGCGGCGCTGCGGCGGCGGTGTGTTGAAGAAGAAGCGATGGTGACATGGCAATCGAAGAAGACAGGGGCAATAACGTCAATATTTGTGAAATATGTAGATCAGTAGCATTTCTATGAGAAAAAGATGTTTGCAATGGCATATTTCGAATATCGAAATGAGCGATGGCACTTCTCTGAAACGGACACTTTGTAGTGGCATTTATCAAAATTTCCCTTATATTTATGATTTCTCTACTTCTCTACATGTATGTATTACACATTTACACTTCTCTGCAATGATGCACTTCTCTTCATGTATGTATGTATTACACATTTAGCATCTGGGCTCTGGCCAATGGCCATCACCATCAGCATCAACCAACAACCAGACAACATCAAGAAGAGGACTTACGCGTTAGTGGCAGAACCGAAGAGGTTGGAGGCGCGAGGGAGGTCCGCGGTAGCGCAACGAGCCGGCAGCGAGAGGGATGAGGAGCTGGAGCTGCGGCGTAGGGAGGAGGAGCCAGGGCTGACGGCGCAGCAAGGGAGGACTGGGAGCTTGATCTGGCGGCGTAGGGAGGAGGGAGCTTGATTCGGAGGTGTGGGAGCTGGCGGCGAGAGGGAGGAGGAGCTCGGTTCACATGAATACCAACAGTACAAACCAATAGGTGATAGATCTGTCTTACCTCGACATCGCCAGTGGAGAGGTAGCCAGGGTCGCGCACGCCGAGGGGAGGAGGAACAGGGGAAGGTGCACAGTGTCACCGTAGTTGTGGCACAACGGTGACACTGAAAAAGACACTCTTATCGTGGTGTCACAACCGTCGGCGACGGGAAGAATGCATGGCGGCGTCGGCGACGGGGTCACTAGGGTGGGGAGGGGAATGGACGGGAGTAAGGGAGTTGGGGAGTGACGAGTTAGAGCGCAAAACCTAGCGGGCTCCTACTAATAAAGAGACTTATCACGGACGGTTCTCTTATGGAACCGTAAACCCTAGCGGGCTCCTACTAATAAAGAGACTTATCACGGACGGTTCTCTTATGGAACCGTCAGTGATACTTGTCACAGACGGTTCATTATTAAAACCATCTGTGAAGTATCACAGACGGTTGTTTGTTCAGAACAACCGTCTGTGATACTTCACAGACGGTTTTCAACATGAACCGTCTGTGATATGACCTCTTCATAGACGGTTTTTAGCGCGGCCAGTAACACAGACTGTAGCAAAACCAAAACTGTCTATGAGTGCATGTAATACAGATGGTTTTGGGCAACCGTCTATGATGAGGCGTCCAGTATTAGCCTTTTTGTAGTAGTAAAGATCTGACGGTTGCTGGGAAGGCTTTTGACGGTGTACCATTTTACGGGTTTTCACTAAAAAATGAGTGGTAATAGGCCGCTTACTGGTTATATGTTATTGTGACCTTCTTTTATTGAGTTAGCTAGTACACATTCATATATGTTTGTTTGGTGTTAGAAATTCAAGAAAACTCAAAATAAGTTAAGAGAAAAATTTGAATTTGAATTGATAATAGTTATTCCAGGCAGTAACTGATTGAGAACCGGTCAAACAGGTGTTAACCAACTAAATTCAAAATTTGAGTTTAAATTTGGTAATTCAAACCATCTAGTAGAAACCATTTACCATCGATAACCGGTACTGGCCAAGGTTCGATATTTTCCCGTAACCAGTTTTTGAATCCTTCCTTGGCCGAACCTGAGGAATTCGTGCGCTAGGTACCCAGCGAGGAGCTTGTTGTTGCCGCCCTAGGGCGTGGGCAGCGGCGTAATTGGCTTCGCGAACCGAGCTACGGGGAGAACTGGCTTGTGCAGCTCTACTTTCAAGATGAAGACGCGGGCTAGGCCTCCAAGTGGGTGCACACCAAAGAGTACATGAGATTTGCCTCAAAATGTTGACTTGCTCCCTATATATATTTTTTATTTTTGGGGACCCCTATTAGCTCCGCCCTATTGTAAGTGATATCTACGGGATGACAATTCACAATTTTGGGATGGAAGCAGCTACCCAAAGCTATATCGCCGGTGGAGCTCCTGGCAGTATAGCCTTATTCGGTGCCGACGCCCCCCTTCCCTCTCCTGCCGCTCTTCCTCCCCTCCTTCTAGCTTCTTCACGTGCACCCCTCACTCTCTTATCCGGCGCTGGCGCAGCTCCGCACCCCCTCCTCTGCCCCACCACATCCTTCACTACCGTTTGCCGGCGGCAACCCCACCGCATCGCTATGCCATCCCCACTCCACCCAACCTAACATTCACCGCACGGTTACCTCGTCGTGCCTCCTTCCGTCACTATCAGGCCACCACCTCCCCCGACCTGTCTCTACAACTGGGGGGTGCGGTGAACCCATCAGCTACAACGATAGCACTCTCGTCAGCCGTCGTTAGACCTCCGCCATCGTCACCTCGTGGTGCTCCATCACCGGCGAGTGAGAGAAAGAAGGACAAAGAGGGTGGAGGAGAGGAGATGAACTAGTGAAGCTATATGTCACGATCCTGGCGTTGCCTCGGAGGATCAAGACAATCTTCCAAGAGAGGAGATAGAAATAGGGAAGAACAGGAAGAACAAGAGAGCAGGAGGTTGGGGAATTTTCATGTATTCTTTTCGATGGTCCTCCAACGGTTCTGTCTGGTCCCTTTTACAAGCCAATCGGCCAAACTTGTAGCACAATCGGCAACACACGGTTGGCTTCGTTTCAAGAAAGCAGCCCAACTGCATTACAAGCCTAGTTGGCCCAAACCGTTAATCTTTGGCCCAAACCGTTAATCTTTAGTTTAGACTTCCCTGACTTCCTTACGTCTCTTGGTCTCTGACATTCCTCCCCACATGATTTCCAGCTTGTCCCCAAGCTGGTGCTGAGGGAAATCTTTGACGCAGATCCTGTACATTCTCCCAAGTCGACCGGTGCGGTGGTGTGTGAGACCATTGGACCAATCCTTGTGGAACAACTTTACGCCCCACTCGATGCAGCCTTGTCTCAGTTATCATCACATGACAGATCATCTTATCAGAATAAATGAGATTTAAGGAATGATTAGGACTAACCACTGTCGATGGTCGTATGGCCTTTTTCAATTGTGAGACATGAATCGCCAGGTGAATGAGGCTTCCTACAGGCAATTCGAGTTTGTAAGACATTTGTCCAACCTTCTGAAGAACTTTATAAGGTCCAAAGTACTTGAAACATAGCTTTTGAGATGACTGACGAGCAACAGACAGTTGAACATAAGGTTGAAGTTTGAGATAGACCAAATCACCGACTTGAAACGAACGACCAGACCTCTTTTTGTCAGCTTGATCTTTCATTTTCTGCTGAGCGTGGAGAAGATGTTGTTGAATTAAGTTTGTCATCAGAGCCCGATCTTGCAGCCATTGTTCAAGCCCTGGAGTAGAACTGCTATCGCCACTGAGTATTCCAAAATGTCGAGGTGGGTGACCATAGAGGACTTCAAAAGGTGTTTTGCCCAAAGCTGAGTGATAAGTAGTGTTATACCAAAATTCAGCTTGTGACAACCATTGAGACCATTTGGTAGGGCAAGCTTGCACCATATATCGCAAATAGGTTTCTAAACATTGATTTAAGCGCTCAGTCTGGCCGTTGGTTTGCGAGTGGTAAGATGAGCTCATATTCACCTTTGTATCCGTGAGTTTGAACAATTCTTGCCATAAAGCACGGGTGAATACTTTATCTCTGTTGGATATGATGACTTGCAACAATCCATGCAATTTATATATGTTGGAGATGAAAATTTGTGCAACTGTCCATGCTGTGAATGGATGGGCGAGAGACAGAAAATGACCATATTTGGAGAACTTGTCAATTACTACCAGAATAGTGTCAAAACTCTTTGATTTAGGTAATCCTTCAATAAAGTCCAAGTTGATAATACTCTAGGCTTGTGTGGGAAATGGCAAAGGGTGAAGCAAGCCTGGTAATTTGGTATGTTCTGATTTGGCCTGCTGACAAATTGTGCAAGTTGATACAAATTGCTGGATATCCTTCTTCATGCTCGGCCAATAAAATAGTGCTTTGATTTTATGATAAGTGGTAGTGATTCCACTGTGACCTCCCAACCCATCGTCATGTAATGCAAGCAGAACCGCCTGGTGAGCTTCAATGTATTGCCCAAGTAGATTCGGCCCTTATACTTGATGATACCATCCTGCAGCACAAATCCTTCAACATTGGATCCGGTTAAAGCCAATTCGGCCAATAGATATTTGGTAGTAGTGTCTTTCTGGTAACCTTCTATCACTATTTCCAGCCACCGAGGTCTGCTAGTGGAAATTGTTGTAAGTTCTGGTGCCTCTTTCCTAGACAATGCATCTGCTGCTTTATTATCCAACCCTTTCTTAAACACAATTTTGTACTGCAAACCAAGAAGTTTCAGGAAAGCCTTGTGTTGCATACCTTGTGTCAGTCTTTGTTCTCCTAAATGCAGCAGACTTTTATGATCAGTGACTATGGTGAATTCACCATGTTGCAAATAGGATTTTCACTTTTCAACAGCCATAAGGATGGCTAAATACTCCTTTTCATAAGTGGACAGTTCTTTAGCTTTTGGACCTAGAGCTTTGCTGAGATATGCAATAGGGTGACCTCACTACATGAGTACAGCTCCTATGCCCACATCACTTGCATCAGTTTCTAGCACAAATTCCTTAGTGAAATCAGGTAATGCTAAGACTAGAGCCTGAACCAGTGCTTGTTTTATAGTCTCAAAAGCTTCATGTTCTTTTACTGTCCAGAGATAAACTGCGTTCTTCTTTAATAATTCAGTCAATGTCATGCTAATAATTCCATAGTTGTGAATGAATTTTCTGTAATATCCTGACAGGCCTAGAAATCCTCTAAGTTGTTTGACATTCTGTGGAGGAGGCCAATTCTGCACAGCTTGTATCTTGGAAGGATCGGTTGCCACATCTTGAGCACTAATGATATGACCCAAATATTCAAGTTGGGGCTGAGCAAAGGAGCACTTAGACTGTTTGATTAACAACTGATTTGTAGATAACACCTTGAATACTTGTTGCAAGTGTTGTACATGATCCTCCAAGGATCTGCTGTAGACGAGTATGTCATCAACAAAAACCAATACAAACTTCCTGGTCACCTGGGAGAAAATTGTATTCATTGCAGCTTGAAATGTAGCCGGTGCGTTTGTGAGACCAAAAGGCATGACTCTAAATTCCCAATGCCCATGGTGTGTCTTGAATGCTGTTTTGTATTCATCCTCTTCCATCAGTCTTATTTGATGCTAACCAGCTCTCAAGTCCAACTTAGTAAACCAACTGGCTCCATGTAATTCATCTAGGAGTTCATCAATAACTGGTAATGGATACTTGTTTTTGACAGTAGCAGCATTTAACTGTATGTAATCAACACAAAAACACCAAATTCCATCTTTTTTCTTTACTAAAAGTACTGGAGAAGCAAATGGGCTTGAACTTGATTTTTATGACTTCTTGTTGAAACATCTCTTTCACTTGCTTTTCTATTTCATCCTTTTGTTTGGGAGCATACCTATAAGGCCGAATGTTGATGGGTTTAGCTCCTGGCAGCAATGTGATTGAGTGATCAAAAGATCTGTGAGGTGGCAAGTCCTTTGGTTCTTGAAAGAGGGTAGCATGCTCCTGCAGTAAAACTTGTACCTCTGATGGTACCACTTCTGGCAAATGTCCACCTTCAATTGCCATCAATTGCACCAATTGAGCTAGGCCTCCTGTTTTAACTAAACCTTGAAGCTTTTTGGCCGAAATCTTATGAAAAGTGGTAGTGATATCCTTCACACCATGGAGTGTGATTTGCATGCCCTTGTGGACAAAACTCAGCTCCTTCCTGCGCCAATGAATCCACATGGGACCTTGCTCCTCTAACCATTCCATTCCCAAAATCATGTCATAACACCCAAGTTTCAGTAGTCTGACATCGGTTACAAATGTGTGTCCTTGAGTCCACCATGTGAGCGGATTTGTTGATCACTGCATAACCTGCCCCCATCAGCCAAAGCTACCTGCACTATATCTGCTTGTTGTGTAGGATGTTGCAGTCTCTTCACTAAGGCTTCACTAATGAAATTGCATGAGCTGCCCGAGTCAATTAATACAAGCACCTCTTGGTTACCAATTGATCCTTGGAGCCTAATGGTTCTTCTGCCTTGTAATCCCATTGCCGCAAAATGAGAAATACTCATCAAAACTTCTTCTTCGCTGCTCTTACTGTCCACATCACAACCGTATGTGCTTTCCCCTTGAAGTTGTATAACATCCAGAAGTTCCTCCAGAACATGCAGTGGCACACTCTTGGGGGCACTTGTGTCCAGCTCCCCACTTCATGCACAGTCCTTGGGCTCTACGAAGAGATCTCAAATTCTCATACTTCTCCTCCATCTTGGTTTTGGTTTCATATCTTGGCTCAGTAGGGGCAACTCCCAGAATTCCCTTACCACTGTAAGGTGGTGGTTTGGGGTTGAATCTGTTGTAGTCTCTATGCTCTTGACGACCAGAATACTTTCTTGTTGACACCCCCAATTCTTCCTCCTGTAATAGAGCCAATGAAAATGCAACATCCACTGTTCGAGGTCTATGCAACACAATTGCTGTCTGAATTTCCCCCTTCAACCCTTCAACAAATTTACTGACGAAAAACACGTCATCGTAGTTTCTGTTATGAGACAAAACCTTGTGAACTGCATTCTGAAACTGCTCATAGTACTCTTGCACTCCTCCTAGCTGTTTGATAGTCAACAAGACCTTCATATAATTATGATACAGATCCATTCCAAACTTTGCATCTATGCTGCAATCATTCACTGTATGCTGCACCTCAAAAGTCTGTAACCACAACGTTGCATTACTCTGGAAGTGCAATGTGGCGAAAGGTGCCCAGAATTGGGTGGGCACATGAAACATATGAAAATACTTTTCACACTTATCCTTCCACACCCTAGGATGTTCTCTATCGAATTTGGGAAACTCAGCTTTGGGCATATGGAATTCCTTCTGCTGATAGTGATAATTTCTAGGAGTTCCGCCAATTCCCTTGCTACCATTTCCCCCCAACTTATAAGCCATATGGGATTGGTGATACGGAAATTCACCTTTTGCTGGTGCTTGCCCTGGAGTAACGAAACCTCCATGATTCTCTCCTTGATAACACTTTTCATCACGGTACCCTTCGGCTTGAGGTGTCGTCGAGTAGGGAGGACCGTACTGCATTCCCTCCAGACAGGATACGTGCAGTTTGAGGTCCTCTGCTACCTGCCTTAGCCCCGTGAGAGTGTGATCCACAATTGGCCTCCACGCTCCCGCCTGCTTCATCCGATCATCCATTCCCGTCACCATAGCCATCCAGAGAGGAGACCTTCGTCTCCGCCGCCTCCATCCTTACTGTCAGCGTCGGCTCAGCCCCTTTCTTTTTTGCCACGGTTGCTCGGAATCAAAGCTCTGATACCAATTTGTCACGATCCTAGCGTTGCCCCGAAGGATCAAGACAATCTTCCAAGAGAGGAGATAGAAATAGGGAAGAACGGGAAGAACAAGAGAGCAAGAGGTTGGAGAATTTTCATGTATTCTTTTCGATGGTCCTCCAACGGTTCTGTTTGGTCCCTTTTACAAGCCAATCGGCCAAACCTGTAGCACAACCGGCAACACACGGTTGGCTTCGTTTCAAGAAAGTAGCCCAACTACATTACAAGCCCAGTTGGCCCAAACCGTTAATCTTTAGTTTAGACTTCCCTGACTTCCTTATGTCTCTTGGTCTGTGACGCTATACCATTCGAATGGTATATCGTCCGCTAGTTTTTCTCTTTCGGGATTTATGTTGAAGCTCCACTACCCCATGATGCGTGTAGTCGCATCCCAAGCGAGCTGGGCATAGATAGCCTTTAGAAGCCCTTGGTTCTTTCTATGGCTTCAGGCTCATACTGGTGCCGTGACACATTGACACCGTCAACGTATCGTGATGTCCACAACGAAAGGACCTGACCATGACCATGGGTGTCCCATAAAATAGCACCTGATCATAGATCATATTGTTGCACAATACCTGCTCTGTCTCCAGGCAATGCAAAGCTGCAGAGTTGATCCCTCGCGAACTGCTTTATCACGATGAGCACGCCACGAATTGGTTATCTTTGGCGGTTGCTAACCCAGACGAGAGGAGTAGAAGAGGGCGACTAGCCGGTGGGCTCGGTCGGACACGATGCACTATTCGTGTGGCTCAATGAGATGTTTCCTAGAAAGAGAATTGTGAAACGGCTGCTTGATTGGTATGCGCAAACTAATTTAAAATAAAGACTTTTTGCCCTATTTCAAAATTGATCAAACATCATTTGTCTTAGAAGGTGATTGGTGAGTATTATATGACTACATCCTCACCAACAATTGCCCAACAACCCGGACCGACGTGCAATATGATATTCCCATCAAAGCCTTCCATAGGAATCGGGGCCAAGGATGCTGATTTCTTTGCAAACACTTTCTCCTCTGGGATATGAACACTGCAGTTGTCCACCCACAAATGATGCTGTTGATTTGTCAAAGGGATTTGTCTGAATAAACGCTGTTGCATATCTTGCAAGATTCTACCAGTACAAACTATCCATCGTGTAAACCCTTGCCTCCCCAGGGTCCTCCCTATGGTCGTACCAGCTTTTCTCTGACGATTAAAGCGTTTGCGTTAAGCAGGAAATAAAACAAGCATGTATAGTTCTTTCACATCACCATTGCTTTGTCCACTCTGCTTTCTTGTTGCCAGCAGCTGTCGGTCACTCGGCCTACGGTGCGCGTCCACACGTCTTGCTCTTGCCATCTCTCTGTCGCTGTCGGAAGAGCAATGAAGCCAAGTAGCCAACCACTTCTGTGCAACGGCCGTCACTAATGCGGTCTGGTGGTTGATTATGCGTGCTGATTGCAATCGTCTCAACAAAAGAAAGCTACATTTGGATGTGATTACGGGAATCACAATTAAGCAGTGCTCTCTCCATACTCTGCCATCCTTGAGATCTTAAAAATAAACTTTGCACAGATCAAAATATCGAGAAGATTGCTTAGAAGAAACATTGCTCCTGTCCTCGAAAAAAAAACGATTGCTCCTGAACTGAAGACTTGTGTTCACTGAGCTTTTTGGGATAATGCAGAGCTTAAATTAAGGGGCTAATTTGGATATGCTTAAAGCCATCTATACTGGAAGCTAACACGCACAGTAAATCAGAAATAACAACTAATACACGCTCTATCCTAAATAAGAGCGTAGCTTGTAGTAGGTTTTTTTTGGGAATAACAGTAGGTGAATCATATATCAATCTAAGAACCTACTGTATATATGGATATATACATATATAAAACAAAAGAAGGTTGCCAAACAATAAATAATTACAAAAAAAGGAGCCCAGAAAGGCCCAGTTAGCTCAAGCTGCTAAGCCAGGCCGAAAGAAGGGGTTTTAGAAGCGGCTTAGCCCTAAGAATAACCAGGTCAAACTCTCGGGAGAAAGAGCAGCGCCAGTTCGCGAAGCTTGGATCCAGCTTGTAGTAGTTCAAAGCTTGAAAAGGTACGTACACTCTTTAGTATATTGCACCACGGTGTAGATCAAACTACCAAAGTCTTTCGGTTGACTGCATAATTTAACGTTCTGGCTGTTTCGCCACGCCCATGCACGAACCATTGACCGAAAGTAAATACTACTAGCATGTTGATTTTTTTAAGGTGCTAGCATGTTGAATTGAACCATTGAACGAGAAGTCCAGAACAAAGACCTCTTCTGTGATAAAAATAAGAATGAGAACAAAGACTAGAATCATATATCAATCTTTTTGTTTCCTTGAAAATGCATAATGGTATCGTCATAGGCTCCCGGCCGCTAAGGGTATATACAATACGAGATAGTTATATATGAGTACTTAAAGAATGAGAATATAGCCACATCATAAAAAACATATGTAGAAATTATTTCCTCCAATATAAGGATCTCTTTTATATGTGCTTATATATTATCTATTAATTATATATAATTATATTCATAAGCACCTCTCACGCACCAATGTCTAATCAAACATCGATACTATAAAATAAGCACCTTATTTATAATACATAGCAAGAAAAACAGTTTTTCTTTGCTAAACACCCGCATTTAACATGCTCTAAGTCACCACTCTTTCCTTTTCTTCTCACCACTTCATGAACTGTGCAAAATGTAAAATTTCCAGACATAAAACATACCGGTACTTCTTAGTTCTTACTGTTTGCAAATAGATTATTAACCGGATCAAGAGACGGCAATCAGAGACCGAGATACTGTAGTAGAGTGAGGGAGGCATCGATTCAAAACAAGTTTGGTGGAACAAATCACCTAAACCATCCAGAACAGTAGAACTATTGAGTTGCATGCACCAACCAATTCACCCAAAAGCTTAAGCTGATGAGGAAAAACGGACAATTAACTTATACTTCAATACTCCCCCTCACGTGTAGGCTCCCTCAGGCCCGGAATAGAAATAAGCTGCAATTATTTTTCTTAATTGCGCCAACCGAGTTTTGAACTCAAGACCTCTTGACTCTGATACCATATTGAGTTGCATGCACCAACCAATTCACCCAAAAGATTAAACTGATAAGGAAAAACGGGCAATTAACTTATACTTCAACGAGAACAAACATCAAGAACGAAATTAGACCCATAAAACAGAGAAATGCAGCACAAAGTTTGACAAGCACTCCACATAGCAACAGCACGGCAGGTTGGATTTTACTGCTACTATTCAACATTTCTCATGCCTTTTTATTCGTATACCTACGTAACCGGAAATCACAACAAATACTACATCGATAATCGAATCAACGATTCGTCTCAACACTTTCCGATACAGAAGCTTCAGAGAGGCAGGGAAACGCATTTCAGCAAGTAACAACGCGTCAAAAGCTAGTGCCTCCAGTTTCTCATTCGAATCTACATGATTTTTCCGCTTTTCAAAAAAATTATACATGGTTTTTTAAAACGAAAGAACAAGTAGTACATGATAAAAAGAGGAAAAGACCTGAGGAAAGTGGTTGCTACGTCCAAAGCATCGGTTCTTCGAGTCGCCTCGGCAGCCGTGCATGCGGTACGCGGCCGAACGCGAACCACCGGCCAATGCGCGCCGCCGCGTGCCGTCACTCACTCCTTTATCCGGAGCCAGCGGCCGAGCTGCGTCGGGTTGACGACGCCGGGGACGCGGGCCCCGCCCGCCATCAGCAGCCACGACGCCTCGGCGTACCGCCTCCCGTGCTCGGGCGCGGGCGCGGGCGCGGGCGCAGGGCGCGCTGCGGCGGGGTCCTTCCTGCTCGGCGCGGTAGGTCGCTCCCCGAGGAGCGTGCCGAACCTGAGGAACTCGTGAGCCAGGTACCCTGCGAGGAGCATGTTGCCGCCGCCCTTGGGCGGCGGGGGCGGCGGCATAGGCGGCCTGGCGAGGCGAGCCGGCTTGCGCGGCTCGGTTTTCACCGGCAGCAGCAGGTGCTGCTGCTCCGACGACGTCGACGAGTACTCCCCATCCTTCCGCACCTGCTGCTGCTCCGACGACGTCGACGAGTACTCCCGCTCCTTCCGCTTCCCGAGCGCGCTGCCACGTGGAGGATCCATCCTCGAGCAGATCGACATCTCGACAGCCCCGATGCGCCCCTCCCGCCACGCCAGCAGCGGCGGGACGGAATCGTCGGTAGCTATAGGGGAGCGACTAACGAGGAGGAAAAAAGGAGGAAAAGAAAGCAGGTTTAAAAAAGTTGTGGGGAGAGAGTGGGAGAGTTTTGTGGAGTGCGGGACCCACCAGCGGGCAGATTCATTAATTCGGAGGGAGAGGGCGAACGAAACGGATATCGATGGAAGAGAGGGGGAAAGAAAAGTAGGAGGAATGAAGCGTAGGGGCAGGGTAAAGGAGACGGGGAGTCTATTTAGAGCCAGGGAGGTTAGCTATGGCCATTGGATTTCTGGAAATAACGGTACTGCCATTGTGTGGGTTGTAGTGGAGGCAGAGGTGGAAGGGTTGGTCGGTTGTTGTGCTCAAATTATTAGGATAGGATTGTCATTGTGTTTCGCCAGTTTCGGCCATTGAGCGGTTGGATTTGGGCCTTTTGGGCTCGTGTGGGGTGGCAGGTGGATTGAAGAATCGTATATACACGCACGCCAATTCATGTGGTAAAGAACGTATGATCGTCCTAGAATTCGATTGTTGCCCGCCTGGATTATACTGCGTTTGCCACGCGGTCGTCGATATGTGGGTGCATGGTTAATCCTCGTAAGAGAAGTAGGTCCGTTATTTAGCATGGTCCCTAAGCCTAAGGGTTTGTTTAGTTAGTGTCCTGGATTTTATGTCTGAGAAAAAATGATGTCTGAAGATAACTTGGAAAATAGATAATTTTTGTCTAGCCAGACAAATATAAAGATGAGTTGTTTAGTTAGGAGCCTGTAACTGAAATTGGTGAAAGATGAGTTATTTAGTTAGGAGTCTGTACCTGAAATTGGTGAATAAAAAACAGACTATTAGATCGAAACTGTGAACGATAGATAGAGCTGTCTGGTTCCAGACGCTGATTTTTAACACCTGAGCCTAACGTAATGAGCCTGAACCTGGCGCAGCGCAGAAACACATCCAAACAAGCACATAACATATTCTAGTGCTTCTCCCGGCCAGACAAAAAGCCACCAGGCCTCAGAGCAAACAAGCTTGAAACCCTCATATGTGCCTCGTAGGAGACATTCGATAGAACTCGCATTTCGCGCACTTTTTTTTTCACTTCCAATTTTTTTTGTCTCAGATGAACGAATTACCGCCTACAAGTCTCTGTCCAGTCCAAACAGCGTGCGCCCATGTAGATGTTCTCCTCTTTTCCACGGGGCCCAAACAGCCCACATAGAACTTCATGCGTAACAATAGCATGAGCGTGCCTGCCGGCCTGCATCCTACGTTGGCAAAGCGAATTGACCTGACCCATCCCATGCAGATCCGCCATCATGTATAATAGGTTTATATCAGCTGTCTATAACCTCTGTCACAGAGGATTTAAACTGATGTGGGTGAAACAAAATAAAGAGAGAGAAATATGCTGTCTAAAATCCTATAGCCGACTGTAGCACCAGAATTAAGATAGGCATTAAAAGATTGTATGTTGTCTACAATTCTGCAGTCGACTGTATCACCACAACCTATTGTATGAGCTGTATTTAGTGCTGTCTATAGATGATATAAAAAGTTGCTATAGATAACAGCTCTATACCATTGTGCGTACCCTCGTGGCTCCCCATGCGCGTTGCAACATACATGTCAAATTTGCAACTCATGGTCCATGGACTCTTCGGCTAATTTGGCTCGGTCGGTTCAGTTTTCACGCATCTCAAAATTACCTGGGCAGAATGCAATCATGTGATCAAAGAATCGAGGTGACAGCCATGGATGGATTCTAGTAGAGACAAGCCGCCTACCAAGTTCCCCGTAACTCCCGGGGCATGTGGAACCATTTGGAATGCTGGAATCCAAGTTCCCCGTAACTCCCGGGCCAAATTCAAGTGCTACAAGTTGCAAAGCAGAGCGGGGAAAAAAGGAGAGAATAGTATTGCAAAGCTTTAGGCATGGTGAATGCAAATTGGATAAACGATGACCGTAGTTTACTCCATACCTTTCTAGCATCAGGTAACTCCTTAAATCCATTTGGTCGCCAGTTCCTGAGTGCATAGCAGTTGTGGTGAGTATGAACAGTTTGAAGTGCATCAGGAAGTGGCTCCTCTCGAAAGAAGTTTAGCTTGGGGGCAAGTTTGAAACTTGAGATGCTTGAGTGATTGTAGCCGGATGAAGCCATCCACTGAACAAAGACTGTCGCAACATGTAATCTCTAGCATCTGAAGTTAGCACAGTTCACTTGGAAGGGCAAGGCAATTGCGTTGTTTCAGGCTACCAACTTTCAAAGTCTGCAGACTTACCGCGGTTAAGAATTGACAGATCTGGTATGGATTGGAAACAAGGAATGGAGTGCAACTTTGGACACTTCTCAATTGACAAACTGCGAAGGGAAGGGGAATCTCCATCCAACACATCATACCAATGTTCTAGATTGTACATCTCACTCAGCTCAGTATCTCCAGTTTCGGGACGCTCTTGTGGACGCTGGTGCCAGTGGCACAAAATTCATAGCTTATAACTCGAACTCCTAAGATTTTTGAATGAACAAGCACCTGGCAAGTGGCAGCACACCAAGAGTTGGGAGCTTCTCACAATTATAACAATTATCAAGTGTGATGGAAACAGGTCAGACAATGCATAATCAGCTATCCAGCTATGAAACTCTAGACCATAATAACCTTTTATATTCAGTTCTCCCAGTAGACAATGGGGTTTAAGACTTTAAGTGCTTCAAGAACCTTTTCTGCAACGGACATTCCGTTGTTGCTTTCAACACCTTCTCCACTGTGGCACCACTCTAGTGATAATTTCTTCAGCTCCTTTGCGGCTAGGCAAGCTCTCCTTGCATCCTTTGCATTCTTAACATTATTGAGACTACGGATGTGCCTGTGTGGAGATACGCCTTCAGGTTATTCAACTATGCTAGGTCAGATACTTTGCAATTCCATGAAAAAGTTGACTTAGGTGAAGTATTCGTTTACTATAAATCTACTAGTAGGGTGCCCGTGCGTTGCAACGAAACACAAACCTTACAGAAATAATATTTTCCTTTAACACATAAAGCGAATCAAACAATTAAAAGATGGCGATACATATATCTACGAGCATCACATTAGTGCAACATGGTAGAACAAGAACTTCGTGCGACAATTATGGAAATGAGCGGTAGCAAACAATACCTTCCTATAGTTTACTTCAATACCTATACCTATACACAAGATCTCATTGCTTATTGCAAGCATTTACAAGCTGGTACAATAAAGTTTTCCACAAAATGGAATCATAACAATACGCGATATTGTAAATTAGGAAGTTTGTTGCAGTACTTTGTCGGTGAAGGAGGTGGCCGTCATGCTGTCATAAGGACTCGCTGTCAGTGGAGAAGCGGCACCTCCCTCAGTCGCCCTCCATAGCTAGTCACCGCGCTGCAGCCGCTGCACCCGTCGACCCACCGGCGCCGCCCGTCGTTGATGTGTGTGGGGAGGGGGTAAGATGTTCTATTTCATCTCGGACCTAAAAAGATATAACAGCAAAAATAAATAGCTACAAAAGAAGACCCCAATTTAGAGCAGCATATGGGTTGTCATCAAGGTTCTCAAAAGCAAAGAAAACTAAAATTCAATGCCAAGAACAAAAAAATAATCACTTAATTATTATCCTTTGTTTGTTCTATCACTTAATTCACTTAATTACATGTTGAAATATACAGAAGAAACAAATACCAACAACATTAAAAGAATTGCTATATTTTATTTTTATAGTAGGGGGCTCGTGCGTTTTAACGGAACACAAATCTTACAGAAATAATATTTTCCTTTAACACATAAAACGAATCAAACAATTAAAAGATGGTGATACATATATATACGAACATCACATTAGTACAACATGGTAGAACAAGAACTTCGTGCGACAATTATATAAATGAGCGGTAGCAAACAATGCATTCCCATAGTTTACTTCAATAACTATACAGCCATTTACAGGCTGGTACAACAAAGTTTTTCACAAAATAGAATCATTACAATACTTGTAAGATACGCGATATTGTAAATTTGGAATCATGACAATCCTATTGTTTCGCTGATACAAAATCACAGACGCCCTGTCAGAGAAAGGGGCTAACCGAAACCAGCAGACAAGCGACACAATAGATGAACCCCAGAAATAAGATTGCATGTTGTGTACAGCCTGAGGCGCGGCCTAGAGCTTCAGTATGAGGCCAAGTGGGCTGTGATCACTCGTAGATATGTCTGGAATAATATATGAATCATGGACTCTTTCTGCGATGGACTCTGACACAAGAGAGTAATCCAGGCGTCAACCTGCGAAATCCACGAACAGACAAATGCAACATAGCAAAAAAATCATGAACAATTGATTATAACCTTCTGTTTATGCCGAAACAATAGAGGCTAATTTGGATGATCTAATCTGTGTGGAATGTGTTATTTGAAAAAAAAAATAGATGGGTGTAAGTGGTTGTTCAGTAATCATGCTAAATAATAAACATATAATAAATGATTTTCAGTTTTTTTCTTATGGTAAGGTAAAAGCTCATATCATTGGGTACATGTACCTTTATTAGTCTTCCGGCCATTATGCCTATGCCCCCAGTAACTATACGCGACAACATTGGGATGCTGTTTTCGGAATGTATAAACAAACCCTTTGGACAAAAAATTAGTCTCAAATGATTTCCTTTCCTCGTTTGTGAAGCCTGCACTTCTACGATTTCCCTGGGCAAAAGGTATTAAACACGAGTTAAGAAAATCTAAAATGGAAAACTTAGGGAAGCTAAAGTGAAAATGATATCATTTATCACAATATGGTGCATGCCAGTGGGCACATCTATGATCTAGACAAGGTGTACAGGTCACTAAAAACCACACACGATTGCAACACAATGTAGGTTATTTATTTCTCACAATCTGAACAAGGATTTATCAGCAACTGTACTTTCTCATAAGGATGTTGACACTGAATACGTAACAAGCATATTTGTAAAAAAAACAAATCAAAGTTCTCCCTCATTTGTGGAGCCAGTGCTCCCAAAAAACCAGGACCATAGTTCTCCCTTATCCATCCACAAAAAAGAGAAATCTGTCCCTAAAAATAATTAATGAAAAAATGGCAAACAATAAAAATGAATATGTTGCCAGGAGTACACTAATACAAAATAGGATGTTAAAGAATAAAGTATACCTCTATGGCCTGTACAACGTTCACATAGCCCTTTTCTCTAGCCAATTCAAGTGCAGTATTGCAATCATCATTTGTTATAAAAGGATTAGCTTCAAGAATATAACAAAAGATGTTTTTAACGTAGAGCTATAATGAGGCAAAAAGAATGAAGCATGGTGCCATATATAATCTATCATATACCTCCATGTGATAGAAGTAAATTGACAGTCTGCTCAAACCCTTTCTTGGCAGCATGGTGCAATGCGGTCCCAGCATGTGATCTTGCAAATAAAAAGAAGGGAGGCATTACAAATGTGATAACAAAAATTGTAACCTCTTCAATTAAGCACCCATCCATGGATTGTGACCACTTCAATTAAGCACACATCCATGGATGATCCTAAGGGCCATACGTTGCTCTGTTCGTAACTTGGAAGGATCACAACAAACGATACATTTGTTTCAAACAGAGTTGGCACGATATCTGTCAATACTAAATATTGTGATGTCACAGCTCTCCTGATTTGGTTTTGCACAACATCTATTATTCGTGCCTATTCAGATGCAAGCCTAAGCTAAATCCTTTCTTACTGGTTGTCTATTTCATTGAGCGGTTTCAGACCTACTCAACTTGCAAGGTTCCGCTTCATGTTGCAAATTATTGCCCATTTCTACACCTGCTCTGGTATCCAAATTAACTCACTTTTGCTTAAAGCATCCCAATAAATTGACTTAAGCTAACTCCTAGAACCAAACTAAAAATAATGACTTCATAAGTGCTGCATTTGGGCAAATCCACTTTCATGTATTCTAGGAATAACAGTGATAATCTAAGCTCTGATACCATGAAAGCGTGAAGCTAGGAGATCAAACACGCAATGAATAATTCCAAAAGATGGGTCCGGTACAAATAGCCAATGAGGCGTAAAGAAGGCAACTAACCCTAGGATTACATGCATGCAAAAGATAGAAACAAGACAAATCCTAGGTTGTTGCTGTAACTAACCGAAGCCATCCATTGCATCTGGACGCAAACCTGTATGGCGCTGTAGCGCGTCTGGTGCATGTGACCAAACCGTCTACATTTGCGCCCAATTCAATCAAAAATTTGACCACATTCAGCAGATCAGGTCGCATGCTCGCGACCATCTGGTGCGTCTTCCCTTCCTTATCAATCCACTGTAGCTAGCATTCACCCCAACAACACAAAGTAACTCAACAAAAATCCACTACCATAAAAAAATATACTCCCAAGCTTAGAGATGCCACAAGAGAAATTCTTATCCTTGTCTCAAGGCCTGCGCCCTGCGCCCGGAGTGTCCGAATCATTGTAAAGGGAGATTGTATTTAATCATGTGAAAATGTAAAAGATAATGCTGAAAAATGGATTTATCGTTTGCTACCGACATCCAGAGGCTATGCTCTTTCGTGAGAGACGGAATGCTTTCCTCACAAAGCCCAAATCACCGCCACGTGTATATATCTAAAACCATCGAGCCTAAAAGTGGTGGTTGGTCGCAAAAAAAGCATGTATCGATGACGACTATGACGGTATGTACTACGACTCCAATTAGTTTTCATTAATCAAGGTCTATTGACCTTCACATAAAGGTATGAACTTTTGTAGCAGCGGATGGACGATATGGAGGTGTACGGACCGACGATCAAGATGAGTCCCGATAGTAGACCTCCGGAACTCGAGCTCGGCACGACCACCTCGCTGAAAGCGGAAGACAAAGATGTGCCGACGGTCGGCGGCACCACGCGCCAGTCCTTCCACATAGCGTGCACCTCCAATGCTCAGCATCGCCGCTCTCCACCTTGGGCAAGAACCCCGCGGCTCGGCGTGGAAGTCCGGTGGATCGACCGCCACGAGGTCGGACAAGCCGTATGAAGTACCACGCGAGAACGCTCTAGCTCTTCTGCGACGGCTTTGGTAGCGGAATACACGAGCGTGGCGTGGCGTAAGCATACGGTCGATGGCGAGTGGCGGTCGTCGTAGTCCTTGGGGTCGGTCGCGCGACCCCACGCCTGATGCCTCCGATCGCGCCCACTGGAGTAGCCCGAAAGTGGCTGGGGCCACCTCGTCAGAGGAGGTGACGTGGGAGCGGTTGAGGTGGGCGAATACGAAGCGGCGGGAGGGGCCGGGGTAGGGCCGCAGGATGACCTTGCAGATGCCGAAGGTGGCGGCCTCCCGCTCCACGCGAGAGAGGAAGGCGATGGGGTCGGCGAACTCCGACTCCATGGGGCGGTACTCCGGGGCTCGCGGGAGGCCGTGTAGCCATGCCGGATCCGACGTATTGGCCGCCGCCGCTGTCTGCTGCGGAGGCGACATTGGGGGTGCGGCGAGGGGCTAGGGTTTTGGGTAGCGGAGATGGGGAGCATTTGGGGGATTTGGGGGATTTGAGGCGGAGTGGGGGCGGAGAGACTGCGTGGGAATCGCGTGGACTGAAGATTGTGGGCGGTTGCCGTGCAGAGGTCTTGATCGTCGGCCGTCTTCAGCGTTCTTGATCGTGTGGGGAGGCGGGACGATCGTGGGTGGGGAGGGGGAAACGACGGTTTTTTTTGCCGTGAGCGCGCGCTCTGGTGGACGATCGTCCGCTGCTGGGCGGAGTAAACTCCAAATTATAGTAGTTAAGATAATCTCTTTAATGTAATCCTTCGTTAAGCCTTGTTTAGATAGGCGGGAATTAGACTCAATTCCTTCGGATAGACATGTATTTTAGTTCCCCTTTTATATAAACAAGCCCCTGGATGGATTATCATAATGGAGATGACCACAGTTAAATCGAACTCCTTGTTACTCAGACCTCACTTCCAGTCTTTCAGAGAGTGGGCATAGCAAGAGAAATCTACATAAAAGGAAGCAGAAACGATTGCTCAATGGTTTATCTTCCATCAGTGAGCTCCACATGCTTAAGAGATCACTTCGTGTGCTTCGTATAATCCTTGCAAAACAACTTGGTAGTGAATATGGCACAGGCAATTTTCTGCCTCCACTAGTTCCAGAAAGGCAGAAACACTGCCCTGCACAAGCAGAAAGCACAACATTCGAACAAGATATATGGTCACTGACGAAGAAAATCGGGATGGAGCGTATGTTGGATCGAGTAAAAAAAATTCAGGATCGAAGACGTACCAGATTGGGCTCTCTCCGTACGGCGACGGCGAGCTGGGTTCGCCGGATCTTGATCTCCGTCCGCCGCCGTAGGCTGTAGCGCGGTAGGGAAGGAAGTTGGGTATTGGGGATGGTGTTTCACGAGTAATTACAGGTTTGCCCCCAAAATCTCTGTCTGTGCCGGGCCATGCCGCATAATAATATCCAACGATTTGGGCCGGCTAGCCCATAAACGAAACTATACGAAACGAAACATAATCAAACCTGACCGACCCATCCCAACCTTGTCATTAACGAATGACAGCTTTACCCCATGTTATTGAGCCCCACATGTCAGAGAAACATTAGTGATCCTAAGTCCGCTCTCTCCCTTGTACGTGTACTAGTCCACCGTTCCGCGCAGCCGCACCCTTCCGCAAGAAAGGAAAAAAAGGGGAGAGTAAACTAAAATCGAACCGCAAAACAGGAAGAGCAAACGAGCACGCGTGCCTTCTTCCTCCACGCTTGTAGGGTTTTCGGATCGGAGGAGCGCAGGCCGCCGCAGCCATGGCTCGCGGATCGCTCGGGAAGCTGGCGTCCCGCGCCCTCTCCGTCGCCGGCAAATGGCAGCACCAGCAGCTCCGCCGCCTCAACATCCACGAGTACCAGGTGCCCTCCGCCGTCCAGATCCCGCGGTTTCCCCCCATTTTTGTTCGATTTCTGCGGATTTTTGTAGTCTCGATTTCAAGGCCGGGCTGACGAGTTAGGGTTACTGGCTGTGTGGCTTGCGTGGGTGTCGCAGGGCGCGGAGTTGATGGGGAAGTACGGGATCAACGTGCCCAGGGGCGTGGCGGCGGGTTCAGTGCAGGGGATCAAGGACGCCCTGAAGAACATCTTCCCCAGTGAGAAAGAGGTGATGCTGCGGGCTCCTTATCTTTTTGTTGTTTGTGCCGTTATTATGTTTGCATTATTCATCCCATGGATGCAAATGCGAGGCTTGCGCTGTGGTAGTTATGTTGATTTTGTTAGGGTGCATAAGTTATCGAATGTAGTTTACTGCAAATTTCTGCTGAGTTCGGGTTAGTGTTGGTAGAAATCTATGTTTGGTCTTGTCTCGATGCTGTAATGTGAGGATTTTTCCAAAAAGGGGGTTAGTGGTTGCTGTAATTTATGAGGAATTGTAATAGCTTCATAGCAATTCATGTGAGTAGATTGTATATTTGTATCATAGTTGTTGCGCTAAAAATAATATTACTTGATGTAAATCAGTCACAACTACCTCAGCAAATTTCTGCAAATTTGAATCATGACACATCTATGGGTGCTTTTAGTAATATTGTAACACTGTTTGGGCATAGGGCTATGTACAAACTTTTGACTTTTAAGAAGTAGGCACACTTTGGGGTTTCTGTGAAATAGTCAATATATTTCTAGAAGAAATGTGCTAGGTAAGGAGTTGAATAGGCTTATGACTTGTTATTAACTGAGATAAGGGAGCACTTTCTTCTTAGCACAAGCTAGTCGTGGGGCATTCTGCATAAATGTTTGCGTAACTGTGCGAGTTATTGTGCAGAACTGTGGATGAGTGAGTGGATGGTGGGGTGGGCTACACCCCAAATATTTAATATAGCTGTTTTTCATCCCCAGTGTATTTTGAACTAAATTTGCACTTTGGTAGGGTAGTTATATGTATCATAGCATGTGCTATTTTGTAGTTTCTAGTTCAATCATACTCAGAAGATTACACCGTTGCAGATAGTTGTTAAAAGCCAAATCCTTGCTGGTGGCCGTGGATTGGGAACTTTCAAAAGTGGACTGCAGGGTGGTGTTCATATTGTTAAGGCTGAGGAAGCTGAAGGCCTTGCATGTAAGTCTGTGTGATAGATAGTTTTACGATTTATTAAACTCAGATTCATGCTGTAGTACTGCGGCTCGAGGATGTTGTTTGTCCGAGTATTTGTTGAGATGTATTGCCATTACCAGTGATTGTTTCTACTTAAGAAACTGGCCAATGGATGTACAATTTTAGACGTAGCAAATCCATGTTTATGATTAATCTTTATCACTCTTGCCTGGATTAAACTAGAAGTGCACACCAGGGCAATTCTATGATCTACATACATGAAGGCCAAACATATATTTAAGTTGTGATCCCATGCAATTTCCAAGAGAAACTCAGTGTTCAAAATATGGACATACACTGTCCAAGAGAAACCCTGACCACCACCAATATTTCCCTTCTTAATCACTAATTTCCTTGGAATAGAATCCATATCCTGAGCAAGAACTTTGGCGAGAACTCGTCCTTTAATTCTTTCATCCTCATGAGCTTTCCAAAAGGGGAAACAACATGCACAATGTAGTGAAATTGCAAATAATAGAGTGGGTAACCAAGCATCATAATCCATCCAATCCTAGTAAAATCAGAAGACCTCCAATTGACTGCCGCATCATGCTTAAGAAATCTAACTAGGTGATGCGGACCATGTCATGAGGACTACCATAGACCATGATATCTCGTTGGACGACAGAGGCAAACTGAAAAATTCCCAGGCACAGGGGATGAGGAGCGCAGTATACAACCCTCTCCACTGTCCGTTAGGACACGAAATCCTGAAAAATCAGGATGCTCGGTCAGACCGCAGGTATACCGCCTGTTAGATCGGCCTACAGTCCCAACGTCTAAATTCTGTAGCATTTAATGCACAGAATCTAACTGTTAAACTGGGGCCGGTCTGATATCCCATACAAAGTTCAGCCAGACCGGGATCCTGGTCAGACCGCAAGAATACCTTTGGTCAGATTGGGGGCACAAATGCCCTCAAACGGCAAAAGAAAATTTGCTACTAGAAAACGTTGACCGCAACGATCAGACCGCGCAACAGACTGCGGTTAGTCCGGAGTGCAAAGATTCCAGAAGCAACAACTAGAGAAAAAGGGCCTCTGGAAATGTTTGATCGGTGCGGTCAGACCGCTCAAGGAACGGCGTTCAGTTCGGCATGCAAAATCTTACAAATTTTGCTTTGAGAAATAGTACTGGAAAACGTTGACCGCACCAACAACTACAGTTAGACCGAAGCACACAGAGGTAGTAGGAAAACATACTGGAAGACGTTGATTGGTGCGGTTAGACCGCACGCCCAGTCAGTCCGGCCTCTTGCCCATGGTCAGTCCGGCTAGAAGCACAAAGCAAGGAGAGCCAAGGATAAATATTTCAAGGGTTGTGATATTTTGAGCATTCATCTAAATTTGAGCAATGTGGCACCATATGCTATCAAGATACTAGTCGATGATCCCTCTTAATAGTATGGCTACCTATTCTAGCAATCCAGTCTTTAATCCACCAAACACCTAGACCGATAAAAACTATGAAAATGTCCTTATCCAACTATTTACCTTTGTCTTGAGCTAGATCATCTTGATGTCCATTCATTGGGTGCCTTTTATGCTCTTTTCTAGTCCGGGACTAAACCTTTTGATTACTTGATAAAACATGTTAGTCCAAAAAACATGATTGTCGTTGATTACCAAAACACTAAAATGGGGTCTAGATTCTTCACTGGCTCCACCACTACAATGGCATAGTCATCATGTTCTCTAGGCGGATTGCCGACAAACACAAGATCATCACGTTGTAGCCGGTGGTCTCCTCCTTCAATGTCCAGGCCTGCCGACACAAAACACTCGGGGTGAGTGATGTTGTAGTTTGCCATAGTTTGAGGAGAGAGAATGTGGGTTTTGCAGGATTGTGAATGAGAGACACAACGACGGTAGCTCATCTGTGAGGTAGTATGGGAGGAAGGGGAAGGGGCGGTCACTCGAGATATTTGGGCTGGCCTATTACTGTTGTCGCGAGATTTTGGGACCCGGGTTTTGTTTCTTGTTTTCCTTTTAGATAAGTAGATGTTGGAAACGTGTCCATAGTTGTAACAATGCGTACACCGAATTAAGTTTGTGCAATCTACCCTATTATGACCCTTCCCCAAACAACCTCTAGATTCCATAGATCAGGTATGATCTCTGCTGACCGGGATTTCTCACAAGGTACTGCTTTGACTGATTTCATTTGCAATCGGTGTGGTTCTAAAGTGGATCTTCACTCATCTGGTTCGCATGGCTTCCTGATTTCAAGAACCTGATGAGACGAGATCGGAGATTCACTCGAGAACCACACCGATTGCGAATGAAATCAGTAAAAGCAGTACCTTGTGAGAAACCCCCGTCAGCAGAGATTGATCTATGGAATCTAAAGGTTGTTTGGGGAAGGGTCATAATAGGGTTGATTGCACAAACTTTTCGGTGTACGCATTGTTATAACTATGGACACGTGCTTATCTAAAAGGAAAACAAATCATGGGTCCCTAATCTTGTGACAACAATAATAGGCTGGCCCAAATATCTCGAGTGCTTGTCCCTTCCTCTCGTACTACCTCGCAGCTGTCGTCGTTGTGCCTCTCCTCCGCAAAACCCACCTCTTCTCTCTCCTCAGACTATGCTGAACTACGACATTGCTCACCTCGAGCGTTTTGTGCTGGCAGGCCTAGACATTGAAGAAGAAGGTGACTACCGGCTGCAACATGTTCTTGTGTTTGCCAGCAATCCACCTAGAGAACATGATGACTATGCCATTGTAGTGGTGGAGCCAGCAGTCCAACTTGATCAGATTGCTCAAGCTTTGGGAGGTTAGAAGGGTACGTGTTCTAAACTGTGCTCATCATCCCCTAGGCCTGGGAATTTTTTAGTCTGCCTCTGTCGTCCAACGAGATATCATGGTAATCCTCATGACAGGTCCAAATCACTTGGTTAAATTTCTTAAGCATGATGAGGCTGTCAATTGGAGGTCTTCTGCTTTTACTGGGATTGGATAGGATTATGATACTTGGTTACCCACTAGATTATTTGCAATTTCATTACATTATGCATGTTGTTTCCCTCTTTGGAAAGCTCCTGCATTGGCATGAGAATGATAGAATTGAAGGACGAGTTCTTGATCAGGATATGGATTCTATTCCAAGGAAATTAGTGATTAAGAAGGGAAATATTGGTGGTGGTCAGGGTTTCTCTTGCACAGTGCATGTCCATATTTTGAACACTGAGTTTCCTGATTAAGAAGGGAAATACTAGTGGTGGTGGTGGTCAGGCTTTCCTGATTAAGAAGGGAAATACTAGTGGTGGTGATGGTCAGGCTTTCTTCTGGACAGTTTATGTCCAAGGGAAATTGGCCTGAAGTCTTCATTCACCCCTTGTGGTGAATTCTTTTTTGGGACTAAGGTAATGAATGAAGTGTTGATACTTTGTAAGTCAACTGCTTCACATTTGTCACAATGAAACACGCAACTTAAGCCCATCTAATTGTATGAAGAATGTCATGATTACATTCAGATTTTAACTAAACTCATCTGTAGTACGTGCATTCCTTCTTGGATAGATTGATTATATTCACACCTTTGTTGCCAGCGTGAGGGTTGCTTATTTGATGTTTTGGTTCTGGGTGAATATGCCTTTCCATTTGAACTTCATTTATTTAGATTTTTAGTGAGACGTAATGCTATCATTAATCATTTTGCTCATGGTCAATTAACTAAATTGTAATTTGTTCGAGTCGGTACTGTTGGAGTAATTGTACTGAGTACTGAATCTTCTGCAGCTAAAATGCTCGGCCAGATTCTGGTAACAAAACAAACTGGTCCGCTGGGGAAGGTTGTGAGCAAGGTTAGTTTTTACTAATATCCACATATACCCAAATGCTTCCAATCTATTTACTTTCACGTGAAGTAAAAAAAGGGCCATAGCATCATACTAAGTATCTCTTTGATGCCATGCAATGGCAATAGCTCTTTCTCTTTTAACTTACTTTATCTTGTCCAGTCACGATGGATTTTGTAGTTATTAGTTTTTTTAATGCAATAGTAGATATGCATTTCAACTTATCAAGTAAAAAGAGGTTTACATAAGGAAAAAGTCCACTTTACAACCATTGACTATGACCGGAGTCCGAAAAAGCAACCTCCAACTACAAAACTGTTTACTTTACACTCTCCAACTTTTAAAACCGGTACAAAACACCCCCTTCGCACGATACCACTCCGGTTTTATCCAATGTGGCAGTGGTTTTTGCTTATGTGGCATCATATTAGACCATGTATGCTGGCGTGTCATGCCTATCAGCATGTATGAATCAAAAAAAAGAGGGACCCACTAGTCAGCCCTTGTCTCCTCCCTCCCCTGTCCTCGTGTTGTCAATGGCCTCCTCCATCTCTCTCGACAGCAAATCTCGGCACCAGCTGCCACCCATCTCGGTGTCCTGTCCCACCGTCGGCTGCTCCCACTGGCTACGCACCATCCACATCTACATCAAGTGGTTGCGGTGAATGAGGCACAACAGACATGCACAAGGCAGACAAGCATGGCTTGTTGGTTCCTTGTTCATTTGGACCAGGCATCGTGCAACACTTCGAATTAGTGCTTGCCTGTTCACATGGCCTCAAGGTGGACACGTGGCTGAGCTTGGTGTACACGACGCTGCTGCAGGCCTGTGCCCTTCACGGCCCGAACTCTGACCAAGATCCATCGTCGTGTTCCCGTCACTGGTTAATTTACCACAAATCCTTTCACGTCATATTGTGTTCCACCCATTTCTCAACCTATCCACCGAGTTAATTTGTTTTCTGTGCTCATAGCTCACCGAATAGACTGTTTTTCTCCAACGCCTTTGGTCATCTTCCCCGGCGCCGTTCATCTCCAACGGTAAGCCTAGGTTCAATTACGGTAAACCTATCCACCTAGTTACTGTTCATCCGATCCCCACCGGAATTTCCGGTTACCGGCCGGTAACCGCCGGGATTTTGATCCCTGCCGACGGCCCATCTCCGATGCACCATCTCTCAACTCACCACCACCAATAGACTCCATCGCAAGCATCCCATTTTTCGCTTTCCTAGTGCCTCACCACCCCTCCACCACCGTCGGTGTACACCACCTGGCACCCACCTTTCCCCTCCTCCAGCACTTCCCAGACGGACCGAGGGGGTAAGAATGGCTTCTCTCCCTATGGCGAGTGGACCCTGCTCACTATATTTTTAAACAAAGAAAACAAAATTTCACTCAATAACATGAGATGTTGTGTTGGGTGACGTGGAAAACATGTGGCATTCACGCCAGCAAAATTTGGACACATAGATGCCACGTTGGTCTAAACCGCCCTGGAATGGGTCAAGGGGGTAATGTGACCTGGTTTTGTTACTTTCGGGTTGTTTTTAGACGGTTTTGTAGTTGCCGGTTGTTTTTCGGACTCAGTAGATATTTGAAGGTTATAAATTGGACTTTTTCCTTTACATAGTGATGTCGTCATGTGGCTGTATATGTTTGTATCAGTGTTGCACATTATTTTCTTCTTTTTTGTTTGAAGCAAGCATTGCACTTTCTAATGGGTATGCTGTCTGCTTGAATCACTGAATAACTATTGATATTTTTTTCAATTCTCATGGGCAGGTCTACTTATGTGAAAAATTGTCACTTGTTAATGAGATGTACTTTGCCATCACCCTTGATAGGAAGACTGCTGGTCCAGTATGTCATTGACCACTGACCAATATTTTATGTTCATTTTGTCATTTACCTTACTGAGCTTTTGGTCTATTATTTAAACAAATCAGTCCGGCTCGATATTACAAACTTTTTCCATCTAGAAGTACCAAAGCACAGTTATTGATACTTGGTTTCCTTGGATTTTTTTTTTACTTCGGTCTTGTTTAGGATGTAGATCCCTGATAATTTATAAGATAGTGTACAGGAGTATGTAAGCACTCAAAATATGGATCATATTTTCATGGGAAGGACAGTGAATTGCTATTTTTTAAATCTATAAAGTTGTCCCAATTATTTAATAAAGTGCTTAGTGTATTTATTTTTCAGCAATAATCTGACATGGCAAAGTTTGCATTAATTGATGAATGTTCACATAAATCTTTAGGCGTCTGATAATAGGCTGCCACAATTTGTAACCAACTCTTACATTAGATCACACAATTTGTGGATGTGCAATTAAACAAGTTTCTTGTACAGATTAAGCATTCTAAGGCTACGCTATGCAACAGTATTCCTTTGTGCTTTTGTATTGGTTTTGATCTAGTTATTAATATTAACTGAACATTGGGGGTGATGTAACCAAGTCTCTGAGTGTTCTTAGTTTTGTGGCCACTTATGACTTGTCTTCTAAGATGTGTTATAATATCTTTTAACTGCTGATGGCAATATTCTTTTTTTGTTAAACCATATGAAGTAATTCATCAACTAAACCAGTAGTTACTTAATATAAATTCCCTATTTGAAAGGAGATGCTCATGCCGTGAGATTTTCTTCTAATACTTATTGCTGACATTCATATTTATTTTCAGCTCATTATAGCTTGCAGCAAGGGAGGAACCAGCATTGAAGATCTTGCAGAGAAGTATCCTGATATGATTATTAAGGTTATCTATTTCTTTAATTTAATTTTGGGATCAATGTGTACCTATCTTAAGTAGCAGATCACATGCTGTATCACATTTTTCAGCATTTTTAAACCGATAATCTGTTTATATGTTGGAATTCAATTGGTTGGATTGCCAGGTTCCTATTGATGTATTCAAGGGAATCACAGACGAGGATGCGGCTAAAGTTGTTGATGGTCTGGCACCAAAGACTGCAGACAGACAATCTTCTATAGAACAGATTAAGAAGCTATATGAACTTTTCTGCAAGTGTGATTGCACACTGCTGGAGGTACTGCAGTGGGATTTGGTTTCTCATTTGCAATGTCTCATCTTACCCTAGCACTTCTTATTACTAATTTGGACATCTTATGTGGTAGATAAATCCTCTTGCTGAGACAGCTGACAATAAGCTCGTCGCCGCTGATGCAAAGTTGAACTTTGATGATAATGCTGCATTTAGGCAGAAAGAAATATTTGCACTGCGTGATACAACACAGGAAGACCCCAGAGAGGTACATTATCTGTTGTCCTTTCCATCATTTACTTCTCTTCAGTTTAGCTCTCTGAAATGTTTTTGTTCTATTTTGCCCCCTTACCCCTCTTTTGGAGGAAGATTTGCCTCTGAGGGGATATTATAGTTTTATTTTCTTGTTACAAATCTAAGAGCACTGGCAACTGAAGATATTCATCTTTACTACCTTTACAGGTGGCTGCTGCCAAAGCAGATTTGAACTATATTGGGCTTGATGGAGAGATTGGTTGCATGGTGAATGGTGCAGGATTGGCAATGGCTACGATGGACATTATTAAGTTGCATGGTGGTACACCTGCCAATTTTCTTGATGTTGGTGGGAGCGCATCAGAGGGACAGGTATAAATAAGACCCATGTTCTTGTTTTAATTATCATCTTGGGTGAACCATATGAGTTCTATTAACACCTGAAAGAGGTTTGTCACAACTAATAATTTATTCCTTTAAATCCTTCTTAAAATGTGATGTAATGTTGTTTTTTCACATTATGTTTCCAACAATTGCACATTTGTAATCCTTTGGTAACTGTTCAGGTTGTGGAAGCATTTAAGATATTGACTTCAGATGATAGAGTGAAGGCAATTCTAGTAAACATTTTTGGGGGTATCATGAAATGCGATGTGATAGCAAGTGGAATAGTAAATGCAGCTAAACAGGTTTGTCTTCAAGTTTTGTATGTACCTAGTTTTGATTGAACGAATACAACATTCTTATCGTGGTTCCACTTCCTCACTTTTCTCGCAAGTTCTTTTGATAAAATATAATTTACCGATTCAATGTTCATTTATTTCCATGGGGAACTCTTTTTATTAACTTGGAAACAATTCATTTTGCATCTCATTTCATAAATTCATTGCTTTACATACAAGTGAATATTTGTTTCAATCTTTTTATCTGCTTCGGGATATTGTCTTGTGATTTAAATGTAGGTGGTTTTCTTATGAGATAGTTTGATGACACTATACATTGTAACAAAAAAAAACAACTATTTTGTCTTTTGGAACAGTTTCGTTTCTTTTTTCCAAATATTGGTGATATTTCATGAAGTAGTTGAAACCAGGGATTGAAAACCCGGCGGTTACCGGCCGATAACCGCTTACCCGAGGGTGGCTGGGATCCGGGATCCCGGCGGTTTTTTCAAATCCAAATTCAAAATTTTCAGATTTCGAATGGTTTTTAATCAAATTTGAACGAATTTTATCCGGAAAACAAACTGTTTTACCGGTAACCGGTTGGTTACCAGTACCGGCCAGGGAGCGGGATGTAATCCGGAAACAGTTATGTGATCCCTGGTTGAAACTCCTGATTAGCTTTTGTCCTATAATTTTTATTGACTTCGTGTATGTCTCTGAGGAGAAATTTCCCTTGGTGTGTTTGTTGGAAGGGATTTACTTTTTGCCATTATTGTTTCACGGGAATGTAATGATCATATGATGTTTTTCTTGGCTGAATGTGATTGGAAGTATTTCATCAGCATGTTCCTTGAGTTCAACGATCAGTTTCTTCGTGTCACCAGCATATGTCTTGAGTTTACTGATTAGTTTTTCGCTGATCAATGTACTATGCTATATATACCTTTCATGTACTAAGTCCCAGCATTTTTTCCTCAATTGTCAGGTTGACCTGAAGGTTCCTGTTGTTGTTCGGTTAGAAGGCACCAATGTAGACCATGGGAAGAGGATTCTCAAGGTAATAATTGGTGATCATATGTGTGCATGCTTGTTTTGTTTATATCTGGCTGAGTTCTGCTTCCTTTGTCTGAAAACTTCCTTGTTTGACTGGTCATGTCGCTCCTATTGCAGGAAAGTGGAATGACATTGATCACTGCAGAGGATCTTGATGATGCGGCCGAGAACGCTGTAAAAGCATCTGTCAAATAATTAATTATCTGTAGCGTATCAATCTGAAGTTGCTTTTTCACTGGTAAAAGATGAGCAGTGCTCTTACAGATTTCGGGGGCCCGAAGTCGTGAACCGCAATTTTTTTTGAAGTGGAATTATTTTGGCTTTAGTTTCGCTTGAAACATTGTGATCTCATGTTAATAAATCTATGTCGGCACAAAATTGAGCAGCCACTGTTTTGTCAAGTTCAGGTGGAATTTTACCTGTTTTGCCTTAAGCACCAGAGTACACCTTGAGGCATTACATACCTGATCAGTAACTGTAACTTACACCTTGGCTAGGCTGTTCTAATCATATAACATGAGATTTTTTAATTTTATTATGTTACTGTTACATCTTTGCACGGCTCATGGTTGTTCTAATGCTGTAGCTGAGATTCCTAGGGGCTGAGCTACTTACAATGTATTGTGGCTGAAATCATGCTGAAAAATGTTGTCACGCAGGAGAGTTCGATACATCTCTCTTGAACGCATATGTGCCCTAAGTTGGCTATACGTAGTTGATTCTCGTCTATGTGGCATTTTTAGCTGATTTATGAAATTGGCTTGAACGTGGAATTATTTAGGGGGTGTTTGGAATGGTTTTGGCTTCGGTTTTTCGCTCGAAAAAGCTGGAAACCGTTCCAAACACTTAGCTTTTCTCAACGGTTTTTTTCTCGAAACCGCTTCACGTTACAACATGCAAAAGTCGGAAGCAGACCATGACGAGCTTCCATGGCTTTCTGTAGCTCTCATTTCGCATTTACCCTTGAAGTCAGGGGTAAATTACCCATCGTTTGTCACCGAATAAAAGACCTTTCCTCTTTGCGCCGTCCGCTCGAAACCCTAGCCCTCCTTGCTCGCTCTTCCCTCTCTTGGCGCCATCTCCTCCCTCCCCAATCTTCCCACACCTAGCTCCTTCCTCCTTCCCTCAGTGCCCATCTCTTCCCTTCTCCTACGCCTGTGCCGCCGCATCCTCCTCCCTGCCACGTCCTCCTCCCCCGTCCACGCCACCACTCTCCTCTCCCCTAGCGCCCTCCTCCTTGGCGCCTTTGCCAAGCCACCGTGGTCCTCCCTCCTACTGCCTCGCCGCCGTCGTCCTCCAACTCACCTGGCCGCCGTCCTCTCCCCTGACGCCAGCACCTCCTCCCTCCTCCTACTGCCTTGACGCCCATCTCCTCTGCCCTTGGTCCTCCTCCCCCGCAGCGGCCGCCGCCCTCTTCCCTCGCCACCGACGGTGGCGACGGCCCAAACCCTAGCCGCTTGTGGGATGTTCTTTGAATGTAGGTTGATCTCAACATATATCTAGTGATGTTGGTATTTCAAGCTGCAAGGATGGCGATGATGGCCTACAAGTATCAAGCTCAGGCGTTGATGAGAGACTACTTGCTAGCTGATCCACTCGTTCCATACACCTCCGTGCTCATTGGCATTGTCTTGTGCAAGATGGTAATTTTATCCATTCATCTTATTCTAAGTTATGATTGATGGTAGCATACTGTAATCAACTTAGTGCTTGTGACGGGTGATCCATGTTTCTGACATACTGATTTATGAGAAGAATGGTTACATTTGAGAGCTTGAGTAACACCAAATGCTTTTTTACTACACCCCAAGGAATAACACCAGAAGGTCCAGCATGCTATGAAAGGCTAATTACTACAAATAGGACTAGTTATTGGCTTATTAACAGAAACAGATATTAGTTGTGCCTTTTAGAGAGGTTCGGTTCGGTTAATGTACTATTGAAAGGAGTGACAGCTCTATTCAATAAGCTGGCTCTTTAAGGGAAGATAGGGCATCTCCTAAAATGTGGAAGTTTGGTGCTTTAGAGATAGGGGCCGGCACGCTTTGCTGGAAGTCAACAAAACAAGGTAGGTCCACCCCTAATAAAGGTTTCGCTCGACGACCCTGTATCCATTCTCGATTAAAGCACGGAGAGTTAGGTTTATTATCTCCAGTTTGATGCTATCTTCTCCACGACTTGGTTCTTATGGATCTCCTCCAGGTCCTAAGCATCTTGTCTCTAGCTCCGCTCTCTATCGGTAGGTAACACATTGATTTTCCCCTACATTATCCATCTTTTGGAGATCGCTGCAATTTTATCATTGGACAAATTTTTAACATTATATGCGTATGTATCTAAGATGTTGTGCGCTTATGTTATACTATATTTGTATACATATTTTGTATAACATATTTGTATACATTATGTGTGTATTGTCAGAGTACATCGGTTCCAGAGACGACTGCGACGCACATACGTAGTTTGGCGAAGTTCACATGAAATCATAAAACACCTGAGGGTGAGGGGGGAGTCCAGCCCCCAGGGCCACGACATGGATTTATTGTGCCCTAGGGGCACGGACCTCAGCAGCACCGTGCCCTGTGGCACGGACTAGCTAGGTCCAGCCCCCGGGGCGCGATGAAGGGGAGTCTGACCCCCTAGGGACGGGATTTGGTGAGGTGTCGACCAGCGGCAGCTCCGTGATAACATTGTTGGCATTGACGTTAGGAGGGATAGATTTGCTATTATGGCCAGTAATAGTGCCATTTTATTATTATTTTTATGTCCGAGATTTTACCCCATTCGACCCACATTAAAGAAGAAGAAGTACCCTAACCCACAAGACGCACACGAGAGCAAGGCGGAACTTCGGCAAGTGACCGAGAGCCCAAACTCCCATGTGCCATGTGTCCTCAAGCAGTTCTCCATCAGTGCTCAAAGACAAGACTGGCGAGGTCCAGGATCGAACTCCCGACCAGCCGCTCATCTCAGCACGAGCTGGCCAAATGAGCTTCGCTCACACCTCGTAACAGTGCCATTTTAGCCACACACAGAAAAAAACCTCCGCTTCAGGCGTACCGACACCTTTGGATCCACATCGCCGGAGCATCAGAGTAATGTTGCTATTGGTAAAAGTATTGTCGCACGCGCACTGTTTATAGTAGCTGATCTGGGCTGTTTGCTTCGATCCGACGGCCGAGATCAACCTAAAGGCACATTTGGGCACAAGAACACATGGGTATGATCAAGGGTCATGTAACCGAACCGGATGGATCCGCGCCTGGCCGTCCGACGTAACCGCCGGTTATCGTCCGAGCATCGGTTTCGGTATGAATTCGCCAATTTTGATTGAAAACCATCCAAATTCAAAATTTGAATTTGAATTTGAAAACCGAGAAAACCGGCCGGGATTTGGGATCCCGCTACCCCTCCGGTAAGCGGTAACCGGCCGGTAACCGACGGTTACCGGCCGGGTTTTTTATCCCTGGGTATGATTTGTGCCGGTTATGGCTTGGTGGGTGCCCCGTGCCCATTCGGGGTTCCACGTACAGTTGCTAGGCTTTTCTTCATTTTCCCCTCGACTTCCTTTTCGACAGACAATTGCCAATGATCAAGTGTACTACTATACCAAACCGGTTCTCCAAAACAGAAGGGCACCGAACATTTCTACGCAATCCAAGCACTTAGGGCATAAGCTCGCCAAAAATGACAAATATCTTACAACATACGGCCAATATTAGATCATGCAACCATCGCATATTTGCCACTCGAAGGACACCCATTGATCTGTTTACATCAAGGATAAGGGGCGCGTATACGGTGGAAACCATGTGAATGTTGTAAATCCGTAAAAAAACATGTCTGAAGCTTTCAGAAATTTCAAAAAAAAATAATGTAGGGGCGGGATGTTATTTAACCATGCAAAATTTCAGGATAACTTCATTTGCATTATATAAAAAAGTCAAATTCTGTATGAATAATAACCTCATTAGCAAAAGATGAAAAAGACATTATGCATAGACCAAGATGAATAGATAACGTTTCATAATTTTACATCTTATCCATTATATACACAAATGCACCAATTTAATAGGAATTCGGAGGAACAATGCCAATATATGTAAAATTCTTGAGTTCCAAACATGTCCCAAACTGTGGTATCGAGGAAGGACCACGGCCTTCTGTTATTCAGCGTACGTTGTCCACCTATTCATTAGTGGAGTACTAGTTCTTTTGAGAAGCCAACTCGCGTTTCAGCGACTCGGCGATGCCAGTGGCGAGGCAGTAGGCCACGGACTGTATGGTGATCATGGGGTTGACGCCCACCGCGCTGGGCAGCACGCTGCCGTCGCACACGTACAGCCGGTCCGCCTCCCAGCTCTCGCCGCGCACGTCCACCGCGCCGTCCCTGGCCGTGACGCCCATCCGGCAGCTGCCCATCTGGTGCGCCGTGCAGCAAAGGCTCCACGTCTCGCTCTTGGACTTCGGCCCGCGCACCACGGTGACGCCGTCCAGGAATTCCTCGAGCGCGTCCTCGCTGACCCCCTTGCACCGCATCCTCTGCCCGTCGCTCCGGTGCGTGCCGACCTCCGTCGCGCCGGCCGCGACCAGAACGCGCAGCGCGCGCCGCAGGCCCTCCCGCATGTTTTCCTGTCCGCCGCGTCCATGTGGTACGCGATCCGCCGCTCGCCGTGCACTGTCCCCGACCCGCGGTCCCTGACCATGCAGAAGATGTGCACCGTCCGGCCGTAGTCGAGCATCCGCTCCTTCATGTCCCGCCCGGACACCCAGGGGAATTGCGTCCCCGCGGCGGCCACGCCCATCGACGGCGTCTCCAGGATGGCCCGGTGAGGCAGCCCGTCGCCGGCCTCCACCTTGTGCAGGGACGTGATGATGCCGCCCTCGTACACCTTGCCCTTGAGGTCCGGCATCGTGTCCGGGAAGTAGCCCCACGCCAAGGCGGCCGGGTGGAGGTGGAGGTTCTTGCCGATGTGCGGGTTGGTGAACCCGCTCCCGCGCAGCAGCACCGGCGTGAGGAGCGAGCCGCACGCTGAGACGGTCACCTTGGCGCGCACCTCCAGCTTCCTCGTGATCGCCGGATTGGAGCTTTTGGCCACCACACCGACGCACCTCTTCCCCCTCATGATGCCGGTCGCATCGCCGCCGCCGCCACGCTCCAGCAGCAGCTTCTCGGCCTTGCACCCCGTCAGGATCACCGCGCCACGGCCCACTGCGTCAACCAGCCACGTCGTGTCCGTGCCGCGCTTGTCCCCGGTGCGGCAGCCGTACCCGCAGCTGCCGCAGAAGTGGCCCTCTGACGAGTTCCTCGCCACCGGCTCAACCTTGTACCCAAGCTTCTCGCACCCCTTGCGGAGGACCTTGTTCTGGAGCCCTTCCTCCTTGCACCCCGACGTCACGCCGAGCCGCTGGAACACCGCGTCCATGGCGGCAGCGTACTCGGAACTGACGAACAGCGGGAGCCCGTGCGCGCCAGTCCACTCCCTGCACACGCTCTCGGGGGTCTTGATGCAGGCCGACCAGTTCACGGCCGAGCCGCCGCCGACCGTGGAGCCGGCCAGGATCATCCCGTTGCCGCTCAGAGTGCTGACGAATCCGCCGGACTCGTAAAGCTGGCTCATCGACGGGCCCTCGATGGACGTGTAGTCCCGCGACGCGAAGTAGTTGCCCTTCTCGACGACGACCACCTTGTGGCCGGCCCCCGCGAGCACCGCGGCGGCCACGCCCCCGCCGCAGCCGGAGCCGACGATGACGACGTCGCACTCGACCCTGCACAGGTTCCGCGCCGCGTCCTCGGCCACCGCTAGGCCCTTCTCGGCGAGGGACGCAGAGAGGGACGCGTCGGTATGGTGGATGGTCTCGACGACGCCGTCGTCGAGAGGCCGCTTCGCCCCTGGGTGCTCCTCCGCCGGAGCTTCGTCGGTCGGCGGGCTGTACCCGGTCGCTCGCCAGTGAGGGTTTTCGGAGTTCTCGTCAGTCTGCCGGAAACGAAACACGACGTATGTCAGAGCCGGTTGGTTGCTGTCATTACTCTCGTATTCGTGCGTACATTTCACATTTTGCCCATGCCATCTTCGATTACTGTAACCTGACAGATAAAATCTGGACTACTAATAGAATGTTCCATAATTTCCCAATTGGCATTGCTGGAGAAGATGCACAGTGAGGTAGTTTGGAAGTCGCAATCGAGACTTTCTGGGGGGAAGTTTTGGAGCGCACCTAACCCAGCAAGAAAGTGTTTTTGGCGTCCAAGTCTAATTCTCTGAGGAAAATTGTTTTTGGCGTCTAAGTCTAATTATCTGAGGATTTGTTATTTCTAAGTCACTTGAAATTCTTTTAAGTGTAAATTAATTGTTGTGGCCGCTGGATTAGTGTAGAGATTGATGTGTAACATATGCTTAAAAAAATTAGTCACTTTACAATTGACAATCCCCTTCTCTTTGTTCTTCTTCAACTTTTAGACACTCGTAAGTTTCTTTTCCCATACCTCCACTAAAATTGAGGACACATTTCAGTCTCTTGAATTAAGGTACTAAAGACTACTGATTAAGCAAAATAGAAGCTCCTACTTCGGCTATGGTACTGAAGACTACTGTGCACACACCACACAGCAGCTAGCTAGCATAGCAAGTTCGCTAGCCAGTACTTTCCGTCCAGCGCAGAAGCTATGGGACACGCAGGCCGAGCTAGCTACGAGCTTTAATCAATCAATGTCTTTAATGGACAAGATGGACGAAGCCACTGTGAAGATTTGACAAGGCACATACATTGTGGTTCAGGTTCTTCCCCTTCCTTCGTCAACTACATATCTTGTCACACTTACACCACACCTGTAGGCTGTAACATAGCAACGGGTGTTCGTCGGGTTGCCATTATTGCCTCTGCCGCGCGCATGGCAGAGGCGCCATGGCCTACACGAAGACGTACGCTGCACTGCCAGTGCCAGTCTACCACCATCGTACACGCCGCTCGCTCATGCACGCAACACGCAGCGCAACTTATCACGAGCTATCCCGCGTGCTCGTCCAGCTACCGTACGTGCGGAGAGACTAACGCGAGAAATTAATCTTCCGATTTGGAACGTAAATTTGTAAGTATACCGAAGGAGGCGGTGCTTAATTAGTTTGTAGAAGTGGTTACCCAGGAGTAGAAGACGTAGAGGCAGAAGACCTTGACGACAAGGAAGAAGATGCGCAGCGGCGGGAGCATGGTCTCCCGGCTCCACCGCCGCAGCGCGTCCTCCCGCCGCTCCACCGGCATCTCCGCGAACCTCCGCACGAACGGGAACTGCCACGACAGGCACCGCGCGCCGCACAGCGCGAGCGTCCCCAGCCGCGTCCCCAGCAGCCACAGCACCGTCCGCACCAGCGCCAGCGCCTCCCGGAGGCACATCGTCGACATCAGCTCCGCCATCTGCGCGCGCGCATGTACGACGGCGGTTTCAGTCACAGATGAAGATATGTACTAGTAGCAAGCAACTCAAGGATTGATTAGCTGTAGTGACCTCGTCCGGGACCGGCGGGTCGGCGGCGGAGGCGAGGAGGAAGTCCCGGACGGCCTTGCCGGGGGGGCCACCCCGGTCGGCGTCCGCCGCCAGGTGGTGGCCGTCCGGCGGCAGCGAGGGTACCAGCGCGCCGCACGCGGCGGAGAGCGCCAGCATCTGGGAGGCGGAGAAGCCATGTGTGTAGCGCTCCCTCCTCGCGCTTCCTCCCCTCAGGAGAGGGTGACCCTGCATCCGCTTCTCCTGCTGCTGCTTCTTGTCCTCTTCCATGGCGGCTTCTGGTTTCTTCAGCAGCGAGTGGTGGTCGCCTGGTGGGGTGTCCAGGCCTGCAGACAAACTGGCGAAGACTCTGCTTGAGAGAGCTACTGGACAAAGAGAGTGTGGACTGTAGAGGAACCTAGGCTTAAAATAGGAAGGACGCGATGGGCCTCTGTTTCCACAGTGCAGCGCGTCGCGAAATTTACACGGCAAGTCGCGGTTTATCTTAACATGTGAAAGGGATTCAGAGCCACCCGGACATAATTTTTTTACTCTTGTAAATTATTTGTTGTGATCTGGAGTCTGGAAGAATGACAGTTGGCTAATTTTAAACAATATTTGTGTTAACTGAATCAGAGAGGCAGAGTACCTGAATTAGCCTTCTGGTCTGCCTTTTCCTCTGCCTCAACTGAATCTAGAACGGTGGAAGCTTTTCTTCCTTTCAGCTGGCTTCGTCATCTGGCGCGGCCTTGCCCGCGGCCCGCGCGCACGGCGGCGGTTAAAATACGTGGGCGGCACCGGCACGGCAAGCTGCGGCGTCGTTCGGCCACTGCTTTTCCCTCGCGCGCGGTCTCCGGCTTAGGATTATGTGGCGAGGAAACCGTGGGTTGTGTTGCGGGGGCTTGATTCTAGGAGCTTGTAATGGATTGGAACCCTGTATGTAAATGCTGGAGTAGACAGACGCCGGGAGTTGCAACAAGAAAACCGACAGTTCTGATCCCAATTCTTACCGAGCTTATCTTCTGCTATTGCGGTTACAACTCTGTTGAGTGTTGGTTCCTTTCAGGTTCATTATTGTTTGTGGCTGAAGCAACAAGCAAGTTACATCAAGGGCTAATGACCAAATGGTCCCTTAAGTTTGGCGAAAGGGCCAATTTGGTCTCTTTAGTTTGCAAATGCCACACTGATCCATGAGGTTTTCATGTGGTGTCAAACACCCCTCTAAAAATGATGATACTGCACATGTAAAAAAAATACGCTTTTGCCCTAGATCAAGCACACGGTAGACATTGTGTAGGATTAATTCCTTATTTACCACTAGAAGTTGGTTGGATCCTTAAATGTCATCACAAAACTGTTTCTTACTTTATTGTCATCGGATCTCAACTTCCATCCTTTTTTGCCAATCCCATCGGTCAACCATGAGTTGACTGTCAAATTGTGTGCGAAAAGATCTATTTACCCTTCTTGCTCTTCCATCTTCTTCTTCATCTCGTCTCTCTTCTCTCTCCCAGCACCGCTCTGCACCGCCACTTCCTGGCTCTGCATCCCCGCACCGCTCTGCGTTTTCCCTTTTGCCACTCCAGGATTCCCAGTCGAGCCCGCACCGAAGCCTAATAGCTCCCTTCCAGAGCTCGCGCTGCATTACATCTGTGACACCTTCTTCTTCCCCAGCTCCCTCCGAGCCCGCACCGAAGCATACATACATATCGATTGCATCGTTTCTAGCTCTCTCACCAGTCACCACACAAGCATGCATACACATAGATACAAGTTCACAATCGGTTGATCCTCACCATCTAGCTGATCCGGGGGAGGAAGATAGAATGGAGAGAGAGAGAGAGAGATAAGAGGGAGGAGCAAGGGTGCACATGGAAGGGAAGGCTGGGAGAGGAAGCTAGTACATGCGAGCGGCGCAGAGGCTGTGAAGTCTCTGGACGGAGTCGATGTCGGTGGTATCTGGACAACTGCGAGCCAACGACGATCGGCGAGGAGGAGGAGGTCGGGGGAGGAGGGCGTGCAGTAGCGGATGCGGCCGGGGAGGAGGAGGTTGGGGCCGATGGTGGCGAGGGGAGAGGGCGACGGCTTGATCTGCGTCTTGGTTTGCGTCGCGTCGTCGGCGCGTGGGGCGGTGGAGATCGAGCGAGGCGACGCGGCAGGTGAGGCGGCGCCGGTCTAGCGAGGTGGCACGACCACATTGGATACGAAGGGGATTAGTGAAGGTGTAACATCCTAATTTTTGAGGCTTTTCAAAAATTTCAAATTAAAATTAGCCATTTGATTTTACTAAATTGATAAAGCTTGAACTTGAAATTTTAGAAAATAAAAACAATTTAATATGAGTTAATCAAACTTTAATTAATTCAAAATTTGGTTTATTTGAATTTTATTGGATTTAAAGTCAAAAAGAGTATTTTAAGTAATTTATTGAATTTCCTGGTTTTTTAAAAAGGGTTTTACTATTTTCCCAAAAATTAAACTAATTTATGTGCAAAATTAAAATTAAAACTTAAGTTCCAAATAATTCAAGGAATTTTATGTATTTTTCTAGAATTTTTGGGCTTTTATTTACTATTTTCTAAAATCCTTTTTGAATTGTTGTATTTTCTGTAAATCAAAAAGGTATTTAAAATTCTCATTTCACTTTGGGCCGATTCTCCCCCTCAGCTCAATTCCTTCCCACGCCGCCCAACTCCCGCCCATTTCGCGCCACTGCTCTCCGCCTCTCTTCCTCTCACGAAACAAGTGTCCCGCCTATCACCCATATTCCCACCCCTTTCTTCCTTCTATCGCCCATGTCAAGACTCAGATCAGCATGCCTCACCGCCCCGTCGCCTTGCAGCTCACCAAGCCACCCCGTCAACACGCATTTAATGCCGAGTCCCGCTGCCCCCTTTTTTCCCTATTTTTCTTCTCCTCCACATGCTCCCGTCCCGCGCCATGCCCTACGCCCGGAGCTTCGCTCCGCGCCCATGCCGTCAATCTCCTCCATCCGCCATCTACCTTCGTCTATAAATGGAGCACCCGGAGCCCCTCGCCTTCCTCTCCCTTTCCCCCCTTTCTCCCTCTCTCTCGTCTTCGTTCACTGGGATTTCGAGCTCCAAGTGCTCCGACTGAAGCTCTCGCTGCCGGTGATTGCGCCATCATTGAGGGTCCTCCGCCACTGACATCTCCACCTCCGGCACCATCTCATTGTGCCCTTCACGGTGCGCAACTCCTCGCCACCCAGCGTCGTTGGAGCTCCCCCGGAGAGTCTCCGCTACTTCGCCCGCATCTCGCCGTCGGGCACCTCGTGGTGTTCAGCCGCCGCTACCTAGCGCACCAAGTCCGATATCCCTTCCTCCCACTTTTGCGTGCATCCCCGAGCCTCACTGTGGTGCGTAGCGCCGGCAAGCTACGCGCCCACACCGCCGTTGTCCTCAGTGCCGACATGGCCGCCACGTGGCAGGCCACGTCATGGCCACCTGGCGCCACCTTAGCCACCTCTGCTTGTGTGGCATGCGCACATGTCACGCCCACGTGGCAGGCCCTGTGCCGCGAGCCAGGTCCACCGCGGACCCTTGTGCGGCCGTGGACCTAGTCCATGGCCGTGGGGCCCACCTGTCAATGACCCAAGCCATTTTCTTTTGAAAAATATTTCGAACGAAAATCAAAATCCATCCGCTAACGTCATCGTGACACAACAAATTAATTTTCCTTTAGAAAATTAATTCCGAAATCCAAACAATCCCTTTTTCATCATTTCATATATTTTTTCAAACTTCCGAGAGCCCATTCTCCTTCGTTCGAACTTCGATTCGAGTGATTCAAATTTCTAAATTCATCTAAAATCGATATCTAGCTTTATATACTAAAATTATTTAATTTGAAGTTCATTTGAATTTATTTTAATTTTATTTGAATTTGCCTCGTTTACGCGTGTAGATTTCGACAACTCCGGGGAACCCGAATATTTCGAAGAAATAGATCCTCAAGCATTTGAGCAAAGCAAGTTACATCATCTTTGATCATATTGAATCCCAGTGTTTTAAATTATTTAAATTCTATTTTAAAATATTATTGCATGCTTATTTAAATTTAAGTAATTTAAATTCTTATTTTAAGCTTTATAGTTATTCCCAATTCCTTTGTTTAGCCAAACTTTGCTTTTAAATTAGTCATTCCTTGGTACCATAGTTAAAATCTAGTTGATACATGTGGATTTCATGGGGATATGCTCACGATCTTAGGATGATGATACAATTGTCAATGGTATTGAGGGTTTGTGGAAACATGTGTTTTCGGCAAAAGTTCAGTTCTGTCAGTCAATAAATGGTCAGACCGGCCAATGGGCGACGGTCTGACCGGCCATTAAATTTAGTTTGGAGCTGGGCCAAAAATAGAAGGTGTAGGCAAGAGAGGAGATTTTTCTACACTTGGTCTCATAATTTTTGGAGCTCCGAGTCAAAAGATCTATTCATTTGAAATTTCTAGAGAGTTTCGGATTTCCAGGGATGAAATTTTGGCTAAGTCCCTTGCTGGGCGGTTAGACCGGCCAAGTGGCGGTCAGACCGGCCAATGGGTGGCGGTCTGACCGGTTTTGACTTGTTCGTCGGCCATCTTGGCAGCGATGATTGTTGGTTAGGTCAAATTCATGGGTTTTAGTGCATATGTGTTGCATAATGCATGTTTTGACTAACGTGGGTCAAGTTGCGAAAAACTTGTTCCCGGAATCGATTTCTTTGTCTATTGTTGTGTAAGAAGCTTGGAGGTCAACGACAGCCAACGGCGATGATGATCAGGACTAGGCTTGGAGAGCTGAGGTTCAGAATGATCGAGGATGCCGGGTGAAGTCAAAAGACTCAAGCATGGCGCACAATGGATAAGGATGACCGAATGGGAAGTTCAGTGCGACGGGTTGCATCAAGCGGCATGAGGGTTGGTGCAATTGCCATGGTGGTTTCAATGGAAGCCGGATGGGAGAGACTTGTCGACATGAAGAGAGTCGTTGATCAACCTACACGTGGCGAAGCATGGGATTGCTTCATGAAGATTGGACTCGGTCTTTGGAGAAGGATCAAGAAGGGGTATTTTGGTAATTTCACCTAAATACCGCTTTGGTGACCTTTTACTAACCCGCGGCGCAAGACAGCGCAAGGAGAAGCGGTTTAGGTCAAGAGGAGATAAAGACAGCGCTTTAAAATGTGTGCGTAAGTGAAACCCATTTATGTGTGGGCTTAATGGGTGCCCATTAGGGATATCCTTCTACAAGCTAGCCTCCACTATAAATAGGGGAGGGTGCTGGTTGTGCACCCCTAACCCTCATATCTAAAACCCTAGTTTATGTTTTAGGGTTAGGAGAGAATAGTGGAGAGGTTAGGGTTCTAGAGAGTTGGATTGATTGTGTGCTCAAGTGTTGAGCCTTTGTCCTCCTAGATAGAGTTGCTGTAAACCAACATCAATATCAAATCAATCCAAGCAAGATTCCTCAAGATGAGTTTCTTCTTGTTCTTGTTCTCTATTTTGTGATTTTGGGGCTTTCTTTGATCCGTTGGTTTTCCTTTGGTTTCTGGCCTGGATCTTGCTTGCTGTGACATGTGGGAATGCATCTAAGATAATCTTGATCATCTTCTACCCACGAGCAAGTCTTTAGATCATATTTTGGTTTTTACTCGGTTTTGAAGCAACCTTCACTCAAACGAAAAAATGTCAGAACTTTGGCAACGATCTTTACGATTGTTGATTGGAATAGGTTCCTAACATCCTAAAGAAGGTATGTTTCAAGTTTCGTGAAGTTTAGAGTTGTGGATTAAAAGTTAGACCAATTTGTTATTTTGAGTTCGAGCCGATTTTACTGTTCATTGGGCTGGAGGTTAGACCGCAAACTATTTGCCGGCCAGACCGCCCATGGAGAGGTTAGACCACTAGGTACATGGAGGTCTGACCGCCTAACTCATTTGGGTCTGAGGTTTTGAGATTTTGGTCTATTTGCTTCGGGGGGTTTGATTGGATGCAATACAAGTCTTCCGCTATGCTTGTATATTGATCTTCATAGCTTTCATAGCTATTGGAGTGAAAATCGTGTTGAATCCGATCAAAGAGAAAAAGAGATCATGCTCCTATTCACCCCCTCTAGTCGCCTTTTCGGTCCAACAATACATTAGTATGAGCTAGAATATGTTGAAAAATATTATGCTTAGACAAAGCTTAAACCAAAAGTGTTTGATTTTGGGAATTTAGCCAAAAGTTCAACTATGATTTAAAATGATACTATAGCACTGTCTTTACGACAGAAGTTTATAAAACAATTTAACTTGGCAAATAAAATAAAATTTGGTTTGGACTTGGGCGAAATGGATGTTTGGATGGTGCACGTTGATGCACGGGATCGAGTCATCTCTATGATCGAGGCCTACGGGTTATTTTGGAAATTCATCCAAGTCAATTAAGGACCGGTGTCGGCACCCAAAATATGCAATTCTGGACCCTCTGCGTATATTGCACTAGTCGAGGATCACGCTAGTGCACACAGTTGCAACATCAGTGAAATATCATTTCCATATACAAGGATAACTAATAAATAGGCAAATAACAATAAACATCAGAGTAAAGACATTAAGGTCAAAACTTACAATTAATGCTTCAGATGGCAGATAGCTCAATGAAGCTGCAGCGGAACGAAATAGAATAACTTCAGTGATGCCCATCCATATGCCCACAGGCAATCGGCTGGGGTGCGCGACCTGGTTCTCCACGATCCTTGAAGTAGACCTTATTGACTAGCGATTCCTTTACCTCTGCTTGATTTATTAAAGCAAGCATGAGTACACACCGTACTCGCAAGTCATACCACAAAATACAAATTATAGATGCAGGCTTATTCCAAAGGAATGGCTTCTGTGGTTATTTTGCAGAAATGCAACATTTGCAATTTGAATACAAATAATAGATTGAAAGCATAAGTAAAACAAATAAACAGTAATAATTTTTAACAGTTGTTTTCACAAAGACACATAGCCTAAACAGGTTATTCACACTGCTGCATAAGTTACCTCACACAGCTGTCCCATCCCAAGTTTTTATGAAAATCTATCCCTCGTGTGAAATCCCCGAGTATGTCCATGATCATGACGCTATTCGAATAGATTGTTTAACACTCTGTAGAGTTTGTACACTTTACCCACAAGATGCAATCAACTGGATCAGAGTTGATCACAACAAAACCTTTCAGAAACTTCATCTCAAGCATTGACACTCCCGATGTAATTTACGCCAGACTACCCCACACAAGAAGTAAGTCCGACACACATTGTTGGATAGGGACACGGCGAACCGTCCCATGATGTGACTACTTGGTAGCACACCTCCACCCATGCAACACAGCCTAACCTACAACCTGAGTGATCAATGTCAAGACTCCATAACTTACTAAGCTAGGCCCGTCCCATTAGGCATGTGGTTGTACGAAAGACTCAGTTCAATGGCGCACAAAGTTAAGTCCTTAATTGACCAAGGCAAGACTTCCAATATACTACAAATCCCTATGCACATAGGTTATTAAGCCCATGCACACAGCTCCACTAAAAGTAGCACACAGTATCCACCACATGCCCCGGTCTAAATCCTTTCCCACCCTGTTGGTTAAGTGCAACATATGCCATCAACGAGTAATAGCACACAGTGCACACAGTTTTTATCACATAGTTCCATAGTCACTTAGTCAAGTTTATATTTGCAACTTACATGAGATGATGACTCGTAGTATGGCTAAGCAATCTAATCGCATCTAACCATCCCACGTTGGTAATACAATAGCACCAACTAAATAAACCAAACTAGGGTAACCAAGATTTATGGCATACAATTAGACAAGGTGGATATAACAAATGGGATAATAGCTACACCCAAAAGCATTTAAATAAATACTTAAAGTAAATGCAATAATTTGAATCAAAGTAGTTTTAGAAAACTGGGATTCAACATGATCAAAGGTATAACTTGCCTTGCTATAGCAATGATACTCTTATTTATCTTTAATCTTCTACTGTCTTGATCTTCAGCTCCTTCTTGATCATAACTTCCCAAAGTATCAACGTCTACTTGCAACAAGCAAATAAACCAAATAAATAAACAACAAAGAGCAAACAAACTCCAAAAATTAAATAATAATCTCACATAAATAGATCTTGGATTGAGATGAAATTAGGAATTTGAATGGACTCAAACGAAGTTCGGATTCAAAAGATATGAGCTTTGGAAGATCACATGAAATGATGATATTGAGAGAGAAAAGAATATTCAAAGAATATTCTTTCGGATTAAATAACTAAATAGAATTGGAGACTTACAAGTGGGTCCACTGGTAAGTGAAAGAGATCAAAGGTAGTGAATGACATGTGGGACCAACTGATAATTGAATTTCAGAAATTAAATGAATTTTCGAAAAGGATCAATGGATGACAGGAGGGACCCATTGGATAAAAGGGTTTTCCAGAATCAAATTAATTCCAGAAAAGATTGAAGTGAATGGCAAGTGGGCCATTGGTCCATAGACCAAGTCCACGGGCTTAGGTCAAAGGTCCACGAAGATATGCTAGTCCACGATGGACCAAGCTCATGGCTAGGGTTTGACAAGGGTTGACTGACATGCGGGACCCGCATGTAAGAGAGAAAACTAATCTAGGGTTTTTGATTGAGAGGATGACATGTGGCTATTGGTCCATAGACCAAGTCCACGATCTAAGGTTTAAGGTGCACAATGGAATAGGTGTATGAAATAGTGATAACAGGGGTGAGCCCTAGGGGTCATAGAGTAGGTTCATGGTGAACCATGTCTACTCGGGTGGTTTAGGGTTAGAATAGGTGTGCCATGTGACAAACGACCAGGAGCCGATTAGGATGTCACATGGGCAAAGAGGCCCAGATGGACGACGACGTGGCACCTAAGGTGGCCATATGGCAGCAATGTGGACACAAGGTCGGCAATGTGGCAGTGATACAAATCCGACATTGGATCGGTGCACAGGCTTGGTTCCAATCTAGATGCAGACAACGGAACCTACTCGCATCGAGACAAGAGGGAGAGAGATGTCCCACATGGAAGGGAAATAGCAGAGGGAGGCGACGTCCATGGCGTTCTCGGGTTGGCGTCGACGGCGACGAGCGGCAGCGCAGGGGCGTCCACGGGATCCACGGCGCGGTGACGGTGCTAAGCACGGTGGCTTTGGCGAACTCGAAGGGCGACGGCAACGCAAAAAGCGATGGCTCCAACGCTGATAGGCGGGGACGAGCTCGACTCGGGTGTTCGCGTGAAGGCAGAGAGACAACCCGAGGCGATGGTGCTTCGGTTGAAGGACCGGGACGACGCTGGCGGCTCCGATTTAATTGGGGCGGCGAAGCCGCGAGGTAGGAGAAAGGCGCAGGGAGAGACAAGGGACCTCACCGGTGGGGGTTCAAGCGGCAAGAAGCTCGAGGGCTTCAATGGTGGCGACGGCTCGGGTCGGAAGTAGGACGACGCTCCAGTGGCGACTCGACGACGGTGGCCACGGGTACGAGACGCGGGCGGCGCGGGGACCTCGGGTGCGGCGTCAGTGAAGGTGGAAGGGCACCGGACGGCGACGGACGGTGACAGAGAGCGCGGCACCGGCTTCGGAGATGAAGACGCTCGGGGCGGCAATTGGTGGCTCCTTGGCGGCGACGGGTCGGGCAGAGCGAGGGCGCACCGAGGGCGCGCTTTATAGCGCCCGAGAGGCATGCTAGGGCACGCAAGACGAACATCAAATGGCGGCTGCAGGCTGTCGGGTCGAACGCACGCGGCGAGGCGACGGCGGCCGCAAGTGACCGGGCACTCCAGCTACGCCAAGAAAAGGAAGGAGGGCGGGCTTAGCTCTCGGCCAAGGAAGGAGATCGGCCGGATGGCGTCTTGGTGGAGCTAGTGGTAGTGAGCAGGCCATGAGAGAAAAGGTGAGGTGGGCCGAAGAAAATAGATTGGGCCGGATGAAAGGGAATTCGACCCAAACAGAATCTGAGATTAAAACTAGTTTTCTTTTTAGAAAATAGCAGAAAACACAAATAGCAAATAGAAAATAGCAAATGCGTTGGGAAAAATTCTAGAAAAATCTAGAAAATATATCCAAGCACATAGAATCCAAATAAAATAGTTTTGAATATAGTTAAAGTTGAGATTAATCATGTTAAATTATTTTTGATTTATGAAAGTCCCAATTAAGCTTTATTAAATCAAATAAAATTGATGAAATTTTCCAGGGACCTAAACTACTTAAAAGATTTTTGAAAAGCCAAATTTTGGGACGTTACAACCGGTCTTTGTGACACCCTGGTTTTTGAAGCCTTTTTGAAAATTTCAAAATAAAAAGAACCATTTTGTTTTGATGAGAATTCAAAGCTTAACTTGGAATTTTTAGAACGGATATCAATTGACTAATTCAAACTTCAACTAAAGACTCTCTATTGGTTTGTTGGATTTGTTGGAGTTTTGGTGATCTCTCCCTTTTTGTGCTTGTTTTGTTCTGCTTGGGTCCAGACCTCTTTAGGTCTAGACCTCCCAAGTGTTTAGACCTCCCCGTGTCCTTCAGGATCTCCCTGTGTCCTTTAGGACCTCCTCCTTGCTTATTTGGACCTCCTCGTGTCCTTCAGGACCTCCCTGTGTCCTCTAGGACCTCCCCTACGTTCACTTGGACCTCCGTCGCGTCCGTTTAAGCCTCCCGCTAGGTACAGACCTTTCCTTTATTAGATCTAAGGGTCGGGACCTCCCCTTGATAGATTCGACCGTCAGGACCTCCCTGTCCCTTGGACCTCTTAGTCCGTTGGACCTCCTTATAAGACCTCCCTAATAGGTCACGACCTCCTTTGTTCGGCCATGACCTTCCCTTTGGCCGTGACCACTTCCTTTTGACCAAGTTGTTCCCAAGTTTGACAGGTCCCACTTGCCAGCCTTGTTATTCTTGGTCATCTCCGCCACATAAGTACCTTGTGCATTTAATGCATGTTGCGTCGCATGAAATGCAGCCATGTACGTGGCTCACATTGTGTGGCACCTTGATTCCTTCCCTTGCTCCCTTCCTTCATAGCAAACATTATTTTATTATCTTTTCACTAAGCCTGGTCGTACCCTATCTTAACCATCATCTACTTTTGACCTATCTTTCTATATATCCTTAACACGTATGTTTCCAGTGTCTTCTTACCTACTTAGGCTATAATTGGCCAGGAAGCTCTTCCTCCTCACCTTTTTCCACACCCAGCGTTTTGGCTTTTGCTGCTCTGTGGTGAGACCTTGTTGCCAAGAACTTCGCCAGGGACCTCCAGCGCTGCATCCTCACCGTTGAAGGTTCCACTGGGGTGGTGGCACCGGCCTCAACTGCCACGGCCATCCCACGACCTCCCCTCCTTCCTCCACCCTTTGGTGAGTTCATTGGCGCTTTGTTCTTCTTTTCTTGATTCATACAACCACAGTTGAAGCCGTTGCATCTTCCTCTGTACCACCTCCTCAATACCTTTTTCTGGACCTCTATGGTCTTCGTGCAGGACTACCTCCCTGGTCCCTGCGCCAAGGTCACTCCTTCGGCCTTTGCAAAGACCACCTCTTTGGTTCTTCGCAAGGACCACCCTTTAGGACTCTTTTCCAAAGACCACCCTCGTTGGACCTCCTCCCTGTGAGTTGGGACTTCTCTCAAAGAACTTATTTTTAAGTGTAGTGTTCCCCTGTTGGTTGAGTTTTGAGGTTCTTTTGGAGCTCTTTTGGTTCTTTATGTGGTCATTGTTTGAGTTTGCTTTTTCCCCGTGTAGATTGTGATGACACTAAGGAGCCTGAGTGTCCTGAGGAGGAAGACCCTCAATATTGTGAGCAAGGCAAGTCATGCTTTTGATCATGTTGAGCCTAGTAATTCAAGTTAATTATGTTGGTTTCAACTAAATATTGCATACATATTTCAATTCAAATAATTTAATCCCTGTTTTGGAAACTCCTTAGTTATCCCTGTTAACTTTTGTACTACCAGATTTGTCATTGTCTTGTCTCCCTTGATACCAAACCTAGTTGATACAATAGTATGGACTAGAGATATTGCAAACTATATGCTTAGCCATGCTTAGATCAATTCTTGTTTTGGGAGATCTTACTGCCAAAGTCCAATGAGACAAATGTTTTAAGCCATGGCATTGGGTTGTCATGGAATTTTGCTAAAGGGTTCATGAAAAGCAAACAAATGGAAAATTGGTTTGGACTTGGGCGAACTGGTTGCTTGGTTGGTGCAAGTTTATGCACGGGCTCAAGCTAGGTAAGTTTGAGGCCCAGGGTATGTGGTCGTTGCCCAGGTCAGTCAAGGACCGGTCTGCGAGCCACATCTTGCTAGCCACACCGTGCAACCACATGTTCTGTATGGGCAGGACCTAGCTGATTAATTTACAAAGTCCCATCGCGGTCGACCCTGTTGGTACGTGGGAGGTCTTTTAAGGCTGTCACTCATGACTAGTTTTCCCACCTAGCGCAAGAGGGGGCTCTGATCCTGCGAATTTGTATCCAAAGGAGGCGAAACCTTAGCGAGGGTGGACTGCGGTGGGATGATGCATTGTAAAGGCCTTGTCATGAACTCTAGACCTTTTACCTTAGGCAGTGAGAGGTGGCCTTGATGAATGCCAAACAAACTAGAGGAATCATGTCATGTGGGTAAAGTGTACAACCTCTGCAGAGTGTAAAACTATTCGAATAGTTGTGTCCACGGTCATGGACATGCTAGCAAAGCCACTCAAAGTTAGATGTTGGTTTTATTTTAAAAAGGCTTGATAAACTGATTTTGGGATTTCTATCCCGATGGGTTTTGGGCGGGGAGCCTTGTGACAGGAGGGTATCCTTCACCACTTGACGATGAATGTTATCCAACTGAAAAGTTGAGTTTTGGAAAATGAATTTTTAATTATAAGTGTAGCTACCTTGTAACTTAGTATGTGTATTTAAATGAAACTTGGCTTTATGCAAATCAACCCTACATGCCTTCCTTTGAATTATCCATGTATGCATGCCATTCTGATACTCCCCGGGTGTGACTTGCGAGCACGGTGGTTGTGCTCACTCTTGCTCAATAAAATTTATGGGCAGGCGAAGACGCTGACAGTGAAGAGGAGGACCAAGTCGACTAGGTTGTGCCCTCCAGCCATTTGCCTGTGACGGGATGGGTGGACTGTCGCTCTTTTGTTCCTTTATATTTTGTATTTGGCCCAAGGCCGCTTTTGTAAGCAACTCTGTTGATATTTTGTTAATAAAGTTCATGTTGTGGATGTCACCACTTTTGCTACTGTGTGGGCTAGCAGCTGATCTTGGGACTAGCTCAATTACACAGAGGTCATGGGGTGATCCCTAGTCTCATGACCTCCCTCGGGTTTGGTCATGAACTTGGGGGTGATCCTAGGCCTCACGGCCACTCTTAGACCTCCTGGTGGTCTTGCGAGATCGCCTGCGTGGTCCTGTTGGACCTCTTGGGTGATCTTGATAGACCTCCAAGTGGTCCTGAGGGGCCTTCAGGTGGTCTAGACCTCTTGGGAGGTCCTGGCGGGCCTCCTGGGTGGACCTGACCTATTGGCTGGCCTTAAAGGACCTCCTGGGTGGTCCTGAGAGCCCTTTGGTCGTGACAAAGAAGTGGTATCAGAGCATCCTGAACTGTAGGTCGTAACCTAGTAGAATGGCAGTAGAATTTCAAAGTTTATTTTATACAAGGAAGAATAAATTGTTCTTTTCTTATCTGGGTCATCCTTCTGTTCTTACCTCCCTACTGTTATTCCTCCTTACCTTAATCCAATCTTACCTTGTTTTCTTTCCTTGCACCGATTTACAATGTCAAATGGATCCCCTTACCCTTGAAAGCTCTAATAGTGGTCTCTGGGTTAGGCCTGGTGCTTAAGACCTCCTTCAAGTGGTAAGTAACGAGTAGAACGATATTTAGCGACTATAGTTTTGAAAGAGCTTCTTTCTGTTGATTGTTTTGCTGAGTGGGTTATTTTATCTCTTTTCTTTCCTCAGCTTCTGGAGCTCAGGAGAGATGGTGACCACTCGAAATGGTAGTGGCAGCTCAAGCAATCGGAATAGAAGAGCTGAAGAAGAGCCCGAGAATCCAGCTTGGTGGAGCAACCAAAATAGAGGAGTTGAGGGCATGCAGCAGAACCCAGCCTCACAGCCACCACCACCTCCAGTCGAAGGACCTAGCTGGGCCCAAATGATGGCCAATCAAGCTCAGCTAATAAACTTGCTCTCCCAATCAATTGCCAACACTCAATCATTGCAAGCAACAGCAGCAGCCCAGCCTCAAACTCCAGTTTTGCCTCCTTCAAGGGCTAATGTTGCAGAATTCATGAGGTTGCACCCTCCAACTTACTCCAGTAGCATTGAGCCAATGGAAGCCGATGATTGGCTCAGGGCAGTGAGCAGAAAATTGGATATGGTGCAATGCACAGACCATGAGAGAGTCTTGTTTGCCTCACACCAACTCAGTGGGCCAGCTTCTGAGTGGTGGGATAATTTTAGCCAATCTCATGTTGATGCCCAGACTATCACATGGGATGAATTCATGCAAGCTTTTCGTCGTGCCCATATTTCCCCAGACATGATGTATATAAAAAAGGAAGGAGTTTCGTTCACTGCGACAGGGCAGTCGCACAGTCAATGAATACTTGCATAAGTTTAATCAATTGGCCAGGTATGCTCCAGGAGATGTGGCCTCAGATGAAGCCAAGCAAGAGCGCTTTTTGGAGGGGCTTAATGATGAGATCTCAATTCTCCTTATTGCCCAAGATCACTCAGATTTTCAGTAGCTTGTTAGTAAAGCCATACGGCAAGAGGGCAAACTCCAAGAGATGGAGAACCGAAAAAGGAAGAAGGCAGCTCAGAGGTTTAATCCTAGAGGTTTTCGCAAGCCTAGGACCTCCCAACCCCAGACCCCCCCAGCGCAAGACCTCATCCAAAGTACTTGGGCCAGTCCAGCGCCCAAGTAGCCTAAGCTTCCATAAGACCTCCTCTGGAGGCCAGTACCAAAAGAAGGCATCCACGACCTCCTCTCTGGGTGTGACTTGTTTCTTTTGCAATGAGGTAGGGCACTATGCTAGTAGGTGCCCAAAAAAGCAGCAAGCCTCTGTCTTAGCCCGACCAAGCCAAGGAGCTCCAGCAACGGGTAGCACCTCCTCTGTGAAGCCAACAGCACAATACACAAAGGGTCGTGTCACACATGTCACGGCTGAGGAGGCACAAGCCGCACCAGATGTGGTCCTTGGTACATTTCTTGTCAACTCAGTACCAGCCTTGGTTTTATTTGACTCTGGAGCTTCTCATTCTTTTGTTTCAAGCAAGTTTGTGGGGAAGTGTGGGTTACCTATATCTTCTTTAGATAACCCTATGCTAATTCATGCTTCGGGCTCAAATATGAGGACTAATAACATCTGCCCAAACCTCATTCTGGAGACCTCTGGGGTACCCTTTCATGTAGACTTGATAGTGTTGCATTAACAAGAGCTAGATGTGATTTTAGGAATGGATTGGTTAACCAATAATCAAGGTCAAATAGACTGTGCTAGCAAGTCCATCTCACTTACCAATGATCAAGGAATTCAAGTGGAATTTAGGCCCAAGACCTCCCTTACAGCAAGACCTCTCCTGACCAGTGTGAAGGAAGTGAAGCTAAAAAACCTCCCAGTGGTCAGAGGATACCCAGATGTGTTCCCTGAGGAACTGCCTGGAATACCACCAGATAGAGATATATTATTCCTAATTGATCTAGTCCTAGGGACTGCTCCTATATCAAAAAGACCTTATAGGATGCCAGCAAATGAGCTGGTAGAATTAAAGAAGCAGATTAAAGAGCTGCAAAATAAAGGATTTATTCGACCAAGTTCTTCACCATGGGGAGCACTAGTGCTGTTTGTCAAGAAGAAAGACAACATCTTGAGGATGTGTGTGGACTACAGATCACTCAACGAGTTCACCATTAAGAATAAGTATCCATTGCCCAGGATAGATGACCTCTTTGACCAGTTAAAAGGAGCAAGTGTTTTCTCTAAAATTGATCTAAGATCTGGTTATCATCAACTGAAGATTAGACCAGAGGACATTCCCAAGACTGCTTTTACCATAAGATATGGGCTGTATGAGTTCACTGTGATGTCTTTTGGGTTAATAAATGCACCAGCCTATTTTATGAATATGATGAACAAAGTATTCATGGACTTCCTAGACAAGTTTGTGGTTGTGTTTATTGATGATATTCTAGACATCCAGGTGGTCTAGACCTCTTGGGAGGTCCTGGCGGGCCTCCTGGGTGGACCTGACCTCTTGGATGGCCTTAAAGGACCTCCTGAGAGGTCCTGGGAGCCCTCTGGTTGTGACAGTCTTTGAGTCACATCTTGCTAAGCACTATCGTACTACCACGTGTCATGTGTGGGCGGGACCTAGCTAAATAATTTGTATCATTTCACCGTAGTTGTGCCATCCTGTTACGTGGGTGTCTTTATTACCTACTTTTATGTATGGGACATGGCGCAAGAGGAGGCTTAAATCCAGCGGGTTTCTATCCAAAAGGAGCGAAATCTTAGCGAAGCGGGACTACGGTGGGATGATACATTGTAAAGGCTTTGTGATAATGACTTAGTCGCACGCATTCGGCAGTGTGTTAGACAAACATTATAAGTCAATTATCTCTTGGTAAAGTTGTACAACTTCTCTAGAGTGTTAAAAACTATTCGAATAGTTGTATCCACGATCAAGGACATGCTAAGCAAAGCCACTCAAAGTTAGAATTTTGTTTTGATTTCAAAGGACTTTATCAATGGTTGTTGGATAGTTTATTCAATTGGGAAATTGGACGGTTTGCCATGTGATAGGAGGGTATCATTCACTACTCGTTGATGAATGTTATCTCACTGTAAAACTTGAGGTTTAGAAAATAAATTTTAGTTATAGAATAAATTGCTTTAGAACTTAGTATGAATATTTAAATAGAAAAATGTCGCTTTATGCAAATTGAGCTATATAAGCATTCCGTTGTTAAATCCTTGCATACATTATAATCTGTTATTGGGTGTAACTTGCGGAGCACAGTTGTTTGTGCTCACTCTTGCTTAATACAATTGTTGAGCAAGAGATGAGTACTATGAGGGGCATGAGAACTTGGACGACTAGGCTACGCCCCCAGACGATTGCCTATGGCGAATTGTGTGGTCTACCTTACTGCTTTTGCTTCCGCTGTATTTTGCTTATTAGCTGTATGCCCCTTTTGTAACAAACTTTAATTATTATCAATGAATGGCGTTGTATGGTTATGCTATCCACTTTTGTTCGACTGTGTACACTAGCTATTTCTGGACTAGTGTATGAAACACAGAGAATCTAGGATCCTTCGCTCCCGGGTTCGACAGAAAGCATGAAGAGGAAGGCAGGGCAAGGCGGTGCCGGTCGAGCGAGGCGGCACGACCACGGTGGAGACGGAGGGGATGGGTGAAGGCATGAAGAGGAAGAGTGAGGATGAAGAAGAAGGGTAAGATGAATATTTTGACAAGTTTTCGGTGGTTAACAGTGGCTGGATCTAACGAGGCTAACAGGAGTGGCTAAAAAAGGATGAAAGTTGAGATCTAATGGTAATGAAGGGAGAAACAGTTTCACAATAGCATTTCAATGATCCGATCAACTTCCAGTGACAAATAAGAAATTAATCCCTTTTTATGTTGCAGTTGGTGAATAGATCCTTGTTCGTTGTATTGTCATATGCACTATTTTTATTATCGGTTTTGTCAATCATATAGATGTTTTTTTTGTCAGGATGCTTAGTTGGGCATGTATTGCCAGATTGGCAAAGACATCCTCACATGAAGTTTTTATGTCATATAGTAGTGTACACACTATATATTGTCAAAAATCGTTTTTTTCCCATCTCCACATGCACCGGTTCTAAATACCATTACATAGTTCTTATATTTTCGATCTTGGGGTGAAAGGGTCTTTTCTACATGTGCTCAGTCAACACAGCGAGGGAGAGAGATTGGATGCTGGTGTGGTAGAGAAGATATCCCGTAGTTCCCACCCTTAGAAAGTTCCGTGCTTTCCATCTTTTAAAACACTGTACAAATAGTCATGAAAAATGCCATTTTTTTTGTTAGATAGATTATGATATAGTCAAGTATCCTACAAAAATTCAAGTAAATATATGACTTACAGAGGAGAAACAAAAAAAAGACAAATTTCAGTGAATAGTGGCTTTATCTTTTTCATTTTTTGAATTTGTTTTCAATAAAATTTGTTCTTTTTGTTTCTCCATGTGTAAGTCAAATTTAAATTTGAGATTTTGAGGCATGATGGATTGATTTTGTGTAAATGCTATCAAATTATTTCAGTATTTTTTATGACTATTTGCACCTTGTATTGTAGAGAGGAAGTACATTATATGTTCTCTGGTGTGGTATGAACACGTAGCGAGCCACATCATTCTAGGTATATATTTGACTAGAAATGCATATACGAGGGATCAGAAGTGGGCCTTTTAAAACTTCATGAGGGATCAGAAGTGGGCCTTTTAAAACTTCATGAATCACAGTGGGCCTTGTACCAAACTTTAAGGTACCATTTTGGTTAGTGGCCCCTTATATCAGCTGCAATGTAGAGGAAAGTTGTGCAAATGAACATTTGATGCGAACATCTTTTTCATAGGCGCAAATAGGTAAAACATGCATCAGCAGCACTTTGCTACTCAAATGATATTGAAATTTCTACTTCAAACCACATTCACTGATTTTTTTTTTGTTTATCAATAGAACATGAAGAAACTTTTTAGAGAATACTTTGTTTTGGCCTGGTCAAGAGGCAATGACTCTCAATTATCTTCCGTAGAATGATTTTTTCCCCTTTGCTTTGCAATGTTTTTTGCATAACTTGCGTGGTAGGTAGTTGATTCAAATATTTCACAATTTTAGGGACAACACTTTTCAACTATTATTTTGAGAAATGGACATGCTAGCTAGCATCACAATAGGAAAAAAAGAGTCTATTTTACAACCCCTGAACTCTTCGAAAAGTCCATAAAACAACACTGACAATAAAACCGGAAACCCAACCCCCTCAACTATTAAAACCGTTCACTTTACCTCCTGTCAACCCAAACTGGAGGGATTTTGTCTGACATGGCGCTGATGTGGCCCTGTCCAAAACTGTTTTGACTGACGTGGGTGCCACATCAGCGCTAGACGAATGCTATTGGAAATATGCCCTAGAGGTAATCATAGAGATGATTGTATTTCATTATGTTCATAATATTGGATAATGTGTTATCTTGTTCCTTGAATGAATCATTGGTTATAAAGATTAACAAGTATGTGACTTGTTGGTGAAACTCTTAACATATATGATGTCGCTCTAAATGTATCTCTGGTTGGATGTCAATGGTTGGAACATGTGAGGACCTCTTCTCAGTTTAAGCGGGGAGTCCAAAAGGACCAATTTTTTTTTTTTTTGTTGGTGCATTCCGCAAGTAGAGCTACTGTAATCGCAATGCAGATCTTCTTAGTGTCAAGGCGAGGATAGTACTCACGCAATCGGTACTACCGCATGAAGGAATGGTAGTACCGCTGGCTAAGCCAAGCAAGCACTGCCCGAAGCTCAGGGAGGTTCGGAAAGACCGCCTGAGTGTTAGTAGTATCTTGCGGTCCGGAAGGACCGCGGCAAGTCCGAGAGGAGGTCCGCCAGACCTCCGAGGAGATCACAAGACCTCTGGAGGTCTTGGCCTCAGGCACACCGAGCTAGTCCCGGGATACGATGCTAGCTCGCATGTAATCACTTGGTACAACCATAACCACAAGGTCAAGATAAAAGATGAAGCAGACAAATTAAACTTAGTATTAAACAGGACCTTATGGTCCAAGCTTGTTTACAGAGGGTTTGCCACTTGGGCTTACAAACCGCAACAAAAGAACCTTGGCAGCTGGAAACACCAAAACACATAGATGCCTATCGGCAAGCCCACAGGCTGTCGAGTGGAGGACGTCCTAGGCACCAGGATCATCAAAGAAATCCTCTTCAAAGAGGTCTGGGCTTCCTTGCACTTGGTCATCTTCATACACTGCTTTGACACAGGACTTGAAGCCATGAGTACTTTGAATGTACTCAGCAAATCACAGGGAAACACTTATGCAAGTAATATTCATGCAATGGCTTACCAATGGAGGAGCTGTATGGTTAGTTGCACAAAGTAAGGTTTGACAGCAAATAACATAATAGATTGAAAAGCAGCAAGTGAAAACAATAATACATACATACTTTTGTTTGAAAAGAAGGGAGTGAGCACCAACTCACATTGAAACCACTTGGGGGAGGTCTGGTTGCACCCATAGCCAGGACCTCTCCTAAGACCTCTCTAGAGCACCAACCCTAGAGCTCGATCCCATCCCCTGGACCACATCTCAAGCCAGCCATGACCCCTCTAAAGCCGGCCAAGGTCTCTTCGAGGCAAGGCCACGGCCTCTCGCAGGAGTGCCCAGGGAACACAAATTTCTCAAAAGCTACCCCTTACACCACTTCTCTGGGAGATGTCCATAACCAAGGACTTGGCTATTCGAATAGATTTTACGCTCTGCAGAGGTGTACAACTTTACCCACAATCCACGATCTCTCTAGCGGGACGGGTTCCGGAAAGACCCTTATTCATTTCCAATGGTGAGCAGTCTAGAGAGCATGACAAGGCCTTTACAAAGCTTTGATTTGGCTAGGAGCTGCCCGCTAAGGTTTCGCTTTTGGATGGGTTGCAAAGCCACCAGATTTGTGCCCCCTCTTGCGCCGTTGCAATAAAACTCGCTCAATCACAACAGCACCAAGCCATCTTATTGCTAATTATTCGGCCCAGGCCATCCCCATAAAATGACCTTATAGTTGCACGGATTACCCGGATCCACAAACACAAAGTTAAGTCCTTAGTTGTGCTCAAGCAAGACTTCCACATCCCATGTGCAAAGCACCCACTTCTCACTCCCTGCCATCTTGCCCAAGCCAAAACAATTTGGTAATTACCCCTGCCAAAAGACCACCCAGCCTTGGCGCACAAGTTTTTAAACAAAGTGGTCTCACACCACCATCAGCACAACATACGGCATCCTGCCATAATTGCTTAACAGTGGCACCGACTACAGGTTACATAGGTCATTAGTCAAGATTATTAATTGATGAAGCAAGATTCTCGAAACCCACGGATCTAAAGTAAGGCTAAGCATAACTTACGGTCCTATGTCGGCAATACCAAAAGATGCCAACTAAAATACCCAACCTAGAGTTTCCAAAAGGAGTATGTCAATATGTCCAGCAACAAATCCAAAGGAGGCGTAGTTTCAAGTGAGGGAGAGTAGCTACTGCCCAAACATTTTCATATAAAAGTAGCCATGCACGATTAAGTAAAACAAAATATTTTTAAAAGACTAGGCTCAACATGATCATGGGCTGTGACTTGCCTTCGTCAAGCAGTGCAGGTCCTTCGGTTGAAACTGCCGGGTCCAGATACTCCTCAAGCTCGGAATCTACACGATCGCAAAGAACCGAAATAAGCAAAACTGCCCCAGGCAAAAGAACTCGAAGACTCAAAAGAACCCAAGCAAAACTTCCACCAAAAGAAGCCAATAAACTGGGAGCATAGCTCAGCTTGGGGAGCTCCAGGGGAGGACTTGAGCACAGAGAAACCCAGGCAAGGAAGTTAGAAATGAGCCAAAGGTGACAAAGGAGAGGTTGCCCAGGCTATTTACGGCCAAAGTTGGCAAAGGCATGAAGAGGGCTCAGCCAAAACGTGTCAATGATCGGAGGTGGCCTGGACAGGGCTAGGACAGGGCATGTCCTAAAAAGAAATAAACAAAGCACCCTAGAAGTGACTACATTTAATGTGATCCGACATGCATTAAATGCGCCCAAAGTTTCAAGGCGGCAAAAATGATAAAAGGTGGGTGAGGCTGACCAGCGGGGCCGGTCCAAGAAGTGCACGCCCAGTCAAAGAGGTGGTCCTCACCACACAATTGTCTTTGCAAAAAGACCACGGGGAGGTCCTGTGGACAGGAGGTCCAAAGGCACTAGGAGGTCTTGGACAAAGGGTCCAAAGATACTAAGAGGAGGTCCTGGACAAGAGGTCCAAAGACTCGAAGAAGTTCGAAAGAGGGACACGATATCTTTGACGGCGGTAATACCGTGTTCAAGAAGGGGTACTGCCGGATAACGGTAGTTCCGGGTTTAAGGTGTGGTACAACCGTAAGTCGGGAAGGGCCTTGACAGCTGAGACAAACCAAGGAGAGGTCTCAACGGCTTAGATTCTCGAAGGGAGATCCTAAACGGTTAAGATCAAAGGCGAAGGGGAGGTCCTGACGATTAGATCTCCAAGAGGGAGGTCCTACGGTCAGATCAAAAAGGGCAAGGAGGTCCTGACGGTAAGATCTCCAAGAGGGAGGTCCTACGGTCAGATCTGATCAAGGGGTTTTTATGTGACTGAGACCATGCTCGAGCGGTAGGTCCGGCCAAGCAAACGGTAGGTCCGACCTGGGGAAGTCCTATGGACACGGAGAGGTCCAAAGGAGTACAGAGAGGTCCTAAGGTCACAAAGAGGTCATAAGGGTTAGATCTCTCAAATGAGATCTCAACGGTCAGGATCAAAGCAAAGGAGAGGTCCGCGGAAACAAGGATACGCGGAAACAAGCTAGGGCCGTTAGATCAAGATCAAACGGGGCCAAGCAAAGGGGCCGTTCGGACCGAGCGAACGCACCTTCAAGATCGGGCCGTCCAAAAACATCAACGGTCCTGAGGCAAGGAAAGTTAAATCCTAACGGTACAACCACAAAACAACAGCGGTAGGTCCGCAAGGGCACAAAGGAGGTCTTCAAGGAGTCAAAGGAGGTCCTTCGAACTCTGAAGAGGTCCAATGAGCAAGGGAGGCCCAAAAGGCTCAGAGGAGGTCTTACCAAAGGCGGTAGTTCCGAAGGAACAAACGGCAATACCGCCAATGCAAGCGGTGGCACCGCACGGGCGCGAGGGAGGTCAAAGGAGCTCCATATGGACACAGGGAGATCCATATGGGCACAGGGAGGTCCGAGAAGGCTCAAAGGAGGACTTTAGCAAAGGTGGTAGTTCTGACACTACCACAACAGTGCGACCGAGGGTCGGAAACATCGAAACGGAGAAGGTAAAACCAAGGCTAAGTGCCGCAACTTGAGCGGACGGTACGACCGCTAGAGGGATGGCGGTAATACCGTAACCCGGACTGAACCACCCTCGAGGGAGGTCCAGAGGAAAGGAAACAAGGCCAAACTTGGCTTTGAGAAACCAAAGGGGTTTTGAAACACAAACCCGAGCTTATTCCTCAGCAGGAGGTCCAAAACAAGGGGAGGTCTAAACAAAGGATGAGGTTTAAACGGAGAGGGTGGTTTTAATCTCGAAGAGAATCAAACCAACAAAAGAGGTTTAAAGGAAGGTTAAACCTGGAGGCACACAGAGAAGCTTAGGAGGATAACCAGGCCAAAGAACACCACAGAACAACAAGAAGCTCCAACCAACAGAGAACACCAACAAGGGACTTAGTTCAGGTTTAATTAGGTCAAGTTAAACTCTCCAACTTCCAAAATACCAAGTTAAGCTTGAACAGGCAATTAAAACAAATGGTTCTTTGAGATTTTGAAACCTGTAAGAACTTTTAGAATAAACGGGACGTTACAGAACACTATTGACTCTATCGACCAGTACATTGTATTGATTGATGACCTTGTTTCACTGGTCATGGATATAGAGATATCGAATCAATAATGTGAACACATGTTAGAGAATATGGGGTTAGATTGACCCACCTTGAGATACTATTGAGATTGTTATGATTCTATGTGTCGTTGGTTGGTCTCAAGTAATGATGATGTATAATCCTTAGATCTGAGATCAGCATGGATTCCTACATTTGTAATAACACTCTTAGGGGTTGCCAATCGCTACTCGTAACTGGGTAGTTATAAAGGTAGCTTTCGGGTATGCTATGAAACATGTGGAGGAATGTGACTGGTCGGATATGGGATTTGCCCCTCCTAACATAACAGGAGAGATGTCTTTGGGCCCCTCGTTATGATCGGATAAAGAAAGTGCATGGCCATACCACTAGTGGTCGAAGTGTTCGACCACGTGAAGTTATCCGACACTTGATCGAGAAAGTATTGAATAGTCCATGGATGACACAACATCTCACCTGGAGTTCAACCAGACATCGTGAGGCAAAGGGAGAATACACGAGTAGGTCGCTTAGTTCGACCGTTATGGACCGGTCGAACGAAATCACAGAGTGGTCAAAACACAGTGAAGGAGTTACGAATCGATCGTGACCAAATCTTAACCGGTCAGATAGAGATAGGACACAGTCGTAAGTGATGGGGACCTGGTCATAGATCATATTGCACTAAGGTTCGTCCGATATAATTTGTGTGTATTCGGGAATCGTTATATCCTGCTAGGAACCGCTAACAACTCATGATCGGAAAGGGTTTCTGAGTCACAACCGATTACGCATGAACCTACAGGGTCACATACTTAACGGGTTGGAACAAACCAGTACAGATACGATTCGTCAAACGTGTTCAGATAGGATCCGTGATACGGGGGATGCCCGATCTTCTCGGTGAGGAACCGTGGATAGATGATGCGAAGTAGACGATGTCACTAGCTGAACACTCGCGCCAATGCACGAACCCTCAACTCTTTGGAATACGCCCAAAACACACCGGATACATGATCGTCGCGAGACCACAAACGACGATCGCCAAGTCCCCAATTCCCAATGGAACAACGGCTTGACCTTGAATTGCAGAACGAATCAATGGATCGCCTAGTCCTCTCTCAAAGTCCTCGTATGAACTCTGGTTTAGAAAGAACAAGCAATAGCTATGTTTCAATTCTTATGCATAAACTGGTCTTCCGATACAATGGGGGTCTACCCCTCAATATATAGTGCCCTTCTCCACCTTATGGCTGGCCAAAAGGCCCTACTCATACTCTATTTTGGATTTAGAACTCCTACTCCAAGTCGGACACAATCTAAAACAAAAAAGGAAACTCTGAGTTTACAACCGTCACATTGTTTTAGACATATCTTTTGATACGTGATGAATCTGAGGCTGAGTGAGCATCCGTTGGATCGGGCTTGAAGTTAGCTTTCCAACAAGTATAAGAACACCCAAATCGGACTCCGTTTGTGAAAGTTATGACCTTTTAATCCGGACTGTACTGCTGATTCCGAATCCGATTTTGATGCTGATTCCGAATCCGAATTGAATCCAAACTTTCCTAACTTCAATTTCATTAATTGAAACGACTTGAATCCGTGTGAAACTTGAGAAAGGGACTCTTGTAAGCCTTTGGAAAGTCATGGCAAAGCTGGATATCTTCCCAAGATGTCGTACAAGCCGCGGAATCATCAACTTTGTCAACTCTCGCGCGTTGATCGGTCTGAATGTGCAGCATGCACTCGAATAGCCATAACTTTTATAAAAGCTCCAAATCACGTGCCGCTTGATCCGCTGGAAAGTAGACTCGATAAGCTTTCCAAATATATATATTATTCATGCTAGATCCTTCCGAGTTGCTGCGAAGATCGTTATGAACCCATACCTTCCATGCGTCCCACAGTCGCATGCTATTTTTGTGAGCATCAAAACACCCCGAGAAGCATCGTGTTCTTGATATTCACATGAAGCATCTCCTTCAAACCTAACAATAAGCAATGACCCACTATTAGGTAGTATAATATTCTCAATTAAACTTAAAGGAAATTCATGGAACAGATTCACCTTTTGGTTAAGCTTCTTTGCACAAGCTTCACCCACAAGCTTCTCTTGTTCTTCAACTCTTTTAGTAAGCTCATGTAGTTCTGAGGTACTTGTTGAATTGAAAACATTATATGAAACAGCGTAGGTAAGGATGTCCGCATCAATCCGTCACGAGCACTATATAAGGATATGCATGAAGCTGTTGGGAGTTACGGATGAACGTAACAGACGAGGCACGCGAAAGTCGTGAGTTAAGTTGTTCCACCGAAACCCTAGCCGCCATCTTCCAGATAGCTCTGCCGTGCGACTTGGTGCTAGCACACCAGTGCATGGTTGTTCCTTCCCTAGACGTGTGCATACCGTAGAGGCGCTACTGCGGTTGCTGTTGCGCTTGAGGACAATCCGCGATCTTCACAAGGAACTGCAGAGGTTGCTGGAGGAGACAATCAACTACGACCACTACATCGACACGCTCTTCGTTGGACCAGGCTGCTTCGACCCTTCTTCCGCTGCTCTGCGCGTCTGGTGGTAACGATCTGTGATCATCTACTTGCTTGGCTTCCTGGTTTACGTGGTAGAAAATTTTGATTTGTTGCTATCGTAGCCTACCCGTGACCCAACAGTGGTATCAGAGCCATCCTGCATGGTTTTTGATCTAGATCAGTCACATATAGTTGATATGCGGTAGTAGTAGATTGGATCTATTACTGGTCAGGTCTGGTAACCTAGATCAGTTCATAGATATGGAACGATCTGGGCCCCGGTCAATAAGATCGATCGGTTTTTCGGTGGTAGTAGATGGGTTTACGAGGAGGTATGAGCTAAAAGAACCAGATGGTTTATTGCGCCTGTTCACGACCACTCTGCATATCACTCCTACCGGTCGGAATTCCACCATCGGAGTATGCCGCAGTGTCTGGTCGTATCAAGGCAATGATCAGATTGGTTCGGAATAGGGTTAATATGATTAATCTGATGATTTCTAAGGCTCGGTAACGTGAATAAGATTCATATCTCGAAAAAAGTTTCCGAGAGTGCCCTCGACGGTATTGGGCGCCGCCTTCGAACCCCCCCGCTAACTTAGGCTAAGCGGGACCGCCGTGCTGGGTATTCGTACCGCGCGTTATAGGTCGTATGTATTCATGTCGCCCGATAGAATTGGATTCTATACATAACTTGTTTTTGCAGGGATTGATGTGAATAGTATGACCCATGATGTATGTGTGTAATTTTCATGGCCTGTGTGTCATGTTTATTGTAGCCCAAGGCTGTCTATATTTGTATAACGACTTGCGTGTCGACTTGTGATGCTTATTTACTCTTTGTGATTCATTACTAGTGCTATTAGGAGTAATGGCTTAGTGGGAGTGCTTGGAGGAGTCGATCACTTGGAGACATGGCGAACAGGATGCATGGCGATGGAGATCATCATGTGGAAGGGTCATACCATATCACAATGCAATTTGATTGTCTGTGAATGCCCTTATATTCCTATTCATTTATTTTTATGCATGTTATTTAAATGCTTTAGATGTTTTTAACATGGCAGAAGTAAAATTCCCTTACATAATATTAAGTTAAATTGATGCCCTCCCAATTGTTGCACCATCTAAAGTAAAGTATTTTAATGGTAGGTCTTGCTAAAGCAGAGTGCCATTAATATTACTTGACTAGATGGGTTTGTGTCGGACACTTACACGCAGAGTGCCATTGGTTTAACTTGACAAGGTCATCATAACGGTTATGGACCTTAGGGCATAGGGTTGGGTGCCGGAGCATAGAGATGCTGCCCAACAATAAGAGTCATATAGAGATATGATTAGTAAAGGGTTGCTTACCATTTTCACTAGTCTTCTAGCAGTGATGCCAAAGCTCACTAGTAGATTAAATGATTATGGATCTTGAATCACTAAAATGTCATAAGAGGGATATGGTATTTAGTGGGAGTATCTTTATTAAATTATTTAATAAATACTTGAATATATGTCTTAGCTTTGCATATTCTCTGTTGTAGATCATGGCACCAACTGCTGTACCTACATCCAGTTTTGCATTACGTTCGATACTTGATAAGGAAAAACTGAATGGAACGAATTTTGCGGATTGGTCCCGTAACCTAAGAATTGTTCGTAGGCAAGATAAAAAGGAACATGTTCTAGATGAACCAATTCCAGATGTGCCTGTTGAAAATGCTGCTGCTAATCTTAAAACTGCCTATAAAAGGGCATGTGATGAATCCCTTGATGTTAGCTGTCTCATGCTTGCTGCGATGAACCTGCACCTTCGTAAGCGGTTTGAGAACGTTGAGGCCTACGATATGATCGTGGCGCTCAAAGGCATGTTTGAGACACAAGCAAGAACTGAGAGATATGAGATCTCAAAGAAATTGTTTGGGAGTAAGCTAGCTGAGGGAAGTTTGGTGAGCCCTCATGTAATCAAAATGGTTGGTTACACACAGAGCTTGGAAAAACATGGTTTTTCACTTAGTCAAGAGTTGGCTACAGATTTGATTCTTGCTTCGCTACCTTCAAGCTATGGGCAGTTCATTCTGAACTTCCATATGAATGGCTTAGACAAGAATCTCATCGAACTGCGTATGATGCTTAAGACTGCAGATGACAACATTAAGAAAAGCAACTGTCATGTAATGATAGTGCAAAAGAGTACAAGCTTCAAGAAGAAGGCTAAGACTTGGGTCAAAGGTAAAGGCAAGAAAGTTTCGGATGAGATCCAAACTAACAAGCCTAAGTCCAAGAGTAGGTCTGGCTCGACTCAAGAGAATGAATGCTTTTACTACAAAGAACCAGAACATTGGAAAAGGAACAGTAAGAAATACATGGCTGATCTGAAAAAGAATGGTGGAACTAAACCCTCAACTTCAGGTATTAATGTTATAGATGTTTTTCTTGCTGACTCTTCTGTTAACTCATGGGTATTTGATATCGGATCGGTTGCTCATATTTGCAATTCGATGCAGAGTCTAACAAAGTGTAGGAGAATTACAAGGGGTGAGATGGATCTTCGCGTCGGGAATAAAGCAAGAGTTGCTGCATTAGCCGTCGGGACTTTGCCATTACTTTTGCCTTCGGGATTTATTATGGAACTAAATAATTGTTATTATGTTCCAGCCATAAGTAGAAACAACATCTCTGCATCATGTTTGATGGCAGAGGGTTATAAATTCATAATAGAGAACAATGGTTGTTCTATATTTTTGAATTAAATGTTTTATGGCTATGCTCCTGTTTTGAACAGGTTGTATAGTTTAAATGTTGATGATGCACCCATCTATAATATTAATGCAAAGAGATTTCGGCCTAATAATTTGAATTTCATTTTCATTTGGCATTGTCATTTGGGTCACGTAAGTGAGAAACGCATGAAGAAGCTCCATGACGATGGAATGCTAAACTCATTTGATTTGGAATCATTTGAAACATGCGAGTCTTGTCTGCTCGGAAAGATGACTAAGACACCTTTCACTAGTCGGAGTGAGAGGGCGTCCGACCTGTTGGCACTCATACATACTGATGTGTGTGGACCAATGAGTACGACAGCTAGAGGTAGTTTTCAGTACTTCATTACTTTCACTGATGACTTTAGTAGATATGGATATATCTATTTAATGAGGCACAAGTCGGAATCCTTTGAAAAGTTCAAGAAGTTCCAGAATGAGGTACAGAATCAACTTGGCAGGACAATCAAATCTTTACGATTTGATCGTGGAGGTGAGTTTTTGAGCCATGAGTTTAGTGATCATTTGAAACAATGTGGAATTTTTCCACAACTTACACCACCGGGCACTCCACAATGGAATGGGGTGTCCGAGCGGCGTAATAGGACCTTGTTGGACATGGTTCGATCAATGATGAGCCAATCAGATCTACCGTTGTATTTTTGGGGTTACGCTCTAGAAACTGCTGCTTTCACTTTGAATAGGGTACCATCTAAATCAGTAGATAAGACACCATATGAGATATGGACTGGGAAGAGTCCTAGTTTGTCTTTTCTAAAGATTTGGGGATGTGATGTCTATGTTAAACGTTTGACGTCTGACAAACTCACACCCAAGTCCGATAAATGCTTCTTTGTGGGGTATCCTAAGGAAACTAAATGATATTATTTTTATAATCGGGTTGATAACAAAGTATTTGTTGCCCGTAATGGTGTCTTCTTGGAGAAAGAGTTTCTTTCCAAAGGAGTCAATGGGAGCAAGGTGCAACTTGAAGAAATTCGAGAAGCATCTGAAAGTGTTTCAACTCCCACTGAACCTCTACAGGATAAACAAAGTGTTGTTGAACCTGTAGATAAGGCATTAGCCCCACGTAGATAAAAAAAGGCCACGTCAATTGCCTATAAGGTATGGACATGATGTATTATTGGTGAATAATGATGAGCCTAAAATTATACGGAAGTGATGATGGACCTAGACTCTGAGTCATGGCATGAGGCCATGAGATCCGAAATAAAGTCCATGCATGATAATCAAGTTTGGAACTTGGTTGATGTACCTGATGGCATTAAGACAATTGAGTGCAAGTGGATCTTTAAGAAAAAGATAGATATGGATGAAAATGTTCACATTCATAAGGCACGACTGGTTGCGAAGGGTTTCAGACAAATTCAAGGTGTTGATTATGATGAAACATTCTCTCTTGTCGCGATGCTTAAGTCTATTCGGATCATTCTATCTATTGGTGTATATTTCGACTATGAGATATGGCAGATGGATGTCAAAATGACTTTCCTTAAGAGAAACCTAAGTGCGGATGTGTACATGACACAGCCTGAGGGTTTTGTCGATCCAAAGGAAGCTAGAAAGGTATGCAAGCTTAATAAGTCCATCTATGGATTGAAGCAAGCATCTCGGAGTTGGAACATTCGTTTTGATGAAGTGGTCAAAGGGTTTGACTTCATCAAGAACTAAAAAGAACCTTGTGTTTACAAAAAGGTTAGTGGGAGCAAGCTTGTGTTTCTGATCTTGTATATAGATGACATACTACTGGTCGGAAATGATATTTCAATGCTTGAATCTGTCAAAACTTCATTAAGAAATAGTTTCTCAATGAAAAATTTAGGAGATGCAGCATATATTCTTGGTATAAGGATCTATAGAGATAGATCTAAGAGGCTAATTGGATTAAGCCAGGATATGTACATAGACAAAGTGTTGAAACGGTTCAACATACAAGATTCCAAGAGAGGATTCTTGTCCATGGCACATGGCATTAATCTTAGCAAGAATCAGTGTCCTACGACCACTGATAAGCGAGACAAAATGAGTAGAATTTCATATGCTTCGGCTGTTGGATCTATCATGTATGCCATGCTATGTACACGACCAAATGTATCATATGCTCTAAGTGTTACGAGCAGATACCAAGCTGATCCCGGTGAAGGTCACTAGACAGCTGTGAAAAACATCCTTAAGTACTTGAGAAGGACTAAGGATGTGTTCCTAGTTTATGGCGGTGATGAAGAGCTCGTTGTAAATGGTTACACCGGTGCAAGCTTTCAAACCGACAAAGATGATTATCGTTCGCAATCTGGTTTTGTATTCATTTTGAATGGAGGAGCTGTGAGCTGGAAAAGTTTCAAGCAAGAGACGGTTGCTGATTCTACGACGGAGGTCGAGTACATTGCGGCTTCTGAAGCTATGAAAGAAGGTGTTTGGATAAGGAAGTTCCTTGCTGAGTTGGGTGTGGTTCTGAGTGCCTCGAGCCCAATGGATCTCTATTGCGACAACAATGGAGCCATTGCTCAAGCTAAGGAGCTTAGATCCCATCAGAGGTCCAAACATATACTCAGGTGTTATCATCTTATTCGCGAGTTAGTGAATAGAGGAGATGTTAAGATATGCAAAATTCATACGGATTTAAATGTTGTTGATCCGTTGACAAAGCCTCTCACACAGCCCAAGCATGAGGCGCACACAAGAGCTATCGGTATTGGATACCTTAATGATTGACTCTAGTGCAAGTGGGAGACTGTTGGAAATATGCCCTAGAGGCAATCATAGAGATGATTGTATTTCATTATGTTCATAATATTAGATAATGTGTTATCCTGTTCCTTGAATAAATCATTGGTTATAAAGATTAACAAGTATGTGACTTGTTGGTGAAACTCTTAACTTATATGATCTCGTTCTAAATGTATCCCTAGTCAGATGTCAATGGTCGGAACACTACTGACTCTATCGACCAGCACATTGTATTGATTGATGATCATGTTTCATCGGTCATGGATATAGGGATATAAAATCAATAATGTGAACACATGTTAGAGAACATGGGGTTGGATTGACCCACCTTGAGACACTATTGATATTGTTATGATTCTATGTGTCGTTAGTTGGTCTCAAGCAATGATGATGTATAATCCTTAGACCTGAGATCAGCATGGATTCCTACATGTGTAATAGCACTCTTAGGGGTTGCCAATCACTACTCGTAATTGGGTAGTTATAAAGGTAGCTTTCGGGTATGCTATGAAACATGCGGAGGAATGTGACTAGTCGGATATGGGATTTGCCCCTCCTAACATAACAGGAGAGATGTCTCTGGGCCCCTCGTTGTGGTCGGATAAAGAAAGTGCATAGCCATGCCACTAGTGGTCGAAGTGTTCGACCACGTGAAGTTATCCGACACTCGATCGAGAAAGTATTGAACAGTCCATGGATGACACAACATCTCACCTAGAGTTCAACCAGACATTGTGAGGCAAAGGGAGAATACACGAGTAGGTCGTTTAGTTCGATCAGTTACGAACTGGTCGTATGGAGATATGAGCTGGTCGTAGACTAGTCGAACGAAATCACAGAGTAATCGAAACCTAGTCGTAAGGAGGTACGAACTGGTCATGATCAAATACAAACTGGTCATATAGAGATAGGACCTGATCGTAAGTGATGGGGACCTGGTCGTAGATCATATTACACTAAGGTTCGTCCGATATAATTTGTGTGTATTTGGGAATCGTTATATCCTGCTAGGAACCGCTAACAACTCGTGATTGGAAAGGGTTTCCGAGTCACAACCGATTACGCATGAACCTACAGGGTCACACACTTAATGGGTTGAAACAAACCAGTATGGATACAATTCGTCAAACGTGTTCGGATAGGATCCGTCACGAGTACTATATAAGGAGATGCATGAGGCTGTTGGGAGGTACGGGTGAACGTAACAGACGAGACACATGAAAGTTGTGAGTTGAGTTATTCCACCGAAACCCTAGCCGCCATCTTCCAGATAGCTCTGCTGTGCGACTTGGTGCTAGCACACCGGCACATGGTTGTTCCTTCCCTAGACGTGTGGATACCGTAGAGGCGCAACTCGGTTGCTATTGCCCTTGAGGACGATCCGCGATCTTTACAAGGAACTACAGAGGTCGCTGGAGGAGACGATCGACTACGACCACTACATCGACGCGCTCTTCGTTGGACTAGATTGCTCCAACCCTTCTTCCGCTGCTCTGCGCGTCTGGTGGTAACGATCTGTGATCATCTACTTGCTTGGCTTCATAGTTTATGTGGTAGAAATTTTTGATTTGTTGCTATCGTAGCCTACCCGTGACCCAACAAATGCATGGGTCAAATAGGTTTGGGTCGACAGGATGTTGCGCTCCGCCTCCGCCGTGGCGGCCCTCGGGTCCTCCGTCAGCGGTATGGGCAAGGCGGTGCTCCCACCACCTTCGCCGGACCGCGTCGAGGAGGCCCGACTGTCACGCCTCCACCACGACAGATACATGAAGGTGAAGGCGGCCACAGGAACGATGACAGGGCAAGTCGTGCTGGCAGTGGAGCCCACCTGTAATGGTGTGGGTTTGAGTCATTAGGAAAGCGGGTGGGTAACTTTGTGCTGAGAGTTTCTAGGGTGATTTTGGAACGAGTTTAAAAGATATTGTAGCTCTTACGACAAGAGATATTCAGAAGAAATAATTCAGTTTTCCCTTTCTCATTCGTCTCCGTTTCTCATCTCCTGCTCCTCTGATCCTTCGATCTCAACTACCGACGCATCGATGCTTGTGAGTCCCCTTCGGTATCGATCGGGACACCACAACTTGGTATCAGAGTGCTTCTCCGCCTCCGCTGCAACATCGAAAGTCTGAGGAGAAGGTGGGCACGACGGCGCCACCGAAGATCAACGTGTAGACTCGCCAAGTACTCACAGCGATGGATGATCAGACCAAGCAAGTGTAGGAGAAGCTCTCGGCGATCCTAGCACAGTTTGATCAGCAATCAACACAGATTGACAAACTGGGACAAGATGTGCGGAAACTTGGACAGCAAGTGGAGATCACCCAAGAGGCAATGGATGAAGTGAAGAGGAAGCAATCGGAGGGGAATATGGCTCCCCATTCATCTACTCTACCACCTTCATGGCCTACAGCATCGCCCTCAGGCTTACCGCCAGAATGGGGCCTGATGCCCACAGCGACAACTTCGGGTATATTGGCAAACCTCCGACCATCGCTGCTTGCACAACCCCCTGCTACGAATCCTACCTATCAGGTGATGACTGCCCCAGCCACCGTCAGGGAGGAAGAGCGATTCACTAGGCCACCTCGCATGATTTTCCAAAGTTTCAGGGAGAAAACCCAATGCTATGATTGGATCGTTGTCGGACGTATTTTGCGATGTGCTGTGTACCCGTCACACAATGGGTCTTCACGGCGACACTATACATGGAAGGTAATGTTGCTCTTTGGTTACAAGCTTTCAAGAGACATCATATACTTAGGGGATGGGATATGTTTTGTCAAGCTATTGAAGAAGAGTTTGGGCTGGATGAATATGATGCTCAAATGAACAGGTTATTGTTACTCAAACAAACCGGATCCGTAGAAGATTACCGTATGGTATTTGAAGCATGTATGTATCATCTGCTGGCATTGGATGCAACACTAAATAGTAATTTTTTTGTTGCTCATTTTGTTCTTGGGTTGCAGGATGATATTCGAGCGACAGTGCGCTTGCAAGCTCCTACTAGTGTGACTCGAGCAGTTGTCCTGGCTCATATTCAGGAAGAAGAGATGGAGATTACCCGCCCAAAACAACAAGTCAGTTCGCTGACGAAGGCATACCATTCTTTAGTACATGCACCTTTAGCAATTGCACCTCCAGCAAGACAAACCGAAGGTCCTAGGCGTCCCATGATTGATGAATTGTGGCGTGAGTGGCAGTTAAAGGAGTATCGACGTTCCAATGGTCATTATTTCCGATGTGGGGATAAGTATAGCAAAGACCATCAGTGCAAGAAACCTGTCCAATTGTTGACAATTGAGATGGGCGAATTTGGGGAATTGTTATCAGAAGACACCATGGCTGCATTGGAAGGAGGTGAGGTATTAGCTCAACCACAACCTCAACAGGAATGTTACCGATTCTCGGTGCATGCTGTATCGGGCACTGAGGAAGTCGAGACAGTTCGGCTCCAAGCATTGATGTGGAATCAGACCATGTTGCTTTTGGTAGACTCAGGCAGTACTCACATCTCTGTTAACAAGGATTTTGTCAACCGTGCTCACTGCAAGACAGAGTTTATTCCTATTGTTTCTGTAAAGATTGCAAATGGGGAAATTATGCACTGTTCTAGTCAGGTTCCCAAATTGACTTGGTGGATTCAAGGAGTGACATTTCAAACTGATATGCACATTCTTGATTTAGGGGCTTATGATGCAATTCTGAGAATGGATTGGTTAGAAAAAATTCAGCCCCATGGACTGTCATTGGACCGATAAGACTATGGCATTTCAGTACGAAGGTCGTCAGGTTTGTTTACAAGGAGTCCGACCTTGTCATCTGAACCAACTGACTGAAATATCCGTGGATCAAATATACAAATGGTACAACAGAAATGATGGTTAGGCTTTTGCCATTGTGAAGACTCAAAGCTTGCGCCTCGGTACGCGCCCAACAAATGGCGGAAGCGCCTCGTAATGTGATTGACAAATATCAAGATGTTTTTGCTGAACCCACAACACTTCCGCCACATCGACAGTATGATCATGCCATTACCTTGCAGTCGGGCGCGAATCCAGTCAATTCTAGACTGTATCGATACTCTCCTCTTCAAAAGGATGATATAGAACGGCAAGTGGCTGACATGCTAAACGCCGGTCTGATTACACCAAGCATGAGTCCGTACGCTTCTCCGGTGCTATTGGTTCAGAAAAATGATGGAGGATGGCGATTTTGTATTGATTATCGTCGGTTGAGTACACTGACAATGAAGAATAAGTTTCCTCTTCCGGTGATTGATGAGCTTCTGGACGAACTTGCGGGCACCAAGTTCTTCTCCAAACTGGACTTACGATCTAGTTATGATCAAATCTGGATGCGTCTAGAAGACGAGGAAAAGATAGCCTTCAAGACACATCATGGGCATTTCCAATTCAAAGTGATGCCATTTGGGCTTTCTAATGCGCCGACAACTTTTCAGTGTTTGATGAACTCGGTGTTTGCATCACATATTCGTAAGTTTGTCATTGTCTTCTTGGATGATATTTTGGTGTATAGCAGAGATTTGTAGGAGCACCTAAAGCACTTGCAGTTGGTGCTGGACATACTAAGAAGTAACACCTTATATGCGAAAATGTCCAAATGTTCTTTTGCTAGAGAGAGTATTCAGTATTTGGACCACATCATTTCACATACTGGAGTTGCCACTGTTCCGGACAAAACATCAGCTATGGAACAGTGGCCAACACCAACTACAGTGACTGAATTGCGGGGTTTTCTGGGTCTCATGGGCTACTACCAAAAATTTGTGCGTCATTATGGTATTATTGCAAAGCCCCTGACTAATCTTTTGAAGAAGAAAGGCTTTGTGTGGACAGATATCGCTTCTCAAGCCTTTGAACAATTGAAACATGCAATGATCAGCACACCAGTACTAGCATTGCCTGACTTTAACATGTCTTTTGCAATTGAAACTGATGCGTGCGACACCGGTGTAGGAGCAGTTCTTATGCAGATGGGACATCCTATTGCATATCTGAGTAAAGCATTGGGAGTAAACAATCAGCGAATATCTATTTATGAGAGAGAATTTTTGGCAGTCATGATGGCCATTGATCGGTGGCGAGCTTATTTACAGCGGGGCCCCTTCCTCATCTTGACCGATCACAAGAGTTTATGCCATTTAGAAGATCAACAATTGACTTCAGATCTTCAATGAAAGGCTATGTCCAAATTAGTTGGTCTTCAATTTACATTTCAATACAAAAAGGGTGTTGACAATGGCGCTGCGGATGCTTTGTCACGAGTCAGCCATTTATTAACTCTTCAAGCTGTTTCTATTTGTCAACCGGCTTGGGTGCAGGAAGTCTTGAATTCGTATGAAATGGATTTGGGAAGACAGGAATTGCTTGCCCGTCTAGCTGTGACAAGCCCAGATGAAAAGGGATTTGCTTTGGAACATGGCTTAATTAAATACAAAGACAAGATCTGGATTGGCTCCAATACGCTTTATAGACTAAACTCATTAGTGCCTTGCATGATAGTGCCGTTGGGGGTCACTTGGGTATTCAAGCTACTTATCAACGAGTTAAGAAGCTATTCTTTTGGTTGGGAATCAAGTTGGCTGTGGAACATTTCATTCAATAATGCCTCACCTGTCAATAAGCGAAGCATATTAATCAGAAACCAGCTGGGTTCCTTCAGCCATTGCCTATTCCTGAGGGTTCTGGCAAGATCTTACTATGGATTTCATAGAAGGACTCCCTAAATCAGAGGGGTATGATGTGATTATGGTGATTGTTGATCGCCTTACGAAGTATGCTCATTTTGTCGCCCTCAAACACCCATTCACAGCCACCCAAGTGGCTCGGGTTTTCCTAGATCAAGTGGTCAAGCTACATGGTGTTCCTCGCTCCATCATCTCTGATCGCAATAAATTGTTCACCAGTACATTCTGGAAGGAATTATTTGCAGCAGTAGGGACTCAATTGCTTTATAGCACCGCCTATCACCCACAGACAGATGGTTAGAGTGAGCGAGTCAATCAATGTTTGGAGATGTATCTTCGTTGTGCAGTTCATGATTGCCCTCGACAATGGAAGAAATGGATTGCCATGGCAGAGTTTTGGTACAATTCCAATTTTCATTCGTCGTTGGGCTGTTCTCCATTCAGAGCACTGTATGGCGTCGACCCTAATTTCGGAGCAATGTCGAACCTTTCTGTTCCTTCTATTGCCGAAGTGGATGCAGTGCTTCAGGATAGATAAGTTTATTTTGATATGTTACACAATCAATTAACCAAAGCTCAACACCGTATGAAAACACAGGCTGACAAGCAACGCTCAGAACGACAATTTCAAGTAGGTGAGCAGGTCTTGCTCAAATTACAACCATATGCTCAGCATTCTGTTGTCAATCGTCCCTACCCAAAGCTGGCCTTTAAGTATTTTGGTCCTTTTGTGGTGCTTGAGAGGATTGGAGTAGTCGTGTATAAACTGAACTTACCCTCTGACTCTTTGATTCATTCAGTGTTTCATGTATCTCAGCTGAAACCTTTTACTCCCAGCTACCGCCTAGTATTTTCTGAACTGCCAAAGATTGTTGACCTTACTACCGGCATTCTGCAGCCTGAGCAAATTTTGGATCACTGCATGGTCAAGAAGGGCAACTTAGCTATTCCACAAATACTAGTGAAGTGGTCGACAATTCTAGCCGAATCTACTACTTGGGAAAATTACTATGTGCTGCAACATCGCTTTCCTTCGGCAAGCATTTGGGAGTCGATATTTTTCGAGCGATGTCACGCCCACCACAACAGATACATGAAGGTGAAGGCGGCCACAGAACGATGACAGGCAAGTCGTCTTTGGCAAGTGGAGCCCAAATTGTAATGTTGTGGGTTTGAGTCATTAGGAAAGCAGGTGGGTAACTTTGTGCTGAGAGTTTCTCGGGTGATTTTGGAATGAGTTTAAAAGATACTGTAGCTCTTACGACAAGAGATATTCAGAAGAAACAATTCAGTTTTCCCTTTCTCATTCGTCTCCGTTTCTCATCTCCTGCTCCTCCGATCCTTCGACCACAACTACCGACGCCATCGATGCTTGTGAGTCCCTTTTGGTATCGATCGGGACACCACACCGATGCTCGTCAAGTCCATTGGCACGTCCATGAGCGCCCCCGGCCTGCCGCCCATCTGGAAGCAGACCTCCGACGAGGCCGCCATCATCAAGGAGGACGACACGGGGGGACGGCGAGGACGCACGGCTCATTGTCGTTCCTTCGCGTTCACCGCGCACGCGTGGCGATGACATGTCATCTGCCATTGGCTCAACCTCGACGAGGCGGAGGACCTCTGCTCCAGTGGCGGCGTCTAGGACCTCTGCTCTGACGACGATGTCCAAGGCCTCTGCTGGATCCACCACGGGAAGGGGAGGTGAGAGCACGAGTGGAGGGTGTGGTGGTGGATGCGGAGGTTGGAGACAAAGGGGGCGCGCGGAGGCCGAAGCTGAAAGAGGAGGCAGGAGGCTGAGGTCGGAACCAAACATGGAGGCAGCGAGGAGAAGGCAGAGGTGGAGGAGGGAGAGGAGAGGGTAGGAGAGGGTGGTAGTGGCACTAGAAGGAGCATGGGAGGAGATGAGGGGAGAGGAGAAGAGAGGTGCGGGGAGGGGTCGATGACACGAGTCCGGGAGGAGGCATAGGTGGAGAAGGGTGGGTGTGGGGATAGAGAGAAGAGAGGAAAAAGATAAGGATTCGGAAGGAGGTGATTTGGCTGATGAGGTAGCAAAATACGATGATATGGGTAGGGTTGTTCACTTCCGCACCGAACCGAACAAACTGAACCGTACCGGTCAACTAGGTTTAATAATTATTCGGTTTGGTTTCCATAAATGTGGTTTTTTTTGGATTCGGTTTTTTTTGGTAAAAATCAGCTAAAACTGGAATTATCAAAAAAACCGAAATTCATTGCAAGCACTAAGCAGAGGACGTCAACATCGCCGCCCACACTGCGGCGCCTGACGACCGGTGAGGATGAGGTGGAGGAGGAGGTCCAGGGATGCGTGGCGCGAGACGGAGGGGAGAAGGGAGGAGTGGAGCTCGAAGGAGTAGCGTGGGGGGAGGGAGTGGAGGAGGGCGAAGGGGAGCGGCAGGGACGCTTGGACAGGGAGGAGAGGAGGGCAGCAAGGAGGCCATAGGGCACCCGAGGTAGGTCGAGGAGTAGGAGAAGGTGGGAGAGGCGGAGTGGGGTGATCTGGGGGTGGGGGAGGAAGCAGGAGAGGGAGGCAGCGAGGAGAAGAGGTGGGAGCGGAGGGCGTCGAGCGCCGAGATGGTGACGTCGCCGCCCGCATCACCGTGCCCGGTGGCGAGGCGGGCAGTAAGGATGAGGTGGTGGAGGAGGAGCACGAAGGAGCGACGCGGGGGAGGGAGTGGAGGAGGAGGGCGAAGGGGAGAGGCGGGGACGGGAAGGAGAGGACCTGGAAGACTGGAGGAGGGCGACGAGCCGACAAGGAGGCCATAGGGGAGGAAGCAGGAGACTAGGAGAGGGAGGTGGCTGCGGGGGAAAGCGAGGAGGAGAGGTGGGAGTGGCGGGAGGTGATGAAGAGGAAATAGGAGAGGGAAGTGGTGACTGGACGGCTGGTGCTTGGTGGTGGCATGGTGCTACACTACTACTGCCTCGAAGAAGCCCTAGGTTCCATGGGCCATGAGGCGCAATGGCGCATCAAGAAAATTGGCCCGATCAGGCCAATTAGGCTTCTAGCCCAACCGACATATGGTGTTTATCACTAGACACTGGACATAGTTCCTACACGTTGAATCAATGTTGTTTGCTGCTGGCTGTTTTGAGTGTCTCTAGTTATTGCTAATTTGTTATCGTGCTAAAAAGTTGTTGTATCTTTACATAATTCACGTCAACTTTGGTAAATATGGTATTTACCGATACCAAACCATATTTTAAATAATATTGTATTTACCGAATTAACAATACCGTATATATCGAACCGTATTTACCAAAAAACCGAATGAACAACCCTAGATATGGGTGCTAATGTAGATGCCACGTCAACAAAACGGGAGTGGTTTTGGTCTCGGGGGTAAACTGAATGATTTTGTAGTTCATGGTTGATTTTTAGACTTTTCGGGGGGGGGGGGATCATGGTTGTAAAATGGACTTTAATATACATCATACATGGCTATTTCCATGGACAACATATCAAGTACACAAGGCCCAATTGGTGAACAAATACACAAACTCAACCGCGACCATCCGATCCGAAATGACCATCCGAGATTGAGGCAGCCAGCTCCCCCGTCACACTTGTACCATTTTGTGATGTCTTTCCTCTCCTACGGTTAGGGTTAATCCTTGCACCGCCTCAATCTCCTTCTTCGCTGCTTCCCCCTCCAGCCCCGCATGTGTAACACCCTGGTTTTCTGAGTCTTTTTGAAAATTTTCAAAATAAAAAGAACCATTTGGTTTTGTTGAAATTCCAAAGCTTAATCTGAGAATTTCAGAATTTGAAGTGTTCAAAACGACTAAGTCAAACTTCAATTAATCTCAAGCTTGATTTATTTGGTGGTATTCAAGCTCCCTGGAGCTATTTCTCCTTTTCTCTGTAGGATCTACTCTTCCCTTGCCAAGCTCTTGAGCCCAGATCTCTTTCCTCTATCCCATTTGGACATTTTTTTATGTCCAGACCTTTTCTCTTGTTTGATCTCTGGTATTGTTCTCCTTTTCTCGTCTGCTCGAGCCTTCCCTTGTCTTTTAGAATTCCCCTCTGTCCGGACCACCTTCCTTGTCCAGCTTATCCCCTAGAGCAGAACCTTCCTTACTCTCCTTCGTGGTCTAAACCTCCTCTGAGGTTTAGACTTTTCTTGCACTAGACCTCTTCTAAAGACTAAACCATCTTTGTGGTCTAGACTCCTTTTGTTTGGGCATTCCCTAGGTCTAGACTTCCTTTGTGTTTAGCCCTCTTGTATACCTGCACCTCCTCTGGTTTGACCTCACGACCTCCCTCACATCTTTTATTTGGAATCTTTTCATCCAGACCACGTCTTTGTTGGCTTGAATCTCCTTGGATTAGACCTCTTTAGGCCAAGACCCCCCCTCTCTGGTTTCTTTTTGGTCTAGACCTCCTCTTGGTCTGGACCTCTCAAGTGCTTGGACCTCTCTGTGTCCTTTAGGACCTCCTCCTCGCTTAATTGGACCTCCCCGTGTCCTTCAGGACCCCTCTGTGTCCTCTGGGACCTCCTCCTCGTCTATTTGGACCTCTCCGTGTCCTTCAGGACCTCCCTGTGTCCTTTAGGACCTCCTCCTCGCTTAATTGGACCTTCCCGTATCCTTCAGGACCTCCTTGTGTCCTCTAGGACCTTCTCCTCGTCTATTTGGACCTCCCCGTGTCCTTCAGGACCTCCTTGTGTCCTTTAGGACCTCCTCGCTTAATTGGACCTCTCTGTGTCCTTCAGGACCTCCCTGTGTCCTCTAGGACCTCCTCCTCATCTATGTGGACCTTCATGCGTCCTTCAGGACCTCCCCATGTCCTCTAGGACCTCCCCTACGTTCACTTGGACCTCCTCGCGCCCGCCGAGCCTTCGCTTGATCCGCACTCTATCGCTTGTGTACCGCTCGACGGCGTTGGACGGTTTGATCTTGGTGAGACGTTCAGATGGTCCGAACGTCCCACCCTCTCTGAGCCCTCAGATCTTTGCTGGACGGTCCGATCTGCAGAGGCGTTCGACCGGTCCGAACGTCCCAACCATTTTGGACCGCCCGATCCAATTCAATGGCTAAGATCTAGCGTTAGCTCTAGATGCTCCGAACGGCCCAATCATTTTGGTCCGTTCGATTGAAATCCAATGGCTCCCACTTCTTATCTCGCTATAGCTCACCTCCCTTTGCTAGATCTGACCGTTAGGACCTCCCCTTTGGAGATCTTAACCGTTCAGACCTCCCCTTTGCTAGATCTGGCCATTAGGACCTCCCCTTTGGAGATCTTAACCGTTCAGACGTCCCCTTTGCTAGATCTGACCGTTAGGACCTCCCCTTTTGGAGATCTTAACCGTTCAGACGCCCCTTTGCTAGATCTGACCGTTAGGACCTCCCTTTGGAGATCTTAACCGCTCGGACCTCCCTTTGCTAGATCTCGATCGTTAGGACCTCCTTTGGAGATCTTAACCGCTCGGACCTCCCTTTGCTAGATCCGACCGTTAGGACCTCCCTTTGGAGATCTTAACTGCTCGGACCTCCCTTTGCTAGATCTCGACTGCTAGAACCTCCCTTGGAGATCTTAACCATTCTGCACCTCTCCTTTATTAGATCCGACCGTTAGGACCTCCCTTTAGAGATCTTAACTGTCCAGACCTCCCCTTTGTTAGATCTGACCGTTAGGACCCCCCCCTTTGGAGATCCTAGCCGTCAGGACCTCCCCTTGCTGTTGATCTTGACCGTTAGGACCTCCCTTTGGAGATCCTAGCTGTCAGGACCTCCCCTTGCTGTTGGTCCGACCGTTAGGACCTCCCTTTGGAGATCCTAGCCGTCAGGACCTCCCATTGTTGTTAATCTTGACCGTTAGGACCTCCCTTTGGAGATCCTAGCCGTCAGGACCTCCCCTTGCTGTTGATCTTGACTGTTAGGAGCTCCCTTTGGAGATCCTAGCCGTCAGGACCTCCCCTTTTCGGATCCGACTGTTAGGACCTCCCCTTTGTGGATCTGACCGTCAGGACCTCCCCGTCCCTTGGACCTTTTAGCCCTCTGGACCTCCCCCGTGGGTGAGGACCTCCCTTGACCTCTGCAGGACCTCCTCAAGGCCTCCGTAGGACTTCCCCTTGGGCTTTGACTGGCCCCATTTGTCGGTCACGACCTCTTTCTTTATCCTTTGATCATGTCCTTACACTTGGAAGTTTGCAGGCATTTAATGCCTGTTGTGTCGCATTAAATGTTACCACCTTTTTGCAACACCGAGCCATTCTTTGTCTCATCTTTTACCTACTCCCATCTCTTCCCACACCTGCTCTTGACCTCGTGTACTCTTGGACCTCTCTGCAGCTCTGGCCTTATAAGCTTGCGACAGCCCTCTATCATTGCCTTTTCCCCATTCTCACTCTTTTGCTCACCCGACCAGTTGTCTCGACCTCCCTCCAACCGTTGAGCCTCCCTTGGCCAGCTCTCGGGACCTCCTTCCAAGCCTTCGGACCTCCTCCTGATATTCAAACCTCTCTGTTGGCCCAAGTTTTATGCTTCTTTGGAGTTCGTTTTGGATTGTACTTGGCTTTGATTTGATTTGCGCTGTTTTAATGTGTAGACCTCGACGTTGGTGGTGAGCCCGAGCTTGGTGAGGGAGAAGACCTGCAAAACTTTCAAGCAGGAGGCAAGTTACACTCTTAATCATATTGCACCCATTATTTCACCCTATATATGTTCCATTTTAAATGTTAATGCATGCTTACTTTACTAAGTTATTTCAATACATGTCTTTAAGATTGTAGCTATGCCTAAATCCTTTGTATAGCCACTGTTGATCTTGAACCGAACATGTTATCACCTTAGGCAAAACCTGGTTGATACCATAGTGTGGTCTAGGACCTCTTTAAAAGTAAAGCTTAGTCATGCATATATAAAAAATCTTGATTTGGAAAGTTTTGGCCAAAAATATCACTTGTCTAAATGATTTGGACCATGGCATTGGTGTGTCATGGAGGTTTTACAAATGGCCATGGCATTGGTATGTCATGGAGGTTTGAAAAGCAAAAGAAATGGAAAATGAATTTGGACTTGGGCGGCACTGGTTGTTTGGTTGGTGCAAGTCTATGCACGAGGGTCGTGTGATCCGATGCCCCAGGGTTTGTGGTGGCCGCCTGGGTCGATTAAGGACCAGTCTTTAAGTCGTATCTTGCTAAGCCTATAATGGGCTATGTCTCACCGTGCAACCACATGTCCTAGAATGGGGAGTGGACCTGGCCAACTAACTTGCAAAGTTATCACCGCGGTTGATCCGGCGGAATAGTGGGTGGTCTTTCATGGCCTGTCTTTTATGACTATGTTGTACCCACCTGGCTCAAGAGGGGGCCTTGGGAAAGGGTGAAACCTTAGAGTGGGTGGACTGCGGTGAAATGATGTATTGTAAAGGTCTTGTCACGTGCTCTAGACCACTTACCTTCGACAGTGAGTGGTGGTACAGCCGGGTGCCAAACAAACTAGAGAACTCGTGTTTTGTGGGTAAAGTTGCACACCTCTGCAGAGTGTAAAACTATTCGAATAGCCGTGTTCGCAGTCATGGACGTGCTAGCAAAGCCTTTCAAAGTTAGATGTTGGTTTTGATTTCAAAGGACTTTGTTAAAAATTGGTTTTGGATTTCAATCCAAATTGGAATTGGGCGGGGGGAGCCTTGTGACAGGAGGGTATCCTTCACCACTTGTAATGAATGTTATCCAACTGAAAACTGAGATTTAGAAAATGAATTTTAACTATTGTAATCTGCCTTGGAACTTGTTACTTGTATTTGAAATAAACTTGGCTTCATGCAAATCAACCATATTAAGCCTCCCTTTGAGATATCCATTTATGCATGTCATACTGTTATTTGACGGGTGTAACTTGCGAGCACGGTTGTTGTGCTCACTCTTGCTTGATAACTGTTTTGAGCAGGGAAAGAAAGCTTTGAGGTGATCTTGCGGTGGACCATGAGATCCTGGACGACTAGGATGCGCCCTCCAGCCGATTGCCTGTGGTGTATCGGATGTCCTTTATGTTTATCTTCCGCTGTGTTTTGGTTTGTTGGCTTGAAGCCTCCCTTATAATCAACTCTATTGTTATTAATAAAGCTTGAGTTGAAGTTATGTTACCACTGTTGTTACTGTGTGAGCTAGCTAGTGATCCTTGGGAATAGCTCGGTTGGCACAGGGGACTTTAGGGTGATCCCAGTTCTCCACAACCACCCTCAGGTCCGGTCGTGAGTGGTCCTGAGATGACCTCAGACCTCCACGGCCTCCTCTGGTTGGTCGTGGGAGGTCCTGGGATGACCTCAGACCTCCACGTCCTCCTCTGGTTTGGTCGTGGGAGGTCACAGGGGAGATCTCAGTCCTTCACGACCTCCCTCGGGTTTGGTCATGGGAGGACTTGGGTCATCTCCTGTCCCAAGACCTCCTCAGGATTGATCTTTCGACGTCTCCTGAGTTGGCTCGTGGCTGTGGTGATCTCCCTGTGCCTCACACTCCCTCTCAGTCAGGTCTCCAGACCTCTAGGAGATCCTGCTGAACCTCCTGGGCGATCGTGGAGATGTCCCTGGGCGGTCCTACCGGATCTCCTAGGAGGTCCTGATGGACTTCTGAGGAGATCTTGGAGGACCTCTTAGGAGACCTCTGGCCAGGGCGTTACAGCATGGAGTCGATGTTGCTAGGGCTTTGAGGCTCCCGGATGGAGGACGACCCGCCCCATCGTGGGCCCGTTGATCGGCGACAGTGGGGTTCATGGTCGACGACGCTTAGGGCTCTGGGTTCACGGCTTCGAGCGCAGGAAACTGTTGTGTTTCTTTTCTTGCCGAGACAGGTTAAGTACCACACACAAACAAACAAAATCCTACTAACGTTACTTGGTACAATCTGCGTATATACCTTTCGACGTGGAGATCCTAAAACAACCACAACCATTCTTTTCTCCTTTCGAAGAAAACATCCATACTTGGCACTTGGCAGGTAAGAAAACTAGAAAGAAAAACACACAAGCAAACTAGAAAGAAAAACACACAAGCAACAAAAACCGGAGGAAAAGCAAAACAGATTAACCAAATAGCAGGCAAGTGGAAACCATAAAGAAACGCATCGCCGTGTCCCTCTCAGCATCCTCTTCTATCCGTTGTTGGTTCGGCCCCGTCCATTTCCCACATTTTCCGCTTCCCCCATCCATCGCCCTCTACCCCCCGAAAAAAAAAACGCCCAAAAATTCAGAGACGCAATCCCTAGTTCCCGAAATCCCACCTCAAATCTCCGGACTCACTCGCCAATCCGCGCCAATTCGATCTGTCGGCTCCGGCTCAGGCGGTTCCCGGCGCGGAATCTTGGCTCGGGAGATCCGGGATCCCTTTCTTGGGTGTTCTGGGCCCAAATCTTGCGCCTTGCGGGCAATGTGATCCGGTTCTGGGGCGATTCGGGCGCAGTCATTGTTGAATCTTGCGAGGGGTTGCGAGGATGGAGCATGTGATCGGGGGGAAGTTTAAGCTCGGGAGGAAGATTGGGAGCGGATCTTTTGGGGAGCTATATCTCGGTACGTTCCTCGTCGGGTTCTTGGATCTTTCATGTCTTGCTGTTTGGTCTTGTTGCGAAGCTCTTTTGTTTTTTGTACTGTTTCGCGTTGTTTATGATGTGGTTGATTGATTTGGTTGCAGGCGTGAACATACAAAGCGGCGAGGAGGTGGCTGTCAAGTTGGTATGTGATGAAGAATTCGATTCTGTTATATACCTTTTCTTGTGTTAATACATACGCAATTTTGTAATTGGCATTAGTTAGTTTCTTTCACGCTGATGTGAATACATTATTGGTCCACCATCGCTAGAAAGAGTTAGATGCAACTTACAGATTTTGTGGTACAACATAATCAGAAATGTCAATGATACTCCATGTATAATTACTTGCGAAAACATTGTGTTTAGTATCGTGCTCTTTCATATAATTAGCAACCAGGACTAAACATTTTTCTTTGTTCTCCAAGCAAACTGGCCTATTAGAGATTTTCGGGATTAGGGAAGTAAGAAAAAGGGTGAAGATTTTGTGGCTTCCAGTTGAAGCTTGATTTTTTTTGACCCGTTCATTTAGGCACGTTTGTGTACACCTGTGCATGGATTATAAGAGGACAGATACATATACGAACACCATACATCAATCTTGGCATGTTACTATACGTTCTTTCAACATCAGGATTCAGGACAGACAACAAATCATATTATTTGCATCCAATAGTACTTACAGAAATGCTTTCGTTTCAAGTAAAAAATTAGGCCTTTTGGAATACCTCATTCCTGTTTTGGGTGATGGTTGGGTAGCTGAAATGCATCTGCTGCTATCTATTTAATTTTTTGTAAGAACCATCTGACGAACCTCCTGAGATTCTCTAACTGCGAAGGCATTGTGGTCGATGTACTTTTCTTAAAAGCTTCAATTATTTCGATACTCTGGGTGGTAGTTTGGTAGCATCTACTGTGGAAGTTAGATTCCGAATATTTTTTTATAGTTGCTACTTAGCTAATGAACCAACAGTGTCTTTCTAACCATGAATGTCAATGCTAACAAGAGCTGCTAGAAATTAAACTGGTGTTTTATGATAGAACCTTATAAAATTTGGATTTTTCAATTGCTTATTTCTACCTCTGTATGCCTTGGAGTTCTGGCTTAAATGAAGCAAGAGTGGTGCTATGAGGAAGTGTAGGTAATAATGAAATAGGAAAGGCGTTTTTCAGAAGTTAACATATATCTTTGTATCAACGTGAATTGTCAGTGTTAGGGCAGGTTATGGCCCCTGCTAGCATCAGGACAGGCTACCTGACCTTTTCCTTCATCTCACATTTTACTAGGAATCTGTTAAATCAAGGCATCCTCAGCTTCATTATGAGTCAAAACTATACATGCTTCTGCAAGGGGGAAGTAAGTATTAATACGAGAACTTGTTTCGTTTATGTAATGTTTAGATATATCATATATTACATATGTATACATTTTTTACTGATTTGCATTTAATCTTTGAATCTAATCTTCAGCTGGGATTCCTCATCTGAAGTGGTTTGGAGTGGAGGGGGAGTACAATGTCATGGTCATTGATCTTCTTGGTCCAAGTCTGGAGGACTTATTCAACTACTGCAACAGGAAGTTCTCTCTTAAAACAGTACTTATGCTTGCTGATCAGATGGTGAGCTTATCGTACTGTATTATATCATTTTGGCTGTTAATTTTGGTCACTTGTCTGGCAGAATACCAATGAAAATAATGATCCGGGAACTCAAATCTCAAGTCCTTGTTTGGTTGTTTTTACCACCAAGTTAATTTCTTCCTATTGTTTTTATACAGATTACCAGGGTAGAGTACATGCACACGAGGGGCTTCCTTCATCGTGACATCAAGCCGGACAACTTTCTTATGGGTTTAGGCCGTAAAGCAAGCCAGGTTTGTGCCTCATGTGCATTTACTGGTACAGCTGATTTATTAATTGTGTTCGCTTGGGAAGTTGTTGGTTGCTTGGTCATTGCATATTTTGTAGTGACAACATATTGATTCTAGAATTTGGCCTGGTTGCTCACCATGGTTTGTGCTATAAAGTTCTGTGATTTGTCAAAGACTAGGTTTTATCACCTGGCAGTATTGACCCCTCCAATCATAATTCATAAGAGGCTAAAAAATTATCACAGTAGCTATTCACTGTGTTCTATATGGTTGCTGATTACACAACTCTTTTGCGTCAGCAAATAATCGCTAAATAAACCCGAATTCTTGTGTTCTATTTAACAAGAGATTCTTCATGCTTATAATGGCTGTGGCCTGTAATGGTGCTGCACCACTCTATTTGTTGGTCTTAGTGGTAGATAATGGATATTTGGCTAATAATTTTCTTATGGGGAATCCTTATGTTTAACAAATGGAAAATGAAGCATTGGTTTTGAATAAAAGCATTTATTACAAATGTATCAAGTCTAGTAGGTGTTATGAGTACTGATTGTCGATTCATCTTGCGTGTTTTATCTATAAGCACTCATAAGTACTTCAAAAACACAGGCATCCACATTCTATTGTTAGTGCGAATTATCACTCAGTGTATGCTATATTGGTATATGAACGGCCTTCTGGTGCTGCTGCCTGCTAACTCTTATGAGTGGAGGCCTGCATTTAACTTACCGTCTTATATATCTGGCACTGACTAAGTACCAAGGAATGAGCATGCCTGTTTGTAAACAAGTTTTGAGTGATCACTGCACTTTGGTGTACTGTACACAAAGATAGCTGCTAAGAAAACCGAGTGCACTCACCATTACAGGTTTATGTCATTGACTATGGCCTTGCGAAGAAGTACCGGGACCTCCAAACTCATAAGCACATACCATACAGGTAATCAGCTATGGTTCTTGTAAATGTTTTGAAAGGAATTCACTTTACATCTGGATGATTGTTCTAGTATGATACTTAGCTTGCGACAAATGATCCACTTCTTTATCTTTGTTTTAACTCATGTATTTCCGAGGTATTTCTTAGCAGCCTGGTTTAGCAATATAAACCTTTGCGTATTGTTCTTTCTGACACATAGCTCAATTTTTTGCTTATACATTATTGTTAACAGCTCTGTAGTATGATTTCTAATTTCTTGAACCGTGCTTTAGAATTTGCATGGCCATAACCGTGCTTGGCACACTACCTGCGGAATAATATCTGCTACTAAATATCTAGTTTCCAAAAGCAACATTTCTACCACCATGCGATGTACCTGAAATTTGAGTTGGTTAGCAGTACTATGAAAGAAGGGAAGTTTTTGAAACCAAAGTATCTTCAGCAATCCTACCGGAAGGGGAATTTATATTTACAGACTCCACCCAATTGTAGGTTTTAAAACCAATCCATTCTGTGGTATCTTTTTGTTTCTCAAAATTATGAGGAAATGCTCAATAGTAATGACAGCAGCATTGCAACAATGTGATCAATGATGATGTTGATAGACAATTTGTGTTATATTGTTATTGCTATTGTAAGAATAGGACCAGTAACATGAGTTACGTCATTATCACTGTTGTAAGAACAGGACTAGTGATGATGAGTGATTACTTCTTTCTTTCATTCTGGTAAAAAAATTACCCAGTTTCAATACTGAAAATTTTCTTTTATTTATAATTATGCTTTATACTTATTTGGGGATACGCTTTTGAAGCTTGCATGTTTTTCTTTGCTACCATAGGGAGAACAAAAATCTTACAGGAACAGCACGTTATGCTAGTGTAAACACCCATCTTGGAGTAGGTGAGTGTCACTACCTGTAATCATGTGATGTGTCTTCATCAGCAGAGATTTTATTATTTTGTAAAGCTGAAATAACATATTTATTGAGGTATTAAGAGGGACAAAATGTAGTGATGATGCAAAGTTGTTGAACTAGCATAGTTTTTTTGAAACCTTAAAGTTTCGCCTTACCGCAAAATTAATCAACAACAAAGCACACTCGTCCAGAAAGTTCTCCCTAAAAATTCGAAAGGCCTTCCTTTTTATTTTATAAGCTTTGGTTAAGCATACGATGCTTCCTTTGACTGCTGTTATATGTGTTCTGTTATTTCTGGTTCTCTACAGAACAAAGCAGGAGAGATGATTTAGAATCTCTCGGTTATGTGCTGATGTATTTGTTAAGAGGAAGGTGAGACATTTATTGCTTTTCTAGTGTTACAAATTCCTTGTTGACTTTGCCAATACATTTCACTGATCTATCTTAACTTGTCTATCTCAGCCTTCCTTGGCAAGGTCTGAAAGCTGGCACGAAAAAGCAAAAGTATGACAAAATTAGTGAAAAGAAAATGCTAACTCCAGTTGAGGTAATTAATTGGGTCATAGAAAATACTTTATGAAGAAGCTTGATGTATTGTTTGATTAAAAATGGCAATCTGATAATATTTAATACTATGTTTTACACAACTTTGTGTAGGTCCTCTGTAAATCTTATCCATCAGAGTTCATTTCATACTTCCATTACTGCCGATCTTTGCGATTTGAAGATAAACCAGACTATACCTATTTGAAGAAACTCTTCCGAGATTTATTCATTCGTGAAGGTACGCTTAAATATAAAACTTTAAATTTTCTTGCACATCTACACCTTACATGGATTTTGGATACTTACAGGGTACCAGCTTGATTATATATTTGATTGGACCGTATCAAGGCAAGTTTCGGAGAGTAACAGATTGCGAGTATGTCTGCTGTTCCTTTTTCCAACAGTTTTTAGTAGTGCAAGCTTCACCGTGCTGAATTTGTAGCATTTGTTTCCTCTTTAGCCTAGTGGAAGGACAAGCGGGTTGGTGGGACCATCTGCAGAACGGGCTGAACGAACTGCAGGTTTGTCACGTGCATGCACATTTTTGAATCTTACATTTAGGAAATAAGCTATGTGGAATCAAGAGCTTCATGTTTTCTTCTGTGTTAACAGGAAGACAGGATGTTCCTGATAGATTCTCCGGTGCAGTTGAAACATTTGCTAGAAGAACTGGCTCTGGTTCTGGCCATTATGGAGAACACACGAAGCACAGAACTTTATTTGATTCACTTTTGGCACCCAAGACGGTAAGAAATGCCTAGTTTTCATTTGAATATCTTATGCTTGGTGATCATGTATGTACTTTGCACACAATTTGTGATTTTTATAGATGAAGCAACATTTGATGGTTGATACTTATAAATGCTTATCTATGGCAGTAGAGGGCCAATATGGATTTACTGGTACTTCAAAAAAAAAGTTGTAGCTTTAGTCAGCAGAATAATGAGATGGTTGTTTTACAGTGTTTATGGTGATTTTTCTTCTTTGGTTCTGGCCATTCTTACTCTGATGTTCATGGCCTTTTGTTGCTTCTGAGATGACATATCCCCCTTTGTGATAACTGAAAGGCTTACAACATTTTAACCATGTATGCTAGGCTGTTGATTCTGATAAAAGAAGGCCTACATCATCACGGAATGGGAGCACATCAAGGAAGGCTCTCCTGTCAAGCAGCAGACCAAGTTCTGGAGATCCCATTGACCCAAATCGCACTAGCCACCTAATCCCAACCAGCAGTGGCAGCAGTCGCCCATCAACTACCCAGAGGCTTCACCAGTCAACTGGACTTGAGACCAGGTCCTCGTCTTTGTCGAAAACTGGAAGAAATGTCCATGATGATCCCACTATGAGCCTGAGGACCTTTGAACGCCTTTCAATTAGCACGGACAGGAGGAAATAAAGGTTGGAAGAGCAAAAGATTTGAGTTGCTGTCTTGAGTGAGGGCACTGAAGGTTCATTCAGTTCCAGATGATGCTCACTGATCAGCAAGTTAAATGATTCTGTGCTACACATGATGCTGAGATTTTCACATAGCCAAGGTTGCTCATCGAATCTTCTTGGCATAGATGATCGAGTACTGTTAATTCAATGTATGTTATTTCAAATGGTTAAAGGAAGCCTATTACACCCCATTCTGAGGGGCCCGGATCGGCTGCATTGTTTTGCCGTGCTGGTCCAATTGATATTGATGTTGACCCAGATAATTGTAGAAATGTTATTCAAATAAAACAGTTCATTAGACTAGCAAAATGATTGATCTGTTTGTTATTTTAGATTATGATTATATCACGTATCCCTAATGTCTATTGCAACTAACTAGCACATTCGTCTGTACACTAGACTAGTCAACAATCCATCTTTTGCCTAGTGCCCTTCAGGTGTTCTGCGACATATGGCTTAACAGCTTCGGATCTTACCAGGAAGTCATATATAGATATATTCAAATAGATTGCGTTGTTGCGTTGTTTCAACTAGCAGTCACTTTTTTTTTTCTTTTGAGACGAACTAGCAGTAACTTTTCTTCTTCTTTAGAGACGAACAACAGTGATAGTAGTGCTGTAGTTTACTAGTTTACAACTAATTAATAGTACCACTTTCTGCCTTCTCCCTCCTCTGAACGAATCAAGCATGTTCTCACAGTAGTGGTGAACTTACATCTTAGTTCTAATGACAACATTTGGCATAGACCTCACGACTAGAGTACTAGAGACAAACTTAGACTATTTTCACTGTTGCCCCTGTCGTACTGTCTTGCCACTATGCCATTGGTACACTACTAGCAGGGGCGAGGCTTGAATCTATTACTGAACACTAATGACCCTATTAAGCTTCAAAAGAATCATGTACTTTACATTGGACACTCCAATTGAATTAGACAATTTGGTAGTAAGAAACACCAACGTCCAGGGCCAGCAATGGAACTAATATTTCAGATAATCAACGATCAAGCAAAACCCAATCCAAGGTAGTTTGTTGTATCACCATCAGCAATAATCTATTGATTATTAGATCTAGACATTTTCGGCTTATTTGGATGGGATGATTTAGTTGGAATTTAATGTGAAGTGCTTCACTCTGTTGTGTCGAGTTCACGGTATATTTAGAATGCAAAACCCAACCCCTCAACCCAAGGTAGTTTGGCTGCACGTATCCTAAAACTCTTTTTGTAACTGAAGAGGGTATAAATTATAAAGAATGCCAAGGTCTACTTGCCAAGTCCAAGTTGACGGAGATGTAGAAATATTTGTATTTTCTAAACATGTGTCTCTATTTTGATAGGCATATTATGTTACTTGTAAAAAACTACTAGTTAGATTTAAGTTTCCTACGACCATAGATGTCTATTTGCCTTGAACCCTTGGCTCTGCTCAATTCTTAGCTCCGTCCCTGACTACTATTAGCTATGGCTTGAAGCAATCTGCAAGAAACTCAGGCTGTAAGCAGCACAACATCATTGATGAAAACAGCAAGCCACATACGTGACTGAGCACAGGAGAAAGGGAGGCAACTCAAGATCATCAGTGTCAATGCGTTATAGGGTTGAGCTGCACTTCATTTCCCTGGAACACACAAACAAGTCAAGAGTAGATCGCACCTCATCTTACAAGAATCACTGTACCGGATTGAGCAAGGCACACCCTTGACTTGATCAAACATTAAATAAGACAATGTTTTACTATATACTTGTACATTAAAATCTGAATCGTTGAGTGCCTTCAGGAAATGGATCACTAGAGAGCAGAACAAAAAAGGTATGTCATGTATGTAGAGCCACAGTAACAAAGCCAGTATGTTAAGAGTATATACATATACATGGATACTTAAAAAGAAGACTAGCAGTACATCGGTTATGTCATTTCTGAATTAGGCTTAGCGCTGTCATTCAGTTATATCAAAGCAGAGTTTAGCTTCATCCCAGGGGCCATTGATCTCAAACTTGTATTCCTGAATCCTTATAAGCCAGTAAGGGCACACAAGTGAGATAAAAACAAGAAGTGCCAGCAGAAGAATGAAGAACATTCGATGCAACTGGTATGTGACAACCAGGGTCATGACCATCAAAGAAAAGGAGAATAGAAGATGAAATCTGAAGGAGTACTTCTTGATACAAAATGTAATGAGGGGTGCAAACAGGAAGACCTGCAAGGAGAAGAGCATGATTGCGAATACGTGCAGCCTAGATGGCAGACGCGAAGCAACAAGGACGGATGCTACTATTGATGCATTCAAGGAGATGTTGCTGGTCAACTTTGGATTGTTGAGTGCACCTGGAGGTCTTATAGTAGAACCAGAATAGTCATGCAGAAAGAGATGAACCAACAAAAGAGATACAGCAAGTGCCCAAATTGAATCTGAACTGATGGACCTAGTGAAGGTATGATAAATTGGCGCTAAAACATAAAGACCACTGATAAAGAATGATATATTGAGGACATATTTCAAGAGTAGCTTTAGCGAGAATGGGCAAGTTGTGAGCAAGAGGACCGAAAACCCAACAAGAAGAAGACCAATATCCAATTTCAAAAGAGTGATCTCATCAATGACCAAGTTTAATGTAAGGATCCATACTGAAACCACAAGAGCGACGATGCAGAGATACTGGGATATGGAGACTGAGTCGACCATCACTTTCAGAAGGTCCCTCTTAACGACATTGGCATTCATAACCATCTCCTCAAGGAACGACTCATCGGTGTAGTTATCATCATAGCCTGGCTGCATTCCACCATAGGCAACTTTACTCCACTTTGGACGACACCTGATCCGGTTTCCATCACTCTTCATATTGTGTTGCTATGTTTTGCTCCAGAAGAAATTAGCCCTGAGCTGCGTCAACCATCAAGAATGGGTGGTTCTCACTAGAGCTTCAGCTGTCAAACTTGCATTTGTCTGACATTAGTTCTTCACTGCTGAATAAAACAGATTGTTACATTCCAGTATTACAGTGGATAAGGATCATCTATCAAAGGTATCTCACTCAGAAACAAGCTCAGGCTGTCAGCTTATCAGATATGCAAAAGTTTGATTTAAGCAGCTTAAACAGCGTTGTAGTTATCAATCACTTTAAATTCAATTGTTTCATGAGCAAAATAGTTAAATGAGTATAAGGTCTCCAATGATTTCAATTGTTTCACGAGCAAAAAACTTGAATGTCGTTAGGGCTGAGGCCGTACCTCTGCAGGAAGCTGTCAGAGGGTCGAGCCGGGAGAGGAGGGGGGGGCGACGATGAGCTTATGGGCCGGATCCCGCGTGGTCAGGGAGAGTGGAGTCGGGCTGAGACAGCGTAGTCCGATAAGGAACTAGCCTTATGGGGCGAGACCTCCGGGCAGATGGTGGCGGGATATGAGGCGGATCGGCCCATCTCGAAGCTCACGAGGAAAGGGGCGGCCCAAGACGGGGGGCAGCGCTGTCGTCCCTGATGCGCACTCAGAAACAAGATCAGGCTGTCAGCTTATCAGATATGCAAAAGTTTGATTTAAGCAGCTTAAACAGCGTTGTAGTTATCAATCACTTTAATTTCAATTGTTTCATGAGCAAAATAGTTAAATGAGTATAAGGTCTCCAATGATTTCAATTGTTTCATGAGCAAAAAACTTGAATGTCGTCGGGGCCGAACCTCCGAGCGGATGGCGGCGGGGCATGAGGTCGATTGGCCCGTCTCGAAGCTCACAAGGAAAGGGGCGGCCCGAGGCGGGGGGCAGCGCTGTCATCCCCGACGCGAAGGTGGAGGAACTATGCGACGCGAGCCGCGGATGGAAGGGCTGCTCCACGTGGCTGGTTGGCAGCGCAGCGTCCACTGCAACTGCCGAGATCCATAGTCCAGAGATGGAGCGGCACGTGCCCGTGCCGTTTCGAGGAACGACGCGCTCAGGCGTGATATGGTGATTGGGGTGTGGATCGGATTTTTTGGGTGGGGGTGGGGGTGTGTTAGCGGTCAGTGGTGGATCTAGGATTTAACTACGCCTCGGACTAAATTCTAATAGGTTAACATCTTAAAACTAACGCTAATTTCTACCCACACTAGGATAACGAAAAATAAGCCACAAATACTTCATTGACATGAAACTTTAGCAAAAATGCTTCAACATAAAATATAATAAGAAAAACATGGCAAAACATAAATCATATAGCATCTTAAATATACAAATTGAGTACCTAAATAACGAAGATTTCATTTATAACCTAGCCCACCCTTTCTTCGTCAATAGTTGGACAAGTACAAGAACCTACAAAGACAACATAAAAAAATAAATCAAACAGAGGTATGATTAAATACAAAAAACATGAAATTTTCGAAATCCAGGATCGGCAACTACATCATACGGACTAAGTTCAACATGAGGATTCTTTTGCTCGTTGTGACTAGCTCCAGTTCCAACTGTTTCGGGAAGAGATTGGTTGGATTGTGTTCGTATTGGAAAATAAGATGACAATGTCTTGCTGCTCTTCATTTTGTATCTCTAATTCCTAAATAAGAAATGCACTTATTAACAATATGCACTTCTTTGTTATTCTTATCTCTAAACATAGCAAGAGTGTCTATGATATGGAAAGTAACAACCAAATACAGTAATTAATCAACTAATGCAATATCTAACTAATGTGAAGTCTCCATGAAATCCTATCTCCATCCTAATCAGGAGATGGTGTGCTTGCTTCCTGTGCCGGCTTGGACCCACGGCAGCAGTGCTGAAGCAGGAATATTGTATGTAGCAGAATTGCAATTCTTGGGATGGGATAAGATTCATCTAATTCCAACATGCTTTCAATGTGCATCTTAATGACTGAATTTTAATTTCAACCCGGCCGATCAAAGTTTATAACTACAATACCATACTTCAATTGCATCTTAATCTTCAGACTGAGCTTAGGAGAGATAAACTGACACATAGAAGTAGCCATTACAGAAAAAACAGTACAAAAAGGGTAAATTAAAACCTTAATGGAAATGGTACTTACCACAGCGCAGGATTTCTCTGAACCAACATGTAATGCTGGATAATAAGTCTCTTCACCACATTCCAAGACTTCTTCCACGGCTTCCTGTCATTTCCACAAGCTATTTAACAACAAATATCATGGAAGGAAATTTTCAGTTCTGACATAAAAAATTGCTAGGAAGCTACCATACATCAGCAACAGCCATAATCATAAGGAACAGTACCGTCAAAGTGCGTTGCTTCCTGCCAGGTGCATTGTCTGAGGGCACTGGGCGCGGCGCCGTGCGTGGAGCAGTGGAGGGAGGGCGCGGCCGCGGCGCCGGGCGGGGACGGAGGCCGCCGGCGCGGCGTTGGGTGGGGACGGAGGCCACCGGCCCGGCCGCTGCGCCGGGCGGGGACGGAGGCCGTGGGCGCGGCGTCGGGTGGTGTCGGACCGTCGGAGGGCGAGGGCGCGGTGCTGGGCGGGGACGGAGGCCGCGGGCGCCGGGTGGGGACGGAGGCCGTGGGTGGGAACGGAGGGCGAGGCGAGGGCGCGGCGCCAGGCGTGGAGGGAGGGCGCGGAGGGAGGGCCGGCCGGCGGCGGCGGCGGCAGGCGAGGTCGCGAGGTAGGTCTGGGCGTCTGGAGCCCCGCGCCTGGTCTGGTGACTGGTAGGATTGGGAATTTGGGATAATAGGAGATTGGGAGGCGTGGTGGCTGCGGGAGCCTGGGCCGGCGTGAGTGGGCTGTGGGCATCGGGCTAATACTATCAAAATATTGTTGGGCCTGTATCACAAAAAAATTACCACTGAAATTTTTGCTGGGCTCGGACTTTAGTCTACCCTGGCCCAGATCCGCATGTATTACAGTGGATAAGGATCATCTATCAAAGGCGTCTCACTCAGAAACAAGATCAGGCTGTCAGCTTATCAGATATGCAAAAGTTTGATTTAAGCAGCTTAAACAGCGTTGTAGTTATCAATCACTTTAATTTCAATTGTTTCATGAGCAAAATAGTTAAATGAGTATAAGGTCTCCAATGATTTCAATTGTTTCATGAGCAAAAAAGTTGAATGTCGTCAGGGCCGAGGTCGTACCTCTGCAGGAAGCCGTCAGGGTTGAGCCAGGGAGCGCGATGATGAGCGCCGCGCCGGTCGCCGGTGGGTGGATGCCGGATCCCACATGGTTAGAGAGAGTGGAGTCGGGCCGAGACGGCGTAGTCCGATAAGGAACTAGGCTTATGGGGCGAGACCTCCGGGCGGATGGTGGCGGCGTACGAGGCGGATCGACCCATCTCGAAGCTCAAGAGGAAAGGGTGGCCCAAGCAGAGGTCTGTGTGTCGACGGCTTGTGAAATAAATAGGTCAGACTTAGTCGCCGCTTAATTTTTTTAAAAAAAGAAAGATCCCAAAAATCAAAAAAATATGTAGAATACATAAATAGATATGAAAATAGTAAAAAACAAGAGACAAACATATTGAAAATGTAATAAAAAGCTTTATTAATGGTCAAATGGTTGTCTTGTTAAAACCTCTGTGAAGTAAAAACTCAACGTGAGAAAACTTTGACAAAGGAAAAAAGAGTACAACCTATAGCTCTACATACATCCTTATTCTATGTGTCGTTGTCTAAGTACAAATTTTAAAACACCTGCGACAACTTTGGATTTTCCACAGAGTGTTGTGTTCGTGAATCAGTTTATTCCCAGTCCTTCACAGTTAAAAGTATCTCCATCATCTCACTTGTAAGACGTGTTCCTCTCTCATCCAATATCCTTTCAGAAAGACAGAAAGTAGACTCGGAGGAAACCGTCTAGACAGGAACAGTTAGCACATCACGTGCAAATATGGATAGCGCAAAATTTTAAAGTTTTCTACGTTGAGATCTACCGTATCGCTGTCCAGATAGGCAGATAGCTCCTCACTCATTGGGTGGGAGGTTGGTCTTGGACTTTGTTAAGAAGATGCCGCTGTAAAAGAAGAAGACCTAAACCTAGAGGAAGAGTCTACACCCCAGATCTGCCCCCCCCGGATTTATCTTATTACTCTTGAGGTCGGTACTACTGGAGGTCGTTGCAAGCGGACTCTCTGGAATTTATTTTCGTACCTTTGGAAAACCTCATGTAATCGAGACCGAACATCTGCAAAATAGTTAGAGTGATCTAGCCATGTAGCACCACTAAGAAGATCAAGAACATTAGTAAATCCGTCAATTTTAGCTCTAGGATCTAAAATAAATGCAAATGCATATAGGAAATGGATTTCTTTCCAGTATTTAACATATTTAGTTTTCATAGCAAAAACAACATCTCTTAAAACTGTGTCATTTTCATAGTTTTTTTAAATGACTAGCAATCTATAAAATACTATGCACAATAATAGGAGATGTTGGATAATAGATAGCGGACAAAGCAACATTGGACTAATAAATTTTTTTTCTCTAAAAACTGAAGTATCTTCTCAGCAACAAACCAATGTTGCTCAGTCAATAGTATATTACCATTAGTGCTTTGATAGTGCGTTTGAATAAAAACAGAAAAAATACTCTTATATTGTAAAAGACTCTTAAGCATCAGGTAAGTAGAGTTCCATCCTACTAGCATGTCCAAACCGAACTTTCTTGGACATACACCCATCGCCCTGCAAAAGTTCTTATATACTTATATTCTTACGTTAGAATTATTCAAGTAAGATATCGCATCACGAAAGTTTTAATATACGAAGTCATCCTCTTCAAACCACATTTGACTATAAGGTTAATAATATGACAAGTGCATCGCTGATGCAGCAAGAAGGAATCGTCGTATGTACTCAACACTAGAGTAAGAATATCCATGGCCCTAGAGTTCGAAGCAGCATTATCTAAAGTAATTGAGAATATTTTATCGATAAGACCAAAGTCTTCCATGACTTTGATAATACCGTCAGCGATATTCTCACTCGTATGTGCTATATCAATTAATTTGAAACTTATAATTCTTTTCTCCATTACCCAGTCGTCATTAACATAATGAACATCTACACTAAGATAATCCTCCCTAGCCCAGCCACCGAAAATATGCACGTACTAAATAGTTCCTTTATTTTATTACACCGTTCATTGTAGTATTTTTACTAGATCCCTAGTTGTTGTCTGTCTAGAAACAATAGAGAATATAGGATTATGTGCAGTCCTAATGTAAGTTTGGAAAGCAGTAGACTCCCCAAAGCCTAACGGTAAATCATCAAAAACAATTAAACGACAAAGAGATTGACAGATGACAAGGATCTAATAATCCTCATTTAATTATTTATCTGTAATTCTTATTATGGATAATAATACCGTCATACGGTTCTTAGTATACCCCTTATATTTCATAAAGGAGAAGCTGGAGGTCGTAAGTTATTCTCTAATAATCCTCATTTAATTATTGATCTGTAATTCTTATTATGGATAATAATACAGTCATACGGTTCTTGGCATACCCCTTATATTTCATAAGGGAGAAACTGGAGGTCGTAAGTTATTCTACGACCACCTCGTGGTCTTAAGTCCTTCTACAACCACCCCATAGTCGTAAGTCTTTCTATGACTAGCTCATGGTCGTAAGTTATTCTACAACCACCCCCTTGTCGTAAGCTCTTGTACGACCAGTCCCTAGTCGACGGGGCTTACAGACATGTTGGCCTAGTCGATCAGTAAATCTTCTACGCCATATTTAAAGATATGGACAGTTAATTATGCTGTTATTCTCTATAATAATGGCATGATTTAACTCTCTGTCCTGGTGATAACTACCTGACAATGTGGGAACGATACTACTCTCATAATAATCTCCAATAACGGCTCCATCATCTGAAGCATTGAGACACCCTTTGGACTGGAGAAACGGCAGCCCACTTCAAGTACTGTGGATATATTGAGTATGCTGGTTTACAAATCAAGAGAAAGACTCAAGCGTGAGTCAATTCGACCACCATCAGAACTATACCAAGATAGGCTCACAACATGACGAGGGTTCCCCCTCTAAATGTTCAAGTCAGTCTAAGACGGCGGCATATCAGGTGCACATGGTGCAAACTATGAACATGTGCATAAAATCAATCCAGGCTCTCCATCGTGGATCGGACGGCTCGCAGCGAGCGCGCGCGGTAGCCGATTTTGCAATTCACCCCTCCCGCTCGAACGAACGAGGAGACCTTCTTTGATTTGCTGCGCATTCCCACCCGCTAGCTCCTCGCTAGGGTTTGTGCTCCTCTCTAGGGTTCGCCACTGTAGTGCGCCGCCTCCAGGTCTTGCCGCTCCTGTGTGTTGCCCTTGCCGTCGCCCCTGCGTTGCCTCCCTCGCCGTTGCCCCTGCAGTGCGCCGCCTCTAGGTCTTGCCGCTCCTGTGCGCCACCCTCGCTGTCGCCCCTGCGTTGCCTCCCTCGTCGTCGCCCCTACAGTGGTCGTGCATGTTCGCACCAGGAGCCGAGCCGCCTCCAGGTCTTGCCGCTCCTGTGCACCCCCCTCGCCATTGGCCCTCTACAGGTTTCACGCCTTCCCTCCGGTCACAAGACGTCAAGCACCAAGAGCCGAGCCGCCTCCATGTGTCGCCCCCCTCGCCTGCACTCTACGCCTTCCCCTACAGTGGCCGCATACGTTCGCACCAGGAGCCGAGCCGCCCCTATGTAAGCTTTACTTTGTTTTTAGTCATCATTGTTTTGATTTATCTGTTAGCAAGCATCAGTAATGGGCGATTACAAAATGCACTAGGAATGTTTTGATGTCTCTGCATTAGAAAATACAAAATGCACTAGGAATCAGTAATGCGCTAGGAATCAGTAATGCCCTTGGGTTTGATGTGTCTGCTTTACTAAATGAATCATCAACAATTATCTTTGTTTTGATGTGCAGTCGCATGGACGAAATAGAAGATGTGAGTAGCTCTGTGAGGCCACTAGCTTTGCCTAGTCCTGAAATGGCCGATGCACACTCTCTCATTGTGCTATCTGCTTGTCAAACCCCTCGAAAGGCGACTAGCATCTCATTCTACGTGAGTGTGCACACAAATTTGTTACCTTGCATGATTAATATCGTTCTAGTGCTAAATCGTCCTTACCGCTGCAGGGATCCTCATCCACAACGATAGTTACTGACCATCTGACTCTGGCCAAGGGGATGATTTTTGAAGATGAGGGCGCAGTCTTGGAGTTTTACAAAGCATATGCGCATGTTGCGGGCTTCTCCGTTCGTATTGAATAGCGGACGACTACGAATAGGGTGTTGCAATGGAGACGGTACTATTGCGCCAGACGTGGCTGGAAGGAAGAAAGAGGTAAGGACAAGGTGGAGGTCAAAGTTAAGAGGACATATGATTCTAAATTGAGTAGATGCGGTTGTGAGGCCATGTTTGGTATCAAACGGACTAAGGACAATAAGTTCAGATTAGAAACATTGGTAGAAGTGCATAACTATGATTTTCTCTCACCTAGTAAGCAACACTTGATACGTTCTAACAGACAAGTAACTGAGAAGGCTAAGACTACACTGTTCGCATGCCATCAGGCTAGCATTGGGACTTTCGGGGCATTTAGATATCTTCATGTAAGTGAGGGTGGATTTCAGAATGTAGGATGCACAAGGAGGGACTTGCAAAATTATCATCGTACTTTGAGAGAGAGTATAAAGTCATCAGATGCTCAGATGTTTCTTGATAATCTAGCTAGAAAGAATGAGAATAATGCTGTATTTTATTTTGACTATGTTATTGACGAGAAGGGTAGATTGGTGCATGTGTTTTGGGCGGATGTAACCTCTAGGAAGAATTACGTTTATTTTGGTGAGTTGCTCTCATTTGATATGACATATAATACAAACTAATACGACATGATATTTGCACCATTCATGGGAGTGAATAACCATGGGCGATGTGTTCTATTTGTGGCTACATTGCTGCTCAATCAGACGATTGAAACGTTCAAATGGTTGTTCTGTACTTTCTTAAGATGTATGGGAGGTGTTGCTCCTAGACTTATAATAACTGACGAAGATGAGGCAATGAAGAAGGCAATTGAGCATGTCTTCCCAACTAGCACACATAGGTTATGTATGCGGCACATATTGAACAAACTCCCAACTAAGATAAGGCTAAATTTGAGGGATAACCAAATGTTTTACAGTCATGTTAATTCATGTGTATATCCCTTAGAAACTCTAGAAGAATTTGAGTCACAGTCGGTAGCTTTTCTTTCTAAGTTTGGTTTGGAAGATAATGAGTGGCTCGCTGGTCGGTATAGGATTCGGGCCTCTTGGGTATCAGCCTACTTTATGGACGTACCTTTGGCAGGAATTCTTAGAACAACTTCAAGGTCTCAAAGCGCCAATTCTTTTTTCAATCGCTTTATTGATTACAAATATGTTTTGGTTGAGTTCTGGATCCGGTTCGACATTGCAGTGGACGAACAAAGGCAAAAGGAGCTAAGAGAAGACCATGCCACCTTTCACACTAAGCCTCAGTTGAAGACACCATGGGCATTAGAGCAACATGGCAGCGAAGTATTCACCCATATGGTGTTTGCTAAATTTCAGAAGAAGGTTATTACGGCCAGGGACAAGTGTGTTGTGGAGAGCACGACGCAGGTATGTGACCTTAAAGTAACAGCGGTCAATGAGGATGGCAAGAAGGTAAGAAAAGTCACATGTGACACTAACACCATGATTGCCTAGTGCTCATGTATGTTGTTTGGCACTCATGGGATTCCTTGCCGTCACATTATCCTCATATTACGAGGTGCATTGCTGAATGAGCTTCCAAGTCATTATGTTTTGAAAAGGTGGACTGCAAATTGTAAAAGGGAGGTTGTGTTCGATGAGAATGACAATGTTCTTGAGGAAAAACCAAAAGATCCTACTGAGGAAGAAATTAAAAAGTTGGCTTCGGATATGCGTAAGGACTTAGAAGAATTGATACATCGAGCTACACCTTCACTACCTTATATGCAGAACGCGAGAGGAAAACTTAGACAATTTATGCAGGACATAAACCAGAAAATTCCTGCTCAGCCACAAAGTAGAATGGAGGAGGTTGAAGCATATTTTGGGTGTGGCATCTCTCATGAAATCGATATATTGCCGCTTACCGACAATCTCACTAGAGGCAAATGCAAGAGGAATTGGCCTAGGGAGAGCAAACGCAAGAAGTTGAAGGGAAAGGTAGCTCGCATGTGCAGGATTTGCGATGAGATCAGCACCCATGATAACTGCAACCGCCCTTTAAGGAAACAAGGGAAATTATGATGTCATGTAGCATTTTAATTTCTTTCATTTCACTTGTGGTTCCTCTTATTACATATTAACTCTAATTTTGTATTTGTTTTATGTGAGCAGGCAAACCAGATGACTGAATGTGCCGTTAAGTGATCTGTTGTAATCTGCTGATTTAATCTTGGAGTAATTTGTTGTAATCCGAATTCTGATGTAATCTGCTATTGAAATTCTAGGAGTAATGCAGTCTCAAGTTTGTAATGAAGTGTAGTCTGAATTGTGATGTAATCTGATGTGATCTGCTATGAATTCTGAATTGTTTTCTTAATTGAAATCTGAATCGTTTTCTCAATTGAATCCTGAAATGTATCTGAAATCTACTTCAGTTCAGATTTTGTGTGTATCTGAAATCTGAAATGTGAATCTGCTATGAATCTTGAAATGTGAATCTGTTATGAATCCTGAAATGTGAATCTGCTATGAATCCTGAAATGTATCTAAAATGCTGTTAGAATTGTTCTGAGAATTGTGGTCAAATGCTATCCAAATGTGTATGTGCTTTCTAAATGCTAATTGTATGCTGTGAGAATTGAAGTTTTGTAATCTACTTAAATGTTGTCTGGACTGCTTTCCAAATGCTTTGCATTGCTGTTCGACGGGATGCTGTATATGTGCAATCTAGAGGATTTTGGAGGAGCAGAAAATAATAGAGGAACCTATGTCTGCAGCCACCAGAAATCCCAACTCTACATTGTTTCCTGGAATATCTAATGCAATGATGTCTCGGGCACTGAATGGAAGTAACTTCTCCAAATTGAGGATGGAGCCACTTAAGTTTCCTTAAGTTACAGTCCCACCTAACTGGTATTCAGTTAGGTTGTAGTGATATACCCTCTAGATTTCCATCACCAACACCATTGCTGGATTTAAAGCATAGATCGGGTTCTGGTGAAGATTTTCCTGGCAGCACATTTGACAAATGGGAGATACCTGATGTTGGACTGATCCCACCGTTTATGCAAAATCCTTTTATGAAGGAAAGCATTGGCTCACTGCCCATAAACAGACAAAATAGTGGTGAATCACACAAAGCACTCACAGAAATGCTACAACTGGATCCTCATACAACACCTTTCAAAGATGGATAAATGGCTTCAGACAAATGTGATTTGGTATTTTCAAACACATTAAATTAACAAAAACAAACGGTGACACCATCACTACCTCTATACCGTTCTCCTTGTACCATTCAGCAATTTGCAATGTGTGAAGAATGTGCAATAAATAAGGATTAAGCAATTCTGTGATCCCAAATCCACACATCATCAATATCATCATGGTTTCATGCTACTTCTCATCGTTAAGTTGTCCCGGGTACTTACAGGTAGCACGACTTCTTGTCTGGAGGAAACAGATAGCCTTTTGTTAGGGTTGGTCGCTCATATGGTGGAAATGCCTGTATAATAGCAAGCACACACCATCATAAACCAACACATAACCTCACAAATCAAACTATTAATACTTGGCAGCACAACACATTGCATGAGAGCAATGGAAAAAACAACAACGCAATGATATAATGGGCAAAAAAGTTTAATCCATTTCTGTAATTAACATGGCAAAGTGAATGCACTGAAACAGATTAGCACCACCTCTTTGGAGACAATGCAAAGGAGGCCATTAGCCATGCCGTGCTCAATGAATGTCCTCACCGCATACCCCGCCGCATTCCCTCAGCCCACGATCACACACCTATAGTCCGGTGATCCATCAACCAACACATGAGCATTTCTTGGACATTAACATTACTCACTCACTTCAGACCTTAAGTTGCAAATTTTGCACAACATAAGGACCCATCTGACATTTCCCTCCTACTTCCCTCTGCAAGAACCCAATCAAGAAATGAAACAAACATTACTATAGACTCAGATCAAGAACCAGAGCACCCACTCGCGGTTTTGGTTGTCGAACCCGTGACGCAGAGACCGATAAACTCTGCCGGGAGGCGGTGTAAAGCGGCGAGCGACGTATTGTATTGCAGAAGCACCCACGATGTCCGTGAGTAGTAGCACTGCGACCCCGCCATCGCCGCCGCCGTGGAAGCCATCTCCGCCGGAGAGCTAAGGCCACCTCCAAAAAGGAGCAGAGGATGGCGATCTCACGTGCGATGCCCCGTGTCATTACCCAGGGGTAATCACACTTAGGCATATGGATTACTATTCATTCGCTCAGTAGAACACTGCTCTAATGAATAGTAAGCCTTTACCAGAGTTAATACAACAGAACAACAAGATAGAAACTGTACTTTTGTTCTAGTTAGCCACGCAAGGCTATGGTTCTTACGTAGTAATTTACAACTGTAAAATGGGACTAAGTCCCTCGCTTACCTGCCAAGCTTCCTTGGTCGCCTACTCGTCCCATGTGTCGAATAAGGCGTCCACCTCGCTCTGCTCCTCGTAGCAAGGGTCCTTGTCTCCTACAGTCTCATCTGCACCTGCACGTCCCTCGTCCCACTCGGGATAATTCCCGGCTGGACTAGGATCTAACAAAGGAGAATATTAGCAAGGTTGAGTACAATTGTACTCAGCAAGAATTAATAGCAAAAATGCACTGAATGCCTCATCTCTGTTGTCATTACATTTTCTAATTCCTCTCTTTTCTAAAAAATATTTTAACAAAATTTAGGTTGCAGTTTTAATTCTAAAAAGACTACTTGTCACTCGGAGAGAAGATAGACCCCTAGCGGTTCCCGTAGACTCCAATCCAGGAGAATGGCATGAATTCATGATTTTGTTTAGCACTACGTAGGCTTGTACCACTTTACCCATAGCTACTCTAAATCCTCTCTGAGCTAGGTCCACCATATTTTCTTTGATGCGATTTCGAGTTCAGAATACATAACGTTTTTCAAGTTACATGATTAAGACTACACCCATTATCTTCCGTCGGTGCTGACCTCGTTACTGTGCCGAGCTAGTCATCCACTGAGTTCCAGTAATGTTGGTTGGGCCGAACTCCCCGCCACCCAACACTCCACCTTAGCGCTATAGTGCCCCCACTCCGAGGTTCCTTTAACACACTCACACATATTACTTACCCGATGTGGAGAGCGTAATCACGTAACAAGTTAGCATTTTCTAGCCTGTCGACATGGGAAAATGGTTATCACTGAATTTACGGCCTCTGATTTGGGTGAGAGTTTTGTTGGTCCTTATATATTAACAATATGTAAAGGGGTCCCACCTCTTAACTCAACGTCATCGTCGCGTTCCCCTGCTCGGGCCCCCTTTACCAGCCATATAAATTTTCTTTTCCTATCCTTTCATCTTTCTCATATTTTTCATTTTCGTCTCATTTACTCAATTTGATTTTGAGAAATAATTTTGATGCAATAAGTATATGATACAGCAATATACAGTTTACATTTAATATGACTATATTCATGTTCAAGAGGATAGCCTGCCTTTGGAATTGTAGGAAAGATCGTCGTCGATGAAATATGTATCAACTACTCCTGCCCGCGTCGGTTCATCTATTGCAATTACACGACGGAGCAAATAATAAATAATTAAGAAAATACTTAGTGGCATTTGGGTGTTATTAGTGTACGGTAGTCAGTTGGTCATTTTTAGCAGATATTAAATAATCACGTTTTTCGGGTTCTTTGTTAGGTTAGCACTCCCCAACTGCGGTCGTTCTACGGTCTACCGGTTTTAGGATTAAGATTACCGGTACTAGCTTATAATTGTACGAACATAAAATACTAAATATCCTCGCATGCAACTATGTTTAATTAATTCTACGCATGCAAAATAGCCTAATCGATTTTATTCCTGTGCGGATGCATTTATTTAATTCTTTAACTAAACTCGGGGTTGATTAATTTAATTACTCTAACCTGATTAAATTATGTCTAATGCATCGGGTTATCTATTTATTTTAGCGGTTCATACACGTGATTAATCTATTTTAAAAATCTCATATTAATTTTCTACATATTTTCCCTATTTTTAATTTAGACCGGCTTGTGTACTGTTAAATATTCTAACATAGCTTAAAAATCTATACTACTGGCGATTCGCCCTAAACTGGCAGGTACATGTGAAATTATTTTTCTGATGCGATGTCAATTTTATTTAGATTTATTTTACCTCTCTGCCCGCTTTTATTTGCTTAACGGTCGGTCTATGGTCTAGCTACTCGCATAAGGCCTAAACAATTATTCGGTCCAATATTTAGATAGCGTCTACACCTATTATTGATAGTAATACTCACTAATTATGTTAAGCAGCCTGTTACCAACCTCCAATAGACAATTACCTCTATAAACTCCTCACCTAATTTCTATTTCTTTAAACCCAAATCCTTATCTCTCCCTCCTAACCCCTACTTAAATCCCTAACCCTAATCCTCTCCTCACCTAACCCCTAATTCTCCCTCTCCTTCTCCCTCATTCAGCGACACACCACAGCCCCCTCATTCCAACCTTCCCCAAATTCACTCCTCCCCTCCATCCTCCCATGGCGTTGCCCCTTTGCTTCTGGCTCGGCCCCGAGCCACCTTCGGCTGGCCCGGCGCCCCTCGGTCGCTGGCTCCCTACACCTCCTCCGCCACCGCTCCAGGCCCCTACGCCATCGCACCTCCGGCCCCTGTGGTGCTCGCGCCTCCCCCGCTTATGGCCGGCTCGGTCTTGCCTTTAGCTTCCTCCTTATATAACCCCTCTTTCTTTGGTTTTGTTTCAGTTTTTACATGTTGGTGCTAGATTGATTTGTTGATATTGATTCATGCTTCATGTATGATGCTTGCACTGAAGGTGGGTTCACAGATGTTCAAGCATGCAAGGAGGTGACTGCGGGGTACTAGGATGGAGCTACTACTGCCATGGTTGCCATAGTTTGCATTGGAGGTAAACTACTACCTTCTTCTATACTCCTGGATCCCTCCCCTTGCTCTGTGATGAACTGATGAATGACGAATGTTCTGTGGTGTGGTTGAGGGATGATAATGCTACTGGGGTGGAGATAAGGGTGATGCTACTGCAATACTTGCATGATTTTGGTTAGTGCTATTTTTAGTGCTCAGTGTATGGTGAGGTGAGTTCATATTGGGGTGATTCATGTAACAGCCCAAAATTTCAATTTCAGAGAAAATTTAAAATTATTTATTTTTGAGGAAATTCTGAAAATTTTAAAACTTTTTCTTAATAAGTTATAGCTAAAACAAATTTAATTGCAAAATCTATTATCAAGTTTAAGTTGGAAATAATTTTATTAAGTCCTAAATGTCTCTAAGGATTTATGTGAATTTTTCTAGAATTTCTGGATTTAATTTGCTATTTTCTAAAACTAAAATGAATTAATCTGATTATTTAAATTGGAAAATCAAAAGAATTTCGTGAACATTAGTTGGGCCGAAACCTCCTTGGCCGTTCCTACTCACTCGCAGCTGAAATTCCCAACCGCCCGCATCCCTTCCTCTTACCTCACGTGAAGTCCTGACCATCGGATTGAAATCCGACGGCCAAGCAACGCCCACGTCATCCGCACAACCTCAGCCGCCCGATGCAAATTGAACCGCCGCATCTCTTTCTTCCTCCCCATCTCCTTCTACCTCCAGCCCGTGTGCACCGCCGCCATGGCCGCGCCACTTGAGCTCCTCTCCTCCGCGTTTCCCTCTCCCTCTTCACTCGCATTTACGCGCGTTTAAGCCGCCTATTAAAGCCGCGCCCATTACGCCCACTATTCCACTCCCTGGCGCACGAACTCGCCGTAATGCCGCACTACCTTAAACGCCGCCGCCGCTGTGCCCGATCCTCTCCTCTCCTCCACCCCGACCCCTATATAAGGGAGCATCGGGAAGCCCTTCTCTCATGAGCCAGCCCTAGCTCGCCCTCCTCTTTTCCTCTAGTCTTTGAATTTCAAGCTTCTTCGCGGCCACGCGGTGAAGTATTTCTTCGATTCCGGCAAGGTCACGCCCGCTCCGGTCCGTCGTCTTCGACACGGCATCGCAAAGACCACCGCTGCCGTCTTGCAAGACTCACCCGAGCCCAAGACACGGACAATGGCGCCATCAAGCCCGCCATCGCCGCTGACTCCTCGCCGCGGCGACAGTTGAGCCCTAGTGCCGCCGTGGTGAGCATCTTTATCACCATCGCCTCTCGTTTGATGCCATCCATTTCCTCCGGAGCCCTAACGACGGCGAGCTCGCCACCGAAGCGCCACTCGCTGTGCCTACGTGGCATCGCCATCGTGGCGCCACATCATCTCCACGCAACCGCCACGTCACCACATTTGCCCACATGGCCGCTTAGTCAGCGCGTGCGTGGCACGGTTCACCATCTTCCCGATCCATTGGTTGGGTAGAATTGGTCTACCGTGAACCGTGTCTATGACACGTAGGCCCACTCGTCGAAAAATTCTTTTAATTCATTTAAATCCGGAAAATCATCGCTGACGTCATCATGCGCAATATTTAGAATTTTCTTTAGAAAAATAATTCGGGAAATTGATTTAAATAATGATTTAGTTTAAAATTTGTAAAATTCATAACTTTTGCATTATAACTCCAAATTAGATGATTCAAGTTGCTAAAATTTTAGAAAATCATTGTCTAACTAAATAAAATATAATAATTCAATTTAGAATTCATTTTAGTTCTGTTTTAGAATTTAGAATTCATTTAAATCTCAAATTTAGGTTAAAATTTGTAAAATTCATAATAATTGAATCCTAACTCCAAATTTAGTGAAACAAATTTATAAAATTTTATAATTTGATTATCTAGCTCAATAAATTAAAGTTATTATATTTTGACTTGGTTTATTTTGTATTTCTGAGTTTTATTTGAATTTTATTTGATTTGTCTTATTTTCACGTTTAGACTTTGACGATTTCGGAGAGGTAGATATTTCTGAAGACTTAGAATATCCAGACTGCAACGAAGGCAAGTTACACTTTGACCATGTTGCACCTACTATTTTAAAGTTATTTAATTCAATTTTTTTAATTTATTATTGCATGCATATTTTTAGTCAATTATTTTAATATCCTGTTTAAATGCTATTTCCAATTGTTATTGTATGACCAATTTTGAATATTGAAATGTCATTCCTTTGTCACCATAGATAAATTATTTGGAAATACTTAGCAAATGCTTAGACCATGATTTTGATTTTGGGAAGATTTAGCCAAACCATTACAAATTGTTTGAAATTAAATCTATGGTATTGTTTTACCATAGAGAGTTTGTAAAGATGGTTTTCATTAAAATAAAATTAAAATGGTTTGGACTTGGGCGTAACGGATGAAAGGTGGGTGCAGGTTTATGCACGGGTTTAATCTGGTTAGGATTAAAGCCCAGGGTTTAAATTGAAAGACGCCCAAGTCAGTTGAGGACCGGCCTTTGAGCGTTCGTTTGCTATGCCTATAATGGGTTATGCCTAATCGTACTACCACACGTCTTGTCTGGGCAGGACCTGGCTTAATAATTTGGATACCTTTTAGATATTCGTGCCATTTTGAATGAGTGGGTGTTGGTTAGACAGTAGTCCCACATGGCGCAAGAGGGGGCTTCCGGAGGATGGTCAGTCCAAAGGTAGCAAAACCTTAGCGGGCATGAGATCTTTGAGGTAGCACATTATATGACCTTGTGATATTTGCTCATCACGCCTTAGGAAGCGTGGATTGGCCGACACAAAGAGTATAATATCTCGTGTGGGTAAAGTTGTACAAACTCTGCAGAGTAGAAACTATTCGAATAGCCGCGTCCGCGGTCATGGACATGCTAGCAAAGCCACTCAAAGTTAGACTTGGATTTTGATTTAAAAAGACTTCATCAATGGTTTATCCAAATGGGAATGGGGCGGGTAGCCGTTGTGATTGGAGGTTATCCATCATCTTTTATGGAGGTTATCCACAATAAATAGTTGTCATTTAAAATGGTGATTTTAGATTATTGTATGAAATGGCTTTGTAATCTAATATGATTATTTAAATTAAAACTCTTTTTACATAAAATAACACAGCCATTATCCTTTGTCTACCTTATGCATGCATTTCAATTCCATATTGGGTGTAACTTGCGAGCACGGTAGTAGTGCTCATACTTGTTGAATATCTTTATTCAGAGGAGACTTCATTCAGATGGTGAGGATCTTGGCGCTTAGGTTGCGCCCCGAGCGATTACTGTGGCGAATCGTTGGGTCTACTACTATTATTTCGCTCATTGTGTTTTACCTAATTGGCCTCGAGGCCCTTTTTGTAATAAACTCTGAATAAATAATAATAAAATCGTGATATGTTTTGATTATCACTTTTGTTTGTGTACATTAGCTATCTGGACTAATGTATGAACACGAGAATTCGGGATCCTTCGCTCCGGGTTCGACAAAAGTGGTATCGAGCCATATCATTGTGGAGGTCGTGGCCTTAGAATTGTCTTAAGGATTTATTTTTCAAAAACTAAACATATTTTGAGTCTATTCAAGAGTCTTCTCAACACTTCTTTTTAAAAGTTGTTACCAACTCATCTTATTCTCTAAATTGTAGATGGCTGAAAGACCAACCCGGACTTCCCATGGGATTTTCGCCGGACACTGGGCCGCACTCCTATGGAAGATGATGCAGCACTTAGGCTACAACCAGAGACCAACTTATCAAGGGTACATGTATAAAGTGGGGAACCAAGAGCGTTGGAGACTTGAAGTAATCCTCTACGCCAACCTTCAACCAAACACAAACCACCACATCTTCGACGCCCCAATGAGACGCGACAATTTCGCTGATGGACTTCAGGACGTGGCTAGAGAAGCAACACGTCACCTCCGCCATATTTACAATAATCATGTTGAGGACTCCGAGTTCCACTACCACCCCATGCACATTCCGACTAGGCTGGATAGCACCTTTCATTCTGCTGAGCATGAGGACTCTCCTGAGCTTACTCACCAAGTGGACCTGTCGAAGGCAATGGATTATGCCTATGGGAACACTCTGGATGAACTACGTAATACTCAGAACAGCCTTTTAGATGCAGAAGAAAGGTTGAAAGCTGCAGAAGCAGAGCTGGCTACCTACAAGGCAGGAGAGGGTAGTACTTGCGAGCCAGATTATACCCCTCTTACACCTTAGCTGTTTCTCATAATATGATCGTTAGATGCGAATTATGAGCTATCGATGTCTCTTGTGATAGCCATAATCAAACAATAAAATAAAATAATAAAAGGACTATTTTTGGCAAAAATTTGGATCTTTTGTCGTGTGCTTGTTTGTTCTTGGGCTGTTAAAAATATTATTTCCTTAGAGCTTTATTTCTATACTCTATTTTGAGTCTTTAGAAGATTCCGCAGATGGTTACCACACGCACCGGCAGTGGTAGCGCTCAAGGCCAAGGAAATCCAAACGCAGATTACAGAAACCCACGTCCAAAAACCACCTCCTCCACCAGCTGATGGGCCCGATTGGAGACAAATGATGGCCAATCAGTCTCACTTGATTAATCTACTAGCTCAGTCACTTAACAACAACCAAGCAGCAGCTCAAGCAGTAGCACCACCACCACCTCCACCTGCTCAAAGATTGACCATGGCAGAATTCATGCGTATGCGCCCACCAACTTTCTCTAGTAGCACAGAGCCGATGGATGCCGATGACTGGATCCGTTCTATTGGAAAGAAGCTAGATATTACCCAATGTACTGATCGTGAAAGAGTCCTTTTTGCCTCTCACCAACTCAATGGTCCAGCTTCAGAATGGTGGGACAACTTCTGCATCACCCATGCCAATGCACAAACTATTACTTGGGAGGAGTTTGTACAAGCTTTCCGTCATGCACATATCCCCGCTGGGATAATGACGTTAAAGAAGAAAGAGTTTCACTCGCTCCGCCAAGGTAACCGCACAGTGGGAGAATACCTGCATAAATTCAACCAACTTGCTCGCTACGCCCCAGCTGACGTAGCTAATGATGAAGAAAGGCAGGAAAGGTTTATGGAAGGTCTAAATGATGAGATCTCCGTCCAACTGATTTCACACGACTACACTGACTTTCAGCAGCTAGTGAATAAAGCTTTTCGTCAGGAGGCTAAACACATAGAGATGGAGAATCGCAAGCGGAGGATGACCGCTCAGAAGTACAATGCTGGAGGACAACCCAAGCCTCGCTTTACACAGCCTCAGCCACCACAGCGTGGAGGATTTCAGTCTTCCACACTCAGAGCTCCAGCACCAACACAGCGCCCCAATACTCCAGGCTTCCGTAGCAACTCAACTGGAGGTCAGTCTCAGCAGAAGAATCCGATTCCATCAGCAGTTGGAGTGACTGTTTCCTTTACAACGAGATGGGGCATTATGCTAACAAATGCCCCAAGAAGCGCAGGCGCACCACCTGCTAGGCCAGCACCGGGAGTTTCAGCCACTGGCGGCAATCAAAAGCCGGCGGTCCAGTACACTAAGGGATGTGTGAACCACGTCACCGCAGAGGAGGCTCAAGCAGCACCGGATGTCGTCCTTGGTACGTTTCCAGTCAATTCAGTACCAGCATTAGTCCTATTTGATTCCGGAGCATCGCACTCTTTTGTTTCCAATAAATTTGTGGGAAAACATAGGTTACCTATCTCTCCTTTAGATAACCCTATGATAATTCACTCCCCGGGCTTAGAAATGAGAACCAGTTATCTTTGCCCAAACCTTACCCTTGAAATATCCGGAGTAACCTTCCTAGCAGATTTGATAGTCCTGCATTCTCAAAATTTGGATGTAATCCTTGGAATGGACTGGCTAGCCAAGAATCAAGGACAAATAAATTGTGCCAATAGGTCTATTGCTCTTACCAATGAGCAAGGAATCTCGATTAATTCAAGCCCAAGACTAGTCTGGGAGGAAGATCAATTCTAACCAGCTTGAAAGAGTTAAAGCTTGAAGATATACCAGTGGTACAAGAATTTTCGGATGTTTTTCCTGATGAACTACCCGGCATGCCACCCGACAGGGACGTAGTATTTATAATTGACTTAGTCCCAGGGACCGCCCCAATCTCAAAGCGACCCTACAGAATGCCGGCCAATGAGTTGGCAGAGATGAAGAAACAGATAATGGAACTAAAACATAAAGGTTATATACGGCCAAGCTCATCACCTTGGGGAGTGCCGGTATTATTTGTCAAGAAGAAAGACAATAGTATGAGAATGTGCATGGATTATAGATCACTTAATGAGGTGACAATCAAGAATAAGTACCCGCTACCTAGGATCAATGATCTATTTGATCAATTAAAGGGAGCAAGTGTATTTTCGAAGATTGACTTGAGATCTGGCTATCACCAACTGAAGATCAGACCAGAAGATATCCCGAAGACTGCATTCACAACCGGATATGGATCAGTATGAATTCTGATGATGTCGTTCGGTTTGACAAACGCCTCTTACTTCATGAATATGATGAACAAAGTGTTCATGGAATTCTTGGATAAGTTTGTGGTTGTGTTCATCGATGACATTCTCATTTATTCAAAGAATGAAGAAGAACACGAGGATCATCTCGAATAATTTTGGGAAAACTTCGAGAGAGAATCGACTTTATGCCAAATTCAGCAAGTGCGAATTTTGGCTAAGTCGTGGCATTCCTTGGACATATTGTGTGTCAGGAGGAGTCGCAGAGATAGATCGACCAAAGTTGAAGCCGTAATGGGTTGAAACAACCCAAGTCATCCTCACAGAGGTGAGAAGTTTCCTTGGATTAGCGGGGTATTACATGATTTATTGAAGGGTTCTCCAAGATAGCGAGACCCATGACTCAACCGAAAAAGGAGAAAAAGTTTGAATGGACAGAGGCACGTGAAAAGAGTTTCCAAGAACGAAGAAGAGATTAGTGTCTGCACGGTGTTAGTCTTGCTGATATTCATAAGGACTTTGAAATCTTCTGCGATGCATCCGTCAAGGACTAGGATGTGTACTTATGCAAGAAGGCAAAGTAGTGGCTTATGCATCTCGTCGATTAAGACCACACGAAGGAAATTATCCGACTCATGATCCCGAGTTAGCGACAATTGTGCATGCTCACGAAAATCTGGCGGCATTATCTCATTGGTAACATTGTGAGATTTTCACAGATCATAAGAGTCTGAAATACATTTTACTCGGTCGAACTCAACCTCGGACAACGAAGATGGCTAGAGGCGATAAAAGATTATGACCTTGGAACTAATTATCATCCCGCAAAGCAAATGTAGTTGCAGATGCCCCGAGTAGAAAAGCGTGTTGCAATACCATCACAGTTGGAAGAATCACCGGAATTGTATGAAGAAGCTGAAGCATCTAAATCTGGAGATTGTCAATCAAGGATTTGTCAATGCTTTGGAAGTTCAACCCACTCTTCAGAGTCAGATTAGAGAAAAACAGTTAGAAGACGAAGACATCAAAGAAATCAAAAAGAATATGAGAAGAGGTAAAGCCCCAAGATTCTCTGAAGATGAGCAAGGAACAGTGTGGTTTGGAAATCGCATCTGTGTGCCAAATCAGTAGGAATTAAAACAGGCAATCCTAAAAGAAGCTCATGAATCACCTTACTCCATTCATCCCGGAAGTACCAAAATGTACCAGGATCTGAAGGAGAAATATTGGTGGGTCAGCATGAAGCGAGAAATCGCTGAGTTAAATGCATGCGTTGCGATATATGTCAACGAGTTAAAGCGAGCACCAAAGACTGTTTGGTTTGTTGCAATCACTACCGATTCTGAATGGAAGTGGGAAGAAATCGGAATGGATTTCATCACCGGACTTCCGAGGACCCAAACAGGGTGTGATTCTATTTGGGTGATTATTGACCGATTAACTAAGGTGGCTCATTTTATCCTGTCAAGACCACATATCCAAGCAGTAAGTTAGCAGAATTATATGTGGCCAAGATCGTTTGTTTACACGGAGTACCCAAAAAGATCGTATCTGACAGAGGTTCCCAATTCACATCCCGATTTTGGAAGAGCCTTCATGAAGCTTTGGGAACCAGACTCAACTTTAGTACAGCCTATCATCCTCAGACGGATGGTCAGACAGAACGCGTTAACCAAGTTCTTGAAGACATGCTTCGAGCTTGTGCCTTAGACTATGGAAAAAGTTGGGACAAGAATCTACCCTATGCAGAATTTTCATACAACAATAGCTACCAAGCTAGTCTACAGATGTCTCCATTTGAAGCTTTATATGGCAGAAAATGCAGAACTCCACTCCTTTGGGATAAGGTAGGAGAACACCAATTCTTCGGACCAGAATTGATCAAAGAAGCTGAAAGCAAGGTTAAAGCAATAAGAGAACGTCTGAAAGTAGCTCAAACCCGGCAGAAAAGTTATGCTGACAATCGTCGAAGAGAATTGACATTTGAAATATGAGATTTTGTTTATCTCAGAGTTACTCCACTCAGGGGAGTAAGAAGGTTTCGAACCAAAGGAAAACTCGCACCCAGATTTGTGGGTCCTTACAAAATTTTGGCAAAAAGAGGTGAAGTCGCTTATCAGTTGGAACTGCCAACCTCCTTGTCTGCAGTACACAACGTCTTTCACATATCACAACTAAAGAAGTGCCTTCGAGTGCCAGAAGATCAGACTCTTTTAGAGAGTATTGATATACAAGAAGACCTTACTTATGTAGAACAACCAATCAAGATTCTAGGCGTCGCGAGAGCGTGTTACGAGAGCAAGATCATCCGATCATATAAAGTCGATGGAGCCACCACCCGTAAAGTGAAGCCACACGGGAGCGAGAGGAAGATCTTAAGGCGAGTATCCCCATCTCCTTGTCGACCAAGTCGAATCTCGGGTCGAGATTCCTTTAAGGGGAAGGTTTGTAACACCCAAAATTTCAATTTAGAGAAAATTTAAAATTATTTATTTTTGAGGAAATTCGAAATTTTAAAACTTTCTTAATAAGTTATAGCTAAAACAAATTTAATTACAAAATCTATTATCAAGTTTAAGTTGGAAATAATTTTATTAAGTCCTAAATGTCTCTAAGGATTTATGTGAATTTTTCTAGAATTTCTGGATTTAATTTGCTATTTTCTAAAACTAAAATGAATTAATTTGATTATTTAAATTGGAAAATCAAAAGAATTTCATGAACATTAGTTGGGCCGAAACCTCCTTGGCCCGTTTCCTATTCACACGCGCGAGCAGCCCAACCGGCCCGCCCGCATCCCTTCCTCTTACCTCACGTGAAGTCGACCATCGGATTGAATCAAGCGGCCAAGCAACGCCCACGTCATCCGCTTTAACCTTAGTCGCCCGATGCAAATTGAACCGCCGCATCTCTTTCTTCCTCCCCATCTCCTTCTACCTCCAGCCCGTGTGCACCGCCGCCATGGCCGCGCCACTTGAGCTCCTCTCCTCCGCGTTTCCCTCTCCCTCTTCACTCGCATTTACGCGCGTTTAAGCCGCCTATTAAAGCCGCGCCCATTACGCCCACTATTCCACTCCTGGCGCTGCGAACTTCGCCCGTAATGCCGCACTACCTTAAACGCCGCCGCCGCCGCTGTGCCCGATCCTCTCCTCTCCTCCACCCCGACCCCTATATAAGGGAGCATCGGGAAGCCCTTCTCTCGCCGACCCCGAGCCCTAGCTCGCCCCTCCTCTTTTCCCCTCTAGTCGCCTGAATTTCAAGCTTCTTCGCCGGCCACCGCGGTGAAGTATTTCTTCGATTCCGGCAAGGTCACGCGCTCGGTCCGTCGTCTTCGACTACGGCATCAGCACCACCGCTGCGTCTTGCCAAGACTCACCCGAGCCCAAGACACCCGGAACAGCCGCGCCACCGCAAGCCCGCCACCGCCGCCGCACAACTCCTCGCCGCCGGCGACCCAGTTGAGCCCTAGTGCCGCCGTGGTGAGCATCTTTATCACCATCGCCTCCTCTCTCGTTTGATGCCATCCATTTCCCTCGCCGGAGCCCCTAACGACGGCGAGCTCGCCACCGAGCGCCACCGCGCCGTGCCTCGTGGCATCGCCATCGTGGCGCCACCTCATCTCCATGCAACCGCCACGTCACCACATTTGCCCACATGGCCGCTTAGTCGTGGCGTGCGTGGTACAGTTCACCATCTTCCCGATCCATTGGTTGGGTAGAATTGGTCTCTGAGTGAGCAGTGTCTACATGACACGTAGGCCCCACTCGTCGAAAAATTCTTTTAATTCATTTAAATCCGGAAAATCATCGCTGACGTCATCATGCAATATTTAGAATTTTCTTTAGAAAAATAATTCGGGAAATTGATTTAAATAATGATTTAGTTTAAAATTTGTAAAATTCATAACTTTTGCATTATAACTCCAAATTAGATGATTCAAGTTGCTAAAATTTTAGAAAATCATTGTCTAACTAAATAAAATATAATAATTTAATTTAGAATTCATTTTAGTTCTGTTTTAGAATTTAGAATTCATTTAAATCTCAAATTTAGGTTAAAATTTGTAAAATTCATAATAATTGAATCCTAACTCCAAATTTAGTGAAACAAATTTATAAAATTTTATAATTTGATTATCTAGCTCAATAAATTAAAGTTATTATATTTTGACTTGGTTTATTTTGTATTTCTGAGTTTTATTTGAATTTTATTTGATTTGTCTTATTTTCACGTTTAGACTTTGACGATTTGGAGAGGTAGATATTTACGAAGACTTAGAATATCAGATCGCAACTTGAAGGCAAGTTACACTTTGACCATGTTGCACCTACTATTTTAAAGTTATTTAATTCAATTTTTTAATTTATTATTGCATGCATATTTTTAGTCAATTATTTTAATATCTGTTTAAATGCTTAGTTATTCCAATTGTTATTGTATGGCCAATTTTGAATATTGAAATGTCATTCCTTTGTCACCATAGATAAATTATTTGGAAATGCTTAGCAAATGCTTAGACCATGATTTTGATTTTGGGAAGATTTAGCCAAACCATTACAAATTGTTTGAAATTAAATCTATGGTATTGTTTTACCATAGAGAGTTTGTAAAGATGGTTTTCATTAAAATAAAATTAAAATGGTTTGGACTTGGGCGTAACGGATGAAAGGTGGGTGCAGGTTTATGCACGGGTTTAATCTGGTTAGGATTAAAGCCCAGGGTTTAAATTGAAAGACGCCCAAGTCAGTTGAGGACCGGCCTTTGAGCGTTCGTTTGCTATGCCTATAATGGGTTATGCCTAATCGTACTACCACACGTCTTGTCTGGGCAGGACCTGGCTTAATAATTTGGATACCTTTTAGATATTCGTGCCATTTTGAATGAGTGGGTGTTGGTTAGACAGTAGTCCCACATGGCGCAAGAGGGGGCTTCCGGAGGATGGTCAGTCCAAAGGTAGCGAAACCTTAGCGGGCATGAGATCTTTGAGGTAGCACATTATATGACCTTGTGATATTTGCTCTGTCTGCGCCTTAGGAAGCGTGGATTGGCCGACACAAAGAGTATAATATCTCGTGTGGGTAAAGTTGTACAAACTCTGCGAGTAGAAACTATTGAATAGCGCGTCATGATCATGGACATGCTAGCAAAGCCACTCAAAGTTAGACTTGGATTTTGATTTAAAAAGACTTCATCAACTGGTTTATCCAAATGGGAATGGGGCGGGTAGCCGTTGTGATTGGAGGTTATCCATCATCTTTTATGGAGGTTATCCACAATAAATAGTTGTCATTTAAAATGGTGATTTTAGATTATTGTATGAAATGGCTTTGTAATCTAATATGATTATTTAAATTAAAACTACTGCTTTACGCAAAATAACCTGGCCATTATCCTTTGTCTACCTTATGCATGCATTTCAATTCCATATTGGGTGTAACTTGCGAGCACGGTAGTAGTGCTCATACTTGTTGAATATCTTTATTCAGGAGGAGACTTCATTCAGGACAGTGAGGATCTTGACGCCTAGGCTGCGCCCCGAGACGATTGCCTGTGGCGAATCGTTGGGTCTACTACTATTATTCTGCTTCCGCTGTGTTTTACCTAATTGGCCTCAGGCCCTTTTTGTAATAAACTCTGAATAAATAATAATAAAATGCGTGATATGTTTTGATTATCACTTTTGTTTGACTGTGTACATTAGCTATCCTGGACTAATGTATGAACACAGAGAATTCGGGATCCTTCGCTCCCGGGTTCGACAATTCATTTGGATAAAATGACAGTGGGGGGTTTTGGATAGTGGACTACCTTAGTTGTTCTTGGTTGGTTTCTGAGAATGGCCGTGACGATGTTGATGCTGGTAGTGGTGTGATGCTCCCTTGTGCTTCTGATCCTTGTCGGTCCTGGTCATCTCGGCTTGGTTCGGCCTTAAGAGGTTATTGCCGGTTCTGGTCTCCCTTGGTCTTCCTCTACTCCCTTGCTCCTCTCCTCCTTCTACGTCTTCTTTGTGGGTTGTGTGGTTGAGGAAGGGGTGGCAGTGGGGGATGGTGGCTTGTTCTTGCTCTTGGTTGAGGCAGTGGGGGTGAAGAGCTTGTGCTTTGGATTTTTTTCCTTAGGCAGTGGAGAGAAGAGATAGTGTGAGTGGCTTGTGGTGCCTTCAGTTGGGAAATGAGATGAGGCTTGTGAGGGGAAAGGGCTTATGTGGGAGAGATGGCTAATGGGGGAAGTGCTTTGGCTGCCTTATCACTTGCCTGTGCAATTCTCTTTTACCATGATCCTATTCCTTTTTACCATGATCCTATCTCTTCTTGCCCTCCACTGTGAACCATAAGGGCTAAAAGCAATTGGTCTAAGGGTGATTTGGCTACTATACTCTGGGTTTTCATGCGGTAGAAATAAGTCGATATAATGTGAGTGTTGGGTTCTAATAACGTCGAGTGATGAAGCCTACGGAAGCGAAGGGTGCCAACTAATCTAGGTTAGCCTGGTATTTTGATGATTAGGGTACCAACCGACTGAGGTGGGTATGGGAACCCTAATGATCATGGTGCCGGCTGATTTAGGTTAGTTCGGGAATCCGGTTGTACTTCATGAAACCTGACGGTAACCTTCTTTATTCTAATTTTATTTTAACACGTTTGGTTTTCTATTGTTTTGATGGTTAATGGCGTGCGATGGAATGGTGGGTCGGGTTTTCGAATTGGCCAAATGATGGGTTCGATGGCTGGCGATAGGTGGACAATGGTACAAGGAGGGCTTCGACGGAATGCAATGCAAGAATTTATGTTGTAATTTAAATAAATGTTGTAATTTATATTTTTGACCTATTCTAAAACAATCTTGTAATAAATGTTAAGTTTGTAATAAATTACTTTTGCGTTGTAAATAATTTCTTGTATGTTGTTGTAATAATCTTTTACTTTCGCTTGTAATTAATTTGAGAGTGTAACAATGTTTTATTATCTCTTGAAATAATTCATACTGTAATTTCTAAAGATGGTTTTTTGTAATTTAATCTGTGCTTGTCTTTAATGTTCTAATTTCGCTTGACATGAATACTTGATAATATATTTTTATATGAAAATGTTTAGTCATGCTTTTGATATCAACTGAGCTTATGTTTTGTTTTTATTTAGGTGAATTTCATTTACTGCTAATTATTGATTAGAATTGTTTTAGTTTAGTCGAAATTTTCGGGTTCATAAATCTGAGTTTGAAATGACGATGAAATTTAAGTTTGTTTTGTGTCCAATTCGTTGGTAATCACTATGTTTATTAGTTTATTTTCTTGTATATCTTGTTTAACGTTGCTTAGCTTAATTAGATTGTCAGGTTCTCACATCACGATCCTTCTTCTTCAACCCGCCGCACCACAAGAATCAAAGGAATCGGTGAATGAATCAACCCCAAAACCAAAATCATCGGAAAACAAAGTAATAAAGGGAGGAAACCACAGGAGCGAACGAGAAGACGCAGTGTGACCTAGGAGGACTTCGATCGTGGGCAAACAAGGCGAGCGAAAGCGGAGCAGGGCAGGGAACCGCGTGAGGCGGGCGAACCGAGGCCAGGGCGCAGCGGCGCACCTGGCACGAAGGCAAGCAAGCCAAGCCGACGAACCTGAAGGATGGCCAGGAGTCAACACAGGGAGGAGCTGGGCACACCGCGGGCAGGCCAGAGGTGGAAGCTAGCGGCGACGGCGGTGAGCCGACGGCGGCGGGGTGGCGCCATGGCAGGGCGTCGGCTCCATAGCCGCTCTTCGAACTCCTCGAGCATGAGCTCCTTGTCCTCCCCGTCCACTGCTATTTTCTGCCTCGGGAACGCCGAATAGGGGTGCGGGCCGCCCGGATCGGAGCGCCGCTGGGGAGGAGGGAGCCAGAAGGAGGAAGGAGAAGGATGGCGATGCCGGAGGAGGGAGGAGGTGGGCGGCGAGGGCGTGGAAGGAGGCGGGAAGGTACCGTGCGCGGGGGGAGGGGGAGCAGGAGGGAGAAGGAGGATGGGGGATGGAGTGGGTGGGGATGTAGGGTTAGCGGCCGAAAGAAAAGGCGCGGCTGGGAAAAAAAGGCTGCGGTGCCTTTTCTTTCCTGAGTGTTTCCGTTTTTATGTACTCGAGATTATATTTTACCCCGTTCAGACCATGTTGAGATCCCATTTTTATGTGCCTCCCGTCTTGATTTCCCGAGTGTTATTGGAAACACTCGGTTAAATTATTTCTACCGAGTGTTGACTTCCCTTTCTGTCGGGACCCAAAATACAATTCTAGACCCTCTGTGTATAATGTACTAGTCCAGGATCACGCTAGTGCACACAGTGTCAACAAATATGGATATCGATCCACACAAGCGAATAACAACATAAACGAATAATTTGATTAATAAATATTGGTTTGACCTTACAGTCGAGTTTACATTTAGTAAGCCACGCAGGGCTAATAGAGAAATAAGACAACGGAAACAGAAATGACAGCAGCATCCCATCGATTCACCACAACAACCGTGGGATCAAGACCCCACGATCGAGGCACCTTGACGAACTCCTCCTCGAATCTTTGGCGAAGACTCCTCCTCTTACGCTTGATTTAGTTTAAAGCAAGCGTGAGTACACAAATGCGACATTTGCAGTTGAATACAAATAATAGATTGAAAGCAAGTAAAACAAATAGATAATAATAATTTAACAATTTGATTTCACAAAGACACGCACAACCTAAACAGATTATTCACATAGCCATATGATTTAGATCACACAGCTCCCTTCCCACATAGTTTATGAAAATATACCCCTCGTGTGAAATCCCCGAGCATGTCCATGATCATGACGCGCTATTGAATAGATTGTTTACACTCTGCGAGTTTGTACACTTTACCCACAAGATACAACCGGTGTTGCAAGCACTAATCGTAACAAAGCATTTGAAACTTCATCTTAACATTGATTCTCCCGATGTGCTTCGTCATACCAAACCATACGATTGTATGGTACAACACACACCGTTGGACGGGAAGCGGCGAACCGTCATGATGCGACTACATGGTAGCACACACTTCCACCCTTTTCACATAGCCTAACCTCTCGCTGAGCAATCAATGCCAAGAATTAAGTAACTTACTATGCTAGGCGAGTCCCATAACAGCATGTGGTAAATGCGGAAGGGCTCGGTTCAATGGCGCACAAAGTTTAGTCCTTAAATGGTGAGGCAAGACTTCCAAAATTCTAACTAAGGCACCACAGTTATTTTGACACACGATTCAATTCCCATATCACATAGCCACCATGTCACACAGTTCCCACCACTTGCCTCAGTCCAAACCTTTTATCACCCTGTTGATTTAAGTGCAACACATGCCACAAAGACACATAGTACACACAGATTTTCACAAAGTTACATAGCCACTTAGTCAAGTTAATAATTGCAACTTTACATGAATAGATGACTCGTGGCATGGCTAAACAACCTAATCGCATCTAACCAACCCATGTTGGTGCTACAATATTACCAACTAAAATATCAACTAGGGTGACAAAGGATCAAGGCATATCAATTATACAAGGAAGGTATAATAGATTGGAATTAATAGCTATTCCCAAATGTATTTAAATAATTACTTGAATTAGAATGCAATACTTTGAAATAAAATAACATTTGGAAAACTAGGATTCAATCATGGTCAAAGCATGACTTTCCTTGGAACAGGTCTAGGAATTGATCTTGGTCTTGTTGTGCTCCTCCTTCTTCAAATCTTCCAGAAGTGTCGAAGTCTACTCGCAAACGAAGCAAACAAACAAACAAAATAAATAACAGAGGCAAAACAACTCCAAAATAAATAAATAAAAATCTCCATTAAATAGATCTTGAATTTATAGGAATTTAGAAATTTGAATGGACTGATTTGGAGTTCGGATGCAAAAGTTATGGGCTTTGGAAGTTTGAATCTAAAGAAAAACCCTAAAATTGGATTTATACGACTTTCCTGAATTATTTCAAAATAGAAAAATCGGAATATTGCGCACTGCTGATGTCAGCAAAGGATTGGCAGTACAGTGCCCCACTGACATGTGGGTTCCACCTGTAAGTGGCTGGGTGCACCGTGGACTGGGTTCACCAAGGGTGTGGGATTTGGTTCGGGCTAGCGTGGCGCACCCGCGCACGTGGCGTTGACGCGGCGCCTACGTGGCTGACACGCATGCGCCACGGAGGCAAGGGCGTTGAGGTGGTGGTGGCGTGGGCGGCACAAGACGGAGGCGAGGGTTCGTGACAGCGGCGACTTCGGCGGCGGGTGGTACCGGAGGTAGAGGAGGATCTGAGGATCACAGCGATGTGCTTATGGGTGGTCAGGACGATCGCGGCGGCGGCGAGGTAGAAGCGGCGGGGCCGGGCTCGGCAGAATAGGGCTCTGGCGATGCTCCGTGAGTGAAGGCCACCAAGAGGAAGCCCTTGCTCTTGCGATGCCGGAGGTGCGGGTGTTGAGGCTCCAGCGGCTTTGGGTGCGACGGAATCACTCATCGGAGCAAGCGGTGGCGGAGATCCTTCTTTGGGTTCTTCTGGCGGCTAGGGTTAAGCGCCAGGTTTTGCGGCATGAAAGAAAGGAGGGAGGGCGAGGCTTGCCTCCCTTTTATAGGCGGCGGCTCGGGAGAGTCCAGGGCACGGACGCCCACCAACGGCCGAGTGGCGGCGCAACAAACTCCCCGACGGAATAGGAGATGTGGACGAGTTCGAAATTCAAATTCAAACCGAGCCGGTGCGGAAGGGATAGGGCTTCTAGAAGATGGGGTCTGCGCACAAAATCGGAGTCGTTGCGGTTTCATCGGACGAGCTCGGCATAAAAAACATGGCGACCCTGGTATTGCCTCATGAGGAAGAGAGCGCCGAGGACAACGACCTCGGCGGGCCCACTGACAATGAGGCCGGGAAGCGGCCTGCGGCAGAGAGTGAGGAAGGGCAGCAAGCCGCGGTGAAGATCTGGGCGTCCCACCCTGATCGGACGGCTACGGGAGAATGGGCCAGGGTGAACAGGAATGGGCCGAAGAGAAGGATTCGGCCCAAAGCTATTTGGGAGATTTTAATTAGCTTTTCCATTTTAGAAAATATTGAGAATTCAAATAAGCAATAGAAAATATCAAATGAACTTGAAAAAATTCTAGAAAAATCTAGAAAATATATCCAAGCACAAAGAATCCAAATAAAATAGTTTTGACCATTGTTCATGTTGACTTTAGTCATATTAAATTGTTTTGTTACTCAAGGTCCATATTTAAGCTTTTGAATTAAATTCAAATAAATCCAAATGGTGAATTTTGTCACTACTAACTATTCAAAGGATTTTTAAAGCTTAGAAAATTGGGATGTTACACTTTTCGAGTGTCCTATGAAACACTCGGGCAGGTCCCGAGTGTTTCCGTCTAGACACTCGGGAAACATATAGGCACTCAGGAAATAAGCGGTTTCTGGTAGTGCCTGTCGTGCTCTGTGTTAGCGACAGGCCCCCTACTATGGCGTTTTCGCACGGCAGGGGTACCATTTTTGACATTTCGTTCAAAGTGACTATTTTTGCTATTTCGCTTCAAAACGAGACTAAATTAGCTAAAAACCCGTGCAGCTGGTGCCCAGAGTGGCAGAGCCCTAGACGATGCATGGCACCGTGAAATGGACAACCCGGTGGGTCGGGAAGCGTTGTTGTCCCTAGTATTTTGCGCAGTTTGTACATACTAAGGACATCTCCAATAGTTAGAGATAACCTTGTCTCTAACATATGTTACATCATCTTTAGAGACAATATTTCCAATAGATAGTCTCTAACACACTCTCTAACATTTATATTTTATAATTTTCCTTTCAAACGGGCCTACATGTCAACTAGAATAGATTAATGTATCATGTCTTGTTTTACGTGCACGATAATCTCTTCAGGAAGAGACGACATGTACTCTCTCTCCTCTATGTAGAATTTTATTGACGTGACATAGTTAGAAGACAACAATAAATACACTATTAGAGATGGCCTAAGGGCATGTACAATGGTATATATAACTACTGTCTATAACAATTATCCATGTCACTTGTAAACAGCACTAAAGACAGCTTATACAATGGTATAGACGGTTGCTGTCTTTTTAGTTATCTTTATAGAACACACAATCTTTTAATGCTTTTCTTGTTTCTTGTGCTATAGTTGACTACAGGATTGTAGACAACATCTTTCTCTCTCTTTATTCTCTTTCATTCACATCAGCAAAAATCCTATGTGACAATAGTTATAGACGGCTGACATAAACCTTTTGTACATGCTCTAAGTGTGGACCGACGCGGGCCGGCAGCAACGCCAAGGTGCGAGGCCGGTTAACCTGGACGGATTCAAGACGAGAACTGTGGACATTGATGAAAGTATTTGTCTTGCCGTCGGTAGATCTCATGACATTCTAGCGTTTCACGGTCAGATCGGTGACCCATGAACTGTATCATAATAGTAGTCCACCGTGCACGTCATCTGGGTCTAGTCGCCATCCTGCTCTACCCTGTACCGCTCTTCTGATATGCAAAAATTTATCCACTGCCATACCCTATTGGGGAGACCGGAGAGTCGCACGACAACAGAAGGAAAAAAAAATCTATAGGAGAGGGCCCTAAGCCCTACCTCTAGAGGCTCCTTCCATTATGACACCCGGCAATAACACTAATGTCAAAATAGCCTAAACATAAGTGTGAATTATGAGTGCAGCTGGTGCCCAGAGCGGCAGAGCCCCTGACGATGCGTGGCGCGACGAGATGGACGGCTCGGCGGGTCAGAAAGCGTTGTTTTCCCTGGTATTCTACGTAGTTCGTACTCGTACGTGCCGAGGAATTTTTGGCGGCCTGTTTTCAACCGGTATTTACAAATTTGGCCATACATGAACTGTATTTGCAAAAATAGTCGGTGGCGTCGGTGACTCGGTGGCATGACGGTGACTCGGCGCTGTCGACTAACGTGACATGTCGCCCTTTGGCGCCACGGCTGCCCAGCGCATGCCTTCGACCCCGCCACCTCAGCACCCACGCATGGCTAGCGCATGGTGGCCATACGCCAGCCACTATTGGCTTAATTAGTGTTAGGTAATTAGAGTTAGGTTAGTTAATTAGGTTAGTTTTAGGCTGAAATTTGAAGAAATTTTAAAATATAGCAAATGAGTTCAAAAAATTATGAATTTTTTTGTGGAGTCTCCTGACACCGTGTAGTTGCTTGTGTAAATTTTTCATAATTTTAATTGTTCAGAATTGTTATCGCTATTTCGTATAAGTGTTATGTTCGTATGAATCAATAAATGTAGAAAATGAGCTAAAAAATATGAATTTTATTTTGTAGGGTCCTCACACGGTGGACTTGATTGTTTAATGTTTGGGCAAATTTATATGTGTTCTGTCGGACTGTTCTGAAAAATTAGGATTTAGGTCGCGAAAATTTCGATTTTAGGTTTCGGAAATTAGGGTTTCATGATTTCGTGTGTCTTGGAATGAGTCCGGCGCACATCTGTCGCCTCGTCCAGAAATTTCAGCGCCAACGCCGCGACTCCTGCTCCGCACGGCTATAAATACCAAACTCTGGCACTCGCTCTTCGCTCATCTCAATTGCATTTCGATTCTCATTCTTGCGATCATTGCTGCGATCGTCGGGAGGTCAAGGGATGTCACGGGAGGTCTCGGGAGGTCTCGGGAGGTCAAGGGAGGTTAAGGGAGGTTTCGGGAGGTCGCGGGAGGTCACGGGAGGTCGCGAGAGGTCACGGGAGGTCACGAGAGGTCTCGGAAGGTCTTAGGAGGCCACGGGAGGTCACGGGAGGTCTCGGGAGGTCAGACCTCTCGTGGCCTCACGAGACCTCCCGTGACCTCTCGAGACCTCCCGTGGCCTCCTGAGACCTCCCGAGACCTCTCGTGACCTCTCATGGCCTCCTGACACCTCCCGTGACCTTCCGCGACCTCTCGCGACCTCCTGAAACCTCCCTTGACCTTCTTTGACCTCCCAAGACCTCCTTAAACCTCCTGAGACCTCCCGTGACATCCCTTGACCTCCCAACGATCGCAATAACGAGAATCGAAATGCATTTGAGATGAGCGAAAAGCGAGTGCCAGAGTTTGGTATTTATAGCCGAGCGGAGCAGGAGTCACGGCGTTGGCGCCGGAATTTTTGGACGAGGCGACAGATGTGCGCCGGAATCATTCCAAGACACATGAAATCATGAAACCCTAATTTCCGAAACATAAAATCGAAATTTTCGCGACCTAAATCCTAATTTTCAGAACAGTCTGACAGAACACATATAAATTTGCCCAAACATTACACAATCAAGTCCACTGCGTGAGGACCCTACAAAATAAAATTCATAATTTTTTGTGCTCATTTTCTGCATTTATTGATTCATACGAACATGACACTTATACGAAATAACGATAACAATTCTAAACAATTAAAATTATGAAAAAATTTACACAAGCAAATACACGGTGTCAGGAGGCTCTACAAAAATTTTTATAATTTTTTGGACTCATTTGCTATATCTTAAAATTTCTCCAAATTTTAGCCTAAAACTAACCTAATTAACTAACCTAACTCTAATTACCTAACACTAATTAACACTAATTAAGCCAATAGTGGCTGGCACGTGGTGGCCATCGCATGACCATCTTGTGGTCTTGAGGTGGCGTGATCAGACTCTTGGCGTGGGAGGCGGCCGTCTTGGCAGCGTGACGTGTCATGGAGCCGGCCGACGACTGATGACCGTCGCCATCCGGTCATTTTTGCAAATATGATTCACGTATGGCCAAATTTGTAAATACCGGTTGAAAACAGACTGTGTCGGCCAAAAATTCAACATTGGACCGACGCGCGTGATAGCAGCGCTAAGATAAGGTGCGAGGTCGGTTAACCTGGACGGATTCAAGACAAGAACTCTGGAGATCGATGAAGGCGATGCGTCGATCGGCCGTCTCCGCCTCAGCATTCCAGCGTTTCACGGTCAGATCGGTGGCTCATGAACTGTATCACATTACCAGTGCACCGTGCACGACATCTGGGTCTTGTCGCCATCCTGCTCTATCCCCTACCGTTCTTCTGATATGCAAAAATTTCTTCACTGCCATACCCTCATGCGGAGACCGAAGAGTCGCACAATAGCAGATGAAAAAATTTCTATAGGAGAGGGCCTAAGCCCTACCTCTAAAGCCCCCTTCCATTATGACACTTAGAAATAACACTAATCTCAAAACAGCCTAACAATTCCCTTCTCTTCCCCACCAACTTCTTCTCCAACCACTTCTCTCCCAAATCTCCCTCATCATTGGTGCCATGGCCGCCGTGGCCTCCTCCAGATACGGCAACCATGAAATGCATCATACTCTTAGCTACATGAATACGACAGTCAACGAGCCGAGCCTACATGTAATATAATCATACCAACCCAACAATCTCTAAACACAAATCAAGCACATGATCTCCATCTAAGAAATAAGCACATGTTTATGTTCTTGCCATCGCACTGCCATTAACCTACATATATGGTAGCAGCAGCTATGGCTCCAAGAACCAGAAGGCCGACGGTAGTGCGGGTGCAGGCGGCGGTCTGCGGCTTCTTGGCAGGGCTGAGAACGGGCGTGGTAGAGGAGCCGATGAAGCTTCTCCTACAATTCGATGCCATGTGCGAGGCGTGTGCGTTCCAGAAGCGGGTGGTCGCCAGGGTAATCGAACTGAACCGACCCGACCTCCATGTCCACAACTGGAAAGATGAGGGCGAGCCGAGGCATTCAGGTGAGGGTCACTTCCCGCCTCGCCGCCGCACCCTGGCACCGCTTCCTGTTCCACGGGTTCGTCGCCATGGCCGTCGCGCTCGCCACGCTCGTCCTCGACTCCCTGGCCACCAGGTTCTACGAGCGCAAGCACCGCGCCGAGGTCGCACAGGGAGGTGCGTGGATGGCTTCTTTCCTTCGATCCTTGCTGCCGCGTGTCGATTTGGTTCTTGTTTGGATCTACTTGTGCTCAGTTTGTTGTTCATGTTGTTTGTGGAGAGGGAGGAGGTGCGGAAGACAAAGGGAAGAGAGAAGAGGCGTTTGTTTCAAGATTAGTGCTATGACGTACAGGTGGCACAATCCTAAACAGGACCTTTAGAGGGAGTTCCCTATGCAAAAAGAGCATCTCGCAACAGTCTGCACTAGAGCAGGCCAAACGGGCCGTGTCTTATGGACTGATACGAAGCACGACATTATTGGTTCGATATGGACCGATGCAGATGCGATCTTGTTCCGCGGACCGGGCGACGCAAGACGATAGCTTGGGCGTGCTTGAATGGCGCAAGACCAAAGACGGTAAGCGCAAGATTTACGAATAGTGTCGTGTTTGCCCGGTACCGACCGAACGCAACCGCGGCCCGTTAGGCACGACACTGTTTTAATATACATATATATTTTTATTTTTATTTATTAATATTTATATGATTTTCTTTCCATTTTAATACTTATATGGTTTTATTTTGTAATTTTTAAATTTTATATAGTTCATTTTATAAGTATATATATATATATATATATATATATATATATATATATATATATATATATATATATATATATATTATAGGATTGTTTTCAATTTTTCATGTCTTATGAGCTAAATGACAAATGTTTTAACGAGCTAGCTATTTGAACATTAATAAAATTCTATTACATTTTCAATATGGTTGTCTCATTGTTTTTCAATTTTCATGTCAACTTCTGAATTCTACATATTTTTCTATTTTTTGGAATTTTTGGAATTTTTTGAATGCATCGGGCCAAATAGGCTAAGCGAAAGGCGATGGGCGTGCTGGCGTCACTGCATGTCGTGGGCGGCTTGACCCAGCCACGAATAATGGTAGACCTGCGAACACGTCTTGCGTCTTGCGGGAACACGCCCATTTGGCCGACTCTACACACCATCCTCTTTGCTTGTCGCATAAAGGCCTTTCTTAGCTCTGTTTGCAACACGGCCGGCCGTGGGCTAGGGTGTCGATCTAAACACGACACGTCTAAAGAATTTAGATTCGTCATTATATGTTAATGGATTATTTGGTAATTAATGACGATCATACATTTTCCATGAGTTGATAAAATATATTGAGTTACATGATGATGAAGACTTATGATGTCATCTTGTGTTGATGAACATCAAGACAAGATCATGAAGTGAAGAAAATCATCATGTGTTGATGATTATCAAGTTAAGAACTGGACTTGGTGTGAAGATATTCGTCATCAAATGATAACTCCAAGATAGATGCTCGATGTAAATGTATGACTAGCATATGCTAAGGATGTATTCCTAGTCTTTTACTGGTCTCGATGTTTGGTTGGAAGACCAGATTGCTAATATAGGTTGTTGTACTGTTAAGAGGGGTCTTGAATAGTAACTTGAATGTGTCTAGTGTTGATAGTTCTTAGTGCTTGTTCTAGCTCTTCTAGGCATGATGCTATTGTTTGTGAATGTGTTTTGCAAATAGTTGAAGTTCATGCATTAAGTCTTTGTACCATGAGACTATAATTTGCGAATGTATTTTCCAAATGGTTGAAGTCCATGCACCTAATCCTTGTCATGTTGCTAATATTTGTGAATGTGTTTTGCAAATAGTCGAGACTCATGCAAAATCCTTGTAGCATGTGACTTTAGTTTGCAAATGTATTTTGCAAATGGTTTAAAGTCCATGTACCAAATTTCCTTATAGCGTGATTCTAAAAAGTTAGCTAATGTGTTTTGCACCTTGTTGAGAATCATACTTTCATACATTGTTTGCATCACACATCAACTTGCAAATATGTTTTGCAAAGTTGAGTTGAAGCGATTTGCAAAATCAGCTTTTGTTATCTTTGACCGGTCTGACCACAGTGGGTAGACCGGACAGACCAGAACCCCATACCTTTGAAGCGGTTAGGTTTTTCCAGAGTGCTCCCTTTTCTCACTTGTGGCGGGCCGGACTGATCGCAAGGTTTAACCTAGACTGACCGGACCCCCGGTCTGAGTCGGACGGTCGACTTTTTCCAAAGGGTTGTTTTTGCAACTTGCTACTGAATTCGCCTTGCCGGGCTAACCACAGTGTTATCACCGGTCAGATCGGAACCCCGGATTAACCGACGCGGTCAGCTTTTTCCAATAGTGTGTTGTAACATCCCAAACAATGGTTTGTGTTTCAAATGTATAAAAATGAGGAGAAATTAAAACGTTTGGGGCCTCATGATGTCATTTGAAATTTTCTGGAAATCTTTCCCAAGGGTTTCCTAATTTCAAAGATCAATGCCTCATTTGATGGAAGCATAATCTTTGAAAACTCCTTAAGAAAATCTTGTGATCATCCTCTAGAAATATTTTTTTCTAGCTTCTAGATCACCCTGGTGACCCCTCTGAGAAATTTCATAATTTTTAGAAATTATTTACTATTTCTAAGAGGCCAGTCAAACCAGTTGATCCCTTGGTCAAACCTTTAGGGCAGCACCTTGTGATTTTTCTGGAAAGAAATGCAATGCGTGAAAAATTCTGGAAAAATTACAAAAGGTTGTTCTCAAATCCAGTAGCCTTCCATAAATATTTCAGAAGTGTTGGAGCTATGAAACTCCCTCTAAAAAATCTCTAACCATCTCAGCCTTATCTTCTCAAAAATCAATTTTCACTGTTCCTTGGGCCTAGACCCAACCCCAGCTCGAGCCACTTGATTTGGTCGAACCGCCTAACTGCACCGGCACACCCAAGTCGAGCCAACCTGTGCGTGAGCCGTTGGATTTCAATCGGACCGTCCAGATTGGTTGAGAACATTCGGACTGTCCGAACGAACGCTCAATCTGGACCGTCCATTTTCAATCGGACCGTCCGCATCGCTTGGGAACGTTCGGACCGTCCGAATGTTCATCTCAATCGGGGCCGTCCATTTTCAATCGAATGGTCCAAATGACTCGACTCAACCCCCTAACTGCACCGACCCGAGCCAGGGTGCGACCGCGCCCATCTCTGTCCTTGACTGGTGGGCCCCGCTTGCCTGTGTTTCTTCTCCACACGGCCAGCACCCCCTCGCCACGTCGCCTGCGCACGCCATGGCCAAGCTCCACCCGTGCATCACCTTCAACGGCTCCGCCACTAGCTTTTGACTCGCGCCCATGGTTTGGCCATCAAGTCCATGCTCGCCCATGCTTCTATCACCTCGCCATCGTGTCACTGTCACTCACGGCGGAGCCATGGACCGAGTTCACCGTAGGAGCTCCAATCTTGTGTTTCTCCGCCCTAGAGTCTATATAAGCTCACCCGGAGTCTCCTCTACTTCTTTTAGACACCACCGAGCATTTCCCCACTTTCTCTACTAATCAATTGAGCTCGAAACCGAGAAGGCCCGAAGCGCCGCCGTCATCCTCAACGCCGTTCCGGCACCACAGGGGTTATTTTCCAATTCTTTTCGTGTCACCATGCGCCCTTGATCTCCATCTTCAAAACCCCTAACTCAATTTTGATTTTCATGCACAGACTTCACCGGAATTTGAGTTCTCCTCTCTGGCCGAGATCGCCGCTTTCGTCCTCAGCTCCGGCCACGGTGAGTCAATACCTAATCGGTTGTAGTTTAACCATCTAAACACCTCTCTAATGCTCCTCCTACCTCCAGTTCCCTTCCGTTTTGCTCCGGTTGAGCCCTCAGCGTGGAGCCGAGCGCTGCCATCGCCAATAACGACGTCAAGCCACCTCAGAGTTTCTTTGGACCTCTCCATCCTTTGGTAAGGTCCCTAGTAACCTCTAGATACGCATGCATGCGATTTTAGGCTCAAAACACACTCGGGTTGCAGGATGCAAGTTTGCCCGAACCTTAGCACCGCCCCTCTTCGGCTAGCTGCCGGTATAGGGCATCTCAGCCACCGCCACCGCCTCCAGTAGGTGTGCAACACTATTAGGAACCCATTCATGCCCTTAGCTCACGCCAGCGTGGACCACATCGCCGGCGGTGAGCTCAGCTTTGAACTCGAGGTTTTGTTGTACCCAGACAATCACTGTAGCTCAATGATTAGCTTTTAATCACTGTCCTAAGCACACTTATCTGTGTAGATCCAGTAGTCCTGAGTTAATGTCTCACTATCGCGTGGGCCCTTGAACATAAAACAAGAGGTTTAAACTCCGGTCAAAGCTAGAGTCTTTGACATGTAGGACCCACGTATCAATACACTCGAGTCAGAGTCCGAACGTCTCTTTCATTTGGACCATCCAATTTCTTTTCAACGGTCTAGATCTGTTTGGCCATTCGGACCGTCTGAATGTCTCTTTCGTTTGGACCATCCGATTTCATTTCAACGGTCTAGATCTGTTTGCCGTTCGCACCGTCCGAACGTCCCCCTTATTTGGACCGTCTGATTAGATCTCAACGGTCCAAAACTTTTTCAGCTCAGGGTTATAAGGAAAATCTGTATATCAGTTATTTATGTACTGAAAATTATGTTAAACTTCAAAACTGCATAAGTATTTCATTTTGACTCCTTTTTGTATGATTCAAATTTTGTTAGTTTTCTTTTTAAATGTACTTTATTCTAAAATTGTTTTGAATCTTGTTTTATTCCAGAAATTCTTGTTAGTAGATTTGCTTTCGGTTTAGCATTATTCTTGCACTAAAAATTGTTTCAACTTCAAAAATGCATAAGTCTTTCTCTGTAACTATAAATTGAGAAAACTCAAGCTTGTTGGTTTCCTCTGTTACTGTACTTTATTGTAGAATAAGTTTTGAGTTTGTTACTATCTCTGAAAATATTATTTTTACATATGGTTTGTGCACTACTTTCTTGACTTTGAAAAATCATAAGAAATACATTTTAGCTCCTAATGAGGTGAATAAAATTCCATTGTTCATATCATGTGGTGCTATACCTACCATAAAATTTTCATGTTCATCACCTCTCTGGAAATTTTTGCCAAAAAATTAATTTTGGATGAATAGTACCCGAGAGGGATTTTCCAGCATTTATTGACAAGGCTGATTTTGTTTTGGCTATAACTTTTGCATGCAAACTCCAAATCATTTGATTTTTTGTTGATAAATTCATTTAAAATCATGCTCTACTTTTTGTGAAAATTTCATGATTTTTGGATGATTTTAATTTTTGAGTATTCTCGGTGTTATTCGTTCTTATTGGTCTTCTCAAATTTCTCGATAGGTTCCGACGAATTCACTGAGTACAAGAGTGATCCTCTACAATAAGAAAGTTATCTCTAGCAAGGCAAGTAGTTTTCCTTTGATGCACGTTGATCCTATTATTTGCGCATGTTAATATTTCAAATGTTTCAACTATATGTATGCATGCTATGTTGACAAATTATTTCTTAGTTCGTGATAGTTTACATGTTTAGTTAAATGAACTGTAGGTAAACATCCACCCTCTACTACTGAGGCGAGGTTTATATCTGTTGTGATTTAGAGCTCGATGGATGGGCTCTAGTCACTTTACTTGTAATATACGAGTTGTGTCGCTTAGCAATGCTTAGAACGGTAGGATGGGAATCATCACTTCGGCGATGGTTATTATTATCGTCACTTTAAATTACTTGGGTTAGGGTACCCGTGTATATACATTGTATTTGAGAAACTAAAACTGAAAATAAAATGTTTTTGACTTAGGCACATTGGCTGATGGTGTGGTTATCGGGTGTGTGGATAGTGCCTAAGTCAACAAGGACCAAGTTATTGTTGGAAATATGCCCTAGAGGCAATCATAGAGATGATTATATTTCATTATGCTCACAATATTTGATAATATGTTCCTTGAATGAATCATCAGTCATGAAGATTAACGAGTATGTGACTTGTTGGTGAAGCTCTTTTTAACTTATGATGATGTCGTTCTAAAAGTATCCCTGGTCGAAAGTCACTGGCCAGAACATTAGTGACTCTATGACTAGCACATGCATTGATTGATGACCATGTTTCACCGGTCATGGATATAAGGATATCGAATCAATAATGTGGACACGTGTTAGAGAACGTGGTGTTGGATAAGACCCACCTTGAGACACTATTGAGATTGTTATGATTCTATATGTCATTAGTTGGTCTCAAGCAATGATGATGTATAATCCTTAGACCTGAGATCAGCATGGTTTCCTACATGTGTAATAGCACTCTTAGGGGTTGCCAAACGCTACTAAATCGGGTAGTTATAAAGGTAGCTTTCGGGTATGCTATGAAACATGCGAGAGGATATATTTGGTGGGATATGGGATTTGCCCTCCTAACATAACAGAGAGATATCTACGGGCCCCTCAAGTGGTCGGATAAAGAAAGTGCATGGCCATGCCCTTTGGTAGTCGAAGAGTTCGACCACATAAGGTTATCCGATACTCGTCGAGAAAACATTGAACAATCCATGGATGACACAACATCTCACCCGAGTTCAACCGGATATCGTGAGGCAAAGGGAGAATACATGAGTAGGTCGCTTAGTTCGACCGACTCACGGATTTGGTCGTATGGAGATACAAGCAAGTCGTAGGCTGGTTGAGCGTAATCACAGAGTGGTGAAACCAAGTCGTAAGGAGTTACGAGTTGGTCATGATCAAATCTGAACTGGTCAGTATAGAGATAGGACCTAGTCGTAAGTGATGAGGACACTGGTCGTAGATCATATTGCATCAAGGTTCGTCCGATATAATTTGTGTGTATTAGGAATCGTTATGTCTGCTAGGAACCGCTTCGACTCATGGCGGAAAGGGTTTAGAGTCTGGCCGAAGCGCACATGAACCTAACGGGTCACACACTTAGCAGGTTGGAACAAACCAAGTCTGAATCTGATTAAATAAAAGCGTGTTTGGATAGGATCCATCACGGGCACTAAATAAGGAGATGCATGAAATTTGTTGGGGATAAGGAGTTGGGCGTGAGTTGCCCTACCGAAACCCTAGCCGCCATCTTCTTGAGAGCCTCCCGTGCGATTTGGTGCTAGCACACCGCGTCTGGTTGTTCCTTCCTTGGGCGTGTGGATACCATAGAGGCGCTTCTCGTTGTTGCGCTTAGGGCGATCCGCGATCTTCGCAAGGAAGCTGCAGAGGTCTTTGGAGAGCGATCAACCAGCGAAGACGCTGGACGATCGACTACGACCGATACATCGACGCGCTCTTCGTCGGACCAGTTGCTCGACACTTCTTCCGCTGCTCTGCGCGTTTAGTGGTAACGATCTGTGATCATCTTCTTGCTTGGCTTCCTGGTTTACGTGGTAGAAATTTTGATTTGTCGCTATCGTAGCCTACCCGTATCCCTACAGTTACTTGTGTCACTGATCCAAGCGTTATTGCATGCTAACCACATGAGAGGGATATGGGACCTCTCTTGACTTAGTACTTTGGCGTGTGTTAGCTCCGAGTCGCAGGAGGTAGGTTGTGTGTTGTGTGAAAAAGGAAATGATCTACGTGTGTTGGGTGTGACGGGATGGGTTTCCTGTTTAGGTCCCCTACCCCGAGGAGCATCGGTAGTTCTCTCTCTGTCGATGACTCCGACACAACGTATGGTTTCCATCATACAGGCGGCTCGTAGTTAATACACAATATTGGAAACGTCTCGTAGGACTTAGCCGTGCCGGCATACCTAAGGAAGTGTGCTTTATCTAGTGGCAAAAAGGCGGTCTGGTATGTGGGTACATTGGTACACCCCTGCAGGGTATAAACTATTCAAATAGCCTCGTCCTAGGTTATGGACATGCTTGGTTAGGTCGTGCAAGAACTAGACTATAACTTTTTCCTTAAAACTTAAATTCGGGTGGTACGAATGGGTAATTCGTGCTATGTTGTGGTGGCTATTGAGAAGTCACCTCTAGGTTGTTATTCATGCTTATATATGTTGTCTCGCTGTTATTTAACTAAATAAAAAAATAGATTTGCCAAACTGCCTTCAATCTATTATCTATTGCAAATGAAATATTGCTTTGTGCGTCAAAATGAACCCTATGGCTTCTCCTTGATTCAGCTTGCATGTAGCTATGTATATGTTTGTTATGCATAAGTCTTGCGAGTACATTTTTGTACTCAGTTGCATTGCTTAATTGTTGCAGAGGAGGTTGACCCCCAAGGGGTTAACTATTGTGAGACCGATTTCGTACAGGACGACTAGCTTGGCGGCCCGGTCGGTTGCCTTGTGGGTAAGGGCAAACCGGTTGGCTTTTGTTTATCGCCATCTTATGGCTTTTGCTTCTGCTGGTACTTTAGTTATCTACTTGTCATTTGCCCGGTCGGCCTTACTTTTGTAATAACTCTATTATATATGTCATTTGTGTTGTAATTTGAAGACTCGGAATTGCAATAACTTGTGTATGGAATGGATACTATATTTTGTGATGAAGTAAGTGTACCGCTCCTGTGAGGTAAATACTACTATGAGGCACGGGATATTTGGTTTGTGATGCTAGGACCAATTAAATGGTTAAATATTACAAGTTAAATACCCCGGGCTCTCACACGTGTTTTCTCTGGTTTGGAAAACTTTTGAACCCGGTCTGACCAGACCTAGTATAACAGATAGATTGTGTAGCAATGATTACTACAGAGTTTACTGTTACACTGTAGTCCGATCTGATCGGCCATATGCCTACGGTCTGACCGGCCTTCCTATTTTTACACAGATTCTCCTCCAACAGCTAGTTTTTGTGTGTGGGTGTATAAATACCTCTTGTGGCCGGTTGTGAGTGGTTGTGAGGTGTCATTGTTGTTCCCCTAGAGCAAAGAGCAAGCCCTCTCCTCTCTTCTGTGCATGTGTTGCACTTAGTGAGCATAGAGAGCAAAATCCTATTGCATGTGTTGTATTAGGTGTTGGATTTTGTATCCATTGAGTTTAGGCACTTGATTTGTTCAAGTGAGCGTCTCCGACTTGTTACTCTTGGTGTTTGCCGACACCTAAACGGCTTGGAGGAGTTGCACCTGTGATCTTCTTAAAGAAGGTTGTGAGTGGCTTGGTGCTCGCCATCTCCGGAGTGGAGGAAGAGCAACCCCAAGTGGATTCGAGGTGCATGCTTAATTTGTGGAGCCGGTCCAATTTGTTTGGACTTACCTCAACATGAACTAGGGGAAACCGACATGTGTCCGATCACCACGGGAAAAAGTTCAAGTGTTCTTGTGGTTTGCTTTCTTGAGCTTTACTTTCTAGGAATTTACTTTTATAGAATTAAATTACTTACTTGTCTCCTTAGGAGTGCAATATTTGTATTAATTTTAGATTATTGGTGCACTTAGTCTAGACTAGTTGATTTAGGTTTTAATTGAGCAAAATCGAATTGATTTATAATTCCGCATAAAACTCGGTTTTAGCTAAAAGATTTTTAAAACCACCTATTCACCCCCTGTCAGCGACCTCAGATATGCAACTACGGGGCCCACTTTGTATTCTGAACTAGTCCCAGATTAGTAGCTAGCTCACACAGTTAAAACATCAATGTAATCATATCCATACAACAAAATAGCTAATGAAGCAGACAAATTAATATTACTTAGTAGCAAAAGGACCTTATGGTCAAATCTTCTAGGGTTGCCACGCAGGGCTTAGCAACAAAAGACAAACTTGCAGCGGAAACCAAAACATCTTGTGTTAGCCATCCGACATGCCAATAGGCAATCGAATGGAGGACGTGACCTAGTTCGCATAATCCTCGAAGTAGTCTTCCTCGTAGAATTCGATGTTCCCTGGTTCTTCAGTGGCGACTGATCAACAAATGGTGCAAAGCCGTGAGTACTTAAAGTACTCAACAAGTCATGGGGAAATGTATGTAAATAGTATTCATACTAGGCTTGACAAGGATAGCTTTATGGCTATTTTGCAGAAAGCAATATTGTCGGTAAATACAGTAAATAGATTGTAACACACAATTTGAAAGATTAATACATAAGTAATCAAGTTCTTTGAAACAACTAGTGAACACCCCGTTCACTTCCCAACCATCAACCAAAGCCAACTACTCAATTCCATCCAAACCATTCCAGCATTTTTGAGAAAATCTATCCCTAATGTGAAATCACCCGGCATTGTCCAAAACTGGGGATACGGCTATTCGAATAATTTTTAACACTCTGCAGAGGTTGTACAGCTTGACCCACAAGAGATAATCATCTTATACTGTCAGACATTTCGCGCTTCCGAAGCCGTGCGACTAAGTGATTATCACAAGGTTTTTACAAAGCTCTGTTTTGACTTGGTTCTGCCCACTAAGGATTCGCCACACCGGCCCCTCTTGCGCCACTTATCAACCCAAACAGAACCGACTCAAAGCATTGCTAATTAGTTGGCCAGATCCACCCCATAAATAGACTTGGGGTTGTACGGTATGACCCAGATCAATGGCACACAAATTTAAGTGCTTAGTGACTACTCAGGCGAGGCAACCACATCCCAAAATCATCCCCTTTTACCGCACGATCACTCACCCGAGTATAAATCATTTTTGGTTCATCCTGACCAAATAGCAACCCTTGCCGTGACACAACAAACTTTTATTAACAGTGGCCGCACCACAATTCCATATTTCGTTAAGTCAAGCTTAAACATTCAAGAGCATGTGTGAATGGATTTCATCATATAGCTTGAGCATGGCTAAGCATAAACGATACCCAAGTTGGTATTAAAATATGTCCAACTAAAATTAACCCAACATATGGTGTCCTAGGGTACATGTCATTCACAATTTACCAAGGAGGCATAATAGCAATTAGGTAATTAACTATTCCCGAAACCATTTTTATACAACTAGCCATGCAGGTATATATCAAACAATATAATTTTATAAATTAGGTACGACATGATCAAAGGTATATGACTTGCCTTCGTTGAAGCATTCAGATGCTTCGGTTGTCGGGTCCAAGAATTCTTCGGAAACACCGGAATCTACACATGCGAAAAGAGCCAAATAAATAAAACAATTCCAAATAAAATTAAAAAATTACCAAATTAGAACCAAATGAAAGGTACTGAATTTAGAAATTTGAATCACTCGAATCGGAGTTCGAATGAGGGAAAATGGGCTCTTGGAAGTTTGAAAACACATAAAATAAATAAAATCAGGATTTTTGGAATTATTGTTCTAAAGGAAAATTGCTTTATTGCATCATGCTGACGTTAGTGGGGGATTTTGATTTTTGGCCGATTTATTTTTTAGAAGAAAAAGGTTTGAGTCTCTGACAGGTGGGCCCCACGTCTTATGGACTGGGTCCACGAGTGTGCGCTGGTCCACGATGGACCCGGCTCGCAGAATAGGGATGGGTGAAGAATCTAGACTCGCCATTATGAGTTAATGGAGTATTTTGGTGATTAATGATAAATCTATATGTGAGACTTAACACTTTTATTTATATACCTATTGTTTAGTCTCAATTGGATGAAAAGGTGAAATTCAAAGAGGTATGCATTCGACATCATATTCTTATATCTTATTGCATTCCTCGGATCCAAAATATAAGTTGAACTCCACTAAAAGTCTAACTTGAATATGTGCATATGTTTTTATTACTCATTCGTGTATGCACACATTTAGGGGAGTTCACTCTATGTTTTGTGGTTTCATTAGTATTGATCCATATTGTTTTTATCCACATATATTGGGGATCTCTACTTTGAAACATATCCTTTGAGTATATAAAACTTGTGTAGTTCATATATAATCATATTGTTTTATATTCAATTATTTGAAATTGTGTTGTGGGACTAATGTGTGTGCTAAGATGTTTTCAAGGCTTAGTCTTGGAGTTTGAATGATGACATGAAAAGAAAATGCAAAGATGGTAAAAGATCGACATGGCTCAAGACAAAGGAGTCATGCATTGCATTTCGAAAAGCTTCTGGAAGAATTTCAGTGGAAATCGGTATGACCGCATTTGGTAAGTGGTACTACTAATGTGCGGTAGAACCAGAGTTCATTTGGCGGAACTACCGTTGAACGTTTGGACCGTCTGAATGGTTGGTCCGATCGAGTGAGCTGGTCGGGTCGGACCAAGTGGTCCAGCTGGACTTGTGAAGCGGTAGTACTAAAGTTCTTTTGGCGGAACTACCGCATCGCGGTACGACCACATATTCTGAGCGGAACTACCGCACATCAAAAGTTCTAAATTTTAGTTGGCGGTACGTTATCTCCGGAGAGGGCCAGTTTTGGACCTCTAAGCGAAGCGGTAGTACCGCCCTATGTGAACGGAACTACCAGAGAGCGGAACTACCGCATATTCTTTGGCAGCAGTACCGCACATTTCTGTAATGGCTTGTTTAGAAGCATTTATTGTAGGTATATCTTGGTAATTAATGTTATTCATTGTGGGACCAACATTTTCCATTAGTTGGATGAATATGTTATGTTCTAGGGTGATGAAGACTTTGGATGGCATCATGAGTTGATCGTCATCAAGTCAAGGTTCAAGAAGAGGATGTATCATTTGTTGATGCATATCAAGATCTCGAAGAGCAAATGTCATGAGTTGATCATCAAGTCAAGAGAAGACCCATCATGTGTTGATGAAGGTCAAGTAAAGGATGCATCATTGGTTGATGCATATCCAGACAATGACCCGGACTTGAAGTAAAGATGTGCATCATCAAACTTCAAGAGGATGCTCAAGGCAAAGGTGATGAGGACATCCCTTCCACTGATACAACCATCTCTACTACTTCTGACGTGCAAGGACCAATTACTAGAGCACGTGCTCGCCAACTAAATTATCAGGTAACTTCATTTCTCGACATGCATCCATATTCTATGAACTCTATGATGCTGCCTAAAGCAAGTGATATTATTTTACTTAGGAATCAAGTATCGGGAGGCAAGCTAAAGGGTCCACGACCACTTCAACAAGGTGTACGACCACTTCCAAGTAGTCCCCGAGGAGGTCTTCAGGACCACCCAGGAGACCAACTGGGAGGTCTCCCAGGACCTCCCTCTAGGACCTCCTCGGGACCTCCCTAGGACCTCCTCGGGACCTCCCCAGGACCTCCCTCCAGGACCTCCCTAGGACCTCCTCCAGGACCTCCTCTAGGACCTCCTCGCCAGGACCTGTTCTAGGATCTCCTCCACGACCTCCCCCATGACCTCCTCACCAGGAGCTCCTCCAGGACCACTTCCCTTCAGAACCTCCTCAGGGGCTTCCTCAAGACCACTCTAGGACCAGTCCTACGAGTGCACCTGACATAAATAGTCTTGATCATAGATAAGTTATAGTATATATCTTTTGGATGGAGTCGGTTGTAATCTTTCCATAACTGCATTAGGAAAGAATCTTTGTGTGATACGGGAGTTAGAGATAGAATCGACATTAGGTTGTGTGTGTGTTGGCCGCACCCTTAGGTGCCAATATAAGGCCAGGTAGCGCCCATCTAGTTGGGTGGGTTTTGTTAGATTGATTTTGGCTTAGGCTAGAAACACCATCGTTTTGCTTGTGCGGCTAGTGCAACCAGACGTTGTCTTCAAGACCCCAAATTATTCAATACATCTTTATTCTTCAATTCCTATTCAACAAGTTCGTTGCTTCATCTATTTTTCTTGCTTGATTCTTGATTGCATACAGGAAAAGACCTTCATGGTCAGGTCAATCTCGCTGCCAGCAAGGTCGATAACGAACGTGAAGTTGGTTCAGTGATTGCGGGTGCAACGGTCGTCGCACGGTTGTAGTCTGGATCGTGAGAGTTAGCTTCCACCAATCAAGTTGTATCATCCTCATCGAAAGATCGGGACAACGTTCCCATTAAAAGGTATAACTAGCTAGGGCTAAGGATGTGTTCCTAGTCTTTTACCGGTCTTGGTGTTTGGTTGGAAGACCTGATTGCTAGTATAGGTTGTCGTACTATTAAGAGGGGTCTTATCTAGTAGCTTGAGTCTCATCATGTGTTGGTAGCTCAATCGTACTTGCTCTAGCTCTCCGTGTCAAGATGCTATTATTCGCGAATGTGTTTTGCAAATAGTCGAGGCTCATGCATCTAATCCTTGTAGCATGTGACTATACTTTGCAAATGGTTGAAGTCCATGTACCTACTCTTTGTGGCATGATCTAAGTTTTCAAATGTGTTTTCCAAATTGTTGGGATTCATGCATTTTCTCTTGGCATCTCTAAGATTGCTTGTTGCTATTTCTTTGGACTTAGACTATGGTAGTGGATCTTTAGAGTTGTGCTTTTTGATTTGATCAAATGTGTTTGAGATAAATCAAATAGGTGGGTTGTGTATCCCTCTGAATAAGCTTTCCATAGAGTCTAAGATCACTCAATTCTGACACCAGAGTCAAAAGTTATGACCTTTTACCGAAAGTGTAAATCGTGCTGAAATTGATTTGTGGTATCTTGCCGAGAAGAGAGGTACTACCGCAGAACGGTAGTACCGGCCTTTGTACTGTGGTACTACCACACTAAAGCCTTTAACGGCTAGTTTCTAAGTCGTTAATGCACCCGTGCGGACCAATGAACAGTAAAAACGGTAGTACCGGAGTTTGTACGGCGGTACTACCGCAAATCCTGATTTTTGGGGATTTCTGCTCCCAACGGCTAGTTTTTGTGTGTGGGCTATAAATACCCACCTTAGCCGGTTGAGAGACAATCTTTGGCATCTCATTTCACTCACTTGAGTTAGTATGAGCTTCTCCTCTCAATTGTGCATGTGTTGCACCTTGTGATCAAGGAGAGAGGTTTCTAGTTGCATGTGTTACATCTAGAGGTGGATTTCGTATCCACTTGAGCTTGTGCATTCGTTGCACGTGGTGAGAGTCAAGTAAGGGGCTTGGCTTATTACTCTTGGTGTTTGTAAACACCTAGACGGTGTGGAGGCGTCGTGGTCCGATAATCTTCTCAAGAAGCTTGTGAGAAGGCCCGACGTATTGTGAAGGTTGGAGCTCACCTACCCAAAGAGGGCGAGATAGAGAGGGAGAGTAGGGGGAAAAGAAGAGGTCACGGGCTCCCTGGTGCTTGCCTTTATAGGGCACGGGGAAGGCCGGGGAGGTAGAGCGGCATGGGTGAGCTCTGGACAACTGTGTGCTCCGGCGTGACGGTGCAGGTGAGGCAAAGAAAGGGAGGGGAATAGGCACGGCGGAGTCAAGGGTTTTTAATGTGCACGTCGAAGAGGAAAAAATGGGCGGGATTTGTGTCGGGGACGAAGACTTTCATCACGGTGGTGATATGCGCGAGCACTGGCGGCATGGGCGAGCAACGGGAGGGAGACGAAGGTGAGCAGGGGAGGCTAACAGGCGGGGCCTGCCTGTCGGCGAGAGCGAGGAGAGAGGCGCGGGAGTGGGCTGGAAGGTGCGGAGCGGACCGGAGAAATGGGCCGCGGGAGAGGAAAACAGGAGCGGGGCGGGGTGATTTGGCTCGGAGAGGGAAGGGGATTTAAAATTGGTTTTTGATTTAAAGAAATACAAGAAATAAAAAGGGCTTTTTAGAAAATAGTAAATAAAGTCCAAAAATTCTAGAAAATACACATAAATTCCTTGAATCAATTGGAACTTAATAAAATTATTTACAACTTAACTTTGGCTTTTAATTTTGCAAATAGATTATTTTTACTTTCGGGACAAAAAGGAAAACCCTTCATAAAATCCAGAAAATCCAAGAAATTACTTAAAATAATATTTGACTTTAAATACCAGAAACCCAATTAAACCAAATTTTGAATTAATTGAAGTTGGATTTATTCAAATTAAATTGTTTTTAATTTCTAGAATGTCAAGTTAAGCTTTATAATTCAATAGAATCAAATGGTTAATTTTATTTTGAAAATTTTCAAAAAGCCCTGAAAATTGGGATGTTACACCCCCCTCTAGTTGGCCTCCTTGATCTTACAAGTGGTATCAGAGTTTGGTCTCTCTTTCGTTAGACTTAACCGTCTAGAGAGTAAAGGATGACGACTATAGAGGTTATTCACCCCGGTAGGGCACTCCACTTTGATGATTCAAATTATGCTTATTGAAAAATTAGAATGACCATCTATATTAAGGCCGTAGGCCCAAACCTATGGAGAATTATTGATGCGGGTTTTGCTAATTCAATTGATCCATAAAACCCCACCCAAAAGGAAGAGCAAAACTTACAACTTGATGCTCAAGCTTTAAATGCTCTATATAGCGCTTTGAGTGTGGAGGAGTTCAATAGAGTGAGCAATCTCGAGAATGCTCATGATGTTTAGACAACTCTCATGGAAATTAATGAGGGAACCTCCACGGTCAAGGAAACTAAATTGCATAGGTTGAAGCTCAAATATGAGTCATTTACCATGTTGTCTCATGAGAGCATCAATGAGATGTATTTTAGATTGAATAACATAGTAAATGAGCTTAAAGGCCTATCTTGTGATTTAACCAATCTTGATATTGTGCGCAAGATGCTTAGGGCTCTACGGGACAAATATGAGACCTTGGTGACATCATTCCTCACTTCATCCGAATTGCCAAGGATGACTCCTACTGCTCTTTTGGGTAATCTAATCACAAATGAGATGTACAAGAAGGACAAACATGAGCTCAAGGAGAGGGCATCAACTTCAAGCAAAAGAATTCATGCTTTCAAGGCCAAATATGATTCAAGTGTAGATGAGGATCAAAATTAGGAACATGATGACATCGAAGAAGAGATGGTCAATCTCATGAGTAAAATGGAAAATCTTATGTGAAGAGACACGGCTCACATGAAAATTCAAGCCCATCTTCCAAGACAAAGCACTACAAGACTCTAAGGTGCTATAATTGTCAAGAAAAGAGACACATTACCTCAAAGTGTTCTTATGGGGAGGAAGATGAAGAAGAGCCAAAATCATCATCGAGAAAGAAGACTAATGACAAAAGGAGACATTTTTTCGAGCTAGCCATACAAGACAATCCATCGAACAACTCAAATGAAAATAAGGCCCCATCTCTATTTGACATATCTACATGCTTCATGGAAAAAGGTAAAAATGATGTAAATGATGATGATGAGCCATCATACAATGATTTGATGGATATGCTAGAGGATCTAAATGAATATCTTGGGAAAGAGAAGAACAAATTCAAAGTTTTGAAGAAAGATCATATCTCTCTTCAACATAATTATGATGTGCTAAAAGAAGAGCATGAGTCTCTCCTTCTCAAGGAAGTCACTAGCTCCAAGGTGGATATAGGCATAACATGTGATTTATTAAATAATATGCCATGTGTAGTTGCTAACCCTTGCATTGCATCTAAGGTTAGCATATCCACTTGTGATGATTTGCTAGATGCTCCTTGTAGCTCAAAATTAGATGCTTGTTCTTCCTTTATGTTTGTTGGAACTAATCTTGTAGAGGAAAATGAGAAGCTCAAGGCCCAAGTCAAGAAATTGACAATTGACTTAGAAAGAAGCTTCAAAGGGAAGGCCACCCTCGGTGATATATTGAGCAAGCAAGGAAGCTTGCAAGACAAGAGTGAGATTGGCTTTATTTCCAAGAAGAATGAAAATAGCAAGACAAGACACAATCAAAGATATACAAATATCATCAAGTGCTTTGGTTGCAATGAGAAGGGCCACAATGGCTCGGTGTGCCCCAATAAAGTAGATGTCAAGTCAAGACATTCAAAGAAGAGGCAAACCAGCAAGGAGCAAGAAAAGAAAACAAGAAGGGGAAGCAAAAGCCCAACTTGCTACAATTGCCGAAAAAGGGACACATTGGTAAACAATGTCCCATGGGTAACACTCCTAATCCTATTCTTTATAATGATCATTATTTACTTAGGAAAGATAAAAATGGTAGGGTGATTGCTAAAATTGTTAGCTGTGACAACCCACCTTGTGATATAACGCAGGAGGTCCGGGAGGACCATTTGTTTTTTGCGCTGCGGTGCCACCACACTGAGGAGGTGGTAGCACCGCTCGGTGCATTCCCGAGGAGGTCTATCAGGACCTCCCAGGAGGTCTTCAGGACCTCCTGGAGGTCTTGGTCCGCAACCGACCTCCCAGGAGGTCTTCAAGACCTCCTGGAGGTCTTGGCCAGCAACCCTTTGGGAGCACCTCCTGGTATATCACTAGAGAGGTCCGACAGGACCTCCCAGGCTAAGTCCCGTAAGACCTCCTGGAGGTCCTGCTCCTGTGCATTCGAGCTAGTCCCAGGACAACAGAAGCTAGCTCACACAAGAACACAAGCTAATATCACAACCACGAGGTCAAACAAAGATGAAGCAGACAAATTACTTAATATAAAACAGGACCTTATGGTCAAGCTTGTTAACAAGAGGTCTGCCACTGAGGGCTTACAAAACCAACAAGGACTTACAACTGGCAACAAAGATCTCTAAAGCTCCAAAACCCAAAGAGCGCAGAAACCATCCAACAAGCCCCACAGGCTGTCGGGTGGAGGACGTCCTAGGCAGCTGGATCGTCGAAGAACTCCTCCTCAAAGAGGTGCAGACCGCCTCGCACTTGATCATCTTCGTGTCTGCTTTGACACGGGGCTTTAAGCCATGAGTACGTTGAATGTACTCAACAAGACACGAGGAGCATTAATGCAAGTAATATTCATGCAAAGGCTTACCAAATGAGAGCTGTATGGTTAGTTTGCGCAAAGCCAGGTTTTGACAACAATAGCATTAATAGATTGAAAAGCAGCAAGTTAAAACACTAGTACATAACACATTTGATGTTTGTAAAAGTGGAGTGAGCACCAACTCACAACCACAACAAAAATGGGGGAGGTCTAGTCACACCCGTGAGCAGGTCCTCACCCAAAAACCATTCTAGAGCACCCACTCCGGAGGTCCGAACCAACCCCTGGACCACTACCCGAGCCAACCCTGACCCCTCTGGAGCCGGCCAAGGTCTCTTCGAGGCAAAGCTAAGGCATCTCGCAGAAGTGTCCAGTGGCACAAACTTTTGAAACAACTACCCCTTGCACCATTTTCACTGAGCATGTCCACGACCAAGGACTTGGCTATTCGAATAGATCTTGACACTCTGCAGAGGTGTACAACTTTACCCACAATCCACGGTCTCTCTAGCGGGGCGGGTTCGGTCACCCTTGCTCACTTAGAAGGTGGCGATCTAGAGAGCAGCAAGGCCTTTACAAAGCTTTGGCGGCTCGGGCGCCCGCTAAGGTTTCGCAATCCCCCCCTTTGGTCTAGAAATCTGCAGGGTTATGAGGTGCCCCCTCTTGCGCCAACGAATCACACACTCAACCACAACAGCCCCAAGCCATCTCATTGCTAATTATTCAGCCTCGACCATTCCCATAAAATGATCTTGTGGTTGCACTGATTGGCCCAGATCAATAGACACAAAGTTGAGTCCTTAATTGTGCTAAGGCAAGACTTCCACAGACCCAGATGTGCATAGCACCCACTACTCACTCCCTGTCTTCTTGCCTCAGCAAAACCTTTTGTAATTACCCTTGCCAAAAGACCACCCAGTCTTGGCACAATAGTTTTAACAAAGTGGCCTCACACCACAGCCAACACAACTTAGGCATCCCGCCATAGTCGCTATATGATGGCACCGACCACAAAGTTACATAGCTCATTAGTAAAGATTATTAGGAATGAAACATGATTCACATCCCACGATTTCTAGAGCGAAGCAATACATAACCTACGGCCCCATGTTGGCAAATAACAAGGAATACCAACTAAATACCCAAACTAAGGCTTACAAGGTAAACATATCAACATGATCAGGACAAGGTATAAAGGAGGCATGGCAACAAGTAGGAAAATAACTACAGCCCAAACATTTTCTTATAAACATAGCCATGCATGATAGAGTAAAACCAAAATACATTTTGCAAAGCTAGGCTCAATATGATCAAAAGGAGGTATGTGGCTTTCCTTGGTCAAGCAGTGGAGAACCTTCGGCTAGAAGAGCTGGATCCAAGAACTCCTCGAACTCGTGATCTACACGTTCGCAAAAAACCAAATGAGCAAAACCACACTAGGCCAAAGAACTTCAAAAGACCCAAAAAGGAATTCAAACCAACTCGGCAAGAAAGGAAAACCAAGAGGCTCAGCACAGCCTCAACGAGCTCCAGGGGGGGTCCTGCGCCAGGAGAGAACCAGGCGAAGGAGGCAAGGAAACAAGAAATGAACCAAAGGTGGCAAATGAAAGCCTGCCCAGGCTATATATAGCCAGAGTTGGTAGAGTGCACCAAAAGGAGGCTTAATGATGTGTTGGCAATCGGAGCAGCTAGGACAGGGCTTGCCCTAAAAGAATTGAAATAAGGTACCTCAGATGTGACTACATTTAATGTGATCCGACACCTATTAAATGCGCCTGAGTTACGAGGCAAAACAATAATAACAAGGTTGAGTGAGGTGGCAAGTGGGGCCACTCAAAAGGGTGCTGTCGGTCAAAGGATGGCCCCACCACAAGGGCCTGTCTCATGCACAGACCACTGGGAGGTCTGGACAGGGAGGTCCAAAGCAGCTCAAGGGAGGTCTGGACAAGAGGTCCAAAACACTCTAGGGGGAGGTCCTGGAGGGGAGGTCCAAGGACTATCTCCACAAGGGAGGTCTAACGGTCAAGATCTCGAAGAGGAGGACCTCGACGGTCTAGATCAAAAGCGCAGGGAGGTCCTGACGAGTAGATCTCCAAAAGGGAGGTCTAACGGTCAAGATCTCAAAGAGGAGGACCTCGACGGTCCAGATCAAAAGCGCAGGGAGGTCCTGACGAGTAGATCTCCAAAAGGGAGGTCTAACGGTCAAGATCTCAAAGAGGGGGACCTCGACGGTCCAAATCAAAAGCGCAGGGAGGTCCTGACGAGTAGATCTCCAAAAGGGAGGTCTAACGGTCAAGATCTCAAAGAGGAGGACCTCGACGGTCCAGATCAAAAGCGCAGGGAGGTCCTGACGAGTAGATCTTCAAAAGGGAGGTCTAACGGTCAAGATCTCAAAGAGGAGGACCTCGACGGTCCAGATCAAAAGCGTAGGGAGGTCCGGACCAACAGGGAGGTCTAGACCACAAAGAGGTCTAAGCACACAAAGGAGGAGGTCTGAACCTAAAGGAGGTCCAAACATAACAGGGAGGTCTAGACCACAAAGAGGTCTAAACACACAAAGGAGGAGGTCTAAACCTAAAGGAGGTCCAAACACAACGGGGAGGTCTAGACCACAAAGAGGTCTAAACACACAAAGGAGGAGGTCTGAACCTAAAGGAGGTCCAAACACAACAGGGAGGTCTAGACCAGAAAGAGGTCTAAACACACAAAGGAGGAGGTCTGAACCTAAAGGAGGTCCAAACACATCAGGGAGGTCTGAGCGGTTAAGATCTCCAGAGAGGAGGTCCTAACGGCCAGATCTCAACATGGGGAGGTCTGAGTGGTTAAGATCTCCGGAGAGGAGGTCCTAACGGCCAGATCTCAACAAGGGGAGGTCTGAGCGGTTAAGATCTCCAGAGAGGAGGTCCTAACGGCCAGATCTCAACAAGGGGAGGTCTGTTTGAACACAGGGAAGATCCAAATAGGCAAGGGGAGGTCGTAACGGACGCAGAGGAGGTCCGTAGGGCAAAGGAAGGCCCGAAAGGACTCAGGGAGGTCCGATAGGGCTCGAAGAGAGTTCGAGGAAGGTCCCAAAAGAGCATTGGGAGGTCCAGAGGAACTCTGGAACGCCCAAGAGAACTCAGGGGTTCAAAAGAAAGGTGGGAGGTCCACGAGGAAGGTCCGAGAGGGCACAGGGGAATCAAAAGGATTCCAAGGGCACCCCAAATGAACTCAGGGAGTTGATAAGAACACGGAGAGGTGCAAGGGGAGGTCAAAAACAGAGAGGGAGAACGAGAAAGGGGTTCCAGACACAAAAGAGGTCTGGGAAGGAGAAACCAAACACAAGGGCACACAGAGCCGAAAGAGGGAGAACGGGAAAACTCCAACAAACAACAAAGGCACCGAATAGATTTAGTTCCAGTTTGGTTTAATCAATTAAAGCTCTTTTGAAAACTCGAGTTAAGCTTTGAACTCTCAACAAAACCAAATGGTTACTTTTATTTTGAAAACTGGGCAAAACCCTAAGAGAAACAGGACGTTATAAACCTTCACCCCTTAAGGGAATCTCGACCCCGAGATTCAGGCTCAGCTAGAGTATAGGTGGGGAAACTCCTTCTTGAGGTCTTCTTCACGCTCCCATGTTGCTTCGGCTTCAGAGTGGTTACTTCATTGCACTTTACATAGTTTGGTGGTCTTGTTCCTTGTAACTCTTTCTGATACGTCCAAGATCTTGATGGGTTGCTCTTTGTAAGTGAGGTCTTCTTGGAGGTCCACAGCTCCTAAAGGCATTTGATCCTCTGGCACTCGCAAGCATTTCTTCAACTGTGACACATGGAATACATCATGGACTCCAGCAAGCTGAGGAGGGAGGTCTAACTTGTAGGCCACTTCACCCCTTCGGACAAGAATTGGAAAAGGTCCAATAAATCTTGGAGCAAGCTTCCCACTGACTCTAAACCGCTGCATACCTTTGAGAGGTGATACTTTGAGGTAGACTTGATCCCCTGGGACAAAAGCTAGGTCTCGACGCCTAATGTCTGCATAGCTCTTTTGTCGGGTCTGTGCAGTCTTGAGCTTTTCTCTTATGGACTTTACTTGGTCTTCAACTTCTTTCAAGAGTACTTGGTCTTCAACTTCTTTCAAGAGGTCTGGCCCAAGAACTTGGCATTCACCCGATTCTGTCCAGTACAAAGGAGTTCTACACTTCCTTCCATAAATAGCTTCAAAAGGGGACATTTGAAGGCTTGCTTGGTAGCTGTTATTGTAGGAACATTCTGCATATGGCAACATCTTGTCCCAACCAGATTGCTTTTCCAGGGCACAAGCTCTCAGCATGTCCTCAAGGACTTGATTAACCCTTTCAGTTTGGCCATCTGTTTGTGGATGGTATGCTGTACTGAAGTTGAGGTCTGTGCCCAAGGCATCATGTAGCTTTGCGTAACTTGGAGGTAAACCGAGATCCCTCATGCGAGACTATCTTCTTTGGGACACCATGCAAGCATACAACCTTTGCCATATAAATTTTTGCCAGCTTGTCTCCAGAATAGGTAGTCTTTACTGGAATAAAGTGAGCCATTTTAGTTAACCAATCCACAATGACCCAAATAGAATCAAAACCAGCTTGGGTACGGGGTAGACCAATTATGAAGTCCATCCCGACCTCTTCCCACTTCCACTCGGGTATGGGTAAAGGCGCCAAAAGTCCTCCAGGTCTTTGGTGCACTGCCTTAACTTTTTGGCAAGTATCACATTGGGCCACAAAATCTGCTATTTCTCTCTTCATTCTTGGCCACCAATACAATTCCTTGATGTCTTGATACATTTTTGTAGCTCCTGGATGAATAGAATATAATGCCTCATAGGCTTCTTTAAGTATTACTTTCTTGAGCTCTGTGTTGTTGGGCACACAGAGCCTCTTATCAAACCAAACCGCACCTTGATCATCTTCCGAAAATCTTGCAGCCTTCCCTTTTCTCATGTTGGCCTTGATTTCTTGGATGCCAGCATCTTCAACTTGAGCTGCCTTGATCTGTTTTTGCAAGGTAGGTTGCACTTCAAGAGCTGCTAAAAATCCTTTCTCAACTATCTCAAGCCTAAGCTTCAGGAATTCTTCATGCAAAGTAGGTTGGCTCTCTTTGATCACCAATGTATTGGCATAAACTTTTCTACTCAAAGTATCTACCACCACATTGGCCTTGCCTGGGTGGTAATGAATTCCCACATTGTAGTCTTTAATTAGCTCTAGCCACCTTCTCTGCCTCAAATTCAAATCTGCCTCGGTGAAAATGTACTTTAGGCTTTTGTGGTCAGTATAAATTTCACACCTATTACCAATGAGGTAATGGCGCCAAATCTTTAAAGCATGTACCACAGCAGCTAACTCTAGGTCATGAGTAGGGTAGTTTGCTTTATGGGGTTTCAACTGTCTTGAGGCATAAGCTACCACTCTTTTGTCCTGCATTAGAACATAGCCAAGTCCTTGCTTTGATGCATCACAATAGACTTCAAAGTCTTTCCTAACATCTGGGAGAATCAAAACCGGGGCAGAGGTCAACTTCTTCTTGAGCTCTTGAAAGCTTTGCTCACAATCAGAGGTCCAAAGAAACTTCTTTTCTTTCTTTAACAGCTGAGTTAGAGGTCTTGCGATTCGGGAAAAGCCTTCAATAAACCTTCTGTAGTACCCTGTCATACCAAGAAAACTTCAGACTTGAGGCACAGATCTAGGAGGTTCCCAATTGAGCACATCTTGAACCTTACTAGGGTTGACAGATACCCCTTCCTTTGACAAAACATGCCCTAAGAAGACCACTTCCTTTAGCCAAAACTCACACTTACTAAACTTAGCAAAGAGTTGATGAGCTCTCAGCTTCTCCAAAATCGAAAAGAGATGCTTTGCATGCTCCTCTTCACTCTTGGAATACACAAGAATGTCATCAATGAAGACAATGACAAACTTGTCTAGGTACTCCATGAACACTCTGTTCATCAAATTCATGAAATAGGCAGGGGCATTGGTCAGCCCAAAAGACATGACAGTGAACTCAAACAACCCATACCTAGTTGAAAAAGCTGTCTTTGGGATGTCTTCTTTTCGGATCTTGAGTTGGTGATATCCTGTCCTCAAATCTATCTTTAAGAACACAGCAGCTCCCTTCAATTGATCAAACAAATCATCAATTCTTGGCAAAGGATACTTGTTCTTGACAGTGACATCATTAAGAGCTCTGTAGTCCACACACATTCTTTGGGTGCCATCCTTTTTGGGCACAAAAATCACTGGGGCTCCCCAAGGTGAGGAGATAGGTCTAATAAAACCTTTGCTATGCAAGTCTTCTATTTGCTTCTTCAACTCCACTTGGTCATCAACATGTAACCTGTAAGGACTTTTGGAGATGGGGGAGGTTCCTGGGACAAGGTTGATGACAAACTCAAGGTCTCTGTCTGGAGGCATTCCTGGGAGCTCATCAGGGAACACATCCACAAACTCTTTAACAACAGGGACATCTTCCAATGTATGAACTTGAGCACTACAAGTTAGGGCTCCTTTGAGCTTCTCTGAGGTGGCCGAAAACTTCATAGTGACACCACTAGGGCTGGTCAAAGAGATGCTTTTACCACTACAATCCAACATTGCATGGTGGTCAGCTAGCCAATCCATGTCCAAAATCACATCTAGGGACCTGGTGTCCAAAAGGATGAGGTTGGCTAGAAATTCTACTCCTTCTATGACCATTTTAACTTGTGGACAACCCTGGTTCGTGCTTAATTCCGAATCGGGGGATTGAACCAACAAGGTAGACTTAAGAGCAACAACTCGAAATTGGTGCTTTGCAGCAAAACTCCGAGAAATAAACGAATGGGAAGCTCAGAGTCAAACAAAGCGCGGTGCCATTGAATTTACTAGGAACATACCTAGCACCACATCTGAGGAGGTCTGAGCTTCTTCCACTGCAACATGATTCACACGACCTCTTCCATAAGATTGGGAGGTCCTAGCTTGAGGAGGTCCTACTGCTTGGGAGGTCTTGGCTAGGGGAGGTCTTGAAGTAGAGGTCTTTGTGGCTTGCTCAATCTTCAGTGGGCATTGATTGGCGAAATGCCCCACTTGGTGACACTTGAAGCAGGTGATCCCAGCTGATGTAGAGGTCGATGGAGGTGGCTTGGTGCTGCCAGTGATGCGGCGCTGGACAGGGACAGCTGGGCGGGAGGTCTTGGCAGAGGTCCTGGGAGGTCCAGGAGGTCCTTGGCGCTTGTGTTGATACTGCACAAATGTCTTGACACGTTGGGGGGGTCTTGGTTGAGCACTGGAGGGTGGCACCTTTCTCTTGAAGGACTCAGAAAGCTCTCTTCGGGACTCCTCAATGAGCATTGCTTTGTTCACCAAATGCTGAAAATCAGGATAATCGTTGCCAACAACTTGGACCTTGAGACTGGGATGGAGGCCTCGCTTAAAGCACTTCTGCCGTGCTTCACCTGTAGCCACATCCTCGCGGGCATAACATGACAATTGTGTGAACTTAGTGAGATACTCACTCACTGACATGCTGCCTTGCTTGAGATCTCTAAACTCATTCTTCTTCATCTCTACCTTCCCATCAGGAACATGAGAATGGCGAAACGCAGCTGAGAATTCTGCCCAAGTGATCCTCTGGGAGTCAACATGTGAGGCACAAAATGTGTCCCACCATTCAGCTACAGCCCCTTCCAATTGATGGGAGGCAAACAAAACCTTCTCCCTGTCTTCACAGCGAGCAATATCCAGCTTTTTCTCTGTTGATCTCAGCCAGTCATCTGCATCTAAGGGCTCAGGGGAACTTGAAAAGGTGGTTGAGCGCGTCTTCATGAACTCTGATAGCCTTGATTGATGGTGAGCTAGGGGTGGAGGTGGTGGCACTGCTGCAGCTTGACTATTCTGGCTCATCATGGCAAGTAAGGCATTGGTGGTCTGGCTTTGTTGAGTCATAATTTGGTTCATATTATGCATCATAGAGCTCATCATTTGGGCTTGTGCTGCCATAAACTGCCCAAAACCCGGGTCTGTTGCCGCCACTGGAGGAGGTGGGGGTGGAGGCAATTGTTCTGGGGGCTCATTCTGACTTGTGGACTGCTGAGTCTGCACCATCTGGACAAAACTCTAAAGGTTTAATAGGTAAGAAAGAAAGCATAATAGATAAGAGGGATAAAGCATCAGGATGAGCGAGAACTGAGAGAGAAAGATAGATCATCTATCAGGGGTGACTTGGTTAAACCCAAGAGAGAACCAAAAGGCCAGGGGGCCAAAAGAGGCAACAAAACCTCAAAACAAAGGTCTTAAAGACCAAAGCTAAGCGAGACTCAGACTAGGACCACTAACCCTGACCTTACTTGAAATCAGCCCTATAGAAGTTATAAAGGCAAGTAGGTCAAATTAGACTTAGAATCAGGGCTCCAGCAGGGACAAGATCACAGGACTTCAGAAGGAGTTAAAATTGAAGTAGAATAAGATGAGAAAAGATTTAGACAAGTTAAGAGCAGCATAGAACCAGAACAAGGAAAGAACCCTTAAATAAGTTTTTAAGTTGATTTTCTTTAGAAAATAACTTTTGAATCAAAACTAAATCGACCTTTCTACCTAGGGCCACGTCCTACAGCCGACCAGGGCTCTGATACCACCTGTGACAACCCACCCTGTGATATACCGCAAGAGGTCCGGGAGGACCATTTTTTTTTGCGCTGTGGTGCCACCACACTGAGGAGGTGGTAGCACCGCTCGGTGCATTCCCGAGGAGGTCTACTAGGACCTCCTAGGAGGTCTTCAGGACCTCCTGGAGGTCTTGGTCCGCAAACGACCTCCCAAGAGGTCTTGGCCCGCAACCCTTCGGGAGCACCTCCTAGTATATCACTAGAGAGGTCCGACAGGACCTCCCAGGCTAAGTCCCGTAGGACCTCCTGGAGGTCCTGCCCCTGTGCGTTCGAGCCAGTCCCAGGACAACAGAAGCTAGCTCACACAAGAACACAAGCTAATATCACAACCACGAGGTCAAACAAAGATGAAGCAGACAAATTACTTAATATAAAACAGGACCTTATGGTCAAGCTTGTTAACAAGAGGTCTGCCACTGAGGGCTTACAAAACCAACAAGGACTTACAACTGGCAACAAAGATCTCTAAAGCTCCAAAACCCAAAGAGCGCAGAAGCCATCCAACAAGCCCCACAGGCTGTCGGGTGGAGGACGTCCTAGGCAGCTGGATCGTCGAAGAACTCCTCCTCAAAGAGGTCTGCACTGCCCTGCACTTGATCATCTTCGTAATCTACTTTGAAACAGGGCTTTAAGCCATGAGTACGTTGAATGTACTCAGCAAGACATAGGGAGCATTAATGCAAGTAATATTCATGCAAAGGCTTACCAAATGAGAGCTGTATGGTTAGTTTGCGCAAAGCCAGGTTTTGACAACAATAGCATTAATAGATTGAAAAGCAGCAAGTTAAAACACTAGTACATAACACATTTGATGTTTGTAAAAGTGGAGTGAGCATCAACTCACAACCACAACAAAAATGGGGGAGGTCTAGTCACACCCGTGAGCAGGTCCTCACCCAAAAACCATTCTAGAGCACCCACTCCGGAGGTCCGAACCAACCCCTGGACCACTACCCGAGCCAACCCTGACCCCTCTGGAGCCGGCCAAGGACTCTTCGAGGCAAAGCCAAGGCATCTCGCAGAAGTGTCCAGTGGCGCAAACTTTTGACGAGTAGATCTCCAAAAGGGAGGTCTAACGGTCAAGATCTCAAAGAGGAGGACCTCGACGGTCCAGATCAAAAGCGCAGGGAGGTCCTGACGAGTAGATCTCCAAAAGGGAGGTCTAACGGTCAAGATCTCAAAGAGGAGGACCTCGACGGTCCAGATCAAAAGCGCAGGAGGTCTGTGAGTAGATCTCCAAAAGGGAGGTCTAACGGTCAAGATCTCAAAGAGGAGGACCTCGACGGTCCAGATCAAAAGCGCAGGGAGGTCCGGACCAACAGCTAGATCTCAACAAGGGGAGGTCTGAGCGGTTAAGATCTCCAGAGAGGAGGTCCTAACGGCGAGATCTCTACAAGGGAGGTCGAGCAGTTAAGATCTCCAGAGAGGAGGTCCTAACGGTCGAGATCTCAACAAGGGAGGTCTGGCGGTTAAGATGTCGAGAGGAGGTCCTAACGGCCAGATCTCAACAAGGGGAGTGCGAGCGGTTAAGATCTCGAGAGAGGAGGTCTTAACGGCCAGATCTCAACAAGGGGAGGTTTGTTTGAACACGGGGAAGATCCAAATAGGCAACGGGAGGTCCTAACGGACGCAGAGGAGGTCCGTAGGGCAAAGGAAGGCCCGAAAGGACACAGGGAGGTCCGATAGGGCTCGAAGAGAGTTCGAGGAAGGTCCCAAAAGGGCACTGGGAGGTCCAGAGGAACTCTGGAACGCCCAAGAGAACTCAGGGGTTCAAAAGAAAGGTGGGAGGTCCACGGGGAAGGTCCGAGAGGGCACAGGGGAATCAAAAGGATTCCAAGGGCACCCCAAATGAACTCAGGGAGTTGGTAAGAACGCGGAGAGGTGCAAGGGGAGGTCAAAAACAGAGAGGGAGAACGAGAAAGGGGTTCCAGACACAAAAGAGGTCTGGGAAGGAGAAACCAAACACAAGGGCACACAGAGCCGAAAGAGGGAGAACGGGAAAACTCCAACAAACAACAAAGGCACCGAATAGATTTAGTTCCAGTTTGGTTTAATCAATTAAAGCTCTTTTGAAAACTCGAGTTAAGCTTTGAACTCTCAACAAAACCAAATGGTTACTTTTATTTTGAAAACTGGGCAAAACCCTAAGAGAAACGGGACGTTACATTAGCTCACCTAAGATTATTGCTAGGACCATTTGGGTGCCTAAATCTCTTGTGACTAACATTCAATGACCAAACCGAGTTTGGGTACCAAAAAGTGCTTAAAATGTTAAATAGGTACTTGAAGAGGCATTGGAGGTTTGGTTTATTCAAATAGAGGTGGATTCCACCATGTGTCAATTTGGAGCCAAGCATGAGTGTGAGATCCCGGGGTATTTAGCTTGTAATACTTAGTCATCCAATTGACCCTAGCATCACAAACAAAATATCCCGCGCCTTGAGACAATGTGTACCTCCCAGAATTGCTGTACACACACCCTTTTACAAAATCATGCATCAATTCCATACAAGCACAGAACCGAAGAAAGAAGTTAATTAAACAAAAGACATACATAATAGAGTTATTACAACGGAGAGCCAATCGGCCAAAACACAAGCTAAAAAGCTAAAAAACAGCGGAAGCAAAAGCCATAAGATGGCGATAAACAAAAGCAACGGTTTGCCATTAGCCCACAAGGCAATCGACCGAGCCGCCAACCTAGTCATCAAAGTTGAAGTCCGTCTCACGATAGTTGATCCCTTGGGGATCAACCTCCTTTGAAACAATTAAGCAATGCAAATGAGTACAAAAATGTACTCGCAAGACTTACAAGTAACAGCCTACACATAGCTACATGCAAGCTTAATCAAAGGAGAAGGCTATAGGGTTTATTTTCAGCATAAAGCAAGTTTTCATTTGGAATAATGTAATAACTTGAAAGCAATTTAGCAATCTGTTTTTATTGTTCAAATAACAGCGAGACAAATAATTAATAACAATAAAGACAACCTAGAAGTGGCTAACCCAATAGCCACCACAACAATAGCACGAATTACCCATTCGTACCACCCACATCAAGTTTTAATTAAAAGGTTATAGTCTAACTCTCGAAAGACCTCCCCAAGCGTGTCCATAACCTAGGACAAGGTTATTCGAATAGTCTGAACCCTGCAGGGGTGTACCAATGTACCCACACGTCAGACCACCTTTTTGCCAAGCTATTTAGCACACTTCCTTTGGTATGCTGGCACGGCTAAGTCCTACGAGACGCTTTCCAATGGATTGTGCTAATTAAGAGTGGCACGTATGGGGGTTAATCCTTAGTGAATCGCCGTCCCGGCTCCCACTAAGGACCCATACGAAGAGTAGGATACACCGGCCTAGCCTAAGCAACTGCGGGTGCTCCCCACCTTTTCCAACAACGAACATTTTCCTCTATAACTACCACCAGCGACTTATTAATTAACACCTCCCAAAGTACTAAGTCAAGAGAGGTCCCATATCCCCCTCATGTGGTTAGCATGCAAAAATGCTTGGTTTAGTGTAACAAGATGTTCGGTCCATGTTGACTTAGGCATACCACCACACACTAGATAATCATACCATCAACCATATGCCCAAGTCTAAAACATTTTATTTTCAGTTTTATACTTTACAAAGTAAAAAGCACAAAGTGCTGGACATAATGGAATAATAAGATTTTGTGTGATCAAAGTTATCGACTAAGTCGATAACCGCCCAATTCTACCGGTAGCTAAGCATGATTACGCAACATCAACACGTAAACTACTAAGTGACAAGAGCTCATCCAGCGAGATCTAACCATAGCAAGATAATCCTAGGCTCAGTAGTAGAGGATAAACATTTACCTACAGATTATGCATCTAGAGGATCAACTAATCGATTGATAGTTTAACAACAAAATAGAGCAATGCATACATACACTTTGTAAACAAGATATTTAGACTTGGAAAGTAATGGGATTAATATGATCAAACTGCTTGCCTTGCTGGTAGCTTTCTTGCTACAGAGGATCGCTTTCGAAAACAACGAACTCGTCGGCACCTAATGAAAGAAACGAAAAGAACCAATAAGAACGAAGAACACCGAAAAGACTCAAAAACCAAATTCAACCAAAAGCTACGAAATTTTTACAGCAGGTAGAGCATGATTTTTAAGGAATTTAGCAATAAGAACCAATTGATTTGGATACTCAATGCTAAAGTTATGGCCAAAACAATTTCAGCCGGTTGGAAAAAATGATGAAAAATCCAATTCGGTTACTATTCATCCGAAATTAAATTTTGGCACAAATTTCCAGAAAGGTGGTGCACCTGAAATTTTTATGGTAAATAGAGAACCACATGAGATGAACAACACAATTTGATTCACCTCATTTGGAGCTAGGATGCATTTTCTATGATTTTTCAAAGACAAGAAAAAGAGCACAAGATAACCACTACCACAGAAATTTTAGAAATAGTAGCATGCCTAAAACCTATTCTACAAGTAAGCACACTAACAGAGGAAACCAACAAACTTGGTTTCACTCAAAAGGAGCTACAGAGAATTACTTATGCATTTTTCAAGTTAAATGAATTTTTAATGCAACAATTAAAGCCTAACCGAATTTAAATCCACTAACAACTTTTTCTGGAACAAAACTGAGCCTACAACCATTTTTAGATTAAAGCTTAGTTAAAACCAGAACTAACAAAATTTGAATCAACCGAAAAGGAGTTAAAATGAAATAGTTATGCAATTTTGAAGATTAAAGCAATTAACAGTTTACAAATAAAGCATAACTGGATTTTCTCATTACTAACCTAATTTGGAAAAACCTGGGCCGTTGAGATCAAATCTAACGGCCCAAGCGCGCTTGGACGATTGGGCGCGCACAGCCCCACTGAGCCAACCGTTGGATTAGAATCTAACGGTCCACCGCGAGGGGGACGTTCGGACGGTCCGAATGTCCCACACGATTTGGAGCGCAGATCTGAAAACGAGCAACTCAGGGCGAAGGTAACGTTCGGAGGTCCGAACGTTCACTCGATCTGAACCGCAAATCTCAAGATGGACGGCTGAGGTCCGGTGGTCCGAACGTTCACAGCGATCTAGATCGTTGGATCTAAATCGGACGGGGACGTTCAGTGGTCCGAACGGCCCAACCAATCTGGATCGCTGGATCTAGATCGGACGGTCCAAAATTAATCTTAGCGCTGCGCACACTGATGAGGGGGTTTTAAAGTGCGGGGCCCACTATCAGTGAGTAAAAGCCATGCACAGGGATTTAAGAGCTGGGCCCACGGGTAAGTGACTATTAAAGCCACGCACAGGGTTTAAACGCGCACGGGGTTTAAAGAGCGTTGGGCCCACTTGTCATTGACACTTAATGCCGGTTTAGGACCGCCATTAATTACTAAACCATGATTAATAATGATTAGGCAATTAATGAGCGTATCTATGTCCTAATGACAACGCCTCAGTGACAAACTCGTCCGACAAAAATGCCGAGCGCAAAGAAAAGCTCGCCGACAGCTACTGCGGTCACGGCGGCGCGAGCTAAAGACATGAATGGGTTCGCAATAGCATTGCGCACCCACTGGAGGTAACCTCGACGGCGGTGGCGGCCTAAAACAGGGGCGAGCCGGAGAAGAACGGTGGCGACAAGCACGACCGAAAGACAAAAAGCAAAAGAGCTCTGCATCACTCCACAAAAGCGAGTGCCCAAGCAACTAGGGACTACTAGGAAGCTACCTTAGAGCTGTAGAAGCTCAGAGGTGGCCGAAGGAGCTCCGGCGACGATGCACCTCGTCGGCGCTGAGGAAGATGAAGTGGAGAAGACGGCCTGAACAAAAAGATCAAGACCGGGTCATTGGGTTAGCTTCAAAATAGCTCAGAGAAGGCCTATGAGCAAATAATTGAAGAACAGAGACCCTTACCAGAGTTGAGGAAGAAAGGAGTGCACTTTTGTGAGGACCCCGGTTTATTAGGCTTGTAATACTTAGTCATCCATTGACCCTAGCATTACAAACGAAATAACCCGTGTCTTGAGATATGTATACTTCGTAAATGCGGTATACACACCCTATACAAAATCATGCATCAAGTTCATACAAGACATAGAACCAAGCACGGACTAGAATTAAAGACATACATAATATAGAGAGTTATTACAAAAGGAGAGGCCAACCGCCAAGATAACCCATAAAAACTAAATAAGCAATGAAGCAAAAGTGCCATAAGATGGCCATAAACAAAAGCCAATTAGTGTGCCTTTACCCACAAGGCAACCAACCGGACCGCCAAGCTAGTCGTCAAACCGAAGCACATCTCACAAGAGTGAAGCCCTTGGGGCTCACCTTCTTTCTCTGCAACAAAGTTATTAAGCAAAGCAAATGAGTACAAAAATGTACTCGCAAGACTGACGTGTAATATAACAGAACTATAGTTTAACTACATGCCAGCTCTATTAAGTGGATGAGGCTTTGGACTTATTTTAGCATAAAGCAAGATTTCATTTGCAATATTTAAATAGATCCCAAAGCAATTTTGCAATTCATTTTACATTTGCAAAAACAACGAGACAAGTATCATAATAACAATAGACAACAACAATCACGAAGTGACTAACCCAATAGCCACCACAATAGCATGAACATCCATTCATACCAACCCATCAAGTTTTAATTAAATGTTGTAGTCTAGTTCTTGCACGACCTTACCAAGCATGTCCATAACCTAGGGCGAGGCTATTGAATAGTTTTAACCTCTCATAGGGTGTACCAATGTACCCACACGTCCGACCGCCTTTTCGCCACATGATTTAGCACACTTCCTTTGGTATGCCGCACGGCTAAGTCATCTGAGGCATTTCCAATGAATGATGCTAGTTAAGAGCCGCACACACCAAAGAGTAGGAGACTCACCACCAAGCAATGAGGAGCTCTTCCTCTTATAAAAGGGTTTCATCGTGACGACCCATAACTAACACCTCCCAAAGTACTTAGCCAAGAGAGGTCCCATATCCCCTCGTGTGGTTAGCACGCATAAGCGCTTGGCTTAGTGACACAAGTAACTCGGTCCTTGGGGACACAGGCACCATTCCATTCACACCCAACATATCACGCCAACATCCATTGTGCCCAAGTCAATACAGTTTTGTTTTCATTTTTGTTTTATTTGTTTACAAAGTAACAAAACACAAGATGGACAAAATGGAATAAAAATTTTAGTGTGATCAAGGTCATCGACATAATGTAAACAACCGCCCATTTCTACCGTTATCTAAGCATTTCTAAGCATTATCAATGTAAACTACTAGCGATAAGAGTCCATCCATCGAACTCTAAATCGCAGCAAGATAGTCCTAGGCTTAGTAGTAGAGAATGAACATTTACCTACAGAATATGCATCTATAGGATTACTAACGACATTTTAACACAAAGTAGCATGCATACATATAAGTGAAACAAAGTATTAAGCTTTAAAGTAATGGGACAATAATGGAATATGATCAAACTGCTTGCCTTGCTGTGGCTGGTCACTATGCTGTAGAGAAACACTCACGGGATCAACCCACTCGTCGGCACCTAATCGAAAAGGCGAAAAGAATCGATAAGAACGACGAAAACCACAAGGACAGCACAGCAAACAAACTCCGAATGCTCTGAAATTTCTACAGCAGCAAGAGGATTATTTTTAGGGAATTTAGCAACAAGAACCAATGGATTTGGATTCTCAATGCAAAAGATATGAGCAAAACAATTCTGCTCAGCCCTAAAAATACCAAACTGCCACTATTCACTAATTTAATTATTTGGCAACATTTTCTAGAAAGGTGGTGATACTAAGATTTTTACTGTAAAACCAGCACCTCATGAGAAGAATAACACAATTGAGTTCATCTCATTTGGAGCTATTATGCATTTTCTATACTTTTTCAAAAACAAGAACTTGAACAAAATTAAAATGCACAAGTAAGCTTTTTGAAAACAGTGACAAGTCTAAATCTTATTCTAACATTTAGTTTACTAACAGAGGAAGCCAACAAAGTTGGATTCACTCAAAAAGGAGCTCTAGAGAATTACTTATGCATTTTACAAGTTAATTTGAATTTTTATTGCAACATTTAAAGTTAGTTTTGAAAACTATTTGCAAATGCATGTTCTGGAGCTGAACTGAGCCCATAACCATTTTTAGATTAGAGCCCAGTCCAAACCAGAGCTACAGAAATTTGAATCACCCTATTTGGATTTAAATTGAATTAGTTATGCAATTTCAAAGTTCATACCTTTTTAGATTGCATAAAATAAGTGTTCTCTGGAATTTCTTAAAACCACAAAAGGCGGGGAGGACATGAGCCATAGATCTTGAATCTAACGGCTCAAGACCTCCCAGTGATGATCTTGCACACGCCAGCTGAGGGTCCAGAGGACATGGGCCGTGGATCTTGGATCCAACGGTCCTTGTCCTCCCAGCAACGCGCACGCGCTAAGCAGAGGGGAGGTCGTGGCCGTTGATGTCGCATCCAACGGACCACAACACGGGAGGGAGGACCGGAACGGCCCAGATCTAGCGAGGGAGGTCCTCAACGGTGAGATCTTCCAAAGGAAGACCTAAACTATCAAGATCTCCCCAAGGAAGATCTACATCGTCAAGACCTCACGGGGGAGGTCCTGGACGGTCCAGATTTTCCAAGGGAGGACCTTAATGGTCCAGATTGTCCGAGGGAGGACCTAAACGGCTGAGATGACCTCGAGGAGGTCTTACGCGGAGGTCTTAACGTCTCAGACCTCCAGGGGAGGGCTGGGCGGCTAAGATCTCACATGAGGAGGTCTTGGACGGTCAAGATCTCATCAGAGGAGGTCTTGACGGTCAAGACAACAACAAAGAGGTCCTGGGCGGTTCAGATCCACTTGGGGTGGTCCTGAACGGCCAAGATCTAACAAAGGGAGGTCCTAAACGCTAAAGATGACCTCGAGGAGGTCTTAAACGGCTCAGATCTCCACTGGGAGGTCGGGACGGTTAAGATTTACCCGAGGAGGTCCACAAAGGTTAAGAGGACCTCGGGGAGGTCCTACATGGTGGAGATCAACACAGGGAGGACTTTGACGGACACGATTCACCCGGGGAGGTCCTGTACGACAACAGCACAGGACGTCCCCGTCCGACAAAACCACCGAGGCAATCCAAGGCTCGCCGCCGACGATGAGGACCTCGCCGGCGCCGACCAAGGACCCCAAAAGGTGCGCGATAATGTTGCGCATGCAATGGGACCATTCCCAAAGGTGGGGTGGTACTGAACGGCGATGAGCCGGAGATGGGCGGCAAAAAACACACGACCAAGAGCATCACTAGAAATTAAAGCTCCGCAACCACATATTGACAGGTGCCCGGCTCTTAAGGACTACCGGGAGTTACAGGAGGTCTTGAAGGTGCTTGGGAAGGTTGGAGAAGAGGAGGACCGGCGCTGGTGAAGACGACGAGCTCCACGGCCAAGATCCAACTCGAAATTAAACTGCCCCTGTGGAGGCCAGATAAAATCACGTTAGGGGTGAGCACTTTGGGTGATGATGTGCTCAAAATGGAAGCAAAGAGAGGGAGAGGAAGCCACTGGAGCACTGCCACCGAGAAGCTCCAAGCTGCTTCAATGGCGGCCAAGGAGGCCAAAGTGGTTTGAGTTCCTCAGAACCGGGTGTAAAACGGTGAGGTGTGGAAAAGAAGCCAATGAAGGCAATGGGGAGGTTTTATACCCCCGGACATGGAGGTCATGAGCCAAGGGTTAAGCTCATGGTGAGCTTAGCCCATGGCGCGGTCCATGGCCTGGACAAGACAATGGAGGTGAAGGGGGCAGGTCAGAGCAGACCTAGGGCATGGCCTAGAGCATGGCCTAGGGCGGAAAGGCACTGGCATGCATTTAATGCGCCCAGGCACAGAGCCGTTGGGATTTGACAAGTCCTGACCTCCTCACTGCCATGGCGCACGCGCGCACCAGAGCAAGGAGATAAACAAGACCTCATCTCATCTGTTGGATTAAAACCTGGGGAGGTCACAGCCCTAGATCAGAAGCGGTGAGATTTAAGTGAGAAGGGAGGAGGTCACAGCCCTTGGATCAGGACTGGGGAGGTCGTGACCTTTAGATCACCACCACGCTGATGCGCAAAGGAAAAGGGGAGGTCACAACCATTGGATCTCCATCGCATGCAGTGCGTAATGCAGAATAGGAGATTATGCGCGCCAAGGGATAAGAGGTCTGGCCATTGGATCTGAATCCAAGGCGTGGACTGATGGGGAGGTCTTAACGATGCGACGATCTGACCACACGAGGTGGAGGTCATGGCCTTTGGATTTCAATCCAAGGGCGCTCAACAAATGGGGAGGTCGTGGCTGTTGCACACAGCACACATGGAGGTCGTGGCTGTTGGATCTGGATCCAACGGCGCACAATAAAAGGAGAGGTCATGGCCATTGGATTTACATCCAAGGGCGCATAACACTAAGGGGAGGTCGTGGACGTTAATCACGACACTGAGGAGGTCGTGGCCGTGAGATGTTGATCCGTGAACGCAGGCGAGGTGGAGGTCGTGGCTGTTAGATCTGGATCTAACGGCTACGAGCTCAGGTGCGGGAGGTTGGGCTATTACGCACAACACAAAAAGAGACGGGGAGGTCATAGCGGTTGGATCTTTATCCAACGGCTACGAGATGATAACGGAGGTCATGGCCATTAGATCTCCATCTAACGGCTACGAGCTCAGGCGGGTGGGAGGTTTGATGCGCTTGATGCAAAGAGGAGGTCATGGCCATGGATCTTTGATCCAACGACACAAGACCTCACGAGGTGGAGGACCTCGCTGAGTTGGTTGTGAAGGAGGTCGTGGCTGTTGGATAGGATCCAACGGCTACGACCTCATGTGGGGGAAAGAGGAGGTCTGGGCTGCTGGCTGAGGAGGAGGTCGTGGCTGTTAGATTTGGATCTAACGGTTACGACCTCCACAAGGTGGAAAAGAGGTCAGCTGAACCAGGGAGTGGGTTGGGTGCAACCCAATTGGGAAAATGGCTCAGCCCAAGGAACAGTACAAGTTTTTGAATTTCAATTTTAACAACTGAGACTTTGCAGAATTATTTGAGATAGCAAATTAACTCCAAAATTTCTGAAATTTTAACTGAAGCTTGCTTACATTAGGATTAACCTTACATAAAATTTCCAAAGGTTTTTATGCAAAGCATTTTTCTCAGGAAGTTCATAAAGGCTGTTCAAAGGTTTGTTTTACCTCCAAAAATTACCAAACAAGTTTGAAAACTTGTGATATTTTTCATAGGGGTCCCACATCATTTCTAGGACCAAGGAAAATTATTTCCAAAGGTTTGGCACAACATTTGTGATAATTGGAAAATGAGTTTGACTTTTGTCAACAAGAGGTTTAGGTTTTTGAACACCACCACTTTTGACAAGAATTACATGTGAGATCAAAGGTTTCAAGATGTGAGAAAAAGTTTTAATTTCTACACATTTAATTACATTTGAAACAAACCCTGATTATACATTTGGGATGTTACAACTTTGGCCGAATTTGAACAAACCCCAAATTTGACAATCTCTGTGAATGTCAAACAAAATTAAGTTAGGGGAAATGCTTAAGATGATGAGGGGCGCAAAGTGGCGTGAAAAGATTTGCAAAAGAACCCTCGAAGCACTGGCGGTGTCGAAGAGCTTCTCTGGGCGACAATGGTGGTTTGAGGTTTTCTGTGATTTGGAGCTCACTTGAGCAGAGAGGGAGCTAGGGTTACAAAGGTGGGTGCTGAAAAAGGATCCAAAGAGGGCTCAAGGGCTTTTTATAGCTGGGGAGCAAGGGTTTTGAGCAAAGGCAAAGCTCAACAATGAGCTTGGTCCACGGCTCTGCCACGGACAAGCTGAGTGACGGGTGCAGCAGAGAACGACAACTTTGGGGGCGGCCACTGACGAGCATTAAATGCGCAGAGGCAAAAAGCCATTGAAGGACGCCATGGAGGTGACACAGCACTGCCCCCTTCTCTGCCCACGCTCTGGCACACACGCACGCGCGTGGCACCGAGGAAGAAGATGACCAGGTGCGGTGAGGGCCCACATGTAAGTGACCGCAACCAAGGTGGCTCGGGTCTAAACTCACAAATGGGTTGAGCCAAACCAATTGACTTGAGTCAAAGCTTTTTGACCGCTTGATTGGAAATGGACGGCTTAGATTGAATTTGATCTCGGGTGGTCCGAACGTTCCTCCAAACTTGGATGGTCTGATTGCAATCAAATGGTCCAAAACGCACGCGCCAAATCGACCGAGCCTGAGTGCAGTTAGTTGATTGGGTCGAGTCAAATGGCTCGAGCCTGACCCAAGCCCAACAGTAACTGACTTAGGGTTTTAAAATAAGCTGAAAACTTGGAAGAATTTTTAGAGGTAGCAAAATAACTCCAAATTTTTTGAAATTTTGACTGGAGGTTCCTAACTCTAGGATCAACCTTGTATAAATTTTTCAGAGGTTTTTATGCAAAGTATTTTTCTCCATAAATTCTTCAAGGTTTGTTCTAGAGTTTGACCAACAGTCAAACTGGTTTGACTGCCTCTTAAAAATTATCAAATAATTTCTAAAAATTATGAAAATTTTCAGAGGAGTCACACACAAGCCCTAGAACGAAGGAAAAATATTTCCAAAGGTTGAACACAAGATTCTCAACAAAGTTGAAAAAGGGTTCAGGACTTTAGTCAATTGGAGATTTGAGTTTTTGAATTCCACAATTCCTTTACAAGAATTACAGAAAAGTTCAAAAACAACAAGATGCAAGAAAAGTTTTAATTTCTTCTCATTTTCTTACATTTGAAACACACACTCATATTTGGGATGTTACAACTTCTGCAGTCACCGGTCGCTTTTCCAGTGCTAGCGCCTACTACCGCACCGTTGCTGTTCGGCCATCGCGCCAGCACGTCCTGCCACATCGCTGCTTGCCCACCTGCGTTGATCGCTGCCGGCGCACGTGTGGAGGCACAGTTGCCCACGTCGCCCATCTACCAGCGCCTGCCCGCGTTGCCGAATGCCCGCGCCTACCCACCGGTCGAGCGTGTGCCTGTGTGCATGCATGCAACCTTGCCAAGCCTGTTGCTACGCTGCATGTTGCTCACCTTCCTGCTTGTGCAAGCCTGCTACTGCCGCTTAGATAATTGTGCTTCATCATTTGCACTTTTCAATCATGTTAGCAACAGTAGAGTGAAAGGGAGAGAAGGGAGGAAGGAAGAGGAAGAAAGGAAGAGGAAAAGAGGAAGAGAGAGGGGATCTCGCGGGAAAATCGGTGATCCTCGGCACGGTCTCCGGGGTAATGATCAAGTTTTCCCCTCTTGTTGTTTATTTTATCTAGAGATTTAAACCAGATTAGAGAAAGATTTAGCAATTTATAGCCAGGGGAAATTGAATAGTAGATTGGTTTAGTTTGTTGTTTTCTTATACTAAAATTTCGGGTACCGTATGGGCATAATTTGGAAATTTTATCTAGTAGATAATTGTAGAGAATTTCGATAGCTTTCCGTAGAATATTTAATCATATCGATCGAATGCTTAGATTTCAAGTTACAAATTTTGTAAGCCTACTGTCTAGAGAGTGGTCATCTTTTGGTAGCATCTTAGTAATTTGTAGATTAAAATTATTAAATGGACTGGTTAGGGTTTTTGCTCTATATGAAAAGTGTAGATAACTGTCTAAGGATTCTAGAGAGTCTAGGAACACGAAATTTGGTTGGGTAGAACAGATGTTATGAAAATAGTTATCCTGCTATCCAAAAGATAACATAACTGTCTTCGGATAAAGAAACGAGGTTGAAAATGATAGAATCAGAGTTTTATCATAACTAGGAAAATGTAGATGGTTTCGTGAGGATTCCAGAAAGTCTTGGTTGGTTCAATTTGGAGTTCGGATGAATAAGTTAGAGCCGTTTTACTACTAGGACAACGTGTAGTGCATCTGGTAGATTTGGGTTAATTTGGTCGGTTTGGTGTAAACATGCGAGGTCGTTTAGTGTGATGGGTTGGTGCTATGATAATGTGATTTTGATGATATTTTTGAGTGTGTGTTATTACTTGCTTGTTTAGAGACTGTGGCCTCATACGCCGTGTCACAATTTCGTCAACTGGCTTCAATGGGCTAAGAGGCAAGTACATGGTAGAGTGGTGAGCAATGGGTTATTCGCCATTGTCATTGATATACTTATCATGCTATTTATTATGCTTTCATTAAGCTTATTTTTATACATGATATTGATGACATTGAGTGAATGCGATTATGATATTGAGTTAATGAGAATGAGGTATTGAGTTAATGAGATGGATTATGTTGATGAATATTTAAATATGTTGCATCATTTACATTCATCATGACAGGAGTTGCACGAGCCAGGTTAGTGAGAAAATCATGTAACTATTCTGGTGATCGAGGTCGGTGAGAAAGATACATGACTAGTCTGGAGTGCTCTAGATAAAATCCTACTTCGGTGGGGACTTCACGGGAGTGAAGGATAGAGTGTGTCATTGACGAGTGAACACTCCGCTATATCGGTATTAGCTGATGAGATGCATATGCACATGAGCATGATGGTTCATTTGCATATATGAGTAAATTGTTAAATTGTGCAATTTTACCTATATGGAATATGACTTGTTTATTTGAGTATGGGAATGGCATTAAATAGATAGATGGTGATGATAACCTTGATTATGGTTGATAAACTGTTGTTTATGGCTTTATTATGTATTTGTTGAGTCTTGGACTCATTCTTGCTCTATTGTTGTTTTTAGGTGACCGTTGATGACGTTTCACTCGGGAAGGGCTAGCGCACTTGGAATCACAGCCTACACCCAATTATTTGATTCATTGGACATGAGAAACTTTTAATATAACATGATGATTTATATCTAGGACATGATGATATTGAATAGCCTTAGATGATAAGTTAGAGTTGATTATTCATTCAATAGACTTAATCAATTGGTTTGCGTTATTCTTGGTTTATTACATTGCTATGATCCTAGGACTAAATTATCTATGATTAGCATACCTTTATGCTTGTGTTATTGTGACCCATGGACGGATTTTATTGTTGATGTGCTTGCTGTAATTATAGGTTAATTGATGTTGAATTAGATTGATATAATCTTAAATATCACATTGCAAGTTTTGTGTTGAGTTTCGTTTCCCCAAACTCGGTAGCTCTTGTCACCCGCGGTTGGCGGTCTGATCGGTCGTACCCGGTGGTCCGACTGGCTAAGACAACGGTTTGACCACTAATGATAGAGGACTTCGATAATTTGGCACTTAAAATTATTGCAATATGACACATTTAACTCCTTGATTAATCTTTGCATCTTTTGACAATATCTATGCCACTGCAAAGACCAGCAAGTCGTTCTGCAGGATCCTCCTCTTCATCAAAACGAAAAGGACTACTTGAGGATGATTTTGAAAAGGAGGTATGCAGCCACAATGACAGTAGTGATGAAAATTATGAGCAAACTGACAATGATAGTAGTGATGAGGACTATTTGCCCAATCCAACTCCTTTCTTTGGTATTGATGGGAGAAGGATCAAGAGTGAGAAGTACACTACGTTGAGGCATGCAAATCAGTTTCTCCTCCCCAAAAATGCATCTGAAGTAATTTTTCATACTAGAGGTCGTTGCAAGCGAACTCCCTAAAACTTATGTTTGTACCTTTGAAAAAGCTCAAAAATTTTAGCACGAACATCTGCAAAACAGTCAAAATAGTCTTGGCCTGTAGCATCACTAAGAAGTTCAAGAACATTAGCAAATCCTTGAATTTTAACTCTAGGATCTAAAATAAATGCAAATGCATATATGAATGAGATTTCTCTCCAATATTTCATGTATTTTGATTCCATAGCAACGATAGCCTCTCGTAAGACTTTCATTTTCATATGCCTTCAAGTAACTAGCAATGTGTAGAATACTATGCACAATAATAGGAGATGTTCGATAATACACAACGGATAAAGAAATAGTGGAGTCATAAAAAAAAGTTCAAAAAACTGAAGTATCTTCTCAGCAACAAACCAATGTTGCTCGGTCAATAGTACACTACCGTCAGTGCTATGAAAGTGTGTTTGAATAAAAACAGAAAAAGTGCACTTATATGGTAAAAGACTCTTAAGCATCAAGTAAGTAGAGTTTCATTTTACCAGCATGTCCAAACCAAATTTTCTTGGACGTGCTCTCATTGCCTTGTAGAAGTTCTTATATGCTGATATTCATTGGTTAGAATGATTTAATAAAGATATCGTATCGCGGAAAACTTTAACACACGCATCCAACCTCTTCAAACCACATTTTATTATAAGGTTAATAATATGACAAGCGCATCGCTGATGTAGCAAGAAGGATTCGGTGCATGTACTCTATAATGGAGTGAGAATATCTATTGCCTTAGAGTTTGCAGTAGTATTGTCTAAAGTTATTGAGAATATTTTGTTTATAAGACCAAAGTCTTCCACCATTTTGATAATACGGTCCGCAATATTCTCATCCGTGTGTACTACATCAATAAGTTTGAACCATATAATTTTTTTCCATTTCTCAGTTGTCATTAACATAATGAGTAACTACACTAAGGTAATCCTCCTTAGCCCGACCACTCCATTTGTCCGAGGTCAAAGCCACCGAAAACGTACATATATTAAATAGTTTTTTTTAATTTATCACGGCATTCATTATAGTATTTAACTAGATCCCTAATTGTGGTCTGTCTAGAAATAGTATAAAATCTAGGATTATGCACAATCCTTATGTAATTTTCAAAAGATTTTGACTCCCAAAAGTTTAAAGGTAAATCATCCGAAGCAATTAAATGACAAAGAGATTGACGAGCTACCTCTGGGCTACAGTCCCAGCTATGCATCGTACCATCGGGGTAGTACTGAAGCCGCATCTACCTCATCACCAATCCTTGCCTTGTTTTACATCTTGCAGCATGTCTAATCAATTGCCCTGTTCAACTTTAAGACTTTGCAAACAATTTATGTTTACAAATTTTACAAATAGCATATCTTACCAGAGCTTCTTGTGCATCTTCCTTGGTTGTCCTATCGAAATCTTCCTAGACTCCCGCTGTAGTCGACCTGGGTCTCTTTGCGTTGGTGGTTATGGACGTAGGTGCTGCTGTAGAGCTTGATGATGGCATTCCTCGTGCTTGCTCTTGCGGTTGGCTTCCTCCTTCTTGTTCTTGCGGTTGGCTTCCTCCTGCTTGCTCTTGCGGTTGGCTTGAGGCAACGAGATTCTCAAAGGATGCAAGGTCCTCCAGTGAAATCCCGTGATCACCAATAGCAAAACTATTGTAAATTTTCATCATGAAAACTGGAAATCGAAACTTACACTATTAATAATTCCATCTTAGTATAACAAATAATAACAATAAAAATATGCAAAAAAAAACAGTATTGTACCTCTTTTCCTGACTTGCTGCTGGATTTCGAATTTCCAAAAATTTGGCACAATTTTTTCAAATTTTGCAAAACTATCACACAAGAAATCTAAATTTGCACAACAAAATTCGTAGAAGAGATCGATTGAGGAATGTATGTGTGATGAATGAGGGGAATATGATGGCTATTTATATAAAACAATTTCAATTTTTTCTAGTACTTTTAAACCTCCCAATGACAAAAAAGATCAAAAATATTCAGAATTCCGACTGTTTACCGTGCCTAATCGGGCCAATCGGGCATGCCCAACGTGCCAAACGACTACGCGTGCCTGTGCGAGCCATGTCGACCTGACTGGCATGACGTGTATAGTTAGGCCGTGACATGCTTGGATCGGACCAACAGTCTCGTGCTTCGGGTCGGCCTTAAAGGCACAACCTATCTGGCCATCTTTAGCGACAATATTGCTCATCTGGTGTGAGCGCAATATGCCATTATCCCATTACTATATATTGTAATATATATTCTCTTTCTTATAGAGAAAGACTCCGCGAGCTCCCAGCCCATCCACGTCGTTGATTTTGCAAAAAACCCCGTACGATTTTTGGAATCGCGTTGAGGTCCCCGTTTCGGTGGTCATCAGCCATTGGATCGCGGTTGAACGGTCGTGATCGTCTCTCCGCGAGCTCCCATCCCATCCACGTCATTGATTTTGTGAAAAAAAAATCCCCAGCGGTTTTTGGAATCGCGTCGAGGTCCTCGAGGGGTTGCAAGGCCGTCGGATCGTAGGGATCACAACGGGCGGCCCAGATTAGCCCATGCTGCCTCCCCCATGCCAAAACCCTAGCCGTCTTTCAGCCTCCATGCCCGCTGCGTCGCCCTCGCTCTCGCGTGGCGCGCGTCGCAATGCCGCTTCTCCCTCCTCTAAGCCCTCTTCCCCAGTGCAGCCACCTCCTCCATCGCATCAGCGCCTTGTCCTCCCCCGCACCATCACCTCACCTCCCTGCGCCACCGCCCTCCTCTTCCCTCGCGCCGCCCCTTCACCTCCATCGCACCACCCCTTCACCTCCCTTGTGTGGCCACCTTCTCTGCCAAGAAGATTGACAACCGACCGCCCCCGCCGCACTTGGTAAAGCCACCTCCTACCTCCCTATGGTGCACTGAGAAGATCGAGAAGGTATGCGCCGTCGTCACCCAGCTCAACTAGATCAAGCGAGCCCCCCTCCTCACTGCCTCGACCAGATCTAAGTGGGTGATCGTTTCCACCTATTTTTGCTATTTTATGGATTTTCCATGCAGTAAGAATGAGAATATCGAGTTCATCAGTCTCGTGTTGCGCTACATCAGGTGGATCCTGTAGATTCGATGTGTATGCTTGATTCCGATGATTTTGTCACTTGCCCTTGGTTTTTTATGGTTGTGGTGGTTTTTGTAGCTGGGAGGCGGAGTAGATCGAGTAGAGCAAGATCCAGACCCGATCGATGAGGTAGTGGTGCCGTATGACAACCTTGCGCTAGCTCTCGGAGGTACGGTGCCTCATTCCGATTTGATGATCTAAGGGGGGGGGGGTGTGATGGACTTGTGCTAAATATAAATTAGGCCATTGCATCGCGTTGCAATAATTAGTTTGTGGCCAAAATCGAGCCAAAATTTGATTATGCTCTGTGCTTCTTAGGTGGGTTGCTTGTTCTTAGAACCGTTTGTTCATTTTGTTTGTAGGCTAGTGATGATTGCTAACGGGATGCCCCCTCCGCTGCGACGAATGTATTCAGTTTTGGTATGATTTTCACACTAACTGTTGTTACAATTTTTGGGCTTATACCTCTAGTCCTCCAGCAATAGCAAGGGAAGGATTGGAAAATTTTGGGTTCATGGGATATGTTGGAGAAGTTCTTGTGGGAAATGCTTGCGGTTTATTTGGAGGATCGAATCAGAATAAAACAAATGTTGGATTTGCTCCAGTTTATTCATTACTACTAAATGTACATGTTTAGGGTTTGTGCAGTTTAATTTTCGGGGGAGTGTAGGAGCACTACGCAAAACACTATCTTGGTTGGGTGTGTGGCATACACAGAGAAATGTACATTTTGTTTTTTTAATTGAACGGTCCATGCAAGTATAGGGAGGCGGAACTTAGCCCCCTCACAATACTTGTTTTGCATATTTGATAATGAACACAAGGAATGGGGAATCATTTGCTACTGACTTTTTATCTTCTCTTTTCTCAAGATAAAAGTTGAATTCTGGTCCACTGTCACCATTGTGTCGTGTTTCCCTATGTTTGCAGGAATTGAAGATGAATAGGGGGAATATGCGGCATGCAAATACTATTCGTTCTACAAAGAAGAACTATGGCAACGGCCAAGACCTACGTCAGAGGTGGCAGTAGTGGCCCAAAGAGGTGGCAATGGGGGAATTTCCTGGGAGCTCCGCCCAAAGCCCCTTCAAATTTTGTGGTCAACTGAAAAGGGGGTTGGATGCGATGTTTAGTGTGCGTAGGTGTGCATAATGATCTATTATATGAGAAAAGCCGAGAACTAATGGAGGATTTAGCCATTGGGGCATTCAAGACGTTACTGGTATGCTCTGTTCCTCTTGTGCATATAATTATGTTGTTGAGCAAAGAAGCACTTTATGTTGATCTTTATGTAAAGGGCTCACCTGCATGCCTCGGTTATTGAGTACTAAGCTAGAAACACAATGCTATGATGATTCTATGAATGCCTTTTTATGAAAACTATGTAGTGTCTTTCTTGTGTAATGTGCATATCTGTGAAATTCTATGTTTTGTTTCTTTTCCATATATTCCACAAGGGATTGATACATGTGCCTTTAATTGGGAATTTTACAAGGTTCGTACTAAGGCACAAATTGTTGAAGGGATCTTTGGAAAGGTTATTTGCTTAGAAGCGAAACGATTGAAGGCGATGCTTGATCATTCTTGGCACACATGGTAGAGGCCTTATTTAGAGGTATCTAACTCTTAGATCGCAGTTCAATTCCACCTGTGGCAAATTAGATAATCACATGACCTAATAAATTAGCTTTGTAGTTCATGGACTTGGCCAACTTTTGTAAGTAGCAATTTTTCTGGTCATTTGAGGTCGTAATACTGCTATTGCCTTCTTAGGAGTTATGGTGATGTGTGCTTCAACTAATGCATGAAAAAGAGCATCGACTAGAGTGCCCTTTGAGAGAATACATGATAATTTCGTGAGTTGATCTGAAATTACAGCGACCCTGACACTAGTGCAAATTGCTCTAAAAATGTTCTTTATTCTTTGTCTCTTTCTACCTTTTCATACGTAGTCATATTTTGTTGATGTACATAAGTTGAAGATGGCATTTCCGAGTCCATAACTCCAAATCTAGATTTGCCTTTCTACTGTAGTGCGTTGCAGGGAAGTGTCAGTGAGTATTACTTCCACAACTATAAAGCGGCACCAATTATCATTGTCCTAGGCAAAGGTTCGTTCAAGTTCTTAACTCTTATTGTTCATGAACATTTCATGAGACAAAGACTGTTACCAGATCCAGGTGTTAGTGCCAAGCTTATCACGTGCATTTGTGTATGCCCATATTGACATGCAATGTGATGTCTGTGGATAAGTTCAAGAAGCATCTACTTATGTTCAATCACAAGGAAATAGCTTTGTCTTTTTCTATGAGCCTGCCTCATGTTAAATAAGAGTCGTTTATGATCTTCCATACATAAAATCTGTGTAAAGAACTTATTTTATTTGGAATTGTAGTTTTGCTCATGTGTCAGAATAAGAGAGTAATCTGATGTTTCCTGATGGACAAATATCTACATGGTAAACAACATTTTTTTATCGAGTCACAATGAGAGTAAAATTATCTTATATTGTTGCTTTTCATGACAAAACACATTTGATGATTCAAAAAGAAATTAAATTTAGTAGTACTCATGAAAATCCTGAAACAAGATAAGATTCTTTGCTCGAGCAGATCTGAATGCACTTTTCTTGTTTCGAAGTTGTTGTCAATGTATACCGTGCAACCGATTTTTTTTCTATCAATACAAATAAGGTTGGCTCTGTCTATGTAGAAGCTGGTGAACAATATGTGCTTTAAAGGGTGGAAGATAAGTAGGAGACAGTGTTGCTTTGGTATGGTGCTGTGCTTTTAATTTAATGCAATTTGATGAGATAGAATGTTGTATATTATTTTTATAGATTTGTAGTGGGAATATGTTGTAAGTGCTTTGTCTGTAGTCGGAACCACTTGGTATAGCTTGGTAGTGAAGATTGATGGATTGTTTAGAAATTGGTAGACTAGCAAGACAAAAATAGAACACACAAATGTACTTGTTAATCTGATTGCCCAAGGTGATGACCTGTATATCCATGTTTCCACATTTAATCCCCTAGATATTAGTCTATTGGTGGTCATAGCATTACCTTTGATAATTACCTAGATTTCCAATGCAGTATATCCTATTCTTCTTTATACATATTCTACTCAGTACATACATCATTAACAAACTAGGCTTGAGGTGTCGCAGCCCATACTGGTTCTGGACATTCTTAAAGATGATGGTCTTCTGGCATTGCCTCTACATATGAGGTAAATCGTTGCCTTCAAGTTTTTCCACCATGTTATGTGGTTACAGCTACAACCTACAAATATTAACTGTATACATCGAGGGTTAGCTTACCATATTTTTGTTTGTAAACACTACTAGGTGGGGTCAATAATGTAACGTCCCAAAATTTGGCTTTTCAAAAATCTTTTGAGTAGTTTAGGTCCCTGGAAAGATTCACCAATTTTATTTGAATTAATAAAGCTTAATTAGGACTTTCATAAACCAAAAATAATTTAATATGATTAATATCAACATCAACTATTATCAAAATTATTTTATTTGGGTTCTATGTGCTTGGATATATTTTCTAGAATTTTTCCGAATGCATTTGCTAATTTCTATTTGCTATTTGTGTTTACTACTATTTTCAAAATAGAAAACCTGATTATTAATCTCAGATTCCTTTGGGTTCAATCCTTTCTTTGGCCCAACTCCTCTTTCGACTTGGCCCAGTCCTCCCTCTCTCTAATCCAGCCCAGCCCGCCAGTCTTCCCTCTCTCCTCCGGTGTCGCGCTGGCCCATTTCCTCTCGGCCTAGCCGTGCCGCATCGCCGATCCACCCGGCCCGTTTCGCCTCCCTTGGCCCAGCCACCGCCTAACCCGCCCGTGCCTCCTCTTCCCTAGCGCCGCATGGCCCGGTCCCGCTTGCAGCCGCCGCCGCCATCTAGGGCGTCCGCGGTCTACACGCCGCCGTCTTGGCGTTTGTGTCGAACCCGCCTTCCCCGGGGTGCTATAAATAGCACCGTCCTCCCATTCGTTCGCCTCGCCTCAGCCCGCCGCTGCCCTAGCACACTCGCGCCGCGCACGCAATGCGCAGCCACCGCCGCCTTGGATTCTGCCCCTTGATCGGCGCCCTCGGTCCGCGCCGCCTCCGAAGCCCTGTGCGCCACCATCGGAGAGGTTGTCGTCGCACCGCGTGAGCCCACCGGGTTAGAGCCAAGCCGCCACCTCCATTGATAAGGCTTGGAGCTTCTCATCGCCACTGTTCGGTGCCTCTCCTCCCTCACCGACGCCACACCCGAGGTCCCCGCACCGCCCGCATCTCGTACCCGTGGTCGCCGTCGTCGAGCCGCCGTCGGAGCGTCATCTTTTCCTCAACCCGAAGCGCTGCCTCTTCGGTTTCCTCTACCGCCTCCGTGCGCTTGTCGGCCGCGTTCGCCCTTGCTCGGCCTCATTGGTGCCGCCGCGCCTGGCGCTGGCCGCTGCCGCCGTCGGACTCACTGGAGCTCCGCCATCGCCGGCCATCACCGGAGATCCCCACGCCGGCGAGCCACCTGGACCATGCGCCGGTTCTGTGCGCCTGCTTCTTCTCCATCGGGCCATGTCACCCGGTGCCACGTCATGACACATCAACCGACCATGTGCACGCCTAGTCACCTCCACCGACCAGCCATGTCAACCGCCAAATCAGCAACCCTACCACCTCGCTCTGCTGTCTTCCTTCTAGGTGGGGCCCCTGTTCTTTCTCTCTCCGATTGATACCATGTCAGCGCCTTTGCCACTCTTTAACACCTCAGCATGCCTTGTAGACGCCTACAGATTCGCAAACCCTAAACCCTGGAATTGAACTGTATAGATTTGGTTCACCATGAACCTACTCTATGCCTTGTGGACCCCATACATCAGCCAGACATCTCAAACCCTAGATTTAAACCTAACCCTATGACAAATGGGCCCACATGTCGGTTCAAACTCAGTCAAACCCTAAGCCATACCTGGGTAGACTTGGTTCACTATGAGCCGAGTCATGTCAGACCTGATTCTGTGAACTCAGTGCACCGTGCATCTTAAACCCTAGATCGTGGACTTGGTCTATGGACCAATGGCCCATACGTCATCCTCTTTGTCCTTTTCGGAAATTCATTTAATTTCTGAAATCCAATTATCCAGTTGGTCCCACATGTCATCCCTTGATTTCATATCTCTCTTACGTACCAGTGGATCCCACTTGTAAGTCTCCAATTCATTTTATTTATTTTAATCCGAAGGAATATTCTTTGAATATTCTTTTCTCTCTCAATTGCATCATTTCATGTGAACTTCCAAAGCTCATATCTTTTGATTCCGAACTCCGATTGAGTCCATTCAAATTCCTAAATTCATCTAAACTCAAGATCTATTTATCTGATATTATTATTTAATTTTAGGAGTTTGTTTTCTCTCTGTTGTTTATTTATTTGGTTAATTTGCTTGTTTACGAGTAGACGTTGATACTTCGGGAAGTTCTGATCGAGAAGGAGTTGAAGATCAAGGAAATAGAAGATTAAAGATAAAATAAGATCATCATTGCTATAGTAAGGCAAGTTATACCTTTGATCATATTGAATCCCAGTTTTCTAAAATTACTTTGATTCAAATTATTGCATTTACTTTAAGTATTTATTTAAATGCTTATGGGTGTAGTTATTAATCCCATTTGTTATATCCACCTTGTTTAATTGTTATGTCTTAATCTTTTGTCACCCTAGATTGGTTTATTTAGTTGGTATTGTCATAGCACCAACGTGGGTTGGTTAGATACGATTAGTCTACTTAGTCATGCTACGAGTCATCATCTCATGTGAGTTGCAAATATAAACTTGACTAAGTGATTATGGAACTATGTGATAAAACTGTGTGTACTATGTGCTATTACTCGTTGATGGCATATGTTGCACTTAACCAATAGGGTGGGAAAGGATTTAGACTAAGGCAAGTGGTGTATACTGTGTGCTACTTTTGGTGGAGCTGTGTGCATGGGCTTAATAACCTGTGTGCGTAGGGATTTGTAGTAAATTGGAAGTCTTGCCTTGGTCAATTAAGGACTTAACTTTGTGCGCCATTAAACTGGGCCTTTCGTACAACCACATGCCTGATGGGACAGGCATAACTTAGTAAGTTATGGATTCTTGACATTGACTACTTAGGTAGTAGGTTAGACTGTGTTGTATGGGTGGAGGTGTGTTACCGCTGTGGTTGGGTGCACATCACGGGGTGGTTCGCCGTGTCCCTGTCCAAAGGTGTGTGTTATGCCAAAGCACTGTGTAAGGGTTGGTATAGCGTAAAGCACACTGGGAGTGTCAATGCTTGAGATGAAGTTTCTGAAAGGTTTTGTTGTGATCAGCTCCGTACAAGTTGATTGCATCTTGTGGGTAAAGTGTACAACCCCTGCAGAGTGTTAAATCAATCTGTTCGAATAGCCGCGTCCACGGTCATGGACATGCTTGGGGATTTCACACGAGGGGTAGATTTTCATAAAATCTTTGGGAAGGGACAGCTGTGTGATCTAAGTCATATGGCTATGTGAATAACCTGTTTAGGCTATGTGTCTTTGTGAAATCAAACTGTTAAATTATTATTGTCTATTTGTTTTGAATTATGCTTTCAATTTATTATTCATATTGAAATTGCAAATATTCGCCTTATTCAGCTACGTCACGTTCTGCTGCAGCTTCTTTGAGCTATTCGCCTTCTGAGGCATTAATTGTAAGCTTTGACCTTAAGGTCTTTACTCTGATATTTATTGTTATTTGCATATTTATTAGTCATCTTTGTATATGGAAAAGATATTTCATCATTGTTGCCACTGTGTGCACTAGTGTGATCCTGGACTAGTGCAGTATATACAAAGGGTCCAGAATTGCATTTTTGGGTCCCGACAAATAACCTGCTAGATTGTTCAGTGATGGAATTTTCTAAAAAAAATAAGCTATTCCAAAAAAAGTCTATCATCGAATCAGTAGTAAAGTTTTTCTTACAACATATATGCTTAAACTTGCAACTGCTAATTTTAGCTTATTGATGTAGGTATTCTCTTGTGGTTATCTTTTGGTAGGATCCAATTAGAGGAGACTCTAGTAGAAGGGAGAAGATCTATATAATTATGGAATGTTCGGTGCAATTTAGGGCACCTTATTGGCATGATTCAATGTAGAACCACTATGATAAAGCGTTCACTACAACACTAAAAAGGAAAAAGGTTGTTTGTATCACAATCCTTTGTTTATTTTGCTTGTCGCTGATAGTCTATATTTCTTCGTTGCTTTCCTAGCATGATTTTTTTCTAATACATTAGCAGAGAACTAAAAGGAAAATTTACTACTCAGTTAATGTAGTGGGTAACTGTTATTGATTGAAAAATATTTTTCTTGAATGTAATGTCGAAATTAGAAGATGAATTGGTTGTTGCACGAAAAGTTTCTTCAGAATGAAAATTGCCTGTTACAAAGATATGTGTGTTGTTCTTCACTTGTTTGTTGCTGCTTTATGAAGAGAAGCAATTGATAACCAAGTCAAATCATATGTGCTTTCAAAATATTGTGTGCAGTTGTACAAATGTTTTGTTCGAGTTTAAGGCTACAATAACAAGGTCAAGATGTCTGGAAAGGAGGTTATTCTCTCAACATATATTTTCTTTATTTGCTCTAGAATAACATTGCCTTGTATTCATTAGTGTCCTGTTGAGAATGCTGGCTGTAGTTTGATTTTGATAATTCCGAGTTCTTACATGGAGATATTTTCAAGACAGACTAAAATTAGACCACACCATAACTTTTGCTGGGAAAAATATACTACGTCTTTATTTTGTCTTTGAAATGCAAACTTTCTGCTTAACTCGATTAAAGTTGTAAGAGTTTCGTCGCTATTTGCTCTATCAAGAGTCCATGATTACCCTAGACACTTAGTTACTTACATGTCATTACGGACATTACAAGGAAATCTCATATATTGTTGTACGCAATATTGGGAACATAGTTTTTTGTTGATCTTTAATTCCTCCAATGGGCTTGCGCTCTGTTTTTTCCTATGTTGAATCACCTGAATTGTGTCCTTCAAAAATTTGAAATTTAGTGCTTTAAACATGGCTTTGTACTTGGAAATGTTCTATGGAAAACATGACTTCCTAATGGAGATAGCGGCTTTGAATGCGTTCGCCTGTGTAGATTCTAATGAAAACATAGAAGATAAAATATACAATGTTCTACAATCAGAAGAGCAAAGAAAGATGTTCAAATTGCAATCAAGCATCACCGCTAAATCCACATAGATGATTTTTGCTTTACCAAATTGCTCTTTGTTTTGAATATTTATTTATAAGTCAAGTATGCCTAATATATCATTTTGGGGGTTTTCACTTTGCTGGAGACATCAGTTTTGGATATTCGCTGTCACCTTCACATTCTTTTATATTACTGCAGTCTACTGCTAATCGATGCACTTTTTGGGGTACATTACTTAAGATTGGCTAATGCCGTTCATGTTCATGTTTTATCTGGTTCAATTCTACTTAAGTGTAGCTTCTTAGTAATGTCAATGGACAAAATGAGAAAAGAATACTCCATCTTTGCATCTGTCATCACTAAAGAATGTGAATGTGTCAATATGTTAGAATTTTTTTTGATTTGGCCCTGTAGCGCCACGTAATTGCAAAAATGACCCCCCTACCATCGTATTTGTAAAAGTAGACCCCATACGAGCGCGGAATCGCCATGCGGTTGATGCGTGTCACCTTCCACGCTCGCCGAGCGTGGTAAGGAACCTGCAACAACGGCAAGCCATGCCAGCGCGGAAGCAAACGATTGGCGCGGGAGGTGGCGGGGTCGGCGACCTTCCGCGGTCGCCGAGCGCGGGAGCTTGCCGTCCTTCTGCGGTGGGCGAGTGCAGGAGCGAGCGAGCCTTGTCTTGGCGCTTTCGAGGTCGTCGAGTGCAGGATGAGGCAGCCCCGCCTGCTGCAGCTAGCCGCCGCCACGCACCTGGCTTGTCTCGTGGATCGCATCACACTGCTGGCTTGCAGACCGCTTCTAGCCCTAGCCCCTGCTCGTAGCGTCGCTGCTCCTCGGGAATCGCATGACACTGGTGGAGATAAGAAGGCAGCTGAGCGTCATCGCTTCGTTCATTCTTCATTTCCATTTCTTCCAGCGATGAAGGAGCGACCGAGAGGAGAAAAAGAGGTGATTTTGAGTGGCATTTTGGGAGGTTTTCAATTTGAATCTAGAGGTTTTGCAATTGTATAAGTTGTAGATCGGCTTGCGAGTGTTAAGAAAAGGTATTTTTCATGGACATGTGTTTTATTTTTAGCTAGTTGATTAGCATGTAATTAGCTTAGTGGTCATGTCATTATTACGTAAATACACATGCAAGTTGCGTAGTTATTTTTTATTACCGTAATGGCTTCTTGATTGTGTAGAATGTGTTAAGTAACCATGCTTAGTTGACGTAAATGTTTAGTTTATGTGGGTATCATTGTTAGTTAATTAGCATGTAAATATAGTAGTCCTTTGTACAGTAGAAATCATTTTAATTGATAAATTATTAGAACCGAGGACGGTGTGCATTATTGCCCTAATGGTGAAACAAGTGAACCGCTCGAGAATGTAGAGAATGAGTATAGAAAAGCCTAATATGAGTAATAGACAGTCTGTAACTATGGCATCGATAGTTCATGTTGTGTGGAATAGAAGAGGTAGAGTTTGTAGGCACATGCATTGTATTGTCTGAGGGGAAGCTAATCTAAATAGGTAGACCAAGACTAAGACACATGTATAGAAAGGTTTAATGCGACAGCATATCACTATATTGTAGTTAGCTGATGCTGCGTGTATTATCTGGTTGGTAGCATATTTTTTTTAGGGGCGAAAAATCTCTATTTTGAAACCATGTAAATATACAAATTGTTTGGATTGTTTTTGGAAAAAATAAAATAACATTGCGTAGTTATGCAAACCATTCGACCTAGTGGGATATTATTTAGTATTGAAATAGAAGTATGAAATACATTTAGGAAAGATTAATCAAAAGCAGAAGAAGTCACATAGCCAAACTGCAGAATATATTAATAATTTTTGTTACTTGATTACCCATTTAAGTCCTGTGTTTTTATTTACAACTTCATATATAGAATTGAATCCTGTAATACTCAACTAAATGTGAATTAGTAGGAGCAAAATTAATCCAATTTGTTATTTGATACTAACATCACATGGTTTCTTAATACTAACATCACATAGTCAAGTGTATTTATTTATTTATGTTTGTCGTTTTGCGTGTAGAACCCAACGCCGTCTTCCCTGAACATGTCGATTTAAGACTTGTTCGTGTTCTATGGCGATGGTCTCGTCTGTGACAGACGTCTGAGCGGACGTCAAATTGTGACCGGACCCAGATCCGGGCACCAGGCCTAAAGGACATGAGTCTATGCGAGCTAAGGAGGTGTGTGCGTTCCGTGTTCGATCAGGACACCAGAAGGAAGAAGTTACGCATCGAGGCACTGTATGCCTCGGTGGTGGGTGGTGAAGGTCAGACCTTTTGGCAACTTATCAAGGTGGCGATGGCGCCGTGGACCAACTACATGGAGGTTGTGTGCAACCCCGCACGCAATATCGCCAGCCGATGGTGTATGTCCAGTTTGTGGAGAGGACGGAATCATTCGCCATGGGTGGTTCTGGTGGAGTTGATGCAGACGCTGCTGTTGGCGGAGATGTGGGCGAGGAAGTGGGTGATGGAGACTTGAGGAGGCGTGCGGAGGCTTTCGAGCCGAATGAAGGTGTGGAAAGGTGGTGGGCAGCCCGTATTGACTGCTACGAATACCTTGCCGAGCAGGTTGAAAGAGAGGAGGAGGCTGTGGATACAGCTAGTTCTAGAGAGGAGCCTGATGGAGAAGTTGCTACAGGAGGTGTAGTTGGTGGTCTAGATTGGACGACATCGCAGTGACATCCCTGGTTCTGTCGCAGCAAGAGGAGGCGGAGTGGGGGTTCAATGAAGATACTCTGCTCTTAGGGCAGCGCTTCCCCAACAAGAGCACTACCCAGCAGGCCATTGCCAGATACGCCGTCAACATTAGCCGGACGTATTGGGTGCACAAGTCCAACCCTGACACCTACGTCGTCAAGTGTGTGGATGGATCTTGCCACAGCAGCGTTAGTCTTGCGCAGCTGATTCAGAGTGCCGCCATGGACTTCCACATAACGGTGCTGAAGGATCACATATGCGAGCTTGCAGAGCCACTTTGTAGGCACCGCAATCTAACGTCCTCATATATTGTGGAGCTGATAAGCCACCTCGTCGTAGTTGATGTATCTGTCTCGCCGAAGCTACTTTTGGCAGATATTGTCAATACGGTGGGCTTCCCAGTTAGCTATAGCAAGGTATGGCGGGCGAAACAGAAGGTCCTAGAGCGTATGTTCGGTACATACGAAGAGGCCTACGACTTTGTCCCAAGAATGCTCCATTAGATTGCAGAGTCGAATCCCGGGACATACATTGACAAGCTAGACCGAGTGCATCCGACGAAAGGGCCGAATTGTTTTATCCTTGATAGGGTATTCTGGGCCTTCCCCCAGGCGAGCGGAGGGTTCAAGTACTATCGTCCTGTGCAGTAGATGGACGGCACCTTCCTCACTGGCAAGTACAAGGGCACCATCCTCACATGATGCAGCAATGCGCGAATGACGATTACTCCCGTGGCCTTCGCGATTGTTGAGAGCGAGAACAAGGATAGTTGGCTGTGGTTCCTTGCAAACATGAAGCGGGCGGTGGTTCAAGACCGCCCAAGTGTGTGCGTCATCTCGGACCGCAATCTTTGGAGTTCTTGTCGCGTTTGCCACGATGCAAAAGCGGACCTGACCTCCCTTCGGTGGAGCGACTGGCGATTCGATGGTGCATGATCGGCATCTCGCGGCAAACTTCCACACAAGGTTCCAAAACAAGGACCTGATGAAGACCTTCAAGAAGCTATGCATGCAGAACCAAAGGCGGAAGTTCGACGCCGTGTGGAAACAGATTGGGCGAGGATACTAGCAAGCATGTAAGGAATTCCCGGGGCGGAGGAGGCGGGGGTAGCGATGGGAGGCTCCGTCGAGTTGGGGAGTTCACATAGTGGGTAAGCTTCGCATGCACCCGACTTAGAAAATGGTCTGTTGCATGACACGGTGGTGGTGCAGTGCGGAATCATGGCGACCAACATGTCGAGGTGTATAACGGTGTCTGAAGGGTGTCGATCCCCCGATCACCGCAATTGTTGAGGAGAGCTGGAACCGTGCCGTGGGGTGCCGTCCATGAGCCATGATGGCAAAAAGCATATGGGCGAAGGCAAGCAATTTTCGGAGGTAGCGCAGCCTACATGGACAAGAAGATCGAAAAGGCTCGTTCGCTGCCGTTAGGACCATGGATGGTATCGGGAAGAAGTTTGAGATCCGTCGAGGCGAAGTATGTGACGAGTCACACTAGGGGTGATCGCAAACAAGTGCGCTTTCGTCGATGGGGAAGCGCCCCGCACACGCAATAAGCCGCACCTTCTTAACAAGCCCTGCTCCCATGTATACGCGGCGTGCGCAGCGTGGCACCAGTCCTCGACGCAATACATCTCTGAGTTCTATGACATTCAGCACTTGTACGGCACTTGGAGTGCGAGTTCAATTCGTCGGTTGGACATGCATTACGAGGACCTCGGCACAGGCACGTGAAGTGGGTGCGAGCAGCGCACTCAAGCGGGCGGCCATGGAAGGCAGCGGTCCTACCACATCCATAACGACATGGATGATAGCCAGCGTGGGCAACGGGCTAGGCACCCGATATGCAGACTCTGCAAGACGATTGACCACTCGTTCGCCACCTGCCCGAACAGACCCAGGTCAAGCAACGCACTGTAGCAACGAAGTTTCATCGCCTATGTATGTATGATATATGTTTGTTGTAATGCGTTAGGTGTTATCGTGTTGTACGTGTTGGAATGTGTCAGATAATGGCTGTTGTCATATCGTGTTCTATATGTTGTATGCTATATGTTTGTTGTAATGCGTTAGGCGTTATCGTGTTGTACGTGTTGGAATGTGTCGGACAATGGCTATTGTCCTATTGTGTTCTATATGTTGGAATGTGTCGGACAATGGTTCTTGTCATTTGTCTGTTGTGTATGTATGCTATATGTTTCGCTTTCGTTTTGCTTATTTGTATGTCCTGTTTTATTTACACACTAACTTGTTGTTGTACGTACCTCAGGAGATGGCGCGACTGCTGAGCGGCGTGTCGTCTGTTTGCTTTCGACCCACGGTGGGATCGGGGACACCGATGTCACGCGTGGTCATCCGGCATGGGTCCTCCGAGCTTTGTCCTCAGGAGTCCCAGAGAGCACTGGCCTTTGGACCAGCGGTACATCCCACTACTACGGGACACTAGGCTTTTGCCCATTGCCCGCCTGTTGGACCTGGAGCACGCGTTTCAGTTTGATGCGCCACTATTGTCCGCGCTCGTGGACCGTTGGAGACCAGAGACGCACACCTTCCACTTCCGGTGGAGGGGAGATGATCGTTACTCTGCAGGATGTCGCTATGCTTACATGACTACCACTGTGGGGTCATGCAGTAGTGCCACCTCCCAGGCGACCATACTGGAAGGTGCGGTGACCTGATCCCGGAGAACATATCAGGTGTGCCACATTCCTGGCTATGACGATACATGGTCTGCCCTGTGCACGCGACCCAGTAGGTCGTACAGACACACTTCCTTGTATACCTGCTCTTCCTCTTTGGGTGGGTCTTGTTTCCTACGACTCAGGGAGATTGAGTACACCCTAGCTACATCCATCTTGCTGGGGTGTTGGTGGACGCCTGGCCCAACGAGGTGCCGCAGTACAGTTGGGGCTCCGTAGTGCTTTGCGCCACGTATTGAGGCTTGTGTGATGCCTCACAGTGCAGCACGGTCGGGGAGCCAGACCTCGCAGTATGCTACATCCTCTTGCAACTGTGGTCGTGGGAGCACTTCCCGGTTGGCCGCCCGTACTTCCGCACGGCTGTGCACCCTTTCCAACACATCCCCGAGTTTTACGGTGATGGAGATGGCGTCGACCCCATTGAGGGGCCCACAATGGGCACTCGCTGGACACGTGCTCGACTAGGGTGGGCTAGGGAGAGGCCGAGGCGTGTCTACCCTGAGTTCTACAACGATTCGAGACTCGACGAGGTGGAGGTCATATGGTTCCCATGGTCTACACAGTTCATTATGGAGGCGGCCCGTCTGACTTATCCTCTCAGTGTAGTCAGGACTACACATACTGGATGACGACCTGCCATCTAGTGTTCTCCCATATGGTCGAGCCGTACTCACCACAATGAGTCATGAGCGATTCGGGCTTTACGGCGAGGTGCCACCGCCTCGGGGCGACCTCTTGTAGCGAAGGCCCACAGTATGTTGTTACTTGGTTTACCTATTGGTGCATCTCTTTTTCGATTGCCTAACGTCCAAATTCACCTCTGAGCAAACGAGGCAAGGGCGAAGAGCGGCGGCGGAGGAGACATAACTACCATGGATGACGAAATTTGAGAGGCGACGATCGGCGTCGTGCGGGAGAGGCACGACCGTACGACGTCGAGACACACACTACGTACTTGACATGGTACGTTCCGCGCACCAGGAGCAGCCTTACTAGTGCGCCGCTAGATGGCCTACAGAGGTTACGCACGACGCCGCTATACGAGCAGGTCCTAACACTCATCGGGTGGCACGCCAAGACGAGACGGTAAAATATTCTTCGTAGTTTTTTTTGCACGGGAAACACGTCTAACTTATTCTCGGTTTCCTTGCAGTTAGACTGCCTTTAGAGTATCAACACCGAGGCTGCCCAGGGTCTACGATGTGGGAGGACCAGCACCTCCTCTCAGTTCCTAGATATGTTGAAACGCGTCTATGATGACTCGGCAGCGACAATCAGGACCATGACTTGTGGTCGGCAAAGTGACGTAGCTCGGCGACGACGATGCGGACACCTAGAACAACCTCCTTCCCCACCGCCCTTAGCACCGCCCTCAGCACCGCCGTCTGCACGTCCGTCGCACTCTAGGAGTCGACCTAGCTACCGTCGCTCTTCCTCCACGTGCCTTGGCCTCAGGCAAGCGGTATGTCAATTACGATTTGCTCTCCCTAATTGTTTGTATGTGCCCTTATTTGTAACGTATATCTCACTTCTATTTGCTCTTTCAGCACTTGCGACGTGACAGCACTCTGCTAACGCCCCCGTCGTCACCCGGGGGGGAGGGGGCATAGGACCGGACTTCAGACAGCGACCTTGACTCGCGCCCCCCGCGCCAAAGCGAGTGTTGCCACGTTCGCTGCAGCGTCGGGCGGCGGCGGCGAGGTCCATGAGGGCAACCCGTGGTTGGCAAATCATTGAGTAAGTACTGTGCACTATTTCGGCGCCGATTGCCCCGAAACATCATCGTCCGCACAGCCACATACACAGGTACACTGTAACATACTTAATTCAATCTTCCCATTGCACGCTATGGTAAACTCACGTAGCCCACCGAATTTGCAGGTCTGGAATGACCAATTCGGACATGAAGGCCAAGGATCGCAGTCCGCACTTCCGACTCCACAAGTACATCCTTTCCAACATGACTACGATTGCAAAGGTCATAACCTCTGCCCTAACGCAGCAGTGCCATTTCTGCAGGACGAGTGGGTGGACGATATGCTCGAGTCTTACCCAGCTCCCTACAATTAGTTCTATGTGACACCGCCTCCCACGCAGCAGTCTCACTACGACTTTCGAGAGACACGACATTCCCCGGACAGGTTCACATTCCCTTGAGCGACTTCTGTGTCGAGGCGATTTCTTGAGGCGAGGAACATGAGTTTTAGTGTGTTCTACTATTATTTCTTGTTTCTGCCAATTAGTTCAGTTGTAATGAGATTGTAATGTCCACTATTTACTTATGCATCGCACTCCTTCATGAATGGATTAACTGGCGTGTATCCTTGTATTACACGAGTTAGGGTTTGGGTTTAGGGTTTAGGTTTATGGTTAATGCACACAACACATCGATGCAACAGTCAACTCGATAAAAGGCAACCGCATAGAAGGTGCCTCGCACTACAAGTTACATGCTTTATGAGATTGAACATAATTGCGTACAGAAGGTGCCTAATGATATAAGGTGCCTCGCACTACCCACATAGAGTGTTCTACAGGGGGGTGCCTCGGACGTGGCTGGTCGTCATTGTAGTGGCACACACATATGCAGTTAGGGTTCGCGTAGCAGCATGTGGGATCATAGAAACTTCCTATATTCACGACCTCCTTGTTGCTCCTCTCGCACTACACCTGTTGGCGGAGGTCATCATTTTGCTCTTTGAGATCATCAATTTGCGCCTCCAAATCAAAGATTCGGTTCCACAATGTATCCACGTGCATCGAAACATGTCGTTTATGGGGAGGATCAATCTAGCAGGTAAAGTTGCATTTCGCCATCTGCTGCAAGAGACGATTAGTATGGAGGATGTATTAGCAGTAACATGAACAAAACTATTTACCCCAGAGTATGGGCATCGGAAGAAACGCCATCCGCCATTGAAAGGGCAGTCTATGACCTGCACGATAGCGTCCTCCCCGTGTCCGCATTTCGGCCATACCGGTTGAGCACGCTTGTTCGACATCAACCGGTAGTTAGGGCCGAAGTCCTCCCTCCTTTCTAGGAGAAGGTCTGGCTTCGGTGACCTCGGTTGGACTGGTCCCTGGGCGTCTTCCATCATATGTTACTATACGACAGAGAAGGTTCTTCTTCCTACGGTTTCAAGGGCCGAGTGGTCCTACTTTCGGAGCGTGGGGCGTGCATTTTATAGCCCGCGGGGAGGCTAACAAAGCAGGTAATGTATTAGCTTGCAGATGACAAGACCAGACGAAATTTTGCTGCTGCGCAGAGACAAGACCAAAGCGGGGATGACTTTTGCGATGACAAGACCAAAGGAGACAGCTTTGCACAGTGATATGATCACACGGGGCAGCTTTGCACAGTGACAAGACCACACGCGGCAACTTTGCGAAATGACAAGACCACACGGGGCAGCTTTGCGCATGATAAGACCAAAGGAGACAGCCTTGCGCACTAACAAGACTAGAGGAGGCAGTTTTGCGCAGTGACAAGACCACACGGGCCAGCTTTGCGCAGTTTAGGGTTTAGGTTTAGGCTTTTCAGATCGACTTGACAACCCTGACCGTCTCGCCAGCTTTTCAGACCGAAAAGACAAGACTCTGGAAAGAAAGACGTGACAATATTCTGCCTCGCCAGCTTTTCAGACCGATAAGACAACACTCTGCAAAGCAAGACATGACTTCTCTCTGCAAAGTAAGACGTGATAACACTATGCCTCGTCAGCTTTTCAGATCGACATGACAACACTCTACCTCCTCAGCTTTTCAAAACTAAAGGATAGGATTATGTATGAAATTAACCACACCATGCCAACCCTGGGGCTTATAAAAAAGGATTGAACTAAACCCAACACTACACAACACTACACAACCAAACTCTGCACTACACAACCAAACCTAACACCACACCAGAGCTTCCTTCACCACACCGGGATGGATGACAGGCAGAGGCAATGGGACCGGATCCGTGAACTAGCAAGGGCTGCTGGGGAGGAGGACCGAGCAAGGGCTACTAGGGCCCGGGTCGAACAAGAGATGCGTGCTACATGGCACGCCTTCGTAATGAAGCCCCCCGTAGCAGCAACCCCGCCCTCCGTAGCAGCAACCCCATGCCGAACGTTCCAACCGAGCGTTCGCCGCAACACCCGCCCGAGGGAGAGACGCCACCCCTCTGTTGGTGCAGGGACAGATGCAAGTTCTTCAAGTCCAAGCACCCCCTCAGCCTAGGCATGCGTTACTGGGGCTGCGCGAACTACTCCAGTGACTATCCCGACCGACGTTGGGACATGAGCAGCTATCGTCAGCCGGTAAGGACCAGTTACAGTGTGTTCCGTACTATTTCTCTTTCAAAGTACGCACTAACAACCTCTCTCATCTACCTGTAGTCCCCGGATCCGCTATGTGGCTACCGCAAGTGGATCGACCACGAGATCCACCCACATGACCAATGGTCTCTCGACATGGACCAGTGGCATGAACAAAGAGACCGCGAGATCCTAGAGGAGCGACGCCGCAACGACGAAAGCACAATGGCGATCGTCGGGAGACGCAAGCTCATCTCGAGGCGTCTTGGTAGCGAGGAGCACGAGGCTCGTGAGAGGGAGCACGAAAGAAAGAGGGAAATTGCGGCCAAGGCCAAAGAGGTCGGCGAGGAGTTCAACGCCGAGCTAGCAAGGAAGGAAAAATGGCCCCGGTCCACGCAGTAGGTCAGGTCATTCTGTAGTAGTCCTCTGTCCTACCCGTCATGTTTTTACTATCCCCTAAAGGCATGTATACTTACATGGTCCAGATACTTGTGTCGCAGTGTACCGTAGTAGTAGCGAGGATGACTAAAGCAATTAGCCGAACCATCATGCCATGTGACTACGTGTAACATGCTTCTGGCCGCGGACTCTAATGTAGTTCTGGTTCCGTGTCTCCGCTAAGCCATAAAAGCAAGTTTATATTGCAAGTATGCCTCTTCTAGTGGAATCCCAGAAAGAACTATTCACACCGACATCGAATCCTTTATGTTTTAGGGAATCTTCATAATCACAACGAGCGTTCTCAGCCTCTTCAATCATATTTTGTATAAGCTTCATAAAGTACTTCATCGACTACCTGCCTATACACGTGTATACGTTCAGACGACTTCATCGAGGAGAGACTCCATATTTTAGGGCATCTTCATAATCTGTGGCGTTCTCGGCCCTTCAATCATATTTTGTATAAGCTTCATAAAGTACTTCATCATTGCTGGCTATATACGGCGATATCGCTCGAGACGACTTCATCGAGGAGAGACTCCAATAGTACAACAAGTGCTTCAGGAGATAAAGTTTGCTTGGACGACATCCTCATGGTTATACCTCGTCTAATATGCTTATTAATCATCCTTTCTCTGAACGAATTAAATAATAGAAAAATTACAAAAGCAACAACACTGTGACGGGAGGCTCCACAAAAAGTTTCGTAATTTTCTAAACTCATTTGCTATATTTTGAAATTACTACAAACAGCGTTGCAACCGTGACGAAACCTTGATTTTGGAGAAAAGAAAACCCTAATTTACAAACCTTCGTGCCTATATTTCTTAATAATATTTTTTTTTACAAATATCAGTGCCCGTTGAAACCCTAACTGAAATGATTGAAAAAATTCCGTATTCTTGAAAGCGCTAAGCGGAATGAAAGCCTAGACCGTTGGAAACTCTAACCATCCTGCTAGAAACCCTAATCCCGTCCCGTTGGAAACCGTAATCGCCGCCAATCCACTGAAAACCCTAATCGCCAGCGCGCTGAAAACCCTAATCGCCAGCCGCTGCATTCCGCTTAAACCCCTGCCTCTTTCCGCGGTGGGCCACCGCGATATGCGGCCGCCCTTCTGCGCTCGGCCACCGCAGGATGTCGCCGCCCCTTCCGCGCTCATCCACCGTGGAAGGTGGCCAATCACATCACTACCGCGCTCGCTTCGCTGGTTCCACAGCCAGGCTACCTTCCGCACTCGTCGAGCGTGGAAGGGAACACGCGTCAGCCACCCCTCGCTTCCGCGTTCATATGAGGTCTAGATGTGAAAATACAATGCAGGGGGGTTATTTTTGCAATTACGTAGCATTACGTGGCCAAATCAAAAAAAAAATTCAATATGTTATTACTAAGCATAAAGATAAATTGTTAACGATGATAAAGTATAGAACTTTTTTTTATTAATTAACCTTTTTTTAAATTTTATTTTAAAGTTAACCTCCGACGTACTTTATTTCCAATTCTAACCCCTTTGGTCACGCCACGGGTGATGGCGCGACAAAACAACACTGTCACGCGTCAGGATAAGTTTCTAAAATAACACTTTTTGTCACGCCATTGGTTGTGGCGTGACCAAATAACACTGTCACGCCACTTCCAGTGGCGTGACAAGAGTTTGATTAGAAATGGGCTAGCGTGATAGTGTTATTTTGTCACGTCACGGGTGGTGACGTGACCAAAGGGGTCAGAATTGAAAATAAAGTGCGCCAGGGGTTAACTTTAAAATAAAATTAATAAAAGGTTAATTAATAAAAAAAAATCTAAGGTATATTGTCTGTTGTTGTCCTCTATTGTCATATTTTTTTGTCTTCTTGCTGTGTTTCATGGTACCAAGTCGACATCTCCTAATTTAAGAAAATGTGAGGTGGAAACGCGTCTTCCTATGCTTTAACCATCTTACTATATAAAAGAGGGCAGGATTGGGGAGCAACCAGAGGCGCTACGTCGATGGTTTTTTTTCTGACCGTCGGATCTTCGGTCCGCACGTTCGCGTCGGTCCGATGGCGTTCGGCGCTTCGCTCGGCGCGCGGTCGCTCTGATCGCCACGTGAGTTGTCGTCGTGTCGAGTCGGCTTTTCCCCAGCACGCTCCTTTCCCTCTCCTCGTGCACGACGCCGCCTCTTCCTCCCATTCCTCTTCCGTGCTCCTTTCCCTCTCCTCGCGCACGACGCCGCCTCTTCCTTCCGTTCCTCTACTCGTCCGACTCTTTTGCGCTCACGATGGGATCTGGTCGCCGCCTTCTACTCCCGCCCCGCACCTCCACCGGCCGCGCATCAAACGAGCCGCTGGAGGCCACGCATCCATGCCGCCATGGCCGTCGCCCACATGGTCGCCGTCGATCTGTTGCTGCTCCTCCTCCTCTCCAACTCGCCCAAATCCCATCCCGGCCGACATGAATCTGTGCTCCTGATAGTCCCAATTCTGCCGTCAAAATCCAACCTCGTGTTGTTCTCCTCCCTCGATTCTAGGCTCGCCGTGCCAATTCAGCCCTGCGAATTCGGTCTTTGTGGGATTCTTGGTCCCGTTTGGGATTAATTTCGGTTTTTTGGTGTGAGTTTCTATTTTTGGTTCGGGTTTGAGTGGGGATTTTTACTCTTCTGGAGGTTTCTTGGCCAGTGTTTTGCGGCGGAGCAATGGGTACTCGACGCCCACGATGTTGTGGTCGAGCCGTCGCCAAAGACGGAAGTTGACATCCATTTGGTGGTGTGCGAGGCGAGAGGATGCCGCCAGACGGCCCCTAGCCGGACACAGAGGAAAGGGCGGTGGAGGTGGCGTGGAAGAGCCCCAAGGTGAGGTGGAAGGTCCCAAGAGTGTGCCCCAAGCTGTTTGAAGCCACTCTATTTCAGTATGAGCACAGGTACATGCTTGGAGTACATATGAAAACTCCAACGGACTTTTTCTACATGTTATAGTACCATGTGCTTTGCTATTTTCCATGACATGCGTGCTCTATTACCATCTGCTTTCCTCATTCGTTAAACATCCATTTTTACTCTTCCCATGATCTGAAACTCACATGAACCACAATAAGGTTATGGAAAAGTGATTTGATTAGTTATTACTATGGGGCTGTGCATGTGGGCCTTTTTCTTGCTTAGACGATTGCATAGTCTACGATACATATTGATGCCAAACAAGTATATACCTTTCATTTTGGGATTCATGGAAGATCATTTGAATTCACGATTATGAAAGGATATTTGTCAAATACACATTGAATAGATATCTTGGATTCCTTACTTTCTGAGGGAACATAGTGTTCAATTACAAGCGCCCATGTACACAATTGTAGGCAAATAAATCTAGACTTACAAGTGTAGTGATATACCTTGATAACATTCCACATTAAAGAACAAACGTCTTCATGAGTGAAAGCTCAAAGCTACATAGATGAAGTCCAATAAACCGGTCCCTTGAGAAGGCCTTTACCGGTTAAAAGCTCAAAATCTATCAATAAGAAAGCCAATTATAGCGGCTTTTCCATTGATCGATTCATTCTCATCGGTGAAACCAAAACCTCCGACATCATCATCGATTACCATTCTCACTTTGAAAATGTAAAATGAAGGGTTATATTACGCGTTAAATGACTCTACAAAATCCTCTTTTTCGATTGATGGAGTAGACTAAACTTAGTTAACAATGCAGGATGATCGAGGAAAGAGAAAAGCAATGTATAGATATGGTCTTGGACTTGAGCAAAAGTAATGGAGCGGGGGTTAAGTGCGAGAGAGTGAGACCTCTTCAATGTTGACATCGGATCAATAACCCGGGTTGAGCTTTCCCATCGAAAATAATCTCTGTGATCCACAGAGCTATAGCCCCCCTCTGCGATGTATATATTTTCTCCATCGGTTTTCACAGGGTACACGAATAGTTTTCTCAAAGCTGGTGTAAGAACCCTTAAAACAGGGTTTTTAGGATACCATTCTTTTATTTCCCCAGTACGTTGTTTTGTATATCCCTTTGCTGTTGTTAGAAACCATATCCTCCTGTTGTTGCCATTTTATTCTTGTATGTTACAAACCCTGTATGATGTTCATTTATGTTACAAACCAAAATATATTGCTTACTATTGATGTTCTGGGATGCTATCGGTTCCGAAATTTCATTTCGTATTTCCTTACCATACCGTAATGACCCTTTCTACCATCGAATTGTATGCTGCCCTTTTTCTGTTGGAAATCATATGCTACATATTTACATCAGATATCTAGCTTCCTTTGACTTCATTTCTCTTGAAAATGATTTCTTGCATATAATATGGTTGATAATTTGCTCCTAGACTTCTGCAGAAAGAATAAGTTGGGAAAATTTGGACATCGAAAGCTTGGTATTGAGAATTTAGGAGATGTTTTTGTTGATGTTAATGATCGTCTGTATTGATCGAGCCAAGTCGATGGGACACGAGGACTTTGATGAATGTTAAGCAACTATTTGATAGGATTAAGTCTTACGAAACAATATGGTATGCATCGAGATTTCAAGATTATCCTCTACTTTGTAAGGATTTATGTCTTTACTCATTTGATGTTGCGAGTTCATTGACGAGAGCAGTTGGTGGTGAATCTAAAGAAAGTCAAACAAGAGTTGAAATGGCCTGACATTGATGAATCTTGGGAATCCCTTACTTCAGGGATCACACAGTTATTGACAGGGATTAGTGTTCACATTGTTGGTGATTCTATGGATATTAGTGAGGCAGTTGCTAAAGAGATCACTGAGGGCATTGGGTGTGTGCATCTTATTTTTTAAACAAATTAAACTTTGAGACAAAAAACTATCCAATTATATGGCATGCTCTATGCAATTTGCGATCGGTTACGCTACACCTTTTTACTCTACAACTGGAAATGATAACTCATTAGAACAAAATATATAGTTTATTGTTGTTGGCTAAATTATATATCCTACTATGAGATTTGCTATCATGAACAATATCACAATTGTTACTTCAATATCGAGATAGGGCCATCAAGCGTGTTTGCTCCATGTTTCATATCTTTGCGGTATCTTCGGTTTGCACAAGTGAGTCGCTAGAAAGTGCCACTCAAAAGTCTATTGATACATGTCAAATTCTCTCCTCATTTTGTTGAAAAAAGTCAGAACGATCGGCTTTACACTTGGGGTCATGATGAAGTGATGGTAGGTTGGGGCTTGGAAATGGGGGTGGTCAGTGGTGGCTCTCTCGATGTTCCTTCCAAGGTGAATCTGTTGCTGTTCGATTCTTGATGTACCTTGTCTTGCCTTCTTCACGATGGCGCCGACTTGAGATGAGCGACTATGGAGTTGGGGAGGTGAGGATGTTGTTGTATATTAACCAATGAAAATAGAATTCACTGAGGTTTCTATGTGTTCTAACTTTTAGGTGCAATAGAATTTGGTTTTCTAAATGCTTTACTGGTCTGTTTGTTTCTTCTTTGCTAACAAAGTTAAGAGGAATGTACTATTCGTATTTATGATAATTGATCATAGAAGGTGCTTTTGCTAACTATGCAATATTGTGGCAGTATAGCATTTTCCCTCTAAATAACTGATATTTACATAATCAGATCCTTTGTTTTCCATTCATCAGGCATGGATCACCTCGTCTTTGACTTTTTGATTGAAATGCTCTTAAGTCGCCCAAATCTGTATGCCACTCCATGCTTACTGTAATTGAAGGAGAGAAATGCCGTGTCTGTTTAGTTGTTTGTCCCGTGTTTATTGGCTGTTTGTTTCTTCTTTGCTAACAAAGGTAGAGAAATGTACTATTCATATTTATGATCATTGATCATAGAAGGTGCTTTTGCTAACTATGCAATATTGTGGCAGTATAGCATTTTGCCTCTAAATAGCTGATATTTACATAATCAGATCCTTTGTTTTCCATTCATCGGCCATGGATCATCAACTCGTCTTTGACTTTTTGATTGAAATGCTCTTAAGTTGCCCAAATCTATATGCCACTCCATGCTTACTGTAATTGAAGGAGAGAAATGCCATGTTTGTTTAATTGTTTGTCCCATGAAGAAAGCCGTAGGCCCGCCTGTCATTGTGATGGCCTCCTTCAGGTTCTCCCCATCACACGAACGAGTAGTAATGCATTTACCTTTTGTGCCGTGTTGTTTCGTGACTAAATTTTGCATTTGATGCAGGGAGGAGCCGAGGGAGGAGTGCCTGCGGTCTCAAGAGCATCGTTTGCTATTGATCTGTTATAAGCCGTAGGCCTGTCTGTCGTTGTGATGGCCTCCTTCAGGCTCTCCCCATCACACGAACGAGCGGTAACGCATTTACCTTTTGTGTCGTGTTGTTTCGTGACTAAATTTTGCATTTGATGCAGGGAGGAGCTGAGGGAAGAGTGCCTATGGTCTCAAGAGCATCGTTTGCTATTGATCTGTTATAGAATCGATTTAGCTTTGTGTGCGCTAATGCCAGTGATACGCAGGTGTTCTGCTTGTATTGATGTGGGTATGAGAGTAGACCGGAGTGGTATTCGAGGCACGCTTGGATGCATATGCTCATCTTGAGGTTGAACTTTGTGCTCAAGTTTTAGTGTTCTTATGCCAAATACACAATAGCAGCACAACCATGGCGCGGGTTGAATCTGTATTATGCAACAGTGCAACACAAGACAACGCTAAGATTTGTGTGCTAATTAGCTCTACGTTTTGTCGTCTTTTCGCACCCTTTCCGCTTGTTGCTTTCCCCATAATCGTGTTGGTTTTGGGCACGATTTGCTATCCCGTAAATAAATTAGCTCGGTGACGGTTTCTTTGGTTTTAAACAACCATTATTTTACTTACAAAAATATCTATTGTCTAAAAAAAATCCTCTTTTCCGGCGCGCCAAGTGGCGCGCACAGGCCACTAGTATCTACAAAAGCATGGAATCATGTCCATCAATAATTTCACTTGACCATGGAAAGTACTTGTAAGCGTGCAAGGACGTAGAAGTACCTGGTTTTGATTTTTCTTGTTTTTTACATAAGCTCCAATACACTTACAAGTAAGTAGAGACAATTCAAAGGAATTCCCATCTTGATCAAACGTTTGGCACTCTTTAAACACCTATTTGTAAATCAAATAGTTAGCTATTTTGAAGAAAAGAGTACAGCATCATTTTGTTGGCAAGTATCACTAAGAAAACAAAAAAATGGGGGCACTCGATCCTGCATAACATTGTCACAAAATAGCACAGATGACACGAATTTGTGCGATGATATGCATGTTAGACATATAGATAGTGTAGGGTGTTCTTTGCATAATTGCAAACTCTGTACATGTTATATATTGGCCTCTTGGCCTATTGGAATGCAAAAAACATCATTTCAACATGGTATCAGAGAAATGTTAGGGTTAGGGTTTTCTTACCGCCGCCGCTGCCGTTGTTCCCCTGCGCCCGAGACCTCCTCTCCCCTGTTTCCCCTGCGCCCGAGCTCGCTACACCACCTCTGCTTCGGTCTTCTCCATCGCATCGAGCTCCCCACGTCGGATCGGTCTCCCCCGCACCAGATCCCCGCCTCCCCGCGCCAGATCTCCGCCTCCCCGAGCTAGATCGGTCTTCCCCGTGCCGGATCTCCGCCTCCCTGCACCGGATCCCGCGTCTCCGCGTAGGATCCGAGCCCTGCTCGACCGGGCCACCGAGCTCCCTGCTCCACACCCAAGCGTGGCGCTCTCCCTATTGTCGCCAGCTACCGCTTCGAAGCCACCGAGACACCGAGTGCTTTTGCTTTGAAGCTTTGAAGCTGTGAGCTATTTTGAAGATTTGAAGCCCGAGGCTCTCCCTTGAAGCCACTGCTCCCGCTCCGGCTTCTCTGGCTTGATCCAGTCCGGTCATCCCTGATGGCTTCTACTAGTGGCTCCTTCACCATCCCGCTCCCACAGTTTGGTTCGACGGGATGAACTTCCGGGAGTGGGCTATTCACCTGAGGATTCACCTCAACAGCCAGTGTCTCTAGGGTCATCTCACCGATGAGCACCTGTCGCCTCGCCCTACACACCAAGCTCGCCGCTCTTCTGGCGTCTGGATCGAGCGACTCAGAGGCCGCCAATCTCGCACTTGAGGAGACCCTATAGATCTACTGTCTAAGCTACACGCCACGGCGATGGTAGGATGTTGAGGCTTGTGCTACCGCCATCCTGATGGGTAGCATGCCTGTGACCATATCCATGGATGTGGCGGAGCTGCCGACGATACAGCTTATGTGGGAGCGCCTCCGAGCTCACTACCAGCCGACGAGTGATGCTATGTAGCTCTCAGTCATGCACCAGGCACATTCTCTTCAGCAGTTCGATGCCACCGTGGATGACTTCTACCAGAAGCTATGTGAGGTGTGGCGTCAGCTTGACTCTCTAGGGCCGGATGTCTGTCGGACCTGTCTCTGCTGTGTGCGGCTCCGCACTTACCAGGAGACTCACCGTCTGTACGACTTCTTGACGCGTCTCGCTCGAGTTCGAGGATCGTGCGTGCTCGGCTCTGACTTCGCCACCCGTCTCGAAGCTTGGTGGAGGCTCTCACAGGTGTGCGTGCTGAGGAGACTCGTCATCGTGGCGTGGCTCATATACAGTCTGTCTTGTCTGCTTCAGCATTTGCTCCTTCGTCGGTTTCTTCAGCACCGACCGTGATCCCTCCGCCAGCTCCTCCGGTGGTTGCTACTTCTACTTCGGGTTTCCACTGCACCTACTATCAGCGTGACGGCCATAGATATCAGGATTGCTACAAGCGGAGGAGGGACCAATGTCGTCAGGGTGGACATCCCCCGAAGGGCTCTGGCGGTTCCTCTCACTCAGAAGCTGGCGCCTCTCGCCAAAGCTCCTCCGGTGACGCCACACAGCAACTCCTCACACTACCTCAGCGCCTCGGTGTCGGCTCGTCCTCAGACTCCTCGAGTTCTGCTTGTCTGGCTCTTACTCCTCAGCAGTCTTCCTCGCCTTCGCCTCCTCCCTCATCAGGTATCTTGTCTCCGTGGATCTTGGACTCTGGTGCTTCTTTTCATATGACACCAGATTCTACCCACCTCACTTCCATACGTTACATATATTTTCCTTCCAATTATTCGTGATTGCAGATGATAACTTTATTCCTGTTGCAGGCCGAGGCACCCTTTCCACTTCTTCTTTTCATGTTCCTGCAGTCTCTCATGTTCCTTAGCTTTCCATTTTTCCTATCACCGCTCGCTCCCGCGCTGCCACAAGCCCGTGCTGCCCAGCGCCTCCTCTGTTCTGTTGTGTTGTGCTCTCTTTGTCTAATGCTCACTTGTCATTCCTTCTATCTCTCTCACTAGCAATAGGGTCACATGTGTCATACTCTATGTTTTTGCATTATAAAATCAGAACGGAATATTCCCACCTTCTCAATTTCCAGAAATTTCCAATTTCGATAAACTTTCGGGAGTTCGTTCTCTTTCGTACGAACTCCGAATCAATCGATTCTTATTCCTAAATTCACAATCTCTCTATTGATACTAATTTATAATTTTTAGATTTTATTTGCCTTTACATTATTTATTGGTCTCGATTCACACGTGTGGAGTCCGATGCCGCCAAAGCCACTTTGGACCAACCGGACGCAACAACCTCAATCTACGACGAAGGCGAGTCGCCTCTGAACATTCTGTACCTATGATTTTTAAATTATGTTTTCAGTTTTAAAGTATTAGGCATTGCTATTTCACATAAAATGATTAGTTCAAATTTTAGATTGTTAGTTAAACCTAAAATTGGTAATATCCAAACACCTTTATCACCCAAGCGTAGTCTTTCGCAATAATATTACAATGTTGTGGAATAGATAAAATGGTAGAATTGCTTAGACATGCTTATTAGGTCATAATAACCCATTTGGGGATCATTATTACCCTTTATGCTAAAATAGTTTGATAAATGTATGACATTAGGTAATGTCAATAGTTGGAAAATTAAATAAAATGGGAGAAATTGTTTAGATCAGGCGGTGGCATAAGTTTCGATTGTCTCACATTGGTCGATTAAAGACCAACGCTTGTGTCTATTTAAACCAAGCAATATTATGCAACCACATGTCCTAAATGAAAAGGACCAGGCTGATTAATTTACTAAGTCCAGACATTTAGCCCGCATGTTGTAGATGGTAGGAGTTACCTAGGTAGTGCAAACGACGGTAACTGACATCCATGTCTGTCGAGGCTTGCGTCGGCAAAGATCTTGGTCCTGAGTTTTTTTGACCTAGAACGAAGCTAAAATTTTGGGCCTTTTATATAAACATGATAATACTACTAGTACTACCCATTGGTAGTATATATACACATATATAAAATGTTACTAATAAGCGATTAAGCGAATGCAAAAGCAATATTCATATGAAATAATTTGTATACATATTAAATTACCTCAAAAATTTCTTCTAACATTCCTTGATGCGAAGTCATCGATGATGGTGTCAATATCAATCTCATCCAACAATCGCTTCTCAATGCATAATGTTGTCAATCTATTTAACCTCTCTTGTGACATTGTAGATCTCAAATAGTTCTTGACAATTTTAATTTTGAGAAGCTTCTTTCAGTGATGCCACCATCCAAGCATAGTAAACAAGATGCGATAAGCAATGGAAGTACTAGGATAACAATCACCGTCAGTAACAAACTAAAAAATCTCCATAGTTGTCATTTCTCTATCCGCAAAGCGGATTGCGAAGCGGAGAAGTCACGTCGTTTCTTTTCTACTCTACTTAGACCTTAGTACCGTGTCGACGCGTCGTATATATATACAGGGAGGGCCCATCAATGTCTTTGGGCACGGACGGCGGTACCCTCGCCTCCCCAGGCCGGAACTGGCGTCGGGAGATGGTAATTGACGTCCATGTCCGGGCAGGTTATCCCCCACAATGGTGAGCTCTGGATAAATGGCAAATGACGTCCATGACTTGGGGTTAAGCTCATCGGGCCGGCTAATGTTAGGATAAAGTACTATAAAAGTCTTGTGATAATCGCTTAGTCGCACGTCCAAGGAAGTGTGTCATGGTTGACATTATAAGTCGATTATCTCATGTGGGTCAAGTTGTACAGACCTCTGCAGTGTAAAACTATTTGAATAGCCGTGCCCATGGTCAAGGCGGGCAAGGTGCGTTCCACATGGTAGATTTTAGTTTTGTTTTCAATGAATTATTTTGGGAAATATGGGAGTGGTTGAAACTCTTGGATTGCTGTGCTGGCAACTAGAGCCCTACACATAAAAATTTGACGGATAGAGCACCAATACTAGTGACTCGAATGTGCTTTATGAAAATGGTTGAAACATAAAATATTGCTTTGTGCAAAAGAACCTTATAAGCCCATTTGTTAGTTATACATGTGCATATTTCCCAAGACTTTCGGGGTACTTTATGTACTCACGTGATACACTCAAAACAAATCTTAGAAGCCTTCAATGATGACAAGGATGACTACGACTTCTACGTCTGCGGGTTTGACGAAGGACACCCGGAGTACTAGGTCAGGCTCCCCAAATCGAATGCCGATGGGCGGTTCGATGGGTCATTACAAAGTTTACTCTTTTTATTGTTTCCGTTGTTGTAAGACTTGAGGTCATCGACCTTTATTGTAATAAGCGGCCTTAAGGCCGTACTTTTGTTATTACTTTTATGTTAATCGTGGTTCGAACTTGTTGTCAATGTTGTATCCACTCGTGCATTAGCTATTGATCGCTGATCGATACAAAAATACCCAGAGGGTTCAATTCATAAATCCGGTCCCCAGGTCCTCTGCCACCACCGCTTTCCTAGGCTCCACGGTGCTTTTCAATAAGATCGGGTACATAAGGTTTCCAATGTTGGAAGACCTCAGGTCGCTTCACGTAATTGAACATGTACTTCTGCTCGATGAACTCTCTATCATATATGTTCGGGTCGCCGATCCATTCGAAGAAGTCGCAATGTATCTCCTGCTGCCATTATACGCAGATGAAGTTAGTGATATGTGGAATGCAATGTCAGATGTGAAAAATGATGTGTGTGTAAGATTCTCTTACGAGGATATTCCCGCAATCTCGAAGGTGGGCCACACAATAGGGAAGCACTCCAAACTCCACAATTGTAGCAGCACATAGTAGACGGCAAGAACCGGTTTCTTACCGGTACTGCGCTGCGAAGCATCACGCAATCCCCTGTACGTGGCACAAAGGACAACTGATCCAAAGCTGTAATTGGGCAGCTCCTCAGGCTCGGCATCAACCAAAGACTCAGCGATGTGGACGAAGTTAGGGCACACCCAATCACCCTGTGTGGTGGGAAACAAAGCCCGACTGAAAATAAACAATAGGTACACAACGAGGTGTGTCCTAACAATCTCGTCGAGTGCATTCGCCAAACATCGACTAAAATACCAAAGCCATGTCCGAGGGATGCCACGAGCCCTGTTTGAGACAACTAAACTAAACTGATGCACCAAGCGGGCCTTCCAATCCGCCGATGGAAGGGGTGGAACAAGTGCTCCTCCCGTGATTGGCAGACTGGTCAAGGACACATCCTAGAGAGTGATCATCATCTCTCTCTACCGAAAGTAGAAGGTGTGCGTCTCGGGTCTCCATCTGTTAACAAGTGCCGACATGAGTCTTCCGTCTAGTGTGAAGTAGTGGCCAACGTGGAGGATCCTCGCAAAGGGCAACAAGCTCGTGTCCCGAAGGAGTAGGACGTAGCGAGGGTCAAACTCCGAGTAATGCCTCTCTGACCTAAGCACAAAGGATGGAGGATCATCCCTGTCCCCAGTGATCCACAACTTGCTACGGTGATGTTCATCGTAAAATGGTTCGAGTAGTTCAGGTAAATGAGGCTCAACCTCGGTCTCTCCCACCATGGCTTGCAAGAGATTAAATGCTGAGTCAGTTCGGAACAAATAGAATGCCGCAATACATGGAAACGAAGCATTAAAACGAAATGAAGTACAGAAGACACTAATATTATAACACTACTTATCAACATAAAATGACGGCAAACTAATTAGGGCTAATTTATTATGACTAAATAATCACAACTAATTAACTACGAGTAACTAACTATCACTAATCAATTACGACTAATGAATTTGGACTAACTAATTATGACTAACTAAATACGACTAATTAAGTATGACTAAATTAATTACGACTAAATTATTTACAACTAATTAATTTCAACTAAATTAATTATGAGTAACCAAATTAATTTCGACTAAATTAATTACGAGTAATGAAATTAATTACGACTAATTAATTTCCACTACTTAGGGCTAATTAATTGTGACTAATTTATTATAACTAATTAACTATGACTAACTAACTACGACTAATTAATTACGACCAGATAATTTGGAACAAGCAATTACGACTAAATTAATTATGACTAAATAATTTAACACTAATTGCACAGTTAATAAACATAATGCTTACGAGAGAAATTCTATCCTCAAGATCTTCGCTTGATGTCGAAGTTTCTCTACTAACACGACCGCTAATAACTGCTCTAAACACTAATTTTGGTCGATCACGGTACCTCTCGCTCGCTTGATCCTCTCTGTCTCTCTATGCCAAGCGCTCGATTTTGGGGTGGAGAATGAGAGTGACACGCCAGGTTTTATAGCTGTGCGAAGGAAGGATTCCCACCGAGCCATGGAAGCGGCGGAGGAAGCGAGAATCCGATTCTCCCAATCTTGGGTCTTTTGCTCATACGGACAATGAGTGATCGATGTGACGCGATGGGATAGGAGGGAATCAACTCCCTCCCATGGACACACGAACGCGGACAACACCGTTCCCCTGGCGCACGGACACGATGTTCGTTCCCGAGGCACACAGACGTGAGGCGGCACCACTCCCGGGGCACACAGATGTGGCAAGACCGTGCCCCTAGCACACGGACTCGAAGACATGTCGCCCACCGACGGCTCGGTAGTGCTATTTTTTACTTTGACATCGAGAGAGGGCTAGAATTGATATTGAGCGCGTCAAAAGTGCTATATTAGCCAAAAAAAACTCCCTATACGATGTGCCTGGCGATGGATTCGTGTACTGATCACCGTGGTGAAGTGTTGATCGCCATTCTTGGTGAATGGTGAACTCCCGGTATTTTGGATGAATATTTTGACGAATGTTCCCCTACACGAAGTGAAGGCTGCAATTCCTAGAAACATTTCACTGTTCCATGAAAACTAGCACTCAGTTGGGATTTTGGGAACGACCAGATGAAATCGTGCAGACTACGTGGACTCCCAGAGGATAAATCCAAGTCAACCGTGCTATAAAAACTTGAGCCTTGTGCTGACAAGATTCTGCTAATGAGGATCTAAGGCCCTATGTGTCACACTGTCATGTGCATACACAAGCACGCTTGTACCCTCGTAGACAAACCAACACACGATAAGGGGAAACAAGATAAATGCACACTCGCCGTCCTCGTTTTCCCTTCTATCTAAACAAATCATAATAGGGAAAATTGGCTACATGCTATTTGTCAAACCTCAAATTCAAAAATTGTTAGACCATGTGGCTAGGTCTAGTAGATGATTATATGAGCGCATCCCAACCCGCCTCTGTCTAGTTGTTATTTATTAAATATTCGATGTAAAGCTTCGCGAACAATGACATGGAATGGATGCTTCAATCGAAAATTACGGGCGTCCCATCCTACTCTTCTAAACAAACAAATAGGAGCATGTTAGTGCCATTAGGGATAGTATAAACCGACCATCAGAAAATAAGGTCGACACATTTCTAGACGCAGAACACAGCTAGCATTTTAGGGTATATTATATGAACTGTAAGAGCCTGCAAACGGGTCAAGGTAAGGGTCTGAAACTTGTGGCCACTAAAGTCAGAAATGGCAAAACACTGAATCCTACCCATCAACTCATGAAATGAAATCCACACTGTAGTACCCAGATGAACCCCAACCGGTAACCACCAGAACACAGTGACATGGTCGAAATGAAGAATTGATCAACCATACAAAGCACAGCAAAGGCAAATGCACACAAACTACCATAGGTACTCAACAACAGCCATGACAAAATCTCTAAAGCACAGCCATGCTTAATGAAATATGAAATATGTTCCCGAAAACAGTAGTATTAATTCTGGCTTTACGAACACTGAAACATACTGCTGATCCAACTTGGAACCAAAAACTCTAACATGCCATCCACCAAGATATTCTAAGCCGCAACCTCCTTCTTGAGCTTGGCAAGCTCTTGCCTGATAGCACCGCCTCTCTGTTCATATGCAAAACACTAGTGTAAGCTAGTGACATCAACAGTGCCCTACAGGAATTAACCATATGACAGTAAAATGCCTCACCTTGATCTTCGCCAACATGACCTTGAACCTGTCAAAGTCATTGAGCGATGCTCTTCTCTTCTGGACAATCAGCTTCTTACCCCATGAGCTGTTCTCCCACTTGTTCTTCACATCTTCAAAAGGATAACATGCATTCAAATAAGTATCACCTGCACAAAGAACTAGAATGTTGCAAAGGTGGGTAGCACAAGAGTCATCATTACCAGCTTCCTCCATTGCCTTTATCAAATTTGACTTCTTAGGGACACGCTTGATGTCAATCTTGATGTCGGTCAGGGAAAGCCTCTTGAAGTTCATCTGGCATCTGACCATATCAGGGGCATCCACAAGTGCCTGATTCACAGAATACATCAGAGTAATGAGAAATTCAATAGTTAAAGTGCCACAACATAACCAACTACAATAAGAAAAATGAACTGAGCTCACATAATTAGACTGCTAAACTATTTACCACTGAAAGCACGCCCAACAGTAACAAACGTATGTAGGGCAACCGAAACAGTTTATTCTTTAATAAATAAATGCAACCCGACTGGTCAGTGGCAATTCCATCCATAGATTCATCACAGGAAACAAAGATTATCAGCTAACCCAGGTACCGCTCTTTACATCAAGGCATTAATTCCACCATTCCCAAAACAAGATGAATACTAGAGCTACGCATAATGCTAAATAACAAGAAGGTTTAGATAAGATCAACTGCAAGAAGATGAGGTTATGCTACTCGGCCAATTCAATTCAATGTTTCGTTGGATGCTAGCAAATACACTTTAACATATTCCTACATTTCTGACAAAGCACTATCCATAGCAATAAGTTTCTCACAACAAAAAGCATACTCCTACAACTCTAGATCCACATCACAACAGCGCGCACAAATGCAAACAGTACCAGCAGCACACGACGACCAGAGAGAGAGAGAGAGCTCGATCGACTCTTACCCTGTTCTGGTCGACGACGTCGACGATGACGACGAGGCGACCGTAGTCCTTGCCGTAGTTCACCAGGGCCACCCGCCCGATCTCCACGAACCTCTTGAACGGCTGCACGCAAAAGCACAAACACGCAACCCGATCAAACACGCGTCGCTGAAAACCTACCAGAATCGCACCGAACCAAGCGATCCACGTACCATCTTTGCGGCAGTCGGAGAAAGACGGCGGCGCGGAGCTGGAGCGAGGCGACGCGAGAGCGGGCGGAAAGGCAAGAAGAGCTAGGGTTCGGCGGTGGGAGTGGAATATATAGGCAGCATGTGGGTTCCGCTGAGCCGGTGGATCATGATGCGGGGACTCCTGGCCGTCCGATCTAGGTCAGAGGGTTTGCGGGGGGTTTTCCAGGCCTTTGGGCGGAACGGATAAATGGGCCGTCCCGAGTAGTATAATCCACACACTGTTCATGGCTTTTTCATTGGTCGTTTTTCCAATAGCCAATCTAGGCCTGCCCATCAATAGACCGGTAAAGATCACCTCTCGGCCTCTTTGCCTCGGTAGACGATCGGAGCCAGTAGCCACACGGATCTGGACAGAGATTCCGCGATAATAAAGGAATAATTGGTTATTTGTCTCCGTAAAAAAGTGAATTGATGATTTATCATTTTATGTGACTAGGATATATGGCGGAATCTCTTATATGACAGATAATCAATTATGTATATTTGACAGTGGTAAATAATTAAATTAATAAATATGTACGGAGTCGGTGGCCTCGCCACGAGCATCTTCTTCTCCCCCGCATCTTACTTGCCTCCTCCCCAGTGAAAACCGGAACCTTATTCCGGCATATACCACTCAGCCCACTCTCTTCTCCGATCGGCCCGGTCTCTCCAGCAGTCTTCTCGCCGACACGGTTAGTATCATCTTTTGCGATTCCGTGGCACGGTTAGTAAGCACCGGGCGTGAATTTCTTTACCAAAACATCTCTTTTGGGTTTGGGTTTGGCTTTAGTAGCTGTGCTGTGAGTTTCGGATCTAAGCACGCAAGATTGGATCAGCGGGTTTTCGCGTACTTTTTTTGGACGGTAGTCTATGCGGTTCGGGGAGGTTTGATCTGATCCAGGCAGCTGCGCAATTCTATTCAGTGGTGGGATAAAACTTGTTAATTGGTTAGTTTGATCTGAAGCATGGTGTGGGATAATGGCTGGGTATTTATGATTAGATCTGTCTTTGGTGTCAACAATTGCTGAGTAGTGAGTACCGAATCCGTGGCCATGGGTTACAAGATTATTGCTGGATCAGTGATTCGGAGAATCGGAGTGAGCATGTTATGTCTACTCTGGTGGGTTGATGGATGTGATGATTCTTGCAGGTAGAGAGATGGCAGAGACCGTGTTCACTCCCTCCTTGGAAGGGATGAAGCATGTCAAGTCAGAGAGCGGGGTCATGCTCACCAAGCCCTTCCTTGATGTGTGCAAGCAAATCTTGCCTGTCTTGGGTAATTCCCTTCGCTCGTGTTTGCCATCAACTCACTTCTCTTGTGATGCGTTGGACTGTTAGTCGCATGAGGTTCAGATCATTAGCTGGGTTGCTTTATTGAATTTGTGATGACTGTTTAATTCAGTAGTGGGGTGCAGGCGTGCAGCAGTAAATGGCCTGAGTAATTTTTTACATGTGACGGATGTGTTGTCTAACCAAGTTTTTCAAGAGTTTGAGACTGCTTTTGCCAATGGGCAATTGTTTGTACTACTCCTGGAGATGTGCAAGTCTAAATAAGCAAAAAGGATAAGTAGATTTGAGAGCCTTTGGCATTTGACTTTAGCATAGGCGGATGGTTTTCTTGTTTATGCTTTTCCTTGTTGATTTCGCTGCAAATTTAGTATTGCTCTTTGACTTCTTAGTTGTTGCTGTTATGAATATTGTGTATGTATTCAAGAGGCCCAATGGGCAATATATATAGGGTACAAAGAAGACGCAAGACTAAACCCTAGTACAAGGAAACCCCACACAAGAAATGCAAGGTGTATGTAATAGCATTGCCTTTGGAAAGGGTTAACACTAAAATAAGGAAAATCCAAAATCAGAGTCTTGATACTTGGAAAATATGTCGAGTATCAAAAGATCTCCTCTCATCCATAAAGCACAAGATGCAGGGACTAAGAATGTAGAGGCAAGCAGGAGCAAAGTTGATCACAATAACACGATGAAGAAGATAATGAAACCAACAGGAATAGAGAAAGCTGTCAAATCAAGCCAAAGAGAAATAGCTAGAAGCATGGCGGTGCAGATCGAAGCCCAAGGCAGTGCATACAAGAATGCACAAGAAGAAGAATCTGAGGCGAAATATGAAGAAGCATGACGGCCTTAGAAGCTTGGGGCGGCGACTAAGAGATAAGCGGCGGCATCATAACGACTTCTACGATCTACAGCGGCTCGGAGAGAAGAGCGACAGCTGCTGCTATGCAAAAGGAATTCCTATGCTTCTATGACTGACAATAAATTTGTGGACTCGTATGGCTTAGACGAACTCAAAGATAGAGTGTTACGGACTTGGATGGATGCAAAGGAAGAAAAATGACTCAAAGGAGAATAGACTCAATGATAACTAGAAGCAGGGGCAGACCCGATCCAGATCGGACCTGGACAGGTAGCGACCGAGAAGAGTTAAGGATACTGATTTTTATGTCAATTCATCTAGTAATGGATAAGCTTCCGTCTCTAATTCAACAGACTAAAAAATAATGGCCGGCCCCCAGGAGTGGAGATTGCTCCTCCCGGGGGCAGGAACAGCGGAAGAGGATGGATCTAGGCTCTGATACCATGTTATGAATATTGTGTATGTATCAAGGATCCAAAACCAAACCGTGAAATCCTGGCCGAGGTCGGTAATGGTAATCGCCTACATCGAAATCTGGTGAAAACCGGACAAATTTCACAAACTAAAATTTGAACTCTAATTTCTAGAACCGGTAACCGGATCGGTTACCGCCGAAAACTGGAAAAACCAGTTAAAAAAAGGGAAAAACCAGCCGGAATTTTGAATTGACGAATTTTGAATTAGAAAGTGTTCAATGAAGTGTATATTTAGCTCATACAATACGTAATCAAGCATATTTAGCTCATACAATACGTAATCAAGCATATTTAGCTTATATAATACGTAATCTAGCATATTTAGCTCATATTTATGTTATACAATACGTAATCTAGCATATTTAGCTCATACAATACCTTATTAAAATTTAAAAATTTCGATTGATTCTTGTTTCTTGGTCCCCATCGAAATCTGTTACCGCAGAATCGCCGCTTTTTTAATTTTTTTTCCTTGGTATGTATTCAAGAGGCCCAATGATCAATATATATATATGATACAAAGGAGACACAAGACTAAACCTTAGTACAAGAAAAATACCACAAATACCCTTAACAGTTGCATCATTGAGCATTCAAACTAATGACAACCTTTTGGGAATTGGAAGTTGGGACATCCAGTAGTGTTGTGGGGGTGTGCTGGATTGCTATAATTTGTATTGCTGTACATGTAGTCCTGCTCCAAATACCTGATTTGACACATTTGTCGCCTGAGCAGGATTGATTTGTGACACCGTTATGTTTAATGTGGGTTCAGTAGAGTCATCTATCTTATTCTGAACTTTAGTTTTTATTGCTCTTGATATGCTGGTAAATGTTGAAGATTTGAGCACAGATCTTTGTTGTGCTTGTGTAAGGCCTTAAATCAAAATCTTTTGTGTTGGCTTAAACTATACAGGACATATCATCTAGTCTTAACAACTGTGGCTAAATTTTCCTTTTTGTTCAGCCTTACTTACTGGTGTTGCTTAAACAAGAAATTCTCCATAGAGTTCATTGGTTTTCCCTTTGTTCCCTGCTTTTGCATACCAGATAAATTTGGAGCTGCTATGGCACTTGTGAAGAGTGACATTGGTGGTAATATCACGGTAAGCATCCCTTTCTGCAAGACACTATTAATAAAAAAAGTCATGTTCCATCCCTCATTTGTGTTAGTAAATATTGGTGGTGTTAATGTGATAAAGCATGTAATTATCCCATTTGGAGCCCTCAGATTTCTATTTCATTTTGTTGAAAACTGACATGATCCTCTCCTGTCAGAGGCTAGAAAATAAATATTAAATATTGGTGGTGTTAATGTGATAAAGCATGTAATTATCCCATTTGGAGCCCTCAGATTTCTATTTCATTTTGTTGAAAACTGACATGATCCTCTCCTGTCAGAGGCTAGAAAATAAATATTCTTCAGACCCATCAAAATATGAACATTTGTACAGCATGGTTCAAGAAGAAGTTCAAAACAAGACCGCAAAAGGTTCATCGAGCTGCACAAATGGACTTCTGTGGCTGACAAGGTGCTCCAAATTCTCTTGCATAATTTGTCACCTTTTATTGCAGCTTAATCAGCATGCCAAGTACCAGACTTGTATTTACTCAAAATTTTGTCTTTCAGGGCTATGGACTTCCTTGTTGAACTATTCCGTAACCTGCTTGAGCATCCAGACTGGACTATGAGTCAAGCTTGTACTGATTCATATACAAAAACTCTGAAGAAATGGCATGGCTGGCTTGCCAGTTCTAGTTTTACGGTATAATCTTTCTATGTTGACCCACACAATCAGCATATACATGGTGTTACTGTTATCATGAAATGAATACTTCCAACTTTTTTAAAGAGGAAGTAGAGTCCTATGTACATAAGGTGAACTCCTATATAATAGTTTGTTCTTGCTCAAGCACTTATAATCAGAGGATGGATTATACAATTCTGCACTTACTTTCCGAATAGATAGTTTTTCTATCATAGATTCATAGTACATATTAAGGGGAGAACCAGTGTTATCCAACTGAAGGCACCAAAGATGAATAAACATGGGCTACTTTTTGTTTATTAAGCTATTAAACATGTTTGGCCATTTGGTAAATTACTTTAGTCACAAATAGGTTTTTTAGTGAATGTGGAGAACAAGACATCAGTTCATAATTGACTGAAGAAGTGCCTTGCTTTGCTGGTGATTTGTGTGAGTTTCTTGAGTTAAATTAAAAAAATTATGGCATATGACTTGTATCTTTCCAGCAGCTTAAGAATACCACCTTATTTGCTTGTCACATCCAAATTCTGTTATTTGTAAATTTGCCAAGTGAAGTGTCGATTGAAATGATAATGTTACCATCCTGTTGCTGGATTTCTTGTTGAAACTAGGGGCAACATGTCCCATTCTTTAAAATGGAGTTTATATTTTTATTAGGTTGCCTTTTTTTCCTCACTCGGATGAATTACTCATATGAGGAAATGGCAGGTGGCTATGAAGCTTGCTCCTAATAGAGAAAAATTTATGGAGGTCATTAGTGGAACGGGTGACATCAAAGCAGATATTGAGAAATTTTGCACAACCTTTTATCCTTTCCTCAAAGAGAACCATGACTTTCTGGTATGGTCCTCATTCATTTGAAGATTTTATCATTTGGTTTGTGCTGTCTGCTTTTAATGATATCTTCTACTATCTACTATTCTTGCAGGCCAGTGCTGGGCTCGATGATCTGAAGGCTTCTTAAACACTGCAAGAATAACACAAAATAAATGTGTCTTACTGTCCTATGAAATTTTATTGTTGTCGAGGTTATACTTACCCATCCTCCGAAAATTTATAGGACGAAGGCTTATTAATGCAATACACTGCAAGAATAACACAAAACAAATGTGTCTTACTGTCTTATGAAATTTTATTGTCGCTGGGGATACTGTTTTCCGTACCCATCCTCCGAAAATTTATAGGACAATGAAATTAATGGATTTTGCTATATGGCAACAAAATTGCCATTTGAAATCATTCCCTTACAAATTGGGAATACTGTTAGCCAAAATTGCCATTGGATATACTGTTAGCCAAAATTACGTATCAAGCTCTTGTACTCCGAGAACTGTTCATCTTCGTCCCCGTACTTATAAATTGGGCATTTCGCAGACCTTAATTCCCTCCTGAATTCGCACTACTTTAGGTACTGACCACTCTCCTTGCCTGAGGGGCGACCTACAACCGTTCTGATACAGCTCAGAAGGATGCAAATAAGCAGCGTAAGAAACACGTTTGAAAGCACAGATTCTAACTGGTGAATTTGGAAGCCTGTCAACAAACTGTAGGGATCTCTTTTCGGTGGCAATACTATAATTCGACAGTTTTTACAGCCAGCCATGCGAACACCAAAAGAGCACATCATAAATTCACAACAAACCCACAGGAGTTCGCCACAGGGCATTTCATAGTGTTCACAAACGGTATCAGTCATTCGAATATTTACACCTACACTGCCATCATAAAATGGAATGCGCCAAACTCCACTAGTACAAGTTATTGCATGCTACTTGCCCAACGTGACACATGCAATGCCACAGGCTTGAAGTAGGCTTGAACGACACTGGCTGTTATAGAGGCGTCAAAGCATCGGACAACATTCTCAAATGTGAAATGTGATGACAAACTAAGAGACTACTCGCTTCACTTGTGGAGAACACTTCTTTTCTGCGCTTTGAGTTTCTTCTGTGGCTGAGCCTGCAAACATTTAGCACAAATCAGTTGAATGAGAACTGGTATTATAATATCCCGTATATTTGTCGAGAATTAGTAACTAGCAATTTTGGCAAATTGGAATTTTGGAGTTTAGAAATTCAGAATTTTGGGAAGAGAGCGAATGAAGTGGGCCGCCAGGTCCACAGCCAAAGGGGGAGCCGGCCAAGGCCCAATGGGGGCTGGCACCACACATAAGAGGGCCAGGGCTGGCCGGCTGTTGCCCTAGCCGCCGCCACACCCCCTGCGCCCCCTTCCCTGCTGCCTCCACCTCCTCTGCGCCCCCTTCCCTGCCACCCCTCCTTGGCCAAGCCCTGCCGCCACCTTTGCTGCTCATGGGTTGCTGCCCCTTGTTGCCGGCCAGTGGAGAAGTGGGGAAGGTTCAATGGAGATCGTCCAGAAGGAAGGAGGAAAGAAGGGAGGAAGAGAAGGGTTTGCGCGGGATTTCGTGATGCGACAATTTTTCATGTGGGCAACTTCTAATAATCCCTAGATTTATCATAGATTAGCCGATTTTTGATTCGTAGATTGTTTGGCCCAAGGGAAGGGTCATCGAGTTTCGACGCAGAACCTTATGGGGGCAATAAGAGGTGCTACAGTTGGGTTCAGGGTTTCATCAAATTAGAAAAGTTGTAGAGTTTTTCGTTAGCTTTTCAAGGTCTAAAACACTAAATTTAAAGTTATGAGCGAAAAGTTACGACCTCGGGAAGGTCGTTGTCCAGAAAACGGATGGCACTAGCAGCTCTCATGATGACAGGTTGTTTACACCTAGCAAATGAAATAATTTAATTTTGGTGATAACTTGAATAAACTAGAAAATTTTGAATATATTCTAGAACTGGTATCGTTCACTACTTTTCAAGTTTTAGAAATAAATATATGAAATTGTGAAACGGTCTGTCCTAACATATTCTATGATAGTCTTCGAGAAAGAAAACGGGGGAGTAAACGGTGGATTCGGAAGTTCGTCATAACTAGAAAATTGTAGATAATGTTGTGGGGATTCCAGAAAGTATATGGTTCGCTAGATTTGAGGTTCAGATGAGGGAGTTGGAGCATTTTTATTACTGGAACAGCAGATAGTGTGTCTGGTAGAATCGAGTTAATTGTGTCGTTTTAGCGTAGACATACGAGGGCGATTAGTTTTGGTGATATGATGTGATTTTGAGAATATTTTTGAATTATTTATTCAGAAAGTGTGACCTCTAGTACCTTACCGCTGTCTTGCTATCCGGCTCTGAAGGGATAAAGAGGAAAGTGTATGGCAAAACAGTGGTCAATAGTTTGATCACTGTATTCCTTATTATTCACTACTATTATGTTGTTTATACCATTACTTTGTTAAATTACAAGTATTATGAATGATTATGATACCAATTGTGTTGATGAAATCATGAATATTGGATAATGAAATAATTGATGAACTTATGTTGAATTGTGCATTCATGTGAATCATTGCATAAAAGAGAGGTGATCACATATCTACCTTGTTGGTAGAGACTCCACGAGAGTAAGGAGGTCCCCGATCATTTGAAGACGGGCTTGATGAAAGAGTGAACACTGTCGCGTGTGTTCACCTATGCTATACCGATATAAGCGATGAAATGAGCATGTGGACATGTAATATAGAGCTGCATTGCATTGAATGAAGAATGATCATGATGAACATAAAGATAAATGAGTATGAGCATACAAAGAATTAAATAGATGGTGTTAATGATGATATTGATTATGGTTGATAAATCATTGTTTATTGTTTTATTATTGTACTTGCTGAGTCGTGATCTTACTTTTGTATTACTGTTGTTTTAGGTAAACGTTGATGACATCTCGCATAGAAAGAGATAGCGCATATAGAATAATTGCATTCACTTCAATCACTTGATTTACTTGACCATGAGAAACTTTTACTATAGTGTGATGATTTATCATTTAGGATTTAATAGGCATTGAAATATTCTATATGGTTGATTGGAACCTATTTATTCATTCATTTGACTATTGATAGTTGGTTTTACGTAATCCTTAGATTATTATTCTGTTTTGCTATCTAGAGATTAACTATGCTCGTCATGTTGTCATCCATGTTCATTTGTGACCCATGGACGGATTCTATTATTTATATGCTTGCTGAAAATTGATGTAAAATATTGTTAAAATTTATGATTAGTGTAGTTTGATAGCATTCCGAACTCAGTATTAGGCCAGGGTGTTACAGGTATATAAGAGGATTTGAAGATGTCTCCCAAGATACAAACATCTGAACTTACCTTCGGCTTCTGGAAAGCTTCATAGTCTATCCTATTCTTCCATGTGCTCTTGCGTAATTTGATTGGCCGATTTCCAACATATTTACCTGCATGGTATTAATTGCACTAAGTTAGTATGCAATACAAAGATTATTCAAGCAAAAGGCGGCATCCAAGTGGTCCGATCACCCTTACCGTTCATCTCTTTCAGTGCTGCAGCAAGATCCAACGCATTGGCAAAACTAACAAAGCCATAGCCTTTAGTTTTACCAGTCCACTTGTCCCGTATAACCTGAGGCACAAGGCGTCCATAATCAGCAAAATCATTTTCAAACAATATAAGATTATTACAATGAAGAAAGCTAAATAAGTGTCTATGGAATGGAAGAGGTAAAACTCACCCTAGCCATGTTGAAGGGTGGGTATTTTGAAAACGCCTTCGTCAGAACATCATCATTCACTTCATTCCCATGATCACCACAAAACAAACGGAAATCGTCTGTGGACGGGGAATAGCCGGCAATTGTCAATGTTAAGGTACTTCAAAATACATACCTAAAGAAAAACAACCAAATGTCCAAATGACACCACTATTTGTCATCACCACAAACTAGTAGTAGAATGACATTATAATACATGAATGGAAAATGTGGTGGAGCACAAAACATATAGTCATGGGCAGGGGAGTGCTAATTAACTTTCAAAATAATATAGCATTATAAATGGCATTGCAGGCTGCCAGTTAGTAACCAGCAAAGCCACTGGAACTAAACACACAATAAATGATAAGTCAGTCAAGCATCACTCTCCCCAACTGTTTGAACTTTGAACCAAATATTTTTTCTTTCAACAACATTAACTTACACAAGATAACAAACTGATGGGAGAAGTAGCAGCAATGAAGCTTATTCTTTTTCTGGATTATAGCCTTCTCAAACAAGTGACCACAGAAAAGAACCAAAATTTGAAGTGTTCATAGACTATATGGGGGAATATGTTTGTTCGGACAGTCCCCAACAAACATATATTGCAAGATTAATCCCTTGATAAGATAAGTGCATGCACCAAAACAAAAAATAAACAAAAACACATCAGAACCAAATGCCCGCTTAACAACATGCAATATATATATATATATATATATATATATATATATATATATATATATATATATATATATATATATATATATATATATATATATATAGCATTTTTCTCTTTTTTCTACAAAAATATGAGTCCATGATTCCCATATAATAGAAAATGTCATATTCACAAAATAAATTTAGGCATTGAAAAACAATATGACAATACTTGCAAAACAATTGACGTAAGCATAGAGACAATTTGTAAAATGTTTACTATACATCTGCAAGCCCACCGAAATCCAACGTGACAAGCATCAATTGTTTGACCTGTTGGGCTACACATCATATCCTCGTTCACCTTTAACAAAAAGGAAACAGAGCGCTTTGTCTTAGAAGAAAGAACAATACATAGAACGTTAAATCTTGCTTGGGAGAGCAAAGGTGTTTTGAGGGTTTGTTGTGTTGATTGTAACAGACAATGAATAAACAAAACGCTGCATAGCCAAGTTCTACATTCCATATATCATAGAACTGCAGCATCCGAGAAAAAATGTGAAGAAACAATACAGTTGAGATCTTACTTTCAGGCCAGTTGGCTAACGACGGATCCTCCCAATATTGCCCAGCTGCCTTTCAAAGTACTGCCTTTTTGTTCACTTCAACCTTCTTGTCTTTCTCACTATTCGCAATAGCAGCCTTCACACTAGCTAGAGCTTCAGGAGTGATGATCTGTGAGTCTTTCTGGAACAGTTGCTGTGCCTGCATATGGTACCATAATAGACTAGTTACTAACAGCTTCACAACATAAAGAGTATCAAGACAATAATAACAGTATTACCAGATCCATGATTTATAAAGTTACACCCTAATGCATTTCTGCTGAACTACAACTTGCGCTTCGATCAAACAAGTCTCTCATGTTAATACCTCGGTGCTACTAGTGTGTTGAAAGATCGACGGTTTGACCTCCCCACACTTGTATGGAAATAAAATCATAATTTGCATCATATATCTCATCTTGCTTGCATCATTATGTGCAAACTTCCTGGGCTATGGGCTATATCTAGGGGAACACACTGCAACACACAGATTGGCTTTCCATTGAGCATTCCCAATTACTTCTAGGTCTCGCAAGGACAAGATAGGATGACGAATTCCCAAATGAACTTGGAGCAGCAGTCCATCCATAATTCAATGTCTATAGGTCAACTTTGGATGAAGACAAATGTTTGAATTGAGCTTATTCATGCATTATTTGGTCACTCACCCACTATGCAACATTATGGCAGAAAGGTGGATTTATTGTCACGAGGCGCCGATAGTAGTGTAGCCTACATAGCTTTCCCAGAGAATAGCCATTACTCATCAAATGGTAATCGGCAGGGGGCAGCTCCTACCTGCTGGACTTGGGGCATGGAGTAGACGCGGTCGCCGTCGGCCAGGCGGTGTACTGCGCGCTCTGGAGGTGGAAAGGGACGGGGAGGTAGGATGGGTCGCGGCCGCCGCCGCCGCCGCGGCAGCAGGGTACGAGAACTGCGCGGACGCGGCGGCGGGCGAGATGGACTGCGCCGACATCGCCGGGGCCGAGATGTCGTGTACGGAAGGGCGAGAGAGGCTGGATCATGGGGTGGCCGGCCGCCTCCGGAGTTTGCCTGACCTGAGGCGTGAGATTTCTGGCCGCGCGGTTGCTGTTGGAACTTGCCGACTCTATCTGGTTGGGTTATGGAGTCGCAGAACGGGGGGGTAAGTAGGCGTGCGGGGGGAGGATTCGGAAGGCTCGCGGAGCGTCTGGGCTGGGGGTTACACGGCGTCACGGGCGGAGGAGGCAAATCAAGATCCGCGGGAACCGGACCGGCCGCGCTTTGGGGGATGGGGACGCTGGGGTTGGCCCGAAGAGAAACGCGGGCTCGGGACACAACGTCCCGCCCGGCGTGAGAATGCCACGGCGTGGGCTGCAATTTTGTGGGAATGGCTCGTCCGGCGTTTCGGTCGGACAACGCCGGCCCATGCGGAGGATTTCGAGATGCGGCAGGCCGCAGGTGGATGGCAAGTTGGCAACGAAACGTTCTGGCCGTTCACCGCTTCCGCGGGATCGAGCGTCGGCGCGGCGCGGGTTATCGGCCTTCCGCGGCGGCTGCTCTAGATAGATGAAAACGGTTTCCACGCGTGTTAATTGAAAAGTTAGGACTTATGGACCTTGAACGGCCGATAATGCCGATTGCTGAAGCTCAGACGGTGCGCTCCGTTTCAGCTGAAGAAGTCGGGATCGATGCAGCTGCCCCGAACCTCGCATGCGCTCAGTATGCTCGTCGAGTGTTGTTGTTCTTTCTCTTTCAGAAAAAAGGTTCCCCTACGGCAGGATGCCGCGTAGTTTGCTTTGCTGGGTTTTCCCGCAGCATACGCGAGACTGTTCGTTGCTTTGTTGGCTTCCATTAATGGAACAGTTGTTTTTTTTTTACGTAGAAAGGTAGAGGATGCTCTACTTTTTTTTGTGAGACACCCCGCCGAGTCTAGAACTCGAGCCTAGATGGGCTGTTTAGTCAACGCCACAGCTAGCTAAGTAAGCAAGCTCACTTCCTCACCGTTATTATTTTCGTTTGTGCTTTCTTGTTTGAGACAAATCAAATCAAAAAAATAGTCGCCGCCAAATGTGTCATAGATCAACCTCGCCAAAGAAGGCTAGATCTATCTCATTATCTCATTGTTTTAGGATCGAGATCATGAATCAAATCGAAGATGTCATTATAGAATCGTATTATAGGATCTAAGATCCTCCTTTATTCTACCGAATAAAGGTTTCTTCAAATATACCATGTATTCCAATGGTGATATCCATTTGGAATTGTACTTTAGAAAAATCTATTTAATAAAAATGTAGTCTAACTGAAAGATATATTGCTTTTTGTGTCAATGATAGTATATATGAATGGATCAAAGGTGAAATCTGACAATTGGAAGGACATATGCAAGTAATTATTTATAATTAAATTAAGAAAGAAGTCCAAATGACCCCTAAAGTATTATTATGCGGGCACTTAACCCTCTGACCTAAAAAACCGGCTATTTAACCTCCTCACGCTGCAAAACCAGGTGACTTAATTAACCCTAGAGGTGATTTCGGAGGCGGTTTTGCCACCGTGGCGACTAACATGGCCGCTGACTCAACATTTATGGCGTCGTGGCGACTGACGTGGCCGAGAGACAGACAGAAAAGGAGAGAGATTGAGAAAGAAACAGAGAGCTAGAGCAGAGGAGCGGCTCGCGCGATGTACACCATGTCGATACTTACCGATGTACCCTGCCGACGACACGCCTGTACACCCTGTCGATACTTCATCCGCTTCTCCTCAACCCATTCGCCGACGCTTGTGAAAAAGGTTCTCCTAGATGCTCCAAACAGGTGATCGGTAATAAAAAGCTACGGCGTCCTTCATTAAAGCCTACCGAGCCAGGATAGAGGAGGAGGTCGTCCCATTGCTGGTGCCCCGACCATTCCCGCCCTCGAGGTCTTCTTGACTGCCATCTTGCATGGTGCCATCCATAGCATCGTCGCCCTGGCCCTCCAGGGCAATCTTGGGGTCATTGGACACCGCAGCAGGTGACGGTGTCGGCAGAGAGGAGGTGGTTAGGGCAGCGGAGACCCCCGCAGAGGTGGGTGGCTTCTTCTTGGTGTAAATGCCGCCTGCCCTCTCGACGCAATCTTGGGGTCCTGGACTGGGCGGCAGGCGGAGAGAGGTGGTCGGGCGGGCCAATGGAGAGGCCCGCGGAGGAGGGTGTAAGATCGAGGAGGCCAACTAGAGGGGGGTGAATAGGAGGTTTTAAAACTTCTTTGGCTAAAACCGAGTTTTATGCGGAATTGTAAATCAATTCGGTTTTGCACAATTAAAGCCTAAATCAACTAGTCTTTACTAAGTGCACCAACAATACAAGTCTATTGAAGAATATAGCAATTAAACATATGACTTGAGCAATTCAATTCTAACAATGGTGAATAGCACAATGAACTATTGCAATCATACACAATGAATAAGCAAATTTACTACAAGGTATATAAATCGCACAATGTAAAGCAAGCATTCATACACAATGAATGTAAATGCAATAGTAAGGCACAAAGAGAACAAACCACAATAACACGTCGATGTTTTACCGTGGTGTTCGGAGACTTGCCGGTCTCCCCTAATCCACGTTGAGGTAAGCCCAAACCAATTGGACCGGCTCCACGAATTAAGCCAAACACCTCAATTCCACTAGTGGTAGCTCTTTCCCGCTCCGGGTAGGTGAGCTCCAACCTTCACAACACGCCGGGTCTTCTCACAAGCTTCTTGAGAAGATCACCGTCCACGACGCCCACGCCGTCTAGGTGTCGGCAAACACCAAGAGTAACAAGCCAAGCCCCTTGCTTGACTCTCACCACGCAACGAATGCACAAGCTCAAGTGGATACAAAATCCACCTCTAGATGCAACACATGCAACTAGAGACCTCTCTCCTTGCTCACAAGGTGCAACACATGCACAATTGAGAGGAGAGGCTCACACTAGCTCAAGAGAGTGAAATAGGATGCCAAAGGTTGTCTCTCAACCGGCCAAGGGGGTATTTATAGCCCCTACACCAAAAACTAGCCGTTGGGAGACGTAAACAGACCAAAAACTATCTGTTATGACCTCGGGCGGTCGTATCAAGACTCACAAGGGGCGGTACAACTGTTCTGGGCGGTCGATCAAGACTTTACACGCTGGTCGTACCGCAGCTCAAAATCAGCATGCATTTCGGTAAAAGGTCATAACTTTTGACTCCGATGTCGGAATTGAGTGATCTTGAACTCTATGGAAAGCTTATTAAGAGGGCTACACAACCCACCTATTTGATTTGATCTCAAACAAATTTTATCAAATCAAAAAGCACAACTCCAAGAGCCACTACCATGGTCTAAGTCCAAAGAATTAGCAACAAGCAATCTTAGACCATGCCAAGGGAAAATACATGAATCCCAATAGTTTGCAAAACACATTTGCAAACTTAGATCATGCCACAAGGAGTAGGTACATGGACTTCAACCATTTGCAAAACACATTTGCAAAGTATAGTCTCATGCTACAAAGATTAAATGCATGAGCATCGACTATTTGCAAAACACATTTGCAAATAATAGCATCATGCCATGGTGAGCTAGAGCAAGTGAGATTGAGCTCTCAACACATGATGAGACTCAAGCTACTAGACAAGACCCCTCTTAATAGTACGGCAACCTATACTAGCAATCCGGTCTTCCAACCAAACACCAAGACCGGTAAAAGACTAGGAACACATCCTTAGCCCTAGCTAGTCATACCTTTGCCTTGAGCATCTTATTGAAGGTTGATGATGCACATCTTCACTTCAAGTCCGGGTCATCGTCTTGACATGCATCAACCCATGATGCATCCTTTACTTGACCTCAATCAACACATGATGAGTCTTCTCTTGACTTGATGATCAACTCATGATCATCTCTTCTTCGAGATCTTGATATGCATCAACACATGATACATCCTCTTCTTGAACCTTGACTTGATAACGATCAACTCATGATGACATCAAAGTCTCCATTACCCCGAACATAACCTATTCATCCAACTCATGGAAAATGTTAGTCCCATAATGATTAACATCAATTATCAAGATATACCGCAAAACAAGTCGTTGAAAATCTCGGATCGGTACTACCGCCAACCAAGTTGCGGTATTATATCGCATGATCCGTCGCATCAAGACGAAGGAGCGGTACTACCGAATGAGGTTTCAATTTGTCAAGATTACAAGCATTCGGAATTTTTGTACCGCCATATAAAAACGGAATGACCCAAGAGTTTGCATCGACCGTGCTCCCAAACGCGAACGTCCGATTTCAGATTGAGTTTTTGAGTAGATTTGCACTTGTTCTGCTTTTTATTGAACCGCCTCACAAATTTGAACGATCAAGACTACTGATGACGATCAGTAGGTCACGAGCGAGACGACCGATTTCCATGAGAGGAATCGAGGCAATTTGCAACGCTTCGGTTTTATTGAACCGCCAACTAAAATTGAATGACCGCTTTGCGACTGACTGCTCAAGCGACCGGTCGTTCGCTTTGAGTACAAAGTTGGTCGTTTCTTCAAAATGCGGTACTACCGCCAAGTAAAGTCCGGTCATATCGCACCAAACCAATACGATCAAGAATTATAATCGCAAGATTACCGATTTTGGATGAAGCACTTAACACTTTTCAATTTAATTTCAAGTTTAAATTCAAATGCATACATGATCGTAAATTGACCCATATGGCACAAGAACATGCTATCAAGCTACTAGCCATGATTCCTCTATTATCATGCATTTCCATTACCATGACGCCATCCATAAACCGACTAAGCCTTTAAACATCTTAGCACACACGTTAGTCCCACAACACAATTGCAAATAAATGAATGTAGATAGGTATGAGTATATAAGCACTACACAAGTTGTATATACTATATGAATATATATAACTACACAAGTTATATATAATCAAAGGATATATGAGCACACATGTCTCATATACACACATGAATATATTAACTTCACAAGTTATATATATTCAAGGATATGTAAGTACACATGAACTACACAAGTTATGTTATACTCACATATAAGTATATTTAGACTACACAAGTCTTATATACTCACATGAATATATTAACTATGCAAGTTAAATATATTCAAAGGATATGTTTCAAAGTAAAGATCCCAAATATGTGTGGAAACAGGAATATGGATCAATACTAATGAAACCTCAAAATATAGAATGAACTCTCCCTATATGTGTGCATACATGAATATGTAGTGGAAACATATGCACATATTTAGGTTAATCTTTTGGTGGGTTCAACCTATATTTTGGATCCAAGGAATGCAATAAATATAAGAACTATAAAGTCGAATGCATACCTCTTTTATTCTTTATATCCAAATGAGACTAATCATGAGATAAGGCAAATAGAAGAGTTAGTCTCACAAATAGATTTATCATTATAAATGCATACCTGTTTGGATTTTCCTTTTGTTTATCCAATGAATTGGATTTGTCATTAATCACATGCACGCCTTCATGGTTTTCACCTTTATATCCAAATAAGACTACATAATATTGATATCAATGAAAGTGTTAGTCTCACAATTAGATTTGTCATTAATCACCAAAACTCCATTAACACATAATGGCAGGTCTAGATCCTTCAGAGGGGGGCTTCTTGCCGCTGCGTTGATCACCCCACGTATCTCCTCTTTTCCACCACGACCTGTCCTCCAACGCCCGTTCCCCAAATCGGTCACACCGTCGCATTCGTCCTCCGCCCTGGACACGCACAAGCCGAGCCCAATCTTTCTCGTCAGTAAGCCATTTCCATATAATTTTGGACCAGAGCATCCTCACCATGTGTTGATCATTTCCCCCCTACCCAATTGCAACAACGCAGCGCCGACGATCCACCGCTAAGCACGTCCTTCTCCATCGCCATGGGTTGCTACTGCCAGCCAACTCCGATATGTATCCGACAACTATTTCTTCCTAAATGGATTCCTTTTGATCCCCTAGTGCTCACATGCTCCTCCACCAGCCGAGTTCCCCATCACAGTTGCATCTCCGCCGTCTGCCACGGCTGTCATCGCCTTTGATCTCGCCGCCGGCCCTGCTCTAACCAACCCTCGCTAGCATCAACCCCTCCCAGATCTCCCTTTCCATTCCCTCCTGCCACCTCATCTTGCCGACACAGCAGCCCATGTGGCGAAATCGGGCTGACTAAGTGCCACGTAAGCAAAACCACCTAGCAAAACATCCATGGGGGTTATGTGGGGAGTTAAATGTCCGATTTTTTAGGTCAAGAGGATAAGTGGCTGCACAACAATACTTCAGGGAGTCATATGAATATTTTCCTTAGATTAATAGGATCGGTAGTAAGATCGCATGTAAATTGTGATCATGATTCTACTTTTTTTATTGTAGAATCGTAAGAGTATTAATATCCTGCCTAGGATAGAATCGGTCCACTAAATCTAGGGTTGTAGAATCTTAAAATTCTAATACTCGAATCGATATTTCAACAACCTTTAGATCTGTGCGATCCAAACGCCTTGGCTTATTCGATTAAGATATTTTGGTCATGTTTCGCCGGATATATTGCTCATCACGGCACGGTTCGCCGTTGTCATACACCTGGCAGATCTAGGCCATTAGGCACGCCGCGTCGTCCAAGCTAGCCCCACGTAGCCGCCTGTGCGCGCAACCGTTTCATTTCGTTGTTTTCATGCAGTACAAATGATGGCCTCAGAAAAAACTCAAGCGCCCATCAGATCAAATAAACAATTGGCAGGCAAGAATCTTGTGAGTTGTGGTGCCCGTTTTGGTCTTTTGGAGGCTTCACTGCGCACAATTCATGTGAATTGTTGTCCCACTGGCGATGATCTCCACGGTTTTAAAAATGCTCCACGATTGTAAGTTGGGCAGCTGATCGACTCATGGGCATCTAGACTTGTGAGTGCATTTGGAGCTCACATGCATGAGAGGTTTCACATTACAGCGATATTAGCAGCTAGAGATCATGCACGTAGAGTTTCTGGCTTATTTAGCCTTTTTTTAAGTGAACTAGTAAAAATAGCATCTCCATTAAAACGATACTCTTGCCGCTAGGCCTGTTCAAACGTCGGGTTGGGCCAGGCCTAGAAAATCCGATCCGAAAATGCATTTTGCCAACAAAAATATTAATATTAATTCTTTTTTAGAATAAAAAAGTAATGTTTAATTCATTTTCGAGAATAAAAAAGTTTTTTATTTTTATTGCATTTAGCAGGCTTTTCGGGCTTTCAGGCCAAAAACCAAGGCTCGAGCCCGGGCCGTACAGAGTCACCCATGAACAAGTCTATTTGTCGTGCTCAAAATACACGACAGAGGTTGTCGCACGCCCATCGAGCGACAGGTGGCCTGCCCACACCACCTGCTGCTCAAAGTACGCGGCAGGCCACCTGCTATGTGGTGGTGACGCTGCAGGCCGGCCGCCGTTGAATAAGAGGCCGCTAAGTAGCCTACCGCGTGGTAGGTCTCACTACTGGAGGCGGGCTCTTTGCCGAGTGCCTGTTGCACTCGGCAAAGGCAGCTTTGCACTCGGCAAAGCCTTTGCCGAGTGCCTGTTGCACTCGGCAAAGGCAGCTTTGCACTCAAGAAAGCCTTTGCCGAGTGCAACACTCGAAAGAGCCTCCGTCGAATCCCTTCCCAAAGGCTTCTTTGCCGAAAGTGCCAAATTTCGCACTCAAGAAGGCTTTGCCGAGTGTTATCTTGCACTCGACAAAGATTTGACGCTGCCGTTGACCGACGGCCGACGCCGCCTATTTTTTTTTCTTTGAGTGCCACGGACCCAGACTTTCGAAAGCGTGTTTTTATTTTTTTAAATTTTTTTGCCGAGTGCAATGGGAATTGCACTTTCGACAAAGCGTGTTTTTATTTTTTTAAATTTTTTTTCGAAAGTGCAATGGGCATTGCACTTTCGACAAAGCGTGTTTTTATTTTTTTAAAATTTTCTTTGCCGAGTGCAATGGTCATTGCACTCGGCAAAGCCACCTCTAAAATTCCTTTTTTTTTTGGTTTTTTGCTTTTCCATTTAAACAACAATGCATATATATATAATAGAAACCACAATTCAACAAAGAATAAATTACAAACCACATTTATATATTACAAACGACCAAATTTGTCCGAATCCACAATTTATTACAAACCACAAGTTCATAGTCCACAAGTTCACAAGTTCGATACATAGAAACTAGTCCGCAAGCGGCTCACGGCGATCGCGCCTCAACAGGCGATCCGGCGATCGTCCGGGTGCGGATGGTCTGACTTATGGCGCGGCGACCCTCCGACCTGGTTCGACGCCCCCGATGTCCATTGCGACAAAAAGAAGATATTGCACGGAGTGACAAGATAAAAATGTAAGGAGTTTAAAGAAAAGTTGAAAATTTGGAAGACTCCTCGCGACGGGACGCTTCCAAAACCTCGCAAGAAAAACGTCGACGAAGGTCGACAACCACATTTCAAGACGAAGGCGCCACATCAACTAACCCGACACGAAGGCCCACACATCAACAAATCCGCACGAAGGCCATCTCTAGGTTTGACACTAAGCATGAGCACGTAAAGTAAAACATACTCACCGGAGTAGACCGTGGTGGTGGCGTGGTGCAAGCAGTGTAGTGGGATCTCGCCAACCTTGTTGCTCCCCAAGTTGTTGCACGAACTCGAGCAAACCTTCTTCTTTGGCCTCAACGACTTGTAGCCTCGACGCCGGCCTCCGCTCGGCCCGCTCAGCCGCCCGCTCAACTTCTGGGCCTCTGCTGGGCCCGGTTGTTGCACTCGACCGCAACATTTGACCCCAATGTTTCAATATTGCGAGCTAAGGAACGAAAAGTCAAAGAACGCATTTAATGAAATCGAATACTTACGAGTGCCGCCACTGTTGTCGGCCGTTGGCTTATGGGCACGCTAGAGCTCGTGCTCGCCGCCGGAGGCGGTTCGAGAGGAGGAGTAGAGCCCGTGTTGAGGACGCGCCGCCAAGCCGTAACCGCCCATGCTTCTTGCCTTCCCCACCCGCATCACGATCTCAGATCAAGGCGCCTCGGTCCTCGGATCGTAGGCGGCCCAGATCGACCTTGCCGCCTCCGTAAGAAGTGAGGCGGTGTGGACGCCTGGAGTTGGTGTCGCCCTCAGGCCCGTGATCCGGTTGTACTCGATGTTGACCTTTGCCGCCCATGTGGGCGAGCAACGCCGTGAGTTGGCCAATTGGTGGCCACCGCGCGCCGCCACCGCGAGAAAGACAACAACATGTGGTTAGAAATCATGCGCACTGAGCTGCTAGATTAGACAAATGGTGCAGACTTACATATGTCTTTGCATACTTCGAGGCCGGCGCCGCCTCGATGGTGAGGGCACTGCATCGGCCTTCGCTGGTCGCTTTTCTCCTGGTGCTCATTCGCCATCCGCGGCCCACCATTTCTCCACTATAGCGACCAAAGAATCGGGGTGGGTGGCGACCACTTGGAATCGCCTACAAGCCATCGAAGATCAAATTAGGCATAGTTAATCTCAAAATAAATCAACAGAGATGTTTTCTATTTACCAGTAGGTACTTGCTCCTTGTCGAATCTCTGTCGTCTCCTCGCTGTGTTTTCTTGATTCTTCTATTACGGTGGTGGCGTTGTAGTCAACGTCTTACCGAGGCGGCCTCGTAATACAAGTCCGAGACACGCCTTTTACAGAAGCGTAAGCCACCGACGATTGCCCTTGCCTCTGGCCGGCATCGAAGAAGTCTGCATAAAGACACGAGGTATCCATTATTTTATTTGAAGAATGTCCAATGAATGCAATGAATTGAGGCTTACCCACAACTCCAAATCACCCGATCCGCCAAGTTTCCGTCGCGAGCATCGGTGGCGACGAGGGCGAGTGGTCGAACGAGGGTACCTCTGGGTCCTCATCCTCGACGTCCACACCGGCCGTGGAAGTGTTCCTGCACGAAGTCCTGTGATCCCATTGACATTGCGAGCGGGACCCTCCTCCACAAGCATCCAGCCTGCACAAGTGATCCCATTGACATTAGCTCTTATTATGATTTTTCAACATATCAAATGAAGAACATATGAAGTTACTTACTTATCCCCTCGGGTGCAATCGACGGGCGGCGTCAGTGCAATCGGCGCCGGAGCCGGTGGGACCTCGCAAGTAGGGTTTCGAGGCGATTGAGGAAGTCGAACCCCTCCCCCTCCTCGGACGTGTGCGGAACCCCTCCTCGAGACGCAGCGTCTTGAAGCGGCGTCGTCGTACATCTGCGGACCGCATCCTCGCCCAGTGGGCGGGAGGGACGTCGTCGTCCTAGAAGTGCGCGAGAGCCAAGGTCGTGGTCGGTCGGCGGCTCACTTTGGGCTCGCCCTCGACCTCCTCTGCCTCTGTGGCGTCTCCGCCTCCGTGTCCTCGGTGTGGTGGCGTGTCCTCGGCCGGTGGCGTGTCCCTCGGTCTCGAGTAAGTCGTCGACACCTCCTAGTGGGCCCCATCACCGCAATTAAAAAGAATAAACCAAGATAGTACAGGATAAGCGAGAAGTACTTAGCAAGGGATGCAAAATAAAGAAAATGTAATTACAAAATAACATAGTATTACATGTATTTCTAATATTCTTCATGATCGGGATTATCCGGACGATAGGTATCGCCATCACTATCAAGAGCCTCCAAATCGCCAACATGACCTCATCCTCATCGCTATCATTGTCAAGTACAAGTCCGTCAAGCATTTTCAAGTCTCTCGGATCATGCACCTCATCTGCAGCTTCCTCGTCAACAACCCATTCCTCGTCTACTTCCATTTCAATCTCTCCGGTTAAGTCTATCTCAAGCATCCTTGGTAGCCCCTCGTCTTGTTGATAGAACTCCCCGTCATGCGTGGGTGGGTTCAAGTTGTAATCATCATCGTTTGGGGGAGGACATTTACCATGTGGTGATACCTTGTGCACAATATACCAACCACAAGGCGTGGGTCGGTTTTGCAAGCATATGGACAATAATAAACTTGCCTGGCTTGTTGAGCCACAATATAGACATCATCTCCTGGATAGAAGGAATCCTGTCTAGTTTCGACTATCCCAAATTTAGGGGACTTTTTCGATACTACAGGATCAAACCACTAGCATTTGAATAAGACTGGCTTAGGTGCTTTTTCACCATGGAATTCGAGCTCGTATATTTCTTCAACTGTGCCATAATAGTCCTCCTGCTCTCACGGGCGTAATTACTCCGGGCGTAAATACTCCGGTATTGGTGGTCCTTGGATTGGGCCGACTCTTCTCGTAGCTTGTTGTGTGAAAGCGATATCCATTCACGTCATAAGCGTTAAATGACGAGACCTTATAGTCAAAGCCTCTGGCCACTTGTCGTAATTCGACACTTATAGACAAATCACTTTGGCAATCGCAAGCTCAAGCAAGAGAGAAATGAAATTAGGCAACTAGGAACGCCAAAATTGAAACGACCTAAGTTGGTCGAAGGTACCTTTCTTTGGAACCATGTAATGAAATCGGCGAACCATGTTGAAGAAGGGTCTCTCGTTCATGGTCGGAAGGTGGCCTTGAAAGATGCGGTATTGATCAAAAATTCCTCGACCGACAAGCAACAAGGTTGTTGGATGCGTAAAATTCTGAGTATGTAACAAGTTCGGTGAGAACTTACCTCGATACTTATCGACTTCGTCAAGGTTAGTCAACACGAGAGCATGATCTTGCGCCACTCTTCATTGGTCGACCTCTTTTTGGCGCTCCACTTGATCTCGCGTTGCCCTTTGAATAGGCCGAGGGTCGATTCATTTTCGTCCTCGTTGTAACGAGGGGTGGGTTATGCACGCTAGGAAGCTTCTCACTATAGTACAATGTTGTGAAGTTTGACACCTCCTCACGAATGAATGCCTCTGCTATGGAAGCCTCAATCCTGCCTTTGTTTCCACATTTCTGGCGAACAGTCTTTAGACATCTCTCGATTGGATAGCACCAACGGTTCTGCACGGGCCCCCCCATTCGTACCTCGTTCGGGAGGTGCAAAATCAAATGCTGCATCGACAAGAAAAAGCCAGGTGGAAAGATCTTCTCCAACTTACAGAGCAACTCGGGTGCCGTTTTTTCCAACTCCTCAACCACTTTCAGAGATATCTCCTTGGCACAAAGCTGGCGGAAGAAAAAGCTCAGCTCTGCCAGCACCTTCCAGACATGCTTAGGGACGTAGCCTCGAACCATCGACGGAAGAAGCCGCTCAATCCATATGTGGAAGTCATGACTCTTCATCCCTAAGACTCGGCCAGTATCTGGGTTCGCTCCCCTCCTCAGATTCGCTGCAAACCCATCAGGGAAACTTAACGTCTGCATCCATTGTATCACTTCCGTCCTGTGCTTCTTTTCCAAGACGTAATCGGCCTTAGGCCTTTTCCATGGTTTGCCGTCTCTTGGAGGCAATCTGCAGAGCTTTGGTCTGTCGCATAGTGTTGCCATGTCTACTCTGGCCTTAGGGTTGTCCTTTGTCTTGTCAGAAATGTCCATGAGTGTTGCCCAAAGTGCTTCGGCGACATTCTTCTCAGTGTGCATTACATCTATGTTATGTGGAAGGAGAAGGTCATCAAAATAGGGAAGCCTCTCCAATCCCGACTTATGAGTCCACATATGTTCCACACCATAGCCCCAAAGCGATCTTTGTTTGGATTATCTTTCTTTGGATTAACTTTCTTTCTTTTACCCTTCTTTGGATTATCTTTCTGCTGGCAGGAGCACGAGAGCATCTATCGAGCATGAACACAGGCACTAGTCATCTTCGAGGTGCGAGGTCGGTCACCGTGACACCTTCGTGAAGTTCTTGGTGTCTCCTCTGAATGCATGGTCAAGAGGGAGGAAGCTGCCGATGCTTGTCGAGCAGCGAGAACTTCCCACCCTTCTTCAACCAAATGAATCAGAAGTCGCCTTGCATCTAGGGCATGGAAACTTCCGTGGACACACCGGTAAGCGAATATCCCATCGCCAGAAGTCATGCATGGATCTTGGTACCAAACATACATTCGAAGTTCTTCTTTGTAGCTCGATCGTAAGTCCATCGCCTTCATTCCAAGCCTTGATCAATTCATCATAAGCAGTGCATGTACACACCCATTTTGTTTCCCGGTGTCGGGAATTATCAACGTCAAGAATATGTTTTGCCGTTGAAGTAGGGCCGGGGAGATTGAGGGAATAGCGAACACGGGCCAACAAGTGTATGGGGCGACATCATTCCATAAGGATTGAACCCATCCGTTGCCGGTATAACACGTACATTACGGGCCTCTTCATCTTTGCCACGATGGTTGCCATTAAAGCTTTTCCATGCTTCACCATCTGCTTTGGATGTACCATCTTGTCGATTGTATCGAGCGCCATTCTTGTGCCATGTCATCATTTAGCGGACTCCTCGGACATGAATAGCCGTTGGAGCCTCGGTATGATCGGAAGGTGTCTTAGGACTTTCATGGGGATATCCTCATTCTGCTCCTTCTTTCCATCACCTTTGTCTACCTCCACATACCTAGAGGATTTACACTTTGGACAAGATACTTTGCATCCTTGTGTTCTTCCCTAAATAGGGCACCCTTCGGACAACAATGTATCTGCTCATACGGCATCTTGATGCGAAGAGTCTCGTTGACTCGTACAAAGCTGCTCGGCAGATGATGACCCTCGAGCGGCCCCCAATAATTGCCATCATAGCATCAAGCGGGCTCGAGTCATGTTGTCTTTGGGACTTCAACCCGATGGCGGCCAATGGCATCCAGTTGAGAAACCGTTGTCTTCTCATGTAGGACCTTCTGTGCCGAATCCAACATGGCCAAGAACGCCTTAGCGCTTGGCTCTGGCTCCTCCTCCTCATCCTCCTGCTCGTCCTCCGTAGGCCGTTCAGCAAACGTCGCATCCTCATAGTCACCTAACCATCCTGGTACCCCGCCGTCACCGTCAAATGCCTCCAAGCGTCGTCTCACGGCCTCCTCTCTAGGACGATAGGCTTCACCATGGGACACCCACCGGGTATAGTTTGGCATAAATCCATACTTGCAAAGATCTTTGCACCATGACTTCCTTGTTTTTCTTTTCTTGTTTTCACATTGGGCTGCAGGGACGAGCGTGTCTCTCGCTCCCTTAATTGCCTTAAATGCATGGTCCAAGAATTTCTCGGTCTTATCCATCCATTCACGGGTGATTTGAGCTCGACTTGGGCGTCCGTGTACATCCACTCACGGTTATCCATCCTCTAGCATATACACATAGCGGAGTAATATAACCATCGGTTGCATCGCGCGGTGTGCCCTCTTGTCTAATAGGTGAGGATAGGTCCTAATCCCACAGCGGATCGTAGATGAGTTAGTTTCCATGCTCTACTCCGATCCGAGGCAAATTTGGCGGACACCTCCTGCTTTGTTCTCCGATACGTCTGGAAGGAGAGTGTGTATCAGGAGAACAACGGATGAGGTGGTGCCGAAACTCCGTCTCGGATCCGAAAGGTAACATGGAAACTAACCCATCTACGATATCATGGCTGTCCAAAACGTGGACAATCCGAAGCAGATACGGTCATAGATATGCAGAGATCCGCATACCTCCAACCGTATCTGCTTTGGACGGAGAGCGCCTAACCGGGCTACACCGATCTTTTTTGGTTCATTAGGTAATATATTCATCCTCTTTATTCCTCTACACATCCTCTCGAGAGAAATTTGGTGTTCTGCGATCCCAAATTACTACAAGGAACAAGATAAAATCTGAGCTACTCTATCACGAAGTAACCTATGTATGAAAGAATCGAAGTAATGTATTCTAAGTAACTTCGGCAAAATGAGGCACCGATCTTAAGCCTATTAGAAAAGGATGCTTAAAACGTGTGACAAAGCTAATTAAACAGGTTGTAATATATGTCCTTCGATCGGAAGCTAAATTAGTTGTAGTGCAATTGTTAAGACAGACTCACAAAGATGCATAGATCAATAGTTGAACACTCGATCTTTTCGGTTAATGCACACACCGTGTTAGGATATTCGAGAATTTGATGTCATGGCATCTCAATTAACACGAGCATAATTTTCTTACATTAGAAAAAAAATAGCCTAGATGAATTGGAGCAGTTAGGCACAGGTTTTGACTTTTGAGTGTCGATCGGTTTTTGGTACGCAAGTAATTGGATGAGACTCTAGCTAGGCTTGTGGGGTTGCATAATGGCCATCTCCTCTGTAGCATCTGGTTGGCTTATGCGATCCAAGTAATCAATATCAAACTTGGATGACTAAAAGCTATTTTTCGACTGTTGGAAATCCTCTTTACTTTTCCGAGAAAGCTTTGTCTTCCCGAGAAAACATGCTTCCTCGATAAAAAAAACTTCTTCTCTGAACTAGAAACTCACTATTTACACTTTCTAGTATATTAGTCCCATGCCACTATTTCCTCCTACTCAAGCTATCACCTAGTCACGAGTTTCACTACAACCATTTACTCTCTGCAAGCAAGCGCACTAATAAAGCGAGTAAGGTCAATGCACTACCCCATTTCTACTACTACTAGCTATATACTATTTTTAAGGAAGCAATTTACACTAGATGCAACCAATGAACTACACTATCTGCTTCAACAATCTCAAAATAGAATATACCTTCTTTCGCCGTGATGAGCAGGCAGGCGAGCTTGGGCAGGAAGCGGTATGCCGGATCTTGATGGCAGTGGCAGGCCAGGCGACATGTGTTATCAGGCGGGTGGAGGAGCCAGATTGGGTGTGGTGAGGAATGTGTGGCCAGCCGAGGATGGGTGAAGTGGTAATCAGGCGGGTGGGCAGTGTGGTGTGTGTGCGTCGTCGTCGTGTGTTGTGTGGAGTGAGTGAGTGTGTGGGCCGGCATGTAGTTAGGGTTTCCCCCTTTTGCGAGTCTTTGGTAGGTAGACACTCGGCAAAGGCTTTTGTTTTTTAAAAAATTTCTTTGCGAGTGCAGGACTTCTGGCGCTCGACAAAGGACCTCTTCTTAGAGTGCGGGAACGCCACTCGGCAATTTTTTTTTTTTTGCCCCATTATTTTTTGCAGCCTTAATATATTATTTAAAACTCCATGTTCAAATTTGGGACAATTTTGACTTTTTTGCTATATTTAGTTAGTTTTTTTGTTTAGTTGAATTTTATGGAATATTTCAAATTTGAGCTGAGTGCATGGAATAATCAATTTGGTCCTTCAAAAATGATATTCATGATATTTGGTGTATGTTGAGGCCGTATCCGAGGAACTCACATGAAATTCGAGCATCTTGTTGGCGTAACATGGCGAGGTACTGCGGGAAAAGTGTATTTAAATTATATAAAATCGAGCGAAGTCGAAAATGGCGAAACTTGTCGAGGCGTCGTGTTATCGCATGTAGAGTCTATGGTAAAAATTGAGAAGGTTTGAGCTAGTTGCGTCGGATGCCTAAAACCGGACATCTTCGCGTGTGAAGATGCTTGAAATTGGTGATATGGGTTTTAGGCATCGGCGCTAACAAATTTTGAATTATCAATGAAAACTCTCGAAATGATTCATGGTCAACATAAAAAAACATGAAATTTTTAATGGAAAACCTCACTAAAAAATGGGTCAAAAAACCAAAAAAAAACTTTCTTAGAGTCTTGGGCCTGGCGCTCGGCAAAGAGGTCCTTGCGAGAGTGCCGAAGTGGCACTCGGCAAAGAAGGATCTTTACCGAGTCAGGAATTGGCACTCGGCAAAGATTTTTTAAAAAATAAATTTGACGGCGTGGTGGGCTCGGCGTCAAGGGCCATTTTTTGCCGAGTGCACTCTTTTTGAGAGTGTTGCACTCGGCAAGAGGGCTTTGCCGAGTCTTGCCCTTTGCGAGTGCGGGCACTCTGAGGCACTCGGCAAAGCCACTCTTTGCCGAGTGCTAGACTTTGCCGAGTGCCACCGACCGGCACTCGACAAAGAGTGGCTTCGCGAGTGCCGATTTTTGGCACTCGGCAAAAGTGGCGGCACTCGGCAAATCTGCGTTCTCCCGTAGTGTCTCTTGCTATGGGCTTTGAGCACGGTACGAGTGTTATTTTTGCCAATTTATTCACAGAGAAATTAAATTTCGTCGCCCAATGTTACCATTTTAGTCGTAAACTCTCTGCACGCATGCGTGTTTTCCTTCACTTTTGGAACTAGGAACCAACAATCTTGGATTTCTTGGGTGAACTAGCTAGTTTGGTGGAGCTAGCTCTCCAAGCAGCCTCTAATTAATCTACGTACCAGCAACCTAAAGTTGTTTATTGTGCCAATGTGCATACGTACTTTTGCGTTTCTGTTGTCCTTCGCTCGCGATTGGCGAGCCAATATCGTAAGTACACTGAACAACTAAACAGTCATCCCTTCGTATTAATTCATCTTTTGCTGTTCAGCTCAATTAATAGGCCATTTGTTTGCTAGCTGTTCGATTGGGAACAAATCTATCTGGATAAAACATACATATGATGGTGCGAACTCTATTTTCAAAAAAGATGGTGCGAATTGAATGGGGTCGATCGATCGAGATGTGGCAAACATCCGATTTCAGGTCCTTGTTCTAAAAAAGTTACACCAGTTGCCCATGGCCCTAGTGGATGCTAATATGTTGCTTCTTAGCATTTCGTACTTCGCATCGGTCTGGCCGGTATTTTCCATTAGTTTCATTGGATCGATTGGATGGAAGAGGTCCAATATTAGCACCATAGTGGGGCACCACAGAAGATCCTTCCCCGTGTATATAATCTCACCCTCAGACCCTCTTAGACCATCTCTAATGTTGTGTTTTAGCCAGTTCAAATGAGGAGAGAGAATATATTGAATCGATTCAATACATTGGAGTGGTTGATTCCAACAAAAAAAATACATGGAACCGAACTCTACTTAGAACATGTACAATGGGTTTATGTCAGCCGTCTATAACCATTGCCATGTAGGATTTTTGCTGACGTGGATGAAAGAGAATGAAGAGAGAGAGAGATGTTGTCTACAATCCTGTAGTCGACTATAGCACAAGAAACAAGAAAAGCATTAAAAGATTGTGCGTTCTATAAAGACAACTAAAAAGACAGCAGCCATCTATACCATTATATGAGCTGTCTTTAGTGCTGTCTACAAGTGACATGGATTGTTGTTATAGACAGCAGCTGTCTATACCATTGTACATGCCCTAAGGAGTCGATTCAAAGCATTAAACAACTCATATGAGCATTAAATAACTACATAGGAGAGAGTGTGGTTGAAAGAGGATATTATTATTTTATGGTTTTTTAATGTAACGTGGGTCCCAGTTATTAGTAGGAATCGGTTCAATATATTGGAGAAAAACAAGCTCAGTTCCTAAAATACTTACGTGGCATGACTTTGAATTGATATCGGTTCAATACACTAAAGATGCTCTTAGGAGTTGATTCAAAGCATTAAACAACTCATATGAGCATTAAACAACTACATAGGAGAAAGTGTGGTTGAGAGAGGATATTATTATTTTGTGGTTTTTTAATGTAACGTGGGTCCCAGTTATTAGTAGGATTAGTAGGAATCGGTACAATACATTGGAGAAAAATAAGGTCAGTTTCTAGAATGCTTACGTGGTATGACTTTGAATCGACGTCAATTCAATACACTAAAGATACTCTTAGAGCATGTACAATAGGCTTATGTCAGCCGTCTATAACCATTGCCACGTAGTATTTTTGCTGACATGGATGAAAGAGGATGAAGAGAGAGAAAGATGTTGTATACAATCCTGTAGTCGACTATAGCACAAGAAACAAGAAAAGTATTAAAAGATTGTGTGTTCTATAAAGACAACTAAAAAGATAGCAGCCGTCTATACCATTGTATGAGTTGTCTTTAGTGTTGTTTACAAGTGACATGAATAGTTGTTATAGATAGCAGCTGTCTATACCATTGTACATGCCCTTATGTCACGAGTGAATGACATATCTCAAAACAAATCATCGATCACTTAGCATTTTGTGCCATCCTTTTTTTTATCGAAGATGCATGCGCGCGCGCACACACATACTTGAGTATAAACCACCGTTCATCCAATGGCGCAATACAATTAGCGAGTCGGCGCTCGAAGCAACGCCCAACGACGCAAATCCGTCCTGCCGTGTCACAAGATCACCTACTTTGTGGCGTTTAACCGGTTCCAAATTTAACAAGTAACTTATCCGGCACTTTTCGTCTCTCCTAGCTCGATCCCTATCACTTACGTCCGCCGTCTCTACGCATCACATTGCCTTGCGTCTGGTGACCTCAACATGGCGAGCTCTCCGTCCTAATCGATCCTGCCGTGGAGCCTCGCGTACGTCTGTAGTTCATGATTCTTAGACCATCTCCAATGTTGTGTTTTAGCCGGTTCAAATGAGGAGAGAGAAGGCATTGAATCGATTCAATACATTGGAGGAGTCGATTCCAACAAAAAAAATGCATAGAACCGAACTCTACTTAAGAATCGATTCAAAGCATTAAACAATTCATATGAGCATTAAACAACTACATAGAAAAGAGTGCGTTTGAGAGAGGATATTAATATTTTGTGGTTTTTTAATGTAACGTATGTCCCAGTTATTAGTAGGAATCAGTTCAATACATTGGAGAAAAATAAGTTTAGTTCCTAAAATGTTTATGTGGCATGACTTTAAACCGACGTCGATTCATTACACTAAAGATGCTCTTAGTAACGATAATTGTACAACCGTTGCTTCTAGATGACAATGTATATCAGCGAGGGACCCGGGTCACATCCCATTGCGATCGAGTTGGATGCATGAATACATGGCGGACAACATCCTTAATTGATAAGAAATTGAGGCTTAAGTTATGATTCATGATTAGACGATTCGTTAAGAATGTGGTTGCTGCAATCGTTACAGCATATTTATGCTCGTGTGTCACGCATCCTCATAAAATATATAGCCCCTATTCTATAGCTTGATTTTGTATAGAGAGAGAACGTACGCTTGTAGGCAACCCTTAATTAATTTTCATGGCAAAGTACGTAAGCTACTAAATTAATGGCAACTTGACGCATGTTTGGCCAACCGTATGTGCTGGACCAAACGACGACCGAATGGTGAATAGGAGCGGTACTCTTTTTTTATCCTCGACCAATTTTAATTTTTTATCCTCAATAGATATGAAAGCTATAAAGATTAAAGATTACAAACACAACAGAAGTCTTACGTTGAAACCAACGAACCCTGAGACAAGAACCAAGAACACCAAGAACCTCACAGAGGCCGGTCTGACCACCGCTATAGCCGCTCTGATCTCTCAGGAGGGCGGTGTTGTGGTTGGATCTGGGATTACCCTAAATCCTCTGTGCAAACCGAACTAGTCCTAAGATCAGTGGCTAGCTCACACAGTAAACAAATGTGACAACAACCATAAATGCAAACTTTATTAATAAACAACAAAGTTGATTACAAGAACGGCTTATGGGCCGACAAAACCAAAAACAGTAGAAGACAAAAGCAATTAGACCGCACGATTCGCCACAAGCAATCGTTTGGAGGGCGTAGTCTAGTCGTCCTAGTCCTCAGGCTTCTCGTAGTCCTGCATAAGGAAGGTTCTGATCCCAACTCTTCCCAAATTCTATAGCACAGGCTCGAAGCATGTCTTCAAGAATCTGGTTTACACGTTCCGTTTGTCCATCTGTATAGGGATGGTATGCTGTACTGAAGTTGAGTCTAATTCCCAAGGCTTCATGCAGGCTCTTTCAAAATCTAGATGTGAACTGCGATCCTCTGTCAGACACTATCCTTTTGGGCACTCCATGCAAACAGACGATCCTGGCTATATATAACTTTGCCAATTTACTGCTTCTGTAAGTGGTCTTGACAGGTATGAAGTGGGCCACTTTAGTTAAATGGTCAATCACAACCCAAATGGAATCATATCCCGATTGGGTCCTAGGCAATCCAGTGATAAAGTCCATGTCTACTTGTTTCCACTTCCACTCGAAAATTGGTAAATGCTGTAACAGTCCAGCGGGTCTTTAATGTTCTACTTTGACTCTTTGGCATACATCACATTGTGCAACAAATTCAGCAATCTCTCGCTTCATACTGACCCACCAATACTTTTCCTTTAGATCCTGGTACATCTTGGTACTGCCTAGATGAATGGAGTAAGGCGATTCATAGGCTTCTTTCAGAATCAACTGTTTTATCTCTTGGTGATCCGGCACACAGATGCGGCTAACCAAACTGTACCTTGCTCATCTTCGAAAAATCCTGGGGCTTTGCCTCTTCTCATGTTCTTCTTGATTTCTTTGATGTCTTCATCTTCTTTCTACTTCTCTCTGATTTGATTACGAGCGATCGGTTTGCGTCTAAGGTGTTTACACAACCCTGGTTAACAATCTCCAAGTTCAGATGCCTCAACTCTTCATATAGCCTTGGCTGACTTTTCCAAACCAACGCAGTGTTGCAATACCCTTTTCGACTCAGGGCATCTGCCACTACGTTTGCCTTGCCTGGGTGATAATGGATTCCAATGTCATAATCCTTTATCAGTTATAGCCATCTCCTTTGTCTGAGATTGAGTTCTGACTGGGTGAAGATGTACTTCAAACTTTTGTAATCCATGAAAATCTCACAACGATTACCGATGAGGTAATGCTGCTAAATTTTTAAGGCATACACAATTGCAGCTAATTCCAAGTCACGCGTTGGGTAATTTCCTTCATGAGGCTTCAACTGGCGAGACGCATAAGCCACGACTCTTCCTTCCTATATCAGCACACATCCAAGGCCCTGACAAGAGGCGTCACAGAAAACTTCAAAGTCCTTGCGGATGTCTAGTAAGACTAGCATAGGAGCAGAAACTAGTCTCTTCTTCGATTCTTGGAAACTTTGCTCACAGGCTTCAGTCCATTCAAACTTCCTTTCTTTCTTCAAAAGCAGAGTCATATGTCTAACGGCACTAGAGAAACCTTCGATGAATCTTCGGTAGGAACCAGCTAGACCAAGGAAACTCCTTACTTCGACGACGGACTTGGGTTGCCTCCAATCCAATACTGCTTCAACCTTTGCGGGATCCACTGCAACTCCTTCTACTGACACGATATGCCCAAAAAAAGCTACTTGGCTTAGCCAAAAATCAACTTTTACTGAATTTGGCATAGAGCTGTTGCTCTCTGAGTCTTTCCAAAACTACACTAAGATGCTTCTCATGCTCTTCTTCATTCTTCGAGTATATGAGAATGCCGTCAATAAACACGACCACAAACTTATCCAAGAATTCCATGAATACTTTATTCATCATATTCATGAAATAAGCTGGTGCATTCGTCAAACCAAACGACATCACTGTAAACTCGTACAGTCCATATCTTGTGGTGAAAGCAGTCTTGGGGATGTCTTCTAGTCTAATCTTCAACTGATGGTAATCAGATCTTAAGTCAATCTTGGAGAAAACAATTGCTCCTTTCAATTGATCAAAGAGATCGTCGATTATGGGTAATGGATACTTGTTCTTGATTGTGACTTCATTGAGTGATCTGTAATCCACACGCATCCTCATGAACTCCGATATGTTGGCCCTTGAAGGAGGTGGAGCATAAGCATGAGGTTGGGCTGCTGTTGCTGCTTGCAAGTTTTGGGTGTTGTTGATTGATTGAGCAAGCAGATTGATCAGCGGAGCTTGGTTGGCCATCATTTGGTTCCAGTCGGGTCCTTCAACTAGGGGGGGGGGTGGCGGTGGAATTGGGTTCTCTTGCACATTCTCTCATTACGATTCTTTGGTCTTGCCCTTGCTTGCCGTTGCGAGTAGTCACCATATGCTAGAACTCCACAGACTAAGGAAAGATGAGGAGAAACTAAGGAGGACAGGGTGAAACAACCCACCCAAGCAAAACAACCAACACAAAAAGCTTTTCCAAAAACTTTAATAGTTTTACAACATTCTACTCGACGCTCGCAGGCCTCGGTGGTTCCTGTGCGATGACGCTCTTTTGACAGCTTCAAGTCTTGAGGTCTTGAACACCAGGTTAGCTAATCGTGAGACCACCTATAGAAATTTCAAGGGAAAGAGGATCCATTTGACATTGTAAAATGGTGAGGAGAGAGTAAGGTAAGGAAGAATACCAAGAAGGAGGTAAGGATAGAGAGATGACCAAGATGAGGAGAGAACAAATTATTTTTCTTGTTGTATAAAATAAGTTTTGAAATTTTCAACTAACACCCATTCTACTAGGTTATGACCTGCAGTCGAGATGGCTCTGATACCACTTATGTCGTGGTCGGACCTAGGATTACCCCAAATCCTTTGTGCAAACCGAACTAGTCCCAAGATTAGTGGCTAGCTCACACAGTAAACAAATGTGGTAACAACCACAAACGCAAACTTTATTAATATACAACAGAGTTGATTATAATGTAACAGCCCAAAGTTCTGTTACCAATTTAAAATTAATTAAAGTTATTATTTTGTTGGACTTTCGAAATTTGGAATAGTTTGTTTGATTTATTTAAAATTCTAAAGATTTAAAAGTCAAAAGATAAAATTTATTAAAGTTTTATTTGAGTTAAAGTTGAAAAATAATAATAATTAAATTAATTTTGAGATTTTTACGAACTTTTAAAAGCTTTTCTTAAATATTTTAAAACCAAAATAATTTATTTAGGAAAATTAAAAGCCAACTTTAAGTTGGGATAAATTTTATTAAGTCCAAAATAATTCTAGTAATTTTTATAAATTTTTCTAGAATTTTTGGACTCTATTTTCTAAAATCTAAATCAATTAGTTCAATTTACAAATTGGAAAATAGTTTAAAATTCGAAAAAACCATTGGGCCAAATCCTCATGGCCCATCTCCTATTTTCACTTCAGACTCGGCGCTTCATTAAATGGCCCTTGCTCCTTTCCCTCTTTAAACCGGCCCTTTGTCACCTCTTCTCTCACCGCTATGTGGGTCCCACCACTTCATCTCCTCCCCCCTTCTTCCCTTGCAGGCGAGCAACATAACCGCCATAGACGCAGCGTGGAAGCTCCACAAACTCCATCTCCTCCCGATTTTCTCCACGCCAATGTGTAAGCGCTTCCCACGTTCCACCTTCCCACTCCTCCTTCCCCCTCTCCTCGCGCCGGTTTCACCAAGAAACCGCCATGGCCGCCACGTTCGCCCGCGCCACGATCTCCCTCCTCGGCCGCTCCCGTGCCCTATAAAAGGGAGCACGGTGAGCCCCTTCTCCACCGCATCAAGACGCTCCAACTCTTCCCTCTCCTCTCCCTCTCAATCGCCGCAATTTTGAGCTTTTCTCCAAGTCGCCGAACTCCAAGTGTTCGTCTTCTCCGGCGCCGTCAAGCCGTCCCCGGCCACCGCGACCCCTCCGACGGCATCGCCGTCACTCGGGCCATCCCGTGCGCGCAACCTTTTGCCCCGAGAGCCCCCGGAACCGCCGCGCCATCGGAGCCCGATCATCGCCGCCGTAAAATCGCCGCCCGGCAACCTCGTCGCCCTCCGTAAATGCAAGGTAGCGCATTAGGCTCCTCCTCGCTTCCTCTTTACTGTTGTGCATGTCCGCGAGGCTCGCCGGTGTGAGGCGCCGTGAGCAAATCACCGGGCGTCGCCGGCCTCGGCGTCGGCGTCTTGCCGCCACCTCGGTGCCACATGGGCACCACGTCACCATTTTTGCCCACGCGGCGCCACCGTGTCATAGCCACCTTGGCCCTAGTGCCGCGTGGCGCTGACAGTGCAACGCCCGCGTGGCCGGTCCATCCCCTCCCTCAGCCTCAAACACCGTGGACTTAGTCCACATGAGCCGTGAGACCGACATATGGGCCCCACATGTCGGAATTCGTTTTTATTCTTTTAATTTCCGAAAATCAGCTCTGGCGTCGCCTTGCGCAATAATTCATTTTTTCCTTTAGAAGAATAATTCAGAAATCCTTTTAATTTGATTTAGGTTTAAATTTGTAAAATTCATAACTTTTACATCTTAGCTCCAAATTAGATGATTCAAATTGCTAAAATCTGAGAAAATTATTTTCTAACTAAATAAAATATAATTATTCAATTTGGAGTTCAGTTTAGTTCTGTTTTCGAATTTAGAAATTCATTTAAATTCCAAATTGAGGTTAAAATTTGTAAAATTCATATCATCTCAATTCCAACTCCAAATTTAGTGAATTAAATTTCTAAAATTTTATAAAATGATTATCTAGCTTAATAAATTAAAATTAGTTTATTTGGAATTAGTTTAAATTGTCATTTTGAAGTTGAAACCATTTAAATTGCAAATTTAGGATTTAAACTTGTAAAATTCATACCTTTTGTTTCCTAATTCCAAATTGAGTGTTTCAAATTTATAAAATTTTATAAAATTATTATCTAGCTAAATAAAATAGAATTATTTAGTTTTGAGTTAATTTGAATTGACTTTTTGATTTGTTATTTGAATTTCGTTTGAATTTGGATCGTTTAGCGTATAGATTTTGACAACTTGATCGAGTTTTCAACGTAGTTGGAGACCATATAAGAGGATTGATTTTGTTGTATGATCATCGTGGTTGTACACACAAGCAACTTTGGAGAGAGTGTTTGTGAGTACTAGGTGACTGTTAAGAAAACAACATCACCAAGCAAGGCAAGTTACATTCTTGATCATATTGCACCCATTATTTCAAATTATTTAAATTACATTTTAAATTATTATTGCATGCTTATTTATATTCAGAATTTAAATGCTGTTTTAAATTCATAGATATTCCTAAATCCTTTGTATGGCCAAATTTGTTAATTGAATCAAATACCTTGTCACCCTAGATAAAACCTAGTTGATGCAATAGTGTGAACTAGGATCATTGGAAAATGTTGCTAAGACATGCTTAGACCAAAAATGTTGATTTGGGGGAATTTCAGCCAAAAATCAAATACCGTTTAAATTGTATCCATGGCATTGGTGTGTTATGGAAGTTTATAAATGATCTTGAAAAATAAAATAAAATGATGGTTTGTACTTGGGCGAAATGGTTGTTTGGTTGGTGCATGTCAATGCACGGGCTCAATCTGGTTAGGGTTGATGCCTAGGGGTTATTTGGAAAGTTGCCCAAGTCAGTTAAGGACCGGTCTTCAAGCCGCATCTTGCTATACCATATCGTGCAACCACATGTCACAGTATGGGTAGGGACTGGTGACTAATTTGCAAAGTGCCATCGCGATCGATCCCATGGATTGTGTGGAGTCCATCTCGGATGGTGGTCGTGTTATGACCTCGTTAGTCCCATTGGCGTAAGAGGGGCCCCTACAAACTCTGGATTTCTATCCAGGAGGATCTGAAACCTTAAGGGGTGGGCTGCGGTGGGATGGCGCATTGTAAAGGCCTTGGCATGTGCTCTAGGCTGCTTACCTAAGGTAGTGGCGGTGGCATAGATATATCTTGGGACAAACTAGAGAATTCGTGTCATGTGGGTAAAGTGTACAACCTCTCTGAGTGTAAAACTATTGAATAGCAGCGTCATGATCATGGACATGCTAGCAAAGCCACTCAAAGTTAGACTTGGATTTTGATTTCAAAAAGACTTTGTCAAATGGTTTATCAAATGGGAATTGGGCGGGAAGCCATGTGATAGGAGGTATCCTTCACCATTCATGTGTGAATGTTATCGACTATAAAATTGATTTAGAAAATGAATTTTAGTTATGTAATAAGCGCTTTGGAACCTAGTACAAGTATTTAAAGAAAATCTTTGCTTTATGCAAATTCAACCATATTAAGCCTTCCTTTGAGATATCCATGTATGCATGTCATTACATTATTCGACAGGTGTAACTTGCGAGCACGGTAGTTGTGCTCATTCTTGCTTAATGCAAATAATTTCAGAGGAGAAGAACTTTGCTACGGTGTGGATCTCGACGACTAGGCCGCTTCCCATTGATTGCTGTGGCGATTAATGAGACCCTACTACTTCTTCGTCTTCATTGTGTTTATTTTAATGTTGGCTGTAAGCCTCCTTTGTAGTCAACTTTGTTGTTATTTATTAATAAAGTTGTGATATGATTTTGTTACCATATTTGTTTACTGTGTGGACTAGCTACTGATCATGGGACTAGTTCAGAAATACACAGAGGATTTGGGAGTGTTAATCCCGGGTCTTACATATAAGAACGACTTATGGGCCAACAAAACCAAACACAGCGGAAGACAAAAGCAAGTAGACCACACGATTTGCCACAGGCAATCATCTAGAGGGCGTAGCCTAGTTGTTCTGGTCCTCAGGCTCCTCGTAGACCTCTTCTCCTATTCAATTATTGAATTAAGCAAGAGTGAGCACAACAACTGTGCTCGCAAGTCACACCCGTCAAGTAACAGATTGTAATGCATACAAGGATATCTCAAAGGAAGGCTTATAGACTTGATTTGCATAAAGCCATGTTTCTTTCCAAATATATGTACTAAGTTCCAAAGCAGTTATACAATAACTAAAATTCATTTTCTAAATCTCAGTTTTATAGTCGGATAATATTCATCAAAAAGTGGTGAAGGATACCCTCCTGTCACAGGGCTTCCTGCCCAAAACCCATTTGGATAGACATCCAAAACCATTTCATAAAGTCTTTTGAAAATAAAACCGAAATATAACTTTGAGTGGCTTTGCCAGCATGTCCATGACCGTGAACATGGCTATTCGAATAGTTTTACACTCTGCAGAGGTGTACAGCTTTACCCACATGACACGACTTTTCTAGTTTGTTTGGCATCCATCGATACCACCGCTCACTACCGTGAGTAAGCGGTCTAGAGCACGTGACAAGGTCTTTATAGACCGCTATTCCACCGCAGTCCCCCCCCCTCACTAAGGTTTCGCCCCCTTTGGATTAACCATCCGCCGGGTTAAGGCCCCCTCTTGCACCAGGTGGGAATACATAAAAGTAGGTCGTCAAGACACCCACACAACCGGATGGAACAACCACGGTGAAACGTTGCAAATTAGTTAGACAGGTTCTGCCCATTGAGAACATGTGGTAGTACGATGGGGCTTGGCAAGATGAAGCTCGAAGATCGGTCCTTAACTGGCTTGGACGACTTTCCACAAATCCTGGGCCTCAACCCTACCCGAATTGAGCCCGTGCATGAACATGCACCCCTCTAAACATCCATTTCGCCCAAGTCCAAACCAATTTTTATTTTGCTTTGCTTTTCAAAAATATTTGCAAACTTCCACGACAACCCAATGTCATGGTTAAAACATTTTGACAACATTGATCTTTGGCAACAAATTCCCCAAATTAAGATTTTTGGGTCTAAGCTTTGACTAAGCATAGAGTTTTGCAACATGTGCTGGTTCATACTAATGTACCAACTAGCTCTTTACTATGGTAACAAGGGGTGGTTGAATCAATAATCAAGTTTGGATGTACAAAGGAATTAGGAATAACTATAAAGTTAAAACAGTGAATTAAATTACTTGAATATAAATAAGCATGCAATAATAATTTGAAACAGAACTTAAATAATTTGAGATATTGGGATTCAATATGATCAAGGGTGTAACTTGCCTTGCTTGAAAGCTTGAGGGTCTACTTCTTCGAAGTACTCGGGCTCTCCGGAGTCGTCGAAATCTATACGTGAGAATGAAGCAAATTCAAATAAAGACCAAATAAAATCCAAATGAACTCCAAAACAAACCGAACTAGAGCCAACAACAAGGCACTGAAGTAGATGAATTAGGAATGGGCTCTCGAGAGGAGGCTCAGCTCGTCGGGAGGAGGTCCAACGGGTCGGGAGGAGATCCAACGACCTGGTCGAAAGAGGCTGGACTGGTCGGGAGGAGGTCCAACTGAGAGGGTGGTCGATGGTCCTGAGGAGGTCAAGGGAGGTCCTAAGGAGATCCTGTGGAGGTCAAGGGAGGTCCTGAGGAGGAGGTCCTAAGGAGATCAAGGGAGGTCCTGAGGAGATCCTGAGGAGGAGGTCCTGAGGAGTCCTGGATGTCCAATGAAGGATACGACTACTCATTATGGTCGTACGAAGAATACAGAAGGGGTACGACCACTCAACGCGGTCGTGCGAAGAATACAAGAAGGATACGACTGCTCAACGTGGTCGTTCGAAGAATACAGAAGGGGTACGACTACTCAACGCGGTCGTACGAAGAATACAAGAAGGATAAGACTACTCAACATGGTTGTACGAAGAATACAAAAGGATACGACTACGCAACGTGGTCGTAAGAACAAGGGAAGAGAACAGGGCACAGAGAAACTCACCAGGGCTGAGAGAGAGACTGAAGGGAGAGGGGGAGTTGGTGGACGACGGTCGAAGATGGCGCAGGCGCTTCGGTGAATCCTTCGGCACCGAGGTGGTTGAAGACGGAGCAGGCTCCAGCGGACTCCTTGGCGACGAGGAGGCGACGACGTAGGCTTCAGCGGACTCCTTGGCGACGGGGAGGTGACGGCGCAGGCTCCAGCCGGTGGTGGCGAAACTCGAAGCACGGAGGAACTGGGCGAGAGCAAGAGAGTTGGGTGCGAAAAAAGGCGATGAAAGAGGGCTGCTCAGGCTTTTATAGCCAGGGGAGACGGAGAGAGTCGCTGAAAGACTCGAAGGCGCACACATTCAAGGGTAGGTGAAGGAGGAGATGGGGGCAAGTAGGGGAGGAGACAAGAGGGGGAACGGGTACTGTAGAAGCGACATCATTTAATGCGACACAACAGCATTTAATGTGCGAAGACTTTTGTGTCAGCAGTGACGCGGCGGGAGGAAGAAGAAGGTGAGTAGGGCCGACTGGTGGGGCTAGTCAAAACTCGGGAGGGTGGTCCAACCAATAGGGTGGTCGTGACCAAAGAGGAGGTCGTGACCAAAGAGGTGGTCGCGACTGGTCTCCAGGACCACCCGGGAGGTCTCCTAAGACCACCCGGAGGTCTTGGACTGAGAGGGAGGTCTAGACGAGAGGGAGGTCTGGACTGAGGGGGAGGTCCAAACGAGGGGGAGGTCTGGACTGAGGTCCAAACGAGAGGAAGGTCTGGACTGAGGGGGAGGTCCAAATGAGAGGGAGGTCTGGAGAAGAAAGAGCTGGGCCGAGGGGAAAACGGAACAAACAGAGAAAGGGAATTTCAACACCAGAGAACTCCAACAAACTCAAACTAAACCAAACTTTTAGATTAGTTGAAGTTTGATTCATTTAAATCACTTTTAATTCCAAAATCTCAAGTTAAGCTTTAGAACTTCAACAAAACCAAATGGTTATTTTTATTTTGAAAAATTTCAAAAAGACCTGAAAATTGGGATGTTACGGGTGGTCAGACCTTTGCCCAATCGGTCTGACATCTGGTCAACCGAACTGACCTCTCATCAGGATGAACAGTAAAATTACCACGATTTCAAGATCACAAATTTATTCAACTTTTGATCCGATGATCCAAATCCCCTGAAATTTCAACCATAGCCCATCAAGAAAGTCAGAAAGCCTATTCCAATCGACGATCAGGAAGGTTGAAGCCAAGGTTCCACGAATTTCTTAGATGAGGGCAATAGGGCACAAGAATCTTGAAAATTCAAACTTTGGCCCAAAAACTTGCTTGTGGGTGAATAGTGATTAAGATGATTCCAAATAGATTCCTATATGTCCTAGCAAGCTAGATAGATCACAGCATGAACACCAAGAAAACCAAAGGAACAACCAAAATCGCAAAATTCATCAAAGAGAGAGCACGAACAAGAAGAGACTCGTCTTGAGGAAATTTTGCTTGGATTGATTTGAGAAGATTGTTGATTTATAGCCACTCCACCATGGAGGACAAAACCTCAACACTTGATTATTCAATCAATCCATCTCTCACAAACCGTAGCCTCAACTACTCCAGTTTCCTCCAAATCACAAATTAGGGTTTACACATGGAAGGCATGAAAAGCTCCAAATATGGACATCTCCCTTTATCATGGAGACTAGGTTTAGAGAGAAAATCCTAACGGGCACACGTTAAGCCCATACACAAATAGGTCTACACTCATGCACGCTTCCCGAATTCGTCTCTTCGTGAACTCCATCTTCACTTGACCTAAACCGCCTCTCCTTACGCCATATGTCGGCAAGTCTCTCCCATCCGACTCCTACCAAAACCATCATGGCACTTGCATCGACCCCCGTGCTGCTTGATGCAACCCGTTGCACCGAACTTCTCGTTCGGTCACCCTTGACTATCTTGCGCCATGCTTGAGTCCAATGACTTCGCCCGACATCCTTGCAGGTTCTGGATCTCATCTCTCTCCTAGCTTAGTCATGATCATCCTTACTGTTGACTGTCGTTGGCCTCTAAGCCTCTTGCACAATAATAAACCAAGAAATCGATTCCGAGCATATATAAGTTCTTCGCAACTTGACCCACGTTAGTCAAAACATGCATCGTGCAACACATATGCACTAAAACCCATAAAATTGATATAACCCACGATCATCGTTGCCTTGCTGGCAAATAATCAGGGTCTGGCCAGTTAGACCGCTATCCATGGCCAGTCTGACCGCTAGGCCACAGGACTAACCCAAATTTTCCCTCAGAAAATCTGCAACCTCTCTGGAAATGTAATTCGAATAGAACTTTTGACTTGAATTTCCAAAAATTATGAGACCAAGTACAGAAGAGTCCCCTCTCTTGCCTACATACACCCTCTATTTTTGGCCCGTCCCAAATTCAGAAGTTCACCTTTTGTCCAATCAAACCGCTCATCAGGCCTGTCTAGCCTCCGGCACTTCGGCCTGCCCATGGCCGGTCTGATCGCCTGACAGAACTTTTGAATTTTCTGAAAATGAGCGTTTCGACAAACCCTCGCTACTATTACCAATTATATCATCATATTAAGAGTATGAGCATACCCCTGTGATATCTATAGTGTGACATCCATAGCATGCTAGCTAGTCTTCAGAAACTTTATTTTGACAACCGAAGAATACTGTTCCCTTGGTATGTAGTAACCATTATCACACAAATAGAAGCTAGTAGTACTTCAGATCTAGAAACAGTGACGCAGGAGCCAACCAGGCCGCAAGCTACGGTACAAGACCATGCAGATGCTGTGATAATTGATGAGCAACCGTACTGCAGCCCATCATTTTCAGGAGAGCATATAGTGACATGAAAGCTGATGATGGCCACAACACGAGAGTATTTGGCAAGAGACAGACCGGCCGGGGGCCACGCAGGCCTCCTGCCCTACTGTCATGTGATGAGACTTATGTGTCTGTGTCGGGTTGGCAGCATGCACTGTTGCATTGCAAAGATTGCCGTGGTGGCCAGCTCCATGTAGATGCACGTAGACACGTAATTGTCAGGAAGGCCAGAGCACCCAAGGATCAGGGATGGATGAGCTACCAGGGAATAATACAACCATTATGGCGTACACCAGGTATGTAGATTAGGGTTCTGGAGGAAAAGGCTAATTATTGATCAAAGGTCGAAGGAATATGTTTCCTTAAAGGAAAATGTGGAGTACGGTTCATGACGTGGGTGCCTAAGAACTCATCAGATGCCTTATTTAATTTTCATCTATATATGTGTTCATACAAAAATGATTACTATGTGTCAGCAGCATGTTAAGCACGAATGAATGATTAGATCATAAAATGTCCGTGTACGTCTTTATAATGACCTTAGAGCATGTATAATAGTGTGACGTTGGTTGTCTGTAAAATTTGTTATGTAGAATATTAGATGATGTGGATGAGATAGAGGGAGCATAGAGAATTAGACCGTCTCTCATGCAGTAGTCGACTGTAACACGAGAAACAAGATACATTATATATGAAAGAGTTGTCTATAGAAACATATTAAAAGACAACCTATTGTAGGAGCTGTCTATAAATGATATGGAGATATATTATAGACAGTAGTTGTTTATATCATTGTACATACCCTTAGTACAGAGTACATATGCTACGCACTGTACACATCGTCTATTGATCTACAAGCAAAACTAAGCGTATATACATGCATACAGATACTGATTAACTCCAATGATTGAATATTTGAATGCCTAGATTCCTAATTTGACTAAGAATTGAAGTTCTTGCCTAGGTCGACAGACCATGATTGAGCATACCCATACCATACTGTTTTCTTTCTGCAGATTTTCATGAAGAAGTTGACCTAAACCCACCCATCATCGATCTCTCCAGGTGGCCGGCACCGGCTGTTTCAATCGATGCCTTCCAGAATTGAGACCACACCGTACTTGCCAGTTGTCTATACCGGTTTAGTTCTTAATATGTGATATTTTAGTGTCGGTCTATACTGACGTACCATTCGAAAGTTTAATATAATAATACATATTTATAAATATATATCTGTTTAATTATGCACACACCAAATTTACTTGTAATATTATTCTAGATACATAGCAGTGGGGTCAAATATAACTTATGGTTCAACGGGTATAATAGACGATATTATCAATCTTGTCGGTATGACTGATATTGTCCGATATAGCTGGTATTGACCGGTATCGAAGCCGATATGACCAGCGTTGAGGCCGGTATGAAACGTCCGGTTTAGACGATAAAATAGTACATACCGTTCAGTACTAGAATTATATCGATAAGCTCGCCACACTATACACAATTATACATATTAGGGTCCCAATTCATATTATCATGGTTCATGGTACGCTACATCGATCGTACGATCTAGGCGAAATGATTTAGTCGATGTTGTACATCTCAACACAGTGCACATTGATGAGATCACTATCTCGGGTATCTCTACATTGCCCGATGGGCGCGCGCTTGTACCTATCCACATTTCACTCTCTCGTTTTATAGGGGAAAAGATCCACAATTTATAATTTCATACTTTTGGAGATAACTTTTCCATGATTATACTAGCTAGCATGAAAGACCATGCAGATATATCGATTACGTAGTGAAGTTTGATTGACAGTTACGTTTGACACTTATAATATGGGAAATTATTGTATATACTAATCCGAAGATTGAGAATATAGTCTTGTGAGCCTGACCCACATGTTAGTGTGTATAGAAACTTTTTTCTCATATTGAGAAATTTTTCATGCATGCCTCGTGACTGATGTTCTATAATCCCATTATTAGAAAGGAGAGAGATTTGGATTTGCATATTCATATATTTTAAGTAGTGTGCAATAGTACGTTACGTTCTGCTTGCGCATGCAATTGGGCATCTTTGTATAGATACCATTGGGGCACACGTTAGATGGGGCCTATTTGGCAGCTGGTTCCATCTCATATTCTCATCTGATAAATTCCAGCTACGCAAATCGATATATAGCTAGCTCCAATACGATGGAACCTATGCAATAATTAATTATATATATATTTTTTGTAACATGCAGTTATATATATATGCCTTGTTGGGATGGTTGCATGCTTCAATTCCCTCGTCTAAAAGAAATAAGACATTAATTCCATCACCCAGTTAATATACCACGTACGTACTAACCATTTTTCTTACGCTTCTGGTTCCAGTTCATGTTCATAATTTCTCTACTCCGTGAAGTTGTGAATTTCCAATAGATATATATGACATCGGCTAGCACCTCGAATGTGCATATATCGAAGTGAGGTTTCTATGATCGATATGTGTTAAACTAAGGAAAGAAAGAAACATGCATGCGTTACATTCCATTTCAAACTTTCTTAATTTAGCTAAGAGTAGGAACGACCTACTGCAATAACCAAACCGTTTTGGTTAAGACTAAAAGTAGGAAGTACAATATGAAGTCTTCAAAACACATAAAAAGACGACTTAAGTCGGTAAGGCATGCTAGAGAGGTGGGTGTTATTTCTATAGAATACATCCAGTCTGAAAGGAACTTGGCAGATCCGTTCACTAAAGGATTGGCGTGGAAGGCCATCCTTGCAGCATCAAAGGGAATGGAGCTCATACCCATGTAAAGGCTCATATCGGTGGTAACCTATCCTAGGAGATCAGAGATCCCGTGAACTAGGCTCTAGGACAACAAACTGTGTGGGATTTTAGAGCACATCTAAAGGGTCCCATTAGCTACAGTGCTCTTTCTGTATGGAAGGTTGAGTAATAGCTCTTAATGAATTCAAAGACCTAAATGGTATCGAGAATCGTCCTACAAGATTCCCTGAAGAATTCACCTACTTGAGTATGATCGTGAGGTGATCAAGATATACTTCCTTGAGTACTCATGAGCTAGATACGGGGACATGACCGTAACGTCCCAACCCGAGAGGGATTAAGGCAAGCCGCCCAGTACAGAATGTAACTTGGGCGAAAATTCTCACACCAAGGTATTGGATCAAGGCATAGTCCTCCTTTGTCTGTGCAGAGTCGTAGTCCTTGTTGCTAGGCTTTGAGTTCAAACCCGCAAGGTACTCATCGTCGAACAGCTATATATTAAACAAGTTTTTGAGCATCTTTTATCAAATTGATAAATTGGTGGGGACTGTTGTTCTTGAGGGCTTTTCGGTAATTTCTCAATTAGAGAAAAGGATGAAAGGAAAAGGGTTTTGGTTGGGTGGGTCCCACCTGTTGGTTAAAGGAGAGGAGATAAGGCTCCAGGTGAGCTTGCGTGATGGAAGGGATTTCTTTTTCTCCTTTTCGCATGAGATGAACTCGAGGCGGCGGCTTAGGAGGGCTCGGGCGGCTTGACGATTTTTGCGCTAGCCGTTTGAGCAACCGAGTGGCCCCTTGGTCCTCACCCTTTAATAAGCAACCAAGTCTGCCCCTTTGGGACAACGTCCTTGTGACATTGTATCTCCGATTACCTCACTTTGCACGGCTCTGCAAGGGGGTTTTTTTTGGGACAACATCCTTGTGACGTGCCTTGTCTATTTTTCACCTCGGTGGTTTCGAGTACCATCGGCTTTGTGAGTATTTCTTTCTCACAATTACTGAGTATTTCTTTACATATATGTATGTGCTGGTCTGAGGTTTCTTGATCTGTGATTTATTGTTAATCATTGTAATTAGCTCTGTGGGATATTGTAAAAGAGATATTGGTGGGTTTTGATCTGCTCAGTGATGAATTGACAAAGAAAATGAAATTTATTGTGAATTGGTATATAGATTAAGCCTTGAGTTGTGGATTGTCTTGCTGATTCCTGTAACTTTGAGAAATTTATTTCAACTTGTTATACATGCTGTCCCAGTAGCTCTATCAATCAATTCTTCTTGTTATCATTTCAGTGTATTCTTTCTGTTATCTGTGAATTTTTTAAGTCTCTAGATTGCCTTTTGCATATAAGAATATTGTTGATTTCTACTCCTATGGTCCAGCATAGGTAAAGATGATTAAATTTGCTTGAATCTGTTTGATTTGAATAGCAAGTTGTAAAATTGAGCTCAAGGCCTAATCTATGATAGTCATATTCAATTGGTGATTACTTTTGTCATAAGGGTTGTGATGACCAAGTTTTTATCTTATTCATCTAGCCTTCTGAGAGCAATATTCAACAAAATGAATCTTAGGTTTATGCTGATTTTAATTGTACACTTATTGTGTGTGATGAGCATATTGTTCCTTTTAAATGACTTGATTGATTTTCATAGTCTTATGTCTTTTGTGTCATTTAATTGGTTAGGGAACTATGCTTTATTCATAATTATTTATGCTGGAATTAATTCTGCAATTTTGCTAATACTGCCCTGTTTGCAACAATCCAAAAAACCTAGATTTTAAGAAATGGCTTCATCGTTAGATGTCGTAAATCCGGAAGTGTTTGATAGTGCTAACTTTAAGCGTTGGCAAGCTAAAACCAAATTATGGCTGATCGACCTCAGACTTTTCTAGGTCATTTCAAATCCTCCGATGTTCCCTTTGGAAACCGCTGAGATGACGCGTGGGAGGATACGAACAATTCAGCCCTAGCTAGGTTGTTAGCAGTCTTATCCAACCGGCTGTTCGACGTGTATGTCAATTTCACTAATGCCAAACAACTCTGGGATGAATTAGATGGGAAGTATTCCGAAGGGGATAATGGTAACGAGTCCTTTATTACTGCTGCATACTTGAACTACAAGATTATAGAGGGACGGTTGGCGATGGAGTAGCTCCATGAGCTTTAGCTCCATGTACGTGATCTTAATCAGTACGATTATCTCCTACCTGAGAGTTTTCAAGTTAATGTCATTTTGGCTAAGTTACCGCCCTTGTGGCGTGACTTTGTGACTGCCCGACGACATATAAAGGAGCGCTTGACACTCAATGAGCTGTCAGCAGCTATCAATATCGAGGAGCGGGCAAGAGCCGGTGACAGCAAAGGTAAGGCTCAAGTCCAAGCTCATCAAGTAGAGGTCAAGAGTGCTAGTGGCTTTGGGAATCAGAAATTCAAGAATCAACCCAAAATCAAGCTTCAAGGAAAGAATATGAAGAAGAAGAAAGAGGAGGACATTGTCTGATTTGTGTGTGGAGTCCATGTGTATGGCCCAAATCTTAGTGTTGGATAATTGGCATCAGTGTTGAGGTATTTTGAAGAGAAACCCTCAGTTTTAGCAAAACAGTGTTTTTGCTGCCTCGAAGGCCGGGGGTCTGACTGGCCCTGTTGGGTAGTCAGACCAGCCAAGCCGAGCAGTCTAACCGGCTAGGGTAGCAGTCAGACCGGTGGTATGGAATTACAAGGAATGATATCAAATACTTGGGTGGGAGTATTTGGATGTGTGTTTGCAGGTGCCACTGAAAATGAAACTGGACGTGAAACTAGATAGAGTTTTGCCGAAGAGTCCAGAGATGGTGTTTTCTCAATTTGGGAAACGGTCTGACCGGCTATTAGTTGACGGTCAAACCGCCCTGGATTGGCGGTTTGACTAGCGGTTGGCCTGAAGGTCAGACCGGTCAAGGGCGGCGGTCTAACCGACTAGGATGAAATCATGTATAGTGAGTTGTGGTGATTTTGGGGAATTGGACAAAGTCATGAGATTCATTGCATAGGTGTTGCATGATACATATTTTGGCTAACGTGGGTCAAGTTGCGAGGAAATTTTGGCCAGAATCGATTTCTTGGTCATTTGTTGTACAGGGGCGCTTCAAGTCAACTACGATCAATGGCGAGGATGATCGAGACTAGACAAGGAGAGCTGAGGTCCAAAATGATCGAGGATACCGAGTGAAGTGGTTGAACTCAAGCATAGCACAAGATAGACAAGAATGAACGAATGTAAAGTTCGGTGCAACGGGTTGCATCAAATGGCTTGGGGTCGGTGCAAGTGCCATAATGGTTCAAGTGGGAGTCGGATGAGAGAGACTTGCCAGTATGTGGAAGGCCATTGAGGAACCTACACGTGGTGAAGCATGTGATTACTTCACATTGATTGGACTCGGTCATGGAGAAGGATCGAGAAGAGGTATTTTGGTATCTTCTCCAAAATACCAGGTTGGTGACCTTGAGGAAACCGCGGTGCAATACAGCACAAAAGGAGAGGCAGTTTAGGTCAAGAAAAGGAGAAGATCACGAAGTGACAGATTCGGGAGACCTAGATCGCAGTCTGCTTTGAGAAGAGTGTGTGAGTGTAGATCCACTATTACAAAAAGGCTAATACTGGACGCCTCATCACAGACGGTTTTCCAAAACCATCTCTGTTAATGGTAATCCTGAGCGGTTTTACCGGTAGCGACCATCTTTATTCTTTGGATACGGTAGAAGAAATGCATGCTAAGCTAATATCACAGACGGTTCGTATCATGAACCGTCTGTGATAAGTATCACATCACAGATGGTTTGTATTAAAAACCGTCCGTGATAAGTATCTCCGATTTTACCATGACATGAAATCACCAACACTCCGATTTTACCATGACTTGAAATCAGATTTCAAGTCATGGTAAAAATTGGAGAGTTAGACATTTTAAGTCATGGTAAAATCACAGATTTAGCCATTTCAAGTTACAGAGTTAGGTAAAATAGGGAGATACTTATCACAGATGGTTTTTAATATGAACCGTCTGTGAGATTAGCTCATCACAGACGATTTTTGTTTGAAACCGTCTGTGATTTGCGAAAATTTTTGAACGCTTGCGCGGGAGGTGAAATGTTTTGGCGCTGTCCTTATATATTATACCCACCCCCGCCTTGTCTTTCATCAATCTCTCCCTCTCCCTTCCCCACGCCGAGCTCCGGCGACCGCCCTCGATTCCCCGGTGTGGTTCGGCGAGGAGACGCAGCCGATTGTTTCACGGCGTCTCCGGTGAGCAGGATGCCGTGGCTCGACCAGTACCGCCAGATCTAGCCGCCCTTTATCTTGGCCTCAGGTAAGCACGAAGTTTTGCCCCCAAATCCCCATCCAGGTTTCCTTCTTACTCTGATTTCATCCCCTCCACCCTGTCAGATTTTGTTCTTAGTGAGGACCCCCATCTGTGGTTGACAAGGGAGGCCGATTCGATTCGAGATGGATGCCTCTACTCGACCTCGTCCTCGTTAGAGAGTGAGCCATTGATTGAGAGAGAGAGAGAGAGAGAGAGAGAATATTTTAATTACCTTGTTGTAAACTATCGAAAGAATATATGGAAACTACTGTCCAGTAATTGATTGGTTTGGTTCAAAATTCAATTTTTTTAAATAGGAAAAACTATCACGGATGGTTTTTACTAAAAAACCGTCTGTGATAGTCTATTTTCATAGACGGTTCTGAACAAGAACCGTCTGTGATAACTGATTATCACAGACGGTTACTATTTAGAACCGTCTGTGATAGCTTTTTCACAGACGGTTCAAAAACCATCTGTGATGACCTCGTAGTATCACTAACCCATAAAGTCAAATGGTTCGAAAAACCATCTGTGATGACGATTTTGAACCGTTTGTGATTACCTTTTCTGTAGTAGTGACCCGTTTGTGTGTGGGCTTAACGGGTGCCAGATAAGGTTTTCTCTCTAGACATATCCTCCACTATATAAGATTTGATGCATGATTTGCACAACCAAGCTTTGGAAACCCTAATTTGTGATTTTAGAAATGTGAAAAAAATAGGAGGCTAGGGTTTGACAAAGATGGATTGAGAGATTGAGTGCACATGTGTGAGCGTTTGTCCTCCATGGTGGAGTGGCTGTAAATCTACAATCCTTCTAATCAATCCAAGCAAATTTGTTTCAAGATGATTTCTCTCTTGTTCTTAGGGCCTGTTTGGTAAGGCTCTAGCTCCTGAATTCTCGTCGGGAGCCACCGGAGCCGACCCAAACGCCCTAGCTCCAAGTTTACGTGAATTCGGATCATAGGAGGAGCAGAGCGGCCTCCAGTTCATTTTTGCGGAGCGACCTGGAGGTTGATTCTTGCCGGGAGCTGCACCCACGAAACAAAAGTGCCCCTCAAAGTTGGGTGAAATTACCCGCAAAATGCCACTAGACAAAACCCCCTCACTACCTCTCCTGTTCGACTCTCTCTTCCCAGTCCCACAACGACACTTCCCGTTCACTCTCCCTCTCATCTCGCGTTCATGGATCAAACCAAACCCTAGTCGAAGTCGAGGTTGCCGTCGTCCCTGGAGTTTCTCGTCGCCAGTAGCAGAGTCCCTCGTTGCCGTTAGCCCCGAAGCACCATTGTTTCCCCCTCTATGACCTCTACCATGACGACCGGCGACCTCCCCTTCATCCGCGCTAAGAGTTCACCCAACCACCCTATCCCTTTGCCTCCCTCATCTAATGGCCGACAACCACGAAATATTTCAGATCTTGAGTTCTTGGTAGTTTTTGTTTTTGCTTTGGATTGTGTAGATTCATCCCAATTTTCCAGATCTAAGGTAATAATGATGCTTGAATTTGCATGTTGATTTCTTGCTTTGGATCGTGTAGATTCATCCCAAATTTCCAGATCTGTAACATGCTTTTTCATGCTGATTTCTTGCCTTCAATTCAGATTTGCTACATATTGTTAATATTTTTTGAGCGATGTACCGATGGCATAGTTCAGAAACCAGAGTCCAGAAATTAGAGTTCAGAAACCAGATCAACCTCACAGTTTTTATTCACAGTTTCACGCCCGACCACTACTGGATTGATGATACTGATTTTCCTATCTCATTCATGGAATGCCTGAATATTCATGGAATGCCTGAATGGTCATGTATGTGTGAGTGGTGCTGTGGTGTTCAATGAAATGCCTTTTTGGGTGTGCGAGTGTGATGCTTGATGAAAGTTCTACATTGTCATACACATTGCTCATTTTGCTTGATTTGGTACCTTCATGGCAATACAAATGCTTGTTGCTTGGTTTAACCCATGTCCGTCTATATACTAGTTGTGTTCACTTCACAGATATATCTTCCTGGTACATTGATTTGACTTTTGGTGAAATGGTTGTCATGATAGGGAGCTAGACTACATTCGTATGATACAACATTCAAACAGAATATCGATCGGTCCTGAGAAATTTGTAGCTAATTAACAAATTTCAGAAATGAAGGTACAAATAAATATAAGTTGTTAGAATTGGGCCCATAAGTGTACATGTCCATTCATTCCTAAATTCAAAAGCATATATGGTTTAGTCTCATATTGCCTAACCAAGTGGTGGGAGATCAGTTTATAAGGTGGAGTCATTGCAACCGCTCGAAACATGTGACACATGACATAGGGTGATATGATGAGAACTATAGCTAAAGACACACACACACACACGCACATACGCATGCGTGCGTATATTCACGTGGTAATCGCGTGAGTGTGGTCGAAATAAAGTGGTCGAAACACAGTGGTCGAAAAATAGTGGTCGGATCCATAGACCAGTGTGGTGAAATATACCTGGGTGAAATGTGAGACCGAGTGTATGTCGAGAATCGATAAACACCGCTAATTACCATTAATTGGTTTTGAATTAGCAGTTACCAGTGGTTTAATATGTGTTTTATTATGCAGTTACTAGAGAGTAATTGTCTCGACCTTAAAAAGATATGGAGACGTCCAGACCTAAAGGAATTGATTCACTTCCATTTTCTTCTTCTTCCTCTCTGTTCTACTGTGCTGGAGGGTTGTGCTATCGAACCATGCCGTCCCTTATCCTCGGCTGCATATCAGGTGCACAAAGCCCATTTGGTGCACATATGGAAAAACTTTTTGTTTGGGTATCAAATTAGCATAAAAAATTCTGAAAAAAATTCTAGATGTAATTTATGGTGTTTTGTTCCACCCTTTAAAATTTGAAGTTCAAACTCAAAGTATGTTAGAAGATACAAAAAAGAGAAATTTCTGACAGATGATAGATCAAATAATGCTAGAAAAAAAACAGGCAAATGTTACTATTCACAGTAAACTTCTCTTTTTTGTATCTTCTAACATACTTTGAGTTTGAACTTTAAATTTTAAAGGGTGGAACAAAACACCATAAATTACATCTAGAATTTTTTTCAGAATTTTTTATGCTAATTTGATACCCAAACAAAAAGTTTTTCCATATGTGCACCAAATGGTGCTTGTGCACCTGATATGCTGCCCTTATCCTCGGCGTGCACCAGGAAGTAGCGTGAGCGGGTATCTCCGAACCATTGTCACAGAGTTCACCCGCACAGGGCGGCAATAAGGTTTCTGGGCAGGTCATCTGCGCGAGCGCTCACTTCACTGCTACATCTACGTTTTGCACTGCTTCGATTCTGCGCTACTTCCTGTTCTTCATCAAGCTCGACTGTAAGTTGATTGTGCGACCAAACTATTCTGCTATAATCCTATTCTTGTGTATGTTTAGAAGTGCAATGAGTTGCCTGTTATTAGTATTGCTTTATGCATCTCTAGTTTTGTATGATCTTTGTCTCATAGTAAAATCTGGAATTAAAATATTGTCCACATTTTCAACATAAGTAACAAATACACTTGAAGTGTTAAAACCAGGGTACGATGGTCTCGTTGCCTCAAATCCTCACTTTCAGAGTTTTCAAAGTCAACCTCACCTTAGCCTTCTCCCAGCCAGCTCCAGATTCTCATAGGAGTGGATCTTACGAGAATCGAGTCGACCGACAAAAAAATAAGAGTGGAACTCTACCAAACATGCCCTTACTCTCTCTCTCTCTCTTTGGTGATTTCGGGGTTTTTGTGTTCTAGGGGTTTTGCCATATTTTGTTGTTGTTATCTAACTTGATAGGACTTGTGAGATCTGATATAAGGTCATCAGGACCATCATTCACCCACGAGCTAACCTTTAGACCAAGATTAGGTTTTCCCTGGTTTTGAGCCTTCTTGTCCTCAATCAAGAAATTCTTAGAACCTTTGCGGTGATCGTCTCGATCTTTAATTGGAATAGGTTTCTGACTTTCTTGTTGAGCTTTGTCTAAAATCTTAGAAGATTTGAATTACAGGATCAAAAATTAGATCATTTTATTGATCTTTCGGACTGCTATTCTTCTACCGGTGGTCAGACCCGCGGAGAGGTTTAGGCTCAGGGTTTTCAGTCCAACATATAGCATATATAATGTAACAATAGTTAATTAAAGGCTGGATGGTTATATTGCCGGGTACCAAGGACAGGGCTTGCTTTCCCGATCGACTCCTGACTTCTGAGTCATAACATCAGATCGACCCACACACAGCAGACCTATGCGTATAATTCGCTTTGCCCGGGCCCTAGCTAGCTACCATGAGATGTACACGCGCCTACAGTACGCATTATTTATGGTGTTGCCCACAAAACTTGCAAGCCCATTATGCCTTCAATATGTACATGAACGCCAACACGTCGCCGTCGATCGACCTCACCTCTCAACCGTACGTACGCGAGTCGCGAGCTAACTCATGACCTAACGACGATCACGTTTCCTCCCCCCGGAAGCACATCACACCAAGGAGGAATTAAAAATGCACTCTATCTCTCGTGTCTTGCTGGGGTACCAAGAGGACACTACAAGCGTAACTTAACCTTAATTAAAACTCATGAATGATCAGATGGACATGTATGCATGCGTGTATGTATGTAATGTATATATGCATATGGGTAACTTGCTGGGATGGGTCTCCTGATCAAGTAGCTAGCTAACTGGCCAGTAGTTCTTGTGGCACAAGCAGGCATGACAAGATGTTGGAATCTTTCCACCTGGCTGGATTGCTACATTAGTTTCAGTTATTGCCTCAGGAGATAGGGACTAGAGGGGCTTAGCTTACAGCCAGTGAGTTAAATAATACAGGAGACACGGCCCGGCCACATGTGCATGACATAAGACAACGGTTTTAGCTAAGCATTCTGCAGTTCCCTCTATAAAATGGTCTCAGATCAGAACTCCAGCCATTCCAGCGAATTGAGAAAGCTTGATTGTACCTGCTTCTTAATTAGGAACATTACCGATCATCACAAAGCCATATATATATCTAGTGATCTATAACTGAGATCGATTAATTGTTGGCTGCTTGTTCAGTTCATATATAGTTGGGATGGCATTGAGGGAAATCGAGTCTACGCTGCCCCCAGGGTTCAGGTTCTACCCGAGCGACGAGGAGCTGGTTTGCCACTACCTCCACAAGAAGGTGGCCAACGAGCGGATCGCGCAGGGGACGCTGGTCGAAGTCGATCTCCATGCGCGCGAACCGTGGGAGCTTCCAGGTCAGTGCATATATACAGGTTCATCGATTAATTACTTATCATGCCTCTAGGAGATATAGCTATGTGGTTATAGATGGGAGCTCACAGATCATCCTATATAACCAGCCTAGCTAGTGAACAGGGAATTAATTAGCGTAAGAATGCTTTATGGAAGAGCAAATTAGTTAAGGATGCGACATGGTATCTTTCTTGAATGATGCGAAAGAAGGTTAAGCATGAGTATGTCGATTTCTTTCTCTTTTTTTATTTAGAAAATATGTCGATTTCTAATACAGAGGACTTCAGAAGAGTCACTTCCACCGTGGTCATGTATGATGTATTCATGTCCTTCCAATTTTTCCCCCGCAAAGAAAAAGTCCTTCCAATTCTGTTCATCTCTGACGGCTGACGCAGCACATGACAATACTGTAGATAACTGCACTACTCAGTACACATTATATGTAAATCTCAACCTCCAATGATAACCACCAGAATCCTAACATCACATACACGGCTCGTTGCATGTTTCGGTGCATACACAGAGGTGGCCAAGCTGACGGCCAGCGAGTGGTACTTCTTCAGCTTCCGGGACCGTAAGTACGCCACGGGATCACGCACGAACCGCGCCACCAAGACGGGATACTGGAAGGCTACGGGCAAGGACCGCGAGGTGCGCAATCCTGCCACGCACGCCATCGTCGGGATGAGGAAGACACTGGTGTTCTACCAGGGGAGGGCCCCCAACGGCGTCAAGACCGGCTGGGTCATGCACGAGTTTCGCCTCGACACCCCGCACTCTTCCCCAAGGGTAATGCTGCAGTCATCTTAATTAGTTACTCCCTTCGTGTTGTTGGTGTTTTGCTGTCTTCAAGACAAAATTTTGACTATTAATCTATAGAACTATACATCATTACAAATATTAACTACACGGATTCTAAAATCTAAAAGAGTAAAAGGCATCTGTAAAAGATACAGATCAGAAGCTACATATCTCGCTATCATCAAATATATAGCTATTCTACCTTGTGTTGGTAGTGATGCATAAGGGCGTATACAATAGTTTATTATTCAGGTTATCTCTAAATATGTCCATATCATCTATCAACAGTATTAGAGACAACAACTTCAACAAATTGTCTCTTGGCACGAGAAATAACAATATTTTATAATGTGTCCAACAACTGGCCCACACGTCACTTTTTTCCCCTTAGTACCTTTCTCCTCTTCATCGTCTATGCCACCGCCGACGACAGAGAGAGCAAGCCATTCAACACTGACGCCTCCTTCCTCACCACCAGCAAAGCTCTCACCGCCGCCGCCCTCTGCCCCATCCTTTCCTGCCTCCCCTCTCCTACCCACGCCTCTACTCACTACTAGAAATCCCCATTTTCCTTAGTGACTAATATACTAGGGAACATGAAAAAAACTATAGGGAATTAGTTTCCCTAGTGGCATTCGTAGGGAACGACTACTAGGGGAAAGAATGTGGGGAAAGAAAACATTCCCTGCGGTTTTTTTGGGAAAACCTAAAGAAAGAATCGTTCCCTAGGATTTTAAACGGTAGGAAAATCTCGTTCACATGGCATTACCATCTGACATGGAAAGTCTATTTCCCTATGTTACCTTTCTGTCACCCTAAGGAAAGAATCCAACAAATTTCCTGCATTATTTCTTATATTCCCTAGGGAACATTTTTATATAAACATTATTTTTCTATTGCTAATTCGAAATTCATCCCCTACTGTTTGGCATGAACACTAGGGGTACTGAATTTATTGTTTTTTTTTTCTAAATATACATACATTATTCAAATACTTATTTATATTCAAAGACACTAAATTCACATTATCACTCAAAACAAAATTTATTTAGGAGATAAACATAACAATATCATGTATTTCCATTAGACCATCAAGTACTATTTGAGGCACATTTGCACGAACATATCCAAGTGTAAAGATCACACTACCAGAAAGTAAAAAAAAAACATCCACGCTTGCACCACAAGTGCACAACACACATGCATACTGAAGTACAAATGACCAGCAAGGTTTCAGACATCAAAATGCAACCCTTACATGTTAGTCATTCCATAAAAGAAGGCAACATGCACCACTTGCAACAAAAGTATGCTTCCACATGTATTGGACCATGGTTGGCATTAAAATAGTGCAAGATCATCATCCAGCAGAGAAGAGTTGTATTCCCATCAGCACTAACAGATGCATTAACATAACCTTCAAACATTCCTCGTGCAAGCCTATTCAATGTATCATCCGGGTTCTCTACTCCAACAGCTGAACCGCTGGTATGAGGCTATATAACAAAAAAATAGTTCAAAGATCAATAAAAAAATTCAGAAAAGAAACACAATTATGCTGACATGATTTTTCAAGTGTAGCCATTTCTGCAACTATTACAAAAGTTGCACGGTTTTCAGCTATATAATGCATAAAATTTAGTAAGTACGACATGCATAAAGTGTTGCACATGACAATTGACTAAGAAACATATGAATGCATTTTCATATTCTCCGATTCATGAAAAAAAACACAAGAATAATTTGGTCCAACTTTACAGATCAGGTAAACAACACACCTAGTTATTTCAATTTTGAAAGAGCCAATGAGGTCCATTTTAATATTCTCCTTCTTGTCCCCACAAAAGATAATCATAATTGTAAAGAAAAATGTGTCACAATTCATCAGCATTGCAATTAATTGGACCTACATTACAGAATGTAAATTTCTCCTGCACCTAAAGTTTCTAGCTCTACAATGTTTCAACACTTTTTAACTTCCTAGAAAATGATAATTATATGTTAAATTTCCCTATTTATTAACACATGAAAGATGAAACTATCAAGTGTAGTTTTTTTAAAAACAAAAACAACTCTTAAGTATTTGCAAGCATCCATCAAATCATCCCTCTATTTTGGTTGTTCTCCTGTGGCCCTACCCATCCCTTAATCATCAATCATGGAGTAGTTCACATGTATGTATAGCCTAAAGATTCATGGATCAGACACAATCATTGACTGTACAACAATTTGATGAAAAAAATAGTTCATGGCAGAATTTTATAGAACCATAAAGAAGGCTATGGTGACGCACCAAGGAAGTACTCCCTAATTAAATTAAACCATTATATACCTCAAGAGATATTTTTGGAGAGGTTTAAACTTCATATGTAGGAGGTGGAGGCGGGGGAGGTGGAACTGCAGTAGAAGGCATTCTAGTATGCTCAGCCACATTCTGCAATCATAAGATTTAATGCAAAAAGGTTAAATGTAATTCAACATCTATTATTCAAAGTAAAAAACGAATATGTTGAATGACATATTTCACCAAAGGGGAAATTGGCTACAGGGCGCTGCAAATTCACGTCCTTTGCCAACGGACATCCAAAAAACGTGGTTTCGCCAAAAGACACGGTAAAAACGTGAAATTTTGCAGTTAGACACTAAGACGATTATTATATTATTTTCAGGTGGAAGAGGTGAGAGAAAGCACGTGAAATGTCTCTTTTACCCTTCGGTCCCCTTCCTCTTCTCTTCTCTTGCTCTTCTTTTCACTTCACTCTCTCTCTCTGGCTCACCTCCCTATGGAGCCATGGGCTCACGGCGTGAGAATGCATGTTATGTGCGCTCATCGTGGAAATCATATGTGAAGCATTACAAAATAACATAACCCTCGTTGCTAGAAAATAGATTGCGAGCTAGCCCTCATCATGTGAAGCAAAAGGAACAGAGAAGTAAATCACAAGCTTTAAGCATAATTAAATGATAAATCTAAAATAAGGATGCATTGGACAACAAAGTTTTTTACAAACACGCAAACAACCTTCTTCTTGCGTAACATGCCATTGCAAGCTACTATCTCCTCAGGTCCAACATATTAACAAGCATTTAGGATGGCAACTCCCAAATTACTCAGTTACATAATTTCTGATGTAAGTGGTAATTCCAAGACTTCTTAAGTTGAATAAAGCAACAGGAGTTGTTAGTTCCGCGTGTGCTAGTGGAAAATGAACAAGATGAAAAGTAGCATGTCGATCATTCATCAATTTGAGAACGTCCTTCAAACAAATAGAAACAATCCACACATGCTATTTTTTTTTCATTCACTACCTTATTTTGAGAGAGAGAAATCTTCACTGAGGTTCAACTTTCCAAATGATAAGGTCAGTGTCATGATCACTTTGAAAGTTAGAAATAATAAAGTGGACACTAACTTTGTGATCACCAAAAATGAACACGAGAGTAAGTAGTTTTTTTTTTATAAAAAAAATCAATTTTACAAAATCTGTAAACCCTTACCACTTTTTTTGTGTATGCTTAGGTCTTAGGACATCATGCTCCCACTCTCTAAACTATGAACCCCTTGGATCACACAACATCAGTTCTACACGCATACAGTGGTCACACCATCACAACAAATGCAGTTCAGTGAGAACTCGGCAGTACACTCACCGAGATAGCAGAATTTGCAGCGGCCTTGGTCTAAGGAAGTACAAAATACAGCAGACAAGAAAATATAAATCACCAACCATCTAGTGTCTTTGCACCATGCATAGATGAAAATGTGAATTTATCATGCACGCATGATGAGTATCACTAAATGATAATTTTACTAAAATTTATGTTAAGAAACAATTGTGCAACACATTATGTTCAAAACAACAAACTGCTTTATCTACATAGGCTTTTCAGATACAATATAGAAGAAAAAACACACTGTAATTTGATTTAGTTTAAAATGGCCGATAAGTTCATCCTGAGAGAGGATATAAGGACCAATGACGCAACGAATAGGACACACAAGGAAAACTCACTACAAAGGCAAACTCGGAGTCATACAATAGCCACTCTGCAAGCTACACAACATTCAGCCATTATTTTGACTATAAGCTATATATAACAATTTCAATAGATGATATGACACAAGCTATATATAACAATTTCAATAGATGATATGACACACACACACACACCAACACACACACATAAAAGTATCTTTTGAGCCATAACACTTAAACCATCACAGAACAGGAGTGTGCAAAGTTTAATTAATCAAATTCATCTATAGTTACAGATAGTGCAATCCATTTGTATGCCCTACCTAGCAGACAAAGGTCTAGATCAATCAACTTTAACTGATATATTTGCACCTAAACCATTTGGAGGAACGGGGTTGCGGCTGAGGAAAGCGAAAATCGTGGGGGGAGCAAGGATGGAGGTGGAGGATGTGGAGGAACGGGGCGGCGGCCAAGGAAAGCGAAAAGGGTGGACGAACTGTTTATTCGTGCGTGAGGGAGGTGGGACGATCACCCTTGTGGGGGTAAACTGGGGGGCGACGTCGGGGGGAAGAGGGGCGGCTCGAGAAAGGAGGAGGAGGGCGACGTGGCGTCGGGGAAGAGGCGGCTCGGAAATTGGCAGTGAGTGAAGTCGGGGAGCATGTTGCAGCGTCGGGGCCGATGATGACGGCTCGGGGGAGGAGAAGAAGGGAAGCGGGGCGGCGGCGGCACTTGAAGGAGGACGAAGAGGAGGAGGAGGGGAGGACGGCTCGGGGGAGGACGAGGGGAGGAGGGCGGCACCGCTCGGGGGAGGACGGCGGCGACTAGGGGCGGTAGCTAGTTTGGGGAATTTGGGCAAGCACTGGTTCAGGGAATTTGGCTAGGGCACACCGTAACGAGGCAAGTAGAGAGCAGCAAAAAAAACCCTGGCACAACGCCTAAAAAAATAGCACACGTAGTAAAGAAAAAGTGGCAGGGCACTAAAAAAAGTGGAGGTAAAAACGAAAACTACATTTCCTATGGTTTTGCCGATCTGAGCAGAGAAAGTTGCCACTATGGCGCTGACATGGCATAGTCAATTTCTCTCTCCATAGTCTTTCCCTAGTAATTTATGTAAACAGTAGGAAACGATTTCGCTCCCTAGTTTTTTTTACCTCACCATAGGGATAGATACTTTTCTTTGGATTACAATTCTACTACTAGGGAACGTTTTAAACTGTAGGGAAAACGGAGATTTCTAGTAGTGACCCCCCACTGTGCCTCCCCATCCTCACTGCGCTCCTCCCACCGCCGTCCACCATTGACCGTTGATGCCTTCCTCCCTCACCGTCGCCCCCAACTCCCTCCTCCATCACCGCTACCGGCCGCCATCTCCAATCTCGTCACCGCCAGATTTGTGAGAGCAAGCAAATCTCTTTGGATCTGGACCTGCGCTGGATTCGATGGGATCGGCTGTGTGCCTGGATCGATCGAGACACGACCCGATGATGTCAACCTAGCCGTCTCAACTGCGGTGGGTTGCCGTGATCGTGTCTCTCAACACCACCCTTCGTCACATAGCCAGTCATCGTCTTCGACGCATCCGGGCCACGCCATTGACTGGGCCCCACAAACCGTGTGGGGGGGAGCGGCCGCCGTTGCTCCAATAGTGCGTTTGCTAACCCGATTCGATCTTGGTTCGCGTGCAGCGCTCGTCGCATAAGGAAACAACGACCTCCCTTCTCTCTCCCCCACATAGGACTTTGTTGGCATGGTAGAGCTAACCGAGAGCTGACATGCATACATCTGTTTGAGATGCCCTAATGCATACTTCATTTGGATTATCTGACATGTGGCATCCTTGAGAAATCAAGAGAATACAAAAAGATGTCACCATGATGCTGAATCATTTGTTTTGTTGAGTTAACTAATTATTGTAGGTCTATGGGAATAGAATATCGCGAGAGAGGTACTTCCAAGCTGGAAAATCCTATAATTAACAGAAAAGCCTTCCATTACAGATTACTTCGTTCATGATCGAGCCACAAGTAGGTATGTCTAATCCATCGAAAGCTGATCGACCGAGCTTAGGCGGCCCCGTGAATCACGGGGGCGAACGTACTGAAACTAAATGGCAAATAAGGACCTTTCACTAGATGGGATGTTCATATGGATTACAATGACGCCAACTTAATTCTCATAGACATATATATTCATGAATTATTACCGCGTTAGCAACTTAGCATGCAAAACACCTGCATGTGAAGAAACATCCTCTTGTACATGTGCGTACATAGTACGTACTGACAAAAGATGAGTGCTCCATCCGGTTCACAAAAACAAATCATTTTGGATATTGATATGATCCCTTAAAATACAACTTTGACTACTAATTACTATTGTAATTATTTGTAAAACCTAACAAAATTATAATATTATAATAGTACTTTCTAAAATGAATCTATACACATTATTTTTATATATCTAATCTAAATATTTAAAAGATATTGATAAATTTTGACTGTACGCTTGCAACGCTCCGATCAGCAGTTCAGTACGTACGTAATGTCCCTGAGAATGCAGTGGTACACGTACGTACGTCCAAAGAAAAAAGAAAAACATTACTGGGACTGAGTCGTCATGCATGCATGCATCATCATTGAACGGACAATAAGTAAGTAACGCTACGATAGATGCAGCACGCGTACGTCCGGCGTCTCCTCGTTGCATTATTGCTGCGTTTCTCCTGTGCACAGGACAAAGCTTACGACACTGTGCACCAGGGCCGTACCTTTTGGGGTCTATGCCAAATTTTGAATTAGGGGTCGCGGTTTAGAAAAGTTGATATATAAAAAAATAATGATTTAGAATTAGACCCTAACAATAGCTCCTCGGTTCTTTTTTTTTGGTCTCTTTTGCTTTTCAAGATTCATGTCTCCTAATTTTAGAAGGGAAGAATTAAAAAGCTAGAACAACATCTAGATGCATAGATACAAAATAGAACAATAATAGTAGGTCTTAAAAATTTAGTAACAAAAAGGAAGTTCTACACTCCTAGTTCGGCTGTGCCGAATGGCTACAAGATGGAACTAGACAAACTAATTGATGTGGTGCATATGGCTCCCGTAGGCCGCGATGTAGCACAAAAGGCCCACTTTGACGACCAAGCAGTGTAGCACCAGAGCTCAATCAATATACGAAGATTAGAAGAATGAGACAAGAAAAAAATTATGTGTTTGAGTTACAAAAAAACCACAATAAATAGATGGAAATGGAGTGGATTGATTCATCGCCACCAATTTTGGTTATTTTAGGGAAATCATGTGTTGGTTATGAGGAGGAGAATTAGGAGAAGAGAGGTTAATTTTCACATGCAAATAAGAGAGATAGTAGTTGTGTGAAGCAAAGGTAGAATGCAGAGAGCAATAGAGACATAGGGAAAGTTCTTAGTAAAGAGGCAATAGAAAAGGCTTGCTTAACTATTTATCTCACACAAGATTAACTATAGTAGTAATAGTAATTTTTCTTGAGATATTAACAAATAGTAATCGGAGATTAAATCAAAATTAGGGCCCTAGCTTTTGGGGGCATGTGCAGTTGACCACTTTGATCTTGTCTTCCGTACGGGCTTGCTGTGTACATAAGCTAGCCATGTACAGGCCTAGTGTGCACGAAATGGATCCATTGGGCCTATATAGAGACGCACACTGTTGTGCATTAGGGATACATATCAACTTTTCAATCGAGTTCCAACGACCTAGATCAACATCAACCACGCATCGCTACAGTGAAAATCGTTGCAGTAATTTTTGAAACAGTAAAATTAGAACTGCAACTACAGTACTTTGCCGCTGCGCAATTCATTAGATTACTAGCCAGCTCGGTTCTCTGTAGCTACAGTGAACCTATGTATTACCATGCATGCATAATGCACACGCTAATGTGCTGCTAGAGAAGAAGACAACGGATGCGACGCAATGAAGTCTTAGAGCGATTAGACCAGCAGCCACCCGCCTAGCCAGCCATTGACAAGTGATCCCATGCATGACATTGCGCCGGTTTAGAATGACGGGCTGCTTTTCTGAAAAAGCTGCTTTCAGTTGGACTATAGGTTATAGGGCTAAACGACGGGGCTGAAGAGATTTGATGTTTGGCTGTCTGGTTTTTAGGTAGGCTGGCTGCAACTTCGGAGATAGGAAATGTCTGAAATGCCCCGAGGACAGTAATAGCTTGTTTGACACCGTTTAATGTAATTAACAACATTTAACGACAAATAACGACAATTGACGATTAATAACGACGACTAACGCAATTGACGACAACTACCGTAATTGACGAGAATTACCGCAATTGACGGTAATTAACTACAATTAACGGCAATTAACATAATTAACTGCAATGAACGATGACTACCGCAATTGATCGCATTCAACCACGATTAATGACAATATACCGCAAACAACGAAAAAAATACTCACAATTAACTACAACATACCACAAACAACGCAATAAACCGCAATTAGCGTATTTAACGATAATTATTACAATACACATTTATTTCAAAAAATAATTATTAAAAATAATGACTACAATGAATAAATATTGCAATAAATAATTATTAAGATAAACAATTATTACATAAACAATTCATGCCCCTCCACTTTTTTCCGAGCTTGGGACCGACATCGGTAGTGTTAGGCACCCCCACCCTCACACGCACCCCCAAAACTAAAGAAGTAACAAAGAGAAGAAGGAAAAAGAACAAACAAAGGAACTACAATCAAAATTAATCATCACTATATAAATGAAAATAAAACCATGGCAGGAAAATGAAGCACTACTATCTTGTATATTAAACAGAGGGAACCATAAACTGCTAATGCAAATACAACTAATAGAGGAAAACAACCTACAATCTTGTATGTCAAATAGAGGGAACTAAACAACTAATGCAATTTGACCTAAGCATCTTAATAATCACGCATTCCAACTTCAAGTGTTAATGCAAATCTTAAATGAAAGGTCATAATGGCATGACTCTTCTTGACAGTCATTTTGCGTAGAGCCATAGACAAATACACACAAGAGAAATATATGACAGATGACACAAATCAACAATTGCATATTCGATCCAAGTAAGATTAGAAATACAACAAACGATCACAAAGATTCTTTAAGGCAACATTAACATTCCTTTCTTGTTAATGCCAACTCAATTATGCCTCTTGGAGATCCAAGTTGTTATGACAAATAAAGTCAGCTGATTAAAATAACATTGTGCATTCATGCTTGTGAACATGTTCAAATTAGAATTTAGGATCATTTTTCCAAGTTGACACATCCAGTTAAACATTAATACGAACTACACAGACTAATACAAAAAAGCAAACAATATGAACATATTCACCAACACAATATAAAAAATGATGTGAACCTTGACCACAACAACAATGAATAAAAATTGATAATAAAATAAAGAATGAGATGATATGAACATAACCAAATTGGTTTGGAAAAGAGTTGTATGTAAGAACTTAGGTGAAAACTTAATTTAATTGCAGGTTCAAAATGGTATTAATGAGTCTAACAAAGCTACTAAAGAAATGATGTACTAGTGCTGAATTGAGTTGTATTTATTTGCACCTATAGCACAAATTGAATTAGCAAACAACAAATTGTTAGGAGTGTACTTTTGATTCTCTCTCTCTCTCTCTCTCTATATATATATATTATACAAAGTTCAGAAGAAAGGATAACTGAGTCACTGAACTATACAGCCTAGGAGAACCGCAAATGAAATGAAATTCTCGTACAAGTTAAATGAAAATATCTCAAGTCAACTATACATAGTTCATAAAACTTGAGGTGATAGATTCATTAATCTACAATGAGTCAATGGCCATTGAAAAATTCGTACTAGCAATGCAAAGTGCAACTAGGAAAATTACTAGCTCGGCATAGAGAATTCAACAAAGGAACCATATTCCATAATGCTACAGCACTACTAAATCCCATAATGCTATCAATTTTAAACCAGGAAGGGAAAAAGACAAGCTATGAATAAATAATTAGCAATAAGAAATAATATGTTAGGATGAGAAGGAGGAGAGCGGAACGGCGGCTCGAGGGAGGAGGAGGGAGCAGCAGCGGCTCAGGGGAGGAGGCTGGTGGTGAGGTCGAGGAAGGGAGCCAGAGACAGCGGACGTGCCAGAACTAGATCTTGCCAGGGCCGAGGGAGGAGGGAGCCGGGGAGGAGGGAGGAGGAGGACGGTGGCATCGGCAGAGGGGGGAGGAGGGTGGTGTTCGTAGGAGGAAAGAAGGGAGACAAGGGGGAGGCCAGTGGTTTTGTTGAATGGTAAAAGTGGGTAAATACCACATAAGTTGGGGGGGGGGGGCAAATTCGGAAGGAGGTGGTGGAAAGTCGCTAGAAGCAGCCTCGCGGTGGCTTCCGGCTTTTTCATGTATAAGACAGCTTTCGGCTTCCGAGAAAATCGGATGGAAAACCCTACCGTTAGGAAAAGCCCATTATTTAGGATGACTTTCGGTTTTTTCGGACGAAAAGTCGGAGCCAAAATCGTCCCAAGCACACGCCGAATTATTGGCGCATTAGCTCTGTTTTTCGCTCGTGGGCCAGAGATAGCTCCTAGCGCGACAGCCAACCGGACGCCATTAATTTGCTTCTGCTTATGCTTGCTTCCACGCTTAGATAATAGCCCAATTGCATTAACCTCTTCACCGCTTGTCTGCATACGTACGTACGTGCAGGAGGACTGGGTGCTGTGCAGGGTGTTTGAGAAGAGGAAAGGGGATGGCGATGGCCAAGACAACGCCGGCGCCTCCTTCCCCAGCTTGGACGGCTTGTCGCACGTGATGCCGGACCACCCCGCGACGACGACGGGCGGCTACAACGACCAGCAGACCGGCTCCTCCGCCGGCTTCGCGCCGCACCAGGATCAGGTGGCCGGCGGCGCGAACGCCGTGCTGACGAACGCAGCGATGCCGCCATATTACGGCTTCTCGCTAGAAGTGGGCGGCGTGCTGCCGGGGTTCGGCACGAGGGGAGTCGGGGACGAGTACGGGTTTAACAATTACTTCGACATGGGCTTCGAGGACATGGCGAATCTTGGAGGCATGAGGTTCCCGCAAGGGTGGGATTGATCGTGCAAGCAATGGAGATTTGCTTGTTGCCGCGTCTTGTTTGAAGAGATCGATTATTGAATTAATTAATTCCATTAATTGTTTATATGAAGTTTGAATGATTTGGGTTTGAAATCAGAGGGTGTATGGTTAATTGTGCATGTGAAACCAAATGCAAGGTGAAAATTCCAGCTTAATGTAAATTAATATATGCGCTAATCGAGCCTTATACTTCTAAATGTATATATGCAATCTGCAGTCACTCGTCTCAAGCTTACACATGAATGCAATCTGCTGCTGTCTCCGACAAAAACTAAAATTAGGAGTCAAAGATCAAAAGATGGAATAATGTACAATGCGACTGGGAATTTGAAGGCTTCGTTTTATGTGTGAGAAAGAGATGTTAATAAACATAGCGGAACCAGGATTTCACAAAGCCTCGGATCAAAAACTAAGCGGCTATAACTAACGCCAAATACCATTCGCACCGAGACACAACAAAAGTACAATACAAATACACAATTGAAATGAAATTTGAATTCCATGTTTAACGACACACCAAGATAGATAAAATATGGCAAAAAATATATGTAGTGGAGCTATATAAAAGTTAATACCTAATTAACAAAGATTTGGTTAATCCGAATCTATAATATCTTCGTCAACAATAGTACAAGAATACAAGAACTTGAACTTGCAAATCGAAAATTGCATATGTAAATCAGGAACACAAGACCGGCATAATGGAATAGTTTCTTATGTGAAAAAGAATTACAAACCTTTCTCACAATGGTAAGCTTAGGATTGAGCCAAGCTAGGCCGCCATGTGGGAGTTGAGGAGCTCTGGTAGTGAATTGCACGAACGCCCGCTGCTCCTCTCTTCCAAACTCCCGCAAGATCTCCAGGAACCGCAATAATGCACTATTTGCAATTCAATTCTTTATTATCAGTTCAAGGGATAAAATATTTGAGAGGCTTGGGTGTGTTCGTTCTACTTACGCTAATAACTGGTGGACAGTTCATATCATAGCCATGCTCAAACTCGATGTGATCCTCAAGTTTGTTTGATTGCAAGAAATATACCAAGCTAGAACCATTAAGCAGAAGCTCTTTGCAGAAATGAAGGCAAAAAATATTAGAGAAAAACGCGTACAGCCCAAGCTTCTTGTTCAGCACATAGTATCCGCTCCATCTCCTCGGTGAACATTCGAAGGGTCTTAAGAGCAAAAACCTGCGAGTGGTCGAACTAAATCATTACTGGTTGTTTTCTGAAAAGAAGACGGAATGCATTTTGATCTAGTGAATATTCGATGGCAAACGACCTCATTAATTCCAGACTTGAAAGCTTCTATCTGTTTTGTGATCCCACGCTTCGGTGTTGCATCAACAACCAAAGATACATACTCCTCCAAAGTGTCAAGTGTCACCGTCTTCTCTGAGCCTCCAGGAATAAGTTCATATTCAGGATTTCCAGGAAGAGTAAAGTCAAGGCACAAATCTTCCAATCTCACATTTGTATAGGACAAATCATCAGAAGGATTAGATGTCCTTCTTGAAGATGCCTCTCCAAGAACTTCCTCTTAATTAACAAGTGCTTGAAACTCTAGTACAGTCTTGCCCAGCTCGGGATCAAACGACGCAATGTCATAGATATATCGTGCTCCTAAAACCAAAGAACAGTCCATGATCAGAACAAAGGAGATGCAATTGAGCAAAAAGAAGAGAGATGATACCAACAATTATCGGATAATTTCTGAAAAATGTACATGTTCAAGAATGATCTTTGACGGGGATCTCATAATTCTCATTTAATTATTTATCTGTAATTCTTATTATAAATAGTAATATCATCGTACGGTTCTTGGATATACCCCTTAATGTTTATAAGGGAGAAGCTAGCCAAGAGGTCGTAAGTCCTTCTGCGACCACCCTCATAGTCGTAAGTCCTTCTGCGACCACCCTCATAGTCGTAAGTCCTTTTACGACCATCTCATGGTCGTAAGCCTTTCTACGATCACCATGCGGTTGAAAGTTCTTCTATGACTACTTCATGGTCGTAAGCTTTTCTATGACCACCATATGGTCGTAAGTTTTTCTACGACCAAGTCAGTTACGATCATCCTATAATCGATGGAGCTTGCAGACAAGTAGGCCCAATCAATTATGGACTCTAAGCAGTTAGTATGCGCTGTTATTCTTTGGAATAACTGCACGCAATACGCCTCTGTCTCTGACAATAACTGACAGGCGACGTGGAGGGGTTACTACTCTAGTAATAACTACCATCAACGTTCCCATTATATGAAATGATAAGGCGTCTCTTAGCTTGGAGAAACGGCCATCTCTTCGCACACTATATAAAGGCTACAGACAGACAGAGACACAGAGGAAGAATCAAGAACACAAGACATTAGACTTTAGTCTTTCTCTTGATTTGTAACCAGCATACTCAATATAGCCACACAGCAGTAGGGTTGTTATTATCTCCGGAGAAGGCCTGAACCTGTATAAAATCCGTGTGTCGTTCTCTCTGCGTGATCAATCTTGGAGACGCCCCGAATCAAACAATCATACGTAAGATCAGTTCTAAAACACCGACAGTTGGCGCCATCCGTGGGGATTCTCGTCCGGTGATTTCTCGTCAATAGGTTTTCTTTATTTTTCTCAACTCTAACGCTTCCATGGCAGGAGAGTAGAACGAGAAGAACTGGTTCGACTTGGCCGATTGCGTAGATATCGACATGGATGCCGGCTTCGACTACGAGCCGAGTATCACTTTATCCGATGGTAATGTCGTCTCTAGAGATCATTCTCCAGATCCAAGAGACCATATCACCGATGGAGTTAACGAGAGATCCTTATCTCCCACAACAGTAGGTCCAACTGAGGGACCAGTTTCCTCAGAGGGCAAGGGTCTATCCGACCATGATCAGAACTGCACCAAGGCAGGCTCACAACATGACGAGGGCTCTCTCTCCAAATGTTCAAATCCGCCTGAGGCAGTCCAACCTGACAAGGCAAGTTCTGAAAGCCATCATTCCGGAGCTTCATCAGCATCTGGTGGTCATCTCTCTGGTTAGCTCCACAAATGATGGGGTCGAGTATGCTTTTCCTACGAGTTCGACCATACCCTTGCAGGGCTCACCTACGGACAAAGATGGTTATAACCTGAAATTTCCCTTCCCGGAGGGGTTTTCTCCAAGTCGTCAGACGGTGTTGTTCTACTACTCCTCAAGAGAGGAGGCCTCAAGCGCATGTGGAGATCATTAGTGGGAGGTCTTCGTCCTTTCATCAGATAATGATCACTCTTCTAGAGACATGGCTGAGGATGCTCTCCACCGATCACAATCTACGACCCCTTGTAGCAATAGTGAGGACACCTCCGGCGATGAACGGGGTCGACACTCTGATGAGCATGGGGGAAATCCTCGAAACTATCGCATTCCATTGAGCAAACTCAAGGATTGAATATAGACGATCCTGAGACAACCCGACGGAGAAGAATTGTGGCTCAGAGAAATATGTCTGGCTGCATTCAGTATCAGCCGGAGGAAGCTCAGGAACTCCAACACATCAACGATCTGCTCGAGAACCCAACTTGAGAACTTGCCTGAATGCCCGGCTACGACCTCTTCACCGGAGAGATCGCATGAAAGCTTCGAAGCACGATGGCCAGACTCGAACATCCTCGCTGGCATCATTCCGGAAGTCGTAGCGGTACGACTCCATCAGCTACCAGTCGTTCGAACAAATTACCACATGGAGATCAACGTGACAACAGGTTACGTCGTTCCCTTAACCTTAACTCTAGTCGAACAAGAGTTCCTTGAATGTCTGATGATCAATAAGCTCCTAGGAGAGGTGATCGTTCACTACTCCGACCCAGAAATCTGCAGCAGTAGATGAAATACGAGGAGTATTACCCTCGTACGGCCGAGACTTATCATAAGTCGAGTTCACCCACGACTAGGTATCGTCGTGCACGATCACTTGGCTGCATCAACCCTTCTTTCCTGCAAAGAAGGCGTTACAATGTGATTACCGGATGTAGGGCATTCTCTCCTGATCTCCGAGCAGTTCGCTGGCCACCGCAGTTTCGACGAGTAAACATGGAGAAGTTCGATGGGTCTCAGAATCCTATCGAATTTCTTCAAATCTATATGACCGCTGTCCGAGCAGCAGCAGGAGGAGAGCGCGTCATGGCGAATTACCTTCCGACTGTACTCGAAGGGTCCGCTCGATCGTGGTTGCTAAATCAATCACTCAAGTTGATCTATTCGTGGCAACACATCTGTGACCTTCTGCTGGCCAACTTTCAAGGCACCTACAATTGCCCTGAAAAGGAGGACGACCTGCACAGGATACGATAAAACGATCATGAGACCTTACGCCAATTCATCAGGCGTTTTAGTCAGGTTCGAAATTCAATTTCAGAGGTTTATTACTCATCTGTTATCAGAGCCTTTAAATAGGGAGTCCATAGCAGAAGGATTATAGAAGATATCGCTCTGAATACTCCGGCTACTGCCGCTGAACTTTTTGAGATGGCCGATCGATATGTGACCGCTGCTGAAGCAGTCGAGTGGAACAAAACCATCGATCGAGACGATAAGAATCCTCAAGAAGTAGATGAAAGTAGCAAGAAGAAGGATAAAAAGACCAAGAAATCCAAGAGCAAGACGAAGGGCCAAAAACATCAAGCCAACAGTTCTAAGGAGGTCTTGGCCTTAAACGATAAGGAGCTATGAAGTTCCAAGCCATATCCCGACCGAGGCAAAGGTAAGCGCCCCGAGCAGAAGAACGACACGCCTAGATGGTGTCCTTTGCATAAAAAGGAAGGACACGACATTCACAATTGCCGGGTTTTTTAACGAAAACTCGAGGACTATTACACTGGCAAAGGAACTCTCCCTACTCTCGAGGAGGTAGGCCGAGTGAGTGGTCAAAAGCAATCAGACGACGATGAGGAGATGCCGTTCCAAGATCCAGAGCATACAATCGAGCATATCTATGGGTGATCATCAGCATATGAGTCAAAACAATAGGTTAAGGTTGTCGAACATGAGGTAAACTCTATTGACCATCCTCTTGTCAATAAATTGCCGAAGTGGTCGGAAGTCACCATCTCTTTCAAGAAGGGTGACTGCCCAATCCCTTCTACTCGACCAGGTCGGTTCCTGATTGTGGTCGAGCCCACCATCAACAAATGTCGAGTAAATCGAGTGTTAGTTGATAGTGGTAGCTCATTAAATATCTTGTTTACGAGTGCCCTGGACGAGATGCAAGTACCAGGACCAAGGTAAGACCGGTACGATACTCTTTTCATGGGATTGTACCGGGGTCTTTGGCCATAAAACAAAAATTATGAAGATTTGTACCTTATCGACGAGATGCTATTAGATTAGAATTGGATAAGCTACTTAAAGTAGGCTTTATAAGAGAAGTCGACCACTCAGAGTGGTTGGCCAACCCTGTAATGGTTAGTAAGTCTAATGACAAGTGACGTATGTGTGTAGACTTCACTGATCTCAATAAAGCTTGTCCAATAGATGATTTTCCTTTACCTTGTATCGATAAGTTGGTTGATTATACTGCCGGTTGTGAAACAATAAGTTTTCTAGATGCATATTCTGGATACTATTAGATTAGTATGCGTCTAGAAGATGAAGAAAAGACCGTATTTATTACACCATTTGACATATTTTGCTATGTCAAAATGCCACTTGGTCTAAAAAATATTGGCGCTTCTTTTCAACGCTTGATGCAATTGACTTTTCCACCTCAACTAGGCCAAAATTTTGAAGCCTATGTTGACGATCTAGTCGTAAAAAGCATCAAGCAACTTAATTGTGTTTCCGACTTGCAAGAAACATTCGATAACCTTAGAAAACACCGCATGAAACTCAATCCTGAGAAGTGTGTGTTTGGAGTCTTTTCTGGAAAGTTGCTCGGATTCCTTGTCTCTGTATGAGGAATCGAAGCAAATCTCAAAAAGATAAAGGTCATTATGCAAATATGCCCTCCAACCATGAAGAAAGAGGACCAGAAACTCACAGGATGCATGGCGGCTCTAAGTCGTTGTTGGGATAAGGGTAGGCTACGATAGTAACAAATCAAAAATTCTACCACATAAACCAGGAAGCCAAGTAATTAGATGATCACAGATCATTACCACCAGATGCACAGAGCAACGAAATAAGAGTTGGAGCAGCCTGGTCCAACGTAGAGCGCATCGATGCAGTGGTCGTAGTCGATCGGCCAGCGTCCTTGCGAGTTGATCGTCTCCTCCAGCAACCTCTGCAGTTCCTTATGAAGATCGCGGGTCGTCCTCAAGTGCAACAGTAACCACAATAGCAGCTCTAAGGTATCCACACGTCCAGGGAAGGAACAACCATACACCGGTGTGCTAGCACCAAGTCGCACGGTAGAGCTCTTAGGAAGATGGCGACTAGGGTTTCGGTGGAGCAACTCACGTCAACTTGTCTCAATCTCAATAGCCTCAAACATCTCTTATATAGTGCCCATGACGGATCCTATCCGAACACGATTTGTTTCAACCCATTAAGTGTGTGACCCGTTAGGTTTATGCGTAATCGGTTGTGCCTCGGAAACCCTTTCCGACCACGAGTCGGTAGCGGTTCCTAGCAGAACATAGCGATTCCCGAATACACACAAATTATATCGGACGAACCTTAATGCAATATGATCTACGACCAGGTCCTATCTCTATATGACCAGTTCGTATTTGGTCACGACCAGTTCGTAACTCCTCACGACCAGGTTATGACCACTCTGTGATTACGTTCGACCAGTCTACGACCAGCTCGTATCTCCATACGACCAGTCCGTAACTTATCAAACTAAGTGACTAACTCATGTATTCTCCATTTGCCTCACGATATTTGGTTGAACTCCAGGTGAGATGTTGTGTCATCCATGGACTGTTCAATACTTTCACGATCGAGTATTAGATAACTTCACGTGGTTGAACACTTCGACCACTAGTGGCATGGCCATGCACATACTTTATCCGACCACAACGAGGGGCCCAGAGACACCTCTCCAGTTATGTTAGGAGAGGCAAATCCCATATCCGACCAGTCACATTCCTCCGCAAGTTTCAAAGCTGTTGGACTGAAAAGGCGACTAGAGCGGGGGTGAATAAAGCACGCTCACTTTTTCACTTTGACCAGATTCAACACAAATGTCACTCCAATAGCTATGGAAGCTATGAAGATCAATATACCAGTACAGCGGAATACTAGTATTGAATCCGATCCAAAATCCCCAAGATAGAAGACCAAAAACCAAAAGCAATCTGGAGGGCGGTCAGACTGGAGGTCGGTCTGACCGGCGTACTGATGGTGGTCTGACCGGCTGTTTCTAGAACAGTGAGTTCAGCCCGAAAAATCAAACTCAAATCGATCTAACTTTTGATCTATTTGGCCAAACTTCCTGAAACTTGACACACACCTTCTTAAAGATATTTGTAACCTATTTCAAGCAAAGATCGCATAGATCCATGCTAAAGTTTCTATCTTTTTCAGATTGAAGGAAGGTGGGTTCAAAATCGAGTCAAAACGAAAAGATGATCTAGAGACTTGCTCGTGGTTGAATGACGATCTAGATGATCCTAGATAGGTTTCCACAAGTCACAGCAAGTTAGATCAAGGCAAGAAACCAAGTAAAAACTCGTGAATCAAAGAGAGACTCAAATCACCAAATAGAGAGAAAGAAAGCAAATAGATTCATCTTTGAGAGAACTTTCTTTGGATTGATTTGATATGGTATTGGTTTACAGCTACTCCATCAATGGAGGACAAAGACTCAATACATGAGCACGAAGTCAAATCCAACTCTCTAGAACCCTAACCTCCACTTTCCTCTCCCTAAGCACAAAAGCAAACTAGGGTTTCACTAAAAGAAAGGGTTGAAGGGGGTGCAACCACCTCCCTCCTCTATTTATAGTGGAGGCTAAACCTTCTAGAAGAGTTAACCCTAATAGGCTCCTGTTAAGGCCCACAACAAACGGGTTACATACGCACGTATTTTAAAGCGCCATCTTCATCTCCTATTGACCTAATCCACTTCTCCACGCACCGTCTTGAGACGAGGGTTTGCAAAAGGTCACCAAGGCGGTATTTGGTAATATTACCAAAATACCCCTTCTCGATCTTTTTGTAAAGACCGAGTCCCATCTTCGTGAAGCACTTCCATGCTTCGCCACATGTAGGTTGATCCAACGGCTCTCATCATGTCGGCAAGTCTCTCCCATCCGGCTCCCACCGAAACCACCATGGCACTTGCACCGACCCCCGCGCCGCTTGATCCAACCCGTCGCACCGAACTGCCCGTTCGGTCACCTTTGTCCCTCTTGCGCCATGCTTGACTCCATTGACCTCACCCGGTATCCCCGATCGTTCTGGACCTCAGCTCTCCAAGCTTAGTCCCGATCATCCTCGCCGTTGACCGTCATTGACCTCCAAGCAACCTGCATAACAATAGACAAAGAAATCGATTCTGGGAATAAGTTCTTCACAACTTGATCCACGTTAGTCAAAACATGCATCGTGCAACACATATGTCATGAAACCCATGAACTTGACCTAACCCAACACTCATCGCCACTGATTGGCCGATGAACAGAACCAAAATCGGTCAGACCGCCATTTTGGCCGGTCTAACCGGCTGGCGGTCGACCGCCGTTCTGAGCCGGTCGACCCATGCCTAACGCCCTTGATCAAGACCCTTTGACGTGACATTTCACCTTTGACGAAAATGTGTGATTTGACAAATCGATAACACCATTGCCAATTGTCACATCATCCTAAGATCTCAGGCATATCCCTATGATATCCATAATCTCCCCCTTGATGAACACATTGGCAATTTCCCACAAATGCAAATTTTGAGGTTTGAAAAGTAAAAATTCGATGTTTTCGCACGAAGGCACAACTTGGTCCAAATGTAAGAGAAAGCAATGGAAATGACTCAGTTGGCTTCAGAATGGCATAGGCAAGTGATATAAGGCAAAATAAATCGAGAAAGCTTCATTTTCCAGAAAAGAGTCAAAATCTCACTTAAGGTCCATATAGAAGAACAATTGTTCAATATGACCTTTGATCATTGTGAGGATCAAGAATTGCAATTCAAGTTCCGAAGTAGCAATAATACCATAAGAAAGCAAATAAGAAACTCCCCCTCTCTATGATCCCCAGATTTCAGAAAATTTCACAAACTCCAAATTTCTCCAAAAGGCTTCCCTTTTAACATTTTTATATCTTCTCCCCTTTATACCATTTGATATATCTTCTCCCCCTTTGACAATGGAGTCATCAAGGAATCATGCCTTTCTCTCGTCCAGATATAACAAATGCAGAATTGAGGAAAAAGCATAAGAAGGAGCATGCATAAAATGCAATGGAGTGGCTTCATTTTTTTTTTTTTGTATTTTTCAATTTTTGAGTACAAGAAGCTTTGGAGATTACCCAAAAGAACAAGCTAGCATTTCTAATATTACACAAGACCTATCAAGCCTGAAAGCGCTAGCAAGATCATGTTAAGACATATATATCAAAACTAAGCTCGAAGGCTCAATGTAAAGTAATAAAATTTATCAATTTAAGCAAAGCTTCAAATTTAGCAAGTTCATCAACAGGGATCCTAAAATGATACTGACCATGTTAAAATTTCAATGTGAGATCAAAAAGCTAACAATGACCATATTAAGAGACAAACAGGTCCTGAATTGAATCATTTTGCTCAATTTTGCTCAAAAGCCCATTTTTCAACAATTTTTCATTTGCAATGAATATTGATGTTGACTAATGGTCTAACTTAGAGAAGAAGATCCTGGACTAGGAGCCATCCACAAACTCTTCCTAAGCTTCGACTAGAAGTTGATTAAAGGTATATCTTAGTGAAGAAGATCCTGGACTAGGAGCCATCCACAAACTCTTCCTAAGCTTCTACCAGGGCGACAAATCTTGAGGTTCATGTCCCCATGAGATCGTCCGGATCATCAAACTATCTCCAAGTTCATGTCTATGGCATGCAGTCTCGTAAGAATAGTTTGGCATAATTTAAGCATAAGACAATCTTGAAATTGATTTTTCATTTTGCACATGAGCAGTTTGAGATTCTCAGAAGCACAAGAAGCTCAAGTAATGATCAATTTTAGATTCAAGAGCTAACACAACAATTTTGACAGGGCCAATGTCACAAAAGGAGCACTATTGCACAACTAACTAAAACATCCATAAATTGCAGTTTTTAGTTCGAGTTGTCTTAAAGTTCTAGCTCATACAGCAAAGACTTAGCTACACATATGAAAGCATGATAATTCTAGCAAGTCAAAGAATTAGACATGGCATTGAGCAAGAATTGAAATACTAAAGCTCCAAAGGGTAATAAGCAAAGCTTCATCAATTTTAAAAGATAAGCAGAAAAACTTATATTACAATGCATCTTTTTGTGATTTTTCATATGAATGCAATATGATACAATGAGATGCAATAAAAGCTCAAAAGCCTAAAAAGATAAAAAAGGATCAAAAAGTTTAAAAGAAGATCAAGAAAAGATCAGATGAATAAGGTAAGATAAGAAAAGATCCAACTCCCCCTCAAACCAACCCATAGGGATAAATTACCCCTAACTCGCTTCTCAAGGTGGCAAACCTTGTTGGGTCTAAAGGCTTTGTGACGATATCGGCTAACTAAGCCTCGGACTCCACGAAATGTAGCACAATATCACCCTTCTCGACATGGTCTCTAAGAAAGTGATAACGAATGTCTATGTGCTTGGTCCTAGAATGCTGCACTGGGTTTTTAGCAATATTAATAGCAGAAGTGTTATCACAGAAAAGAGGAACACTAGCAAAGTTTAACCCAAAGTCCTTAAGAGTGGACACCATCCACAAAATCTGACTACAGCAACTAGCGGCAGCTACATATTCAACTTCAGCAGTGGATTGTGCAACAGAAGACTGCTTCCTAGAAGACCAAGAGACAAGAGAAGTGCATAAAAAATGACAAGTGCCAGAGGTACTCTTCCTATCTAGCTGACAGCCCTCAAAATCAGAATCAGAAAACCCCCGAATGGACAGCGAAGAAGAACAGGAATACCAAATGCCATACTAGAGGGTTGAATGGAGGTACCTGAAGATGCGCTTAACGGCTTGGCGATGTGAAGTCCTCGGAGATGCCTGAAACCTCGCACAGAGGCAGACCACAAAATGGATGTCCGGTCTTGAAGCCGTCAAGTACAGAAGAGAGCCGATCATACTGCGGTACTCGCGTTGTTCCACGACTTCTCTTTCCTCATCTGGATCCAAAGCAGTCGAAGTCACCATGGGAGTGGCGATCGGCTTGCAGTCACCCATCTCAAAACGTTTGAGCAGATCCTTGGTGTACTTCGTCTGATGGATGAAGATCCCTTCCTTGTATTGCTTGATTTGAAGCCCCAAAAAGTAGTTGAGCTCACCCGTCATACTCATCTCAAATTCCCTAGACATGGTATCTGAAAAACTGGAAACAAGAGCATGAGATGAACCACCAAAGATAATATCATCAACGTAAATCTGAACGAGCAGGAAGTCATTGCCATGCCTAAGAATGAAAAGAGTCTTATCTACCTTTCCCATTTCAAAATCATTCTTAAGCAAGAAGGTCTTAAGTCTATCATACCAGGCTCTAGGGGCTTGTTTAAGACCATACAAGGCTTTGGATAGCTTAAAAACACGATCTGGGTGCCTGGGATTCTCAAAGCCAGGGGGTTGCCTAACATACACTTCCTCCTCTATAAAACCATTCAAAAAGGCGCTCTTAACATCTATTTGATGCAACCTAAAACCTTTAGATGCAGCAAATGCAAGCAAGATGCGAATGGCTTCTAGTCTAGCAACAGGAGCGAAGGTCTCATCAAAATCTAACCCCTCAACCTGACTAAAACCCTAAGCTACCAACCTAGCCTTGTTTCTAACCACAGAACCATCCTCATTTTGTTTATTTTTGAACACCCAACGGGTTCCTATAACATTATGACCATTAGGAGGTTCTACAAGGTTCCGAACTTTATTTCTTTCAAAATTCTTGAACTCCTCATGTATGGCATTGACCCAACTAGCATCAGATAAAGCATGTGATATATCTTTGGGTTCAAAAGAAGCTACAAATGCAGAGTGAGAGAAAAGACTTGGATCATGATACCTGGAGCGAGTGACTCGCTCATGGAGATTACCAATCATCGATCCGAGAGTGTTGCTTCGAATGTGCAAAGGGCGCTGGGGAGATAGCGTCTCCTCGACCTCATGATGCTGCTGCGATGAAGAAGTCGCAACAGGAGCCTCAATTGGAGGTGAAGTAGTCGTAGCAGGTTCTGGAGATTGGACAGCTTGCACAGGAACATCAGCAACAGGTAGAGGAGTAGTATCAAGTTCATCCTCATCTTCTTCAACAAAAATGCTCTCTATCACATATAAATCACCTGAAACATCGGATCTAGCTCCAGGGCCAAACCGATAACGCCATTGCCAATTGTCACATCATCCTAAGATCTCAGGCATATCCCCATGATATCCACAAGAGCATACCCGAAAGCTACCTTTATAACTACCCAGTTACGAGTAGCGATTGGCAACCCCTAAGAGTGCTATTACACATGTAGGAAACCATGCTAATCTCAGGTCTAAGGATTATACATCATCATTGCTTGAGACCAACTAACGACACATAGAATCATAACAATCTCAATAGTGTCTCAAGGTGGGTCTTATCCAACACCATGTTCTCTAACATGTGTCCATATTATTGGTTTGATATCTCCATATCCATGACTTGTGAAACATAGTTATCAGCCAATACATATGCTAGTCTATTCATATGTGTTCTCATATGTTTCCGACCAGGGAACGTTTAAGAATAATCATCGCAGAAATATAGAGTTTTACAATCAAGTCACATACTTGATAATAAATATTAACAATATTATTCTAGGAACAAGATAACATATTATCCAATGTTATGAACATAATGAAATATAATCATCTATATGATTGGCTCTAGGGCATATTTCCAACAGTCATTTCATCGCACGACTAGGAGAAAAATGACTACCTTTCTTCAAACTTCTAAAGAAACACGAGGATTTCGAGTGGTCAGAAGATGCAAATACTGCCTTTGAGGATGTCAAGAGGTATCTTATGAGTGCTCCTGTTTTGGTTTCTCCGTAGCTAGAAGAGACGCTTATAATATATCTAGCTGCCACGCCACAGGTAGTGAGCGCAGTACTGGTCGCAAAATGTGAAAACGTTCAACGACCAGTTTACTACGTAAGTGAAGTTTTACACAGACCTAAGGAGCGATACCCTTAGGTTCAAAAAATTCTGTATGCCCTTCGAGTATCTTCAGATGGGTACAATACCCGATGATGATCTCGAGGCAGATCGCTTATCCTGAAAGGCCAAAATGTATACTTTGGTCGAAGGAGTCCTCTATAAACGTGGCACTCAAGGGGTATTCATGCGATGCATATCACAGAGAGAAGGATTAAACCTCCTTCACAACATACACAGAGGCATCTGTGGAACTTATGCTTCCTACAGAACGCTGGTCGGAAAGGCCTTTCGGCAAGGTTTCTACTAGCCAACGACCCTTTATGATGCCAAAGAGCTGATTAAGAAGTGTGTACAATGCCAGTTTCATAACAGGCAAATACACCAACTGGCTAAGGCATTACAAACAATCCCTCTATCATGACCTTTTGCGACTTGGGGTCTCGATATCCTTGGATCGTTCCCAAAAGCTACAAGTGGCTTCGAGTTCTTTTTTTGTGGCTATTGATATGTTCACAAAGTGGATTGAAGCCGAACCTGTGACTGGGATAACAACGGAAGCATAAAAAAGGTTCATGATGAGAAGCGTGATTTCTCGGTTTGGAGTCTCAAGTCGAATAATCACAGATAATGGTAAGCAATTTTCTAGCGCAAAATTCTAGGAATTTTGCGATAAGTTGGGTACCAAATTGTGTTATGCTTCTGCTGCCCACCCTTAAAGCAATGGGGCGATCGAATGAGCGAATGACCAAATAATGCAGGGCATCAAAACCCGAGTTTTCGACCAGCTTATCAAGTGCTCGGGGCTTGGGTAAAAAAATTACCCTCAGTATTATGGGCAGTTCGTACGACTGCTAGTTGGGCTATAGGTGAAACACCTTTTTTTTCTAGTTTTCGGTGCTGAAGCCGTGCTTCTACCAGAACTAAAGATCAGGTCGACATGGGTCGAAACTTTCAATGACTCTAACCAAGAACAATTTCGAGCAAATGACATCAACCTACTCGAAGATAAAAAAAGCCAAGCTTTAATCTGTTCAGCAGTCTACCAACAAGCCCTGCGCAAATACTATAATCGTAAGGTACAACCTCGCAGCATTGCTGTAGGTGACTTGGTATTAAAGAAGATTCAATCCCAGTCTAATCGTAACATACTTTCCTCCAACCGGAAGGTCCTTACACAGTGGTCGAAGTTATGCGACCAGGTTCAGTACGACTAGCAATGGAAGATGGCTGAGTTCTCTCTAATTCTTAGAATATCGACCAGTTACGCAAATTTTATGTGTAACCAACCATCCCGACAATAAAGTATCATGTTCTTTCTATCTTTATTGTCTTATTTTGAGTAGCATTTTGATAATTTTTAGGTCATTTTTATTAAACACCTAGTCTTTCTTTACACTGGTCGAAAGGATAGTAACATCACCTGGTCGAAAGGATGGTAACATTACCTAGTCGAATACTTTTCTCTCTGCACCTGGTCTTGCCCACTAGAAGGAACTTTCAAATGTCGACTCGTTCCTCACTTTTGTTGCCAACACAAACAGCTTGGGTTCAACAAACATAGTCAAAATATTTTCAAGCCAACTATTTTCACCTTAGTTTATTTCTTCATTCATTTTGAAAAAATACTCTAAGCAGAGTACACTTTTGTAATTTGTTCGACTACTTTTGGTAAACTCGATTCGTTACAACTGGTCGGAGAAAGACACAACACCTAGTAGAAGTCTTTCCTTTCTACAGTGGTCCTGCTCACTAGAAGAAACTTCCTAGCGTCGTCTTGTTTCTAATTCTTGCTACTAGAGCAAACCTACCGAGTCCACTAGAAAAGGTCGAACGAATTTTTAAGGTACTCTAAATGTTTGTCTAACTCAAGTTACCGCTCTTGTTTTGATTTATCTGGTCAAAGAGGGTAACATCACCTTGTCGAAGCCTTTTCTTTCTACACGTGGTCTTGCCTAGTAGAAGGAACTTCCTAGTGGTGACTCGTTCCTACTCTTACGACCAGTGCATGATAATCGTGATCGAAAACTATAAGTTAGTCAAACCTCTCTTTTTTAAGAAAACCCTTTTAACACTATTTACTTAGTTTATCTAAATAAACTAAGCAAATAGTCGGAGGCTACGATAAAGTTATTAACATGACTTCAATTCTTAGTCTTAATTTTCTTTTTCTTTTCTTAGTCTTATGAGTTACTAACAACTCGATGAGACAATTTGCAGGAAAAAGAAATGATTTTGTACATCAACAAAAACTTGTCTTTATAGGTTTCTATTACAAACTACTATGACGAGGGGGATCTTATTTGCATCTCCTCTATGACCTTCTTGTTGACCAACTACATTTCTTCGATCAACCGCTCTACTTCTGCTTCAGTGTAGTTGAAGTCAGTTTTGATTGGCTGCAGACTAAGATTGGGGTCATGAGCTTTAAGTTTTTCTAGAACATAACTTACTGCGCCTTCGACCACCTCTTTTATCGAATCAACTTGGTTGGTCTTCAGAGTGGTCACCAACTCTCGCAAAGTCCCGACTTGTTCTCCAATGGTACTCATGTGAGCAATTATTGTGTCTTCACGAGGAGTGACCTCCTCATTACGGAGCCCACTAAGTACATTGTTCAAGAGGGAAATGTTGTTCTGAATGTCGACGTCTAGGACTCTCGTCACAGAACGAACAAACAAGAATATAAAAAGGGAAATGAAGATTACTATTTGTTCGCCAAAGGACTCAAGATGGTGAATGTGTATTGCAAAGGGTATGCTCTGATTACAGGGAAAGTGGCTATGAATACACGCAGATTAGAGCTTGAATGTGAATCTATGTTACAAAGACATGTAGGCCAGGCTATTTATAGTATTACAAGCGCCGACAATTAGTAGCAGTGGTTCCTCTTTGCTCCAATGGTTGCGTCTCTTCACGCCAATAGTCGTGTCCCTTCGTGATGTTCGTTATTACCGATATCTCCACGTGTAACTATTATTAACCACACGTGAGTAACTGCTTTCTAGGACCTCCTCTACGAGGGAGAGGTCCTGGAGAGATCCTAGAGGAGGTCCTAGAGGAACCCATAGAGGAGGTTCAACTGGGCCTCCGGGAGAGTTTTTCGAGAACGGTCAAAGGAAAGACTTTATAGGCCCACCTTCTGACTGCTTGATTGATCTTAGGCCTAGAAGATTAACTCAGGCCCCATAAAATTCTAGCTTATCTATTAATAAGTAAATAAAGATATACCTGGATTATTGACTAGTCAATAATCCTCGTCAGCTAGCCCCTCAACTTCAAGTGAAAATAACTTATCTGAAGAGGTTTTTTTTTTTACCAGAACTGGACTTGGTCAAGAAGATAGTTTTACTTGAGTTATAAATAACTCTTTCCTTTAAGAAGCAGGAGTATTAGTCGTATATATTTATGAAAGCAATTCCCGAAGGGACGATTATGCTTTATTCTTCATTGATTTATTAGGAACAGACTCTAATAAAATCTTATCTATTAGACTTCCATCTGGTTTATTTAATTCCATCGTAAGTTACTGGTTTATAAATAACCTGCAGAAAGGTAAGAAGAAGAAACATCCCTTTAGAGACTCTATCTTTCCTGTCTCCACTTTATCGTAGAAAGCTTATCCTCAAACTCCCTTAGTTTGAGTAGATGATGTATCATGATAGTAGAGATCACGAAAAAATTAGATTTTATAGAATAAATTTGACTTTTTGAAAACCTTGATGTTATAATCTCTGGATTTTATGCTTCCAAGGTTTTCAAGAAGTCAATTCATTCTGTGAAATCTTCAAGAAATTGGTGGAAGGAAAATCCTGATGATCAGGTGATCTTCACTTGAGACACATATCGAGGTAACTTCTACGTTTAAGTAGTTTTGTATCCTTCCACCCACCATGGATACGGGATGAAGATAACTCTAAGAAAAAAGAAAAACTTTGCAACCACTTTTTCTTACACATCTATGACGCGCGGAACAACCTCCTTGACCAAAAGTGACGTGTCGTCTCACCGCCAATCGAGGCACAGTTGTTACATCCTTGAGGTAGTGGGTTTTAAATACACCAAGGGTATATATATGGATCTTTTACATCTCCTTAGGCACATTTTTACCCTAGTTGCTTTTCACTTTTCCTTTCCATCGAGTACCTTTCATCCTCCACGAACCTTCGAAAAGAAGGATCCCTTAGTTCGCCATTGAACCAAAGCAATGGCGCAATGGAAAGCGCTAATGCTGACAGCAGAGGAGCTTGAAAGATTGGAGCAAGATGGGTATCTACTAGAGAAGGCTCTTATGGAGTGGCGTGCAATGGGGAGGGAGATTGAACCAAATCCTCCGGCCGGTTTCATGGTACTTTTCGTGCCCTATCTCCGGGCAGGCCTCTGCTTGCCCAAGAGTGATTTCTTGATCGAAGTTCTTAATCATTACGGAATTGAATTGGTTCACCTTGTACCGAATTCAGTTCTGGTACTTAGTGTTTTTGCCCACATGTTTGAGGCGTTCTTAGGGATAGCCCCTAGTCTGTGTCTGTTTAGGTTTTATTACCAAATCATTCGCAACAAGAAAGGTGCTGGTGCTTTGGGCTCTTTTTATTTTAAATTTCAAGATGCCAGCAAGAGGATGTTCCCCTTCTTGGCTACCAAAGATGCCAGCCAGACATGGAGCAAGGAATGGTTTTATTCCGTAGTTTCGAAAGAAAGTAGAATGACTTACAATCGCAATGTACCACTAGAGTGGTCCACCAAAAGCTGAGCTGCTGACAAGGAAATTAAGCTCTTAGATGATGAAAAGAGAGTGGTCCTAGTGATCAGCAACCTTGTAGAGGGAGGTTTGACTAGACGAAAGATCGTTCATGACTTCCTCAAGAACATGTAATCATGATGTCCCTGAAAATGGTAACATCTTACTCATCTTTTTACTCAAACTAAATTTTCATAGTTAAAGTAAAGTAACTTTTTATTATACTGCAGCTCTCTCAAATGTGAGGTCCTAGTTAGGACCTCAGTCCTGTTAAAAGACCGGGTTCTAGAAAAGGAACCGATCAATATAGAGGAGCAGCCCCCAAGCTTGATCAGGGCGACTTTATCACTTAGGAAAGATCGTACAGTGGTAAGTATTCATAGAAATTAACTAGACATAAGAAGTAAATTTGCTCATGCCTAATTTATATGTTTCTGGATAGATGACATCAAAGAAACGTCCCATCTCAGATGTCGGTGCGAGCTCTTCTCTTTCTTTGGCAAAGAGTGCAAGGATTATATCCAGATCTCCTATTGCGCCAAAGAAAATAAAACCCACACCTGCTTCAACTTTAGCTTCTCCAAGACCTCTTGCTTCAGCTCCAACTCTTCCAAGATCTTCTACACAAGAGGTATTGAAAACAAAAGTTAAGACTTCCATTTCCCGATATGTCTCTAACTCCCAGCCAATATCTTCTATATCAACTTTCTTGGCTGGGGTGGTCCAGGGTGAAGGATCGTCAGAAGAGTCTAGACGAGGATCTAATAATCCTCATTTTATCTTTTATCTATAATTCTTATTATGAGTAAATATGATGTCATCTAGTCCTTGGGTATACCCCTTAAATTTACAAGGGAGAAGCCTACCAGGTGGTCGTAAGTTCTTCTACGACCACCCCCATAGTCGTAAGTCTTGCTACGACTACCCTATGGTCGTAAGTTCTTCTACGATCATTATCCAGTCATAAGTTATTTCACGACTGCCCCATAGTTGTAAGCTCTTCTGCGACCAGGTAAGCTACGACCACCCTATGATCAATAAAACCTACAGGCGAGTGGGTCCAATTGATTAAGGAATCCAAGCAGTCAACACACGCTGTTATTATGCGAAATAATAGCACAAAATACCCCATTATCTCTGACAAGTAACTGCCAGGCGGCGTGAAGGAGTTACCATTCCGATAATTACTGCAAACGTGCGCCCGTTACTGGATTCGATGAGGTGCCTCTTCACAGGAGAAAACAGCTATTCCTTCACGACTATATAAAGGCAGCAATCAGAGAGGTAAAGGGCAAAGGGAAGAGAGAACAAGCAATCAGGAAGACAGTCAGATACTATCTTCTGTAATAGCCTTATTCTTTTCTCCCGATTATACAAAACACACTCAATACCATACACACACAGGAGTAGGGTTGTTATTCTCTCCGAAGAAGGCCTGAACCTGTATAAAAATACCCGTGTCAATCTCTCTGCGTGATTCCATTCTAGGAGACCCCCCGAATCAAACAATCTTTACGTAAGATCGGTTCTAAAACACCGACAAGTCCGAAGAGGAAGTCCCTCTTCAGAGGGTTCCAAGGCCAAGGACCTCCCTAGCCTTAGTTCCCTCCTCGTTAGAGCAAAGGACAGAACCCACTTTCACTATAAATGAGGATTTTATGTCGCTCTTTAGCAAAAGTAGCTTTGAAATCGAGTGAGTTCTTCTATTATAATTTTAGCTAAAAAATAACTAATCCATTTTTTTAGCCTTTCTTTGCCGTTAGACCCAGAAAGGGGTCAACAGACTGCTCAAGAACAATTTTTGCCACCAATTATATTGGCGACAGAGGAATCCCTGGCAGAAGAAATTCTACTAATGGAAGGACCTCCTAGGACTATTGAGGAAGTGGTCCATGACGTCCTGACGACAACTGCTAGGACGTCCCAAGGTGCACCACTAGACATGGAGGTCCAAACGGAGAGGTCCTCTTTAGAGGATCGGATGGAAGAGGTGGTCCATGAGATCACCCGTTCAGAGGAGGTGGTCCATGAGACCATCGAGACTCAAGATGAAGATGATCATACCTTGGTAAAATTTTTATTTCTTTCTTTGAATTTATCAGTATAAATATAACTCATAGGATATCTTAGGAGCCACAAAATACCAGTACTGATCCAACCAAAGGAGTTTTTCGTCTGGTTCAATTGGATCAACCTGAAGATGACATTCCTCTGGGAAGTCTTCCTTCTCAAACCAAAAAGAAGGACCTCCAGGATCCCATGACATCTGTCAATAGGTGCTAGAGAGTCAACATTGACATGGTAGAAGAGATAAAAACTTTTGCAGAGGAGAAAGAAAAGTAAGTACAGTAAATTATTATTTAATCGTAAGATTCTAATTAAATGATTAACTTATGCCTCTGTTCACTTTAAAGGGAATGCTTACAAGCAAAGGCCGGACAAGAAAGTGCTGAATCTGCACTTCATGCTCTTAGATTGAAATTATCTTAGGTAGATAAAAGATCTGAAACAAATGCAGTGGTCATGGCAGAGAAGACTGAAGAGATCCGCCTCTTGACTTAGAAAAATGAAAAGTTACAAGAGATCCTGAGCAGACAATCCAAAGAAAGTCATGATCTCTTTGAATAGAACAAGATGATACTTAAGGAAGAAGAAGGTAAAAGACCTCTCTTTTTTATTTCTTGCATAGCATTTGTAAAGACCTCTCTTTTTTATTTCTTGCATAGCATTTGATCTATTATTTGCAATGCGAAAATTTTATTCTCTTTTTTCGTTCCTTCTTAGAACTAGAAAAGGCAAAATAGGATCTTCAGAAGACCTCTTCTAACAAAGATATTCAAATTCAAGACTTAAAGAAAGTGGAGAAACGGAGTCATACTACCGTACAAGAACTTGAAAAGAAGGTGGAAACCTTAATGAAGGCTGGCAAGGAAATTACTACGGTTACTGGAAATAGCTTTTCTCAGATCTCAGCTTCTCTACGGGAGATCACAGAACATCTGAAGGCTCCGGTAACTGCTCTTGCGACCAGGATGACCTTAAAAATAATATCTATACTCAAATCAAATATATTCGAAAACACATACCTACTATGAAGAATACCATATATCAATCTTTGACGAGGGCAACGAGTCAAGCTTTAAACCGAGTTTTATTGAAGATTGATCTCCATTATGGGGATTCCGTCGATCTCCAGATGCTTGTCTCTGCGCCCAAGTTTAAGACAAAAGAAGTAGGTATTGTGGCTCAAGTCAAGATCACACCAGTGGTGGCAGAGATCATCAGTAACATTGAAGCAAATGCTCCTGCCCTTCCCTTAAGTGCTCCTGGCTCAAGTATTCAAAAATGACATTGTAATGATACATATATTTTGTTTTAAATTATATGACATAATGAAAATATTTTGTGTATGATAATTGTGATTATTTATCGAAAGTTAACTGACTTTGTCTTGCAAATTTATTTTTTTGCAAATCAAAAGTCGTATATTTTGCTATGTGTAGCCCCCCGACTGGAACACTTTGTCTGGCAATGGGAGCAGTGTTTCGGGCGAACAATTGTGCTATGATCAATATATCTATTACAAAATGAATGATCCGAACCAATGTGTATTCAGGAAGATGAAGTCAGACTATTGAGCTCTTATTGATGAGGACATCACTCCTTCGGATACACGCACTACACAAAATCCTCCAGATCCGGTTGCTAAACTACAAGGTCCTATGACAAACGCTCGTGCACGTCACTTAAATTATGAGGTGAGCTCGTTTCTAGGTGCTAATAATTTATCTATGCAGAATGGTATACTACCTAATAATTGTGATCTTTTGTTACTTAGGAATAATGGGGAGGATCCATCAAGTCCTGGTCATCTGCGCTGATTGCGCCCATGAAAAGGAAGTCCATCTGATTGCGCCCAAGAAAAGGAAGTCCATCAGCACGAGATCTCCTCCCCACGTTTTTAGCTCGGTCACAAGTTTTACGTGTACTCCATCTTTTCCAGGCCGAGAGCAATAGGTGTTACGCCACCTTCCATTGGACCCACAGGTCATGTAATAAGATAGGAAACTAGGGGCTATGTGCACCCCTTGTCTTGTGTGCCAACCCCCTAGCCGAAATTCCCTCTCCACCTTTTCTCCTCATAAATAGTTAGGAACCAGCACCTCCCGAGGGGGGTTTTTCTTAGATTATTCTGCCACTTTGCAGTTTCGTCGATTGATCGGTTTGAGGAACCCTACTTTGTGAACTTCATCTATATTCGCAATACAATTCAGATTGCATCTTCCTTGTTCTTGTGAGTTGCTTCGATTGGTTGCAGGAACAATAACCCTCGTGGTAAGGTCGATCGTGTGCGAGCGTGGTCGATAACGACAGTCGTGCGAGTGTAGCGAATCGCGAGGTAACGGTCTGCGGGTCGGAAGCCTCAAAGTGTCAACGTCCTCACGACGAAATCAATCTAACCTATTGGAAGATCGGGCCGCCGTATCTCATCACTTATGCAATGAGAATTGGCTTACAGAAGAGGTCTCAGACAGTTGTTATTTCCTAAATGTATACCGATGGCCATTTAATGAGTAAGCACACTATGATCCATTAGCGAAATTGATCAACTGTAAGCACTTACAAAAGCTGGTGATCATGTATGCGAAATAATATTATCAGTAAAATAACAACTGAACTTATATAATATAGAAAAAGATATGTATACATAGAATTTTCAAAGATGTTCAATGTTCCATGTGTTAGATAAAACACGACCATCTTCCATAGCTAATCTAACTGATCCTGGCATAGTGATAGAGACTACATTATATAGACCCTCCCATCTGGAGGACAACCTGTTCAAGTTGGCTTGGTTCTGGATGCGTCTTAGGACCAAGTCTCCCACATGAAGTGTTCTTGGATGAACCCTTCTATTAAAGTAGCGTCTCAGCCCTTGCAGATAGGTAGCTGATTTCAATAGTGCACGATCACGTCGTTCTTCTAGCATATTGACGTCATCTTCACGTAAATCTCTCTAATTTATTTGATCTAGGAGGTCTATACGTGTGGAACCTAGCTGAATCTCACTAGGTAGCACTGCTTCTGCACCGTAAACTAGTGCGAATGGTGTTTCACCAGTAGCTCTACTGGTCGTAGTACGCAATGCCAATAGAACAAAAAAAAGTTCTTCCATCCAACTTTTTGAGCATGCCTTAAGGCGATTAAAAACTCTCTTTTTAATACCTTGCATAATCTGTCCGTTGGACCTTTCTACTGCTCCATTACTCTGTGGATGTGCCATGGAAGCAAAGCAGATTTTAGTGCCAATTTCATCGTAATAATCCTGAAACACATCACTAATAAATTGGCTCCCATTGTTTGTGATAAGACAACTGGGCACTCCAAATCTCGTAACAATGTTTCGCACAAGGAATTTCTTTGCTGCTGTAGCCGTTATACGAATGACTGGCTCAGCTTCTATCCACTTAGTGAATGTATCGATGGCTACAAATAAGAATTTATACCCATTGGGTGCTTACGGTAGTGGTCCAACTATATCAATGCTCCAAGTCGAAAAAGACCATGACAAAGGAATGGTCTGTAATTGATAAGATGATTGGTGCACTTGCCTGGCATAGAATTGACATTGCTCACAGATCTTAACAAGGTGCATGGCATCTTGTAAAGTGGTGGGCCACTAATAGCCTTGTTGAAAAGCTTTACCAACTAATGTTCTATAGGATGCATGTGTACCACACAAGCTCCCATAGATTTCTTTTAGTAATTTTATCCCGGAGTCTTGGGATATGCAACGCATAAGAACACTATGTGCTCCTTTCCTATACAATGATCCCTCGACCAGCTTGTATATACGTGCTCTTCGAAACAACCTATCCTTCTGTTGAGGATCATCGGGCAATGTTCCTGATGCGAGATAAGTGGTCAATAGTTTTATCCATTCCGCATCTTGCTCGATGACTCCGACCTCTAAGGTGGTCGAACCCATTTCTATTGAAGGTTTTGTAAGGTATTCAAGAAAAACACATGTTGGAACAGGCGTTCGTGAGGAAGCCAATTTCGATAACTGGTCCACTAAGGAGTTTTCCTTGCACGGTATATGTTGGACTTCGAAGTCCTTGAATTGTTTTTCCAACTTCCTCACTTCACCCAGGTACTAAGACATTATCTCGTTGGAACAGCTGTATTTCTTTGATACCTGGTTTACGACTAATTGCGAATCTCCCTTCGCTAAAAGCCGATGGACTCCGAGGGATTTGGTTGCTCGAAGCCTTGCTAGAAGTCCTTCATACTCTGCCACGTTGTTAGTGGCAGGGAACAGAAACTGTATGATATATTGGAGTTGGTCACCCTGTGGTGTTATCAACAAAATCCCAGCTCCCGAGCCTTTAAGCTCGCGGGAGCCATCAAAATACAATGTCCAATAATCGTTTGGCCCTGAACTTTCCTGAGGATGTTCCTCGGTATTCATCCATTCAGCCAACAAGTCAGCTAGGACTTGGATTTTTATGGCTGTTTGGGTAGTAAAACGAATATCAAACTCCCCAAGTTCTACTTCTCATTTGGCTATGCGACTTGTTACCTCTTGGTTATGAAGTATATTTCCAAGAGAAAAAGATGAAGGTACTATGATTTTGTGAGATTGAAAATAATGTCTCAGTTTTCTAGAAGTCATCAGAAGAGCATAAATTAGTTTTTGGACCTCAGGGTATCTCTCCTTCGGTCCATGTAAGACCTCACTTACATAGTAGATGGGTCGTTGGGACCCTCCTTTTTCTGCAATAAGCACTGCGCTGACCACATTTGGCGTTGCTGCCAAGTAAACTAGTAAAGGTTCACCTTCTAAAGGCGAAACCAATACTGGAGGATTTGAGAGATAAGCCTTTAAGCCTTCAAAGGCTTTGTCAGCTTCTTTGAACCATTGAAACCCCTTATTACTCTTGCGGATCTCCTTAAAGAAAGGAAAACCACGTTCTCCTGATTGAGAAATGAAACGACTAAGAGCCGCCATTCGACCAGTTAAGCCTTGGACATCCTTCACTGTGGAAGGTGGTCGTAATTATTTGATGGCTCGAATTTTCTCGGGATTAACTTCAATCCCACGAGAAAAACAAGGAAACCAAGCAATTTTCCAGAACTAACCCCAAAAGTACACTTTTCAGGATTAAGCTTTATTCTATGTTTATTTACATTTTCGAAGGTCTCTGTGAGATCCTTCAAATGATCATTCTTAGTACTACTTTTTACAACGATGTCATCTACGTAGGCCTCTAAATTACACGGTACCGATCTGAAGGTTTTATATATCAAACAACTGATGCGTATTTGGCGTTTTTTAACCCGAACGACATCTTGACATAGTAGTAGACACTGAAGGGAGTGATGAAGGCGGTCTTTTGTTCATCTTCTCTTGCCATGCTGATTTGATGGTATCCGGAATAAGCATCAAGAAAACTCATCAGTTCGCAACCCGCAGTGGAATCAACTAATTGATCAATGTGAGGCAAAGGGAAGTTATCCTTTGGGCAAGTAATATTTAAACTAGTAAAATCTACGTACATGTGCCACTTACCGTTAGATTTTTTAATCATGACCGGATTTGCAAGCCACTCGGGGTGATCAACCTCCCAAATGAAACCAGCTTCAAAGAGCTTATCGAGCTCTTCTCTGATAGCTTCTTGACGATCAAGGTAAACGTCTCGATCTCTGCTTGGTTTTTTTTCTCGAGCTAAATGGCTGCTTTGTGCTCAAGCATCTCCCTTGGGACCCCAGGCATAGCAGATGGCTTCTATGCAAATACATCTGAGTTGGCTCGGTGGAAGGTGAGGAGCTCGTCTTCCTATTTTTCACTTAGTCCCGTGCCAATCCGGACTGTCTTGGATTGGTCATCGGGGCTAAGTGGTACGACTTTTACCTCCTCATTAAGCTGAGGAGTGGACTTGACCTTCGCGTACTTCCCTATTTTATCCTCCAAAGTAAGATCTTTCAGAGGCAACTGATCGACATGTTCTAATGACTTATGATCACATGAAAGTGCGATGCGCTAGTCACCTTGCACCACAATCACGCCCTTTGGCCCAGGAATATTAATCTTCTGGTAGGCATGGTGTAGCTGCCATGAACTTTGTCAAAGATGGTCTTCCCAAAATAGCATTATAGGCATACTCAAAATCAACTACTTCGAAAGTAATTAACTCAGTTCGAAGGTTATTGGTAAGACTACCTGCCCTATTGGCGTAACTGACATACCCGGCACTATCCCATAGAAGGGACTTGTCATTGGTTTAATCTTAGAACGAGGAATTTGCATCTCATCTAAGGTTTTGATAAATAACAGGTCCAAAGAACTACCTCTATCTACTAATACTCTCCCTACTCTGCAATTACTTATGGTAGGGGAAACTACTAGTGGTAATTTATGAGAAATAGACATACCTTTAGGGACGTCCTCCTTAGTAAAGGTTAGGGAGGTCTCTGACCACTTGGGGTATTCCGGACGACCAGGTGGGATCTCAACGTTGTTGATGTCTCTCCATACCGCCTTGTACTACCACTTGGAGGTATAAGCGGCGGAACCCCCGTAAATGACGTTGACATGGTGATCCGTCCTTTGAAATGACATTTCCATGTCCTTGTCATTACCTTGGACCTCTGGTGGTGCGTAATCTTCTGGTGGGACAGGCATTGGACCTTTCCCATTATAGTAGTCCTCCATCTGTTTCTGCCAAGTACGGTAGTTGCGGAGGTCATGAATAGAAACTTTATGCAATGGGCACCAGCGCTCATTGCTCTTGGACGTACTCGTAGATTGTGGGGGCAGTTTGGTCATTTGAACGACCTCCTTACCTCCTTTTGGTCCAAGGACCACTGTTTTTGTCGTAGGGTGGTCACTGGTTAACTACTACGACCTCCCTAGTGGACTACTTAGACCTCCCCTTTTCCTTCTTTTTAGGCTTTCCTCTGTTGCTCGTGGAGCCTTCGGACCTCTTGGATTTCTTTTCTTTGATATTTTTGAGGCCTAGCTAAGGAGGGGTGGTTCCCTTATCCACCATTTGGTTCCACTCCACTACCTCATGGGCATCATAGTACCGGTCGGCCATGTCGAAGAGCTCTGACATGGACCTAGGCAGATTGATGTTGAGGTCTTCTATGAACCTTCGATATCTCCCCGCCTGTTTAAAAGCTCGAATCACAGAGTCATCAGAAAGATTTGGTATAGTATTACGGACTTCTATGAAGTGTTTTACAAATTGTCATAAATTTTCTTCGAGGGTTTGACGGAGTCGATGCAAATCATCCTCCTTCCCCGGCTTTGCATAACAACTTTTGAAATTGTTTTGTAATGTGTTATAAAGCATCTCCCAGTTATATATGGATCCCTCAGGCTGGTTAAATAGCCAGGTCCTGGCGGAACCCTTCAAAACTGTGGGTATATAATTAGCCATTACCTTATCATCGCCTCTAGTGGCCTGAATGGCGGTAGTGTAGACTTAGAGAAATTCTAACTGATTTTGTGTTCTGTCAAAAGTCTCCATACTCCCAGGCTTGAACTTCTCTGGCCAGGTAACATTTCTTAGTCTGGGAGAGAAAGCTTTGCACCCTACATAAGGTCCGACACATTGTCATGTATTACGACGATTATCATGACCAACAAGAGATCTGGGACGTCTACTACGTCCCAAAAAATGGGTGTCATGCTCACCTCGGCCTTGAACGTGATGGCCAAGAGCACCATAGTTTCGGTCTTGCCTTCGTCGTCCAATCGAGGACCCTTCTAGGTGTGAGTCCGTTTGGGAAATTACAGTAGGCGATCGGGTAGAAATATTCTTCGCTGCATCCTTTAGCTCTTGTGCAATGGTACACATCACTTGCACTCCTTGCTCCGGAGTTAATCCGTCCGGAGGTCGTGTGATAGCACTTGCTAAGTAGTGAACGCGTTCCGCAGGGGAATCCTCTTGCATGGGGGTTGGTAAGGTATTTGGTTCTCTTACCATCGTTGCTCGCGGCGGTGGCGTATGCATCGCCAGTGGTGGCGCCCTCGCTGAGGAGCTAGTGGCATCGCGATAGTAGTGTTCGCGAACCTGCGAGATGTGCGCTTGTGTGGCGGCACGTATCTCGGCTTGTCAGGTCTCTTCCTCTCGTTGGAGGCATTCCTGTTCTTCCCGCTCCTGGCGTTGCCCTGATGCTTCGGGATTATCACCAGGATTGGGTTGATTGTCACCGATGGCGGCGACCTGACGACCGCTGGAGCAGGCGGAAGGGGTGAACATGCCCTCGTCCTCTAAGGAAGAGGATGAGTTAATAGTAGGGTGAATAGAATATTCTCCCCAGATGTTCTCTCCAGGCCTTCAGTGTGGAGGCCGCCAGCGTGATCATCATGGTTTGCTAGGCTCTAGGGACCTTCCGAATCTCCTCCTCCAAAGGAGACAGGCTCGGGATGGTACTCGTCCACAGTGGGACTTGTGGACGAAGGCACGGCTGGCGTGGAGCCAGCGGAGGCAAGAGATTCGGTGGGCGATGGTGCCTTAGCAATGGCCCTGGAGGAACCATGGGTATTGCTAGATACAAGGACGAAGTTTTCCTCCATGTCGTCATCGTAGTTGGAGATGTCGAGGATGCTTTCTTCTCTCCAACCAGGCAAGTTGTGATTCATTAGCAAAGCGTGAGACACATTACCAGAATTGAGTAGACGAAGATGATTACAACAATCCCCACGGACGGCACCAGCTGTCGACGTCTGGGACTCTCATCACAGAACGGACAAACAAGAATATAAAAAGGAAAATAGAGATTACTATCTGTTCGCCAAAGGACTCAAGATGGTGAATGTGTATTGCAAAGGGTATGCACTAATTACAGGGAAAGTGGCTATGAATACACGCGGATTAGGGATTGAATGTGAATCTATGTTACAAAGACACATAGGCCAGACTATTTATAGTATTAAAAGTGTTGGCAGTTAGTAGTAGTGGTGCCTCTAAGTGCCAATGGTTGCGTCTCTTGACGCCAATAGTCGCGTCCCTTCGTGATGACTGTTATTGCCGATATCTCCACGTGTAACTATTATTAACCACACGTGGGTAACCCCTTTCTAGGACCTCCTCTGCGGGGGAGAGGTCCTGGAGAGATCCTAAAGGAGGTCCTGGAGGAACCCATAGAGGAGGTCCAATTGGGCCTCCGGGAGAGTTTTCGGAAACAGTCAAAGGAAAAACTTTATAGGTCCACCTTTCGACTGCTTGATTGATCTTGGGCCTAGAAGATTAACTCAGGCCCTGTAAAAATCTAGCTTATCTATTAATAAGTAAATAAAGATATACCCGGATTATTGACTAGTCAAAAATCCTCGTGAGCTAGTCAGACAAAATAACCCTTAAAGGACTGAAAAACTAGTCGTAGGTAAAGAGTTGCTTACCTGATAGTCGAGAGTCCAACTTCTTGACATCATCATCATGGGTAGCAGTGCTCTTTGCATATAGCTCTTCCCACAACTTTATCTTCTGATCTTTTTCTTTGGCGATACGGGAAATCTCGTTAACAATCAAGGTATTTTCTTTATCCTTGATTTCGAGCTTGCCCATTTTGACCTCTTTTTCTGAAAAGGAATAAGAGTTAGAAAAAGAAAAGAATATCATTATCATAAGCAGTCTTAAGTTTAGAACTTACCGTTTATTCGTCCCTGCAACTTTTGAGTTGCAGAGTTTGCGTCTTGAAGCTTCTTTAGAAGGTCCTCTTTCTCTTCCCTTAGCTTTTTCGTTTTGACCTTCTTGTAGTTGAGCGAATCAGCCAAAGACTTTTCGTCGCTCTTAAACCTAAAGAGGTTAAAAGTAGACGTGATCACTGTGCAAGTGGTCGAAACATAAATAACTACAAGTAGCAATGACTTACCATCTCTCCGCCTGCTTGCAGAGTTCTGCTTTCTGCAGCCGTAGTAGCTCGAGTTGTCGTTGGTATTCATCAACAGTGATAATTTCTTCCAAAGCTTTCTGTAAAAAGAAAGACAGCGAGAAGCGAGAAAAAAACCACATATGTGAATGTCATCAGATGCTTACATTAATGCTCTTTCGAGCAAAGGTGGAGAATACTCTTGTGGAATCCTTCAGCTCATCGATCTCTTGAACTCGGTTCCACCACACCTTTTCGAGACGCTCGTTGTCGAAAACATTCCCCTATTAGGAATGTCCTTAGTGTTGGAAATATGCCCTAGAGGCAATCATAGAGATGATTATATTTCACTATGTTCATGATATTAGACAATATGTTATCTTGTTCCCAGAATAATATCGATAATATTTGTTATCAAGTACGTGACTTGATTGTGAAACTCTATATTTATGCGATGATTATTTTTAAACGTTCCCTGGTCGGAAACATATGATGTCACATATGAATAGACTAGCATATGTATTGGTTGATGACTATGTTTCATGAGTCATAGATATGGAGATATCAAACCAATAATATGGACACATGTTAGAGAACATGGTGTTGGATAAGACCCACCTTGAGACACTATTGAGATTGTTATGATTTCGTGTGTCATCAGTTGGTCTTAAGCAATGATGATGTATAATCCTTAGACCTGAGATCAGCATGGTTTCCTACATATATAATAGCACTCTTAGGGGTTGCCAAACGCTACACCATAACTGTGTAGTTATAAAGGTAGCTTTCGGGTATGCTATGAAACATGGGTAGGAATGTGACTGGTCGGATATGGGATTTGCCACTCCTAACATAACAGGAGAGGGGCCCTTTGTTATGCTTGAATAAAGAAAGTGCACGGTCATTCCACTAGTGGTCGAAGTGTTGACCGCATGAATGTGGCGTCCCACCCTGTGATATACAGCAAGGTCCGGGAGGACCAAAATTTTTTTTGAGCTGCGGTACTACTGCATGGAGGAGCGGTAGTACCGCTCGGTGTTTCCTGAGGGAGGTCTGCCCGGACCTCCCAGGAGGTCTTCAGGACCTCCTGGAGGTCTTGGCCAACGACCCGCCGGTAGCACCTCAGCGCATATCACAGAGAGGTCCGACAGGATCTCCTAGGCCAAGTCCCGTAGGACCTCCTGGAGGTCCTGCCTCTGTGCACTGAGCTAGTCCCAGGAACAGAGGCTAGCTCGCACAGATCTAACACAAGTGTAATCAAAACCATACAACGAGCTCAAAGAGAAAACAGACCAAAATAACACATATATTAACAAGTGGCCTTATGGCCAAGGTTTGTACAGGGGTGCCACTAAAGGCTAACAGCAAAAGAGAACAACAACACAGCGGAGGCAAAGACATAAACTCAAGGTCCATTCGGCTAGCCCACAGGCTACCAAGTGGAGGACGCCACCTACTGCGCAAGGTCTTCAAGGGTGCTCCCCTCTTGAGAGCACTGGACCACCTGGAACTCCAACCTCTGCTGATCAAAATAGCAGGGCACAAGCCAATGAGTACTTTGAATGTACTCAGCAAGCCATGGGTAAGGTATGCAAGAAGTAATATGCACGGCTTGACAATGAGAGCTATATGGTTAGCTTGCAGAAAGCTAAGTTGACAGTAAATAACATAATAGATTGCAAAGCTCAAGGTTAGAAAACATAATACATAAGTACATTTGATTTTCAAAGGGGACAGTGAGCACCCACTCACACCCAAGGCACCAACCCAAACCTCTCTGGAGCACCCACTCCAGAGCACCACAAGACCAGCCCTTGGACCACTTTGTGAGCCAGCCATGACCCCTCTGGAGCCGGCCAAGGTCTCTTCGAGGTACAAGCCATGACCTCTCACCAAAGCGCCCACGAGGAACACCATTTCTAACAGAATTCTACCCCTCATTGAAATCTCGGGGCATGTCCATAGCGAGGACAGCGGCTATTGAATAGATTTACACTCTCTGAGGTGTACAACTTTACCCACAAGAGGCACCGCTTGATATTACACACGTTACCTTAGTCATGTGAATCAAGTGGAGACTACCACCGGCTTTACAAAGATCGGTCTCAACAATCAAGACGTTAAGGTTTCGCCAACTCAGTTGTGCGTATAGCACCTGGTGGCCCCCTCTTACGCCAGTGCTTCAACGACTCATCTACCACAGGACCAAATCAGGACTTCTCTAGTTATTGCTCCCGGTCCACCCCATAATGGACATGTGGTTGCACGGTTTGGCCTAGATCAATGGCTCCCAAGGTTCAGTCCTTAAATGGCTGCTCAGGCGAGGCATTCCACAACCCAAATGTGACCCCAGCAACAACTTGGGGCACCCAGGTGACTCCATGGCTACAACCCTTGGATCACCCAGGTGACTCCATGGCTACAACCCTTGGAGCACCCACTACTCGCCTCTGGCCAACTCGCCCAAGCAAAAACAGTTTTTAGGTTCAACCTGGCCAAAGACCACCCAGTCCTGGCACAACATGTTTTACAGTGGTCTCGCACCACGAACAACACAACTCTGGCTTCCACCCTAGTTGCTTATTAGTGGCACCAACCAAAGTTCCATAATTCATTAGTCAAGATTAAGCAATAAAGATGATTCATGAGGAGACCACGTCTACTAGAGCAAGGCTAAGCAAGAACGATACCCATGTTGGCAATAGCAATAAGAGACCAACTAACAGTACCATCCTAAGGCTATCAAAGGTAACATGTCAACATGTGGATTACAAATTAGACAAGGAGGCATAAAACCAATAGGTATTTAACTAGAGCCCAAACCATTTTATACAAATAGCAATGCAAGTTTAACAATTCAAAATACTTTTGCAAATGGGATCAAGATGGTCAAGGGTCCCACGACTTGCCTTCAATGGCGGGTTGCTAAGCTTCAACCGGGGCTGCTGGATCTTCAAGCTCCTTAGCGCCCACGGAATCTACACGGCGCAAAAAGAAACAACTAAATAAAGCAGCTCCAAAAGGAAACCGAAGAGAACTAGCAAGAACAGAAAGAAAAGATTCACAGAAGGGGAGGTCCAACAAGGGGAAAGAGGTCCAAAACCGAAAGGGTCCCAGAGGAGCAAGGAGAGCTTCTCCAGAGCCGAGACGAAGAGAGGAGGAGAAGAAATGACAAACAGGGAGGAAATGGATGCCCCTGGTGCTCTATTTAAAGAAAAAGGGAGAATAGGAGCACCATCAAAAGGGACGCCCAGATTCAAGGCATTAGTACAACAGGTACACTGCCACAAAGTACAAAAAAGGACAGCAACAGGGCTAAGGAGGTGACAAAAGGTAGAAATAAGTACAAAAGTAGGTGACAACATTTAATGTGACTCAACCCACATCAAATGCACTTAAGGCCATCAAGGGAGCCAGTCAAAAGGTGCACAAACCAGTCAAAGGGCATGGTCCATGGTCCAAAGAGGAGATCCAAGGAGGAGGTCCAAGGAGGAGATCCTGCGAGGAGGTCCAACGAGGAGATCCACGAAGGGGATCCTACGGGGAGGTCCTACGACAAACAGGGAGGTCTAGACCACAAAGGTCCAAACACAAAGGAGGAGGTCTAGACCACAAAGGTCTAAACACAAAGAGGAGGTCTGAACCTAAGGAAGGTCCAAACACAACACAGGGAGGTCTGAACCTAAAGGAGGTCCAAACGCAACAGGGAGGTCTAGAGGTCTACGGACAGGAGGTCCAAAAGACACCACACAAGGAGGTCCTAAGCAAAAGGGATACTCAGGACAAGGAGGGTGGTCTTTACAAAAAGACCAGCAAGGATCGAGGAGGTGGTCCTTGCAAAACAGCCAGGAAGAGGTCCTGGGAACAAAGGAAAACGTAAGATAAGCAGGCCGTCCGATTAGAATCGGGCGGTCCAAAAAGGAAAGGAACGTTCGGACCATCCAAACGTTATATCTCAGTTGAGCCGTTCGATTAGATCGGGCGACCCACACACCGAGCGTTGGACGGCGAACCTTTCATCTCGATCGGGCCATCAAAAAGGATTAGGCGGCCCATGAGTGAGAAAAGCGCGGATTGGCTCGGACAACATGAGGGGCGAGGGAGGTCGAAACCAAAAGGAAATCAACGGAGGAAAACCAAAGGGAGGTCGGGGCAGTCGAGACCAAGACCAAAGGAGGTCCTGACCAAAAGATCTGCAAGGGAAGGCCTTGGATGGCTAAGATCTCCAAAAAGGGGAGGTCCTAACGGACGGATCTACACAAGGGGGAGGTCTGAGCGGCTAAGATCTCCAGAGAGGAGGTCCTAATGGCGAGATCTCAACGAAGGGGAGGTCTGGCGGTCAAGATCTCGAGAGGAGGTCCTAACACCAGATCTCAACAAGGAGGTGCGAGCGGTCAAGATCTCGAGAGGAGGTCCTAACGGCGAGATCTCAACGAAGGGGGAGGTCTGAGCGGTCAAGATCTCAGAGAGGAGGTCCTAACGGCCAGATCTCAACAAGGGAGGTCTGAGCGGCTAAGATCTCAGAGAGGAGGTCCTAACGGCGAGATCTCAACAAGGGAGGCTGGCTAAGATCTCAGAGAGGAGGTCCTAGCGGCGAGATCTCGAAGGGAGGTCTGAGGCGGTCAAGATCTCGAGAGAGGAGGTCCTAATGACCAGATCTCAACAAGGAGGTCTGAGCGGCTAAGATCTCAGAGAGGAGGTCCTAACGGCGAGATCTCAACAAGGGAGGTCTGAGCGGTCAAGATCTCCAGAGAGGAGGTCCTAACGGCGAGATCTCAACAAGGGAGGTCTGGCGGTCAAGATCTCAGAGAGGAGGTCCTAACACCAGATCTCAACAAAGGGGAGGTGCGAGTGGCTAAGATCTCCAGAGAGGAGGTCCTAACGGCCGAGATCTCAACAAGGAGGTCTGTGCGGCTAAGATCTCAGAGAGGAGGTCCTAACGGCCAGATCTCAACAAGGGAGGTTTGAGCGGCTAAGATCTCCAGAGAGGAGGTCCTAACGGCGAGATCTCAATAAGGGGAGCCCGCAAAAGCAAGGGGTGAGCCAAGGGAACCAAAGGGAGGTCTATTTGAACACAGGGGAGATCCAAATAGGCAAGGGGAGTTCCTAAAGGACGCAGAGGAGGTCCAAAGGAGTTCCACAAGGATACAAAGAGGTCCATGTGGGCACGGGGAAGTCCAGAGGGACTTCGGGATGCCCAAATGAACTCAGGGGTTACAACTGGACGTTGAGAGGTCCACAGGGGAGGCCAAAACAGGGAAAAGGGGTCTATAAAGAAGGAGGTCTAGACAGAGAAAGGTTTAGGCCGAGAGGGAGGTCTAGACACAAAGAGATTCAAACCAACAAAGAGGAGGTCCGGACTATAGGAAGTCCCACGTAAAGGTACAAGGAAAAGGTCCAAAGATTAGAGAGGTTTGAAACACAAACTGAGTGGTCTAAACTCAAAAGAGAGGACTTAGACCAACAAAGGGGATCCGAGCAAGGAAAGGTCTAGCTCAAAGGAGGTGCAGGCGGCAAGGAGAGAAAGAAAGAGAAGAGGCACCTGAGACATACGAAGAGGTGCAGGAAGGAGAAGCCAAACACAAAGGCACACAAAGCAAAAAGAGGAGAAAGGAACACTCCAACAAACTCCCAAAGGAAACCGAATCGACTTAGTTCAAGTTTGGTTTAGTCATTTAAAGCTTCTTTTGAAAACTCAAGTTAAGCTTTGAACTCTCACCAAAACCAAATGGTTATTTTTAAAAGCTTTTCAAAACTCCGGAAAAACGGGACGTTACAATGAAGTTATTCGACACTTGATCAAGAAAGTATTGAACAGTCCATGGATGACATAATCTCAGCTGGATTTCAACCAGATATCGTGAGGCAAAGGGATAATACACAAACATGTCGTACGACTGATATCTATTCTCCACATGTGGAAGACCTCCTGGGTAGTCCTAGAAGACCTCCTGGGTAGTCCTAGAAGACCTCCGGGTGGTCCTAAAAGACCTCCTGGGTGGTCGTGGAGAGAACATAATCACCAACTGGTCGTAAGGAGTTAACAGTTGTTCGTAAGTGATAAAGATCTGGTCATAGATCATATTGCATTAAGGTTCATTCGATATATTCTATGTGTGTTCGGGAATTGTTATGTGCTGCTAGGTACCGCTAACGACTCTTGGTCGGAAAGGGTTTTCGAATCACAACCGATCACACATAAACCTATAGGGTCACACACTTAAAGGGTTGATTTGGATGGTGGTCCGAATACTAGTAGGCTATGAGTTCCTAACGGGCCTCAAGTTTGAGACCCGTCATGGATGCCTATATATATAGAGGGGTGGTGGCTTGGGGAAGAAAAATCAATCTTTTTAGAAGAATTCTCAAAACCCTAATAGCCACGCCTTCCTCAACCACGCCGCCGGCACTAGCACTCCAGCGCGTGGTGTCCCTGCCCCGTATGTGTGGATACCTTGGAGGTGTTGTTGCGAAGCATCAGCACTAGGATGATCTGCAACTTGTGACGATCTCAAGAGCAGGAGGCCAAGACGTGTGGCGAGTACGACCACTACTGCATCAACTCGCTGCATCGACTCTACTTCCGCTACGAGTTGGCTCGTCTAGTGGTAATCTTGTGATCTATTACTAGAGGAGGTTCCTTGGTTGCACGGTATTTTTTTGTTTTGTGCTATTGTAGCCTACCCGCGTTCCTTCAGTGGTACCAGAGCCATCCCGTCTAGTTTTAGATTCGGATTAGATTGTTTTGGTGATGGTCGATATGATCATCCATGTGCGGTGGTCTCAAGATGGTTTTATGATCGTTATTCCGTGATCGTGTTTTCATGGTCATATCACAATTTGCCTCTACCGGTCGGTTTCCGCCATCGAGGCAGACAGTGATTGTAAATCCATGGAGCACACGAAGATCAATTTGGTTGATCGAATCGGAGTTGCGATCGAAAGGGGTTAATGTGATTAGCCCAATGTGATTTTCATGGACATAACAGTAGATTGGATCTATGTAGTCCGAAAATTTCAGATATCTGATGCCGCCCTGATGACCCTTCCGCCACCGAAAGCGAGCGAGAACCACTAAAAAGGACCTTGGTTTTTGGTATTGCTATATCACGATGCAATTTGATTGTCTGTGAATGCCTTTATATTCCGGTTCATTTATTTCTATGCATGTTATTTAATTGCTTTAAAATGCTTTTACCATGATAGAAGTAAAAATCCCTCACATAATATTAAGTTAAATTGATGCCCTCCCAAATTTGCTGCACCATCCAAAGTCATGTATTTTTAATGGTGGGTCTTGCCAAAGCAGAGAGCCATTGATTCTCCTTGACTAGATGGGTTTGTGTGAGACACTTATACGCTGAGCATTGGTTTAACTTGACAAGGTCATCATAACGGTTATGGACCTTGGGGCATAGGGTTGGGTACCGAAGCATAAAGATGCTGCCCAACAACAAGAGTCATATAGAGATATGATTAGCAAAGGGTTGCTTACCAAATTCACTGATCTTCTAGCAGTGATGCCAAAGCTCACTAGTAGATTATTGCTTATGGATCTTGAATCACTAAATGTCATCAGAGGGATATGGTTTTTAGTGGGAGTATCTTTATTAAATTGTTTAATAGAAGTTACTTTGATTGAACATATGTCTTAGTTTTGCATATTTTATGTTGTAGATTATGGCACCAACTGTTGTACCTACTTCCAGTTTTGCTTTACATTCGATACTTGAAAGGGAAAAACTAAATGGAACAAATTTTACGGATTGATCCTGCAACCTAAGAATTGTTCTTAGGCAAGATAAAAGGAACATGTTCTAGAGGAACTAATTCGAGATGTGCTCAGAGAGAATCTTCTTTGCTACTCTTAAAACCGCCTATAAAAGGCATGCAATGAGTCCCTTGATGTTAGCTGTCTCATGCTTGCTGCTATGAACTCAGACCTTCAGAATCAGTTTGAGAACATTGAGGCCTACGATATGATCGTGGCGCTCAAAGGCATGTTTGAGACACAAATAAGAACTGAGAGATATGAGATCTCAAAGAAATTGTTTGGGTGTAGGCTAGCTGAGGGTAGTCCGGTGAGCCCACATGTAATTAAGATGGTTGGTTACACACGAGCTTGAAAAATTTGGTTTTCCACTTAGTCAAGAGTTGGCTCTGATTTGATTCTTGCTTAAGCTTCACGCAAGCTATGGGCGATTCATTTTGAACTTCCATATGAATGGCTTAGACAAGAATCTCACCGAATCGCATATGATGCATAAGAATTGCAGAGGACTGACATTAAGAAAAGCAACGATCATGTGATGATGGTGCAAAAGAGTACAAGCTTCAAGAAGAAGGCTAGGACTTGGGTCAAAAGAAAGGAAAGGCTAAAGTTTCGGATGAGATCAAAACTAACAAGCCTAAGCCCAAGACTAAGTCCGGCCCGACTCAAGAGAATGAATGCTTTTACTGCAAAGAGCTAGGCTATTAGAAGAGGAACTGCAAGAAATACCTGGTTGATCAGAAAAAGAATGGTGGGACTAAAACTTCCACTACAGGTATTAATGTTATAGATATTTTTCTTGCTGATTCTTCTGTTTACCCTTGGGTATTTGATACCAGATCAGTTGCTCATATTTGCAATTCGATGTAGAGTCTAACAAGGAGTAGGAATATTGCAAGTGGCGAGATGGATCTTTGCGTCGGGAATAAAGCAAAGGTTGCTGCATTAGCCGTTGGGACTTTGCCATTACTTTTGTCTTCAGGATTTATTATGGAATTGAATAACTTTTATTACGTTCCAGCCATTAGTAGAAACATTATCTCTACCTCATGTTTGATGGCAGAGGGTTATAAATTCATTGTTGAAAACAATGGTTGTTCTATATTTTTGAATGAAGTGTTTTATGGCTATGCACCTGTTTTGAATAGGTTGTTTATTTTAAATCTTGTTTATGCACCTGTCTATAATATTAATGCAAATAGGCTTCGGCCTAATAATATGACTTCCACTTTCATTTGGCATTGTCGTTTGGGTCACATAAGTGAGAAACGTATGAAGAAGCTCCATGATGATGGAATTCTAAATTCATTTGATTTGGAATCATTTGAAATGTGCGAATTTTGCCTATTCGGGAAGATGACCAAGACTCCTTTCACTGGTCATGCTGAGAGGGCGTCCGACTTGTTGGCACTCATACATACTGATGTGTGTGGACCAATGAGCACGACAGCTAGAGGTGGTTTTCAGTACTTCATTGCTTTCACCGATGACTATAGTAGATATGGATATATCTATTTTATGAGGCACAAGTCGGAATCATTTGAAAACTTCAAGGAGTTCCAGAATGAGGTACAGAATCAACTTGGCAAAATAATCAAATCTTTGTGATCTGGTCGTGGAGGTGAATTTTTGAGCCATGAATTTGGTGATCATTTGAAACAATGTGGAATTGTTCCACAGCTTACACCACCGGGCACTCCACAATGGAATGGGGTGTCCGAGCGGTGTAATCAGACCTTATTGGATATGGTTCGATCGATGATGAGCCAATCGGATCTGCCATTGTATTTTTGGGGTTACGCTCTAGAAACTGCAGCTTTCACTTTAAATAAGGTACCATCAAAATCAGTAGATAGGACACCATATGAGATATGGACTAGAAGAGTCCTAGTTTGTCTTTTCTGAGGATTTGGGGTTGTGATGTCTATGTTAAACATTTTACATCTGATAAACTCACACCCAAGTCTGATAAATGCTTCTTTATAGGATATCCTAGGGAAACCAAAGGATATTCTTTTTGGAGAAAGCGTTTGATATGGGGTGGCCCGATCTTCGCAAGTAGAACCGTAGATAAATAGCGCTTGACGACGAACACCGCTCAGCTGTAGACCAGGTGCCAGTGCACAGACTTGCAGCTCTATGGATATTCGTCAACACGTACCAGGATGATCGCCGCTAGACCACGAGCGGAGATCGCCAAGCCCTCAATTCCTAGCCGAAAAGCAAACTTGACCTTAAAATGCAGAACGAACAATTGATCACCTAATTCTCTCTCAGAAGTCCTCGCATGAACTCTGGTTTAGAAAGAACAAGCAATAGCTATGTTTCAATTCTTATGCATAAACTGGTCTCAGTTACAATGGGGGTCTACCCCTCAATATATAGTTTCGGGCTAAAAGCTATTCAGTACTAATTTTCCATGTGGTACTATTCCTACGCGTTACTGTTCATCCAAGGTACTGTTCACACGTGGCCCAGTACTGTTTACACGCGGCCCGATACTGTTCACACGTGGCTTGGTACTATTCACGCGCGGCACTATTCATGGGTTGGTTACTGTTCATGCCGTGGATTTGTGCTTCCTTCCTGGTTCCTCCATATGGGCTTTGTGCTTGACCGTTTGGGCCTTGATCCCTCGCTGGGCCGCATAGACGTTGGCCCTCTCCTTTTTGGCCGAATGGGCAATAGGCTAGCACCTTGACCTCCTCAATTGATGGCCTTCCTTGGATGACGGCCGCATATCCTTGATCTCCATCTATCGCTGAATCTTCAAACCTGAGCACAAGTAAAACACTGTTTTTAGGTAGTATACAATTCTCATTAAAATCAATGACATGTTCATTAAGGAGTAAGATCACCTGAGTCTGTAGTTTCTTAGCACATGCTCTTGTTATTGGTCCTGTCGGCAACTCGAGGCATATATCAGGAGCATTAGGTGGAGGAGAAGAAGGTGTCGTAGGGATGCCCTCATCATCCTCCCCCTCTTGAAAAGGCGTCGTCCTCGACGCTAGATCATCAGCACCGAAGAACGGCGAAAAGTTAGCAACGTGGAATGTCGAGCTCACGCCATAGTCATCTCCCGAAAGCTCGATTTTGTATGCATTATTGTTAATCCACTCAAGCACTTTGAAAGGTCCATCTCCTTGTGGCAGCAATTTCAATTTGCCTTGATCCGGAAAGTGTGGTCGAGTTGGCAGCATCGCTCCCGGAATCAAATCAATGTGATGCTTTAGCCCACGGATTGGTGGCAAACCAGCGGCCACTTTTTCCGGAACGACGTCGCTAATTTCCTGCAAAATATGAAAGACACAGCTAGGAAGAGACGTCAAGTCATCAGTCGAAAGCAATGCATCTTCGTACAAAAGTACAAAGTGCACCAAATTGGGATTCTCACAAAAAGCTCTCTTCTCTGATTTGGTGGCTAACATTACTAAACTTTTCTCTCCTCACTTTTCTTTTTACCGCTCAATTTTGGCTTGTGGCTCTCACTCACGAAAGTGGAATCACTGCTTGGTGTACTCTCAACTTTCTTCTTAGCAAACATCAACTATCTCTGTCGATTGTAGCGGATATAAAATCACATCTGTGCCGCTCCACTTAAACTTGTAGCAGTTTATATGCCCATCATGACAAACATGTCGATCAAATTGCCATGGGCGCCTAATAGCAAGTGACAAACCGACATGGGCACCACATATAAACAATAGTATCCTCATACTTGCCAATCTTAAAGAGCACCTTCACCATATGGTATTGTCACCTCGCCCACATCGCTCAACCACTGCACATGATAAGGATGAGGATGCGGTAAGTATTTTAAGCCCAAATTTGTGCACATCTCCTTGCTGGCTAGATTATGACAACTTCCTCCATCAATTATGACTTTGCACACTTTATCACCAAGCTCGCCGCCCATAGTGAAACAAATTACAACGTTGTAGATCGACTCGTGACACGCTAAGTACACGAGGTGTGCACACTAGCATATGCTCTCCATCTGGTGACCCTGGCCTACAGTCCAATCTCTCATCCTCTGTGGGATCCTCTCCAAAATCAGCAAATGGAGTAGTATCGTCCTCATCACTAGCTGAAATATACCCATCATCAGTAAGTATCATAACTTTATTATTCGGGCAATCTTTATGAAAATGACCAACTCCCTTGCACTTGTAGCATGTCACATCACGTGAACGGCCTGTAGAACCCATCGAAGATGCCATGCTAGTAGCAGGCGTCGGTGGCGGCGTACTATCTGTCTTCTCTGTCTTTGAGCAATCAAGGCCATTGAATTGCCGGATGGAGCGGGCTTGGTGGGCTGTCCGCGTCTTTGTCACGGAGGTGTCGTGCTCGCTGAATAATGTTGTCGTGCAGCATACTTAGCATCTTCAATTACCTGCTTCTCAGCCTCACGTGCCTGATGTATCAACTCAACCATGTTGTTGTATTGATGATGATTAACGATCCGCCGAATAGCATAATTCATCCCAGCAAGAAAACGAGCCATGGCTTGTTCCTCAGCCTCGCACACATCAGCATGTATGATAATCTGCTCCATCTCTTTATAATACTCATCAACTGATTTCAACCCATGTCGCAACCCAATCAGCTTCTCATGTAGCGAGCGCTTGTAATGTGTAGGTACAAAGCGCGCGCGCATCTGTCGCTTCAGCTCGTCCCATGTAACAACACATGGTTCATGTCGCCCATCTGTTTGCACACAACGCCCCACCATGTAGCAAAGATATCCGTCTAAAGCAAAGACAGCGGCAAGATCCAACTTGCGCTGATCAGAATAGCGGTTCATGCAAAAGAGCTTATCAACTTTCAGCTCCCATGCAAGATAAACCTCCACTTCTGTAGTACCCTCAAAGGATGGCATTGTGAACTTGGGTTTTGCAACAAGATCATCAATGTCCTCATCGCGCTGACGATTGCGTGCATACTGATTATGTTGACGGCGCGGCAAATAGTCGTCGAACACGGCCTCATCGCCATCGTCGTCAGCGTGGTGATTGCCACGACCTCCTCCATGGGCACCATAGTATGCACCCCCAAAGACGCCGTCATGTGCGCCTCCATAGGCACCATCGTGGATGCCATAGTTGGCGCCCAGGTAGGCACCACGTCCTCCTGCGCCATTGCCACGGTCGCGCCCTTGTGTAGGGGGACGCGCCGCGACCTCAGCAACAACACGGCGCTGTGGCGCCGCCTCGGGCACACGTGTCTGTTCGTCAAATTCGCGTACACTTCCCGCATCGCCACGTGTACCTAGCTGCATCGAAGTGGTGAGATTATTAATAGCGTCGAGCAGTACCTTGTGGTTGTCGTCAACGGTCACGGACAGCTTCTGAAAATTTATCCCCAGGCCGTCCAAGTTGTGTTGGACACGCCCAAGGTTGCCGCGCACCAGGTCGACCTTATTCCGAAACTCATCTCGGAGCGTGGCACGAAGTGTATGGAAGGACATCTTGGTGACCAAATCAGTAAGGTTGTCGTCCAGATCCTTGTCCTGCTCGCTTCCTGACATTGTTACAGTAGCAAAAATACCAAGTGACAATATATGTGGAAAATAAGTGGGAATCTCTCAACTACTGTTTTGAAACAAAGCAAGTTGTACCGTTCCGAAGTAAATTAAGAGCAGCAAAAACTTATGCTCATAGCAACGACGACCAACCAAGATTGTGCAAGCGAATATCAAGAGCAACAGTCAATACGTGACACGGATGTTTTTGGTGGAGCTAGGTGAGGAATCCTAACAATTCAGAATTTAAAGATTGTCTAGCTAGGTAGCAATCCAAACGAGACTCACAATGCCTAATTACGATCGATAAATATAATCGAAGAGTGACAAAGACACACACGCACAAAGATATTGGGACTATTGCAAACAAAGGAATGAGCGATTAGCAAGAACAAAGTTGTATTGAGGCGAACGCTCGTATTGCAACAGTTCAAGGAGAGACGCTAGCTAGTGCTCAAAAATTAGATATGAGGGCACAAGATTGCTCAAATTATGGTATGCGAACAACAGTGGATGCACTCTAACAAGAGAATATAACACTATGGCCGAAACTTGTGCCGTGTTTTTTTTTGCACTCTCTGTTTTTTTTTGCTCTCTGTTTTTTTTAGCTCTCTGTTTTTTTTTCGCTCTCTGTTTCTTTTTTTTTCCTTCGGCCAAACACTGCTAATCACCAATTCTTTTTTTTAACACCCGGACGAGTACTGCGAACTCACGGCTCAGCGCTGCTCACGGCCTAAACAGCAGGCTGTTTGTTTGTTTTTTTTCGTTGGAACTCACGGCCCACTACCAAAATGTGAACAGTGTTCGCGTTGTGAACAGTGCTCTAATATGAACAGTGCCCTACAACATGAACAGTGCACTCGCACACGAAAACTTGCGTCCCAAAAATTCCTAGGAGCAGTCCCTCGAGCACAACAACAAGCTAGTCTCAATAGGGGGAAAAAAGGATATTGCAAAGATGTGGAGCTCGCTAAACAACAACTATTGTGTAATCGAGTTGATATATATAAAGCAAAATTGCACGTAACAAGGGGAAAACAAAAAGTGACGCGAACGGAACACGACCAGCAACTAAACATGATGAACGAGTGGATTAAGACCTAACAAAATGCACTAAAAAAATAAATTAAACTACAACAAAAGACGATATTTTTTATGGCTTTTTCAGTGTATAGGACAGAAAAAAATCTACTAAAATACGGGTAAAGAGATTCCACCGAGTGGCCTGGAATCTGATACCACGATGATACGGGGTGGCCCGATCTTCTCGAGTAGAACCGTAGATAAATAGCGCTTGACGACGAATACCGCCACATTTGTACACCACGCGCCAAAGGCACGGACTTGTAGCTCTATGGATATTCGCCAACACGCACTCAGATGATCATTTGCTAGACCACGAGCGGAGATCGCCAAGCCCTCAATTCCCAGCGGAAAAGAAAACTTGACCTTAAAATGCAGAACGAACAATTGATCGCTTAATTCTCTCTCAGAAGTCCTCGCATGAACTCTGGTTTAGAAAGAACAAGCAATAGCTATGTTTCAATTCTTATGCATAAACTGGTCTCAGTTACAATGGGGGTCTACCCCTCAATATATAGTCTCGAGCTAAGAGCTATTCAGTACTAATTTTTCATGTGGTACTATTCCTACGCGTACTGTTCATCCGAGGTACTGTTCACACGCGGCCCGGTACTGTTCACGTGTGGCACTATTCATGGGTTGGTTACTGTTCATGCCGTGGATTTGTGCTTCCTTCCTGGTTCCTCTATATGGGCTTTGTGCTTGACCGTTTGGGCCTTGATCCCTCGCTGGGCCGTATGGACGTTGGCCCTCTCCTTTTTGGCCGAATAGGCCATAGGCTAGCGCCTTGACCTCCTCAATTGATGGCCTTCCTTGGATGACGGCTGCATATCCTTGATCTCCATCCATCGCTGAATCTTCAAACCTGAGCACAAGTAAAACACTGTTTTTAGGTAGTATACAGTTCTCATTAAAATCAATGACATGTTCATTAGGGAGTAAGATCACCTGAGTCTGTAGTTTCTTAGCACATGCTCTTGTTATTGGTCCTGTCAGCAACTCAAGGCGTATATCAGGAGCATTAGGTGAAGGAGAAGAAGGTGTCGTAGGGATGCCCTCATAAGAGTTTCTTTCAAAAGGAGTTAGTAGGAGAAAAGTGCAACTTGAAGAAATTCGAGAAGTATCTGAAAGTGTTTCAACTCATACTGAACCTCTACAGGATGAATAAAATGTTGTTAAACCTGTAGAAGAAACATTAGCCCAACGCAGATTTAAAAGGCCACGTCAATTGCCTGTAAGGTATGGGCATGACATATTATTATTGAATAATGATGAGCCTAAGACTTTTAAGGAAGCGATGATGGACCCAGATTCTGAGAAATGGCTTGGAGCCATGAAATCCGAGATAGACTCCATGAGTGACAATCAGGTTTGGAACCTAGTCGATCCACCTGATGGTGTTAAAACCATTGAGTGCAAATGGATCTATAAGAAAAAGATTGACATGAATGGAAATGTTCACATTCATAAAGCTCGACTAGTCGCAAAAGGGTTTCAACAAGTTCAAGGGGTTGACTACGATGAGACTTTTTCACCGGTAGCGATGCTTAAATCTATACGGATCATTCTAGCTATTGCTGCATATTTAGATTATGAGATATGACAAATGGATGTCAAAACGGCTTTCCTTAATGGAAACCTAAGTGAGGATGTGTACATGACACAACCTAAAGGTTTTGTTGATCCAAAGAATGCTAGTAAAGTGTGCAAACTTCAAAAGTCCATTTATGGGTTGAAGCAAGCATCTTGGAGTTGGAATATACGTTTTACTCAGGAGATCAAAGGCTTGGTTTCATCAAGAACAAAGAAGAATCTTGTGTTTACAAGAAGGTTAGTGGGAGCGCACTTGTAATTCTAATATTGTATGTGGATGAGATATTATTGACTGGGAATGACATTCCTATGCTGGAATCTATTAAGGCATCATTGAAAAATAGTTTTTCTATGAAGGACCTATGAGAGGTAGTATATATCTTAGGAATAAAAATCTACAGAGATAGATCTAGAAGGCCAAAGTACTTATATTGACAAGGTGTTGATTCGGTTCAGCATGCAGGACGCCAAGAAAGGGTTCTTGCCTATGTCACATGGTATAAGTCTTAGCAAGAGTCAGTGTCCTTCGACAACTGATGAGCGAGATTGTATGAATGGTATTCCATATGCTTCACTATTGGATCTATCATGTACGCCATGATATGTACTCGACGAGATGTATCATATGCTCTAAGTGTTACTTAGTAGATACCAAGTGATCCCGGTGAAAGTCCTTTGGACGGTAGTGAAAAACATTCTTAAATACTTGAAAAGGACTAAGGATGTGTTCCTAGTTTATGGCGGTGATGAAGAGCTCGTTGTAAATGGTTACACCCATGCAAGCTTCCAAACCGACAAAGATAATTATTGTTCGCAGTCTGGTTTTGTATTCATTTTGAATGGAGGAGCAATAAGCTGGAAAAGTTCCAAGCAAGAGACGGTTGTTGATTCTACGATGGAGGCTGAGTATATTGCGGCTTCTAAAGCTGCGAAAGAAGGTGTATGGATAAGGAATTTCATTGCTGAGTTGGGTGGGGTTCTGAGTGTCTCGAGCCCAATGGATCTCTATTGTGACAATAATAGAGCCATTGCGCAGGCTAAGGAGCCTAGATCCCATCAGAAGTCCAAGCATATACTCAAGCGTTATCACCTTATTCGCGAATTGGTGGATAGAGGAGATGTTAAAATATGCAAAGTACATATGGATTTAAATGTTGTTGATCCGTTCACAAAACCTCTCGCACAGCCAAAGCATGAGGCGCCCACAAGAGCTATTGGTATTGGATACTTAAATGATTGACTCAAGTACAAGTGGGAGGCTGTTGGAAATATGTGCTAGAGGCAATCATAGAGATGATTATATTTCATTATGTTCATGACATTAGATAATATGTTATCTTGTTCTCAGACTAATATCGATAATATTTATTATCAAGTATGTGACTTGATTGTGAAACTCTATATTTATGCAATGATTATTCTTAAACGTTCCCTGGTCGGAAACATATAATGACACATATCAATAGACTAGCATATGTATTGGTTGATGACTATGTTTCACGAGTCATAGATATGGAGATATCAAACCAATAATATGGACACATGTTAGAGAACATGGTGTTGGATAAGACCCACCTTGAGACACTGTTCAGATTGTTATGATTTCGTGTGTCATCAATTGGTCTCAAGCAATGATGATGTATAATCCTTAGATCTGAGATCAGCATGGTTTCCTATATGTGTAATAGCACTCTTAGGGGTTGCTAAACGCTACACCGTAACTGGGTAGTTATAAAGGTAGCTTTCAGGTACGCTATGAAACATGAGGAGGAATGTGACTGGTCGGATATGGGATTTACCCCTCATAACATAACAGGAGAGATGTCTCTGGGCCCCTCGTTGTGGTTGAATGAAGAAAGTGCATGGCCATGTCACTAGTGGTCGAAGTGTCGACCACATGAAGTTATTCAATACTTGATCGAGAAAGTATTGAACAGTCCATGGATGACATAATCTCACCTGGAGTTCAACCAGATGCCCTGAGGCAAAGGAATAATACACAAACAGGTCGTACGACTGATATCTGTTATCCATATGTGGAAGACCTCCTGGGTGGTCCTGGAAGACCTCTGGGGTGGTCCTGGAAGATCTCCTGGGTGGTCGTGGAAGACCTCCGGGTGGTCCTAGAAGACCTCCTGGGTGGTCGTAGAAGACCTCCGGGGTGGTCCTAGAAGACCTCTTGGGTGGTCGTGGAGAGAACATAATCACCAACTAGTCGTAAGGAGTTACGAGTTGTTCGTAAATGATAAAGACCTGGTCATAGATCATATTGCATTAAGGTTCGTTCGATATATTCTATGTGTGTTCGGGAATCGTTATGTGCTGCTAGGTACTGCTAACGACTCGTGGTCGGAAATGGTTTCTGAATCACAACCGATCACACATGAACCTATAGGATCACACACTTAAAGAGCTGGGATTTGATTTGGATGGTGATCTGAATTCTGGTAGGCTACGAGTTCCTAACGGGCCTCAAGTTTGAGACCCGTCATGGATGCCTATATATATAGAGGGGCGGTGGCATGGGGAAAAAATCAATCCTTTTGGAAGAATTCCTGAAACCCTAATAGCCACGCCTTCCTCAACCACACCACCGGCGCTAGCACTCCAGCGCGTGGTATCCCTGCCCTGTATGTGTGGATACCTTGGAGGTGTTGTTGCGAAGCATCAGCACTAGGACGATCTACAACTCGTGATGATCTCAGGAGCTGGAGGCCAAGACGTGAGGTGAGTACGGCCACTACTGCATCAACTCGCTACATCGACTCTACTTCCGCTATGAGTCGGTGCGTCTAGTAGTAATCTCATGATCTATTACTAGCGGATGTTCCTTGGTTGTGTGGTATTTTTTTGTTTTGTACTACCATAGCCTACCCACGTTCCTTCACTTAGTGTGAGGAACCCTATCATGAGATCTGAATGAATGAGATCCCACAACAGATGCGGGGCTGAAAAATCCTAAGGAATGGTCGAAGAAGTCAGATCCTTCTTCTTCTTCGGTGATGGCAGCATCAACAGCTTGACCTCGGGGGCCAGGAGGAATGTCTACAACAACTTCCTTCCCAACGCAGTGATCGATGGCTTCACCGCCATGGCCGGATGCTTCTGTTGCTACCTCCGCCGTCTTCGCTTCTGGCTCCACGACCACCTCAGTGGTCCTAGCTGCTTCAGCAATAACAGCCTCTTCCGCGACATAGACGGTGGATGACCCTTCGACCCTCCACTGTCATCTCTCTAACTGCCAGAGAAATAGCAGTGGGTTTCTCGGTAGGAAAGTCCTTGGGGGTTGGAGGAGTCGGGTTAAGATTACAAAAAGGAAAAAAACGTCAAATTGTAGAATGCAAAAGGTAAATGTTGTTCTTATACTTTTGTCTTTTTACATACCTTCGTTTCCTAGACTTGATCTTGAATCCAGAAGAAACCTTCTCTCTTCGACTTCTTCTCTTCGACCACGTCTGGTCGAAATTCAAGTTGAGGAATGGGGTCAACCATGACCACGTCTAGTCACGGGTCTTGAGCGAGAACTGCCGCTCCTTGAGCCTCCTGACTCTCCGGATGGCCGAGACCAGCATCGACCACCATCAGAGCAGCACTTACCTTGACCATGAGCCCTGCTGGAGTAGCGATTTCCTTCACAAAAGACATAAAACTCTTCTAGTTCTCCTTTTCTAGTTGCTTGACAAAGCCTCGAGAGGCAGAAACTGTGAAAGTCGTGTTGTCATAGTAGAATGGTACCTTGGTCTTAGGAGCTTTGTGTTTGAGAGGTTCGATTACTTCGACTTCCTTGGCTTTCTCTATAGCAGCCATAGCCACAGCAAATCTCTCAAAAGGCCTGGTCGAAGCAGCAGAGCTTGAGCCTGTGCCTCCCTTATCAGTGACCCTTACAAGTCGTCGCTTTTTAGCCGGAGGAGCTTTGGCTTGCTCTACCTCCGTGCCAATGATCATCAGTCCAACCACTTGGTCGTCCCGACGGTCTTCCATGCCTACTTTCTACAGGAGTCAGAAAAATAAATATTACTAAGTGGTCGTTTTATGCGACCACCCCCTGGTCGTAAGTCCTTCTACGATCAGTACCTAGTTGTAAGTTTTTCTACGATAATCCCCTGGTCATAAGCCCTTCTAAGACCAGTACCTAGTTGTAAGTTTTTTTACGACAATCCCCTGGTCGTAAGTCCTTCTACGACTAGTACCTAATCATAAGTTTTTCTACAATAATCCCCTGATCGTAAGTATTTCTATGACTATGAGATCCTAAAGATGAAATCAATCTTTGATTGCCTTTAGGCGTTCCATCTTATCTTCCGTGGACAAGACCGCTAGGATTTGAGGAACCACCATACTAGGTGGTGGAGCTTTCTCACAACTGAGCTTGACTCGGATGTCAATCTCCGTTTGTAAGAGATCTATGTAAGCAAATAGGACACTCAGTCGATAGGTTTGAGATTAACCAAAAGGGAGTTAAGATGAAAATTTTACTTACCCCTCTTGTAATCTCTGGTCGAGTCTTTTGGCCCCGAGTACCTCCACATGGGATGTGATCGTTTCTTCAGAGGGCTAATGTGGCGTGTGATGAAATCCTTCACCACGTGTCATCCAGTGAGCCCCTCTTCCTATAAGTCTTTGATGGCTTGAATATAAGGGGCGATCCGGCCAAGATCCTTAAGAGTCGAATCTCAGGAAGAAATATTCTCGGCAGCGTTCCCAACGAAAGAAGGGCTGTCTTCACTGGTCTTCTCTCAGTAGAACCACTTCTTCTTCCACCCCGGCCATGATGACCGGGTGAACATCTGAATGTACTCCTTTGACTTCCCGTCGTGGAGCTTCAGACCACAGCTACCGGTGACTCCCGCTATTCTGGTCATCCCGTAGAAATATTGGAGTAGCTCCAAGTCGGCCGGAATTCCTAGGTAGGCCTCAAACAAGTATACGAACACACTCAATATTGTGATAGAATTGGAAATAAGGTTCACCAACTCCACCTCAAAGTGCTCGAGTACGAGTGTGAGAAAAGGGTGAGCAGGCAATCGAAGGCCACACTCACAGTACGCCTAGAAGACAGGAATTTGGCCAATCTCCCTTGATAGCCAATATTGTCCTGAAGCTTCAAACCAGTTCACAAGAGAGGGAGATTTGTATTTGGAAAGGTCTCTGGAGGGTGTACGATTTGGTTGGCGACGGAAAATGCAAGAGCTCGATGAATAGTTGGAGTGATTGGGGAAAAAGTAGGAACCCTAGAATTACACCCGCGTTAGTTTTTATAACTGTACACTTGAGTTAAAGACGTGGTAACCTAATAGTTACCACCTCTTCGGGAACCGCTCTAATAGACAGGTCTACGAGAGTCGATAGAGATTATTTAATTTGTCTGTTCAAGAAAACCGAGTCTGTCTTTACACCTCAAGCGAAATTACCTTCTTGACCAAGTCTGTTTCTGATCAAATGAAATACCGGTCGAAAAGCCTTTCCCTCGACCACAGTTCTATGACTACCTTTTGGTCGTAAGATTATCTACGACTCCTTTTCACTTGAAACTAGGGGCTAGATGACGAGGATCTAATAATCCTTATTTAATTATTTATCTGTAATTCTTTTTATGGATAATAATGCCATTGTATGATTCTCGGGTATACCCCATAATGTTTATAAGGGAGAAGCTAGCCAAGAGGTCGTAAGTCCTTCAGTGACCACCCACATAGTCGTAAGTCCTTCTACGACCACCTCATGGTCGTAAGCCTTTCTGTGACCACCATGTGGTCGTAAGCTTTTCTATGACCACCATATGGTCATAAGTTCTTCTACAACCAGGTCAGTTATGACCATCCTATAATCGATGGTGCTTGCAGACAAGTAGGCCCAATCGATTAGGTACTCTAAGCAGTTAATATACGCTGTTATTCTCTGGAATAAGCGCATGCATCGCCTCTGTCTCGACAATAAGCTGTCAGAACAGCGTGGAGGGTTACTACTCCAGTAATAACTACCATCAACGTGCCCATTATATGAAATAATGAGACGCCTCTTAGCCTAGAGAAATGGCCACCTCTTCGCACACTATATAAAGGCTACAGACAGACAAAGACAGAGAGGAAGAATCAAGAACACTAGACATTAGACTTTAGTCTTTCTCTTGATTTGTAACCAGCATACTCAATATAGCCACACATGAGTAGGGTTGTTATTCTCTCCGAAGAAGGCTTGACTCTGTATAAAATCTATGTGTCATTCTCTTTGCGTGATCAATCTTGGAGACCCCCCGAATCAAAGAATCATACGTAAGATCGGTTCTAAAACACCAGCAATCTTGTAGAATTATTTTGAGAGCGGAATGTCCAGGATGTTGGCCCAAACCAAAGACGAACACATATGAACACAATGAAACCCTAGAATGCGAACACAAGAACACAAGAAATTTTTTGTGCCACCAGAACAACAACAGCTTTTCTAATTTTCTCTTACTCTTGTTCACAAAATCTGATTAAATTGGTGCCCTTTTATTGAGAGCAAACGACTATTCGTATCAGGAAAGGATTCTACATATCCTGAAGGGATGCCACACAAACTCTAGAATCCATAATGAATACTGCCTAAATACTGTAGGACTACGTAAACAAACTCTACATAAAATCTAGATATACCATATGCACAAAGATTACTAACACAGGATCCTTCCATCTAGAACCGCCATCACTACAAGATGCCCAAGAAGCTTCCATCAAGCGAGGAAAAGTCTTTGCTGCGGCGACGTGTGATCGAGGAGGAGCTAGGGGTGGCGTCAAGCCTGATCAAGGAGAGGCATTGGCCGCTGGGGGCGGGGTCAAGGGAGGGGGCGGCGCGGTCTAGCGAGGAATTGGGAGCATTGAGGTGGCGCCAGCGTGGTCGAGGGAGGGGCTCTCGGGGAGGGGGAGGGGGCGGGTGGTGCGGCCGAGGGACAAGGAAGGCGGCGCGGGGGGAGGCGCCGGGTGAGGAGAGGAGGAAGGTAGGGACGCTCTGCTGGGGTATGCTTGGCCTCGAGCCGGGCCACTGTGGGCTGAAATTTTGTAAATATGCATTGTGAGGGGTATCACTATTGTTCTCTCCACGCCTCGGGCCGTTGTCCCACCGGCCCAAGGCCCTTCTCCGCCCCTATGAAGAAATGAATGAGGGATCCATGTGTGTGTGTGTAAGAGGGAGGACTCATGCACTTAAGGGGTGTTTGACATGGCTACAGCTTTCGGCTGGGCTGCAGGACTGAATGGCTACAGGGTTGAACCACTGATCTGAAGATGTTTGGTGTTTGGCAGTATGACTTTTAGGTAGGTTGGCTGAAGCTTCTGAGTTGGAAAATGTCTGAAATGCCCCTGAGGCAAATGATGATTTGTTTGATGCCGTTTAACGAAAATTGATGGTAATTAACGACAACTAACGACAATAACGATAATTAACGGCTCTTTACGACAATTAACGACAATTCACACACAAGTAAATCTTAAGTACAATTAATGGCAATTAATAATAATTTGCACAAAGTAAATCTTAACGATAATTAACTGTTGGGACCCAAAAATGCAATTCTGGACCCTCTATGTATAATGCACTAGTCCAGGATCACGCTAGTGCACACAGTTTCAACATAGATGAATATCGATCCACACAAGGTGATTAATAGTATAAACGAGTAATTTGTTTAACAAATAAGGGTTTTGACCTTACGGTCGAGTTTACACTTATTAAGCCACGCAGGGCTGACAGATAATTAAATAGCAGCAGAAATAGAAACGGCAGCGGCATCCCATCAATTCACCACAGGCAACCGACTAGGATCAAGAACCTATGATCAAGCACCTTCAACGAACTCCTCCTCGAAAGCAGGCGATGACTCCTCCTCTTCTATTGATTTGATTTAGCAAGCATGAGTACACAACCGTACTCGCAAGTCACACCACAGAATGCAATGTATAGATACAGGCTTATTCCAAAGGAATGGCTTCTGTGGTTCTTTTGCATAAATGCAACATTTGTAGTTTGAATATGAATAATAGATTGAAAGCATAAGGTAAAACAAATAACAATAGTAATTTAACAGTTTGATTTCACAAAGACACATAGCCTAAACAAGTTATTCACATAGCCATATGACTTAGATCACATAGCTCCCTTCCCAAGGTTTTTATAAAAATCTACCCCTCGTGTGAAATTCCCGAGCATGTCCATGACCACGGACGCGGCTATTCGAATAGATTGATTTAACACTCTGTAGAGTTTGTACACTTTACCCACAAGATACAACTAGTGTTGCAAGCACTAATAATAACAAAACGTTTCAGAAACTTCTTCTCAAGCATTGATACTCCTAGTGTGCTTACAAACCGTCATACCAAGCCATACACAGCGATGGGTACGACACACACGGTTGGACAGGGACACGGCGAACCACCCCGTGATGTAACTACTTGGTAGCACACCTCTACCCAATCAACACAGTCTAACCTACAACCTGAGTAGCAACGTCAAGATTCCATAACTTACTAAGTTAGGCCCGTCCCATACTAGGCATGTGGTCATATAGTAAGGCTCAGTTCAATGGCGCACAAAGTTAAGTTCTTAATTGACCAAGGCAAGACTTCCAAATTACTACAAATCCCTATGCACATAGATTTTTAAGCCCATGCACACAGATCCACCGTAACAATACACAGTACCACTTGCCTCAGTCTAAATCTTTTCCCACCCTGTTGGTTAAGTGCAACATATGCCATCAATGAGTAATAGCACAAAGTACACACAGTTTTATCACATAGTTTCATAATCACTTAGTCAAGTTTATAATAGCAACTTACATGAAATGATGACTCGTGGCATGGCTAAGCAGACTAATCGTATCTAACCAACCCACGTTGGTGCTACGATAATACCAACTAATTAAAGAACCAATCTGGGGCAACAAAAGATTAAGACATAACAATTAGACAAGGTGGTTATAACAAATTGGATTAATAACTAAACCCAAAAGTATTTAAATAAATACTTAAAGTAAATGCAATAATTTGAATCATGGTAAATTCAGAAAACTGGGATTCAACATGATCAAAGGTATAACTTACCTTGAAATAGGTCTAGGTACTGATCTTGCTCTTGAGGCGTTCCTTCTTCTTCAAATCTTCCCGACGTATCAACGTCTACTCGCAAACGAAGCAAGCAAGCAAAACAAAACAAATAAATAATTAATAGAGGCAAAGCAAACTCCAAAAATTAAATAAAAATCTCAGATAACAAGATCTTGAATTTAGATGAATTTAGAAATTTGAATGGGCTCAATCGGAGTTCAGATGCAAAAGATATGGACTTTGGAAGTTTGAATCTAAAAGAAATCCTATTTTCAGAAATATTCAAATTATTTTGCAATTGAAAATACCGAAAAAGAAAGGAAAAAGAAATCACTGACGTGTGGGACCCACGTGTTAGTGACCTGGTTCACGGGTAGACTAAGTCCACCGAACCGATCTGGATCTGGTTTGGCGAGGCGCCACGCTGCATATCTTGTGTGCACCACGCACGCGACACGTAAGCAAGGAGGCTGATGTGGCGCTGAGATGGCGCTGACGTGGCTCAATGGCAAAGGCGGTGGCGCACGGGAACCAAGGATCTGGCGAATAGCGGTGATCCACTGGCGGCGAGTGGTACAGGCGCGTAGCTAGTGCTATTGCGAACCTGATGAACCAACTCCGGGAGGTCGAGGTGGACGATGGTGGCTGGCGGCAAGCTCGAAGCGGAGGAAGGCTTCGGATGTTGTTGGATCAAGGCTCTGGCGACGCTCTGACGAAACCAAGAGGTCCAGGAGGTAGCTCTGATGACGAGGAGCATGATGGTACAAACCATGAGGGCAGGGCGTCATCGACGGTGGCAGAATTGAAGCTTTAGGGTTTCGGTGACCGAAACCTAAATCTCTAATTGCAGTGGCGCTAAAGCTCTTGGGGTGAAATTGAGCTAGGGTTCTTGGTGCGGGTGCTCTTGCGATCCCAGGGGTGCCTTTTATAGGGGCCGGATCGCGCGGATTTGGAAATCCCCAAATCGAGTCCGTGAAGAACACGAAAAAGGGAATTCAAATTAGGAAGGGATAGAGTTGGGTTCGGGAACGATTGAAACCAGATACGGGTGCAGAAAGCTAGGGGATAGGATTTGGTAACGAAATCAAGGAGGTTTCAGTTTGAAAATTGTTGTTGTCGGGTGAAGCTTGAAGCTCTTCAATGGCGGATGCAGTTGTGACTCGGCAAAGACGAAGCCGACTCGGAGACGACGACGAAGGCGGGTCCCACCTAGCCGCAAGGCTAAGTGAACGCGAAAGTTCAGACCATGTGTCCTAACCGTCCGATTTCGATTGGACGCTCCGGATCGTGTGTGACGTTCGGACCGTCCGAACGGCCCATCAGATATTGACCGTCCATTCTTGATCGAACGGCTCACAATGAGTGTGATGTTCGGACTGTCTGAACAGCACAACAGATCTTGACCATCCATCCTTGATCGCACGGTGGTGAGTTGACTTGAGCGTCACGAAGGAAAAAAAGCAGTGACAAGCAAGGCCCACATGTCGTGGGTGAGGCGGTGGCACGAGCGGCCGAGCCACATAGGAGTTGGGCGAAGCGAGAAGGATTGGGTTTAGGCCCAAAGAGATTACTAAGATTTAAATAGGTTTTCTATTTTATAAAATACCAGAAAATCCAAATGGCAAATAGAAAATAGTAAATGAACTTGGATTTTTTTTTGAAAAATCTAGAAAATATATCCAAGAACATAGAATCCAAATAAAATAGTTTTGACCATTGTTGATGTTGACTTTAATCATAATAAATTGTTTTGATGCACAAGTTTCAATATTAAGCTTGTGAATTAAACTCAAATAAAACCAAATGGTGAGTTTTCTCCCGACTAACTATTTAAAAGATTTTTAAAGCTCGGAAAATTGGGATGTTACATTAACGCAATTGACGAAAAGTAACGACAGTTGATATAATTCCATGATTACACAAGTAGTCAATTCAATGATTACATAAATAATTCATTTATATCATGAAAAAATAAAAAGAAAGAAAATCGAACAATTAAAAAAAGAAAAAAAAAAGAAGCCAGCAGCGACGTCGAGGGAGGAGGAGGAGGGCGGTGGCGCTGGAGGAGGAGGCGAGTGGCGGGGCGGGTGGCCAGGTTTAGGGTTTTGGAGGAGGGGTTTTGTTCGATGGCAAGGGGCGGGTAAATAACCCTCAACTCTAGGGGTAATCTCGGAAGGTGATCCTGCTGAAGTCGTGGAAAGCTTCCCCCGGGCAGCTTCCAGCTTCTACACATTGTTAATGACTTCCAGCTTCGACAAAATTGGCTGAAGAAAGCCGCTCGTTTAGGACAACTTTCGATTTTTTTTCGAGCGAAAATGTGAAGCTGAAGCCGTCCGAAACAAGCCCTTACACCAACCCAGAGCTTACGCTTTTGTCCTGACCCAATGGTTGAAATCATAGTTGTCAATTCCATTCGGGTTTGCCTCTTAGTATGGAATGCGCTAATACGGTTTATTAGGCGTCTGTTAGGATTTTAATATACACACACACATATATATATATATATATATATATATATATATATATATATATATATATATATATATATATATATATATATATATATATATGAAAATACTTTCTACTCCCGGGTGTAGTTACTCCCACTGATATACCACCTAAAAGAACTTGACATACTCCTTTATCACTTTGGGTATACTCATATACTAATTATAGGGGCGTATCACATGCACATGGGTATAACCCTGCACATATGCACATAGGCAATGAGGGCGTTCGATGCGAAGCAGACGGCCGAGATCGAGAGACTCTCGCGACCTCTCGGCCCGTCCCACTTTGCGATTCGCCCCCCAGCGTCCTTCCTCCTCCATTCGCCCCTCCCCCGCGCGCACCTCCTCTAGTGGCGACTCGCTTGCGCCTCCCCCGTGCCTAGGGTTCGTCCGCCTCCGCGTCTCCGCCCCTGCGCCTCCCCCTGCGCCGCCGCAACCACACTCCTCTCGGCCTCCGCCCCCGCGCCTCCCCCTGCGCCGCCGCCTCTCTCCCCCATCGCAACTCCCCCATCGCCCTCCAGACAGGAGCTAGGGTTAGGGAGAGCCGCCGCCACGGGCCGCCCGTGGCCGCCTCCGCCTCTGCGACTCCTCCTCCATCTGCGTCGGGTCGCAAGACTTTGCACCACTGTCCTCCATCACGGCGAGCCCCTCCGACAACGGCTTCCATTGAACCTCCTCTGCGACCCCACCTCCATCTGCGCCACCCCTCAGCGACTCTCCTCCATGCGACTCTCCGCAGGCGTCATCTTCAGAGGATTAGTTCGTAAGGCAATCCAGGAGCTTCGGAGGGTGAATCCTGAATCTGCTGTGCAAAAGGAGCCTCCAAAAGGATGTACTTGGAGTTTTGCAATCTGAATCTGTTGTGAATCAGCTGTAATCTTAATTTTGTAATGAATCTGCTGCAATTTCTTAATTCTGTCTGAAATTAAGTACTGAAAAGTGGTCTGACTGCTATCCAAAATGTTGTACAAATGCAATCTGAAATGCTATATGAAATGCAGTCTGAATTCTCTCTGAAATGTGGTCATATAGTGATGTTTTTTGAATGAGTATAGCATTTTTTTTTGAATCATCAGTGAGCAGCATGACCTCATATAGTGGAATGATGAATGTAATCTCTGAATTCTGTATTGAAATGTAGTTGTATCATGCATCTCTTTACAATCCCTGGACTTTTTTTGATGTATCATGTAAAGAGATGTACCCTGGACTTGTTTCTCTTTATAGAGCACAATTCAGTGAAATTGTACAATCCAGTGAAATTTGTTATGTAGAGTGTAGATAGGCTTTATACCACATTCTTGTTTTTTAAAAAAATCTCATTGTGAAAATGCTTTGCTTGGAACAAACATTCTGAGTTTGTGTTCCTTTGTAGTTGCACAGAGGCTTTTGATTGTAGACTTGTAGTCCTTTTATGTTGGCTATCAATTGCTGTCAACAAATGTTATTTCATAGTACTGTAAAGGCGAGATGATATGTTTTGAGTGGTACTGATATTCTTACAATTAGTTAAAAGTTTCTACTTGTGGTTAGTTGACAATTCTCTCATCTAACAATTTGCAACACATGGGAATAAGTCATTCAACTTTGATTTACTGCTTTGTTGATGCTCTCTTTGGGTCCATCTACAACCAAATGCAGTGCATTAGATTGTCAAAGGCTAGAACCTTGAATAAGAGGAAAGTTCAGGCAAAATTCTTTTGTGTGGCTATTCTTTTAATTACATTTCGGGACAACTTCGATCAAGAAAGTGTCTCGAATGACCAGAGTCTCGGTACGGTGGTTTTGTTGTTTTTGTGGAGAATAGTTACCCAAGAACAAAGTTCGATCCTCAGACTCAATATTCCGAGGATTCTAATCAGAGATGTCAGCAAAACAAAGGTATTGTATCCCCATCGGTAGTGTGCAGATATGTATGAATGTCATCCATAGACAAAACACCATTTGTAAAAGTATAGAAACAACAAGATGCAACTTGTAATGGATGAATGTCATCCATAGACAAATTCTGGGCATTCACATGTCAAAATCTGGAATGGAATTGAATTTAATTGAATTCAACACGAATAATTACATAGAACCATGCAGATTTTATTGAATGGAAGCAATAATAGACAAACTTGAAAAAATCTAGGCATTCACATGTCAAAATCTGGAATTGAATTGAATTGAATTGAATTGAATTCAACACGAATAATTACATAGAACCAAGCAGATTTTATTGAATGGAAGCAATAATAGACAAACTTCAAAAAATCTGGGCATTCACATGTCAAAATTTGGCCTGATACTGTTGCAATGGAAGCAACATGATGCAGATTTCAACATCAATGGAAGCAATGAAAGCAACATCATGCAAATTTGTTGTCTGAATAGAACCATGCAGATTATTTTAATGAATGTATCAGTGAATGTATTAGTTCATTATGCCTGCCAGAATTAGAACCATTAGTTCTTGAATGTATCAGTGAATCAAAACTCATTCATCATTCCACTATATGAGGTCATGCTGGTCACTGATGATTCAAAAAAAATGCTATACTCATTCAAAAAAAACATCAGTATATGACCACATTTCAGAGAGAATTCAGACTGCATTTCATATTGCATTTCATATAGCATTTCATATAGCATTTCAGATTGCATTTGTACAACATTTTGGACAGCAGTCAGACCACTTTTCAGTACTTAATTTCAGACAGAATTCAGAGATTGCAGCAGATTCATTACAAAATTAAGATTACAATAGATTCACAACAGATTCAGATTGCATAACTCCAAGTACATCCTTTTGGAGGCTCCTTTTGCACAGCAGATTCAGGATTCACCCTCCGAAGCTCCTGGATTGCCTTACGAACTAATCCTCTGAAGATGACGCCGGCGGAGAGTCGCATGGAGGAGAGTCGTTGAGGGGTGGCGTAGATGGAGGTGGGGTCGCAGAGGAGGTTCAATGGAAGCCGTTGTCGGAGGGCTCGCCGTGCCGATGGAGGGCGGTGGTGCGTCTGTGACCCAGACGCAGATGGAGGAGGAGTCGCAGGCGTGAGGCGGCCACCAGGCGGCCCGTGGCGGCGGCTCTCCCAACCCTAGCTCTGCCTCGAGGGCGATGGGGGAGTTGCGATGGGAGAGAGGCGGCGCAGGGGAGGCGCGGGCGAGGCTAAGAGGAGCGCGGTCACGGCGGCACAGGGGGAGGCGCGGGGGCGGAGACACGGAGGCGAACGAACCCTAGGCACGGGAGGCGCAGCGAGTTCTTGGAGGAGGTCTTGCGAGGGAGGGCGAATGGAGAAGGAAGGACTTGGCAGGGGCGAATCGCAAAGTGGGGACTGGCCGAGAGGTGCTTGTGGAGGCCTCAATCTCGGCCGTCCGTTTCGCATCAAACGGCCCTCATTGCCTATGTGCATATGTGTAGGGTTATACCCATGTGCACAGGATACGTGCCCCTAATTATAAGATACTCCAATGTGAACCACATGAAAAAAATTGCAAGAGAGTCTATAGTTTTTAGCATATTTTGTAAATACCTTCATATTCGCACATAAAAAGGAGTATGTCTAAAAAATTGTACATACCACCCTAAAAGGTGTGAATACCACTAGGTGGTCTTATATACTGTATACTACACATACATACTCTCGGTTGCATAAGATACTCCCTACGTTGTGAGATACTGAAATAGGGAGTAACTACACCCGGAGTAGGAAAAAACTTCTATATATATATATATATATATATATATATATATATATATATATATACATGTATATATACATATACATGTATATATACATATACATGTATATATACATATACATATACATATACATGTATATATACATATATATACATGTATATATATATACATATAAATATACATGTATATATATATATACATATAAATATACATGTATATATATATACATATAAATATACATGTATATATATATATACATATAAATATACATGTATATATATATATATATATATATATATATATATATATATATATATATATATATATATATATATATATATATATATATATATATATATATATATATATATATATATATATATATATATATATATATATATATATATATATATATATATATAAATGGTATGGTACTGTGTGAGTACGTACTCCCTTCTTATATACCACTTAAATCATATGATGATACCTCTTTAGCTAATTGAGCATACTCAATAATGATTATAAAATACCCAAAAGTGAGTTCCATGAAAAATTTCATGGAAGTCCACTTTTTATACAAAATTTGTGTATATACTTCTTTTATATATGAAAAAGGTATATAGCAAAAAAACAAATGGCTCCAATGAAATTTTTTCAATCAAGTCGTATTGGAGTATCTTATAATTGGTATTTAAGTATTCTAAAAGTGATAAAGAAGTATAATATGTGTATTTAAGTGGTATATTGGAACTATATATATATATAAATGGTATGGTCCTCTTGAGAGTACGTACTCACCTCTCATATACCACTTAAATCGTATGATGATACCTCTTTATCAATTTGAGTATACTCTAATAATTATTATAAGATACTCCAAAGTGAGTTCTATGAAAAAATTCGTTAAAGTCCACTTTTTATAGCAAAATTTGTGTATATACTTCTTTTATATATGAAAAAGGGTATATAGCAAAAATAAAGGATTCCAATGATTTTTTTTTCAATCAAGTCGCATTGAAGTATCTTATAATTGATATTTAAGTATATTGAAAATGATAAAGAAGTATAATACGTTCGTTTAAGTAGTATATTCGAAGTGGGAGTATGTACTCCCGGGAGTACGAAACGGGCGTCCTATATATATATGGGGGAATTCACTATTTGCCCTCCCTTTAGTTGCGTTTTCAGGTTTTACCCTCTTTCCCGACCTAATATATTTTTTGCCCCCTCTTTTGTCTATTTCTTCAGATTTTGCCCTCTTTGCATTATTTTATTCTTATATGCATGTTTTCTCGTTACATGTCATGTGAAATTACTCTCTTGCCCTCGGCCCGTTCCTGACCAGACGACAAGCCCCATTCTCCTCGCCTTTGAACGCAGCGCCATGACCACCGGCGTCCTCCTTGAGCCCTTGATCCAGGCGGGGTGCTCGGGACCCCTCCGCCGGCGAGGGAGAGGCCGGATCATCGATGCTCTAAGAGCTCATCACCAACTCAAACGCGAATGCTCATCAATCAGCATGCATACATGAACATTAATGAAACCTGATAAACAAAAGCAAGAACAGATAGCAATCCAGCTCCATTTCCCTCGCTTGCATGAATCAAACCCATCAATATCAGAGAACCAATTAATCCCTAAGAACCAAAAAACAAAAGATGGAATCAAGTCTAATCACATTACAACCGAGAGAAATAATCCCCACAAGGACAACTTTCGGTCAAAGCAAGAACCAGAGAGGACCAAGCCCCATGGAGCCGCCCCCAGCTGCTCATCGAAGAAAGTGCGGTTGGCGTGGCCCTCGGCGTAGCGGTCGAACTGGCGTCGGCGTCGACACGGCCGTAGAGGAAGCTTGCCCGCTTGACGGCGAAGGCGAGCGCCTCGGCGACGTAGAGCTGGAAGGGTGACACGGATATGGCGCACGATGAGTTCGTCCATGGTTGTCTTCTTGCCGAAGGAGTCGGGGCGAGGACGGGAGGCTCGGGCGGCCCTGATCCGGGCGGGGACGGCGGCGGGAGCTCGGGGAAGAGGAGCGTCGAGCAGAAGACCACGGCGCGGGGATGGCAACTTCAGAGGTGAGGGAGATGCCGGATCCGGCTAACCCAGGCCAGATCCGGCCGCCCCAGGCCAGATCCGACGCCATGTCCGGCCGCCATGAAGCCTCCGCCCGTCGCGGAAGGAGAAGGATAGGAGGGAGAGTAGGAGGAGGAGGTGGCGGTGGAAGGAGGCGGCGGTGGTGCGGTTGCGGGAGGAGTAGGAGAGAATGGGAGATAAAGGAGAGGAGGGGGACCGTTTGGGTGGAGATGAAGTGATTGGGGGTAAAAATGTCTTTTCGCGTGTTCAATGACGGGAAAACGGTCGGATAAGATTAAAAAACTGCAAAGAGGGCAAATAATGAAGAAATAGACTAAGAGGGGGGCAAAAAATATATTACATCGGGAAAGAGGGTATTTTCTGAAATCCCAACTAACGGGAGGGCAAAATATCAATTCCCCATATAATTAATTAATTAATTAATTAGTTAGTTAGTTTCACTTGGAATCTCACTTCAAATGCATAATCATAAAATAAATATAACACATAGTTCAATGACTACATAAATGCAAGTCGCATTGAAGTATCTTATAATTGATATTTAAGTATATTGAAAATGATAAAGAAGTATAATACGTTCGTTTAAGTAGTATATTCGAAGTGGGAGTATGTACTCCTGGGAGTACGAAACGGGCGTCCTATATATATATGTATATATAATTAATTAATTTCACTTGGAATCTCACTTCAAATGCATAATCATAGAATAAATATAACACATAGTTTAATGACTACATAAATGCAAAGACTGTACGTAGTTAAATAATACAACACGAGTTCATAACTTCATACATTTTACCATAGTCTAGCATACTAGTCTAACATAATTTCACTTGCCGATGAAATAGTATTGGACTGGGCCTTCCGAGTTGGTTCTAAATTGTATGATGTAGCGTGCTTATATTTATTGGATTGAAACCGAAAATTATTGTGATGTGGCGCTTAATTTCTTGTAGCATGTCTTTGTAACACCCTGGTTTTCTGAGCCTTTTTGAAAATTTTCAAAATAAAAAGAACCATTTTGTTTTGATAAGAATTCAAAGCTTAACTTGAGATTTTCAGAATTTGGGTGTTTAAAATGACTAAACCGAACTTCAACTAACCCTAAAGTTTGGTTCTTTAGAGCTTTTAGAGCTCTTTTGTTGATTTCCCTCACCTTTGCTTGTTCTGTTCTTCCCTTGGCTCAGTTCTCTCTCTCTCTATCTCTCTCTCTCTCTCTCTAGACTTCCCACTTGTTTGATCTCTAGTGCGGTTCCCCTTTTCTTGTCTACTCGAGCCTTCCCTTGTCTATTAGAATTCCCCTCTGTCCAGACCACCTTCCTTATCCAGCTTATCCCTTGGAGCAAAACCTTCCTTACTCTCCTTCGTGGTCTAAACCTCCTTTGAGGTTTAGACTTTCCTTGCAGCTCGACCTCTTCTAAGGACTAAATCATCTTTGTGGTCTTGACTCCCCTTTTGTTTGGGCATTTCTTTATGCCCAGACCTCCATCTTGTTTGGCCATCTCCTGGAGACCCGGTCTCCTTGTATCTGGAATTGTCCTGTGAGGCTAGACCTCTTTTGTGTCTAAACTGCCCTGATATTTAGACCTCCTTTGTGGACCAGACCCCTCTTGGGTGTTGACCTTCCCTTTGGGTCACAACCACCCTATGGTGTTCCAAGCTTGGGTCTATGTTCCAACTATCCTTGATCTCTGAGATTCAACCTGAGGATAAGGCTCCCTTTCTGGATCCCTTTCTCGTTCAACTCTTTTTCCCTCTTTGCTCACTTGAACCTCTTTGGGTTCATTTTAATCCTCCCCAATTCATTTGAACCTCTTCGGGTTCATTTGAAAGTTGCTTTGTGCAATTGAACCTCCTTAGGTTCATTTGGACCTCCTTTGGTCTCATCTGAGGGTCCAGACCTTTTTAGGTCTAGACCTCCCAAGTGTTTGGACTTCCCCGTGTCCTTCAGGACCTCCCTGTGTCCTTTAGGACCTCCCCCTCGTTCATTTGGACCTCCCCGTGTCCTTCAGGACCTCCCTGTGTCCTTTAGAACCTCCCTTGTTTAGATCTTGACCGTTAAGACCTCCCCTCTGGAGATCTCAGCCGTCAGGACCACCCTTGTTTAGATCTTGACCGTTAAGACCTCCCCTCTAGAGATCTTAGTCGTTAGGACCTTTCTTGTTTAGATCTTGACCGTTAAGACCTCCTCTCTAGAGATCTTAGCCGTCAGGACCTCCCTTGTTTAGATCTTGACCGTTAAGACCTCCCCTCTGGAGATCTTAGCCGTTAGGACCTCCCTTGTTTAGATCTTGACCGTTAAGACCTCCCCTCTAGAGATCTTAGCCGCCAGGACCTCCCTTGTTTAGATCTTGACCGTTAAGACCTCCCCTCTGGAGATCTTAGCCGTCCAGACCTCTTTTGATCTCATCTGAGCCGTGCAGACCTCCCTCCGAGTTGATCTAAACCGCTCAGACCTCCTTAGACCTCCCTTGTCTAGATCTTGATTGTTAGGACCTCCCTTGAGAGATCCTAGCCGTCAGGACGTCCTTCGCTTTTGATCTTGACCGTCAGGACCTCCCCTTGAGGATCTGACCGTCAGGACCTCCCCTCTGAGGATCTGACCGTCGGGACTTCCCTCTTGTGGATCTGACCGTCGGGACCTCCCCTTTGAGGATCTGACCATCAGGACCTCCCCTTTGTGGATCTGACCGTCAGGACCTCCTCTTGTGGATCTAGGTCTCCGCAGGACCTCCCCTCCGGGCTTTGACTGGTCCCATTTGTCAGTCACGACCTCTTTCTTTATCCTTTGACCATGTCCTTTGCACTTGGAAGTCTTCAAAGCATTTAATGCCTGTTGTGTCGCGTTAAATGCTACTATCTTTTGGCAACATCGGGCTATCTTTAGTCTCATCTTTTACCTGCTCCCATCTCCTCTTTTTCCTACTCTTGAACACGTTTGCCTCTGGACTCTCCAGCTATATAAGCTAGGGCAGCCATTTATCTTTACCTTTTTCCCCATTCTCATTTGTTTGCTCACCCAACCAGTTCTCTGGACCTCCGTCTAACCATTGTGCTTCATTTGGCCAGCTCTCTGGATCCTCTCCCAAGCTGTCGGACCTCCTCTAGCCAGCTCTTTGGACCTCCTCCTGGCCATCAAACCTCTCTGTTGGCTCTAGTTTTTATGTTTCTTTGGAGTTCTGTTGGTTTTTACTTGGCTTTGGTTTGATTTGCGCCGTTTTAACATGTAGACCTCGACGGTCTCTAGAGAGCCCAAGCTTTGTGAGGGAGTGATCCCATGAAGCTTTCAAGCAGGAGGCAAGTTACACTCTTAATCATATTGCACCCATTATTTCACCCTATATATGTTCCATTTTAAATGTTAATGCATGCTTACTTTACTAAGTTATTTCAATACCTGTCTTTAAGATTGTAGCTATGCCTAAATCCTTTGTATGACCGCTGTTGATCTTGAACCGAACATGTTGTCACCCTAGGCAAAATCTGGTTCTACGCAATAATGTGGACCAGGACCTTTGAAAAATTAAAGCTTAGCCATGCTTAGAGAAAAGAATCTTGATTTGGGAAGTTTTGGCTAAAATTATCACTTGTCTAAATGAATTCGACCATGGCATTGGTGTGTCATGGAGGTTTGAAAAACAAAGAAATAGAAAATAGATTTGGACTTGGGCGGCACTGGTTGTTTGGTTGGTGCAAGTCTATGCACGGGGGTCATGTGATCCGATGCCCCAGGGTTTGTGGTGGCCGTCCGGGTCGATTAAGGACCGGTCTTTGAGTCGTATCTTGCTAAGCCTATAATGGGCTATGTCTTACTGTGCAACCACATATCCTAGAATGGGGAGTGGACCTGGCCAACTAATTTGCAAAGTTATCACCGCGGTTGATCCGGTGGAATAGTGGGTGGTCTTTCATGGCTCATCTTTTATGACTATGTTGTACCCTTTGGCTCAAGAGGGGCCCAGGGAAGGGCAAAACCTTAGAGTGGATGGACTGCGGTGGAATGATGCATTGTAAAGGCCTTGTCACGTGCTCTAGACCACTTACCTTCGGCAGTGAATGGTGGTACAGCCGGGTGCCAAACAAACTAGAGAAAACGTGTCTTGTGGGTAAAGTTGCACACCTCTACAGAGTATTAAACTATTCGAATAGCCGTGTCCGCGGTCATGGACATGCTAGCAAAGCCTCTCAAAGTTAGATGTTGGTTTTGGTTTTCAAAAAGGACTTTTTAAAACTGTTTTGGATTTCTATCCAAATGGAATTAGGCGAAGAGCCTTGTGATAGGAGGGTATCCTTCACCACTTGTGATGAATGCTATCCATCTGAAAACTGAGATTTAGAAAATGAATTTTAACTATTGTTATCTACCTTGGAACTTAATACTTGTATTTGAAATAAAATTGGCTTCATGCAAATCAACCATACTAAGCCTTCCTTTGAGATATCCATTTATGCATGTCATTCTGTTAATTGACGGGTGTAACTTGCGAGCACGGTTGTTGTACTCACTCTTGCTTGATAACTGTTTTGAGCAGGGAAAGAAAGCTTTGAGGTGATCTTGCGGTGGACCAAGAGGTCTTGGACGACTAGGATGCGCCCTCCAGCCGATTGCCTGTGGTGCATCGGATGACCTTTATGTTTATCTTCCGCTGTGTTTTGGTTTGTTGGCTTGTATGCCTCCCCTTTTGTAAACAACCTTGTTGATATTAATAAAGCTCTTGTTGAAGTGTATGTTACCACTGTTGTATGCTATGAAGAGCTAGCTGTTGATCCTTGGGACTAGCTCGGTTCACACGGGTGAGCGTGGGGTGATCCCTGACCACTACGACCACCCTCGGGTCTGATCGTGGGAGGTCTTTGGGGTGATCCCTGTCTTCCACGACCTCCCTCGGGACTGGCCGTGGGAGGACTTGGGCCACCTCAGGTCTCACGACCTCCTTAGGATTGGTCTTTCGACCTCTCCTGAGTTGGCTCGTGGTTGTTGTGATCCCCCTGTGCCTCACACCCTCTCTCGGTTAGGTCTCCAGACCTCCAGGAGATCCTGTTGGACCTCCTGGGCGATTGTGGAGATGCTTCTGGACGGTCCTACCGGACCTCCTAGAGGTTCTGATGGACTTTCTAAGAGATCCTGGAGGACCTCTCGGAAGACCTCTGGCCGGGGCGTTACAGTCTTGCAGCAAGGATTAAAGATTGGGGCCATGGGGCTTGCTTAACGCTTAAACTTTTTTGTTTAGGGAGCGCTTAATGCTCACACTATTGCCTGCTGCATGCATCTTGAGCAGCCCGGCCCAGCCTGCTCACACCTGCGCAACGAGGTTCAGAAAAGGCCGAAACATCTCGGGCCTCACGCGCATCCTACCTCTTCGCACACGAGCTGCCTCTGCGCCCGTTCCCGTGCCCTGTGTTGCGGCAGACGCGGGTGATAGTGATACAGTACAGTTCCACGAGCCATTAGCATTAATGGCTGAGCCGGGAAAGATGCCGCCATCTTCTCACTCACACAGACACAGCCACGTCCCGGAGGGAGCGCGGAGCGAGAGGCGCTCTGGCTAGAGCTACGCGACACCGGGAGGGTAGCCCAGTTTTGTTCTCCGGGGCACGTGCCGGAGCCCACCCGGCCCCCACCCCTTCCCGCAGCTGGCTGCACGTGGGACCTCGGGAATACCCCCGCCGAGCGCCGACACAAAGGACCGCGTCCCACGCGTCCCTGTGGTCCGTGGGGCCGCCCTCGGTCAAACGTACAAGCGGTCAAACGCGCTCAGTTAGAGGGTAGCGGGCGAGACGAGAAGGCAGCGTCCGTCCGCCGCAGGGAGAGGAGGGGAGCCGGGCGCCCGGCCCGTGCCGTGCCGCATGGTGAACCTCGCAGACATGTGTGCGTGCATATGCGTTGTCCAATCTTTTTATAAAAAACGGAAATCTTTTAGTACTACATCTAAAAATATTTTATGGTCTTACTTTCAGGGGAAAATATACCATGATTTCGTGGCAAATTCGATTTTGTACGCATTAGCTAGGTAGGGTCCATTTGAGATGAAAGAAAGTTGCGTTCCAGCTAGACCCTGCTAGGGATTCGAAGGGACAGACGATATGTGTCTAGCAAGTCAGAGAACTGTAGTATTTACTGTTGATCATATCATTCTAGACAAAACTGTAGAGAGAGTACATTATCAAAAAGTACACCCATTTACTTTTTTTACTATACTGTATCAATTAGTCTCCTCCGTCCGCACTAGAGTTAAGGCAGAAGTCACTGTACGAGGATCCGATCCTCTTAGCATGTTATTGTGTTTCGAACTTTATTCGAGTTGCACAGTAGCTTTATCGTACAATTTAAGAATATCTTGAGAGAAGCCCCAGCTGGCGTAAGGCTGTCTCGCATAATTACTTGTAGCATGAATAGAGAGCTGAAAAGTTTCATCCCGACAAATAGTGTTAGTGAATGTCGCGTCGCAAGGAAACTACTCCTTTTTTGCTTATCGATCTCCCATTCCAAAGGAATCAGCAAGAGAAATTAATTTCTGTGTAAAATGATCAGCCGTCGCATCGTAAGGCAAAAGACGATGGACACTATGGCATCACAGAGACGACACTCACTGGCGACATACAAACCTGTACGCTAGCTCCATCAAGCTACAAGGTGATGATGATGTATTGGTGTGTGGTAGTTCCAATTACTGCCGTTCCTATACAACATGTCAACATTGCAACGGAGTAGGCAGAGACCAAGCAATAGCACCTTAGCACTTACGATGGCTCTGTTGGCGTAGTCCATCGCTAAGTCTGGTCATGGTGTTCCTTCGATTGGAAGATCTCATTTCGTTTTCAGTACGTGTTGGTGTTGGGAGGGTGAAGGCGCGGGGAGGATTATTAGCTGTCGTGTTTTGAGGGGATTGAAGTTTCGAATCGAAGGATTTCTAGCCGTTTTATTTTTATAGCTACTCAGACTCATGCTCGTGCACCATCCGAGTTCGAGTTCTTTTTGTTCGAATTTAAGTCTCTTTTCTTGCTTTATTACTAAAGATTTGCTAAACAACATTTGGTATTAAAATAGTCGAATTTTCATCCGTCCAATATGCTTTGAGATTTACGATTCTTCTCATATGATGAATTGAATCCGATTTTATTATGATTTTTTTTCGGATCATGATGGGTTCACCACATTACCTGTATTTCGTTGGTATAGAATATCACTTTTTGTCTTTGTTTTAGCTTAATATCCCAAATTATTTGTTAGATTTTGAATCATGTGATAAAATATGAGTTATTAAAACTTTCAATAATAATTACAAGTGACCAAGAACAAAATTACATACATAAATTATTGTAATTTATGTATAATAAAGTTGTAAATGAACTAAAATTTAATTATTTTAGACTAAAAATCAGTTAAATCTGGTATAGATGAACCCTTATTACTAAGACATGTAGCTTCTCATGTTTCATTTTTCAGACTCACGCTCAGGGATGAATCGTCCTATGTGTAAACTTGGTACGAAAAATATAGGGATGCCAGAGATGTACTTTGTCTCCTAGCTATATCTAAAAAAACAAAAAGACTCGTGCCCACGGCAGGCGGCCACTGCATATGGATCTAGCTAGGCATTTACACTTGTATTTGAGCCCAAGATGAGTTAATCAGTTTCAAGATTTAAATTATGCTAGTGTCTACCCACCATTATAGCTAACCTGAATTTGTATCTGCGAAGCTAATCTCGATTCTCGAAATACCTCACGAGTTTTGCATATTTCAATCTATCTTAATTTGTTGTGTAGGCTAGTAATCCAAGTCGTCACTCGACAAGCATTAGACAGAATTCCTTGGGTCCTACTACGGCAAAGAGCAAAACAGACTGGCCTCACCAAATTAGAGCATGTAGGTAGACCAATCCGCATAATCGAAACTTTGATTAATGTAAGCTTATATTGAATGTATATGCCCTTTGATTAATGTAAGCTTATATTGAATGTATATGCCCTCTCGGAAAGCATAATGTACTTCGTTTGAGATATAAAATAGCATGTTCACACTTATATATGTTTAGTGGTGATAATGTACACAGTGTATTATATATAATATTTATAAATTAAGGAAGTCGACACTTGCACATATATATCTTGCTATATCCTTGTTACAGTACTCAAAAAAAAATACAGTATGTTTCTATTATCCTTTTCAAATGAGGTTGTTGATGACTTTTCATGGTCTCAAAAATGCATGTTACTTTGTTATAGAATTCTAATTATATATCATGAAATTACTTTTAACGACAGATCTAATGATATATAAACTTTTACATGATCAATCTAGAAAGTTTTTAAATATAACTAATGGTCAATTTTTAGGAAATTTGACTGAGGAAATTCTAAAACACCATTTTAACAAGCAGACGGACATTAACTTCGCTATTTTAATATCTATGTTTCTATTCATTTAAGTTCCTATCAACTAAATGCATACCATGCACAAAATCCAATAGGCTAGCTTAATAGACTTCTCATCGAAATACATGCACGTACTACTATCAGATTCTCAGTTTGATCGATTAACAGATATGTATATACGGTAAGTGGTAACTATATATGCTCATGCGAAGAAGTGCAGTATATATTGGTGGTGACATGTTGTGATTCTTACCAATCGAGTTCACCTCACAAGCCAGTTAAAAATGATTTGGTCATATGAAGTCGATTAGTTGCAGGAGGTAATGTGGCGGAAGCGTTCAGATATGGATTCTAATTTATGATTGAGACCTTTGTTGGTTGTGTAAACCGGATGCTGTACATTTGATGTCTATGAAGGTCAAAGAACAGAAGAACTATATATGTGATTTTCTGAGTTCTACACTTTTTGTACAAGTGTAAAAGAGAGGAAGTTCCATCTCTTCAATATTTTCTACAAAGAATTTGTGATATACACGCGTGGCCTGTACTGTCAATCACGTACTAATGAATCTTTACCAACACTTAATAGAAGACAAAAATAAGTTAAACGACGTATTTTCTTGTGCCAAGCAAAGGAATGCCGTCTTAAGACTACAGAAAATAGGGATCATGTATATATTTGTGTTCTATACTTGCTGCAAAATTAATGTTTGAGCCACATAAAAATAGTGGTCAACTAACAAAGAATTTTTTTTTATTAATTAACCTTTTATTGAATTTTATTTTAAAGTTAACCTCCGACGCACTTTATTTCCAATTCTGACCTCTTTGGTCATGCCACTGGTTGTGGCGTGACAAAATAACACTGTCACGCCAGTCCATTTCTGATCAAACTCTTGTCATGCCACTGGAAGTGGCGTGACAGTGTTATTTGGTCTCGCCACAACCAGTGGCGTGACAAAAAGTGCTATTTTGGGGACTTATCCTGGTGTGTGATAGTGTTGTTTTGTCACGCCACCACCCGTGGTGTGACCAAAAGGGTCAGAATTGGAAATAAAATGCGTCGGGAGTTAACTTTAAAATAAAATTCAAAAAAAGATTAATTAATAATAAAAAAAAAGTCCCCTAACTCCTCATCTACTTTGTTAACAATTAAAACCAACGTGAAACATTTCACAGAACTACCTGTGTTAACAATGTTGTCAATGCATGCATGGTTAAAGAAGGCAGCATATTAGGTGCACAAGCACCATTTGGTGCACATATGAAAATTTTTTTGTTTGGGTATCAAATTAGCATAAAAAATTCTGAAAACAATTCTAGATGTAATTTATGGTGTTTTGTTCCAGCCTTTAAAATTTGAAGTTCAAACTCAAAGTATGTTAAAAGATACAAAAAAGAGAAGTTTACTGTGAATAGTAACATTTGCCTGTTTTTTTTTTCAGCACCATTTGATCTATCATCTGTCAGAATTTCTCTTTTTTGTATCTTCTAATATACTTTGAGTTTGAACTTCAAATTTTAAAGGGTGGAACAAAACACCATAAATTACATCTAGAATTTTTTTCAGAATTTTTTATGCTAATTTGATACCCAAACAAAAAGTTTTTCCATATGTGCACCAAATGGGCTTTGTGCACCTGATATGCAGCCGTTAAAGAAGAACAGCCATACCTCTAACTCCTCGTCTACTTTGAAATAATGAAATTTTTGATAATTCATTTTTGGTGAAGTATCGAAGCATTTTCCATAAACCCTTCATTATATTAAGGAGCTACTTTTCCTTATATATTATATATAGCATATCGTGAATGTTGCTTGTATTTGACTGTAAATGGTGCATATTTATAGGTTATTTTCACCTACTGGAAGTACAATGAGATAATGGAGCAACGCTTATGCTTAAAGGAACAAAATACTAAAATGTACACGTTTCTCTTTTAAAAATCCTATTAACAACCAAACAAAGCACTTGTATTTGGCTCAATTCAACTAGCTATAGATCTCTCAGGAGAGAATTTTTTTTAGTTATTGTTGGTAATCAACCATATTTGCTGTACGCAATGATTTGGCAATAATGGCTCCAACAGTCATCATGTACTCTATTGAAGTCAATTCAATCTTTCTCCATCGTTGTTTTTTTTTCCCTTTTCCTATGAGAACTGAAATAAAAATAAGTAATATATGTTTTGTTGGCGGCTATAGCATGTACCCCTTGCGCACAAACACTGCACACACCACAGTACAATAACCCACCAACCAGTAGCCAATGGATGGCTATCCAAATGTGTCAACCGTGCGTTGTGGCTAACAGCTAGCCATAGCTCGAGGTCCACTAACTACAAGTTGGTGAGTTTATTTGTGGATTTACCGAGGTTCTCGTCACCTATCGGTTGTTAAACCTTAAGGATAACTCTGATAGTAAAATACCATTATGAAACTATCCATCCTTTCATTGCCATCGGATCTCAACTTTCATCCCGTTTTTGCCACTACCGTTGGTCAACTATGAGTTGACTGTCAAATTATGTGTGAAAAGACTTATTTACCCTTCTTGCTCATGGGCTCGGTGGAGTTTGGAGTTGCGGCTTGGCTTGACCGTGTGCAAACAGAAGTGAACCCGATGGACAATGCCTCGTCTTCCTCGATGCACAGCGGAACAGGGGAGGTTAGGCCGCGGACGGCAGCGGTGCTCCGGCGGCGTAACGATGAAGAGTACGGGAGCACAACATGTTCCCAGGGACATGGAACCCATTTGTGGCAGTGCGTGTGGACGGGGAGGACTACGGAGGCTGGAACTGTTGGGGAAGGGTAGCGGCTTGGCTGGGTCCGATGCCGTGGGGAGGGGCGGCGAGCGGTGGGAGGCGGGAGTGGGAACAGGAGTGGTGCGCGGAGGCGCGGCAAGGAGGGGCACGCAAAGGGGAGAGCGGGAGCGGCACGCGGAGGGGTGGCGAGAGCGGGAGGTCGGGTGGGCGGCGTGGGCAGTGGGAGGCTGGGGCATGAAGAAGAAGGGGAAGAGTGAGAGGAAGAAGAGAAGGAAGAAGAGTAAAATAGGTATTTTGATAATTGTTTAGTGGTTAACGGCGGCTGGACCTAACGAGGCTAACGAGAGTGGCAAAAACAGGATGAAAGTTAAGATCCAATAGCAATGAAGGGAGAAGTAGTTTCGCGATGGCATTTTAGAGACCCAGCCAACTTCCAGTGACAAATAAGAAATTAATCCACTATGATAACCAACTACACCCCTTTGCATAAAAAAGAGAGGGAGCTGTAAACTACCTGGACCTCTCTGCATGGGCACACACTTTAACCATTTTGATACATATGAGCATGTTTGGTAATTGAGTAATGGATTAATCCTAAGTTGGTGTACTTATCATGTGGTGATCGCATAAGTAATATGTTTAATTACCCCATTCCTCATTTTCTCTATGAGCACTGTTAATGAGGAATGACTTAGTGTACCCATTTCTCAAATTAAACACCTCCATATGTGAATTCTCTGATCCTTTTTTTTTCTTGTTAACAACATGTAGGATTTAATAAAACCATAGTAGGCTCCACAACTACAGAACCATCGTACTTACAATTACTTTTATGATAAGCCTTACGTAGTTACGTAAGGTTTTTCAATTTAGTCAGGTTTATTCTGAAAAAATTCACTACTCTATAGGAGTGAAAGCGTCAAGATATATAGATCAGATGATAGCCAAATCAAACTTAACATATTTTGCATAGCTAAAGAACATCAAGTGCAATTTTATTTAATTATAATTATGCGAGTTGTTGACTTAAGATCCATATATAACTAATAAATTTCTATGAAGCATTCAACCAGCTATATATGGACATAGGGTGGCAACACTTTCTATTCTTTTCAAAAGCTACTATTTCTAAATAAATTTGAACTATATTTTCGATATACTTGGATATGAATATACAGATCATTTAACTAAAATATACATATAATATATTCCGATTGGACTTCCTAATGCACTAGAAATTAATTGTTGCTACTCTTATGTATGTTGTTGGCTGAATACGCACTACTACAAAAAGGCTAATATTAGACGCCTCATCACAGACGGTTGACCAAAACCGTCTGTATTACATTCAATCACAGACGGTTTTGGTTTAGAGACCGTCGATGTTACTGGCTGCGCTAAAAACCGTCTGTGAAGAGGTAATATCACAGACGGTTCATAACTAAAACCGTCTATGAAGTATCACAGACGGTTATTGTTAATAACCGTCTGTGATAATTTTACATATCACAGACGGTTTTCAATAATAACCGTCTGTGAAACCTCACAAACGGTTCTTAAAAATAACCATATGTGATATTACTACATATCACAGACGGTTTTTGTTATAACTGTCTGTGATAATATCGCTATAGCTCTGAAGCCCGATAAGTTTCTTCATCGCCGATGCGTCGTCTCTTTGTTGCCTCAATATGCCACTTCAGCTCCCCGATGCGTCTCTTTGTCGCATCAATGCTGCTCGGCTCCCGATCGTCTCTTCGCCTCACGCTCTGAATTTATTCCATGTTTTATAAAAAGGATCATTTGCCATCGAAAATGATCATCCCCACATATATACCGTAAATGGCTCGTCTTCGCTTTCCTTGTCACCAGCATTGATGGCCTACCGCCATACTGCATAAGCACCTCTCTCATCAGACGTTGGCGAGATCTTTGCGGAAGAACACTGTTTCAATGGTGTCTTCACCTCTGTCGAGAATTTGCCGGAAAGGTGTGACGGCCACCTTCCGCCGTCTTGACATCCTCCTCTGCCGCGTCTTCCGGGTGATCTCCCACTTTCGGCGAGTTTACCGTGTCATCGACGTGGTCCTCCACAATGACGTTACACGTCTCTAGGAGGCTTGCCTTCACTGGGACTGCTTAATTAAATCGAGGCGGTAGACGACTGAGTCGACCAGGCCGAGACCCCTCAAGCAAGGGAAGAGAGCCTATGGGCTCAATTCTTCTTGGTTCAATAGTTCGAGGGTCTTCGGGAGACACTCGAACGAGCGCGTCAATCAATGGACGCATTTCAAGCTTCGTTAGATCACGAACCGGCCGCCGCCGCCTACGAAGTATTGAAGACGGAGATAGCAGCCTACCTCCGCCACTAGAAAAAATTTGTTTATTTGTAGGTTTCTACTTTTTTTAATCTTTTTGTAAGAAGCGACTGGCCACGCTGTTTGGCCATATGAAAATTCCAAAATGAATAAAAAAATCTAGTTTGGAGGTGAAGTGCTACTATATTAATTATATGTTGAATTATTACTCTCTCTCTCTCTCTCTCTCTCTATATATATATATATATATATATATATATATATATATAGTTAAAGCAAATTTTTAGTAGCATTTAAATGAAAAAATTGACATATAAACATGTGATTTCTTCATGCATGTAAGTGTATATACAAGATAATATACTTGAGAAAAACCATTTCACAGACGGTTTCATAATAGAATTGTCTGTGATATGTCCCAGATCACGGACGGTTCTATTATGGAACCATCTGTGATATGTGACATATCAAGGACGGTTCTATAATAGAACCGTCTGTGATAACTATCACTGACTGTTCCATAATAGAACCGTCTGTGATAAGTCTCTTTATTAGTAGAAGCCCGACCGCTAGGGTTTGCGCCCGGCCTAACTCGTCACTCTTCAGCACACTTACTCTCGTCCGTTCCCCTCCCCACCTCGATGCCGCCGCCCGACCCCGTCACCATCGCCGCCGGTTGTGACACCACTCTGCACTACACAAGACACTCGTACGATAGTAGTGTCTTGTGCAGTGTCAGGGTCGTGCCACAACTACGGTGACGCTACCATCCAAGCCACTGGGCTTGGCCCCGCGTGTCGCCTACGCCGCCATGGCTTGGTTCTGCTGCTCGGCCTCCTGCGCTCGGGCCCTGGCCCCCCTGGCTTTGCTTTCCCCATCCTCCCTCTATTCTCATCTAGATCTGTTAGCTTAATGTCTTTTTTGTTGAGTTTGATTTTATGCTTGAGCCTTAAGTTGTGTCATGATATTTGTGTGATTTATGCAAGGTGAAGGAGATGGATGAGGGTTGTGCTGGTGGTGGGGTCGCCCTTGCCAGTTACCTTTATCTTGAGGTATCACCCTACCTTACTCCCTCTCTGTCTCTACCCCCCTTGCTCTGTGATGAAAATGGCTAGTGCTCTGCGATGGATGCCGAGGGCTACTACTGGTGTGGTGGGTTTGGACACCCTTGATTTTGCTGTCTTGCTGTTGAACTGCTCAATGATGCTAATAGTCTTATACTGAAATTGAATTGATAATTAGTTCATATTAATAGTCCCCTTGCTCTGTGATGTAATGATGTTAATAGTCGTATGCTGAAATTGAATTGATAATTAGTTCATATTAATAGTCCCCTCGCTCTGTGATGTAAACTGAGGGCTATTGGTGTATGTGCATTATGTGCATCTTGCTTAGTTCATGCCGTGAGTTCAGATTGACAAAAATGAATAGGGCAAAATAGTGGGTTTGGTTAATGCTCTCTGATGGGTACTGAGGGTTATTGATGACGGTTCTTTGTGCTTGGTTAGCTTACATGGGATCGATGTGGTTTGGATGGGGCTTGGCTGCAATTAACTTTTCAGATTTGTGTCCCAAGTCAAGTTCTCCTCCCTTGCGTCCCGGGTACGTATACGTCCTACCATTCTATTCCTGATCTCTTCTCTATAAAACCTCCAAGCAGTGGCTGCTTGTGCATTTAAAACCGGCTTCATATATATATATATATTATATATAGTTTGTAGTCCCCAGCCCTTTCGGTGGGTCGTGAGGAGGATGAGATAGCTGCCACGGGCAACCTCTCATCGAGCCTGTAAGTTTAAGAAGTGGGCTGCAAGAGAAAGCGCGTGGACATACAATTACCTAGATGCATGTCATCGATAGGTAATTGGACTTGACATCAAGAAATGGTTGGTTGCTGATACATGAAGCCATGTCAAGTCCAATTACCTATCGATTTACATGCAGCCAGTAATTTTATGTCCACGCACTTTCTCTGCGTACTTCACTTTGAATTTGAGGGCTTATATATATATATATATATATATATATATATATATATATATAAAGCCGGTTTTAAAGGTACAAGTACCATTGCTTGGAGGTTTTATATATATCACGCACAGCTTCTAAACACGAACCGTCTGCAGGATAGGCATTATCACTGAGCGGTTCTTGTTTAGAACCGTCGTGACATACATTATCACGAGCGGTTCTGAAACGAACAAATGCGTGATAGGAATATATCACAAACGGTTCTGAGTTAATAACTGTCTGTGATAGCATGCATCAAACCGTCTGTGATGACCTCATGTCATCACTGACCCATAAACTCGAGCGACTTGTAAATGCGTAATGACGCGTTTTGAACCGTATGTGTAGACATTTTCTGTAGTAGTGACGTCAGATGAAGCTATTAATTATATATATAAAGTCAACAAATTGGGCAATTATATTCAAATCAAGTTGCACCTGATTTTGTTTAGCTATGCAGACGATGTTACATATTTGACATGCTATAAATTCGTATGAACCTTTTATGTATACAAATCAATTGAAGCATGTCATTTCATTGCACAATTTTGGCATGGATTTCAAGTATATCACTTTTGTAAGAAACAAACACTACTGCAAAAAAGGCTAATACTGGACGCCTCATCACAGACGCCTGACCAAAACCGTCTGTATTGCATGCAATCATAGACAGTTCATATTGATAACCGTATGTGTTTTTGCCTGCGCTAAAAACCGTCTATGAAGAGGTAATATCACAGACGGTTCATATTGAAAACAGTCTGTGAAGTATCACAGACGGTTCATATTGAAAACCGTCTATGAAGTATCACAGACGGTTCTCAACACGAACTGTCTGTGATAATTGTCGACTTCATAGACGGTTTTCAGATAACCATCTGTGATAATATCGCTTCAGCTCCCCGGCTGGTGAGTTTCTTCGTCTCGTCGCATCAATGCCGCTTTGGCTCCCCAATGCGTTTCTTCGTCTCACCCGCTGAATTTATTCCTTGTTTTATAAAATGGATCATCCACCATCGAAGATGATTATCCTCACATATAACTCTAAAGCAGAAATGGCTCCCTCTTATATTTCCTTGTCGTCGGCATTGATGGCATACCTGGCCATACTGTACGAGCACCTCTCTGGTCGTACGTTGGTGAATGCTATGGAAGGACACTATTTCAACAGTGTATTCACTCCTTTGTCCGAGGATTTGCTGGAGCAGGTGACGGTCACCTTCTGTCGTCTTGACATCCTCCTCCACCACGTCTTTCGGGTGATCTCCCACTTCCAACGAGTTTACCGTGTCATAGACGTGGTCCTCCACAACGACGTTGCACGTCTCTAGGAGGTTTGCCGTCACTTGGACTGCTTAATTGAGGCGGTGGGCGACCAAGTCAACCATACCGAGACCCCTCAAGCAAGAGAAGAGAGCCTATAGGCTCAATTCTTCTTGGTTCAACAGTCTGAGGGTCTTCGGAGGACACTCAAATGAGCGCGTCAACGGTAGACGTATTTCGGGCTTCGTTCGCTGATGATCACGAAACCGTCCGATGCCGCCGCCACCTACGAAGTTTTGAAGACGGAGATAGAAGCCTACCTCCGCCACTAGAAAAACTTTGTATATTTAGGTTTCTACTTTTTTTTAATCTTTGTAAGAAGTGACTGGCCACCTGTTTGGCCATATGTAAATTCCAAAATGGAAAAAAAATCTAGTTTGGAGGTGAAATTAAAGCATATTTTCAGCAGTATTTAAATGATAAAATTAAACTTGAGAAGAACCATATCACGGACGGTTCCATAATAGAACCGTCCATGATATGTAACATATCATGGACGGTTCTATTATGGAACCGTCTGTGATATGGTAGACATATCACGGATGGTTCTATTATGGAACCGTCTATGATATCTCCATATTAGTAGGAACCCGCTAGGATTTGCACCCTAACTCGTTACTCCCTAGTCCCTAGCACCATTACTCTCGCCACCCGAAAGTGCCCCCGACATCAATGGAGCCACCCGAGTCGCGCCTTCTCCCCGACCCTGCCGCCCACGCCCCCCAGCCAAATCCACCTCCCCGCCGCCAGATCTGCCTTCCCACTGTCCTCTCCCTCAACAGGCGCTCCCTAGCTACCTCTCCACCGACCTCCCCCGGCTACCTCTCCACCGACCTCGACGCCGCCGCCCCCAACATTGACAACTCCGCCCGAGTCGCGTCTTCTCCCCGACCCATGTGCCTCCTTGCGCTCGGCTCCGACCCGGCTGTGGTTTGAGGCCCGGTTGTTTGGGGCTTCCTGCTCCCTGGACTCAATCCCCCATTCCCCCACTTCCTCTTTCTGTTATTTTAGTTTCATGCTTGAGCTTGTTTTGGTTTACTGATGTGAGTTGATTATTTACTGATGTGGGTTAATTTATTAATTAAGCATGGTAAATGAAATGGAGGTGGGTTAATGCATGGGAATGCATGGTGCAGGTGTTGCCGCCGGTATTGCGTCGCATTGAGGTAACTACTCTCCTCTACTCTCTATCGGTTTCCCTCCCCTTGCTCTGTGATGTAAACTGAGGGCTATTGATGTATGTGCATTCTGTGCATCTTGCTTAGTTCATGCTGTGGGTTCAGATTGACAAAAATGAATGGGACAAAATGGTGAGTTTGATTAATGCTCTCTGATGGATACTGAGGGTTATTGATGCCGATTCTTTGTGCTTGGTTGGCTTACATGGGATGTGGTTCGGATGGGGAAAAACATCAGTCTATACACATAAAATTTTTGTACATGTAACTAATCTTATGGTATGTTCCTATATGGTATTCTGCTTTTGAAAGTTGCAATTAACTTTTTAGATTTGTAAAGGTTAGACTAATTTGTAAAGCTGCAATTAACATACAAATTTTTAGAATTTTTACCTAGCTTGTGCCTCTAATCATCAATTATTTTTTGATTGGTGTGTATTCTATTCCAAAATAAGACCAAGTGAGTCAAAAACTACTACAACACTTCTTCACCTATTTCTTGCCATTCATTTCACCTTTGTTTGTGTAATTCATGCCGGTCAAGTTCTCCTCCCTTGCATCCCAGATACGTCCTACCATTCCATTCCTGATCTATTCTCTATAAAGTCTCCAAGCAGTGGCTGCTTGTGCCTTTAAATTGGCTTCATATATATATATATATATATATATATATATATATATATATATATATATATATTGTTCGTAGTCCCCTAGCCACTTTCGGGGCCGTGAGGAGGATGATGCAGTGACCACGGGCAACTTCATCGAGCCTACAAGTTCAAGAAGCATGGGTTTGCGGGAGGCGTATGGATATCATTACGGATGGCGTCGATTCGTAAGTGGACTTGACACGAGGTACTCCAACCGAAAGTGCTTCATATATTAGCAACCAACCATTCCTTGATGTCAAGTCCAATTACCTATCGTTTACATCTAGGTAATTGTATGTCCATGCGCCTCCTTGCAACCATGCTTCTTGAACCATAGTTTGATAAGGTTGTCCGTGGTCGCTGCCTCGCCTTTCCTCAATTAATTCTAAAGTGGCTGGGGAACTACATAATATATATATATATATATATATATATATATATATATATATATATATATATATATATATATATATATATATATATATATATATATATATATATATATATGAAGTCGGTTTTAAAGGCACAAGTAGCCACCGCATGGAGACTTTATAGAGAATATATATCTGCAGACGGTTTCATCTACAAACCGCTCAGGATATATGAGCTATCCCAGACGGTTTCATCTACAAACCGCTCATGATAGTTCTGCATCACTGAGCGGTTAGAAAACCGTCTGTGATGACCTCATGTCATTAGAGACCCATAAGCTCAGACGGTTCACGAAACCGTCTGTGATGACATTTTTGAACCGTCTGTGAAGACTTTTTCTGTAGTAGTGAAATACTTATTGGACAAAAGAAAAATATATTGTTGGTGTGAATATGATTACTATAATATTCAATGATTATTATATATTGCTTTGTTTTTTGTTTGGAGCAAAGATAACTGAAATATGACTTATCTTTTATTTAGGGAATTAATTCTTAAGAGCATTTAGCAATTCATCTTCGGGATATTGACATCTTACTATTTTCAACCTTGATAACTGATGATGGGGTCATTATTCTGAAATGATAATTGAAATGGGACTTCTCGTAATATGCTTAGTATTCCTTCAATACGTGTAAAATATGCTTAGTGATCTTGTAAATAAGGTGTGCAAAAGAAAAGCCAAGTTGCATCAAACAAAGCATGTAATCAACTGAGTAAAAATACTATTTGTTTAAGAATGCTTAAGTACGTAAAATTAAGAGTATAAGATATGCATTGATGAGCAATATCCAAAGTAACAGATATTTACGCTATGATACTTTAAAAACTAGGAGCTAAGTGTACTCCTAAAAACTACAATAGCTAGTTATAATGTACTGTAACATAGCCTTTGTAGGAGTTTACAAGTTTATGGAGTTTTAGGGACAAAGTTACTTTTTTGACTGATTTTTTCACATTATGATGTGGGTAGAACGGAACAAAAAAAAAGTATGAACAACTAATCTAGCTATGTCCAGCCAAACAAATGGTTGTGTTAATTGTATTCTATCTATGCATACAAAATATAGTTGAAAAGCAATGTATTATATATTGCTTTGTTTTTTGTTTGGAGCAAAGATAACTGAAATATGACTTATCTTTTATTTAGGGAATTAATTCTTAAGAGCATTTAGCAATTCATCTTCGGGATATTGACATCTTACTATTTTCAACCTTGATAACTGATGATGGGGTCATTATTCTGAAATGATAATTGAAATGGGACTTCTCGTAATATGCTTAGTATTCCTTCAATACATGTAAAATATGCTTAGTGATCTTGTAAATAAGGTGTGCAAAAGAAAAGCCAAGTTGCATCAAACAAAGCATGTAATCAACTGAGTAAAAATACTATTTGTTTAAGAATGCTTAAGTACGTAAAATTAAGAGTATAAGATATGCATTGATGAGCAATATCCAAAGTAACAGATATTTACGCTATACTTTAAAAACTAGGAGCTAAGTGTACTCCTAAAAACTACAATAGCTAGTTATAATGTACTGTAACATAGCCTTTGTAGGAGTTTACAAGTTTATGGAGTTTTAGGGACAAAGTTACTTTTTTGACTGATTTTTTCACATTATGATGTGGGTAGAACGGAACAAAAAAAAAGTATGAACAACTAATCTAGCTATGTCCAGCCAAACAAATGGTTGTGTTAATTGTATTCTATCTATGCATACAAAATATAGTTGAAAAGCAATGTATTGTACCCTACAACATGTATCTTAGAACTAATGATAGAGTGATCGATATTAACGCGAAAAATTGAATACGTAGTATTTAGTGAATAGTTCAATAATGATGCATATTTACACACATATTGGAGTGTTGGTCTACACCAGCATTTGCATAATGCATATCCAAGGATTTTTGTAATACTTCAAGGCTCCAAATACCACTCAATGCATTTCTATGCAAGGCTACAACATTAGCTGAGTATTTGCAAAGTGTAGTACAAGCACTAGATGTTGGAGTTAATCCTGCCATCTGTTTTCAATTTATGTTTGAGTCATAGTTTCTATTTTTAGTTGAGTTGGTTTCAGAGTTTCGTTCGGTTATTCAGAGTCATTGTTGTATGCGTGAGTCTTTGGATGTAAATACCGAGCCAATTGATGCATGTGTCCTAATTGGTTACGATAGTAGTGCTTTCTATCTTTAGGCTGTAAATTTGAGTATAAATAGTGAAGAAAACCCAGAAAAAGGTGCGTAGTTGTTGGCACCGCAAATTACCGGCGTATTCTGTTTTTGTCGATTATGTTCTTGTTCAACATACGACAATCTGCGTGGAGTTTGAAACTTAGGAGTTCTTGCTGCCGGTTCCAGATAACACTAGATTCAGTGTAGTATATACCCTTATGTTCATACATATGCTCGTTCGCCACGTATTCAACATATGATTTACTAATTACATCTTACATGGGGACTGGGATGAATTGATCCTGCCATATTGGTTTCTACGATTATTAATTAGTTTTCAGACTAGCAATTACCAAGCTAGATACCCTAATAATGAATTCATAGTGTCTATCATTAACCTAATTAAACTCATAAAATTTCATCAACTCGATCGCTAAATTGCCGGTTTGCCCATGCTTTACATATACTTCCTCTTAATGCATAGAACATTTCTCACAACCATGCATTAATTAACTAGTTTGATGCATAAAATCAGGAATTGAGAGACCAAGCAACCAGTGAAATCTGAGGAGAAAATGACAGTACCGATCAACCGAATCAATGCAGTTTGGCAAGAGCTAGCTGCACAGTTGATATGCACAGTCAACCAATGTACCATCTCCTTATTTTGCTTCAACCCTATATACGGCTGAAGTACTCAAGTGGCAAGGAAGGGACACAGGCAGCTAATCGGCAATTTGACCCTCTGAGGAGTCCATGTAGACGACGAACCGGCAGCCAACACGCACGAGAAGAACGACAGTTTCGTATCCTATTCACTGCACCCACACACACGCGCGCATTCAGAGAAGGGGAGAGGGAGAGAGAGACGAGACGCGCCGCGCCAATGGAAAGCGCGGCGCGGGGAGACCGAGGAAGAACAACAGTACCGGCCGCCCGTGCCTCACACCCTTTCGTGCGCAGCGCACAGTGCGCCCGCCCGTGCGACTGTGGCCGTGCGCGCGCACCACTGGCGCCTCGCCATGCCACCGCGCGCACTCATTCGTGCAGCGGTGGGAGTACCAGAAAAAGGAAGCGGCACAGGAATGAGAACAAGAAACCAACCCCAGGCGATATGTATCGATCCTGGATTGGACTTGACATCCTGCACATGATGTGCATGCGTATGCAACGCGAGATCTGCCACGAACTATACAGCACGTAAGATCGACAGATGCAATGCACCTCATCAGCCGTGTAGAGTGTAGACAGGTCACCACTCTCTCTCTATACTTTGAGGGACACGGTACGTACTATATACTACTCACCATCATCATGAGCAGTGAAAGGTAAGGCAGGAACAGGCAATGATATTCAGTTACTTCCAGGAGCAAACTAAACATAAAAATTAAGCCGGAGAAAGCTAGTAGAAACAACGAGCAAATAACAATGTAGCACGATCGATAGAGTTCTGGAGCAGGTAGCCGCGTAGAATGATAAACCATGCATGCATGCACAAGCAATTAATCAGAAACCTACATAAAATATGCTCAATCCGGGATACCAAATGGGTACGTGCGCACGTACTAATCCTCAGCAGGCCGCGCCTGCGGGCGGCGGCGGCGGCGGGGCGCGGCTGGCTGCCGCTGCCGCCGCTGGTATCGGCGAGCTGCGGCTTCTTGCGCTTCTTCTTATCGTAGCTGACGCCGCGCGCGCGGGCCTGGTGCTCGCGGACCTCGCGGAGGTAGAGGCGCACCGCCCGGGCAGCGAAGGGGTTGGACTCCGGGCGGCCGCCGTTCTCCTCGAAGGCGGCGCGGAGGCGGCCGACAAGAGCGTCGAGGCTGCCCCACGCCTGGCGCAGCGGGCAGGGGCAGGGCGCCGGCGGGTTGGGGTGGCCGAAGAAGGGGCACGCCGCCGTGTGCACCTTGGTCTTGCCGAACTGGTCCAGGTACCGCAGGAACTCCAGCACGTGCGCGCCGCTACACTGCGCCAGGCTCAGCGGCGGCCGGTGGTTCCGCAGGTACTGCCCGAACGTGTTCCAGTCCCGCCGCTTCTGCGCCTCGTACCGGCTCGGCGTCTGCGGCGTGCCGCCCCCCGCCGACGACGACGCCCCGCCGCCGCTCGATCCTCCGGCGCCACTGCCACTGCCACCGCCACCGCTTCCAAGGGGAGGCGGGCTCTCGGGGTTCGGCGACAGGTCCATCAATCTGCCACCCAAGAAACACAAGCTCACCCTTTTTAACACGAATGATGAAGCCGATGATTACATGCATATTTGGGGGCGTGGAGAGAGAGATCCATTTGGGAGTTGGTGCTCTGCTCTCTCTTCATTGTTTGTGTATGTGTGTGTGGAAGGGATGTATCCATAAGAAGCAATACATTTACGCATATGCAGATATACCATGTGGGGAATGGCCGGATTCTTTTTACTGGGATGCATCAGCTATGATTACACGCTTATACCTTTTGTGGCGATGGCGGCTGATCTCTTTTGCGGCGGCGGCGCTGTCAGAGCGGCGGAGAAGATACCACCAGCAGCTACAGGAGCGGCGGATGAAGCTGGCTTGAGAATCTGCAGAGGGTGAATTTATAGGAGTAAGACTGAGAAAAGGAGAGATAAGGAAAAGATAACACGAAGAGTCATGTGCTTCTTTTGGCTCTTACCCTTGCTCAGTAGTGGTAGTTGCTGTTGCTTCTCCTCTCATAGGTCCGTTAATCTGAGCTGCTGCTGCTGGCCTTGTTGCTCTAACAAGATGTGCTAGCAGCTTGAGGGGAGGAGGGTGTGGGGAATTGCATTTGCATGCTAGCCGCTACTATTTTTAGGAGGGAGTGCAGGGGGTGGTGGATGGATTGTTTGGCCTAAAAAGGGGAGATCTGTGAAGTAAGTGAGAGATGGAACAGAGGGATGGAGCAGAGAGAGAGAAAGAGAAAGAGAGTGCAGCAGCGATCTTTAGGTGAGTGGACTATATTTGGCGCAGACTGTAGAAACAGTAAAATATTTAATATAATAAAAATACTGTAACAAGAAAAGGAGTGCGGAGCGATCTATAGTGGGTGGGCAGTACTGGACAGTGACACTGATACTGTAGAAACAGTGAAATATTTAATATAAAAAAATACTATAACGATCAATCTAGATCTCTGCTTTTTCGATAGGACAGTGGAGATCAACTTATAACGCATAGTACTGAACCATTTCCGAGGGAGATACTAGAGAGGTGTGGCACTATTAGGGCTTTTAGGGGACACTGAGTGTGAGGTGAGAGCAGCACATGACTAAAGGTAAAAAAAAATATTTTTTCCTTTCCTTTTATTTTCTTCTTTCAGTGGTGGGGCTGGGTGAAAGTGAGGGGCACCAATGGCAGCGTGCCGGCGGCTCAGCTCTCAAGCCCCTCACCACCTCCATTTGTATAGCCCAGTCGGGGGTTGGGGGGTACTTGCCCCAGCACCAGCCGTCGATGGAGACGCCGACGGCCGACGGCCGAGATGCGCCGCGGAAGAGGCAAAGGCGTGCTCCATCATGCGAACACGTACAGGGCATACCCGAGGCGTTCAGCATCCGATGGACGACGCGTACAGAGGGTGGGGCCGGCCGCTGTCCGTACGAATGGCGACGATCCGGGCCCACCCGCAGAACACCCCTCGGAGGGGGTAATGAATGGCCGCAGCTAGCCGCTTGTCCAACGCCCATGTGAGACAACAAATATAAAACTATGTCCGGGCGTACTCAGGTATGAAATTGTTTCTGCATAAAACCGACGATCCATCGATGAGGTATGCACAGCCCATCATTATCCAAATGAATTATAATCTTGTTTAGATTCCTCCTGCCCTTCTTTTAAACATGTGTCTAGATCGACATGCAGTGCATGGGAGACAAACATAGATAGAGAGATAGATATTTTTTTTTGTGAGGGCGACAGATAGACTTTTATGTTACTTCTGTAACATTTGAGATTTAGAAGGATGATTCATGTTATACAGCTGCGTGATAGGTATTTTTCGTAATTCAGTTTCTCGAAAAAAGTTCAGCTCCAAATAAACTAGAGCTAGATAGAAAAACTAAGTGATAAAATTGGATACTATAAAATATGTGGCTTGCCGCACGTGGCAAGCTATAACAAGTTGCTGATAGCCCTATGAATACCTTTTTGAAGAACTGAACGAACAGCGCATCAAAATATATGTAGATACCCGCTATGCCAACATAAGTTGCAAACATAATAATTGAAATTCTCGCTGGGAACACACATATTGTACTCGATGGAACAGAATATTTATTGATCAGATATGCAAAGCCATTCAATTGAGTGGCTCCGGAGCAAAGGTGACTTAATTTGTAGCCATGCCTTTCGTCCTTGGCCCACATGGATTGCATGCAGATTTTCTTGGTTAGTATTTAACACATAATCTTACAGCTATCTCGTTTCCGGGATCTGCATATCTATTTTCTTGGTAGAATGTTCTTCAAACATGTAGCAGTGGAGCAACTGTACATTAATATAGTAATAACAGTGGTTTGTTTGTTTTGATGCAATCAACAAAAACCAGGGTACGAGAAAAGGGACGAGACGTGCCTGACATTTGAATCAGGGTACGGGGGAATAAGATGCGCAAGAGATTTGGGGGTAGGGTGACTAACCGTGTGAAATGGATCGGAAGAAGGGACAAGGAAAGATCACAAACACATTAAAGTTATATCACCTTCATGCACGGTTAGATCTATTTACTGACTATATGTAACAAGCACTGATTAAGAGCAGAAGAATTCCTTAGTGGATTTAGTATCTTGCGAGATTTGGAACATTTTTCCTACAATATGATTACATTTGCCTGCCTTTTAGTAAAAAAAAAAAGTTAGTAATAACTAGCTCGATGACCTTTTGAACCAGACAACTTTTAGCTCCTATAAGATATTTTTATACATGATAACAAAAATACTACTATTATTTGTACTATTTTGTTTCATCTATCATGTCGAGTTGATTCTATAACTCTATCACATCTATTTGATGCAGGGTTCATAGTTTTGTCCTACCTTGTATGTTACCAATAAAAGGTTACCTAGGATTTTCCATTTTGGTACCATGATGTGTGGTTGAACTTAAAACCACCCCACCATTTGCCTAACACGTGGACAACACTTGTAAAAGTTTAGGGTACAATGATTGGGTGTATCAAGAGATTCAGTTACTCAATTTTCAGTTGAAAAGTCGTCTTTTTTTTTTCTACATTTTTTTAAATAATCTTTTACCTTTTTAGTTTCTTCTAAAGGTGTGCATTTCTCTATCATCTTGTGGGGCCTGCAGCAGTCACTGTTATTGGATGTAGCCTGTTGGATAGCAACATGCAATTGGCTAAATTGAACTACGATGATGCTGCCTCAAATTAGTAATAATCTTCTTTAACATAGATGAAAAATATCTTTATCTAGGATCCAATCAGTGTTTAATAATGTTGGAGACTATATATAAAAGCTTCTTGTAATCTGACATCTCATCCCAACAAAAATATAAACACGAGTGATTTTTCACAACTTTCTCCAAAAAGAAAAAAGAAATAAAGCAGAGACCGACCTTGCTAATAAACTGGCTCCTCATGTACTTATCGATATGATAGATTTACGTATACGTGACCTAAAGGACTGTAATACAAACATGAATATATGTTACTACTTGGGAATTTCGGCTTAATTTTAATGAATCAAGTAATTGGCTAGGTCTATATCCGTCTGAAAGGCAAAAGCTAGCACAAGCTGCCGGAGTTTTTCCTGGTTCGATGCATGTCACAGTGCAGATTCTTTTTGGCCTGCTCTCAGTACGCTGCATGCTGTGCGCAGGAGTAAAAGGGACACGACCGGCCGGCCGGCCGGCCGTATGCATCTATGATCACTCTCTCTCTATATATATATATATATATATATATATATATATATATATATATATATATATAAAACGCGTCGTTTAAATCCAAGAAGATATACTCCTACTTCTAATATACTATTTAAATAAATATATCTTTTTTATCATTTTTAGTATACTTAAATATCAATTATAAGATACTCTAATGCGATTTGATTGAAAAATTTTATTGAGCCCTTTATTTTTTTTGCAATATACCCTTTTTCATATATAAAAGTAGTATATACACAAATCTAGCTGTAAAAGGTGGAATTCAATGAGTTTTTTCATAGAACTCACTTTGGGATATCTTATAATCATTATTGGAGTATACTTTCAGATTGATCTGAGAGGTATCATCATACGATTTAAGTGGTATATGAGAAGTGAAAATCGCACTCTAGAAGTACCATATCATTTTCCTCTATATATATATATATATATAGTTAGTACTTCTTCTCCCTTCTCTGATGCTGTTTTAATTCTAAAGTTATATATATATATATATATATATATATATATATATATATATATATATATATATATATATATATATATATATATATATATATATATATATATGAGACTTACACTGCGCGCTGATCAGGCTCTTCAAGAATCTGACTGAAACTACAAATGTTAGTACTTCTTCTCCCCTTCTCTGATGCTGTTTTAATTCGAAAGTTTGGTAGTCCCGTTGTTTTCTTCTTGATTATCAGCCATATATGAACGGGGGACAGACCCGTACACCGCGAAAAACTCCGTCCAAAACAAAGGCGATGCAAGGCATGCATGGGTCACAAGTCACAACTGGTCAGTCAATCTGACAGTTATTTCTCTCTTTTCTTATCATGCTGCATGCATATATATGTAGTACTAGTACCATCGCTGATAGTTAATTTTTGTGAGATACCCACCTCTTGCTGGGGTCTTGGTTTACTAGCGATACTCGGGGCTGCTTATTGGGAACCTGTCATGTTGTGGGTCCTTCATGGCCTGACATTTATTCATGTCTTGCTTCCCAAATTATTGCATGAGGACTTGTTCGTGCGATTGCCTTTCCAATCGGATCCTGTCACAGAACCCGAATTCACTCCACAGCAGAAATTGTACCGCGCCATAGTTACTGTAGCACTTACCTGAGCCACTGAATTTCGACGAGACAACCGAGAAACGCTCCTAACATAGAGTATCCTCTACATTTACCCTCCAATACAAGGATCCAAATCCTTTCCGAAGCAAATGCTCATTCGTGTGCCTGGCAGCCCGGGGAGGAGGTTCAGAGGATCATGAGACAAATGTCACACACATATATATGTTCTTGGGATCCGGATCCTTTCAAATAAATGCAGAGGACACAATGTAAACAGTATGTTGTACTATACAAACAGTATTGCCATAGTAGTAATAGCGAATGATCTTGGTCTTCGATTACCAACATATCGTACCATCTCTGCATTTATTGCAGCAATACGGGGATCCAATTCCTCGTTCATGTTAGTTGGACTAATTAAGACTTTTTCTAATGCATCCATAAAGTTTGATTAGATGATTCGAAGCGTGACAATCACATGGTCACAATATCCAACATAGCTCATTTGATCAGCTAGCCAATATATATCCAACTAGGTATGGAGAACTTGTTTAATTACGTGCATAGATATGATATTAGTACCAAGTTACTAGAATCTTTGATTTAAATTTTTTCTCATTGTTAGGTTTAAGCTTGTTGGACCGAAACGACGACTAGAGAGGGTGAATAGGAGCTTTGCCTATTTTTCATCTTGATCAGCTATGAAGATTAACGAACAAGCACACACTACTACAGAAAAGCTAATACTGGACGCCCTATCACAGACGGTTGACCAAAACCGCTCAGATTATGCAATCACTGACGGTTTTGGTTTAGAGACCATCGTATTCTTGCGATGCTAAAACCGTCATGAAGAGGTAATATCACAGACGGTTCATAATGAAAACCGTCTGTGAAGTATCATAGACAGTTCTTAAAAATAACCATCTGTGATAATTCTACATATCACAAACGGTTTTCAACAAACAACCGTCTGTGATACTTCACAGATGGTTCTTAACAATAATCGTCTGTGATATTACTACATATCACAGACGGTTTTTTGTTGAAAATCGTCTGTGATAATTAACTCATCACAAATGGTGCGCCATTTTGCTCGATTACTAATCATCCGGTGCAGTAGTGTTCTTCTCCATCTCTGGCCCTACGGTGAGTCCATCGCCACTCCGCGCCTGGTTTGAGTATCGCCTCACCTCGCTGAGCCCGCTTGTGTGGTCCATTTCAACTATTGTCGCCCATGCCGAGCTATCACCGTGGACCTCTCTGTCACCGCGCCGCCATTGATGCCAACTCTTCTTCGGTGAGTCCTCGACCCCACCAAGGTCGATTTCCCCACTTATATGTCCCCCTAAAGCTGTGCATGTGTTTCATTTTAGTTTATTTCCACCGAGAAGACATGTCGCCGAGGAGTTTGCTGCCGTCACCTCTGTTTACCGACGACCAGCCGCCTTGGACCTTCCCCGACTTCATTGACACCTTCCTCGTGATCGAGGTGAGCTACTGGAGCCTAAACATCCTTTAATTTGAGTAGTTTCAAAGTTTCTGTTTGAAATATCTAGTGAAGCCCCCGAGCCCAATTTGAGCTTCAAATCCTACTGCTTTTAATATTTAGTTAATAAACTAATGAGTCTATGACATGTGGGACCGCCATAGATTTTATAAAATAAATTATGAATAAAAAGATGAGTCACTAACAAGTAGGGCCCACATGTAAGTTAATAAAATCCAAAAAAAAATGTAAAAATGGGAAAAGCCACCTTTTATTTATTTCTAGGGTTTTCAATACGAACTGTGTAATGTATCGAAGTTGGATGTACGCTAAGACCTGTGTGAGTGAAGAGTACATTAATGGCGTGTCTGCTTTTACAAGAGCTGCCGAGGAGGATATATTGAATAAGGGGGCAGAATACACGTACCGTCCATGCATTGACTGTGAGAATCTGAAAATATTTAAAAACCAAGCGCAGATTGAAGCACACTTGATTTGAAGGGGTTTCAAAAGGGGGTATACACGTTGGACTAGTTACGGTGAAGAGAAGATTATACAGGAAGGTAGTAATAATGACATCGCCGACGAAGTCAATGATATCCTACGCGGATGATGTTGATTGTGGTTCTGATTCATATAGGCTGCACGACGACAATCTGGATCAGATGCTTCACAATGCAGAAGTGAACTATACTGAGAGAGAGTTTGGTCAATTCGAGGGCTTGATGGAGGACTTGGAGAAGCCTTTGTTCCCGAGCTGCAAGCCAAAATACACAAGGTTGTCATCCATACTTGAATTGCTGAAATTGAAGGCAAGAAACGGTAGGTCCGACAAGAGTTTCACGACGCTGTTAGGTCTCTTAGCGGATATGCTTTCGGATGGAAACGAGTTGCCCAAACCACATACAGAGCTAAGAATATTCTTTGCCCATTGGGAATGGAAGTAGAAAAAATATATGCATGTCCGAACGACTGTATCCTCTACCGTAAAGAGTACGCAAACATGCATGTATGTGAGGTGTGCAACGCATCCCGATACAAGCGTCAAAATGAATCAGATGACGGCGAGGGAATCGAGGTGAAAAAAAGACCATCTGCTAAGGTAGCGTGGTATCTTCCTGTAATTCTCCGTTTGAAGCAGTTTTTTTGTAAACCTAAAGGAGGCAAAACTGCTGCGTTGGCACTCGGTGGAGCGTAAGCAGGATGGAAAGCTAAGACACCCTACTGATTCCACCCAGTGGAGAAATATCGATAGGAGGTTTGCAGACTTCGGTGCGGAACTGAGAAATATAAGGTTTGGATTGAGTACAGATGGAATGAATCCTTTCGGTAACATGAGCAGCCGACATAGCACTTGGCCCGTGACTCTTTGTATCTACAACCTTCCTCCTTGGTTGTGTATGAAGCGAGAGTATATTTTGCTGTCGGTACTTATCCAAGGGTCGAAGCAACCTGGGAATGATATTGATGTGTACCTAGCACCATTGATGGAAGATCTAAAAATACTGTGGATCGAAGGGGTAAAGGTATGGGATGCGTACAAACGAGAGAACTTCATTGTACGCTGCTTATTGTTCTTCACCATAAATGATTATCCCGCCCTTACTAACCTGTCGTGCCAGAGTACAAAAGGGGCCAAAGCCTGTACTCACTACTTAGAAGATACCGAGAGTGTGTGGTTGAAGCACTCACGCAAAATCATGTACATGGGTCACCGTAGGTTCCTTCAGAGGGCTTACCCATACCGCGGGATGAAGAAACAATTCGACGGAGGGAAGGAGGACAGTTTAGCTCGATGCATTTAAGCAGAAAAGAGGTCTATGATATGGTTAAGGATTTAGATGTTGTGCTCGAAAAGGGACGTAAATCGAGGACCCGTGAGAAGAACATCTGGAAGAAGAGATTAATATTTTAGGACTTACCTTATTGGGAGCACCTAGAAGTTCGCCACTGCATCAACGTTATGCACGTAGAGAAGAATGTATGTGACAGCTTGATTGGTCTCTTACTGAACATTCGTGAAAAAACAAAGGATGGTGTCAATGCACGGCTTGACTTGGTTGATATGGGCATCAGACCCGAGTTAGCACCGACAAAGACCGATAAAGGATGAACATACCTTCCGCCTGCTTGTTACACTCTGTCCAAAGCCGAGAGAACTGAATCGTGCTGCTTGCATGGTGTGAAAGTTACGTCTACATTTCCGCCAACATGAAGAAACTTGTTTCGATGGAAGATTTGAAGTTAATTGGCATGAAGTCTCATGATTGTCATGTGCTGATAACACAGATGCTCCCTGTTGCAATTAGAAGTATTTTGCCGATGAAGGTTCGAGAGACAATCATGAGGCTGTATTATTTCTTTAACACAATTGCTCAGAAGGTCATCGATCCCGAAGGACTAGATGCTCTGCAGGATGAGGTGGTGACGACTCTATGTCATCTTGATATGTATTTTCCTCTGTTGTTTTTCGATATCATGGTCCATGTCATTGTTCACATTGTGAGGGAGATAAAGATGTGCGGGCTCGTGTTCCTACGTAGCATTTACCTATTCGAGAGGTTCATGGGAATTCTCAAGTCCTATGTACAGAATCGATCTCGGCCGGAGGGTAGCATCGTCGAAGGTTATACAACCGAAGAGGTCATTGAGTTCAGCGTCGATTACATGGCTTTGGTCAAACCAATAGGTGTGCCTCGATCTCGCCATGAGGGGAGGCTCGAGGGTATCGGGACTATCGGAAGGAAAGAAATCACTCTAGAGATGAGAGCGTATGCTCAAGCCTATTTCACGGTCTTGCAACACATGACTGAAGTGTCCCCGTATATCGACCAGCACAAGGACGTGCTTCAGCAACAAAATCCAGAGCGGCTGGATATTTGGATCACGAGACAGCACAACAGTCGGTTCAACGAATGGTTGAAGGAGCGACTCACTAGAAAATAGTCAAGTGATACGTTGACATGGTTGGCAAAAGGGCCAACCTTTACAGTTGTGACATGGCAAGGATACAACATAAATGGGTACACATTCTATACGTAGGCTCAGGATATAAAAAGCACTAACCAGAACAGCGGTGTCTGCATAGATGTGTTTAGTACCGATGGGTTGAGGAGCTCCTACTATGGGTTCATAGAGGAGATTTAGGAGCTCGACTACGTGCTTTTCAAGATTCCCTTGTTTCAGTGCCGTTGGGTCCATCTCCCATAGGTGAAGGTCGATAGGTATGGCGTCACTACCGTGGACCTCAAACGTGTCGGATACAAAGACAAACCATTCATACTCGCTAACCAAGTTGTTCAAGTCTTCTATGTAACCGACCAGGCAAATAAAAAGCGCCACATAGTTTTTCTTGGAAAAAGAAGCATTGTCGGAGTTGAGAATGTAGTGGATGAGGAAGAATACAATCAATTTGACGAGTTGCCACCTTTCGGAAACATCATAAGGGTCGAGGAAGAACAACGTGACAAAACTAGCTACATACGTGTCGATCATCATGAAGGGCTAATTTTTAAAGGAGATAAGCAAGTGGAATGATGAATGAAATGTTTATGTGTCATATGATCTGAATTTGCATTTGTGTATATGAGAATGTGTCATATGTGAATTTGCATTTATGTGTATAAGAATGTGTCATATCTGAATTTGTGAAATGGATGTGCTTGTTTTTGAAATGAATGTGAATTGGATGTATACATGTACTTGGTGTGTTTCTACTTGTTTCAGAGGGCATGGCTAGCATTTCCTGAGACTAGCTAATAAACAGAAATAGATGTAGAAATACAAAAGAATATCACAGACGGTTCCTTAGGACAAACCGTCTGTGATCATATATCACAGACGGTTTTATCTAAAAACCGTCTATATCACAGACGGTTATTTATTGGAACCATCTGTGATATCCAACCCTATTTATATTCGGACTCTATGGTTTGTCGCGCCCCCCACTCAAACGATTAAGTTTCTCTAACATCCCTTCTCCCCGAGCCTGTCGCTGCCTCCTCCTCGAGCCCGGCACGCCTCCTCCCCCGAGTCCACCACCTCCTCCCCGAGCACGAGCCCCCGCTTCCCCGAACCCGACGCCCCTCCTCCCCGAGCCCGCCTCCTCCCCTCCCCCGAGCGCGGCGCACCTCCCCTTCGATGCTGCCCTACTACTCCAGTGCTCCCTACTCGTCCTTCCCCTCGACGCCCAAAGGTAACAGATGCCGAGTTGACGACCCCGACGTCCCTTCCCCTCACACATTGCTCAGATTGTTCAGTGGCTTTGATTGCCATTTGCTTCATGAGTATCACAACATTTAAATTTAATTACCCCTTTGCATTTGATATGTTCATATTGCAATGTGGTGTAGTGGGCTTGAGATGAATGTTCTGTGATGATGATAGTCTTGTACTGAAATTGTTTTGAGCTCTAATTGGAATGGAATGCTTAATACTGTTGATTGATCTTTAGCATTTGGTCTGTTACTTTCGGTTGGTTAATTGGTTGAACCTCCAGGTTTGTGACCAAATTCATAATACATGCTATTCTGTCAGTAGATCAAATGTTTTTGGCTAACTTGGAGAATTTACATGTTTATATGTCAATTATATCATTTGTGTGTTAGAACTTCTATTTCTCGTGAAGATGTCGTCCGCTCATTCTTCATCATCATTGCCTCATGAGTCTGATGTGCTGTCATCTAGAAAATCCAAGCGCAAGAAAAGAGGAATATCGAAAAGGCCCAAGGGCCGATTTACAATCACGAGAGTCGATGCGTTTGGGACCCCTCTGAGTCCTCACCAAGTAGCGTCCGCATTCTGGACAACAGTCAGAATAGTTGCACGCGAACGGGTCAAGATCACCTACGATTCGTGGAAGGACTTGACCATCAGAAAGATGCGCTGGTGACGGAAATTTTACAATCGTTCCTGATCTCGGAAGAACACTAGGCCTCCGTGCAACGATACACGTTGCTAGCGGCGTGCAAAGCATGGAGGAACTTCAAGAGCACGTTTATCAAGAATTACATGGAGAAGGATTTGACGCCCTTCCAGAAGTATCCATTCGTGGAGGAGTACTGGGAAAACTTTGTGACGAAGAAGACAACAGATGATTTTAGGAGTGAAAATGAGGCGCACAGGGCCCTCCAGGCAAAAAACACACCCCCAAAGACTCGGCACCGCTGGGTATATGGGTAAACTCCCGCATTGGAGGGATCAGAACAAGCATGCAAGACGGTTGAACGCCTCCCCGCCATTTGCCTAGATCTCTGATAAGTGCGTCCAACAGTGGCTAAGAGCGAGGTTATCTACCGCGTCTTCGGGGGCCATCTCCTTTCCAAACCCCTTAGATTTGGAAGTGTCTCAGCGCTTGGTAAGATATCGAACTACCTAGCTTGTAATTACTCGATAACTTCATAGATAGTGAAATAACATGTCGGGCTCTTGTAGGAAGAGCTGAGTGCTACACAATCTTCCCAAGGCTCATTCCAGGCAGACAGGGAGAGAGATATGCTCTCCAAAGCCCTGGGAAACAAGGAGCATCCGGGTCACATGAGAGGCATTGGTCTTTATGTTCGATGGAAAGATGGATTCGGAGCGTACTCCGGGGCGTACCAGAGTAGGAAGAGAGCCTAAACCGAGCGTGAAGCACAGCTACGAGAGTATATTCGTGCATCCCTCAGAGAAGAGATGTGGGATCTCGCACGAGAGGAGATTCGTGCATCCCTCACAAATCAGTTGGAAGCGCCCGTCGCTACTGTGCTAGCCAGCCCCCCAAACGTCCGAGTATCTGCGCGTCCAACCATAACTTAGAAATCGATAACAGATTTCCTGTTGATGACATCCTGGTAATAATTATTCTGGAATGCTCAATCCATTGACATGCCTGTTGGAGTAGCTAATTTTGTATCGTTTTGTAGGTGGCTACGAAGTGCAAGCTCCAAGTGAGATCTTGACTCCGTTGCCACGATGTTGCTTCGCCGCATATTCATCCGGTGTCGAGGCCTTGCTGCATGGTGTACATATAGCGCTGGGTTTCGCAAATGTGAATATAGACGGTGTTTATGCCAAATTCGAGGTCATCCAACTGGAGATGCCCCCAAACGACGAGATTGTGACTTTAGGGCAAGCTATTGGAGCATTCATCTAGTGGCTCAAGAGAGACATTTGCCTGGAGCTACCTGCATCGGTGTTAACTTCACGGGAAGTATCTGCACCGGAGCTACCTACACCAGTGTCAACGTCACAGGAAGTATCTGCAACGGAGTTACCTGTACCGATGTGGCAAGGACCCGGTACATTAGATGCATCTACACCTCGTACCCGGTCAACCTCTAAAAAGCGAGGCGGCAAGGGCAAATTGAAGCAGTCCGATGATATCCCCTTCTTGCCGTTGGCCCGAAAATTCGTGCATGGCAAGCCGTTGGTCGTCCCGGAAGAGGACTTCAAAACCCTAGGATTGGCTTCCCAGAGATTGCATGAATGGTACATGGAACAGGCAAAAAGACGGGTGTACAATGTTGCTCGGGTGTCACCATCAAGTTCAAGAAAATTCATTTTAACCATGAGTTACAAGACTGTGTCTTCACGGTGACCTACGATGACTTGTTCTTACTCTTCAACCTCGACTCCCTCGACGCCTCACTCATGCAATGCTGGACACTATAAGTGTGTACAATCACGGTCTACATTCGTGTAATACTGATAAATGTTATATATATAACTTCTAGCTTTTGTACATATATATATAGATACACGATCGTAGAAGCCACATCAAGTAAACGATCGGTAGGTTTCCTCGACCCACACTTGGTCTCTGAGCAATGCATCAACGACAATGCAACCTTCGTCGAGGAGTACATGGCGATGTTTTTGCTGGATCACCGTGAGAAGGATTTCATACTTTTGCCCTGCAACCAAGGGTAAGTGCTGCACTAGTGGCTATAGTTGTTGATTTGTACTTTATAAGCAACACGAAATTAGGTTTAATGACTATGGCGACATACCTGTATAGGTACCATTGGATTCTAATTGTAATTATACCAAAATAGAATCATGTAAGATACCTTGATTCCCTAAAGAGGTCTAATAACAACTTCACAGTTGTCAAAAACTTAATCGACAGGTAAATGCATTTCCTCCATAGATAACTCTATTGTAGTCTTTCCTTCCTTTGCAATGGCTAAGGCTAAGTTTTTGGAATCACGTAGGTCGTTCATCACGTACTATGCAAAGGGAGGGAAATGCAAGGGAGTGAACGTCCGACACGATTTTAAATTCCCAGTATTCGCTAGTACACATTAATCTTATATAACACTTTGTTGTAACGCCTCTCGAACTAACTAATTCTATTTTTGTAGTGCCACCAGCAGCCACCGGGCAACACTTGTGGATACTATGTTTGCCACAACATGGAACTACTCCTCCGTTCCCCGATGACCAAAAATCCTCAGGTTTACCAATCTTGCAACAATTATTTCATACTTATTAATTTATATATTCACGACTTTAATATTCCTAGCGACAGGTTGCGACCATCGCTGAAACTCCGTTGGAACAGGCCCAGCTCGAACTCATTCGAAGATAGTTTGCGACCTTCTTGATGTGTGAGGTCATAAGCCCATTCGGGAAGTTCCACAATGTAGATTGAACTTGATTGGGACAAGATTGAACTTTATGGAACATGTGTGTATATTTGTTCATAAATGTTAATTTTAGTTCACTTGAGTTAATTGATTTATGAAATGGATGTGCTTGTTTATGAAATGAATGTGAATTGGGTGTGGTTGTTTCTGAAATGAATGTGAATTGGATATGTACTTGTTGTGTTTCTGCTTGTTTCAGAGGGCATGGCTAGCATTTCCTGAGGCTAGCCGATAAATGGAAATAGATTTAGTAATACACAAAGAATATCACAGACAGCTCCGTAGGACAAACCGTTTGTGATGCATAAGATATCACGGACGGTTCCATCTATAAACCGTCTGTGATAGTCGAATATCATAGATGGTTCTAAGTTAATAACCGTCTGTGATAGTAGAATATCACAGACGGTTCTGAGTTAATAACCGTCTGTAATAGTATACATCATAGATGATTCTGAGTTAATAACCGTCTGTGATAGTATGCATCACAGACGGTTCAAAAACCGTATGTGATGACCTCATATCATCACTGACCCACAAACTCAGACGGCTCACGAAACCATCTGTGAAGTTGTTTTTGAACCGTCTGTGATGACCTTTTTTGTAGTAGTGACAACAGGTGTCTTATATTGAATCCAATCTAAACCCCGAAGCGCAACAACTAAAAACACCAAAAACTCAAATTAAAATAAGTCGGGTGGTAGTACCCAATTGAGCAAAGAGAGGTAGTACATGGTGAGCGATGGCGCAAGATCTTTGGCACAAAAAAACAACGTGTGAACAGTACCTAGCATGAAACCAAAAACCAAAATCGACTCAAGTTTTGATCCAGTGATCTAAATGCCCTCAAATTTTAGGCACAGCTCATCAAGAAGGTTAGAAACCTATTCCAATCGATGATCGGGAAGATCGAAGCCAATGTTCCATGAATTTCATAGATGAGGGAAGGAGGGCACAAGAACCTTAGAAAATCAAACTTTGATCCTAGAACTTGCTTGTGGATAAGAGATGATCAAGATGATTTTAGATGCATTCTCACATATTACAGCAAGTAAGATCTCAGCAAGAAACCAAAGGAAAACCAAAGGATCACCAAAAACCCAAAAATCACCAAAGAGAGTAAGAACAAGAAGAGATTCATCTTGAAGAATCTTGCTTGGATTGATTTGAGATTTAAGTTGGTTTACAACCACTCCACCATAAAGGATAAAAGCTCAACACTTGAGCACACAATCAATCCATATCTCACAAACCCTAGCCTCAACTACTCCAAAATCACTAAAACAAAAATTAGGGTTTCTCACTTGGAAGGACTTGGGAACTCTACATCTGGACATCCCCTTATATAATGGAGGCTAGGCTATGAGAGGAAATCCTAATAGGCACCCGTTAAGCCCACACACAAACGGGTCTACACTCACGCATGCTTCTCAAAGCGGATGACTAACCGGGCTTTCTCAATCCATTTCTTCGTGATCTTTAACTTTATTTGACCTAAACCACCTCTCCTTACGCCATCTTGCACCACAGTTTAGCAAAAGATCATCAAGGTGGTATTTTGGTGAAGTTACCAAAATACCCCTTCTCGATCCTTTTGCAAAGTCCGAGTCCAATCTTCATGAAGCAATCCCATACTTCGCCACGTGTAGGTTGATCAATGACTCTCTTCATGTCATCAAGTCTCTCCCATCCGGCTCCCACTGAAACCACCATGGCACTTGTACCGACCCCTGCGTTGCTTGATGTAACCCGTCACACCGAACTTCTCGTTCGGTCATCCTTGTCCATTTTGCGCCATGCTTGAGTCCACTGACTTCATCCAGCATCCTCGATCGTTCTAGACCTTAGCTCTCCAAGCCTAGTCCTGATCATCCTCGCCGTTAACCGTCGTTGACCTCCAAGCCTCCTGCACAATAATAGACCAAGAAATCGATTCTGGAAACAAGTTCTTCGTGTAACATCCTAAATACCTAAACAGGTGTTTGCTTCTAATGTAATTAAATGTGTAGAAATTAAAAAATTTTCTCACACCTTGAAACCCCTAAACTCTCATGTAATTCTTGTCCAAGAGTTGTGTAATCCAAAAACATAAAGCTCTTGTGACCAAAAGTCAAACTCATTTTCCTTTTGTCCCAACTCTTGTGCCAACCCTTCAGAAATATTTTTCCTTGGTTCTAGAGATGATGTGGGACCTCTCTGAAAAATATCATGAGTTATAAAACTTGTTTGATAATTTTTGAAGGTAAAACAAATCCTTGAACAACCTTCATGAATTTCCTGAGAAAAATGCATTGCATAATAACCTCTGGAAATTTTATGTAAGGTGAATCTTAATGTCAGCAAGCTCCAGTTAAAATTTCATAAATTTTGGAGTTAAATTGCTTCCCAATCAATTATGCGAAATCTCAGCTGTTAAAATTGAATTTAAGAGCTTACACTGTTCCTTGGACTGAACCGCTTTGCAAAGCTGGTCCAACCCAACCTCTTTCGCAACCCATCAGACCTCCCTTCCCATCTTGATGAGGTCGCAGCCGTTGGATTTACATCCAACCGCCACGACCTCCTCCGCGGTCAACACCGCAAGGACCTCCCCACCTCATCAAGGTCATAGCCATTGGATCAAAGATCCATGGCCATGACCTCCCCTTGTTATCAAACCTCAAAGTCCTCCTCCCACCTTGGTGAGGTCATAGCCCTTGGATTAAGATCCAACAGCTCATGACCTCCCCGAGCTGTTAAACCGCTAAGACATCCCCCCTTGTTGAGGTCGTAGCCGTTGGATCAAATCCAACAGCCACGACCTCCTCCTCAAACATTCACAGTAAGGTCCTCCCACCTACGTGAGGTCACTGCCCTTGGGTCAAAGATCCATGGTCATGACCTCCCCTCGCCATCAAACCACCCAGACCTCCCTTTTGCACTCCCTTGAGGTCGTAGCCGTTGGATTCAATCCAAGGGCCACGACCTCCTCTGCAAACCATCACAGCGAGGTCCTCCCACCTTGTTGTGGTCGAGCCGTTGGATCAGATCCAACGACCCACGACCTCCCAAATGATATCAAGCGCACAAAACCTCCCCCATCTCATGTTGTGCACCGCTGATTAAAATCCACGGTCACGACCTCCTCCTGCCTCGTCGCGCATCAGACCTCCCAAGACGTGAGGTCGAGCCCTTAGATCTAAATCTAAAGGCCATGACCTCCCTTGTGCGTTGCGCAAGCTCAGGACCTCCCTATCTGTTATGTGCCCTTGGATTTAAATCCAAAGGCCATGACCTCCACATCTTGGGCTGTAGCGTGCGCAAACGTTAAGTCCTCCAGGAGGTCCGCACCGTTGGATTTAGATCCAACGCCTTGGACCTCCTAATCCCATTTTTCCTCGTGCGCATCCGCGTTAAGGAAATCGTGGGGCCACGACCTCCCCGTCCAAGATCGTGTGGCTGGGACCTCCTCCCAGTCACTTAAAACGTAACGGTTCAAAAATAACATCCGAGGGTTAGGACCTCCCCGTAGTCTTATCCAACAGTAAAAATGAACTCCCCTGTTCTTCTCCTTCCTCGGTCACGCATGCGTGCTCCTGGGCAGAGAGAAAAAGCGTGCCTGTCAACTTGTGTACCTTACAACGACTCTTTGCTGACCCGCATTAAATGCTGGTCAGCCTTCCGCCTCTCAAGTCTGCACAGGCCTGTCACCATGTCAACTCCACGTCTTGTCCAAGCCATGGACCGAGCCATGGGCTAAGCTCACCATGAGCTTAACCCTAGCTCATGTGCCCTGCTTCTCCAAGTTATAAAACCCCCATTGGGTTCCTCCCTTAGCTTCTTTGGCACACTTTCAAGCTCTAGCTTGCACATGTGTCTTCTGAGCTTTCTCTCCCCTGACCTTCCCCCCCAACCGCCATTGTTGAAGCTTGGAGCCCTTGGTGGCACAGTGCTCCAGTGGCTCTCTCGCTCAACCTCTGCTCCATTTTTGCTCCTCTAAATTCCTGGAAGTTTAACCCTAACTTCACTTGGGGTTGACCTTTTCAGGTGAGGGCTAGTTGGAGCTTGGAGCATGTCGGTCGTGGAGCACCCATTGTCTTCACCAGCGCCGGTCCTCCTCGTCCCCAACATCCTCAGCACCTCCGCGACCTCCAGGTAACCCTCCTGGTAGTCCCGTAGATGCTGGCACCCGCGTGTATGTTGTTGCGGAGCTTTTCTTAGACACCCGCTTGAATGGCTACTGCGGAGCTCCTTTTGCTTCTTGCCTTTTGACCGTGTGGTCACCTTGCTCCTCTCCGGCTCATCGGCGCTCTAGGCCGCCGCCGCCGTTGAGAGTAGGTCCATTAGGTGCGCCTGGCTATTGCGGTCTTGACGGTGCCCTCAGTGTGCGCCGCCGTGCCCTAAATCGCCGGTGATAAGCCGTGGGACGTCCTCAAATTTTTGTCGGACGTCCCGACCGTGCCATTGTCGGTTTAGGACATAGATTTGCTCAGTAAATGCTCAATCATTGGAGCAATTACTGCTGTCTTTAGTGCGCTCGGACCTCCTCGTTGTCCCGCGCATTAACTCGCCCGCGTGCGCGCGTGCGTGAGGTGTATGGTCGTGGGCCGTCCATCTCGCAGATCAACGGCCACGACCTCCTCTCGATCGCGCAAGATGAGGTCCGGTGCTTGGCCTTGAAGCGAGATCTTGAGGTCATAGCCGTTGGATCCAAGATCAACGGCCACGACCTCTATCTCGCGTGGACGCGTGCGCGTTTCCGCTGGGAGGTCTTGGGCCGTCTGATCCAGGATCAACGGCTCATGTCCTCCCAATTTGTTCTAGTCCTTAGGACCTCCCGTGAGGTCTTAATTGTAAACTGAAAAAGGTATGAACTTTAAAATTGCATATCTTTTTCATTTTAAATCCAAATGAGCTCATTCAAATTTTGTTAGCTCTGGTTTGATCTGGGCTCTAATCTAAAAATGGTTGTGAGCCCAGTTCAGCTCCAGAACATGGTTTTGCAAATAGATTTTAAAACTAACTTTAAATGTACACTCAAAATAGTGTTTAACTTGTAAAATGCATAGGTAATGCTCTGTAGATTATTTTTGAGTGAATCCAACTTTGTTGGTTTCCTCTATTAATGAACTTACTGTGAAAATTAGTTTTGAACATGTTGCTGTTGTCAAAAAGAGTACTTGTGCATTATAATTTTGTTCAAGTTCTTGTTTTTGAAAGATTATAGAAAATGCATAATAGCTCCAAATGGGATGAACTCAATTGTGTTATTCATCTCATGAGGTGCTGGTTTTACAGTAAAAATCTCAGTATCACTACCCTTCTAGAAAATATTGCCTAATAATTAAATTAGTGAATAGTGGTAGTTTGGTATTTTTAGGGCTGAGCAGATTTGTTTTGCTCATAACTTTTGCATTGAGAATCCAAATCAATTGGTTCTTGTTGCTAAATTCCCTAAAAATCATCCTCTTGCTGCTGTAGAAAATTCAGAGTATTTAGAGTTTCTTTGCTGTGCTGTCTTGGTTGTTTTCGTCGTTCTTATCGATTCTTTTCGTCTTTTCGATTAGGTGTTGACGAGTGTGTTGATCCCGTGAGCGATCCTCAGCACAAATTTGATCAGCAACAGCAAGGCAAGCAGTTTGATCATATCCCCTCTATCGTCCCATTACTTTAAGGTTAATATATTGTTTTACTTGTATGTATGCATGCTACTTTGTGTTAAAGTATCGCTAGCAAGCCTATAGTTGCATAATCTGTAGGAATTGTTTATCCTCTACTACCATGAGCCTAGGTTATTTGCTGTGGTTTGGGCTCGTTGGATGAGCTCTTATCACTTAGTAGTTTTCGATTCCAATTGCTTAGACATGCTTAGTATCGGTAGTAATGGGCGATCATCGACTTAGTCGATGATCTTGATCACACAAATCTAATTATTACTCCTTTATGTCCAGCACTTGTGCTTTGTTAATTTGTAAAGTCAAAATCTGAAAATAAAAGATTGAATTGGACTTGGGCATATTGGATGGATGGTGTGGTTTTTGGAATGTGGTAGTATGCCTAAGTCAACAAGGACCGAGTTACTTGCGCCCTTGATCTTGAGCATTATTGCGTACTAACCACACGAGGGGGATATGGGACCTCTCTTGACTAAGTACTTTGGGAGGTGTTAATTATGAGCTGGTCGGTGGGTATGTTTAAATAAAATGTGTGTGTGTGGTGTTGGGAGGGAGCATTAGCAGACCGGCTAGGCTGTCTAATGTGTCCTTATCCCCGTGGGTTGCGGCTCTTAATTAGCATCGTTCATTGGAAATGTCTCGTAGGACTTAGCCATGCCGGCATACCAAAGAAAGTGTGCTAAATCATGTGGCGAAAAGGCGGTCTGACGTGTGGGTACATTGGTACACCCCTGCAGGGTTGAAACTATTCGAATAGCCTCGTCCTAGGTTATGGACACGCTCGGATACGCCCCGTGAGAACTAGACTACAACCTTTAATTAAAACTTGACATGGGTGGTATGAATGGGTAATTCATGCTATTGTTGTGGTGGCTATTGGGTTAGTCACTTCCAGGTTGTTCATGTGTTGTTATTATGTTATTATCTTATTGTTACTTCAACAATTAAAAATGCTTTGTCAAATCGCTTTCAATCTATTACATTATTGCAAATGAAAAATTTGCTTTATGCTAAAAATGAGTCCAAAGCCTCATCCACTTAAATAAAGCTTGCATGTAGTTAAACTATAGTTCGTTATACTACACGCCGATCTTGCGAGTACATTTTTGTACTCATTTGCTTTGCTTAATAACTTTGTTGCAGAGAGGTAGAGCCCAAAGGGCTTTACTTTTGTGAGATGTCTTGTGGTTGGAAAGCGACTAGCTTGGCGGTCCAGTTAGTTGCCTTGTGGGTTAAGGCACCTTTGGTTGGCTCTTATTATGGCCATCTCTATGGCACTTTTGCTTCATTGTGTATCTTAGTAGACTTGTTGTTATTTGGCGGTCGGCCTCTCTTTTGTAATAACCATCCTTTATTTATATTAACTTCGGTTTGTTGCTTTTTACATTCTATGTGTTTGAATGGAATTGATGCAATCTTTTGTAATGAGTTGTGTGTCTTGCATTTTGGGAAGTACATATATCTCGAGGCACGGTTATTTAGTTGATAATACTAGGGTCAATTGGATGACCAAGTATTATGAGCCTAATAAACCGGGGTCTCACACTTCGCAACTTGACTCACGTTAGTCAAAACATGCATCATGCAACACATATGCGTTGAAATCCATGAAATTGACCTATCCTAAGAACATCATGGATTGACCACGTTAGCCAAATGATTCTGAAATTTGCCGAAAACACGTGTTTCAGCAAACTCTCAACACCATTGCCAATTGTATCATCATCCTAAGATCATGAGCATATCCCCATGATATCCACAAAGCTTTTCTAAGAATTTTAAATAATATTAATTTAAAAGATAATTAAAAAAATAGTCGATTTTTTTATTTAAAAAAATATGTTCTTGTCGCCATTTGGCATGGCGATAGGAACCTATTTGCTGCCGGCCGCCGCTCCAATTGCATGTCGCTATTTTAACTGACGATTTGCATTGAAGAGTGTGCAAATCGCTAGTTGAAATGGCGATAGAGACTGGCTATATATACCCCAAAATTCGATATAAAAGCTATTTTAATTCCGAAAAAAAGAGAAGAGAGAGATAGAGACAGAGAGAAGAGAGAGGAGCGAAGAAACACAGCGAAACCTTGCTGGTTCCTAGCGGAGGAGAGAGAGACAGAGCAGGAGATCTGGTTGCATATTTTGTAGGTAGATGTTCTTGCAATTTTGTACATAAATTCAAAAACCTTTTATGTTAGCAAATAAAAATAGCGACATAGAATTAAATGGATTAGATAATTTTAGTTGTATTGTTATTTGATGTAGTACACCATTTTAGCTGTGTATAGTTTAGTTCATCGTATAGATATTATTTATGTTGCAGTACTCGAACAATTAAGAATAAATCCTCAAAAGTACTAAGAAACTTTGTAGGTTTTCATTTTTACACAGTAGATATTTTGTTAATGTCGAAAATACTTTTTAAACCAGGAAAATAGGAAGGCATCTCTAAAAATTCTATAAGAAATCCAAAGTAGGTATATAGGGTATGTAGAGCTGAATTAAAATATTATGAACTTCTTTTTTGTTTCTATCTGTACACGATAAATATTTTATAAATGCTGGAGATACTTTTTAAACAAGGAAAATAACAAGATACCTATTAAAAATCTATACAAATTGCAGAGTAGCTAAATAGGGTATGTAGAGCTTAATCAAAATAATCCCAACTTAATTTTGGTTTCCATTTGTCCACGGTAGATATTCTGTTAATGCCGACAATATTTTTTAAACTAGAAAAATAGCAAGACACCTTTAAAAATTGTAAAAAAAAAAAAATCAAGAGTTGATACATAGGGTATGTAGAGCTGAACTAAAACATTGTGAACCTAAATTTTGTTTCCATTTGTTGACGGTAAATATTTTATAAATGCTGGAGACACTTTCCAGACAAGGAAAGTAGCAAGATACTTATAAAAATCTATAAAAATTGCAGAGTAGCTAAATAGGGTACGTTGAGCTTAATCAAAATAATCCTAACTTAATTTTGGTTTCATTTGTGCGTAGTAAATATTCTGTTAATGTCGCTTCTTATTACTTTTGTATATGTTTCATAGTATTTACAATGCATGCACTGAATTTCTAGATTTGGCGGACCTAGGAGACACTACGTAGAGGCCGTACGAGTTTCTTAACCTGGTCATTGACACGTTAAACCATAGTCGCCTCAGTACCATCCTCCCCTAGGAGGGTGAGGCGGTGATTGAGCTTGGCACATTGCATCTTATTTGCTTTGTAATTTTTCGGTTTCTAACTTGTTAATTATATGTATAGGTCGATCTACAATGGGAGATGCACGATTTGGCAACCTTCGTGCGTCGTATGATGCTCGGGGAGCGCTTCAGCATGACGGCACAGGAGATTAGAGAGGTCATGGACCAGTTCATTGAAAAGACGAGACGACGCATCCAATTGGTGTCTTGCCATACGCCGAGGGAGGTGGTGGACCCACCTGTGCGTGGACAGGGGGTGAGCCATGGTGCATCACGCCCCACGGTTCCTCACCCGGATGTGGCGGGCGGGTCCTCGTGGCACCGTGTTAGGAGTACCCCGGCACAGTTCGTAGGTCAGTATGAAACACTCACGTCTGACTGTTTATTTCGAACTCCACTAGTTACTAACGATAATTGTCTCTGACAGGTCCTGAGTTCTACCCGTACAAGGGGCAGGAGTACACAGAGCCGTTCGCTACCTTCGTGCGACGAGGTATGTCTATCTTGTTTGCTGGAATAACATACTATTTCATCATTTTTGCCATGTTTACATGGATAACATACTGTTTCACAGCTCGTACACCCCTTTGGGATGAGGAGGTGGTGTAGCACGAGGAGCCACACTCCGGTGACTTCGAGTTCGAGCAGGGGTGGACACTACAGCTACCAGGCGGTGGGCCTTCACATGGCGAGAGCAGCCAAGTCTCCATGGGGGCTTCATAGCTGCACGGTGCGTTCACAGCGAGCCAGCTGACGCATCACCCTCTCGTGACACCCCCTCGGGCTACTCACATCGGTAGGGTGCCTCGGCCGCCTGAGCCTAGACCTACTCGTACTAGTGCCCGTAGCCGCTCCGGCTAAGGCCAGGAGACACACATGGGGTACCCCCCCAAGATGGCCCGTGAGTAGATATTTGTTCTTGTAAAATTAGTCATGTCATTTAAATATAAATTTCTATACAACTTACATTATGCTAGTCTCGTGTTTCCGTAATGTTTATTCTTGTGTGTATAGGTAACCATGTGTGGGAGTCAGCATCACAACACCCCACCTTTTCAGACCTCACTCGGTCACGCCACACACTGCCATGTTTGCAGACCGAGATGACAAAACACCTTGATGCTACCTTTCCACACTGAAAAGACCACACTCCGCCACACCCCCTTTTCAAATCAAAAAGATCGCACCCGGTCACGCCACACACTACCACTTTTACAAACCAAGATGACAACACACTTCAATGCTACCCTTTCACACCGAAAAGACTACGCTCCGCCACACCCATTTTCAAACCGAAAAGACGGCACCCTGTCACGCCACACGCTGACACTTTTGCGGACCGAGTTGACAACACACTGCGATGCTACATTTTTAGTCCCAAAAGACCACACTCTGCCACGCCACCTTTTCAGACTAAAAAGAATGCACCACGACATGTCACACACTACCACTTTTGTAGATCAAGATGACAACACACTACAACACTACTTTTGTAGACCAAAAAGACCACATTCCACCACGCCACCTTTTTAGAATAAAAAGACCCATTATAAAAAGAGGGAGAAGAGAACTAGAGGAGAAGAGATCTAGAGGAGAACACTATACCACCACACCTAACACTTCACCAAAACTTAGTTCACACAACTAAGAGGAAGGAGATGTTAGACTTGTCGGCGAACTTCTACGTGAAGATGCCGCGGAAGTGTAAGTGGTTGGTTGAGAGGGTTAAACCCTACCTGGATTGTTCTATGAAGGATGCACCGGTACCACTGGAGTTCCCATGCCCGCAATGTGCATGTGAAGAATCGGCTAAAATCATCTAGTCGACACACCCGGCGACCACCGCCCAGGCGTACTACACTTGCGGGAACATCCTCGTAAGCGAATCTTACACACACATAGAATTTTCAAATCTTATGTTCCAATCCATATAACCCTAATTACATCTGCGCATAATGGTAGTCGGAGATGCGAGGCAACTTCTTCGAGCAAAAGTACATTGTTCTATGCCATGCGAGCCGAGACTTTCAAACACTAGAAAACCTACGTAGCCGACCCTACTGAAGAGGCACCGGAGGAGCTCAGGAAAGTACGGTGGTGGTGGAGCACCTCCGAACAGGAAGCTGAGTATGACCGGGCTGAGCGCGCGGTGGACAAGGGGAAGGCTCCTACTAGTGAGACTGGCAGTTGTCCTAGAGCTCCCCGTCACCCAAGCACAGTCCAGATTGAAGAGGCGAGTTATGTTCAATTTGCATCCTGATTATTAATTTGGCCCCGCGTTGTGCTATCCTAACATCATTCAATCGTCCAGCCTGTCTCGCAGAACAAGACTGACTTCGGGACTAGCCGCCGCCGCGAGCAGTCCAAAGACAAGGGGAAGAGACCGATGGGCCATCAGGACTTATCGATTTCATTAAAACCATCCTTTTTTTCGATTCCAAAAAGGCGCACATATATTGTAGGTGTATTTTGGTTTGTTGATTCGTGCATATTGGCGTTTCCAATGTACGTAACCAAACCCAACGTGCCATGTAATTCACAATTAAATTATAATGACTTTCAAACTTCTCTTTTCTAAAATATTTCGACTATTAAATATTACATTATCTTTTCACAAAGGAATCGATTCCACGAACAATACAATCGGGACAATAGCGTGCATGGCAACCTTAAACCCAAACATCTTTTCATTTCGCTCTAAAGGGGTATGTTTCTGTTGTTGTGCCACTGGACTCATGTTCCAAATTGCGACGCCGATCTCGCATTGTCTACTTCACATTTCGTTATCTTCTCCAATTTCGGATTTTGATGAACCTTGGAGGTCCTAATTTGGCCTGATCTTTCGATGAGAAGATAAATTTGGTAGTAGTCACTAAATTCTCATGATCCTAGCTACGAACTCGTAAGGCCTGAAACCATGCAATCGTTGAACTGCTCGACAAGTTGTTATCAACCGTGCACGAATACCCAGATGACCTGATCACGAAGATCAATTCCTGTATACACCGAAGAAGCACGCAAGAACGAGATAAATAGCAATCTAAAATTGCAAATAGGATTGAAATACTTGATTTAAGTTGGGATTCCAAATAAGGATCTTGACTGGGTGGTCTAGTCGACACACGCAGAAGATAGAAGTTGCAACGAAGGCAAACTAAACATAAACGAAATCCAAGAAAACTAGAGGGGAGCGACCTCCTTAAATAGGGGAGGGGGAGTCGCACATATCTAAGAAAATAGGGGTTGGTACTATTCACAATACTGTTCACACATGAACAGTGCCTTATGAACAGTATGGGCCGCCTAGGGTGGCGCCTTCCCTTGGGTCCAAGCATTACAAAGCCCAATTTGACCCAAACAGGTGATGCAGCACCTTATTTTGATAATTACGGTGCATACAGAGGATGAGATAAGCTTTCCATCAAGTACTCGTGGACCTCAAACGAACTCTGTATGTGAAAGTTATGCATGATTTAAGCTGGTGCTGCCAGACTGACTCCAGAGGCCGAATTGGGTTCCAAAACAGGTCCAGTTCGAACTCTTGCTTGTCTTGGACCATAAGTGACTTGGGGACCTTCCTTGTACCATGATGTGGTGTATGGGTCATATCTGAAGGGTCGATGTCCTCATCAGATTCCAAACTACGCGGACACATCAAGGTATTACCAAAAAAAAACTTTGTGAAATACACTAAATCTTTAGGCTTAATTCTCTACATATAAATTAACAAAATTACAAAAATAGGTTTCTATTTGATGTGGCAACAGGCTCCTGTCGCCAGTTCAATTGGCGATAAGACCATCTCAGCACTGTTCCAATTGGCGACAGGGTCCCTGTCGCCAATTGGAATGGCGACAAGGGCATGTCGCCATATCAAATGGTGACATGAACCTATTTTTGTATTTTTTGACTATTTTTTATTATCTTTTAAATTAATATTATTTAAAAAAATGCTTTTGGGGCTTGTATTTGGTGGAGTGGAGATTGAAAAAAAGAAAGAAAGAGATATAGTTAGCTTCTCACAAAATCATGAAATCTAAGCGATTTGGCAAGAAATATCCTTTATAATTAAGGGTGAGGTTTAGGAGAGGTTGATGTCGGGACCCAAAAATACAATTATGGACCCTCTGTATATAATGAAGTAGTCTAGGATCAAGCTAGTGCATACAATGTCAATATAGATGAATATCGATCCACACAAGACGAATATAAGAATAAACGACTAATTAGAATAACAAATAATGGTTGTGACCTTATAGTCGAGTTTACACTTATTAAGCCACGCAGAGTTGACAGTAAATAAATAAGTAGCAGTGGAACGAAAGCAAATGATGTGTACACGCTAGGGGTGGCCCGATCTTCACGGCGTAGGTTGAAGAACAAAGCGAATCTTGCTGTGGACAGCGGGGATAACTAGTTGTGAGCAGTGAAAAGGGGTAACTAGCTTTAACCAGCCAAGGTTGGATGCGACCAAGTGTTGAGGAGAGACGATCCGAAGCCTTCTGGACTCCGACCCGCTATCCGAACAATCATAGAACCACAATCCGGAACTAATCCACACAAAACGCCCAGAAGCGGAGAGCATGAATTAGGGGATCCTAGAGGAATCTCCTTGCGAATCCAAGAAAACTCACAAGAACAAAAGGAACAAGGCACTTAGAGTCTTGCTGCAATTTCACATATTGGTTTGTTGAAATATCAAAGGTACCTCCATGGATGGGAGTAGAGGGGTATTGTGGATATCATGGGGATATGTGCACGATCTTAGGATGATCATACAATTGGCAATGTCGTTAAAGGTTTGTCGAATCACGAGTTTTCGTCGAAGTTTGGAATGCTCTTGCTAATCATCAGCCAATCGGTGGCGATGAGTGTTGGGTTAGGTCAAGTTCATGGGTTTAATGGCATATGTGTTGCATGATGCATGTTTTTAGTAACGTGGGTCAAGTTGTGAAGAACTTATTCCCGAAATCGATTTCTTTGTCTATTGTTGTGCAGATTGCTTGGAGGTCAATGATGGTCAACGATGAGGATGATCGGGACTAAGCTTGGAGAGCTGAGGTCCAGAACGATCAGGGATGCCGGGTGAGGTCAATGGAGTCAAGCATGGCGTAAAAGGGACAAAGGTGACCGAACGGGCAGTTCGGTGCGACGGGTTGGATCAAGCGGCGCGGGGGTCGGTGCAAGTGCCATGGTGGTTTTTGTGGGAGCCGGATGGGAGAGACTTGCCGATATGATGAGAGCCGCTGGATCAACCTACACGTGGCGAAGCATGGAAGTGCTTCACGAAGATGGGACTCGGTCTTTGCAAAAAGAGCGAGAAGGGGTATTTTGGTAATTTTACCAAATACCACCTTGGTGACCTTTTTCCACCCCGCGGCGCAAGACGGTGCGTGAAGAAGCGGATTAGGTCAAGAGGAGATGAAGACGACGCTTTAAAATACGTGCGTATGTGACCCGTTTGTTTATGGGCCTTAACGGGAGCCCATTAGGGTTTTACTTCTAGAAGGTCTAAGCCTCCACTATAAATAGGGGAGGGAGGTGGCTGCACCCCCTTCAGCCGTTTCATGATTTGAAAACCCTAGTTTTGCTTGGTTGCTTAGGGAGAGGATTAGTGGAGGTTAGGGTTTTAGAGAGATGGATTTGATTTCGTGCTCATGTATTGAGTCTTTGTCCTCCATTGATGTAGTGGCTGTAAACCAATACCATATCAAATCAATCCAAAGAAAGTTCTCTCAAAGATGAGTTCATTTGCTTTCTTTCTCTCTATTTGGTGATTTGGGGTCTTTCTTTGATCCGTGAGTTTTTGCTTGGTTTCTTGCCATGATCTAACTTGCTGTGATATGTAGGAACCCATCTAGGATCAACTTGATCATCAATCACCCACGAGTAAGTCTGTAGATCATATTTCGTATTTGGCTCGGTTTTTGAACCACCTTCGTTCAAACTGAAAAAGATAGGAACTTTAGCATGGATCTCTGTGATCTTTGATTGGAATAGGTTCCTAATATCTTAGAGAAGGTGTGTCTCAAATTTCGTGGAGTTTGGCATTACGGATCAAAAGTTAAACCAATTTGAGTTTTGGTTTTCGGGCTATTTGTGCTGTTCATCGTGCCTGAAGTCTGACCGCACTTTTGCCTGAGGTCAATCCGGCCCAAGGTCAGACCGCACTTTTGCCTGACGTCAGTCTGGCCCTCTGGATTAGGGTTTGTGTTTCTCTGTTTTGGTCGTTTGCTTTGGGGATTTTGGATTGGATTCAATACTAGTCTTCCGCTGTACTAGTATATTAATCTTCATAGCTTTCATAGCTATTGGAGTAAAATTTGTGTTGAATCTGATCAAAGTGAAAAAGCGAGTGTGCTCCTATTCACCCCCCTCTAGTCGCCTTTTCGGTCCAACAAGTGGTATCAGAGCCCGGTTAGTTCAATCTTGATCTTAACCGGTCACTGAACTTGGCGATGGATAAGTACTCGACCAAGCCGTATGTCTTCGATGGGCTCGACTATGCCTATTGGAAGAATCACATGCGAGTCTTCATTCAGAGCGAAGGACAAGCTGTATGGAAGGTTGTTCGAGCTCACTTCGCTTTTGGCCGAGGTTGTTTCACGGCCAAGCTGACCTTTTGGCAAACAACCATAAGGCTAAGAACCTCCTATATGCTGGGCTTAGTAGACAGGAGTCCGATAGGATTTGCAACCTTGAGACCGCACATGAGATCTGGCACACCCTCGAAACTTACCATAAGAGATCGTCCTAGATCAAGCAAGTACGTTAGACGGTCTACAAGTGAGAGTATAACAAATTCGAGTTGTGTCCTGGAAAGAGCATCGATGACGTTTTTACTCGCTTTAACAAGGTGATCAATCAGATGAGAGCTGATGACATTGAGTACTCTCAATCTGAGAATGCCACCCACCTCTTGGCTGCAATCAACACCAAGGAGTGGGAGATGAAGGCTACTGTCATTGAGGATGATCTCTCTAGTCTCACTTTGGAGCTACTTTATAGTAAGCTGAAGACTCATGAGATCAAGAGAGGCAGTCTTCCTAAGAAGGATAACATGGCTTTGGTAGCTGATCCTTTGAAAAGAACTTCTGATGATTCTTCTGAGTCTTCTTCTGGATTTTCTCTTGCGTGTATATCTGCAATTCAAGAAGAAGAGTTTGAGAGTCTTTCTGAGGCTGATTTAGCTCTTTTAACCAAGAAAGTCACACGGGCATATAACAATGTTAGAAACAAGAAGAGAGGTGGCCCTATGACGTGCTATGTGTGTGGAGAGCTATATCATATCCGGGCAAACTGCCCCAAGCTGAAAGGTAAGGGCAATCACAAGGATGAGAAGACTGCTTGGAAGAAGTCTCAGGGGAGCAAGCCTAAGTATGATGCTGCCAAGCTCATGAAGGCTGCTCACCGGGTCCTTGCCGCTTTTGGAGAGCAATCCATGAGCGATGTGGACTCCGGGAGCGAGGAGGACAAGGAGGAGGAGCTCCCTCAAGACAAGAAAGGGAAGGCCAAGGAATTCACTGGCATGTGCTTCATGGCCGACTCTGTCGACGTCAATGACAACGATGAGGTACCTCCTTCCTATGATGTTCTCTCTGCTAGATGCGACACCATGTTTGAGCAACTCATGAGTCAGGATAAGGCCTTAGAGTTTACCATGGCTAGGAACAAGGACTTAGAGTCACAAGTAGATAATTTGACTTTTGAACTTGTAAATGCTAAGACTCTTAAATCTGATGAATGTTCATCTTGCCATGCTCTATACTCTGAATTTGCTAAACTACAATCTGCTCATGATATTGCGTTGCACCAACTTGAAAATGCTAGGACTGAGCTAATTGATGTTAAATCTGCTCCCTGTGAAAAATGCTTATAGTCTAGTAAGTTGGATGCATCTGGTAATGTTAAATCTAGCTTTTGCTCTTTCTACTTAGAACGTGAACATGAAGTTAAAGACATTCTAGAAGCAGTTAGAGCTAAATATGCTAAGCTTAAGGACACAATTGAGTCTACACCTTGTGCCTCTTGTGCAGCCTATAAGCTTGAAGTTACTTTTCTTAAAGAGAAACATGCTAGAGCCATTAAGGCCAAGACTTGTGAATCATGTGTTAACTTTGGAAAAGAAAATGCTTACTTTAAGGACACTCTAGAAAAATACCATTGCGCCTATTGCAAGAAGAGTGGACATTTGGTTGAGTTCTGTTGGCGTAGGTCGAAGAACGCTAAGAAACATATTGCTAGAATTTCATCTAATCAACCTAGAGCTTTTATGAGACATGGTCACGTAGAAAAGAAGAAACCTGGTCTAGGATTTGTTGCACATGCTCATCATCATGTTCCTAGACAAGATGCATCTCATGTTCATGTAACCATTGCACATAATAGAACTGCAAATAAAATCAAGGATAGCACTTCTACTTTGCATACTACTCACAGACGTGTGTCTCATTACTGGGTTCCCAAGTCGCTTTTAACTAACCCCAGTATTGAGACACATTGTTCGTTTGTGCCTTGATTTTCAGGATCGCCGCGAAAGGAGGAAGAACACGTGGCTCGTCGACTTCGACTGTTCACAACACATGACCGGAGACTCAAGATGGTTCACTTCCTTCACGTGGTCGAAGGGTGATGACTTCATCACCTTCGGAGATGATACACAAGGGCGGATCGAAGGAACTGGATCGATCAGGGTGAACGACAAGTTCATTCTCAAGGACGTCGCTCTTGTGGACAAGTTAAGGTACAACTTGCTCTCTGTCTCATAGCTTCTTGACGATGGCTATGAGACTAGATTTAAGAAGAGTGCCTGTTGTGTGCTTGATTCTTTTGGTGAGCTCGTTTTCAGGATTTCTAGAGTTGGTAGAATTTTTGGAGCTGATTTTTCTGAATCTCTTGCTGGATCTCTTAAATGTTTAATTGTATCTTCTTCAGACATCTGGCTTTGGCACCGACGGTTGGGGCACACTGGTTTTGACCACCTGACACGAGTTAGCAGCCTTGATCTCATGAGAGGTTTGCCTAAACTCAAAGTATCAAGGATCTTTGATATGCGCCTGTAGGCATGGCAAGCAAGTTGCCGCCTCACACCCTTCATTGACTATGGTCATGACTGACGGACCGGGACAGTTGCTTCATATGGATACTGTTGGTCCTTCTAGGGTTCGGTCAGTCGGTGGCAAATGGTACATTCTTGTCATAGTCGATGATTTTTCGAGATATTCTTGGTTGTTCTTTCTTGCTTCGAAGGATGAGGCTTTTGATCATTATCACAATCTTGTTCTTCGTTTGGCTTTTGAACTTCCTGGTGCCTTGAGAGCGATCCGCAGTGACAATGGCACGGAGTTCAAGAATGCTTCTTTTGCCTCTTTTTGTGCTAAGCGCGGTATTGAGCATTAGTTCTCTTCTCCACACGTCCCTCAACAAAATGGCGTTGTGGAAAGGAAGAACAGGACCCTAGTAGAGATGGCTAGGATGATGCTAGATGAGTATAGCACACCGAGGAGGTTTTGGGCCGAAGCTATTGCTACAGCTTGCCATATTTCAAACCGTGTCTTCTTGAGACCGTCTTTGGGCAAGACTTCTTATGAGCTTCGTTTTGGCAGAAAACCCTCTGTCTCTCACTTTCGAGTCTTTGGATCAAAGTGTTTTATTCTCAAGACAGGAAACCTAGATAAATTTGAATCAAGGATTTGTGATGGTTTATTTCTGGGTTATCCTACTCATTCGAGGGGTTTTCGGGTTTTTAATGTTGAAACTAACATTATCCAGGAGACATGCAATATCACTTTTGATGAGACTAGCCCTGGAGCTAGATCCGATGTTTCAGGTGACTTACAGGTGACAGAGAGTATTTTTGTTGAAGAAGATGAGGATGAACTTGATACTGCTCCTTCACCTGCTGCTGATGTTCCTGTCCAAGCCGCAGAACCTGCTACGACTACTTCACCTCCAATTGAGGCTCCTGCTGCATCGTCTTCATCAGCAGTACCTGCGGAGGTTGAGGAGATACTATCTCCCCCAGGCACTCCACTGCACATCTAGAAGCAACACCCTCCGGATCAGATGATTGGTAATCTTCATGAGCGAGTCACGCGCTCCAGGTATCATGATCCGAGTCTCTTTTCTCACTCTGCATTTGTAGCGTCTTTTGAACCCCGCGATATATCAAATGCTTTATCTGATTCTAGCTGGGTCAATGCCATGCATGAGGAGTTAGAGAATTTTGAAAGAAATAAAGTCTGGAACCTTGTAGAACCTCCTAGTGGTCATAATGTAATAGGAACCCATTGGGTGTTCAAAAATAAACAAAATGAGGATGGTTATGTGGTTAGAAATAATGCTTGGTTGGTAGCTCAAGGCTTTAGCCAGGTTGAGGGGTTAGATTTTGATGAGACCTTCGCTCCTGTTGCTAGACTAGAAGCCATTCGTATTTTGCTTGCATTTGCTGCATCTAAAGGTTTTAGGTTGCATCAAATGGATGTTAGGAGTGCCTTTCTAAATGGTTTTATAGAGGAGGAAGTGTATGTTAGGCAACCCCCTAGCTTTGAGAATCCCAAGCATCCTGATCGTGTTTTTAAGCTATCCAAAGCCTTGTATGATCTTAAACAAGCCCCTAGAGCCTGGTATGATAGACTTAAGACCTTCTTGCTTAAGAATAATTTTGAAATGGGAAAGGTAGATAAGACTCTTTTCATTCTTAGGCATGGCAATGACTTCCTGCTTGTTCAAATTTACATTAATGATATTATCTTTGGTGGTTCCTCTCATGCTCTTGTTTTCAGTTTTTCTGAGACTATATCCAGGGAATTTGAGATGAGTATGATGGGTGAGCTCAACTATTTTCTGGGGCTACAAATCAAGCAATGCAAGGAAGGGATCTTCATCCATCAGATGAAGTACACTAAGGATCTGCTCAAGCGCTTCGAGATGGGTGACTGCAAGCCGATCGCCACTCCCATGGCGACTTCGACTGCTTTGGATCCAGATGAGGAAGGAGAAGCTGTGGATCAACGCGAGTACCGCAGCATGATCGGCTCCCTTCTGTACTTGGTGGCCTCAAGACCGGACATCCACTTCGCAGTCTACCTCTGTGCGAGGTTTCAGGTGTCTCCGAGGACTTCACATCGCCAAGCCGTTAAGCACATCTTCAGGTACCTCCATTCTACCCTCCAGTATGGCATTTGGTATTTCTGTTCTTCTTCGCTATCCATTCGAGGGTTTTCTGATTCTGATTTTGTGGGCTGTCGGTTAGATAGGAAGAGTACCTCTGGCACTTGTCATTTCTTAGGCACTTCTCTTGTCTCTTGGTCGTCTAGAAAGCAGTCTTCTGTTGCACAATCCACTGCTGAAGATGAATATGTAGCTGCTGCTAGTTGCTATAGTCAGATTTTGTGGATGGTGTCCACCCTTAAGGACTTTGGGTTAGCCTTTGCTAGTGTTCCTCTTTTCTGTGATAACACTTCTTCCATTAACATTACTAAGAACCCAGTGCAACACTCTAGGACCTAGCACATAGACATTCGCTATCACTTCCTTAGAGATCATGTTGAGAAGGGTGATATTGTCTTTGCGATACGTGGAGTCCGAGGCTCGATTAGCGATATCCTCACCAAGCCTTTAGACCCAACAAGGTTTGCCACCTTGAGGAGTGAGTTAGGGGTAATTTATCCCTATGGGTTGGTTTGAGGGGGAGTTGGATCCTTTCTGATCTTATCTTGTTCATTTGATCTTTTCTTGATCTTCTTTTGAACTTTTTGATCTTTTTTATCTTTTTAGGCTTGTGAGCTTTTATTGCATCTCATTGTATCATATTGCATTCATATGAAAAATCACAAAAAGATGTATTGTAATATAAGCTTTTCTGCTTATCTTTTAAAATTGATGAAGCTTTGCTTATTACCCTTTGGAGTTTTAGTATTTCAATTCTTACTCAATGCCATACCTAGTTCTTTGACTTGCTAGAATTATCATGCTTTCACATGTGTAGCTAAGTCTTTGCTGTATGAGCTAGAACTATAAGACAACTCGAACTAAAAACTGTAATTTGTGGATGTTTTAGTTAGTTGCGCAATAGTGCTCCTTTTGTGACATTGGCCCTATTAAAATTGTTGTGTTAGCTCTTGAATCTAAAATTGATCATTACTTGAGCTTCTTGTGCTTCTGAGAATCTAAAACTGCTCATGTGCAAAATGAAAAATGAAAAATTAATTTCAAGATTGTCTTATACTTAAATTGTGTCAAACTATTCTTACAAGACTACATGTCATAGACATGAACTTGGAGATAGTTTGATGATCCAGACAATCTTATAGGGACTGCTTGTCAAAACTGACATGAACCTTAAGATTTGTCGCCCTGGTAGAAGTTTAGGAAGAGTTTGTGGATGGCTCCTAGTCCAGGATCGTCTTCACTAAGATATACCTTTAATCAACTTCTGGTCGAAGCTTAGGAAGAGTTTGTGGATGGCTCCTAGTCCAGGATCTTCTTCTCTAAGTTAGACCATTAGACAACCTCAATATTCATTGCAAATGAAAAATTGTTGAAAAATGGGCTTTTGAGCAAAATTTAGCAAAATGATTCAATTCAGTAAGTATGGCGATAGTGAGACCTTCAATGTAACCACTCATGAACAACCTTTATTTTCTCCTCATCCACCTCTACTCCTTGACCTGAAACAACAAAACCAAGAAAAACTACCTTGTCGGTGCAAAAGGTGCACTTGGCAAGGTTAGCGTACAACTTTTCCTTTCTCAAGAGACATAGCACACATTCTAGATGTTCAATATGTTCTTCAAGAGACTTGCTGTAAATTAAGATATCATTGAAGTAAATAACAACAAATTTGCTAATAAAAGCTCTAAGCACATGATTCATCAATCTCATGAAAGTACTTGGTGCATTTGTCAATCCAAACAGCATGACCAACCATTCATACAACCCAAATTTTGTTTTGAATGCAGTTTTCCACTCGTCACCCTCTCTCATTCGAATTTGGTGGTAGCCGCTTCGCAAATCAATCTTAGAAAAGATGGTTGAACCACTAAGCTCATCAAGCATGTCATCAAGTCTAGGTATTGGATGCCTATACCTCACTGTTATGTCATTAATGGCTCGGCAATCTACACACATTCTCCATGATCCATCTTTCTTTGGGACTAAAAGAACCGGTACAACACAAGGTGAGAGACTTTCCTTTACATACCCTTTGTCGAGTAGGTCTTGAACTTGGCGTTGAATTTCTTTGGTCTCCTCCGGATTTGTGCGGTATGCTGGTCGGTTAGGAAGTGGGGCGCCAGGAATAAGGTCAATTTGATGTTCAATGCCTCTTTTTGGTGGCAACCCCGGTGGTACTTCATCAGGAAACACTTCATCGTAACCCTGTAAGAGATTCATCACAACACTCGGTAAAGTAGAGGGTAAGTCATTAGTTGATAAAAGGTTTTCCTTGTACAAGAGTACAAAGAACATGGTATTGGATTCTCTCAATTCTTTTATATCCCCTTTCCTAGCCATCATCACTAATCCCTCTTTTCCCTATGTCTTGGTATTTTGCGGCTGTGGAGTCTTATTTGGCTTTGGTTTCACTCGCTCACTATGTTTGTGGTTCTCACTCAAGTGTTTCTCTCGCTGTTTCTTTTTCAGTTCATTTGTCATTATCTCCTCTGGTGTTAAAGGAAGCAAAGTAATACGCTCCCCTTTATACATAAAAATAAGGGTATTGGCTCGGCAACTAATCTGAACATCATGATCATATAACCAAGGTCGCCCCAAAAGTAATTGGCAAGCTTGCATTGGAACCACATCACACTCCACCTGATCTTGGTATTTTCCAATTGAGAATTGGACGGTCACAATGTTGTTTACTCACAGTGCTCCACAATCATTGAGTCATTACATCTTATATGGGGCAGGATGACGTCGTAGTTTTAGTCCCAATCGTTCTACCAATTCTAGACTTGCAATGTTATTGCAGCTACCATTATCAACAATAATGTTACATACCTTGCTCTTGATGGTGCCTTGAGTGTGAAATAGATTATGTCGCTGACCATTTTCTCCTTTCACAACATTAATACTAAGCACACATCGAGAGATAAAACAATTATTGTCTCCTTCATCAGCTGGCATACCATCATCATCCCATGCTTCTTCAAGTAGCCCATCCTCTTCTGGCTCACTCTCAGATTCCCATTCTCCTTGTTCATTAACAAGCATGTTTTTTCTGCTAGGGCACTCAGAGGCAATGTGCCTACGCCCTTGGCACTTATGGCACTTAATTTCGCGGCTGCGAGATGTGGATGCTGCTGCCGATGTGGTAGATGATGCTCCTATTTTTCCAGTAGAGTGTTGATTATCTTGGTGTCCTGCAGGTGAAGAAGCCGACAATGCTGTAGGCTTGGCAGTAGGAGTAGATGGAGATGTCTCAGCAGGGGCACCTTGAGAACGACGACCAGCAGAGGATGTACGCGGCTGTTGGCGACACCATGGAGCTGAAAAAGAACAGTTCCCAAATGACTGACCACGTCCTTCTTGTTGGATCTTTCTCTCTGTGCGCATAGCCTGGGAAACAAGATCTTGCAGATTGTTATAAGAAAACATCTCAACAAAACCAGAAATTTCATCATTTAGACCATGCAAAGATCTTGCCATCTTGGATTCAACATCCTTTCTAATTCCAGCACGGATCAAGAGTAATTCCATTTATTTATAGTACTCATCCACCGTTTTAGACCCTTGTCTTAACGCCTGCAACCTATTGCGAAGGTCATGCTGGTAGCTTGAAGGCACAAAGCGTCTTCTCATCACTTGCTTCATTTCAGCCCAAGTATTGATATGAGCACGCCCCGATTGTAGCTAATTTTGTTGCATTTGATTCCACCAAGTGAGAGCATAACCTGAGAATTCAACTGAGGCAAGATTTACCCGCCTTTGATCAGACAGATTATGGATACGAAAAATCTGATCACATTGCTCTTCCCAATCAAGATAAGCATCAGGGTCTTCTATTCCCTTGAATTTAGGGACGCTCAACTTGATCTGAGCAATATTATCCGGATCATCCCTTTCACGGTGACCTCGAGGCTGTCCTCCCTCACCATGGGCAGCACCACGATGTGGGGGTGGATGCTGTTCGTAGCCATCATGATCTGGAAAAGCTTCATCGTTGTCATCATATTCTTCTCCATACCTGCGACCGTCATGCAGATATTGGTCGTTGAAGCACACACGGTGGCCAAAACCACGACCGTGGGCACCTCCCCCATGCTGCAGAATATGTGCAGCTGTGCCTCGGCCACGATGGGCACCGCCCCCTCGTCCATCACCCCGACCAAGATTTTGCTGGTCGTGGAAGCCATCATTAGCAGCAGCTCCCACTGAGTTCTCATCAGTAGCTTCACCATGATCAACAGCAGGGTTAGGTTGACGTAGACCCCCCACCACCAGCGGCGGGAAGGTGTTCATTGAGCATCTGTCCCACAGCCTGAACCAGATCAAGTAATTGTTGCATCTCGGCTCGTGTGGCTGGTAGTTCATCTCCTTCATGATTTCCCCCATGTACACTTGAGTTGGAACCTGCCATGTTAGCGAAGAGAATGCCATGTTAGCGAAGAGAAAGTGGAATAGGTAATATTTGTGGAATCACATAACCTCACCTCTTACTCACCAATGTTCTTATGTGTTCTCAATGGACAGCAAGAGTGCAAGAGTGGCAGTACCTTGGATGTGGTCAAGCGATTGAAAGGACACGAATCAAAACATCTGGCTTCAGATTTTAGTGGGGCTTGGTGGGCTAAACAAGGAGGGTTGTAGTATTGTAATCAAGTGTCGTAAACCACGCAATGGATATGTGAATGTCACCGGTCCAAAACACCGAAAAATTCAGAGCATCAATCTGAAACTTGCAATTTGACAACCGTAACACAACCCTTTGTTTTCTTCTTCTATTTTGTTTTTTGTTTCTTTTCTTCTTTTTTTCGACACTAAACTGCAAGCTCAACAACTAAAAAAAATCACGGTGCAAGATATCGATGGTGACTAGAAACATGATGAGCACAAACAGCACAAGATTAACAGTACTAAACAAAGGCTTGTTAAAATTTTTTTTGAGTGGGTGATTAGTGTACTCTAGGAAGGGAACAAAACAAAAAGAACACAAGAACACACAATGGAACACAGGGTTAATATGTGGATGGCGAAACCTACCGTGTCAACGAAAGCTCTGATACCACATGATGCGTACACGCTAGGGGTGGCCCGATCGTCACAGCGTAGATTGAAGAACAAAGCAAATCTTGCTGTGGACAACGGGGATAACTAGTTGTGAGCAGCAAAAAAGGGTAACTAGCTTTAACCTGTCAAGGTTGGATGCGACCAAGTGTTGGGGAGAGACGATCCGAAGCCTTCTGGACTCCGACCCGCTATCCGAACAATCACAGAACCACAATCTGAAACTAATCCACACAAAACGCCCAGAAGCGGAGAGCACGAATTAGGGGATCCCAGAGGAATCTCCTTGCAAATCCAAGAGAACTCACAAGAACAAAAGGAACAAGGTACTCAGCAGTCTTACTGCAATTTCATATATTGGTTTGTTGAAATATCAAAGGTACTTCCATGGATGAAAGTAGTGGGGTATATATACTAGGAACAACCCTCCTAGCTAGGTATGACCATAAGTCACCATGTTTGGAATGTGGAAGGCCAACTGGTTGAAGCATTCAAGGGGTCTTCTCGATTTCTCGCGTGTCTGCTCAACTTCTGCGTAGTCTTTAGTAAAATAGCAATAACTGTCTCCTCGGAAGTCCAAATGACAAACCGTTTGTTGGAGGTGAAAATAGACTTGATTATATTTCCATCCATATATGATATGTACAGTGAAACATGCTAGGTTGGTGCGCAAGCACTCAAGAAGTCTTCAGTTTGCGCGCAGCATTTATCAGCATGTGCAGCTGTTACTAAAATGACCATAACTTTCATTACACAACTCCAAATAATACACGGTTTGAAGCATAGGAAAATAGACTTGACAAGCTATCCAATGGTCTGGTGTATGCTGGCTGGAAACATTATAATTCATGCAGATAATGATTGCAAAACTCATTGGTTTTCTAGACCTCCTTGTTCCTCTCCAATGCACCTGAGTTCAATCAAAGAAGAGGACATTGGAAGCACTACTAAGTTATTGAGATCTGGAATAAGTTCTAAGTTAGCGTTCACCTAATCAAGTATTTGTTTAGCACGTCTTCTCATGATTGGTCCTTGAGAATATCTTGGTCGTGGAGATGATCATCTTCAGCGTGGTCATTGAAGGTTGGGATGTCCTCATCAGCAACTCCAGTGGAAATCCACCGAGTCGCCACAAGCAACTTACTTGGATCAAGACTTAACGATCAGCAACCTCGAAAGGCTCCTCCTTGAAGGCAGACGATGATTCCTCCACTTCAGGTGAATGATTGCAGCAAGAATGAGTACTTCACAAGTTGTACCATATAATGAAATTATAGATAATGGCTTATTCCAAAGGAATGGCTTCTGTGGTTATTTGGCAAGAAAACAGTATTTGCAATTGAATACCAGTAATAGATTGAAAGCATAATTCAAAAAAAAAAAGGTTTAACAAGTATTTTCATAAAGGACACAAATCCTAAACAATTTATTTCACACAGCCATATGTATTAAAATCACATAGTTGTCCCTTCCCAATTGTTTTACGAAAATCTACCCCTCGTGTGAAATCCCCGAGCATGTCCATGACTGTGGATATGGCTATTCGAATAGATTGTTTAACACTCTGTAGAGGTGGTACACTTTACCCACATGATATAACCAGTGTAGCTAGCACCAATTATAACAAAACTTTTCTGAAACTTCATCTCAACAATTGACACTCCTAATGTGCTTACTACCGGCATCAACCCTCAGATAGATGGTTAGCCCGTCGCACATCGTTGGACCTGAAGATGGTGAACCGCTCATAAATGTGAACTGCCACATAGGCAGAAACATGTACAACTCCACCCTAGCACACAACTTAAACTACATGCCTGAGTAATCAACATCAAGACTCCATAGCTTACTAGGTTAGGCCCGTCCCATACCAGGCATATGGTTGTACAGTTGTGGCTCAGTTCAATGCCCAACAAAGTTATGTCCTTAATTGACCAAGGCGAAACTGTCAAATTCTAACTAAGTCACCAAGATTCATATTTCCCAATCACATAGCCACCATATCACACAGTTCCGTCCACTCGCCTCAGTCTAAATCTTTTCCCACCCTATTGGTTAAATGCAACATATTCCATCAACGAGTAATAGCACACAACACACAATTTTACACGAAGTTCCATAGTCACTTAGTCAAATTTATATTTTCAACTCAATTGAAAGAATGACTCGTTGCATGGCTAAGCAAGCTATTCGTATCTAACCAATCCAGGTTGGTGCTATGGTATTACCAACTAATAATTAACCATGCTAGGGTGACAAAATATCATGATAATACAATAGACAGAGTGGATATAAACAAATTGGATGCATAACTAATCCCCAAAGCATTTAAATAATTACTTAAAGTAATTCAGGATTTCCAATAGAAAGATAATTTGGGATATTCGAATTAGAAATTCCTTTTTTAGAATTAAAAGAAAATCTGGAAAATAGGAATAGAGGCTGACAAGTGGGACTAGGGTCTATGGACCAAGTCCATGGATCTGGTTTATGGGTCTACGACTCACGAGTCTATGGAATAGTATATCTAACATGTGGGGACCACATGTCAGAGGCTTGGCTCATGGTGGACTAGATCCACCGAGATTGGATCTCGCATTTAGGGTTCTGTAACACGCGTGCGCACACGTGGCTGATGACGAGGCGGCACGTGGGTGACATGGGGCGACATGTAAGCGCAGAGGCTGAGCTGGCGTGTGACATGGCAGGTGAGCTAGACGGCCACATCGATTTCGACGGCGGCGAGGCTTGGGAACCAAGGGTTTCAGCGAACGGCGGCTCCTCAACAGCGGCGAAGGTGCGCATTTGGTAGAGGATGCTTCAAGGATCTCGATGATGTGCTCACTGGTGCAAGGGGACGACGGGACTGGTCGGCGGTGAGGTTGAAGCGGTGGCGAAGTCTCGGGCTCGACGGGATTGGAGTTTCAGTGACGCTCTGACGGAAACAAGGTGCTGAGGACGTAGCTCAGCTCCTTACGAAGTCAACGGAGGCAGTGACGAAGCTCAAGCGGCTCTGGCGGCGGAGGAATAGCTCGTCGGAGTTGATGGCGATGCACTGCTTCCTCGACGATTTCCCGCAGCTAGGGTTTAGCTCTCGATCTTTGGTGGCTAGGCCACCTCTCCCTTTATACGCGGCGGCCAGGAGTAGTCCGGAGCGCGCACGTCAAAAACGGCCACGTGGCGGAGCAGCTCGGATCAAAACAGGATCAGAGAAGATCTACAGTGCTTCGATAAGTCCCACACGTCAGTGACACAGTCTCAGGTGAGTTCGCATAGCAAGCAGTGCGTGTGTGGCTAACAGGTGGGTCCAGTGTGGCTCGCATGCTGGGAGAGAGAGAATTCGGCCCGCGGGGATTCCCCAAGATTAGAATAATTTTTGCATTTTAGAAATACCAGAAAATCCAATTAGCAAATGGAAAATAGTAAATGAACTCAGAAAAATTCCAAAAAAATCTGGAAAATATTTCTAAGCACAGAGAACCCAAATAAAATAGTTTTAGAATTAATTGATGTTTATATTATTCACATTAAATGGTTTTGCTGTTGAAAGTCCATATTAAGCTTTATTAAAAAAAATAAAATAAAACTTGGGTGAATTTTTGAAGGCTAAACTACTCAAAGGGGTTTTTAAATTTCAGAACATTGGGATGTTATAGTTGATAAGTCAGAAAACCCATCCCCTTTGATCTTAGAATTTCTTATGAACATAGAACGTGCCCTCCCATATCTCTTTTAATTTTTAAAACTTTTACACACGATTTTTGCAGAATTTACAACATTTGATACTTTTTCACAGATATACCTCGTTGTTTGATTTATATCACCACCACACACAAAGTTATATTTTACCTACTACATTTATTGGTCCATGTCAAAAATAACATTTATCGGTGAATGCATCATTATTTTTGTAGGTATATTGTAGGACCGGAAAGGCGACTAAAGGGGGGGGGGTGAATAGGAGCTCAAACACTTTTTGCAATCCCCCAATACTCAGCAGCAAAGAACATAAAGTTGTGCTGAAAAATCCCAACAATCGGTATGACCGCCATGTAACATGCGGTATGACCGCTGGCCGGTATTACCGTCTCTCCTGGAGCGGTACAACCGATTCACCTGGAGTTCATCCCGACAGCAGAAAAACAAACCTAAAATCGACACAACTTTTGATTCAACCAACCAAACCCTATCAAACTTGAAACATATCCTCTACAGGATATCAGGAACCTATTTAAATCATCTATTCAACAGATCCACGACAAAGATTTGACCTTTTTCAGATTTGATGAAGATCGGTTCAAAAACAGGTCAAATACCCAAAACTGATCCTAGGCTTGCTCGTGGGCTATGGATGATCAAAATGACCTTAGATGGTCTCCCACAAGTCAAGGCAAGCAAGATCAACAAAGGGATAAAAGTGAAAAACAGTGGATCATCAAAAGAACCAAAACTCCCAAAACAGAAGGCAAGAACGAAAGAGACTCACTTTTAGAAACATGATTTGATTGATCTGAAGATATGGTTTGATGTTTATAGCCTCTCCATCTTGGAGGACACAACTCAGTACATGAGCACGGGATCAATCAATCCCAAGAACGTTAGCTCTCCAAACCCTAAAACCACACAAGGGTTTCTCTCCCTCTCTGTTCATAACAATGCACACAGCACCCAAGTGCTTATATAGTGGAGGCTAGTCTATAGAGAATATTCCATTAGGGCACCCATTAAACTCTAACACATAATGGGTTAACACACGCACGCATCTCAAAGCGTCGTCTTCATCTTCACTTGACCTAAACCGCTTCTCCAAGCGCCGACCCGCGCCGCGGTATAGCCAACAAGTCACAAAGGCGGTATTTGGTGAAAGTACCAAAATACCCCTTCTCGATCCTTCTCCATGGACCGAGTCCAATCCCATCGAAGCAATCGCCTGCTTCGCCACGTGTAGGTTGATCAATGGCTCTCATCATGTCGGCAAGTCTCTCCCATCCGGACCCCACCGGAACCACCAAGGTACTTGCACCGACCCCCGCGCCGCTTGATCCAACCAGCTGCATCGAACTGCACGTTCGATCATCCTCGTCCATTCCGCGCCATGCTTGAGTCACCTAACCTCACCCGGCATCCTTGATTGTTCTGGACCTCAGCTCTCCAAGCTTAGTCCCGATCCGCCTCGCCGTTGACCGTCGTTAACCTGTAAGCCACCTGCACAGCAATAGACAGAGAAATCGTCTCCGGGAACAAGTTCTTCACAACTTGACCCACGTTAGCTCAAAACATGCAATATGCAACACATATGCATTGTCAAATAAGGATATGACCTATCCCAAATCAGATTTTCAAGATAGCCAAAATTCTCAGCAAATGCGGTACTACCGCTGTGTATTACCCGGTACTACCGCATCACGATCGTACCGCTCTCAGCATTGTGGTCGTACCGCTCCTTGACAGAATTCAAAACTTCCCAAAACATCGCTTCTGGAATTTCCATACCGCAATCAAAGCGGTCATACCTAAGTGCGGTACTACCGCCTTTACTTTGTGGTACTACCGCTCCACGAAATTGCTCAAAACCTTCGGAAGGAACCCTTTGACACGTGTAGGCTCCAGATTTACTGGGCCGATCAGACCGCGGGTCTCAGCCATCAAGATCTAGACAATGTTCAAAGTCTGAACGTTCACATCGTTTTGGGCCATCCGATTTCAATCGGACGACTCACAATCCCTTTCACTTTCGGAGGTCCGAACGTCTCCTCTGATTTTGGACCGTCCAATTTCAATCGGACGTCTCAGGGAATCCTACGCGGCCAAGTCACTTGCGGTAATACCTCTCTCTCAATTGCGGTCATACCGCAAGAGAATATCTGCGCACAAAACATCTTGATCTTGCCAATTCTGTTGAAACATGCTGACAACTCCAAATTTTGACAAACCTACAGTCCAATTGCCAATTGTTTTATCACCTAAGATCATGAGCATGTCCCCATGACATCCACAATCTCCCCCTTGATGAACACATTGGCAATATATCAAAAATGAATGTTTTGAGGTTTGAAAGTAAAAGAAAACAATTTTTCGCGCAAAGGCACAACTTGGTCCTTAAACAAGAGAAAGCAAGGGACATGACCAAGTTGGCTTCCAAAGAGGCTTCAGCAAGTGAGCTAAGGCAGAAGAGGCAAGAAAAGCTCTAATTTCTAGAATCGAGTCAAAAAGCTCACTTAAGGTCCAAATGAAAGAGCAAGTTTTCAAAATGACCTAAGGCAAGGAAACTCCCAAATTTAGCACAAAAACTCCAAAACCAGTTCCAAAACATCATTTTTACCCATTTTTCTCCCCCTTTGACAATGAAGTCATCAAGGTGCAAAGAAGAAGAGAGAGCATGGATGGAATGGTTGCAGTTTTTAGCTTTCTTTTCTTTATTTTTTTTAATTTTAGCAAAAGGAGCCATGAAGATTATCCAAGAAGACTGTACAAGTATTACACGAAGCCATATTATGTGTAGAAACTATTGTCTATCATGGCAATACATGTACATCAAGGCTAAGGCCAATATAGCAAAAATCTGAGATCAAATAAATTTGTAGGATGACAAGGGCTCAAGATCATAGTTTAGCTATAGATATCGAAAAATGAGTCAAGTCATCTCTATAAGCAAAATGGGGCCAGAAGCTAGAAAGTCAGTCAATTTTGAGCATTTTGAGTTCAGTTATGAATCAATTTGATCAAGTAATTGGAATTTAGCACATTGAGCATTTTGCTAAAAAAATTTGGTCTTATCTTAGTAAAGCAAGTCCTGGACTAGGAGCCATCCACAACTGCCTCCTAAGCTTCAACCAATTGCCAATTTGTTTTCTTAGCAATATGCTAGATTTCAAGCCTTGCCGCGACCATCCCAAGCAAGAAAGCTTAAGAGAGTGGTCTAGGTCATCCAAAACTCCCCCTGAGTTCATGCCTAGTGCAATGGCAAGCTGTCTCATGAGAAAGAATTGGTGAGATCAATTTTTTCGCACAGGAAAACTCATTTTTCATTTGCTTGACGTATGAATTATCATAGCTTATTTCAAAACTCAAATTAGATTCAAGACTCAACTAAGCCTATATGACATGGAATGAATCATGAAAGGATCACTATAGTAAAACTAGCCACAAGATCTAGTAAGTCATGTTTTGATTCAATTTTGTCATAGATAATAGAGCTAGTATGGCAAAAACTAAGCTATACATGAAAAGCCATGAAAGAAATCTAAGCAGGCTAGCACAAGACATGACAAGGTATAAAGTATGAAAACAAGTCATACAAGGATAATAATCAAAGCTCCACAAATTTATATTACAATGCAAGTTGCTGATTTTAAAATGCATTATGGTACAATAAATGCAAAAAGAGCAAACTCCCCCTCAAAACAGGCCAAGAGGACTAATAACCCCTAATTCTCCCCGCAAGAAGGCAAAACGAGAAGAATTAAGAGCTTTAGTGAAAATATCCGTAACCTGCTGCTCAGACTCAACAAAGTAAAGCACAACATCACCCTTCTCAACATGGTCTCTAAGAAAATGATATCTAACATCAATGTGCTTGGTCTGGAGTGTTGCCTTTGGGTTTTTAGCAATGTTAATGGCGAAGTGTTGTCACGAAAAGAGAGAACACTACCCAAAGACAACCCATAGTCCCGTAGAGTAGATAAGATCGAGAGAACACGAGAGCAACTACTAGCTGCATGACTATATACTCGACCTCGGCGGTGGGTACGTACAGAGGATTTTTTTAGATGACCAAGAGATAAGAGATGTGCCTAAGAAATCACAAGTGCGGAAGTACTCTTCCTATCCACTCTACATCCCATAAAATCAGCATCGAAAAAGCCCGAATAGAAGCAGAATCGAGAAGAATACGAGTCCAAAGTCAAGAGTGTCTTGGAGGTACACGAATATCGACGCATTGCTTGACGATGAGAGGCTTGAGGAAGCTGAAATCGGCGCCGCAGACACACAACAAATTGTATGTACGGCCTCGTATTGTGAGTAGAGGAGGAGCCGATCATGTTGCGGTACTCTTACGGTTCACGGGCTCTCCATCCTCATTAGGGTCCAGTACGGTGGTTGTGGTAATGGGAGTAGACATTGGCCTACTGCTTCCCATATGAAAGCGCCGAAGAAGATCCTTTGTGTATTTACTTTGATGAATGAAGGTACCTTCTTTCAGTTGCTTGACTTGAAGACCAAGGAAGAAAGTCAGTTCGCCCATCATGCTCATCTCGAATTCCCTGCTCATAGATTCTGAAAATTTGGACACCAAAGCATGAGAAGAACCACCGAATATAATGTCATCCACATAAACCAACAAAAAGTCACTGCCATGCCTGAGAGTGAACAAGGTTTTATCTACCATTCCCATTTTGAAATTATTTTTAAGCAGAAAACTCTTAAGCCTATCATACCAAGCTCTAGGGGCTTGCTTCACTCCATATAAGGCTTTGGAGAGTTTAAAAACATGATTTGGGAATTTGAGATTTTCAAAACTAGGAGGTTACTTGACAAAGACCTCTTCTTCTATGAAGCTATTCAGAAAAGCACTCTTGACATCCATTTGAAAAAGCTTAAAACCCTTAGATGCCGTAAATGCAAGCAAAATACAAATGGCTTCTAATCTAGCTACTGGAGCAAAGGTCTCCTCAAAGTCTAAGCCTTCTACTTAGGAATAACCTTGAGCTACAAGCCTAGCCTTGTTGCGAACTACCAACCCATCTTCACTTTGCTTATTTTTGAAAACCCATTTTGTTCCAATCACATTATGATTAGGTGGAGGTTCAACTAAGGTCCAGACTTTGTTTCTTTCAAAATTTTCAAGCTCTTCATGCATGGTATTGACCCAAGAGGAGTTAGATAATGCATGGGTGACATCTCGGGGTTCAAAAGAAGCGACAAAAGCAGAGTGTGCATGAGAATCAGGAGAAATAAACCTGGAGCGAGTGACTCGCTCATGGAGATCCCCAATGATCTGCCCAGGTGGATGCTGTCGCTGAATGTGAAGAGGAGCTCCTAGTGCAGAAGTGGCCTCTACCTCATGGGCTGTGGAGGTAGGAGTAGAGCCACTCAGGTCGTCGGTGAAGATAGGAGGAGGCTGCTCTGCTGAAGCTGGAGAAGTAGAATCAGGCTCTTCGACCATCTCAGAAGGGACTTGAGGATGGATTGGGTCCTCATCCTCAGAGTCGTCATCGACGAAGATGCTCTCATAAACCTGTGTACCTGCATCATCGGGTCTAGTACCAGGACTAGCCTCATCAAAAGTGACTTCACAAGTCTCAACAATTTTGTTAGTGTCAAAATTAAAAACACGATAGCCCCGAGAATGAGCAAAATATCCAAGAAAGATGCCATCAAAACATCTAGATTCAAATTTATCCAAGTTGCCATGTTTAAGAAAGAAGCACTTGCAACCAAAAGTCTTGAAATGAGAGACTTTGGGCTTATGACCAAATCTAAGCTCAAATGAAATCTTACCAATAACAGATCTCAAGAAAACCCTATTTGAAACATAACAAGCAGTAGAGATCGCCTCAGCCCAAAACCTCCTAGGTGTGGAATGCTCATCTAGCATGGTCCTGGCCATCTCTACAAGGGTCTTGTTCTTCCTCTCTACAACACCATTCTGCTGGGGAACTCTAGGTGAAGAAAACTAGTGCTCTAGTCCCCTATCAGTGCAGAAGGTAGCAAAGGAAGAATTCTTGAATTCTGTCCCATTGTCACTCCTAATGGCTCTCAAAGCTCCAGGAAGATCAACAGCTAGCCTAAGGACCAATTCTCTAAAATAGCCAAAAGCCTCGTCCTTAGAAACCAGAAAATAAACCCACGAATACCTAGAGAAATCATCCACAATCACAAGCACATACCATTTTCCACCTGCAGACTGGACTCTAGAAGGGCCAACTGTGTCTAAGTGCAAGAGCTGACCTGGTCCATCAGTCATCACTAAAGTAAGAGGTGGATGAGAAGCAGAAACCATCTTACCATATCTACAGGGTGGGCAAACTAGGTCTCTAACAGCCTTCAGCCTTGGCAAACCTCTAATCAAGTCCTTGCTACTGACTCTAGTCAAGTGGTCGAAGCCTATGTGACCAAGCCTATGATGCCACAACACTAGATCATGGGAGTCAGAAGCCACAAGATACCTAGGGCTAGAAGTAGAAGAGACACTGAAATTAGCACAAAAGATTCTCTCAAACCTGGAGATCTCAAAGACAAGCTCACCCGAGAAGTCTAGAACTCTACACTCGCCACTCTTAAACCTCACCTCCAGACCCTCATCAAGAAGCTGAGAAACAGATAGCAGATTATACCTTAGCTTACTTACCAAAGCGACGTCCTTAAGCATGAACTTGTTGTTGACGCGCACTGTGCCCTTGGCTATCACGGTCCCAGTAGAAGCATCCCCAAATGTGATCAATTCATTGTCGGATGCACGTGTGAGGGAGGAGAACCATCTAGAATCTCCGGTCATATGTCGAGAACACCTAGAGTCGACAAGTCATATGTCCTCCTTCCTCGCACGACGGACCTACAAAGCACGAACAGGAAACATCTGTGCCTCAGTACTGGGGTTAGTGATAAAAGACTTGGAAATCCAGTACTGAGTCACACGATGCTTGGGCAAAGCAATAGAAGCATCAGTAAAATGGTTAGGAGCAAAATCATAATAATACACACGAGAACCACCTAGACCTCTCCGAATCGACCTACCAAAAGGTCGGTATTCCCCCTGTCTAGATGCTATCCATGGTCTCTCCTCACGATATCCTAAACCAGAACGCTGCCTAGAGCCACCAAAGGAGTCAAAGAAGTCATCTACGAATCTAGTCCTATGTCTAGCAGAAAAAACATGATGCTTGGTTCTAGAGACTACAGTAGGTGAAGGAACTCCTCTAATGGTTTTCAAGGCACTCATCCTCTCCTTCCTCTCAATCTTGGCTCTACAGAAACAGAACTCAATAATGTGGCCATCCTTCTTGCAGAAGGTGCAATGGTACTTGACCTTTTGAAGGGTCTGACCTATTGAAGTAGAAGCAGAAGGGGTTTGGGCAAAACCTGCAGATCTAAAAACCATCTTAGATGGCTCAGAAGGTTCTACCTCAAACATACCACTCTTAACAACTCTCGCAATCTTAGGTGGATGGTTCTTGGAATGCTCTGGGGGATTAAAACCTAGGCCACTATTCTTCACACTCACCTTAGATTTATCGAGGATTAAGTTGAGGTTCTTCTTCTCACTAGAAAATCTCTCAAGAGTCTTTTTAAGGTAATCATTCTCTTTGGCTAGATCCTTACATGATGCACACTTATTTGAATCGATTACCTTATTATATCTCTTCTTAAGAAGAGCTAGCTCAACTTTCAAAGACTGATAGGACAGGCAAGAGGTATTCTTAATCTTATCGACTTGCTCCTTGAATTTTACTCTAAATGCCTCTTGTATCTCATCCAAATTTTGTCCAACTTCAATGCAAAATGCACAAGAGCTAGAGTCAACTACTTTCTTGGAAGCAATCATGGACATAGATTTTTCAATTTTAGCTTTCTCTTCTAGTGTCTTGTTTAGAGCTTCATTTTCAATTGTGAGCTTAAGACAATTTTCACATGATGCAGATTTAGAGTGAAGGATCATTTCAGTCATTTCAGTCATTTTTCTCTTATTATTCTCACAATGAGAGCAAGTGTGATTAGCATCAAATTTCATCAATTCTTTTGTAGCGCTATCCAATTTTAATTCAAGCAAAGCACAATTTGAGCAAGGCAAAGGGATAGTATCAACAGCAGTCACATCTAAAGCAATGGCATTCATGCAAGCAGAACTTGACTTGAGAGATTCTAGTTCATCAAGAGCATCTTTCAGTTGATTCGCAATAGAGGAATGAGCAGATTTTAGATTGGTCAGTTCATTATGCAAGCTAGAACAAGAATCACAGACATCAACATGATTAATGGATTTGAGCCTAACAACTTCTAGGTTCAAGTTATCAATCATGGTGTCTTGTCTCTTAATCATTTTAGCTTGCTTCTTCAATTTTTGTTCAGCAATGACCAAAGCACGTTTCATATCAGCAAGTGAGAGGCACACCTCATCAGGGTCACTGAAAGGGTCGTCATCATTGGAGGAGTCAACGTCGTGGCTGTCCCTGGCCATGAAGCACATGCCGGTGAAGTCCTGGGCCTTCTTCTTGCCATGGGAGTCATCCTCGTCGTCCTCCGTCCCTGAGTCCACATCGCTCATATCAACATTCTCAAGAGCGGCAAGGACCTGGCTGACGAACTTGCGATAGTTGGGACACCCATTAAACCCTAACACATAATGGGTTAACACACGCACGCATCTCAAAGCGTCCTCTTCATCTTCACTTGACCTAAACCGCTTCTCCAAGTGCTGACCCGTGCCGCGGTTTAGCCAACAAGTCACAAAGGCGGTATTTAGTGAAATTACCAAAATACTCTTTCTCGATCCTTCTCCATGGAACGAATCCAATCCTGTCGAAGCTATCGCCTGCTTCGCCATGTGTAGGTTGATCAATAGCTCTCATCATCTCGGCAAGTCTCTCCCGTTCGGATCCCACCGGAACCACCAAGGCACTTGCACCGACCCCCGCGCCGCTTGATCCAACCAATTGCATCGAACTGCCCGTTCGATCATCCTCGTCCATTCTGCGCCATGCTTGAGTCAGTTGACCTCACCCGGCATCCTTGATCGTTCTGGACCTCAGCACTCCAAGCTTAGTCCCAATCCTCCTCGCCGTTGACCTGCAAGCCACCTGCACAGCAATAGACAGAGAAATCGTCTCCGGGAACAAGTTCTTCACAACTTGACCCACGTTAGCTCAAAACATGCAATATGCAACACATATGCATTGTCAAATAAGGATATGACCTATCCCAAATTAGATTTTCAAGATAGCCAAAATTCTCAGCAAATGCGGCACTACTGCCGTGTATTACCCGGTACTACCGCATCACGGTAGTACCACTGTCAGCATTGTGGTTGTACCGCTCCTTGACAGAATTCAAAACTTCCCAAAACATCGCTTTTGGAATTTCCATACCGCAATCAAAGCGGTCATACCTAAGTGCGGTACTACCGCCTTTACTTTGCGATACTACCGCTCCACAAAATTGCTCAAAACCTTCGGAAGGAACCCTTTGACAGGTGTACGCTCCAGATTTACTAGGCCGATCGGACCGTGGGTCTCAGCCGTCAAGATCTGGACACTGTTCAAAGTCTGAACGTTCACATCGTTTTGGGCCATCAGATTTCAATCGGACGACTCACAATCCCTTTCACTTTCGGAGGTCCGAACGTCTCCTCTGATTTTGGACCGTCCAATTTCAATCGGACATCTCAGGGAATCCTACGCGGCCAAGTCACTTGCGGTAATACCTCTCTCTCAATTGCGGTCATACCGCAAAGAGGTAATACCACACAAAACATGTCGGTACTACCAATTCTGCTGAAACTTGCTGACAACTCCAAATTTTGACAAACCTATAGTCCAATTGCCAATTGTTTTATCACCTAAGATCATGAGCATGTCACCATGACATCCACATATATTCCAATTATATGTAATTATGAATATACAGTACAAAATATGTTGTCGAAGGCTAATTTTGTTGTAGGGGCTCTCATCGCTGTTGTTGTTGGCCTCGTCGCCGGAGCAACGGCCCTGTAGGATGCAACCCAGGTTAGTTACAATAATCAGCCTTTTTCTTCATTTATAGATCCAGATCTGGAGCTTTCTTCTTTAATCTTCTTGCCTCCCTATGCCTTGGACGCCGCTCCTTTGCTGGAAATGGTGGTACTCGAGATGGCTGCCGCCGCTCCTTGCACAGTTCGGAACGTAGCGCTCGTTCGGGGGTCTCACCATATCGCTGTCTTTCCACGGCGCGTGAGTCTTCCCATCCGATGATGAGCCATGCATTCTTGTTTGGGACGAATCCGATGGTGGCAACGCTTGGGGGGCTTTTCCCAAATACTTTGGTTTAAGCAAGAACAAGATCCCACTAAACTCTTTGGAGCTATAAAAAATCAAGCCATTCTAGGGACCAACACTCTTCTTCAACCTCCGGTTCTCCATCCAGGAGCAATGAAGGCCCTCGCGGCCGGTGGGTGCAAGGCGACCTCTCTAAGGCACCACCTCACACCGCCGCAACTGTGGGGTGGTTGTACGTACGGCGGCTCACCTTTGAGAGCAACGCCTCCCATCTCCTTGCCACAATAGGATGCCGCCGACCTCAACCTTCACCTTCGGCGGACAGTTGTTCAGTGTTATCATCGCTAACGAGGTTCTACGGTGGTCAGCGCCTCCGCTATGCAATCTCAGGCAGAGTCAAAGCATGCGACGCGTGGATGACATGCGTCGGCTTCACCTAGCACGGGTCCCCATGTGTAGAGGTGGGAGTCGGGCCGGGTCCTTCCGTGCCCGCCTGAGGCCCGGCCGACTCGGCACGGCCCAAGCATGGCGAACGCCACGTGGCGGTGAAATTTGGCAACGCACGTTCGATGGGCGGTTTGGGCACAGGAAGCCAGCCAGCGGCAGGCGGGGCAACCGCGGCCGGTGTGGCGTCTTGCGTGCTTAGGCGGCCCGCACGCCAACCGACAGCTAGCACGGCCAAGACGGCCAAGCCGCCCACTGCCGGCGTCGGCAGCACGCCCATGGGATCGTCGCCGTGCCTCTTGGCCTCCTCGCCGTGCCTCCGCCGCTTAGCCTCCTCGCCTCCTCCGCCGCTTGGCCTCCTCTGCTGTGCCTCCCCGCTTAGCCTCCTCGCCTCTGCGCCACTTAGCCTCCTCCGCCGCTTGGCCTCCCAGCTGCCCAGCCTCATGGCTCCGCCGCCCGCTCCAGCCTCCTCGCCTCCCACCGCGGCTCGGCCGGCCGCCCTGCCTCCTCATGGCCGCTTGGCCTCCCGCGCCGTGCCTCCCGCCGCTTGGCCTCCTCGCCTCCTCCGCCGCTTGGCCTCCTCGGCTCCTCCGCCGCTTGGCCTCCTCCGCCGTGCCTCCCGCCGCTTGGCCTCCTCTCCTCCGCGCGCTTAGCCTCCTCGCATCTTGGCCTCCAGTGCTTGGCCCTCGCGGATCCGCCACTTGGCCTCCTCGCCTCCCTTGTGGCCTCGGCCTCCTCCGCCGCACCTCCCGCCGCGCCGTGCGGCTCGGCCACCTCCGCTCGGCCATGTGGCGTGTGCGTGGGGAACTAGAGATGGGGTATTGGGGTTGGGGGCCTGGTGGCTGGTAGGTGGGGGTAGTCGGGTAGAGGTGGGATAAAATTGGGAATTTGGGATGGGGTGATGCAATTAAGGTCTAGTTAGCACAAGTTACATATATGCAACATTGCAACCTAGGTTTAATTAATGTTTTGATGTTTCCCTGGCTTAATTTGAGGTGTACTTTTTATGAGATTACAATGTAGACGCATGTGATGGAGTGCAGGCATTCGGTCGAAAGAGAGAGAGAGAGAGAGATAATAGAGCGGAGGAATATCTCTGTTGGTGAATGCTGAATGGTGATCGATACTTTTGCTTTCTCTAGCGGGTGAGGGTGATGAGAGGGCGATGCTTTCTTGAGAAGAGGACCGATGTTTTGCTTTCTTTGAATCGAGAGAGATAGAGCGAGAGGAATCGAGGGAAAAAAAGCGACACAGCGGGCAAGCAGAGAAGCAGCGGGCAAGCCGAGAGAGACAAAGAGACATGATCGACATAAAATTGATTTGATAACGGGTCATTAGCGTTCACAAATCTGAGAATCACGAGACAACGGCTCTACTGATGCGGCAAGTGGCTATAAAAGCAAGCTCATTTCTCATTGATTCATCCATTCTCATCTCAACTCATTTCTTCTTCATTCATTTACTCTTCTCATTTCTTCAATAGCCATATACTCTCCTATTTATTTACCATCTATCCATTATCTTTGCCAAGAAGTCGGAGCACTAAGGAGCTCTGGCGATATGCTCTGAGAGTCGAACACGAAAAGGACAGCGAGGCGACTTAGTGTAGCTCTGCCGTCGCTCCCTAGTCCTTCTCGGCTCCGACTCCGTTGATGCTCTTGACTCTCGCCAAGCATGGGAGACTACAGCATGGGTGACCGTCATATGGGCCATGCGGAGGCTCTGAGGAGTACCGGGGTGGTCCGGAGCCAATGGGGACTCGAGTTCTCCCGCGTCCTGAGGCAGCAACATTGGCGGAGTCTAGGCGAAGGCGAATTCTTTGGAAGCACATGACACAGCTAGGAAATCCATGATGGCCAAATGGTAGATATCGCAACATGTAATTATTGCCAAGCTAAATTATCATTCATATAGGCTGCGAGGATAGGGCACTTGAACCCGACACTACAAGGCATGCTTGCGCAAGATTAGGCCTTGAGCCGAGGGAGGAGTACAAAGCGGCTAAACTTGAGGCGATGGCTCTATAAGTACTTGGTATACAACACCTTTACGCGTGAGGAAATCGCTAGATATATTGTTGCGGAAGATCAACCAATTAGGATGGGTGAAAGCCGTGCATTGAAAAATGATCCAGCGGCTTTTGCCCACAGTACCAACATGTTAGTAGGAGAACCACTACATCGATATTTTTGGTGTATCATAAGGAACTAGCGAGCTAAAGAACAATTCCTACAAGTTCGGTTCTCTTTTGCTATAACCCGGATATTTGGACATCATCACACGGAGAAGTGCTTACCTTAGTGTTGTAGCACATTATTTAGCGACAATTACAAACTAAACAAGAGAGTCATATGGTTTAAGCCAATTAACGAATCACACACGGAGAGGCTATTGCGGCGTATACTACGTGCTTGATGATTTTAAGATAGATAATAAGATTGGTTCTATCACTCTTGATAACGCATTGTCGGCGAACACATTGCTATGAACATCCTCACTCCAAGATTGCGGGCGTATATTGGTGGTTATGTTCTCCACGAGATGCATATGCCATATCTTGAACCTTGTTGTTCAAGGCGGTATACAGCGATTGGCGGATATTTGAACGATATCCGTGGCCGTTCGCTACCTCACAAATACCCCACAAGTGGTAGCGAGTTAGCGAGTCTTCTTTGACCAATGGGAAGAAGCCAAGAAAATTCGGTCTTGACATGAAGGTGAGGTGGAACTCGACCTACATCATGTTAAAGAAGTTACAAGAATGCGAACATGTTACATCTATTTTTGTCAATACTAACTCTCAAAACAATGAATTGGCGGTTACCAATTCAGATTGGCGGTCTTTGGTCATTTTAAGCAGTTTTACAACCTTTTATAGAGCAACAAAAATGTTATCGGTGTTTATTACCCTACCTCTTGCTTAGTTATAGAATATATTTGGTTAATTACGAGACAAGATTGCTAAACCTAGGGAGGATCCCATTTTAGGTCATGCTGTTGCACTAATGGAGGAAAAGTTTATTAAATATTTTAGTTCTATTTCACATGTGTATTGCTTTGCTATTATTTTCGATCCTCTGAAAAAGTTGCGAGTTTGCGAGATGGGTATGGAGGAATAGGTGAATGCCTTGGTCTTGATTACTCGGAAGCTTTTGCACATGTCAAAGAGGAGCTTTTTCGTGTTTTCGCATGTATCATGACAAGTTCGGCGGCGGCGTGAGATCGAGACCGCCTGGCAGACGCAACAAGGAAAGAAAAGCTTGACATTCCACTTGTGGAAGAAGCTAAATAGCAAGCCAGTTCTTCGTCCTCTCGGTCTCGGCAGCCCCTCGTGGAATTACGTCTCGAGCTAAACCATTACAGGAGCATGATTTTGCAAACATCAATCTGGTCTTTCGGTGGAAAGATAGACTTGCTTAGTGGTGGAAGAACAACAAGCGGATATTTTACGTGCTATCACACGCCGCGCGGGATGTTACTGTTGGTGCGGTGTCGGTGTATCTTGAAGCAACGTTGAGCATGGCAGGGAGAATAATTGAAGAAAGAAGATCATCCCTCACGCCTAAGATGGTGGAGGCAATCATATGCGCCAAGGATTGGTAATTGGCTAAAGAGCGGCAACAGCATCAACTGGAGGATCTTGAGATCGTGCAAGTGTACGTTGACCTCGAACACATGAATGATCTCGACATTGATGAGTAGTTAGTATGTACACATGTTATTCTTGTACTCTTTTCCTTACTCGGGAACCCCCTCTGGGCGTAAGGTTTTTAACGAGGCAGTAACATTGTATCTGTAAAATATCAAGAAAATTTCACTTTTTCCCCGAAATATTTTCGTGCCCATGTTTGTATGCAATTAATTCAATTTTAACTAGGTTTTTAATGAGGCGGGCACGACCACGCGAGAGGAATGAAGATGGCGGTCGCCGCCGCCATCGCCGCCTCCGCCTCCGCCGCCAATAGTTACTTAGGGCTGGGCTTGGGCTGGCACGGCACGACCCTGGCATGACGGGCTTTGGGCGTGCACAGGCTTTGGCCGAATCACGAGGTGGGCGGCGCGCTGCAGCCTGACCCAATTCCGCCTCTACCCATGTGGCACTACTGTAATTCTCATCTTGCCCATGAGCAAGATTGTAATTGTGTGGTTCCTGTACTATTCGAGCTTTTAATATAGGATTTTGTAAGGTCCACCTAAGCTATTTTGAATTTGTTCATCTTATGCGATCAAAGCGGAACTGGCCAAATAAACGGCGACCCAAGCATAATCTGAGCACGGCCCATCTCGGTATGGCCCGTTCGGCCCGGTATTAGATGGGCGTGCGTCTTGATCTCGTCTTGGGAGTGGTAGCCCAGGCACGGCCCATCGGCCGTTCGTGCCTTGCCGGACCGGCACGAGCCCGTTTAGCCCGTTTGGCCCGACATAATGAAAAATATAAAAAAAAACCAGAAAAATTAGAACAATGTGTAGAATTCAAAAGTAGACATGAAAATTGAAAAAAAAATAAGACAATCATACTGAAAATGTAATAACGAGCTTTATTAATGTCCAACTAGCTGCCTCGCTAAAACCTTCGCCAAGTAAAAATTCATAATGAGAAAACCTTGGCAAAGGAAAAAGAGTACAACCTATAGGTCTATATACATAATACATCATTGTTCTACGTGTTGGTGTTACTGTAATTGTTTAAGTACATATTTTTGAATACCTCTGACAATTTTGGATTTTCCATAGAGTGTTGTGTTCGTGAATCAGCTTGTTCCCAATCCTTCATAGTTAGAAGGATCTCCACCATATCACTTGTGAGACTTATTCTTCTCTCCTCCAATATTCTTCTAGAAAAACTGAAAGTAGTCTTGGAGGAAACCGTAGAGACACGAACAGTTAACACATCACGTACAAGTATGGATAGCACATGATATGTTAACTTTTGGGCTTGCCACCATTGCAAGATGTTGAAGTCTTCTGAGTTGAAATCCACCGTATCGCTGTCCAGATAATGGATAGATCCCCGCTCCTTGTGGGTCTTGGTTGAGCAGACAATGGTGTAGAAGAAGAAGAAGACCTGGACCTGGACCTAGAGGAAGAGGCACCAAAGATTGTGCCCCATATATTTGTCTTCCCACTTGATGTGGGGGCTACTGGAGGTCGTTGCGAGCGGACTCCCCGAAACTTATTTTCATACCTTTGGTAAACCTCATATAACCGAGAACGAACTTCTGCAAAATAGTCAGCATAGTCTAGCCCCGTAGCATCACTAAGAAGATTAAGTACAGTACCAAATGCATCAATTTTAGCCCTAGGATCTAAAAGAAATGCAGATGCATATAGGTAAGGGATTTCTCTCCAATATTTAAGATATTTAGATTTTATGGAAACAATAGCATCACGTAAAACTAAGTCGTTTTCATACATTTTTAATTCAGTAGTAATCCGTAAAATAGTATGCACGATGATAGGAAATGTTGGATAGTAGACAGCGGACAAAGCAACAGTTGCTCATAAATTTTTTGTAAAAACGACAGTATCTTCTCAGCAACGAACCAATGTTGCTCAATTAATATTATACTACCGTCAGTACTATGATAGTGCGTTTGAATAAAAACAAAAAAAGTGCTCTCGTATGGTAAAAGATTCTTAAGCATGAGGTAAGTAGAGTTCCACCTTACCTCCATGTCCAAACCGAACTTTCTTGGACGTACAGCCATCACCCTGTAGAAGTTCTTATATTGTGCTATTCTTACGTTAGAATTTTTCAAGAAAGAAATCGCATCGCGAAAAGCTTTAATATACGGACTCAACCTCTTCAAACCACATTTGACTATAAGGTTGATAATATGACAAGTGCATTGTTGATGTAGCAAGAAAGAATCGGCGTATGTACTCAACACTGGAGTAAGAATGTCCACGACCCTAGAGTTTGAAGCTGCGTTGTCAAAAGTAATTCCGAATATTTTGTTTGTAAGACCAAAGTATTCCACGACTTTGATGATACATTTCACAATATTCTCACCCATGTGTGCTACATCAATTAATTTCAATGCTATAATCATTTTCTCCATTACCAGTCGTCATTAACATAATGTGCAACTACACTAAGGTAATCCTCTCTAGCTTGACCACTCCATATGTCCGAGGTCAGGGCCACCGAAAATGTGCACATACTAAATAGTTCCTTTATTTTATTACAACGTTCATCATAGTATTTTACTAGATCCCTAGTTGTTGGCTGTCTAGAAACGGAAGAAAATATAGGATTATCCACAATCCTAATGTAATTTTGGAAAGAAACAGACTCGCCAAAGCCTAACGGTATGTGGATGTCATCAGGTGTAACAACCCAAAAATTCAAATTCTGAGAAAATTTAAAAACTTATTTATTTTGGTGGATTTTACGAAATTTTCTAAAGCTCTTATTATTAACCTTAAAGCTAAAACAAAGTTAAATACAAAAACTATTAACAAGTTTAAGTTGAAATTATTTTATTTAAGTCCAAAATCATTCTAGGAATTTACGTGAATTTTTCTAGAATTTTTGGAATTTATTTGCTATTTTCTAAAGCCTCTTTGAATTATCTGAATTAAATCAATTAGAAAATCAAAGAAAAACCTAAACGATTGTGCTGGGCGAATTTGGCGGCCCAAATCCCTTACTTACCTTGCGGCCCGCCGCTGGCGTTACCCCTCACCATGACAGTTGGATCGGCATCGGACGGCTTGCAGCGCTCTCTCTTTCCTTCTCTTTCTTTCGCAAGCAGGTGGGCCCACGAGAACAGTGTCATCCCCTACCTCTTTCCTTCTCCCTCGCGAGTTTCCATCTCCAGCGCCGTGACCGCCATTGCTGGTTTTCAAATCCTTTCCATCCTCGGCGAAATCACGATCTAATCCCGAATCATCGCGCATTAAAATCGCGCGTCGAATCGCCCCAACCCGGCCATTCCTTTCCTTCTTAGTCCACGATTCGTTGATTCCACCATGGACCCGGCGGCGACCTTCGTGATCTACCGTAGCTCGCCCTCCGGCCCTATATAAAGGAGCCCGGTGTGCGCTTTCTCCCCACGCCTGGCGCCACCATCCATTGCCCTCCTCCTCCTCCTAGCACCCCAATTTTGGAGTTTCTCACGGCGACCGAGCTTCACTTCTTCTCGATTCGGCACCACCGTCCCTTTCGAGCCCCACCGTCCACACCCACTGGGACCGCTTGCTGACATCATGGCTTCGTGCGCTCATCCACTGGTCCCGAAGACCCCGGAGCTTCTTCCTTGTCGGCGACCCCTAGCGCCGCCGCCCGAACCTCGCCGTAAGCGACCAAAAGCGTCGATTCCGCCGCCCCAGGTAGCGCGCCAGGACCCCAATCTCATCCTCTCTCTGTTGGTATCACCCACACGACTTCGCCATGACGTAGAAACGGCCGGCGAGCTTCGCCGCCGACCTTGCACCTTGTCGGTGGCGTGGTTCGAACCACGTCGTTGCCACCATCGCCACATCAACAGGTGGCGTGGCTACTGCGTGGCGCCACATCACCCTCACCCCCACCACGTGAGGCACAACCCCTAGGTTCATAGGTCACGTGGACTTAGTCCACGTAAGCCATGTCTATGACACATGGGGCCCACATGTCGAAATTAATTTAAATTCTTTTAAATCCCGAAACAACTTGTGGTGGCCTTGACTTGCATAATAAATGGATTTTCCTTTAGAAAAATAAATCGGAAATTCATTTAAATTTGATTTAGGTTTAAACTTCTAAAATTCATAACTTTTGCATCCAATCTCCAAATTGGGTGTTTTAAATTTCTAAATTCATGTAAAATCATTATCTAGCTAACTAAACCAAAATTATTTAATTTGAAGCTATTTTGAATCTGTATTTAATTTTAGAAATTCTTTTAATATCAAATTTAGACTAAAACTTGTAAAATTCATATCTTTTGAACCACAACTTCAAATTGAGTGATTCAAATTGCTAAAATCTTAGAAAATTATTATCTAGCTAAATAAAATAAAATTATTTCATTTGGAGTTAATTTGATTTGTCTTTTGGATTTATTTGAATTTCATTTGAATTTGTCGTACTCTCGTATAGAGTTTGATGATTAGGAGGTAGATCTTTCAGAGGGTTTAGAATCTCAAGACTTCAACGAAGGCAATTTACATTCTTGACCATCTTGATCCCAGTATTTCAAAGTTAATTAATTCTGTTTTTAAAGTTATTATTGCATGCATATTTGTATCCAAGTATTTTAAATTCCTGTTTTAATTCTTAGTTATGCCAATTCCTTTGTATAGCCAATCTTGATGCTTGGAATGCCATGCCCTTGTCACCTTAGTAAAATAATTAAGATATTTATGCTTAGTCATTGCTTAGACCAAAAGATGATTTGGGAATTTTGCCAAAATATAAAGTTGTTTTGAAAATGAATCTATGGTATTGTTTTTACCATAGATGATTGGAAAATATCTTGACAAAAGAAAAATAAATGAAATTGGTTTAGACTTGGGTGAATTGGATTGTTGGTGGGTGCAAGTTCATGCGGGCTCAATCTGTGAATGTTTGAGACCGGGGTTTGTTTTGGAAGTCACCCAGTCATGTAAGGACGGTCTGCGGGCGCGGATGTTAAGCCAAACTCGTACCACCACAAGTGCGGAATGGGACAGACTTGGCCAAATAAGCTATATTATCTCACCATGTTTATGTCTTGGAAAGATGTAGGAGTCGTGAAGACTTATTAATGATACCCACATGGCGCAAGAGGGTAGTCGTTGGTGCGAAGCCTTCGATTCTGAAACCTTAGCGGGCATAATTATGTTGAAATAGTGTAGGGTAAAGGCCTCGTGATAGTTGCTTAGTCGCATGCGCCTCACAGGCGTGTATTGGCCGACATAATAAGCAAGACTATCTCTTGTGGGTAAAGCTGTACCAACTCGCAAAGTATTAATCTATTGAATAGCCGTGTCACGGTCATGGACATGCTTAATGAAGCCACTCAAAGTTAGTCTCTGGTTTTGTTTGAAAAGACTTTGTCACTGGTTTATGAAAATGGGATTAGGCGTAAGCTTTGGTCTAAGGGGTAGTCCTTCACCATTTGTGTATGGAGTTCATCCTACACTTGACATTGAGAAATTGAAATATGATTTTGATCTTATTCTAAAATGGCCTTGGAAATTACTAAGAGTATTTAAGCTGAAAATCTTTGTCTTATGCAAATAAACCGCCATTACCCTTTGCTCACTTTATGCATGCATTCAATCTGTTACTTCACGGGTGTAGCTTGCAAGCACAGTGGTAGTGCTTACTCTTCTTGAATAATCTTTATTAGGAAGACTTCTATCAAGGCGGTGAGGACATCGATGCTTAGGCCACGCTCCCCAGGCGATTGCTGTGGTGAATCGTTGGGTCTACTACTACTATTTTATTTCATTTGTGTTTTACTTTATTTGGCCTCGAGACCGTTTGTAATAAACTCTGAATAATTATTAATAAAATCGTGATATGTTTTGATTATCACTTTTGTTTAGCTGTGTACACTAGAAATCTGGACTAGTGTATGAACCACGAGAAGTCGGGATCCTTCGCTCCCGGGTTCGACATCAGGACATTGTGTATGTCATGGGGACATGCTCATGATCTTAGGTCATGAAAAAATTGGCAATTGCTTTCAGATTTTGTTGAATTGCGGAGTTTTGACAAGTGTTAGGGAAATTGGTAGTCTGGCGTTGAAATTGCGGTACTACCATAAATCGATTCGACCTTAAGTTTGTTGGCGGTAGAACGCGATGCGATGATACGGATTTTGTGTGGCGGTTGAAGAATTCGAAGGCATGTTTTGGAGACTTTGGTTTTCTCTGGAAGCGGTAGTACCGTTTGGGTAGTGGCGGTTGTCTGGTGACTTCGGTAGCACCGATTGTGACATGGCGGTTGCAAAATTCGGAGAAGGTGTATTTGAGCTCTGGTTTTCTTGAGAGCCGTCTGACCGTGCTTTGGTTGCGGTAGTACCGCATGGCGGAATGACCGCGTGTGGGCGGTATGGATTTTCCAGAGGAGTTGTTTTTGGAGATTTTGGGATTTCTCTAGGTTGCGGTACGACCGCAGTTGATTGAGCGGTATCACCGCATTGCGATAATACCGGTGGATACATGGCGGTAGTACCGCTTGTGGAATGAATTGAGCCGAATGTTGTTTCAATTGGAGATTTGATTTTGGGTTAGGTCAAGTTCATGTTCATCGATTACTTTCGCCTCCGTGAAAGAATATGGCCCATAGCCTCTTGCAAGCTATGCCAAAAGCGAGGCGTGAAAAGGATCCACGATCCGACACAATCGTCTTGACACCGTGCAAACTCACGATCGAGGCGATATAGAGTTCGCCAAAAGACCTACCGAAGTTCAGTCTTGGCGGGAAGAAAATGTGCCACCTTAGTCAATCGATCGATGGCGACCCAAATAGCATCATTCTTCTTGAGGGCGTGGGTGACCGGTGATGAAATCCATTCGATCGAATCCCACTTCCACTCGAGGAATTGGCAAAGGTGAAGCGATCAAGCAGAGGGCGATGCTCGGCCTTGAAGCGGCGACACACGTCGACTCGACAACGAACCGTGATCTCCCTCTTCATTCGGGTCCACCAAAATCTCTGGCGGAGATCTTGATACATCTTTGTGGCCGGGATGAATGGATAAAAGCGAATCATGGGCTTGGCGGAGGATCAAATTCCGCAACTCCATGTCCTTTGGAACCATAAGGCGTTGCCCGAACCTCCTGACGCCATGCTCATCCTCGGAGAAGCACTTGGTCGTTCCGTTCTTGACATTTGCCTTAATGTGGCTCACTCCCAAATCCATTGCTGGCGGACTTGATCCGATCCACCAAGGTTGGTTGCACAACCATGGCGAGAGATCCATGCTCAACTATCTCCAAGTTGAGGCATTTGGAATGCCTCGAGAGAGAGGCGAATGCTCCTTGAGCACTAAGGCATTACAATGCGCTGCGACTAAAGCGCATCGACAGCGACATTAGCCTTGCCGGATGGTAGTGAATACCCATATCATAATCCTTGATCAACTCCAACCATCTCCTTTGCACGAGGTTGAGTCGGGTTGGGTGAACAAGTACTTGAGGCTTTGTGATCGAATACACTTCTAGCGATTCTGATTAGGTAATGTCGCCAAATCTTAAGTGCATGAATCACAGCAGCCAACTCCAAATCATGAGTAGGGTAGTTGAGTTCATGAGGTCTCAATTGCCTTGATGCATAGGCCACTACCTTGCCTTCTTGCATAAGGACACTGGCCGAGGCCTCGGCGAGAAGCATCATAAAAGACATCGAAGGCTGCGATGGATATCGGGAAGAACAAGAGCGGGAGGCGGTGGTCAAGCGCTTCTTGAGTATATGGAAACTTGCCATGCAAGCATCGGACCACAAGAACTTCTTGTCCTTCTTGAGCAACTCCGTCATCGGCCAGCGATCTTGGAGAAGTTCTCGATAAGCGGCGATAATATCCCGCTAAACCAAGAAAACTCCGCGCCGGTGACGAAGTGGCGGACTCCATGAAAGAACATCGGTGACCTTGCTAGGATCAGCACTCGCCTCCCGCTGAAAGAATATGGCCTAAAGCCACTTCCTTCAACGAGCGCACACTTGCTGAACCCGCGTCTGGTAGGTGCTCACGTAGCTTGCCTAACACAAGCGGATGCTCGGCATGTTCCTCATCGTTCTTGGAATAGATAAGAATATCATCGATGAAGACCACGACAAACTTATCCAAATACTCCATGAATACCGAATTCATGAGGTTCATGAAACGAGGCGAGGAGCATTGGTTAAGCGAATGACATGACGATGTATTCATACAAGCCGTAGCGAGTAGAAACGCCGTCTTTGGAATATCCTCGGTCGAATCCGAACGGATGATATCCCACTCTCGAGATCAATCTTGGAGAAAACTCGAGCTCCGGTTAATTGATCGAAGAGATCGTCGATCTTGAGGGCAAAGGATACTTGTTCTTACCGTCACTTCATTAAGTGGGCGGTAATCAACGCACATCGTAAAGTACCATCCTTCTTCTTTACGAAGATTCTTTGGACAACCCCACGGAGATGAGCTAGGCGAATGAAACCCTTCTCTTGCAGCTCACTTAGCGCTTCTTCAACTCCACCAACTCGTTCGGTGGTATCCGATAAGGCCTCTTTGAGATAGGGGCGATGCAGGAGCCAACTCAATGACAAACTCGAGGTCTCGAGCGGGTGGCATCCTGGAAGATCAGCGGAAAGACATCAACAAAGTCACAAACTGTTGGGACTTAGCTAATATCTAGGCGGGCTTCGCTTCAGCGAAGAGATGCGGATCTAGCGACTTCGAAAGCGAACTGCTTTCGCCGGAGGAACTAGACAGAGAGATGAGCCTCTGGCGCAATCGATTTGCCCCATGTCTTTGGGACAACCAATCCATGCCAAGAATCACATCAAGACTCGCTGAATGGAGAAGGATAAGGTTAAGCTAAGAAACCTACCCCTTCGATCTCGATAGGGACATCCTACACTCAGATTCACTCTCAACTCCGAACCGGAGAAGCGAATGAGTAAGCGGGACCGACAATGGAGAGAAAAAAGCTCTCCAACAGCAGCAAAAGACTCGAAACAAATGAATGAGATGCTCTGAATCAAACAAAAGCGATGGCGGGATGAGAGTTAACAGATAGTGTACCTAGCACGGCGTCGGGTGCCTCTGAGCCTCCTCTGTGGTGGTGGCGTTGACGCGACCACTACCCACGCCTTGGGTAGCGGGACGATCTTGGTCTGAGATGCACCACCTCTGGCCGCGCCCTCCATTAGGGGGGGTGCTCTGTCTTCTTAGGGCATTGGTTCGCATAATGCCCTTCGATTACATGAGAAACATGTGACCCGGCGGCCGGGTTGCGGGCCGCTCATTGACTTCGCAGTGCGTGGTGAGACACGGCTGCGAAGGGCGAAACGAGGGGAGTGACCTCGGGCGCCGAAGAGTGAGTGGTACCCCGAGGCTGCCCGGCGGGGCGGGAGGAACCGGCCTGGATGACTTATGGGCCTCCACTTGCGCTTGCGGGGAGTCCATAAGCTCTCGAGCCGCATGCTTTCGGCGACGATGGCCTTGTCGACCAAGGTCGAAAATCGAGAAAGTCGACAATGGATAGCTTGTCCTTGACTCCTCGGACAAGCCACGCTGAACTTGGCACCTTAGCCATATCGGTGGCCACATCCTCGGGAGCATAACGAGCTAGATGGTTGAACTTCGTAGACATACTCCATGGTGAGCTCGCCCTTGCTTGGCGTAAGAAACTCCTGCTTCTTGATCTCCATCAAGCCGGCGAGGATGTGAGCCGTCGGAAGGCAGCACGGAACTCCTCCCAAGAGGCGGTGTGATCCACGGGCTGCATGGCGAGAAAGCTCTCCCACCATGACAAAGCTGCACCCTCCGGTGGTGCGATCTGAGCAGCGCCTTCTCGTGCTCTGGCCTGCGCTATCTTGAGCTTCCGCTCAACCAAGCGAAGCCAATCGCGCATCGAGTGGGTCCTCGGTGGGGAAAAGGTCGGGGTGAGTACGAAGAAACTCCGCGAGTCCTCCACGCGGTGATGGGCATTCACGGCCCGGATCACGAAGCTCCGGTAAGTGCGGTGGTGTTGCGCGCGATGGCGTCGATAGAACTATCCGGTCATCCGCGCGGTTGCTTCGATCAAGAAGAACCTCGGCCATGGTGGGAGGAGGAGAAGCTCCTCGTCCGGACCGGTGGCCAGCCTTGGCGCTTCTGAGCGTCGGCCATCTGTTACAAGGAATTTTGGTTAGCAACTAGACGAAAACAAAGCCTTAAAAAAGCAAAAGCGATCGACTAGGGAATGGAATATCACCCCAAACGAAAGCCAAAAATCAGCGGTTATTTAATCTTTAAAAGGCTTCTAAAAGACTCTAAAAACAGCCAAGAAACTCCAAAAGCAAGGCTCAACTTCTCATCTCAACTAACCCGTATTGAATGAACGAGTAATTGGTCGAGAAGATCAAAAATCAGATTATAAGATGAGATCTAAAACTATTAGAGAGCAAGGTTAATGCAGCGAAATAAGTGTTAGATACTTAGCGAACTAGTATCACATCTTACCCTTTTATTCCCACAAGTTTTAGTTGATTAACCTCTCATTATCTATCCTAATTAGAAACCTTTGAGGCTGCTGTCAGGAAATTTGATGCTTGCTGTCCAGATTTAGCATCCAAGCTCCTTGTCGAATCACCGACTCGAACTTCAAAACCTTATAGTGGGCAGCTCACACTTCAATTTGCCAATCTCATTGGTTCTCCCAAAAACCCAGTGTTAATCGATAACAACTATTTTGTAGAAGGGAAGAGAGGAAAACAACTTTTAAAACTCAAATTAGAGTGGGATGAGAAGAAAGCTAGGATAGGTAAGGAATAAAATCCGAGAATTTTACCTAAGCTTTCAAAACTCATTTGATGCTTTGAAAATAGGTTTTCAAAATATCCTAAGGACGACCAAGCTTGCGTTACTACGGTCATAACGGCTCTGATACCAACTTTTGTGAGCACCCGGATTTATTAGGCTCATAATACTTAGTCATCCAATTGACCTAGTATTATCAACCAAATAAACTCGGTCTCGAGAGATGTATACTTCCCGAATGCGGTACACATACCTCACAACAAAAGAATGCATCAATTCCATACAACACATAGTACATAAGCAACAAACCAGAAGTTAACATTAATATGGAATAGATATTACAAAGAGAGGCCCTTAGGCCAAATAGCAATGATTACAAAAAGATAACAGCGGAAGCAAAAGTGCCATAAAGATGGCCCAAAATAAGAAACCAACGGTGTGCCTTTAGCCCACAAGGCAATCTGCCAGGACCGCCAAGCTAGTCGCTCTCCCAACCACAAGACTGACTCACAAAAGTAAAGCCCTTTGGGCTCTACCTCCTCTGCAACAAAGTTGTTAAGCAAACCAAATGAGTACAATAACTTGTTTATTGTACTCGCAAAACTGACGTGTAAGATAACAGAACTATAATTTAGCTACATGCAAGCTTTATTTAAGTGGATGAGGCTTTGGACTCATTTTAGCATAAAGCAAGTTTCATTTGCAATAACATAGTAGATTGAAAGCAATTTGACAAAGCATTTTTAGTTGTTGGAATAACAACGCGATAATAACATAATAACAACAACAAGAACAATCACGGAAGTGACTAACCCAAGTCACCACAACAATAGCATGAACTCCCGTTCATACCAACCATGTCAAGTTTTAATTAAAGGTTGTAGTCTAGTCTTGAACGACCTTACCAAGCATGTCCATAACCTAGGGCGAGGCTATTGAATAGTTTTATCCTGCGGGGTGTACCACTGTACCCACGCCGTCAGACCGCCTTTCCTTACGCACACTTAGAAGGTGTCTTTGCACAGCTAAGTCCTCTGAGACCTTTCCAAAGGATGAATGCTAATTACGAGCTGCACAACCCACGGGGAGAAGGAGACATCACACAACCTTCCGGAAGCTAATGCTCCCCTCCCACACTATACATATACATTTGTTTTTGAAAACACACCAACCGAGCTCGCTCATAATTAACACCTCCTAGAGTACTTAGTCAAGAGGGTTCCATATGCCCCTCAGCGTGGTTAGTCTGTGAAAAAACGCTTAGTGACCCAAGTACTCGGTCCTTAGGGACCCGGGCATACCACCACATCCAAAAACCACGCCATCCATCCAATATGCCCAAGTCTAAATCAATCTTTTATTTTCAGTTTTGATTTTACAAATTAATCAAAGCACAAGTGCTGGACATATAGGAGTAATAATCAGTTTTGAGTGATCAAGACCATCGACTAAGTCGATGATCGCCCATTCTACCGATAACTAAGCATGTCTAAGCAATTTACATCGAAACTACTAAGTGATAAGAGCTCATCCAACGAGCTCCCACCACAGCAAATAACCTAGGCTCATGGTAGTAGAGGATGAACAATTCCTACAGATTATGCAACTATAGGCTTGCTAGCGACATTTAACACAAAGTAGCATGCATACATAGAAGTAAAACGATATATTAAGCTTTAAAGTAATGGGACAATGATGGAAATGATCAAACTGCTTGCCTTGCTGTTGCTGGTCAATTTGTTGCGGAGGGTCACTCTCGGGATCACCACAAATGTCGAAGCCCTAACGGAAGCGAGAAAGAACCGATAAAACGACGAAACACAACAAAGACAGCACAACAAACGAACTCCAAATTCTCTGAATTTTCTACAGAAACAAGAGGGTGATTTTTAGGAATATTGCAACAAGAACCAATTGATTTGGATTCTCAATGCAAAAGTTATGAGCAAAACAATTCTGCTCAGCCCTAAAATACCAAACTGCACTATTCACTAATTTAATTGTGAGGCAACATTTTCTAGAAAAGTAGTGAAGCTGAAATTTTTACCGTAAAACCAGCACCTCATGAGATGAATAACACAATTGAGTTCACCTCATTTGGAGCTATATTGCACTCTCTACAAATTTTCAAAAACAAGAACTTGAACAAAATTATAATGCACAAGTCCTCATTTTTATAACAGCAACAAGCTCAAAACTAATTTTCACAGTGAGTTCATTATTAGAGGAAACCAACAAAGTTGGTCTCACTCAAAAATAATCTACCGAGCATTAGTTTTGTATTTTACAAGTTAAGCATTGATTTAAGTGTATATTCTAAAGTTGGTTTTAAAATCTTATGGCAAGCTGTGCTCTGGAGTTGAACTCAACTTACAATCATTTTTGGATTAAAGTCAAGTCCAAGACAGAGCCAACTTACTTTGAATGACCTCATTTGGATTAAAAATGAAAAAGATATGGAATTCTAAAGTTTATACCTTATTTCAGGTTTATACTAGAGCTCACTTTGGAATTTCTAAAACCCATAAGGACATGGGAGGGCGTGAGCCACAGATCATAGATCTAACGGCTCAGACCTCCCAGGTGAACAACGCTGCGTGCTCGGGAGGTCAGAGGTCTGGACCTCCTAATGTAACGCATCTTGTGCGGTGTGGAGAGGTCGTGGCCGTAGATGGAAAATCAGCGGACCACAGCGATGGGGAGGTCGGAGCGGACCAGATCTAAAGGGAGGTCCTCAGCGGTGAGATCTTCCAAGGAAGATCTAAACTACCAAGATCTCCCGAGGAAGATCTACATCGTCAAGACCTCACAGGGAGGTCTGGGCGGTCCAGATGTTCCAAGGAGGTCCTCGATGGTTCGAGATCGTCCGAGGGAGGACCTTGACGGTCAAGATCTACCCGGGAGGTCATGAGCGGGTGAGATAACCTAGGGAGGTTCTAAGGGAGGTCCTAACGTCCACAGACCTCCGAGGGAGGTCTGGGCGGCCACGATGCGCAAGGAGGTCTTGGGCGCTCAGATCTCCTCGGAGGAGGTGCAGGACGTCGAGACCAGCGCCTTTAACTTCGCGACGCGCTAGGACATGAATAAATCTTGGCGGGACCATGAGGAGGTCCGCGCGAGGAGGTTTTAAATCGCGACAAGAGCGGGTTTAATGGCATTTATCGCTAACCCCATGATTGCAATGATTGGGCATTAAAGCGGTGAATTTATGTCCTAAAAGCGACAATGACACGCTCGGGACATCAGACAAAATCGGCGGAAGAAGTGATCCTCGCCGGCGATGTAGAGCCCGCCGGTGAGGTCAACGATCCGTTGGGTCCGCAATAACCATGCGCACCCAATGGTCCTCCTCTCAACGGCGGCGGCCTTGAGCGCCGTTGAGCCGGAGAGGTCAAAAGAGCGACCAAAGACGGCCAAACTACGAAAATGCAAAATGGAGCTCGCGCGACAATCAGCGTGTGCCAAAACTTAAGCTCCGCAACATGCATTCAAGCGGGTGCCAGCATCTAAAGGACTAACAGGGGGTGTACCTAGAGGTCCTAAGGTCTGGGGAGGTCGTGGAGGTGATGACCGGAGTTGGGGAAGGCAGTGAAGCTTCACAGCCCAAAGCTCCAGCCCCAAGCTCGACTTTGCCCACCTCTGAAAAATGCCCAAACAATTCAAGTTAGGGTTAACTTCCAAGAGGTTTTTAGGAGCAAGAGTGAGCAAGGTTTGAAAGAGGGAGCCACTTTGGAACTCTGAGCTACCGAGAAGCTCAAGGTCCTCAACAATGGCAGCCAAGATGGGAGGTGAGTTTGGGGATGAGGAGCTCGACCACGCACAAGTGCAAGGTGAGGTTGGTTGTGTGCAAAGGAAGCCAAGGGAGGCTTCAAGGGATAATTATAACTGAGGTGATGGTTATGAGTGGGGCTAAGCTCCATGGTGAGCTTAGCCCACAGGTTCAGTCCATGGGGTGGACAAGACATAAAGGTTGACAAGGGGGCAGGCTGTCTTGACTGAAGGCGGAAAGCGACACGCATTAAATCTTGGTCACAGAGAGTTAAAGGTGCACAGAGGCTGGCGCGCGTAACTCCACCGCTCGAGCACGCATGCGCGCCAGAGGAAGGAGAAGAACAGGAGGTCTTGGTGACCGTTGGATAAGACACAGGAGAGGTCCTAACCATCGGATCAATTTTTGAACCGTTATGTTTTAAGTGGTGGGAGGAGGTCCCGCCACACGATCAAGATGGGGAGGTCGTGGCCCTCCGATTTCATAATCAGCGCAAAAGCGCACGTGAGGAAAAGGGACAGAGGTCCAAAGCGTTGGATCTCCATCCAGCGGTGTGGACCTCGGTGAGGACTTAACGCACGCGATCAAAAGGACATGAGGGAGGTCATGGCCTTTGGATTTAAATCAAGGGCCTTGACACGATGGGAGGTCGATATGATGCATAGCAGGCAAGGGAGGTCGGGACCGTTAGATTTAGATCTAAGGGCTACGATCTCACGTCTTGTTGGGGAGGTTTGATGCGCATAAGACAAAGGAGGAGGTCGTGACCAGTAGATTTTAATCTAACGGTGCACGACAAAAGATGAGGAGGTTGTGAGTGCTTGATAGCAGGGGGAGGTCGTGTTGTTGGATTTGATCCAATAGCTCGGCGACCGTGGTTAAGTGGGAGGTTTGCTTAGTTTAACGAGAGGGAGGTCGGGGCCATGGATCTTGGATCCAAGGGCTATGACCCCACGTGAGGTGGGAAGACTGTTGAGTATGTTGAGGAGGAGGTCGTGGGCATTGGATTTGATCCAGCGGCTCGACCTCAACAAATGGGATGACCTCATTGCGATGGTTTAACACTCGAGGAGGTCTTTGAGGTTTAACACACGGGGAGGTCATGACCGTGGATCTTTGATCCAGCAGTTCTGACGATGAGGTGGGAAAGCTTTGCGGTGTTGACGCGGAGGAGGTCTGGCGCCCACGTTGACGAGGAGGTCCACGCGGTCGAGAGGACTTGAAGGAGGTCTGGGTGCGTTGGTTGAGGGGAGGTCGTGGCCTTTGGATTGGATCCAGCGGCTCGACCTCATCAAATGAGGAAGGAGGTCGATGGGGTTGAAATTTGGACCCGACTTTGCAAAGTGGCTAGCCAAGGAACAGCGTGAGGCTTTAAATTTTAGTTTTAACAATTTGAAACTTAGCGAATTATTTGAGATAGCAAATGAACTCCAAATTTGATGAAACTTTAAGCTGGAGCTTGCCGACAATGAGAGATTAACCTTGCATAAAATTTCCAGAGGTTATTATGCAATGCATTTTTCTCGTGAAATTCATTAAGGTTGTTTAAAGGATTGTTTTGCCTCCAAAATTATCAACAAGTGTTATAACTCATGATATTTTTGAGAGGGTCCCACATCAGTTTTTGGACCAAGGAAAATATTTCCAATTGATTGGCACAAGATTTAAGATGGATGGAATATGAATTTGACTTTTGGTCAACAAGAGCTTTGTGTTTTTGGATTACACAACTCTTGGACAAGAATCACATGAGATTTTAGGGGTTTTCAAGTTGTGAGAAAAAGTTTTAATTTCTACACATATAATTATACTTGATTAACCCTAATTATACAGTTGGGATGTTACAGCTAGGTTCTAGGGTTTGGATTGAGAGTGTGTGCTCACGTGGTGAGCTTTGTCCTCCATGTGGAGTGGCTGTAAGCAACAATCATTCATCTCAAATCAATCCATCCAAATCTCTTAAGATGAGTCTCGTTGTGTTCATCTCTCTATTTGATGATTTTGGGGTTTTCTTTGATCCGAGAGTTTCTACTTGGTTTTTCCTCTTGATCTTGCTTGCTGGGATATGTGGGGTATGATCTAAAGCCATCTTGATAATCATCCACCCACGAGCAAGCTTTTGAATCAAGTTTTCGTTTTGCTCGGTTTTTGAACCCTCCTTCGGTAAAATGCAAAAAGATCAAAACTTTGCCGTGGATCTTCTCGATCGTTGCTTGGAATAGGTTCCTGACATCATTAGGAAGATGTGTTTCAAATTAGGTGGAGTTTGGCCAAGCGGATCAAAAGTTACGTCGATTTTTGTTTTCGTTTTTCAGTACATTTCTTGTTCATTCACGATTTTCTTGTTCAAGCGCAACGACCGCCTTTATTCACCGGTTGTACCGAAAATCGGAATGACCGGCACTGTTCATCCGGTTCGATTGGCACTGTTCATCAGTACTGTTCATTAGGCTGATTTTTGTGTTTTTGGTCGTTTCTTTTGGGGATTTGAAGGGGATTCAATACAAGACTTCCGCTATGGTTATATATATTGATGTTCATAGTTCTCATAGCTATTGGAGTCAATATCATGTTTGAATCCGATCAAAACGAAAAATAGATAGTGCTCCTATTCACCCCCCCTCTAGTCGCCTTTCCGGTCCTACAATTGGTATCAGAGCCAAGTTTGCTCTTTTGTGATCTTCATTGATCTTTGAGCATGGCGACAAATATGAGGACTTGTGAGCGCTTCTTTGCATCTTATCGTAGTTCTTTTGCCGTTGATGTCCGTCGTGACAAGAGGCTTGAACATACGATTTTTATGTGGTCAATGAAGGAGGATTTCTTCTGTGATATTTATAGCAAATTCTTTTCTTTTGATTGTCCTAGTTTCGGAGATGAGATTTGCTTGGAGCCTGAAGAGGAGCCCGTTGGCATATGCACGGTAGCTTGTGAGGTTGAGCATAATGAAGAGCTTTTTGAGGATGATAGTGATGATTCTTTCGAGGACGATCCCCTACTCAAGCTAAGCAAGGTGAGCAAAGAAAAACTCATTGATGGCTTGATTTCATATGAATATAAATTGCATGCTCTTAGGAAGAAAATGAAATTACTAGAAAAAGAAAATGATGATTTGTCTCATGAGCTCTCCGAATTAAAAACCTCCATGAATGCTTATCATTCATTGCTTGTAGACATGGAGGACTTGAATAATTCTCTTGCATGCCTAAAATCTGAAAATGAATTGTTGAAATTAAATGCTTCTATGCCATGTGATTCTTGTGTTGCCTTACATAATGAGCTTGATAATGTTAAGTTAGAAATAGGCAATCTTAGATCTATGGCTAGAAATGATTGTGAATCTTGTGTAGGCATGCTTGCTGATTTTGAGAAGTTGAAATTGACTAATTCCATGCATCTTAAGCAATTAGAAAATGCTAGGGCTGAGATTATTGAAATTGAAGCTAGGCCTTGTAGCATGTGCTTAAAACATGAAAAATTGCTTAAGGATGGTTTAGTCTCTTGCAAGAATTGTGCTTGTTTAGAAACTGAAATTGATGCTTTGAACTGCATGCTTAATTCGAAAGCATCATTAATTTCTTGCACATCTTGCATTTCGTTGAAGAGCGAAGTTGAGTCTTTGCGCGATGATATGAGCGCCAAATTTTGTGACTCTTGTATTTGCCTTCACTCCGAAATTGATGTTCTTAATATTTCTCTTGTTTCTTTGCATTCGGAGTTGAAGTCTTCTTATACTAAATGTGAGTCACTTGATGTTGGTTTTTGTGGCATCGCTTTGGATAGCTCTTCTTTAGTGAGTTCGACTCTTTCGGACTCTTCTTGTGTTGTCCAACGGATTTCAAAAGACAAATGTGCTTCTTTCTCAAATGGTACTAAATCTTCAAAAGAGAAGTACCATTGCACATTTTGTAAGAAGAATGGACACACTCTTGGGTTTTGCTTTCGCCGTTTGAAACATGAGCGTCGAGTGCGTCGTCGTACCTCTAGGAACACACATAGCCTTTCTCATGGCATGTGTGGGTCTAGTGTCGATACGAGGACGAGTCATGATGCTAGTTCTTCCAGGACTTCTTCTTTGAGCCATAATGGTGCTTCGTCCTCTCGGACCGTGTCTGCTAGTAGACCTTTACACCATTGCTCATTTTGTGGGAAGAATGGACATCATGTATATTTCTATTTTCGGCGTGCAAAACATCTGCGTCAAGCTCATGCTTCTAAGTCTCCTAGTGGGCATAGTCTTTCTCATGACATGCACACTAAAGAGCCAAACATGAAGACTCGCTTTGTTGATGGCTTCTTTGACACCTTTTCTAGTGGTGTTGGACAGCATCGTGGACTTGGCTTCCATGATCTTGGTTTTGTCCCACGAGCTGCCCCGAGGCAGGATTTCCGCCGTTTTCCAAGCGGTGGACCTTGTTTTGTTCATCAAGGTACACACCCACAGCGAGGATGTGTGAGTTCATTTGATGCTTCTGTTGGTTCTCATCATGGTGCTTTCAAGCAAGGCCATCACCGCTTTTCTAGAGATGGACCTCGTTTTCGTCTTCGAGTTGTCCACTCGCGGCGTGCCTCCAAGGATGAGATTTGATCTTCTTGCATGGACCATCATTTGCATCATGCTAACTCACATAATGTTTATTTATACGGTGGTGGTGTGTCCAAGGTTTGGGTTCCCAAGCATTTGCTATCTAACCCTTCGGGATCCAAGACTTGGACACCTTGCCTTTCTCTTGTGTAGGTACCAAGAACACAGGTTGGAGAACATGTACTTTAAGATTCTGATCTTTTGCTCCATCACATAATCGGGACACTTGATGGTTCTCCACCTCAACGATGGCCTCCAAGAGGCATGTGCTTTCATGATTGGTGCTTTCACATGTTTGGTGAGCTATCTTATACTTTCATGCATTTACTCTCGTGATTATTCAATCTTGGCATGTTGTGCTTATGTTTGTGCTCACTTGTACCTTTTTGGCATGTTTTTCTCTTATGATATCTTTTATCATGCCTTTACCTTGTTTATGTATCCATGGGCTAGATTGTTATTCATTATTTTCATGGGTGTATAAACTTGGTTTGTCAACATGAGCTTGTGCTGTCTTGTTCCTTTATTATCTTGCTCCTGTTGATTCTTGCTTATATATCCATGTACTATATTATTGTTCATTATTTTCATGGTTATGTGAGCTGTTTTGTCATCATGAGCTTGTGTTGTTGTGTACTTGATTTATCTTGCTCGTGTTGTTGTTTGCTGTATGTATCCACATGTTCACTTGATATCCATGTTAGTATTCCTTATCCATGACTTGTTCTATAACATGCTTTATGCTTACATGGTTATTGTGCCTTACTGTTAATTGCGGATGCATGAGTCTTGCCATAGCTTTCACTAGCATGCTTTATCTATGACTGTACATATGATGGGTGATATGATATGTGCTTGTTTGCTTGCTCCTATGCCTTATTGTGGATTAAGGATAGTTTGAGCTTTATCATATCCTGGATAGCATGTGTTGTGTTCGATTTATCTATCTCCATGCTCTTGTCTTAATTGTTGATTATTTGCTTTCATGAGTTTTGGATCATTTGCTGCTATCCTTGCTAGTCATGTGTCTTGGTACTGAATTTCCTAGATATTGTTTCACTAACCCAGTACCAAGGCATAGACTTTTTCTGTCTCTTTGGTGTAGTCTTTCAGCTGAGAAGAAGAACATGCGGTCCAATAAGTGGTATCACCTCAAGTTGTTGGTTCTTCTTCATTGGTGCCTTCAATGATGACTATCGCTCTTTGGAGACGAAGAATTTGAGATGAGGATGATGGGTGGCGCAACTACCTTCGAAGCTTCAAGGAATGGATCTTCATCCATCATGACTACATCTCCTAGCAAGGTGTGACTCGAGTTCGAGCTTCTATACCTTACTTTTGTGTATGGTATCCTAGTCTACCTTGCATAGCAGTTGGGTTTGTTGGGTTCGGGGTAGATAGGAGGCTTTGTTATAGCACGTGTCCTTTCTAGGCACTTCTTATCCCATGTTTTCTAGGATGCACTTCATCACTGACTAGGTCGAGCTTGTCTCCCAATCACTTGTCTTAGCAGGTTTTGAGTCTGCTGTAGGGCTTTTAGTGTTGGTGTTTCGCTCCCTAGCTTTTCGAGTTGCTTTTCCTAGAGATCGTGTGGTGTTTGAAGTCCTTGTGCTAGTTTTTGTGGAGTCCATAGCACTTTTGGCAGGTTTCCTCACCAAACCTTTTTAGACCCATCAAGGTTTGCCACCTTGAGAAGCGAGTTAGGGATAATTTATATCTATGGGTTGGTTTGAGGGGGAGTCAGTTCTTTTCTGAACTTTCCTTGTTCATTTGAGCTTTTTTTGTGGATCTTTTCTGATACCTTCTTCAAGTGGTATCTTCTTCGGATCCTTTTGATCTTTTTGATCTTTTTAGGCTTTTAAGTCTTTTGTGCATCTCATTGTATCATATTGCATTGATATGAAAAATCCAAAAAGATGCATTGTAATATAAGCTTTGCTGCTTCTTTCTTTTAATTTGATGAAGCTTTGCTTATTACCCTTTTGAGCTTTAGTATTTCAATTCTTGCTCAAGATCGTGTTTAGCTCTTTGACTTGCTAGAATTATCATGCTTTTACATGTGCAGCACTGTCTTTGCTAAATGAGCTAGAACTTTTAAATAACCTGAACTGAAAATAGCAATTTGTGGATCTTTTAGCTAGTTACACAATTAGTGATCTTTTTGTGACATTGGCCCTGTCAAAATTGCTTTGTTAGCTCTGGAATCTAGTATTGAACATCTTTGAGCCTTTAGTTCTTTAAAGAATCAAAAACAGCCCTTGTGCAAAATGAAAAATGATATCTTTTGTGCGAAAAAACTGATCTTACCAATCCTTTTTCATGAGACGGCTTGCCATTGCACTAGGCATGAACTCAGGGGGAGCTTTGGATGACCTAGACCACTCTCTTAAGCTTTTGTTGCTTGGGATGGTCGTAGTGAGGCTTGAGATCTAGCACAATGCTAAAAATGCAAATTGTCAAATTGGTTGAAGCTTAGGAAGAGATTGTGGATGGCTCCTAGTCCAGGATCTTCTTTACTGAGATAGACCTTTTATCAACTTGAACATTCATTGCAAATGAGAAACAGTTGAGAATTGGGCTTTTGACAAAAACTTGTGCAAAATGGTTCATTTCAGGATTTTTGTCTCCTAGATGGCCTTTGCTAGCTTCTGGTTCTCACAATGACATTCTGACATGGCCATTATCACTTTAGGATACCTGTTGTTGAACTTGCTAATTTTGAAGCATTGCTTAATTTAATCCAACAACATATGGTATATTGAGCTCTTTAGCCTAGCTTTGCTATATATGTCTTAACATGATCTTGCTAGCCTTGTCAGGCTTGATATGTATTGAGTGTTAATAGAAATGCTAGCCTGTTCATTTGAGTAATCCCCAAAGCTTCTTTTACTTAAAAATTGAAAAATCAAAACAAAAATGAGGCCACTCCATTGCATTTCATGCATGCTCTTTCTTTTGCTTCTTCCTTGCTTGTGCATCAGTCATCTCTGGATGAGAGGAAGAGATGATTCCTTGATGAATCCATTGTCAAAGGGGGAGAAGTTTTGGCAAAAATGTGAAAATGAGCTTTCAGGTTAAGGGGGAGAAGTTTAGGATGTTAAGGGGGAGAAGTTTTGTAAAGGTCAGCTGTTATGAGCTTTTTGGAGAGAAGTGGAAAATTTGAAAATTCTCTCTTGCTAAATGGTGATCGTAGTGATGGGGAGCATTCATATTGCATTCTTTTTGTCTTATTGTCTTTTCTGAATTTGAATTGCAATTCTTGTAGACTCACAATGATCAATGGTCAAATAGAACAATTGTTCTTTCATATGGACCGTAAGTGAGATTTTGTCATTTCTCTGGAATTTGAAGCTTTTCTTGCTTCTTCTGCCGTGTCTCACTTGCTGAAACTATTTTGAAGCTAACTTGGTCTTTCTCATTGCATTCTATTGTATTTGAGCCAAGTTGAGCCTTTGCGCGAAAATGTCAAGTATTTTCCTTTTCAAACCATCAAACTTACATTTTTGAGAAATTGCCAATGTGTTCATCCAGGGGGAGATTGTGGATGTCATGAGGACATTGTGGATGTCATGGGGACATGCTCATGATCTTAGGTGATGAAACAATTGGCAATTGCTTTCAGAGTTTGTTGAATTCTGGAGTTTTCAGCAAGTGTCAGGGAAATCGGTAGTACCAGCGTTGAAGCTGCGGTACTACCGTAGGTCGGTTTGACCGCAAGTTTGTTAGCGGTAGAACCGCGATGCGGTGATACCGGATTTTGTGTGGCGGTTGAAGAATTCCCGAAGGCATGTTTTGGAGACTTTGGTTTTCTCCTGGAGCGGTAGTACCGTTTGGGTAGTGGCGGTTGTACCGTGACTCGGTAGTACCGATTGTGACATGGCAGTTGCAAAATTCCAAAGAAGGTGTATTTGAGCTCTGGTTTTCTTCAGGAGCGGTACGACCGTGCTTTGGTTGCCGGTAGTACCGCATGGCGAAATGACCGCGTGTGGGCGGTATGGATTTTCCAGAGGAGTTGTTTTTGGAGATTTTGGGATTTCTCCAGGTTGCGGTACGACCGCAGTTGATTGAGCGGTATCACCGCGTTGCGGTAATACCGGTGGATACATGGCGGTAGTACCGCTTGTGGAATGAATTGAGCCGAATGTTGTTTCAATTGGAGATTTGATTTTGGGTTAGGTCAAGTTCATGTTCATCAGTGCATATGTGTTGCATGATGCATGTTTTGGCTAACATGGGTCAAGTTGTGAAGAACATGTTCCCGGAAATAGTTTCTTGGTCTATTGCTGTGCAGGTGACTTGCAGGTCTATGACGGTCAGCGGCGAGGTAGATCGGGACTAAGCTTGGAGAGTGAGGTCGAACGATCAAGGATGCGGGTGGTCGAGGACTCAAGCGAGTAGCGGATGGACAAGGGTGACGAGCAGGCGATTCGGTCGGCGGGTTGGATCAAGTGGGCGGAGTCGTTGCAAGTGCTCGATGGTGCGGTGGGATCAGGCGGGAGAGACTTGACGACATGGAGCCGTTGATCAACCTACACGTGGCGAAGCATGGGATTGCTTCACGATCTGTGGACTCGGTCTTTTGGAGAAAGATCGAGAAGGGTATTGGTAATTTTATCAAATACCGCCTTGGTGACCTTTGGCTAAACATGGCGCGGTCGGCGCATGGTGAAGCGGTTTAGATCAATCGGCGATGAAGACGGCGCTTTGAGATGCGTGCGTTGTGTTAACCCATTGTGTGTTAGGGTTTAATGGGTGTCCTAATGGAATATACCCTAGATGCTTAGTCTCCATATATATAGGGGTGTTGGTGGCTGCTTAGGGGCTGCTGGAAGCCAAGGAGACAGCCAGCCCAAAACCCTTGTGGTTGCCCTATTTTGGTTTAGGGTTTTGAGGAGAAAGATAAGAGCTAGGTTCTAGGGTTTGGATTGAGAGTGTGTGCTCACGTGGTGAGCTTTGTCCTCCATGTGGAGTGGCTGTAAGCAACAATCATTCATCTCAAATCAATCCATCCAAATCTCTTAAGATGAGTCTCGTTGTGTTCATCTCTCTATTTGATGATTTTGGGGCTTTCTTTGATCCGAGAGTTTCTACTTGGTTTTTCCTCTTGATCTTGCTTGCTGGGATGTGTGGGGTATGATCTAAAGCCATCTTGATAATCATCCACCCACGAGCAAACTTTTGGATCAAGTTTTCATTTTGCTCGGTTTTTGAACCCTCCTTCGGTAAAATGCAAAAAGATCAAAACTTTGACGTGGATCTTCTCGATCGTTGCTTGGAATAGGTTCCTGACATCATTAGGAAGATGTGTTTCAAATTAGGTGGAGTTTGGCCAAGCGGATCAAAAGTTACGTCGATTTTTGTTTTCGTTTTTCGGTACATTTCTTGTTCATTACTTTGATTTTCTTGTTCAAGCGCAACGACCGCCTTTATTACTTTGGTTGTACCGAAAATCGGAATGACCAGCACTGTTCATCCGGTTCGATTGGCACTGTTCATCAGCACTGTTCATTAGGCTGCTTTTTGTGTTTTTGGTCGTTTCTTTTGGGGATTTGAAGGGGATTCAATACAAGACTTCCGCTATGGTTATATATATTGATGTTCATAGTTCTCATAGCTATTGGAGTCAATATCATGTTTGAATCCGATCAAAACGAAAAATAGATAGTGCTCCTATTCACCCCCCTCTAGTCGCCTTTCCGGTCCTACAATTGGTATCAGAGCCAAGTTTGCTCTTTTGTAATCTTCATTGATCTTTGAGCATGGCGACAAATATGAGGACTTGTGAGCACTTCCTTCCATCTTATCGTAGTTCTTTTGCCGTTGATGTCAATCGTGACAAGAGGCTCATTTCCCGCTTTGCAGACAATTCATGGCGACAAATTTTACAAATAGCATATGGTACCTCATTTCCCGCTGCGTCTTGCTTGGTTGTCCTGTAGAAATTCTCCCACACTCCCGATATAGACAGTCTCGACCTCTTTGCTCCGGTTGCCGTGGAGCCTGATGTTGTCGTGGAGACTGATGACGGAACTCCGCCTTGCTCTTCTGGTGAAACCTCTGGTTGGGTTGAGGCAACCACAGCTTCCTCTATGGACGCAATTTCTTCTGGTGAAAGTCCATAATCACAAAGAGCAAAGTTGTCGTAAGGACTGTCCATAACGAAAATTGCAAAATCGAAACTAACACTATTACTACTTTCATCTTAGCATAACAAGCACTAACAATAAAAGTATGCAAAAAAATAGTATTGTACCTCTTTCGCTGACTTGCTGCCGAAAATTGAATATTCCAAATTTGGGCACAATTTTTTTGAATTTTGCCAAATTAGCTCAACACAAATTAAATTTGCACAAGTACAGAATTTCAAAGAGAGAATGAAGAATGAAGGGGTGCTGAATGAGGGGGGGTTGTGGTAGTTATTTTATATGACCCAAACGGTCAAAATCGATCACAAAAAAGGGCAAAAATGCACCAACGACTGGATTCTTCTCGGGCCATGCCGGGCCAAGCACGGCCCATGAGCCCACCCGATCGCCTGCCCAATCTGCCCCACCCCCTGTCTGGCCTGCCCGGTTTGCCCCGCCCCTACCCGACGCACCTACCCGGCCTGCCCGTCCCTGCCCGGTCCTCTTTTACCCCGCCCCGCCACTTGCCTAACTACCCTTCGTCTCCTCATGGGCATCACTACTGGCGCCTTGCCTCACCAAGATAAGCGCCCTCCACACCGGCGGTGCCCTCTACGTCGGCGGTGCCCTCCGGCCTCCACTCGGACTCGGCGCACCTCCTCTACAACCCTTCTTGAGCTAGCCCCGCGGCCCCCCGGCGCCTTCTCATTCCCCCAAGTCGACGGCGCCCCGCTCGCATGCCTGCCTCCACGTCGGCGCTGAGCCGGGGATCTCCACGATGGCACAGCTTGTCCCGACCAATGGCCTTCTCCCTCCATGCCAGCACACCGCACCCCCTGGCTCCCCGCCTTCTCCTTCCTCCTTCGTCTTCTCCCTCCAGCCACGCCCTACGGCCTTCTCTCCCTCCTCAGTCCTCCAGTCCTCCCTATCCTCCCGCGCTCCCAGCTAGCTCTGGCCCTCCCTCGCATGTGGACTACTCGTGCCGTGCCGGGCTCGCTGGGCTCGTGCTGTGCCGGCATGGCTTGACATTATTCGTGCGTCTTTGGCCGACCCTGTGTGGTGGCGCCCAAGCAACGCTGGGGCGTCGTCTTGGGGCCGACATGGCCCATGAATAGTATAGGCCGTGCCGTGCCTGGGCCGAGCCTACAATGCCGTGCCTCGGGCCGGCCCATCTGGCATGAACCATCTAGCCAGCTCTAGATCAAGGGCTGAAATGATGACCTATTACCCCTAGGAGGTAATAGGTCACTCATGGCTATTTAATAGGTATTAATGCCTTTTACATTTGGAACTAGCAGGGTGGCCTGCGTATTTATGCAACAAGATTTGTTTTAAAGTTTGTAGTGTCAGATTATATAACTTAGATACTTGAGAATATATTTAGGTATCTTGCAGCTATTTAGATTTTTAAGATATCATAAACATTAGAAATGACAATAGAAGCTTGAAGGAAAATACAACTTAAGGAACGTAATTGAAGTATGAGTTTTGATGGAAGAAAATCTTGAGCATAAGAATTTAACCACTCTCCATCATGTATGCATCATGTAGCTGCATGCCCCTATTTTTCCTCCATTGGTTACTCTTTTCCAAAATATTTGCATTCACATGTACCTTTGTTAATCTCAAGCAATACATTAATTATGTGTGCAACAAATTATCTTATTAGCTTTCATGATATTAGAGTGCATTTCCCACGTATACACTGATGCACCATGGGTGACCTACCTTGAACTTATCTTCCCTCACGTCGGTTGCCCCCACCGAACCGTATGTCTTCTATCTCTTCTCCACACCACAGCTTTTTTGCTTCAACCTCCAATGGCAAGACCAATTCTTGATCGATATCTCTCAGCTGCTACCCCTTCCAATGCAATACCCTACCACATAGTTATCTTCTACTTCTCTCCAATTATTGTTTAATGCTGACCGTGGCGACATCAACACACATACACATGCAAATGTCATCGATCCCAACTAGGGACACCCGTCACGCTCTCTCTGATAGCCTTGAGCCTATTCCTTACCGTTGCACCATCTCTATTCTCTTTGCTCCTCTATTTTTGTACGCTCGTGCTTCTATTCGTACGTATACATGCATGTATATACACATGCATGATGTTATACGTGCTCGATATCTTCTTCTCCCGTGTTGACCGCTCCTCTTCTTCGATGTTGTGCAACTCAACGATGTAGCTTCCTCACTAACCGCGATGACCTCCCATCTTCATTGATGCTGGTATGTCTGCTTTAGTCGCTATCTAACGATACAAAGTATCTGCTCGCCATTGCCGTTGACGTTGTGTCACTCACCAACGATGGCATGCTCCTAGCTTCCCGACCACCCCATATCATCATTAGCTAGGGCTTCCCCATCATCAAAGTTCTTTGGTCACTGACTTCTTCAACATCGCTAACGCGCACCACTCGTCGTCACAACATTTGGTTGTTTCGACTCCGACCTTTCTCTTCAATGGCTCCAGCGAACAGCACAACATTGTCCTTGTCGAATGGCTAAGGTGAGCAGCATGGAATTGTTCTCATCTTCACTGTCGCCATTTCGGCTCTTCGCTTACTTGTGGATCAATGTCTTCTTGTAGGGTAGATCAACGCCAATGCACTCTTTTGTGGTTTTCTCCTACACCATTTGTGATATCCTCGTTATAACTTATATTTCATTTATTCAAAATTTTAATTATTCAGGGATTTTACTTTGAAATCTGTATAGAAATTAAATTGCAAATTTGCTTTTATTTTTATCCCTAATTTTAATGATTTTTTGTTGGAATTTGTATACTAATCCAATTGTTACTTTTTAATAAAATTTTATGCGAATTACAATTATTTATGGATTTTACTTTTGAATTAGTATCGAAATCAAAGTACTAATTTTATTTATTTATTATTCCAAAATCCGATTATTTTTGGTGAAATTAGTATACTAATCCAATTGCTATTTTTTTGTTCAAATTTTATTCGAGTTATATTTATTTAGGATTTTACTTAGGAATTAGTATGGAAATCAAATTGATAATGTTATTTTATTTATTGTTCGAATTTTATTTATTTAAGTATTTTACTTTGGAATTCATATGGAAATCAAATTGCAAATTTTCTTTTATTATCTATCCCAAATTTCAATTACTTTTTGTTAGAATTAGTATGGTAATCTCATTGCTAGTTTTTTATAAAAATTATTCTGAATTACATTTGTAATTCATATTGAAATCAAATTGCGTATTTTATATTTGATTCGAATTCCTTGTATTTTTGTTGGAATTAGTATACTAATCCATTTTTTCAAGTTTTATTCGAATTATATTTATATAGGATTTTACTTAGGAATTAGTATCAAAACAAAATTGCTAATTTTATTTTATTTCTTAATCTGAATTTGAGTTATTTGGGGATTTTACTTTGAAATTTGTATCAAAATCAAATTGCTAAATTTGTTTTTATCCTAAATCTAGTAATTTTATGTTGGAATTTGTATACTAATCCAATTGTTTTTCTTAAAAAATTTATTCTGAATTTTATTTATTTGTTTATAAAATTGATAATTTTTTAAAAATTTTGTTCTACATTTTAGTTATTTATGTATTTTACTTTGGAATTCTTATGAAAATCATGTTGCAAATTTTCTTTTATTTTGATCCCGAATTTCTATTATTTTTTGTTGGAATTTGTATAATAATAAAATTGATATTTTTTTGAAAAGATAGCGAGAATTATAGTTATTATCGATTTTACTTTCTTATTATCAATTTTACTTTGAAGTAAATGTCGAAATGAATTTGCTAATTCTATTTCATTTTTTATTCAATTCTGTTATTTTTTGTTGGAATTATTATACTAATACAATTTCTAATTTTTTAATTTTTATTTGAATTATGTTTTTCTAGTTATTTTACTTAGGAATTAGTAGCACTATCAAATTGCTAATTTTATTTTTATTCTAAATTTTAGTTATTTTTGCATTGTACTTGAGATGGACTCTTATTTCTAGATTGTGCTTAACATGGACTCTTTCTTTTAATCTAAATGGTTACAATCTAGACCCATTATAGTGAACGGTGTGGATCTTTATCTTTTTTTCACCGATTAACGTGGGAATTTGTAGACCCTAAGAACAAACGTGGTTGTCGATGATTTGATATCGATCTTACGAATCAATGCTAGGGATTTTTCTTAGTATGAGCCACACAGATAAAGACACAGGGATTTAGATAGGTTTGAGCTTTCTCTTGGGAGAATAATAACCCTATTCTAGTGTTGCTGTATTGACTATGCTTTACAACAAGGAAACAATCACTAGAGCTAAGCTTAATGACCTCTCTTTTGTCCCTTCTTCTTGTCTGTTCTCAATCCTCCTTCCGATCCTTTTTATATAGTGCGTGAAGGGGTAACAGTTGTTCTATGCCAAGAGGCACCTCAACGTTTGATTAAATGCGCACGTTGATGGTAGTTATTGTAGGAGAGATCACACCCACGCCATCTTACAGTTGCGTCAGAGATAGAGGCTTAATACGTGCAGCTATTCTGAAGAATAATAGCGCATATTAACTACTGTGTGTATTAAACACTGTGCATAAGTGTCCCTAGTCAATTGGGCCTACTTGTCTGTAGGTTTTGTGGACTATAGGGTAGTCGTAGTTGACCTGGTTGTAGTAAGCCTTACGACCATGAGATGGTCATAGGAAATCTTAGGACCACTAGATATTCATGGGAGTACTTACAACCATATAGGGTGGTCGTAGAATGGTTTACGACCACTCAGTTAAGCTTTTCCTTTATGAATGATAAGGGGTATACTTACAAATAACATGAAGAAATTGCTATCTATAATAACAATTACAGATAAATAATTTAATTAATTGAGGATTATTAAATCCTCGTCATCTAGCCCCCCAACTTCAAGTGAAAATAACTTACTTGAAAAAAAAAGGTCATAGAACAATGGTCGGAAGTAGAATCTTTCCGACTGATATTTCATTTGACCAGAAATTGACTTGGTTAAAAAGGTAATTTTACTTGAGTTGGAAGGAAATAATTGCTTTTCCTGAATAGACAGATTAAATAATGCAAACCAACTCTCACATATCTGTCCATTGGAGCGGTTCCCGAAGGGGTAGTAACTATTGAGTTCCCACAATCTTTAACTCGGACCCGCAGCTATAAAATCTACCAGGGGTGTGATTTAGGGTTTTTACTTTCCCCATTTGCTTCGACTGCTCTTGAGCTCTTGTTCTCTCCGCTGCCAACCATGTTTGCAATCTTTTTCCAAACTTTTCCAAATCCAAATCAGATTCGCTCGGAAGAAATGTCTGGAACCATTTCTAAGTGGGAGAAATCCGAGATGGATGTGGAAGAAGATGACGCCTCTAGTCGTAGTAGAGAAGATTCCAAGATGAGCTTTGGTGAAGTGGTTCAACACTAAGGGTCAACATTGGCCCTTGGGTGAGAAGGACACCATCCAAATGTTCTAAACGTTCTGTGAATGTCACTTTCGATTGCCTGTTTACTCTTTCTTGATGATCGTACTTCAGCATTTTGGGGTGGAATTGGTGAACTTGGTTTCCAATTCTATCACAATGCTGAGTGTATTTGTATACTTGTGCAAAGCTTATATGGAAATTCTTCCAGATTTGGATCTCTTCTGCTACTACTACGAGATGAGCAACCACAGTGGAATCACAGGTAGCTACAATCTGAAGCTCTACAACGGGAAGTTAAGGGAGTATATTCAAATGTTCACCCAGTCATCGTGGCCAGGGTGAAAGAAGAAGTGGTTTTTCTGAACCGTGTCCAGGGATAACAACCTCTTCTTCACGGGGAAGCCTGCAGAGAAGAGTTCATCTTGGGACTCGACTCCAAGTGACCTCGACCGGATCACCCCTACATCCAAGCCATCAAAGACTTGAGGGAAGAGGGGCTGACCGGATAGCACGTGGTGTAGGACTTTATCACGCGCCACATTAGTCCTCTGAAGAATCGAGTACACCCCCATGTGGATGTACTCGGGGACTACTGATCCGACCAAAGATTATGAATGAGGTAAAGAAATGATCAACTTAGCTCTCTTGATTAATTTTGAGCATCATTGTTGATTATATCTTCGATATCATAGATCTTTCACAAAGGAAAATTGATGCCCGAGTCAAGCTCATTTGTGAAATGGCTCCCACAACCACGGAAGGAGCTCCTCGAATTCTGGCAGTCGTAACTGAAGAAGAAAGAAAAGAACACCTAAAGGTAATCAAAAATTGAATTCGTCTTTAGAGTTCGGTAGTCGTAAAGTTTGACCACTTAACAAAATTCATTTTCTGACTTCTGCAGAAAGTAGGCATGGTAGACTGTCAAGACGATCAAGAGGTTGAATTGAAGACTGTCGCAGATGGGACAGAGGAAGACAGAGTTCCTGTGGCTAAAAGGTGTTGCCTTGTGAAGGCTACCGATAAGAAGGATGGAAGTTTGAGTTGCACCCTTCCTCCGACCTCCCCCATCAGGCAATTATTTGCAGATGTGATCGCTGTAGAGAAAAGAGACGTGGTTGAAGAACTTAAGCATAAAGCCTCCAAGACCAAGGTAACCTTCTATTAAGACCACAAGACATTTTCAGTTTCTGCTTCCCATGGCTTTGTCAAGCAAATAGAAAAGAAGAACTGGAAATATTTTATGTCTTTTGTGAAGTATACCTCAACTTGATAAAGCACGTGGTCGAGGCGAAACCTTTGTTCTCGGTGGTGAAGCGATTTTGACCATCAAGAGGAGCAGGTTGCTCAAGATTTACGACCAGATGTGGTCGTAGAGGTCCCAACCATTCATCAAGACATTTGACCAGACGTAGTCGAAGAAGCTCTGGCCTCTCTAGCTTGTGACGCTGAAAGCCTTCTAGAGGCTGAAGGTGCCACAAGAATTGAGGTGGCCGAAGAAGAGAAGAAGAAGAAGTCTTCCTTAGGGAAGGTTTTTTCTGGATTCAAGATCGTATCCAGGAAGCCAAGGTATGTAAAACTAAATGCTTAGAGATAGCGTTTACCATTGAATTTTACAATTTGACATGTCTTCTCCTTTTCTTGTTATTTTAGTACTGCTTCTTTAGCCCCCAGGGATGCTTTTGTTGAAAGGCCTGCAGTTGTTGTGTCTATAGTTGTAGGAGTATTAGTTTCTCCTGCTGTTGTAGAGACAGAATCGACCCTTGTCCCTGTGGTGGCGATGAAGGAAGTTATTGCCGCTGAGCCAGCCACGACCACTGAGGTGGTCGTAGAGGAGGAGGCGAAGACGGCAGAAGAACTGGACGCTATGGCGATCGAGTCAATTATTGAGAATCTCAATAATTAGACAAGGGACTTGGTTCTACGATCACCAGTAGCAGCTTGTCAAGCTGGAGCAGGGGGCTTCGACTGCCGTGCTGGGAGGGAGGTCGTGGAGGATGTTCCTCTAGGTCCTCAAGGAGGAGTCGTTTCTTCTACCAACAGTAACGACAACGAAGAAGAAGAAAAAGAAGAAGAAGACTCCTTCAACCTCTTCCCCGAGTTCTTTGGACCACCGACCATCGGATCCTCTTCATTCATCTCGTGACCGAGTCCCACACCCTAAGGATATTCCAAATAGGGGACTTATCTTTGATGACGAGCATCTTCAAAGAGTATGGTGGGGTAAAGTCCACGGGCTCTATGATCTACAGGATCCCAAGACCGTGTATGCCAATTTTGCTCGGCCGACCATTAGTGTAAGTACTCGATACCAAATATTTTTATATTTGGATTTTCCTTTTTCTCACTGTATTTATTTGTTCAGAGAGCGATCTCAAGCTAGTTGCTACTGTTGGTGAGTACCACAAGCAACTAGTATTGCTGCAAAAGCAATCTGCTGAACTTTGCGAACTAGCAGTGAGATTGTAAGTTATTGTTATGAGAGGTCTATTTTGCTACGACCACTCATTCAATACTCATGTCTACTTTAACCTTTTTAGGTCTAAAAGTGACAAAAGAACCTTGACCGCTACACTCGACTATGTAAAAGCTGAGGCGTAAAGTTTAAGTGGCAAAAAGAAGACCTGGTGAAGAACCTTCAGGAGGAAAATTCTGCAGCTTGCGAGCTACAGAATGATATAAACAGTAAGTATTTCACGTAAAATTATTCATTTCAACAACTTTTTTTCTTTCTCTACCTCTTTTTCTTTGTTTAGAAAAAGTGATCGATGTGGGCATGCTCAAAACCGAGGTCGATTCAAAGACCTTGGTGATTAACGAGCTCACCCGTATCATCCAAGAAAAATACAAGAGTATAAAGGATTGGGAGGAGCAGTGCGCAAAGGATGCTGCCTCTCATGATGACGAGATCAAGAAGATTGACTCTCATTTTGTAGGTAAGAATTCTTTACCTACGACCAGTTTTTTTTACTAGTCTTTCTGACTGGTCCTACTCTATTTTCATAGCAAGCAATCAAAATAAAACGACTTCAGGAAAGTTCGATTCGTAGTCAAGAGGAAAAGAAGGTTACGAAGATCAACCTTCAAGACAATATTTCACTTCTTAACAATGTGCTTAGTAGACTTGGTGCTAAGAAGGTCACTCCTCTTGAAGACACCGTGGTCGGCCATACAAGCACTATTGGATGACAAGTCGGAACTCTCCTGGAGTTGATAATAACTCTGAAGACCAACCAAGCTGACTCGATAAGAGAGGCGGTCGAAAGTGCAGTAAGTTATACCCTGGGAAAATATAAGGCTCATGACCATAATCTTAGCCTTCCACCAGTCGAAGCTGACTTCGACTGCCCTAAAGTAGAGGCAGCACAACTGATTGAAGAAGTGCAGCTGGTCGGCAAGAAGGTCGCGGAGGAGATGGAAATTGGATCTCCATCGTCAGAGTAGTCTATAATAGGATATGTAATTGTAAAAAACAATTTCTTGTTTATGAATATAAATCTTCATTTTCCTGCAAATTGTCTCTTTGAATAGTAGTAACTCATAAGACAACAAATATCAATAAAAATTGAATTTTAAGACTAAGAATTGAAGTCATATTTATAAATTTATTTTAGCCCTCGACTATTTGCTTAGTTTAATTATATAAACTAAGTAAATAGTAAAAAAAGAGCTTGCTTAAACAAGTCGTTCGACCTTTGTTGTCGATCTCGATTGTCACGTACTAGTAGCAAGAGTTAGTAATAGACCGACGATAGAAAGTTCTTTCTAGTGAGCAAGACCACATGTAGAAAGGAAAGACTTCGATTGCGTGATGTTACTTTCTTTGACCAGGTTAATCAAATCGAGGGCATTAACATCAGTCAAACAAACCATAAGAGTGCTTAAAAAAATTTGTTCAACCTTTCTTATTGAACTCGATTGTCTTGTACTGGTAGCAAGAGTTAGAAACAGCTTGACGCTAGGAAGTTCCTTCAGTGGGTAAGACCACATTCAGAGAGGAAAGACTTTGTCGTAGTTGAAAGACTAGGCAGTAAATAAGGGGGGGACCCCTCCGGTACTCGAGGGGTCCTCAGGAGAAGGGACTCGGTGTAAGCCAAAGGACTTGTATTGCAAACTCTTTTTTCTTCTCCCCAAAAACTCTCCCCCACTATGGGGGGCGAGTGGCTATTTATAGCCTTTTCACAAGTACACCTGGGATTACAAGCTTGCCCCCCTACAGGGCCCTATGCCGGTAGGGGCTGTAGGGACTTTTCTATCCCTAAACCTAGCTCCCGGCGTGTGGTGGACCCGCCTGGGCACTGGTCCACCTTCTTCTGTGCATCTGGTCGAGGCCTGATATGCTCTCCGGGTACCTCGGGTCTCTGGCTCCTCAGGGTTCTTCGGCACCCTTCGGGAGCCCTCCGGAGGTCTCCGGGGCCCTCCGGGTTGCTTGGACCGTCTAGATGTTCGGGCCTTCGGGAGCCTCCGGGTAGCCTTGGGAGCCTCGGGTCGCCTGGAGCCTCAGGGAGCCTCAGGGGCCTTGATCGGCCGGGCGCCGGGAGCCTTCGCCAGTCGTGGGGCCGTTGTGCCGCCCTCGACAAGCCCCTCGTGATCGAGGTCTGCTTCGTCATGGCTGAAACCGCATTCCCTCCGAAGGATACAGGTACACCGTCCCCTTGACTGGGCGGCACTATTATGATGGCGCTGCGGTTGTAGGGTTCTGCGCCTCATAAATGTCGTCGCCGTTTGGTTGATTTAGTCGCCGTTTGCTTGATCGCAAGCAGCGAGGCGATCGTTACGTGTTATGGCGGCCCGGTGGCGGGTTTTCCGACAAGACGCCTCGTTTTTGGAGAGCCTTAATGGCTTGGGTGCCACGTGCCATGTTTCGTGTGGTGTGTGGCTTCTCGTTATCTGTGTCACACGGTTACTGTTCCGAGTATCCGCCTATAAATAAGCGCCCACAGGTCCCATTCGCATGTGCTTGCTTTGTTGCTTGATTTCCTCGCGTCTTCTTGCTTGCGCTTCCTCGTTTACCGCCCCCTTCACGGCTGGAGAGGCGATTCTTGAACCTCGACATGACCAAAGCGGGTCAGGGCGGAGGTGGCGCCGTGTCGTCTGACAAATGAGTGGGTCACTTTCGGCGGTAGCGGACTCCGTCTTGCTGGCATACTGAAAAATGAAGGGAAGATAGGGAGGTTGGAGGACGTCCGCGCGCCGGGGTCCGACGTTACTCCCTCCCCCGAGGAGGAGGAGACGATCGTGTTCGTGGCGTATCTGGATGCGGGCCTTCGCCTGCCTTGTGTTGACATGCTCCACGGGGTGCTCCAGTTGTACGGGGTGGATTTGGCGCAGCTGACGCCCAACTCGATCGTCAAGCTTGGCGTTTTCAGTGGGTCTTTGCGCTCTGCGAGGTGGCGGCGGCGGGCGCGGTTTGTCAGCGTATCTTCACGGACAGGCGGTGCCGGCCTAAAAAGAAAAAGGATACCGGGGAGACCTTGAACTTCGCCAGCGTGAACTTCCAACCGAAGGCCCGCCTTCTCCACTACTTGCCCACGCCGGCGGCCCGGAATAGGTGGGACACTGATTGGACCGGCTGGTTTTACCACAAGTGTTACGGTGACGGGGCTTCGGCTCGTATGGGGGTTGATTCAACTTATCGCGGCGCCCACCATCGAACTATCTGCTTTCGGGAGGAGGCCTTCTCGCGTGTTGCTCAGCAGCTGCCCGTATGTCTCTGAGGACTTCGTGGAGGAGTTCTGCGTGGCTGCGGATCGGCCTTGGCTCGAGATTGGAAAGTGGACCTCGAGCGCCGAAGGATGGGATGCCCGTTTGGAGTTTGGGGGCGCCTAGGTGCTTACTTTGAGTGGATACATATGTTGTTTGTTTCTTTTTCATCGTTTTTTTTCTTTTGTAACTATTTTAGTTGCTTCGCCGTTGTGTAGTGTTGCCATTGGCGTGGCGCATCAGCGAAGCGGCTTTCGGCCCTTACGGGGAGGAGCACTCGAAGCGAAGCGAGCGCGGTACTGTCGGCGGTTGAACGCGTCTGCACGATCCTACCCTTTGTTTGCGGAACAGCCGACCCCGATGCGAAAAAAAAGCGCTTCGAGGCCCCAAGAGTGGAGGTTCGGGCCCGATTAGCGCTATACCGCTGCGGGCTTTTGGTGGTGCGTCGGTTGGGAAGGCGGGCTTTGCTGGTGGATGTCCTGCTGGGACGTCTTCGAAGAGGGCCAGCGAGCCCGGTGCTCCAAAACAAGCAGGCGCGGCGGCGATTCGTCTCTTTGGGTCCTGGCCGCTCTGTGGTTGCTATAAGCGCGGAGGTCATGGCGAGTTCGTTTGGGATTGCAAGTATGGCCCTCGACGAGGTGTCTGGTGGGACCCCCTCACAGGTTTATGGTGACGGTACGGAGGACACCGTAGTGGAAGATCGCGACGATCTTCCAGACGCGACCGGTGAGTTTGCTCTCCCTCACATTGTTTGTGAGCTCTGGCTGACCAGTGTTGTGCCTGTAGGGCGGGACGCTGAGGGCCATGTCGGTGGCTCCGCCTTCGTCGGTGCTGCGCCTTTGGAGAGTCCCCGAGGTGGGGACAATGTCGGGGCGGCCGGTGGTGGCTCTGACCGCGAGGGGGGAGGGGTTGGTGCTGCGGCCTTTGCCGCCGCGGGCTTGGCGAATCTGGGGCCGCTCGTCTCCTCCGATTTCAGGGTCAGCGTGGGGGCAGCCGCCGTGTGCGAGGAGGTGTCTAACTTTACCGCCCCGCCCTGCGTGTCCGAGTTATTCAAAAGGTGGAGCATGCAGGCGATGTTTCGAAGTATGGAGGCGAACGCGGTGAAGGTTGGTTCGTGTAAGCATGCTCCGCCGCTGTGAGGGAAGTTTTGATGGCTTTACTATTTTGCAGACCATCATTCTTTCTCGCTCGCTCGAGAGGGACATCCAACGTGGCTACGCGGAGATCCAGCAGCGGGTGAACTCGGAGTTCGCTCGGAGCACCGAATCTTGACTTTTACGAGGGGGAGGCGGAGCCTGCCGATCTATACTTTTTTAGGTAGGGCTCGGGGGCCTAACTCAAATGTTCTTGGGGAGGCGGGCCTGCGCACGCCCCCCATACTTTTTTAGGTAGGGCTCGGGGCCTGGCCGAAATGTTGGCGGGGAGGCGGGCCTGCGCCGTCCCCATACTTTTTAGGTAGGGCTCGGGGCCCTAACTCGAATGTTCGGCGTGGGAGGCGGGCCTCGTGATCCCACATTCTTTTTAGGTAGGGCTCAGGGGCCTAATCTTGACTTTTACGAGGGGGCGCGAGCCTGTGATCCCCATACTTTTTGGTGGGGCTCGGGAGCCCTGGCTTGATTTTTTTGAGGGGAGGCGGGCCTGTGAGCCCCCATACTTTTCTGGTAGGGCTACGGGGCCCTAACCCGAAATGTTCTTGTGAGGCGGAGCCTCGTGCCGCCCCCATACTTTTTTAGGTAGGGCTCGGGGCCCTAACTCAAAATGTTCTTGTGAGGGGAGGCGGAGCCTCGCGAATCCCCATACTTTTTAGGTAGGGCTCGGGAGCCCTGGCTCGAAAATGTTGGTGGGGGGGCGGGCCTCGTGATGGTTCGTGCATACACTCGGGCCACCGGGGTGCCTTGGTGTGCACCGGGGCCATGGGCCACTTGTGGTGACTTAGTTTAGACACTCGGGCCGCTGGGGTGCCTCGGTGTGCAGGGGCCATGGGCCATCTTGTGGTGACTTAGTTTAGACACTCGGGCCCGCGGGGTGCCTCGGTGTGCACCGGGGCCATGGGCCATCTTGTGATGACTTAGTTTAGACACCGGGCCCGTGGGGTGCCTCGGTGTGCAGGGGCCATGGGCCATCTTGTGTGACTTAGTTTAGACACCGGGCCATGGGGGTGCCTCGGTGTGCAGGGGCCATGGGCCATCGCCATGTCTTGGTGACTTAGTTTAGACACTCGGGCCCATGGGGTGCCTCGGTGTGCACGGGGCCAAGGGCCATCTTGTGATGACTTAGTTTAGACACTTTCGGTAGGCTGGGTGCCTCGGTGTGCAGGGGCCATGGGCCATCTTGTGATGACTTAGTTTAGACACGGGCCCGTGGGGTGCCTCGGTGTGCAGGGGCCATGGGCCATGCGTGATGACTTAGTTTAGACACCGGGCCCATGGGGTGCCTCGGTGTGCACGGGGGCCATGCGCCATCTTGTGATGACTTAGTTTAGACACTCGGGCCCTGGGGTGCCTCGGTGTGCAGGGGCCAAGGGCCATCTTGTGATGACTTAGTTTAGACACTCGGGCCTGGGGTGCCTCGGTGTGCACGGGGCCATGGGCCATGTCTTGGTGACTTAGTTTAGACACTCGGGCCCTGGGGTGCCTCGGTGTGCAGGGGCCATAGGCCATCTTGTGGTGACTTAGTTTAGACACCCGGGCCCGCGGGGTGCCTCGGTGTGCACCGGGGCCATGGGCCATGCGCGGTGACTTAGTTTAGACACTCAGGCAGTTGCCAGGCAAAACGCTGCGAGGCGCGCTGTATTTACAAAAGCTGGTTACAACAAAATGCTTATACATGCCCCTGCTTGCCAGCGGTGACGGGGCCGTTCTCCGGGTGCAACCGGTTATAAGCGATGGCTAAGGGTAGAACTTTCGGAGGGTCTTGATGTTCCAGGTGTGACCCAGCTGGTCTCCCTCCGGCGTAGCGATGTGGAAAGTGCCTGCCCGTGTCACGCCCGTGACAACATACGGGCCTTCCCACTTGGAGTCAAGCTTGCCGAGCGCCGCTTGGTTCGTGGCCCGCTTGAGGACTAGGTCGCCCAGGGCGATGTGGCGGCCTCGGACCTTCCTATTGTATGCCCTGGCGACCCCTTCGCTATATCTTTGCATGGTTGAGACGGCTTGCACTCGTTGCTCTTCAAGGAGGTCAAGGGAGAGCTCCGAATCCCTCGGGTTCGCTGGTACGTGGCTCGATGCTGAACCGTGGCGAACTCTGCGGTGTCATGGCCTCATCGCCGAAGCAAAGAACGGCGGAGAATCTGTGGCTCTGGTTGGCGATGTACGCAGTGACCACAGGGCTTTCTGCAACTCTTCGGGCCACAGGCCTCTAGGAAGGCCTACGAGGCGTTTCTTCAATCCATCGAGGAGGTTGCCGTTGGCTCGTTCGACCGCTCCGTTAGTCTCTGGGTGTCCGACCGAGGCGAAGCGCACTTTTATGCCCAAGTTGGTGCAGAACTGTCTAAAGTGGTCGGAGTCGAACTGTGTTCCGTTGTCGGTGATCGAGTCATGATGCGCCGCAAGCAAATGATGTTTTTCAAGCAAACCGTTGGGCGGCTGCTGCGGTGATCTTGGCGGCAGCTCGCCTCAACCCATCTCGAAGTATTCTATGGCGTAACCGAATCGAAGGTTCCCCTGGCGGAGGTAGGGGCGATGATGTCAACCCCGGTAGTGACAGCCACACACCGGGCGAAATTTTGTAAGGGGAGCGCCGGTGCCTTGGGGTTCCGACTGGCCCACTGACACCCCTGGCATCGCTGGACAAGGTCCTGTGCGTCTCGGAGGGCCGTCGGCCAGTAGAATCCTTGGCGAAATGTCTTCCCTACCAGGCTGCGAGGTGCCTGGTGTGAGGCGCACAGGCCTTCGTGGATGTCTTTGAGGAGCGATTGGCCCTCCTCGTGCGATACGCAGCGCAGGAAGGGTGCGGAGACGCCTCCTTTGTATAGTGCTCCGGAGATCATGTAGTAGTTCCTTGCTCGGCAGCGAAGACGTTTGGCTTCGGCTTGGTCCTCCGGCTCTTCGCCGGCGAGGTAGTTGATGATGACGTTCCTCCAGTCCTCCGCCGGTGCCGGGCTCGCCGTATCGAGGGCTAGCACTAGGCGCGCCGTTCCCTCCAATTCAGGCACAGCCCCTTGGGTCTCCGGCTCGGCCCGTTGCGTCTTCGGCGGAGCCTGCGTCTCGGCGGGCGGGCGGTTTAGTGAGTGCCGTAAAGACCTCCGCGGAGAGTCCCTCACCGGCGCTGCCATCTTTGCTAGCTTATGCGCTACTTCATTGTTACACCGGGATCGCTTGGGCGGTGATCCGAGGAAGTCTTTCTTTGCCAGCGCCGGGCGGCGAGTAGCGGTTCATCTCGGGGCATCTTGCCACGAACGTCTTGTCGAAATGTCCTGCGACCAGGCGGGAGTCGCTCCTGATGAGGATGCGCTTCGCTCTGAGGGCCTTTGCTTTGCGGAGACCCAGCAAAAGTGCTTCATATTCGGAGGTGTTGTTCGTGGTTCGGAAGTCGAGGTAGGCTGCATGTGATGCGGTTCGTCCGTCTGGGGAAACCAATATAGCGGCGGCCCCGGCCCCCGCGGCGCACCATGACCCGTCCGTGTACATTGTCCACAGCGTCTCGACCGCGGCGGCGTTGTGCTCCTCTTGTCGAGTCCACTCGGCAACGAAGTCCGCGAGGGATTGCGACTTGATGGCCGTCCTCGCGGCGAAGGAAATATCAAAAGGCGCCAGCTCTGCCGCCCATTTGCCTACCCGACCCGAGGCGTCTTTATTGCGCAGCATCAGCGCTAGCGGGTAGGATGTCCGGACCGTGATGGGGTGCGCCAGGAAGTAATGCCGCAGCTTTCTCGAGGCCATGAGTAAGGCGTAGGCAAGCTTTTCGAGCTCGGTGTAGCGTGTTTTGGCTCCCTGTAAGGCCTCCGATACATAGTATATGGGCGGCGACAATCGCGCTCTGGGCGAAACCTTCTTGTTGACCGATGAGGCGCGGCGGCGATGTCTGACAATAGTTTGGATCCCTGCTCTGGACTGGTGAGGCTCGGCAGCTCTGCGAGGTAGGATTTGAGGTCTTCGAAGGCCTTCTGGCACTCGGCTGTCCAGCGAAATGGCTCCGTGCCCCGGAGGGTTCTGAAGAATGGCAGCGCCCTTTCTACGGAGCGGGACAAGAAGCGGCTAAGTGCGGCAATGCGGCCCGTCAATTTCTGTACCTCGCGGGCGTTATGCGGGGGCTTCATTTCTTGAATAGCCCTGATATTCTCCGGGTTGGCTTCGATTGCCCTCTCGAAGCGAAAACCAAGGAGCTTTCCGCCTTGGCCTTGACAGCGCATTTTTACGGGTTGAGCTTTATGCCCTCCTTGCGAAGGTTGGTGAAGGTTTAAGTGGAGGTCTTTGGCGTGCGTCCCGAGTTTGCTCTTGATGACTATGTCGTCGACGTACGCTTCCACGTTACGCCCAAGTTGGTTGGCCAAGACCTTCGCGATAAAGGCGGCGAGCGTGGCGCCCGCGTTCTTCAGCCGAAAGGCATGCGCTTATGTGAGACGTTCGAAAGGAGTGATGAAGGCGGTCTTGGGCTCGTCCTCCTCGCCATGTGCACTTGGTGGTAGCCGAAGTAGGCGTCGAGAAGCTCATGAGCTCGCGGCCGAGTAGCATCCACCGGTTGATCGATCACGAGGCAAGGAAATCGTCCTTGGGGCACGCCTTGTTAAGGTTGGTGAAGTCAACACACACGCGCCAGCGCCCGTCTCTTTCTTGGCGAGGCGGGGTTTGCTAGCCACTCGGAGTACTTGACTTCGCGGATTACCCCCCTTTTATCAGCTTTTGGATCTCTTTCTTGGCAGCTTGTAAACGGTCCGCCGACATGCGCCGTAGCTTTTGTTTCTTGGGTACTGCGTCGCTACGAAGGGCTAGCTTATGCTCGATTGTTGTTCTTGCTACACCCGGAAGGTCCTCGGGCCCCCAGGCGAAGGCGTCTTCGTTGTTGCGGAGCACCTCGAGGATTGCGTCGTGTGCTTCCGCATCAAGGTTCGCGCCGAGGGCGACCGTCTTCTCCGGTGAGTTGTCTCTGGCGGAACCCTCGGAGCTAGCCCTGCGGTTTGTGCTTCGGCGCCCACCTCGGCGAAGGTGGGGCAGCGTGATCCCGACCGGGCCCCACGGCATGGGCGTGCGAGCTAGGGATAGTACTTCTAGTTCAATGTTCTGGCGAGGTCTTGATCTCCTCGCCTTTGTGGCGATGCTGGCGGGCGGGAGCTTCATGCACAAGTAGTTGTGGTGGGCTACTGCGCCAAGGCGCGAAGCGTCCGGCCGAGGATTGCGTTATCTTGGTAAGTCATCTGGACCACATCAAGGTGACCACCTCGATCCTCGATCTGAAGTCGTCGTGAAGGTGGCGAGGTTGATCTCGCAAAGGCCGTGGTCGGGTTCCTCCGAAGCCTTGCGAGGATGCGGTGGTCGGCGATCACGAGGATCATCATCTTGTCGGCGTCTCTGAAGAGGTCTGCCGAGCTCCCTCCGTCGGCGAGACGCGTCTTACCTCGAAGTCGCGATGTTGGCGGAGATAACGAGGGGGTCTTGGTGAGGGAAATACACCCCGCGCGCATCCTCAGGTCCGAAGGATATGGGTACCTCGGAGTAGCGGGGTGGGCTTGATGCGGGGTATGTTGCCATGTGGTGGATTTGGCGGGCGTATGCCCGTCTCTTTCTTTTCGAGGACATGCCGAGCGAGGATCCCCCGGTAATCATGTTGATGACCCTCGATGGTGCTTTCGCGGCCTCCTTCTATCTGCGAGGTCTTGGTTGTGGTCTTTGAGGAGTCGATTGTCGGCGCTCTCTTGTTGTCGTAGTCGGTAGGTTGATCGCGGCGCATGTAATCTGCATGTCGGCGATGGTGCGACATTATTTGGTTGTGTGCGCTCCCTCGCCGTGGAAGTCGCATAAAATTTGGCGGTGCTCGAGGCGATTGTCGGTGACGATGGCGTTGCGGCGCGTCGCATCCGTGGCCTCGCTTCCACCGGCCCCCTTGTCTTCCCCCTTCGTTGTGCGGCGCTCCGTCTACGTGGTAGACGCCCGACCTTTCTTGTAGTCATTCTTGGCGGCTTGCGGGTGTCGATCGGTGGTGTTGGTTGCTTCTTTCGTGGTGGAGGTGTTTGCGACAGCAATTGCGGGCGCCCCCCTCCGGGCGCTATCTTCTTCCGCTCGGGCGTACTCCTCCATCTTGTCGAAGAGTTCTGTCACGGTCCGTGCGGGTTTGCGGGCCAACCTTTCTGAAAGCGGCCCGTTGCGGAGGCCACACGTAGCTGCGTTGATGATGGTCGTTTCGTTGACGCCTTGCACTTGGCACTTGACCTCTGCGAACTTTCTGAAAAAACTGCGGAGGGTCTCATTCGGTGCTTGCTTCACGGCGAAAAGGTGTCCCGCGTCTTTTGGCTCCGTGTAGTTTCCCTGGAAGTTGTTGCGGAGGAGATCTCGGAGCTGCTCCCATGCGTAGATGGAGCGGGGAGGTATGGTGAAGAACCAGGTTAGCGCGACGCCCTTGAGCGCGAGGTGATGCTCTTCGCTTTGTAGTGTCGTCTCCTCCGGCTGCCTCGATGGCTGTCTCGTACACCCGGAGGAATTGCGAGGGATCCGTAGTTCCTTCGAAGGGCGCGACCTCCGGCATCTTGAACCCCGGTGGCCATCTGGCCGCCCCCAGCCCGGAGCTCAGCGGGGAGCTCGGGTCGCCTCGGATCACCGGGGTGTGGGTCCCGAGCTGCTCCCCGCTCTGCGGCATTTGTCGGTGCGGGGCCGGAAGGGGCGTGGTGGTCATGGTGGCACGCTCCGCTCCGTTCTGCTGGAGTTGCTGAAGCGGACCCGCGAGGGTTGTCTCTGGCGGCTGCCGAAGGTCCACCACCTCCCGGCGGAGGCCGCCCGACTCTGTTTGGAGTGTCTCGTATGATCCCTGGCTGGTGCCCCCCTGCGCCGAGTTGTTTGCTTCCTCCTCCGAAGCGTGGGCGGGGGGCGTAGCTGCCGCTGTGGCTCGGCTCCTCTTGGCTCTGCGAGTGTTGGGTGGCGCGCCATCGCAGGCTGCCGGATGTCGAGTCTGGTGCAGCCCTCGTGCAGGGGGCCATCCTCGGTTTAGTGCCCGTAGCCAAGCTTGCCCCTCTGGGGCCCTATCTTGGGGGGAGTGCAGGACTTTTCTATCCCTAGACCTAGCACCCGGCGTGTGGTGGACCAGCCTGGGCCTGGTCCACCTTGCTGGTGCATCCGGTCCAGGGGCACAGGATGCTCTCCAGGTTCCTCGGGTCTCTGGCTCCTCAGGGTTCTTCGGCACCCTTCGGGAGCCCTCCGGAGGTCTCCGGGGCCCTCCGGGTTGCTTGGACCGTCTAGATGTTCGGGCCTTCAGAGCCTTGGGTAGCCGGGGAGCCTCTGGTGTCGCCTTGAGAGCCTCAAGGAGCCTCAGGGGCCTTGGTCCGGCGCCAGGGGCCTTCGCCAGGTCGTGGGGGCCGTTGTGCCGCCCCTACGACAGACTTCGACTAGGTGGTGTTACTTTCTCTAACCAGATTAATCAAATCGAGCGAATTAAGAGTAGTCGAACAAACTACGAAAGCCTAACTCACATAGAAAATTCTTCGTAAAATGAAGAAATAAACTAATTTAATGATTAAAAAGAGCTTGCTTAGAATTATTTTGACCACAGTTTATTGAACTTAGTTTCTTTGTGTTGGCAGCTAAAGTTAGGAATAGATCGACGCTAGGAAGTTCCTTCTAATGGGCAAGACTACGTGCAGAGAGTAAAGACTTCGACTAGGTTATGTTAAGCTCCTTTGACCAATGTAAAGAAAACCAAGTGTTTAAAAAGTGATCGAAAAATTATCAAAGCGTTGCTCAATGAGATTTTTTTACATAATAAAGATTGAAGAAAATATACACTTTATTGAGAATATAAAGAGTTACACATAGAATTTGCGTAGCTGATCAATATTCCATGAGTTAGAAAGAATTTTGTCGTCTTCCATTACTAGTCGTACCGAACCTGGCCACGTGACTTTGACCATTGTGTAAGGACCTTGTCACTTAGGGGAAAGTTTTTTCCGATTATACTGAGATTGAATCTTTTTCCATACCAAGTGACCTACAACAAGGCTACAAGGTTGGACCTTACGATCGTAATATTTGCATAGGGCTTGTTGGTAGAATTTCGAACGGGTTAAGGCTTGATTCTTCTTTTTTCTTTGAGTAGGTTGATGTCATCTGCTCGAAGTTGTTCTTGGCCGAAGTCGTTGTAATTTTCGACCCTTGTCGACCGAATCTTGGTGGAAGCATGGCTTCAGCGCCAAAATCTAAGAAAAATAGTGTTTCACCAGTAGCCTGACTAACAGTCGTGTGAATTTCCCATAAGACATAAGGTAATTATTTTACCCAAACCCCTGAGTGCTTTATAACCTGGTCAAAAATTCGAGTTTTAATTCCCTGCATAATTTAGCCATTCACCCTTTCAACTACCCCATCGCTTTGTGGATGGGCGATAAAGGCGTAACATAGCTTGGTACCCAATTCTTCGCAAAATTCTTACAATTTTGCACTCGAAAATGGTGTACCATTATCTGTAATGATTCGACTTAGAACATTTTTCATTATAAATTTCTTGGCTGCTTCTGTTGTTATCCCAGTCATAGGTTCGGCTTCAATCCATTTTGTAAACATATCAATAGCCACAAAAAGAAACTTGAAACATCCTGGTGGTTTTGGGAATGGTCCTAGGATATCAAGACCCTAGGTTGCAAATGGCTAAGAAAGAGGTATGGTTTGTAATGCTCGAGCCGATTGGTGTATTTGCCTACTGTAAAACTGGCATTGTACATACTTCTTAACAGGTGCTTTAGCATCATGGAGGGCTATTGACCAGTAGAAATCTTGTTGAAAGGCTTTTCTGACTAGCATTATGTAAGAAGCGTGAGTTCCACAGATGCCTCCGTGTATTTCTTGAAGGAGATTTAATCATTCTTTCTGTGATATGCATCACATGAAAACCCCTTGAGCCCCTCGCTTGTAGAGGACTCCTTCGACCACAATATACATTTTGGCCCCTCTCATGAGTAATTGTCAAATCCTGAGCGCTTTCGCTGCTTGTATGCTAGCCAACAAACCTTCGTATTCTGCCACATTGTTAGTAGTTGGAAAGTTAAATTGAATACCATACTTCCAGGTTTCTCTTGTAGGAGATTACAGGACCACCCTGTAACATACCAAATTTTGCCCTTTTCGAAAATCTATTTTAAATTAATTAATTCAAAGTGTTTGTCTTCTTTTGGAGTTTTTGCATTTATTTAAATTCCAAATCCGTAATTCAAATCTCAAATCAAATTCCAAAATCATTTCTTAGCCAACTTTTGAATTCAAAATGAAAAATTTGAATTCATCTCTCTTCAATTTCAAACCTCAACCGAAATTAAAATTAAAATTTGCATTTGAATTTTCTCCGAAATGTAAATCTCCGAATTTCATTTCATTTGTTTTTCCTTGGGCCAAAACCCTTTTTCTTTTCCTTTTCCTTTTCCCTTCTTCCTTCTTCCTTTCTCCTCTCTCTTTCTTTCCTTTTCCGCTGCCCGGCTCTGTTCTTCGTCCCGACAGTGTCGCCCTGTCCCGACTGCGCCGCCCTCGGCCCCTGTGCGTGTGCCTTGCCTGCACCTAGTAGCCCCTAGACCACGCCCTGCACGTCGCCTTCTGCGTTCTGACCGCACCGCTCACGCCGTGTGCGCCCCGACCATGCAACATTAAGGGCACCATCACTGTGCTTGTATTCATGCCGCCATTATCACTCCTCTCGTGTCGTTTCGTTCAGCGTTCAAGTTCAATCATCACCGAGCCGAAATTGCCGCCGTGATTTCCATCACGTCCGTGCTGTTTCTCTTTGCTGGTCGTGCCTACAAATATGAACACCATCACCGTTTCCAACCCCTTTACTCTCTCCTCTACCCTTAGAACTCACCCAAGCTTCATCGTTGCTGCAAGCTTTGTCCTCCCGAGCGCCGGCCGTCGCTCCACTTCATGTTCCCGTCGCATCGGTGAGGTTTTCAAACTTCTAATTATGTCACGTCGTGTTCCTGAGACTCACGAGCGTTTCCCCTTAATCAATTTCATCTTTCGTGCAGTTCGTCGCTGTAATTTCGTCGTTTCTTCCTCAAGGCCGAATTCGCCTCCAACGCTCGATCTTCTTCTCCAGTGAGTTTCTCGCCGATTGGACCGTGTGACGTCGTGTTCCTGGTCATCCTCCACCCCTTCCCTCTCTCATTTCAGTCGATTCTTCGCCGTGGAGTACTGCCGCCGCGAGCCCGTTTTCTTCACCGCCAGCTGCCACCACCCATCTCCTCGGACCATTTCCACCCTCCCCGAGCGGCGCTGCACCACCCTCGTGCCCAGCAGAGCTTTGTGGCGTCGCCTTCTTCATCATCGTGCGCATGACATTGCCGCCGCCTCGGAGCATCTCGGCCAAGACAAATCGCCACTCGTGGAATTGTAACCTCGTCAGGGTTCCATTTTTCCCTTTTGCCAGCCATTCCGTGCCACTGCTCACCTGCGCCATCGTCATTCCCGTGCGCCTAGGAGCTCCTCTGTTCTGCTCTGTGTTGAATGCTCTCTATAGTTGCTCTGAGACTCTATGACACATGGACCCCACTGTGATACTCTAATGCTTTTCTTTCTCTCTCTCTTTCTTTCTCTAGAAAGTGGGCCCTTAGTATCATTCCTTCATTTGCTATGCATGAAAAATAAGAACAACATATTCTAGGAATATTCCCCCTCTCTATCTTCAGCAATTGAATTTCCAGCAAATCTTCCGGGTGTTCGTTCTCCTTCATAAGAACTCCGAATCAGTTGATTATTTCTCCTAAATTCATCTAAATTCAATATATCTCAATTGGTACTAATTTTATAATTTTTCATTTTTACTTGTTTTTCTTTTATTTATTTGACTCGTTTCGCGCGTGTAGAGTCCACCGCAGCCGAAGTCATTTTGGATCAACCAGGCGCATTAACCTCCAACTTTGACGAAGGAGAGCCTCCTTTGAACATTCTGTAGCTATGATTTTAAAATATTATTTTTAGTTTTAAAGTATTACGCATTGCTATTTCACATAAAATGATGAGTTCAAATTGTAGGATTAGTTCAACCTAAAATTTGTTAATGTCTTCCTTTGATAATTGTTATCCTATACCTTTGTAACCCTAGCTTAGTAATTCCACAATATTGAATACACCATTGTGGAAGGGTTAAAGACGATAGAATTGCTTAGACATGTTTTTCGGTCTTGATCAACCTTTGGGGGGGGGGACCATTATTACCTGTTATGCTATAGTTTGGAAAATGTATGACCTTAGGTAATGTCATTATTTGGAAAATAAAATAAAATGGTGAAAATTTGTTTAGACTTAGGCGGATGGTAAGTTCAGGCGGGTGCAGCTAGAGATGAGAACTTGTATTGTGTTAAGTTCCACCCAAGTCATAGTAAGGACCGACGCTTGTGACTATCCAAATTGTATAATACCGTACAACCACATGTCCTAAATGGGAAAGATCTGCCCGAATAATTTACTAAGTCCAGACATTTAGCCCACAAGCTGTAGATGGTAGGAGTTACCTGGGTAGTGCTAACGATGGTAATTGACGTCCATGTTTGTCGGGGCTTGTGATGGGCGATGGTAATTGACATCCATATCGGGGCAGGTTATCCCCCACAATGGTGAGCTCTGGGTCGATGGTAATTGACGTCCATGACTTGGGGTTAAGCTCATTTGGCGGGCTATTGTTAGGATAAAGTATTGTAAAAGCCCTGTAATAATCGCTTAGTCGCATGCCAAAGGAAGTGTGTCATGGCTGACATTATAAGTCGATTATCTCGTACGGGTTAAGCTGTAAAACCTCTATAGAGTGTAAAACTATTCAAATAGCTGTGCCTATGGTCAAGGGCGGACAAGGTGCGTTTACACATGGTAGATTTTGGTTTTGTTTTTAAAGAAATGTTTTGGGAATTCTAGAGTAGTTGGAACTCTTAGATTGTTGATCTAGCAGATAGAGCTGGTTGGGCAGCTAGAGCCCTACTCATGAAAACTTGGCGGTTACAGCCTCAATACTAGTGACTGGTAGCCAGAACCTTCACTAGAGTTTTAAATTATTTTAATTATTGAATCTTCGTTGTTAAGTGTGCTTTATGAAAAATGTTGAAACTTGAAATATTGCTTTGTGGAAAAGAACACTATAAGCCCAATTGTTAAAGTTATGCATATGCTTTTTTCCCAAGACTCACGGAGTACTTTATGTATTCACATGCTACACTCAAAACAAATCTTAGAAGCATTCAACGACACTGAGGAGGACTACGACTACTTTGCTTGTGGCTTTGATGAAGGGCATCCGGAGTACTAGGTTGCGTTCTCAAGTCGAATGCCAGTGGGCAATTTGATGGGTCACCATTCGGAGTTTATCATTCGCTATTTCCGCTACTGTAAGACTCAAGGTCTTTTGACCGCTTTTGTAAAAAGTGGCCATAAGGCCGCTACTCAGTTGCTTATTGATGTTATTCCGTGATTCGAACTTGTTATCAACGATGTTTCCACTATGTGCACTAGCTACTGATCTGGGACTGGTGCAGAAATACACATAGGGTTCGGATTAATAAATCCATTCCTGACACACCCTAGCCCCGGAGTGTCGGGACCCAAAATTGCAATTCTGGATCCTCTATGTATAATGCACTAGTCCACGATCAAGCTAGTGCACATAGTATCAACATAGATGAATATCAATACACACAAGATGAAATAATAGCACAAACAGGTAATTTGAATAACAAATAATCATTTTGACCTTATGGTCGAGTTTACATTTATTAAGCCTCACAGGGCTGGCAATAAAGAAGTAAGCAGCAGCGGAACAAATAACTTCAGCGAAATCCCATCAATTCGCCACAGGAAACCGACTGGGATCAAGACCTAACGATTAGCACCTTCGTAGAACTCTTCCTCAAAAGCAGGCGAAGACTCCTCCACTTCTGTTGATTGATTAAAGCAAGCATGAGTACACAACCGTACTCGCAAGTCATACCACAAAATGCAATGTATACATGATGGCTTATTCCAAATGAATGGCTTCTATGGTTCTTTTGTAGAAATGCAATATTTGCAAATTAAATATGAATAATAGATTAAAACACAATATAAAACAAATAGACAATATTAATTTAACAGTTGTTTTCACAGGGAACACAAAGTCTAATCAAGTTATTCACACGACCATATGACTTAGATCATACAGCTCCGCTCCCAAATGTTTTGTGAAAATCTAACCCTCGTGTGAAATCCCCGAGCATGTCCATGACGGCGGACACAGCTATTCGAATAGATTGTTTTACACTCTACAGAGATTGTACACTTTACTCACATGATATAACTAGTGTAATAGGCACTAATCATAACAAAATGTTTCAGAAACTTCATCTCAAACATTGACACTACCGATGTGTTTTATCGCCAGTACCAACGCCCACTGAGGAAATTGGTCCGACGCACACCGTTGGACAGGGAAGCGGCGAACCTTCCTGCGATGTGAGTCACCACTGAGACTAAATCACACCTTCACCCTTGCACAGAGCCTAACCTACTACCTGAGTAGTCAATATTGAGATTCCATAACCTACTAAGTTAGGCCCGTCCCATTAGGCATGTGGTTGTACGGAAGACTCAGTTCAATGGTGCACAAAGTTAAGTCCATAACTGACAAAGGTAATACTTCCAATTTCTAACTAAGTAACCATTCTTTTTAAAATCCCACGCACTGAGCTCCACCATATCACTTAGTGTCCACCACTTGCCTCAGTCTAAATCTTTTTCCACCCTGTTGGTTAAGTGCAGCACATGCTATCACAAGGTAATAACATATAGCACACAGTTTTAGCACAAAGTTCCATAATCACTTAGTCAAACTCATAATTGCATCTCACATGAAATGATGACTCGTGGCACAGCTAAGCAATCTACTCGTATCTAACCAACCCACGTTGGTGCTATGATAATGCCAACTAAATAATGAACCAACCTAGGGTGACACAATATTATGACATAACAATTGACAAGGTGGATATAACAAATTGGATTAATAACTAAACCAAAAAGCATTTATAAATACTTTCGAAGTAATTTGAATCAAAGTAGCTTTCGAAAACTAGGTTCAATATGATCAAAGGTATAACTTGCAATGAAATAGATCAAGGTACTAGTCTTGATCTTGAAGCACTCCTTCTCCAAAGTTCCCCGAAGTACCAACGTCTACTCGCAAACGAAGCAAATAAACAAAACAAAAAAATAACAGAGATAAAATAAACTCCAAAAATTAAATAAAATATCAAATAAATATATCTTGAATTTAGATGAATATAGAAATTTGAATGAGCTCAATCGGAGTTCGGATGAAGAAGATATGGCCTTTGGAAGTTTGAATATAAAGAAAATAACCTAAAAGGAATTTCAGGATTTATCTTTCTACTGGAAAATAATATTATGACGCCGGCATGACGTCATCACTAAAATTTCGGCTGGAAATTAAAATAAAAGAAAAACCTAACATGTGGGACCCACAAGTTAGCGACACAGTGCACCGTGGACTAGGTTCACACCAAAACAGATCTAGGTTTGAGCTGGGCTGCCATGCAAGCATTGACTATGCGTACACGTGGGCTGACACGCATACACACCCACTGATGTGGTGTCCTACATGGGCTGCCACGAGGGCTTGATGGTGGGAAGGCTCAGGTGTGCACGACAACGACGAACGGTGGCTCGCCGGCGGCAGTGAGTGCTCGCATTGGAAAGACAAAGCTATTACACACATATTGGTACTGGTATTGACACAAGAGGTCGACGAGGTTTGTCGGAATTGTGGTCGGATCGGAGAACGAAGCTCGGTTTTGTCGACGACAAGCTCAAGTAGTGCTCGGACAACGCGAAGGGGTGCTCGTGGAAGCTCTGGCGGCGGGGATGACGATGGTGTGGTCCACGGAGGCGGAGCGTCACTAGCGGTGGAGGAATTCGAAGAAATCAAGTTTCGACCGAAACCCTAGTTCTTCAAATCACGGCGGCGCTAGTGCTATGGAGTAGATGTGAGTGGGGGCTCTGGGGTGCGGAGGCGCTGGCGAACCTATGGGGCTATTTATAGGGGCTCGGGCGTGCCGGGATAAGGAATCCCCAAATCAAGTCTGAGATGAACACAAAATCGAATTCGGGATTTTAGGAGATAGGATATGATTCGGGATACGATTTCAACCAAAACAGACGTAGAAAGGAAGATATAAGATTGGGCATCAAAATCCGAGAGATTTTAGTTGGAGAATCCGTTTTGCCGGATGGGGCTTCTAGAAAGCGGCCATGGTGGACAGAGCAGCAGCTGCGCGCGAGGAAGACGATGGGGAGACGACGAAGGCGCGGGGCCCACTGGTCAGCGGGACGCAAGGGCATGGGTGCACGCGGGCTGGCGTGGAGTTGGGCCGAAACGGAAATAGGATTGGGCCTTGGGCTGAGATTTAGCCCGAATCATTAACTGAGATTTTAATTAAGTTTTCTATTTTATAAATAGTATAAAATCCAAATGGCAATTAGAAAATAGCAAATGAACTCAGAAAAATTCTAGAAAAATCTAGAAAATATATCCAAGCACATAGAATCCGAATAAAATAGTTTTGACAATTGTTGATGTTGACATTAATCATATTAAATGGTTTTGATACAAAAGTCCATATTAAGCTTTAATTAAATTCAAATAAAACTCAAGGGTGAATTTTCTACTACTAACTATCCAAAAGATTTTTAAAGCTCAAAAAATTGGGTTGTTACACCGAGCCACTTAGTGTAAGTGACGCATCAAAGTACATTGTCTATTGGTCGTGGGATTCGTATTAGGGATCCTAAAAAAGTTCAGGATTTGTCCATTCAGCGACAAAGTCTGCCAAGATCTGAGATTTAATGGTCGTTTGGGACACGAAATAGAGGTCGAACACTCCAAGTTCAACAAACAATTTTGCCTTGTGCTCCACTGCTTCCCTGTTCTGGAGGACCTCTCATAAGGGAAACTCAGAAGGCATAATTATCTTGTACGCCTGAAAATAATGCCTCAGTTTCGTCGAATACATGAGGAGGACATATAGAAGCTTTTGGACCTGAGGGTATCGCTCCTTAGGCCCATGTAAAACTTCACTTACGTAGTAAACTGGTCGTTGAATGTTTTTACGTTTTGCCACTAGTACTGCGCTCACTGCTTGTGGTGTAGCAGCTAGATATATTAAGATTGTTTCTTCTGGTTTTGAAGAAACTAGAACATGAGCACTTGTAAGATACCTCTTGTCATCCTCGAAGGCTTGGATTGTCTCCTCTAACCACTCGAAACCCTCATGTTTCCTCAAAAGTTTAAAGAAACGAAGTCCTTTTTCTCCCAGTCATGCATCCCGTGAGTTTCTTGATTTCTTTCTTTGTGGTAGGAGGGCGCATTTGTTCAATGACTTTTATTTTTTCAGGATTTTCTTCTATTCCTTGTGTTGGGACAAGGAATCCGAGCAACTTTTATGAAGAGACCCCGAACACACACTTTTCAGGTTTGAGTTTCAAATAATATTTTCTAAGGTTGTCGAATATTTTTTGGAGGCCAGAAATATGATTATGGCATTTGATGCTTTTTACGACCAAATCAACAACGTAAGCTTCCAAATTTTGGCCTAGTTGACCAGAGAAGGTCATTTGCATCAAGCGTTGAAAAGAAGTGCCAGCATTTTTTTAGTCCAAATGGCATTTTGATATAACAAAATATTCCAAATGATGTAATAAATGCGGTCTTTTCTTCTTCATCTAGGCACATACTTATCTTATAATAACCAGAATATGCATCTAGGAAACTTAATATTTCACATCCAGCAGTAGAATCAACCAACTTGTAACCTCCCAAAATCTGCATTTTGGGAAAATGAATTACAAATGCGTTAGGAGAAATACTTTATCATTTTTCATATGAAAATATACACTTTTTGAATTTTGGACTTTTATTTAAAAAGCAAATGATGAAATACAAATCAAACATGTACTCAGAAGGAATTAGATAAAACAAAGTGAAAATATTAAATCAGAGAATTATTTTGGGCATAATCTCCGAGGAATAATTCACCAAAACATTTATGTGAAAACTTGTTAAGAAAAACAAATACAAACACATAAGAAGAGAAAATTGTACGAATTTTTAGAGAAATTCACAGAAGGTATAAACTTCTAAAAAATTTACAGGAGAAACTATATTAGGTTACAAGCTCTCACAAAACTTTTCATTAAATTTGGACTTCGTTTGATCAGTAAATAAATTCGGTCAATAAATCAGTCGCAATACAAAACCTAATACCTAATTCACTCTCTCACCTCTTGCTGACAGTGGGACCCACCGGCAGGGACCTTCATCCACCTCTGCTCGCCGCGCCAGCACACGCCTGTAGTTTTGTTCCATCGCCCCTGGTTTTTCCCACCGGCCAACCGTCTCGGTCACTTCGCCTGTCTCCTCCGCGCCTATCCCTGCTCCAACCGCGCCCCATCCTTGACCGTACACCCAAGATCTCCGTCGCTTTGTCTGCGGTCACCCCAAGCTCCTCCTCGCTCAACTCCGCCCTCCATCTATAAAAAGCCACCTAGAGCTCCGTTCTCCTCATTTCTCACCAGTGCACTCATTCCCTCTCTTTTTCTCCTCCTCACCCGAGCTCAAATAGCTCCATTTTTGGCTGTGCGCCACCACCACCGTTCCGGCCATTCCAGAGGGTTTCTCTTCGTATTATCTACGTCATCTTGTGTTCTAGAACACTAGGATCATTTTCCTTCAGTCCATTCTCTCTTTGATCCACTAGAGACACAGAATTGCTTCTTCTTCTTCCTCGTCTCCAGTCGACATCGCCGCCAACACCGCCATTTCTTCCCCGGTGAACCTTGAGACAATTCCTCATGCCAAGAACATCCCAAGAGCACCATCAAGCTTCCCCGACCATTGGACGCCACTTTCCCTTGCCTGAACGTCTTCTCCACGTAAAGCTCCTCGCGTCGCCGCTGATCTTCATTGCCGAGCCACCCCCGGCCATCCCCGTCCTTCCTCCTTGCTCCAGTATACTTTTAGTAGCCCGTAGATACTTATGCGCATGATGTTTTGTTGGAAGCATTGCTCGTTTACGCTTTGGCTTGTTGCTGTAGCAACATCGCCGCTTAACTCCGGTGTGCCGCCACATTAGGTCACCCTAGGCCTCACCGCCGGTACCAGCAGGTGCGCCAGCGTGCGGGGAACCCATTTTGGGCATTCCCTCGTACGGCCGAGCGCCACCGCGCTAGCGACGAGCGCGGGCGCGAGCGCCATCGCGCTACTCTGTGTTGTACGAAATGGATAGGCACTGTAGTGGCGCCATTAAGAACATTATCTCGGTCATTATGACAAATCAATGCTTTAATGATTAGCTAATGAGTGCATGAGTCGCTAACAAGTGGGACCGAAAAATTTACTTAAAGAAAAATTAAAACGAATCGTTATTCTCAGATGAGTTAATGACACACGGGGCCCACGGCGTTAAGTGCATAGTGAACACCCCGTGAACCTATGCACTGTGCTCGTTGACCTTTGGTCTACGTACTATTTGCGTGGACCGAGTCGCTGACAAGCGGATCCCACTTGTCGGGTTAATAAGAAACTCAAACGAAAATAGAAAATACACTTTTAGTTCTGAGGAGAATATGCTTTCCTTACTGGAAAGCGTAAACCTCAATAGTGCATGCGCGAGAATATGTTTTCTCTATTAGAAAGTGTATTTCTTATTTTCTCTGGATTTTCCAAACCGAACAGAATTCAAATCTTAATAACTTTCGCATAAAAACTCCACATTAAAAGACTTTTGCTTCTAAATTCATATAAATTCATGAACTACAGAATATGTAAAAATATTTTATGTTGGTCACTGTTGAATTTATTGGTATTATTTAATTCGTTTCCGACTCTTTTTGAATTAGACATCGATTGCTCGAGTGATTATTTCGATGACCAACAAACCATATAGTCAGAAAAGCAAGAGCAAGGCCATCACCTCCTTTGATTATGTTGATCCCAGTATTTTACTTATTGTACTTTGTTTTGTAAAATCTATTATGCATGTGTGTATGTTTTGTATAAAAATGCTATGATTGGGAAATTGGTAGTTGTAATCCTATTTGCTGCATATATCTCCTTGGAATATTTATCCCCTACTGTTGTAGCCATTAGAATATGGGTGAGATAATATATAATGTCATTTAGGAATTTTTTTAGTGCGATTAGCGCCCAACTTCGACTAGAACGATAGATTTTTCGAAAAACTAATAAAAGGACAATATGTTAAATTGTGAATTTGGGATATTTTGAAAAATGTCCAAAGGGGGTACCACTGTTATTTTGTATGAAAATAAAATGAAAAATCTAATTGTAGACGTAAGCGAGTTATAATGAAAAATTCGTTGCAAATTACTACTTACGAATATTGCAAATAAAAATGTCCTTTAGCAAAATAACTTGTAGAGTAGAGCCTCATCCTT